>CM060928.1:337283322-338608322 GCA_030765085.1 Allium cepa
CAACATTTGACAAATTAAATAATTATTAATCTTCAAAAGAAAATTCTTGTTTGAATTAAATTATTAAATCAATATTTCACATTTTAAAATAATTATTAATGAAATTATTAAATAAGTATTGCCCAAATTTCCGGGACATCACACCCGATAAGCGATATAATCCATAACGCTTATCTTCATTCACAGATTCACGGATAAAGTAAATTTATCAATCACAAAGATTCACCATTACGATTCGATGTGGGATTCGGATAACCAACTGGAATCCGACTCCCCATCGCATCGAAATTCAAATGTCGTTTTACGGGTCAAGGGGTTTTCATATTCATACAACAGTATATTCCTCACATATATAACAGCTCGGCACAAAGCATTACATAGCATTACATCACATATCAAATATATCAATGCATCACACGACATTCAATAACAATCAAACATCTTCGATTAACGTGAATAAATCGTGTGGTTTTAAATTTATTACTCACATAATTACTTTCATTAGTAATCTTTAATCAATGATTAATTATCATTAACTACAATTGATTAGGTCTTAACCACCTTCATTAATTAATCATTTCTTTAATTATTTATCTTAATTGATTAACCCTTAATCGTAATTAATTAAATCTTAATTAATTAACCTTTAATTAATTACTTTAATCAATAAATCCTAGATTAATTAATAAATTTATTATCCCTTAATTAATTACAATAATTAATAAATAGTGATTAAACAATTTGTGAAATGTTTTAAGAAGTGAAATTATGTACGTATAATTTATAAATATGACTTATAAATTAAAATGGATTTAAAAGGAGGAGTTTTTGAATTTAAGACTGGGAATTTTTGAAAATGGTTTTCAAAGTTTTGGAAAAATATAGTGATATTAGTTGAAAAATAATTATGAAAAATAATTTTAAAGCGATTATTACAAGGAATGATTCAATACTCCCCTCTTCTATCGTTGGAAAATAATTTCGATGATGACCGTACAGCATCATCGATGTTCATTTTCGAGTCTCAAAGTGGGGGAGACTTCTGAGAAGCTTTCCTTCGAAATTGTTTTGATAAATGGATTTCGGTTTAAACTCCAAAAGTATGATTCGATATACAAAGGATATAAGCATATATACTTATTTCAAATGATTTGAAATGAACCTGGTATTTATAATTTTTAAGTTCTGTTAATTAATAATCTTCAAATAATTTGAATGAAATGAAATATTAGAAGAACTTATAAAATAAGAGAATTAAGATATCCAAACTAAATGTGTAAGAAACTTTAGAGTTCAATTGAAAGTAACGAAAAGTTAAATAAGCTAAAATGGCGAACATTCTATCTAGGTAAAATGAATCTGATTAATCTATATAATACCAAATTTCATTCTAATAACATATAATAAGACTTACCAAATGTCAAAAGTTAAAGTGATGATTTGGATATGTAATGGAACATTATACAAGTAAACAAAAATCAAAAGTAATTAGAAGTATGTAAATGGAAATCTAGTTATAATAATAAATGCTATATGGTTAATTAGTATATTATGAAATGGTTAATGACTAAATGGAATAAGCAAGTGAACTTAAGAAAGTAGACAAATGAATCCAATAATATCTTCGTAATCTAGTTATATAATTAAATCTAAATTTGCAAAGAAATTATGAAGTTGAATTTGTAACTTTTGAGACAACAATAAACTAAGAAAAGTCATGTATAAGAAGTTAGATTTTTATAGAATGATTATAAACTAAAGTGATGATTATAAGATGTTTCACGAATAAATCTATTATTAAATGAAATTATGAATGCAAATAAATGAACTTATATGAGATATTGCTAAATGTAAAATGAAATAATTGAAAGTCAAAAATAAAATTGAATAATTGAATGGAAGTATAGTAAACGTAAACTAAGGAATGTAATGTAGCTATAAATCTATTGGAAGTAATATGTAAGTTGTACGTTTATTATTTTATTCATAATGATTTGATCTAGATTCGAGCAAAGAATTTCGAGATAATATCGATCCAAGTTAGGATTTTTCACTCGATTCTCGACGGCGAACCCTGGATGTGGATTTTGGATTTTATTCTGGAATTCTCTACCATGATATATAGCTATGCAAGGAGAACTACGGTTTCTGATCAAGGAACCAAATCTAAGTCCGCATTAGAAAGTCATGTGAACGATACTAGTTCGAAAGTGAAATTGTGCGACCAAATGAGCGACTAGACTTGATATTGCGTGCGGATGATATATGTACATCATACTGGCTTAAGTAAAGAAAATATTGGGAATTGAAAATGAAAAATATAAAATGACTTTAAATTATATGATTGGACATCAATGGTAAATATGATGCACGTATTTAAAAATCAAGAAAAATTTGGATGGCCGACAAAAAGGTATATGTTTATTTTATCATTTGATTTGACGGTTTTATGAAGGAGCCACCTGGCTTTTGTTTTCTTTTGTTGGTTTGGGGCCCGTAGTAGCGTTTTTAATTGTTCCGATCGAGCCGCGCAAAGGAGACTCTGCCGAAATTTTCCGTAAATCCGGGTGAGAGAATATTTTTGAAGTTTTAAATTTTTTTATAGCTTATTTTGTTAACTAACTTGTAAATTTCGTTAGTTGATCGAAGTAGCGTAGTTGAAGCATAGTAAAAGTTTCCAATAAGATTTTATTGTTTTATAAGTTGATTATTTTGAATAAAATATATCAAATGCTAAATTCTTTACTTAACGTCTTTTCGAGGACGAAAAGTTTTGAGTGAGGGAGAAAGTTACGACCCGTATTTTAGCTGTTTTAAATTATTAAATTTGATATGATTATTGAATAAAAATGATTAAAGATAAAAATTTAATGATTTTGAATGTAAGTTATTGGATATGAACTTGAATAAAATTTTGAAATAAACTAATTTTGTATATTTAACTAATAATAAGTATTGAAACGGTAATGCTATGCATTGGATGTGCTTACACTCAATAGTTGGATTAAATAACAAATGTTGAATTCATTAGCCGTAAATAAAGAAATTGATTGATAACTAAAATTCATCTAAAATTTAATATTTAAATTTATTGATTTATTGGAAAATTAAACTATTTAAAATTTAATATTGGAAATTATTGGAATAACTGAATTCTAAATTTAATATGATTGAAAATGATATCGAAAGTTGATGTAAATTTTATGTGAACAACAATGAAGATTGTTAACATTTAAAATTGAATTTAAAAGTGAATAACTAGAAATTGGAAATTTTATATTATAATTGAAACGTTAGAAATAGCCTTCCGGGGCATAGTCTCGGATTTCGACGAAACTACTTTCATTGGATCCGTAATAGTGTATTATTATCGATTTTCAAATTTCGTAGCGTTTAGAGTTATCGTTTGGTTGTACGGGATAGAAATGCGTTGAAAGTAATATCGAAAATTCAATATAATAATTGGGTTCAAAAAGCTATCTTTCACATTCGATCGAATAGGCCCTGAAACATGTTCCATTGTGTTCGGAATTAGGATAAAAACATTATAAACGCCAAATGACATGCTTCATTTGGAGTTCATTGAGGAAAAAGGAGTCAAAATAATAATAAAATAATATATACTATACGTATATATATGCGCCTACAGTAAACCTAGCCTCGTTATAACAACCGCGTCGTTTCTTATTATCAATGGCTAAAATAGTCGAATCTTCTTCCTTCCTTTTCTCCTAATCCATCAACCAATTCGAAATCTTTGAACTACAATATTGTAGAGCATGCCAAGATCTCCCCATGGAATGGTGGTGATCGAGTTAAGTGGAGTAGATCATCGACAAATCACGCTCGAAGGCCGTGCGTATGTTCGTGTTTATCGAGTAGCGTAGGGGGCCGAGCTTTGAGAGGCTCTGGGCATTGATGGAGTGGGTAATGCTCTTCGCGTTGATGTGACTTGATCTTCTTCCGATCGCATGTAGGTGGCGCAGCCAATAGATTCACGCGGCGACTATAGGTTGAGCAAGCTCGAACTTGCCTGCAGCTTGAATGATTATAAGAAGATGTTTCGTGGGTCTCTGCTGGAAAATTTGAATGGCTGAGATTTTGCTAGGTTATAAAAAAATATGCAAATTTATAAATTAAATTATAGTTTAAATCATGCAATCTTTAAAACAATATATCTTTTTCATACATTATCAGAATTGGACGAAACAAGTGGCGATGGAATCATGGTGACGAGCAATACGTCGTGGACCTAATTTAGAGACATTTGGAGTTTGTTAACAATTAATGTAAAATCGAACATCGTTCGATTTGATTTAAAGTTGAAAACTCAAGGTGAGTGTTTTATAACGCTCACACGTACTAGAATATTTTTATGCTACTTAAATTCGAAATTGTGAAATGATGTAAACTTATTGATTGTTGTTTGATAAATTTAATTGTCATCTAAACTGTCGCTGAACTAACTGTTGGAAATTAAAATTGGTAGTTAAACTTGGAATAGGAATTTAATTATCAATAAAACACCCAATTTTAATAACTATGAAATTGTTGTGAATTATATTAACTGTTTGGATGATTGATTGCGACGGATGGTATTGGTTGATATTTTGGATGATTTGGATGTTTATTTATTCTGATATATCTTATTATCACCCTGTGTAGTATTTATAGTATATAAACTGTAAATGGAATTATTTCTAATAAGTTAAGAAATAGGTTGAAATGATATATACCTATGACACCATGATTTAGATTGAATGATAGATATCCATCCTTGAAATTAAATTGATATGACTGATCACTTGGCTATAGGACAGAAAATTATATATGGACAGCAGATTGGTTAAATTAAACGACTCTAAAGCTTTTGATTTAAAGTTTATTTAAATGATTTTGGTTTAAGAAATAAAAATAAAAAATTTAGAAATCAAATTATTTTTTAACCTGAGCTCGGGATATTGAAATTAAAATTTGGTAATGGAAACTGTTAAATAATCGAAATTAATTTTGAAGTTATATTAGAAATACGATTTGAATTTCGAAAATGGATTAGTTTAAAAGGATTTGAAATTTCAATCGAACTTTGAATATTACTAAGTAAAAGTGATACAAAAATGATATTTTGAAATTGAGCTCGAAATTGAATTATATTTGAAGATTGAGATTTTAAACTGAATATTGAAGGATAATTTGATTTAAATGTTTTGAATCGATATTTGACAATCGAGCTCAAAATCGATATAAATTGAAATTGAATAAATTGGATTTGAAAGTAGAATTGAATTAATTTGAAAATCGAAGTAGAAAATGATTTGAATTGAAATTGAAATTGAATCGACTGAATGGAAATTGGAATTGATTTGAATTGTGAAGTAGGAATTCAATCGGTTTGACTTTGAAACTATTTTCCAATGAATTACTTTACTGTAAACTATTTTAAATCTATATTCTTTAAATATTTAAATTATCTTGATTTTTCAAACTACATTAATGTATAAACCATTTTAATATTTAAACTATTTTTACCATTAAAACTATTTTTAACTATTTTAACTATATAAGATATTTAAACTATTTTAACCATTTAAACTATTCTAACTATATAAACTATTTTAACCATTTAAACTATTTTTTACTATTTTAATTATTTAAACTATTCAAACTATTTTCTAAAAATTCAAATTGGTTAAGGGTGGAATGTTCATTTTTAAATCTTGGATTTGAATATGAATTGGGTTAAATGAAGTATAACCCAAATTGAAATTCGAAATAATTTTGGAAATGAAATCGTGATATTAAGGCGAAAATTATTCTGAACTTAAATAGTATATTTTGAGTAAATATGATGATCTAAAATGAATTTGATTGGGAAGCAAATATGATATTTTGATATCAAGTACGAACTGTTTTCGAAATGTAAAAGTACCAACTGGTGTGAAAAATGACGTTTGGTTGTTAAAAAGGCTTGGACCGGATATTGGCATACTCTCTATCGACACCGGAACCACTTTAACAACCGTGTACGAGGAGGAGACTCCAGAATAAAGTGGTTGGATTTGGCATCGGTTGCTGGATTTGAAGAAAGAGAACGATGGTGGATAGACCCTGACACTTATGCCAATTTGAAATGACTAAAACAAGACAGCTTGACAGGGCAAAGTGGGCTAATTACCCCGAGCGGATATCCGTTCTTCGATTTTGTAACGACCCAAAATTTTAGTCATTTGAAATTGAGATATTTAATTGTTTTTGAATATTCACAAGTAAATTTTATAAGTTAAATAACTTATTTTCAAATATGGGGATTTAATTGGATAATTAAATTGTTAATTTAATATTTGAAATTGTTGGACAAATTGAAAATTGAATAAATATGAATTAAAATGATCTATAAAGTTGAATTGAATCATATTTGAATTAGAATGACGTTAGAGAACTTTTAAATTTAATTAAAAGTTAATTTCTAGAAATTGAATATTTTAATATTTAATTAACGTGCAAAAATAGTCATTTTTCATATAGCCTCGGATTTTGATGAAACTAGTTTCATTGGAACCGTAATGTTATATTATTGTAGGATTTCAAATTTTGTGTCAATCGGATTTACGGTTTAGCCGTCGCAAGCTGAAACGCGTAGAAATTTGTTTAAGTAAATTTAAATTTAAATAAGTCGATTCGAAAACTTATCTTCCAAATATGATCGAATTGGCTCCAGATATATATTCCATTGTGTTCGAAATAAGGGTAAACTATTATAAATGCTAAGTGGCATGCTTCGTTTTGAGATCGGGAAAAATATAAAGTGTGAAAAGGGTTTTTGAATAGTAAAATATATACATATATATACACCCACACACTCAAAACCCTAGCCATTAAAACCCTAGCCGCCACTTTACATTTCCACGGCCCGAAACGTCCCACCTTTCTCTCTTAATGTCTCATGATCCATTCACAATTAGGCTTCGGCATCTAAATGAAAAATGTAGAGCTCGATAAGATCTTTTAGTCCATACGGCTATGATTGTAATCGACACGTCGATCGAGGAGGAAATAGCTTGTTAGGTCATGTGTTTGGGAACAATTTTCGAGACGAAGGGGTGGCCGAGTGTGACCGGTCTTCGGCTGTAGTGGAGTCGGTGATGTGCTTCGTAGTGGTGGTTTTGGATTATCGTATAGTTCATCGTAGAAAGAGCAAAAATTCGAATAAAAACGGCTCCTATGGGTTGTTTTGATCGGCTTGAAACGATGTAGGAGGAAGATGAAAGCTTCGGGCCAGATCTGATGATGCAAATATGAACAGGCAGGATCGATAGTAGGGTTTAAAAATAAAAAGAAATTATAAATTATATTATATATATAAATTCGTATAAACTTCTAAATGTCATAACTTCTTCATACGAGGTCCGTTTTTGACGAAACAAGTTGCGTTGGGTCCGTATTCACGAGCATTACATTTTAGAGTGGGTTTGAAATTGAATGGAGCTAGTGTAAATATTAGGTAAAATTAAACGCCTGTTTAATTTTATTCGGAATGAAACACTACAACTGCCATTGGGACCAATGTGAGTACAACTCACTCTTTCTGACTTACTGATATTTTTTTATATAAGTGAGAATAAATTTATTTTATATTGAGCGATAATTGTTTGGATGATATATGATATATTATCTATATATTGATTGGTATTTGGATATATTTCTGCCTATTGGAGCAGATGAGACCCTATACGTTCCCGTGTATGAGCGGATGACCCTTTGTACGTGTGTCTGCCTCGAAGCGGACATTGTACATATGTTCTAATAGTATATTTTTTGTAGGTGATAGGTTGGAGGGATCCAATAGGATTCCTCACCAGTATTGGTTTATTTACAGATATTGTAATATATGCTGTTATCATATGATTTTTTGGATGCCGTGATTGATGTATTTTGTGCTGTTGCAGCATAAGACTATTTTTGTTAATTTAAAAATGTTAAAGTGATGATTTTAAATTAAAAAGGATCTTCAAGTGATTTTGAAATAGATTTTTTATTAAATTTTGAATTGTTAAGGAAATGAATTTATTTTAAATTAATAAATGTTATAATTTTTATGTTATAAAAATTATGATTTTTGTGAAATATATCGAAATGTAATTTTTGAAATATGAAGTTGATTATTTAGTAAAATAGTTTAAATTGAGATTTTTGACTTATTATAAATGGTTTATATATAAGATTTATAAAATTGATATTTTATAAATCAAAATTATGGAATTGTAAAGGAGATTTATAAGTGTTAAAATGAAGTATAAATGAATCTTATAAGTAAATAAGATTTATAGATTTATTAATTAATGATGTTATAAAAGAATGAATTTGCAAATAAATGATTTATAGTAAATTAACTTATAATTTGGATTTTGGGCATGTAAATGAGATATATATTGAATTAGTTAATAAAGGAATTTTATAAATTGAAGTTTTTTATATAAGATAGAAATGTGAATTTATAAACTTTGTTTTATAAATCCGAAATCAATTGAATTTGATAAGTTAAAATATGGAAGTACATTTAAGGTAATATATCCGCGATTTTGGACAGTGGATAATCCTTTAAATTAAATGTGTAAAAGTAATGTATTTGTTTGGAATTATATCCATGATTTTGGACAGTGGATAATCCTTTAAATTAAATGTATAAAAGCATTGTATTTGGTTGGAGTTATATCCATGATTTTGGATAGTGGATAATCCTTAAAATAAATGTGTAGTAACATTGAATTTGGTAGTGGATTATATTCACGATTTTGGACAGTGAATTATCCTTTTTAAATTAAATGAATGTTTTAGAAAAGTGATCTTTTAAATGGAGTTAAATGGTTTGAAGATGTTTTAAAATGTGTTAAGTATCGAAACCATAGATTTCAGCATCCATTATTGAAATAGACATTTTCGAGAAATAAGGAAATGATGGACTATAACACTGTTGTTATAGTAAATAATTTTTGAAAGTAGATGTTTTGTATAGTATATGAGATCTGTATATCTATCTAATTTTCGAATCCCTATACTAGTGATTTTGGGTTGTCATAACGATGTTTTACGCAACATTCGTTTTGAACCAAATAAGTATGTTTAAGAAAATGTTTTCCTTAAAGAATAAATATGTAATTGTGATTTAAGTATATGTAATATTTTCTAAGTGTTGAAAATAAAGAGATTTGTGAATATGCTTATACTGTGATATAAGTATATGGAAATGTTTTCCAAGTAGCGAAATGTTGAATTGATTTTGAAAATTTATTTTTTGAAAGATAATTTGAAGTGAATATTTGGGCAAGTGATTTAATTGATAATAGATTAATCAAATGGGCCTAGTGATTGCTTACGGAGCTAAATATTTGTTTGTTTGCTTTGATAGTTAAATAACCGACTATCAAAATTTGGCCATTTTAGTTCCTCGACTAGATGTGGGAACTATTTAGTCATACACTTAGTACCTAGCCTTTTGTGTAGGCTTGATTATCATTTGTGTTGAGGATGTTGATTCATGTAGTGTGGAGTATTACTCCAATCTATTGAGCTTCTTTCTTGGCTGAAGTATAGCAAGTTGAAAGTTGGAGACGTGATAAGTCTATGAGACTTAGTTTCTGTGTGAACTTGAGAAACGCTTTTGTGTTGTTGGTGCGAGGAGGCCAGGATCAGTTTATCCAAAAACCACTGCGGACCAACATTTATGTGACGATTGTGTATATTGTTTGTGATGATATTGATATTACGGATTTTCATAGTGAGGACTGCTTGTTGATCATTTGGGGATAAAATCCCAATATACATCCATAGCAGTAGTCTCTTCATTATGAAATATCCAATGCAAGGACAATTCGCTACTAATCCTAGGGATTTCCCGACATGATGTGGTAGGAAAGTACCTTTGGTTTGACTTGTTCTTGGACAACTTATATGGATGTTTGTCTAACATTGCATTTCGGAAGATCACGTACATTGGGTTTTACAAATATACATCAGTGGCGGGGGAGAAGGTAACTTCTATTAGCTTAACACCCTCCGTGAGACATATGAGCTTAAGAGTTGTATTTTTGTGGAAGGCATGTAGTAGTCAACAAAAATGGCTACGTGGAATTCAAAGTGATGCGATTTGTGATATGTGAAAGGTAATCGTTGCCTCAGACCTCGTCAACCAGGAATGACCGAAACAGGGTTAGATGCAGCAGGGCTAAATGGGTCACTCCCAAGTAGGATATGATCATCCTCTTTTAGATATATCTTTACACGCTGTGACGTCGTGTGTCTGATTATTGTGGTTTGTATGCTATGAGGGCCCTCGGAAAAGGTCGGTAACGACCAAAGGATGACATATTCGGTACTACCTATTTAAAGAGGTAGGACGGTGTTTTGTTGGTAGAGGCTAGATGTTCTATGCTTCAAGACATCCATCTAGAGGTTTACCCATTCGGAAGGTAGTCCCTTCATATGGTCATTTGTTTGGAAATCGAAACTCCATTACATACCTGCCATTTTATTTGTAGAGCCTAGTATGCTGGAATTTAATAATGGCAACAATTTCGGCTATTTTGATTATTATTTGTATACAAGACACTAGTATAATATAAGAGGATTCGATATGAAATGTTTTAGTTATCATAAGGTAAAAACATGTCCGTGTTTAGGTGTGGACGTGTCTTACGAGATACTTTTGTTTTGAAAGAAAAAGTTTGGTAATTTAATAAATTCAGTTGAGTGTGTTTCTCACGCTGGTTTATCAGACTGGTCCGGGCGTTCTTTCCTTTCAATGATCGGGTCAGACCGAGTATATTTACAGGTTCAGATTTGGTGATTTTGGAGCTTCATCGGGAGAGCTGGAGATCTTCATTTTCATATACACGTATCTTTTTATTATCCCCTACTTAGTTGTTGTGTATTATTGGCAATTGTGAGGACATGTTATTATAACTGTCCAGGCTAATAATTAATGATTGATTGTTGAACTCTGATTGATGTATGTATATACAGTTTCTGTTTTTTAAAGATCATTGATATGATATTATATGTTATTCCGCTGCGAGTTGAGATTCTGTATTGTTCTGTTTGGTTCTATCTTCTCTTTTTTTTCTCTTTACTTCTTCTCTCTTCTTTTCTTTCTCTTGACTTTCCGTCAGTCTGTGCTTTTTGAGTCGGACATATATGGTTTATTGTCGATTCAAAATGTACGGATTTGTGGTTCGTCACAGATTTCCTTGGACTTGGTCCATATTATTACTCTTGTTGTTGGTTTCAATTGGTGCAACTTGATTTGGGATAGCCTCCCTTTAACTCGATATGGGATGGATGGATTAGGTGGGCGGTCATGGCTATGATGTGTTACCACCGGCCCTGTGACCCGAACTGGTAGTATCCTACTTTGGAAATTGCCTCACGTGCCTTGCTATACTTTTACCCCTATACGAGACCCATACGATTTTGGTTTAGTGTTGTCATATCACGGCGCATCTCTGACTACCGACGTTCTACTGGTGGTGTCAAATGCAAACTATACGAGAATGCTTAAAAACACGTTAAGCGGGAATTAATGTAAAGCCTTAACGCTAAGAAAAATATTTATTTTATTGATTAAACATTACATATATAGCGTATTCTACTACATATAAATATTTTGACGGATGCTTAAGCAATGGAAAATCCTGTAACATCTCTTGAGCTATTGCACGCACATTATACATTGGATATGAGATGTGAAAACCCATAAACATCTCTGATACCGCTACACTCATGTTATATGTGATATCGATTTGAATTACATATGGATATTTTGGTGTTGGCTCGAGTGTTTTATCTTTTCATTACGCTCGGGTCAGTCCTGAGTTTCTCAGCTTATTGAAGACTTATTTTGTAGGACGAAAACGAAGACAAAGATTTGGTATATTATTATCATTACTACTATTAGTATTCCCTATATAGTGTTATCTGCTACATTACTGTTTTGTCCCTGATGTATATAAAACTTTGATAAATGTTGTATTGAATATAATCAACTGTATAATAGAAACAACTTCATGAACTGTTTATTTGACTATTATATTTTATCGTTCTGCTACAAGATTCTGTATTTGTTTCTTCTTCTTTTCAATTCTTTCTTATTTAACCCTTAAAGATTCATAAATTCGTTTACTATGATTTGGACACGTGTGATTTATTGTCAACTTAAAGGGAACGAAGATACGGCCTTGTACATCTTGTATAAGGACAAAAGTACGACAAGGCACGTGAGGCAATGCCAAGGTAGGAAACTACCAGTTTACCCTTCCCAACTGGTGGTAACGCATCATAGCCATGATCGCCCATCGTGTTCAACACTCCCAAAATTCGATGGTGCGCACCAATGATTCACAGTGTCAATGATAGGGATACGAAGAATTATGTCTGCTCAGGGTAGCTAGCCCGTTTGGCCGGTATGGTTCCTATTTTATTAATTTCAAATTGGCACGAATGCTAGGCTAATCCATCATCGTTCTTTTTCTTCAAATCCAGCAAATGATGCCAAATCCAACCACTTTGTTCGGGAGTCTTTGCATACATAGTTGTTAAAGTGGTTCCAATATTGACAGAGAGTATGCCAATAAGAGGCCCCGGTCTCTTTAACAACCAAACGCCGTTTTACACACCAGTTGTTTCTTTTACATTTCGAAAACAGTTCGTACTTGATATCCAAATTATCATATTCACTTCAAAATAAAATTCATTTCGAAATCATCATTGTTATTCAAAATACACTATTTCACTTCAAAATCATGCTCGTCTTAATATGTCAATTTCAATTCCAATTCAACATTGCTCCAAATTTTCATTTGGGTTATAATTTCAATTTAACCCAATTCGTATTTTAAATCCGTGATATAAAAATAAACATTCCACCCTTGACAGGTTTGAATTTTAGAAAAATAATTTAAATGGTTAAAATAGTTTAATAGAAAATAGCCTGAGTATTAAAAAGGGTTTATATAGTAAAATAGTTTGGAAAATCAAAATAATTTGAATAGTTAAAGAGTATAGATTTTAAACCGTTCATACTAAAATAATTCATTTGAAAATAGTTTCAAAGTCAAACTGATTTAATTCCACATTTATCAATTCAAATCTATTCCAAATTAATTTCAGTTCCAATTCCAAATTAATTTCAATTCCAATTTTAAATTAATTTCAACTCAATTCCCAATTTAAACCATTTCGTTTTATATCAATTCCTAGTTCGATTTTCAAAATATCAATTCAAAACACTTAAATCAAATTTACCTTCAACGCCTAATTCAAAATTCCAAATTTCCATATATAATTCAACTCCAAGCTCAATTTTGAAATATCATTTTACATCACTTTTACTTGGTAATATTCAAAGTTCGAATAAATTTCCAATCCTTTAAATCAAATTAATTTCTGAAATTTAAATCACATTTTGATTATAACTTAAAAACCTCAACTTCAATTATTTAAAACATTTCTTTTACCAAATTTAAATTTCATCATTTCGAGCTCAAGTTCGAAAATAATTTGATCTCCATAAAATTGATTTTTATTTCTTTAAATCAAAATCATTTAAATAAATTTCGATTCAAAGATTTTAAAATCACTTAATTTAACCAATCTGATGTCCGTATATAATTTTCTATCGTATGGCCAAGTGATCAGTTATTTCAGTTTAATTTCAGGGATTGATATTTATCATTTCAATCCAAAATAAATGTCATAGGTATATATCATTTCAACATATTTCCTAATTTATTCAAAATAATTCGATTTACAGTTTTATATACTGTAAATAATATATAAGATGATAACTGATATATTAAAATAAATAAACATCCAAATCATCCAAAACATCAATCAATAGCATCCATCACAATCAACACCCAAACAATCAAAATAATTCACAACAATTTCATGGTTATTGATATCGGGTATTTTACTGGCAATTAAATTCCAATTTCAAATTTAACTTTTAATTTTAATTTTTAACAATTGATTCAATGACAATTCAGATGACAATTAAATTTATCAAACAACGATCAATAAATTTATATCACTTCATAATTTCAAATTTAACTAGCATAAAAATATTCTAGTACTTGCAAGTGTTATAAAACACTCAAATTTATGTTCTGTTATCTCCGAGATGTTCCAATTTGAAACTAATACTGAACAACATCTGATTTTAGACCAAATTTCAACCGTCGCCAAATCCATCCAAACTAATTTCATTGCGAACATCACGATTGCAACCAAAATGTTTCGCCTCGATCGGACCTCGTATGAGAGAGATATATATTTCATAAGATATCGATAATTTAATTTTAAATCAAATAGCTTATATTTATATTACAAAATTACCCTCTGAGCTTCTTCTTCCTACTCTCTAAATTCTCTCGCCTGTGCACGAAGAAAACCCAAACTTAACCGTGCACGATTGAACTAATACAGAGCTAGAATTTACGAAAACGAATGTCGTCTTCTCCATTGTGTTCCACTATTCAAACTGCACCTTCCCATGCCCCTCAATCCAAACTCGAACGCCTCTAGGAAGTTGCGACTTGGTCGAGCATTTCCAGGCCATACAAATGTCGCACAATCCCCCAAGCAATCGCACTACTCCAAAATCCTACCCTAGATGCTCCTTCGCGTCACGAATGTGAATCCAAACTTCATTTCAAAAATTTCGCCCTTAATCAACCAAAATATAGAACCGTGGCTTCCAAGCATCAGGTCGGCCCTCTCAATCTTCACATGCATGTAAAAACAAATTACAGTAATGCGAAGTTCTACTGAAACGAGAATTTTCCAGCTTATTTTCAAAATTTTCCATTAAGTAATTTAATTGATTTTGATTTTATACAATTGCATTTTTGTTTCTGGTATCCTGAAGCTCGAATACGAAAGAAAAGAAAAAAAAGAAGAGGAAGGAATGAGTGGTTTTTGAATTGGTATGCTATGATTTATATTTTTTGAACCTTCCATTCATTTTTTTCTGTCTTGAAGCTTTGCCTATTCTTCTCTAGTAAGCATGAACACGTATATATAAATGGGGGAGGAAAACGTAAGTCAACAGCATAGGTTGGCTGCACAGGAATAGGGTAGCTAATTGGATATAATAGCGGCTGAAGTTAAATAGGTTGAAATTTATTATTTAAATTTCCCAAATTTCTAACTGTAAATTACGGACTCCAGTCGAGTCGTTCCACCAAACATTTATAATGTTATATGTGACGATTCGAGATTTTCGACTTTCGAAAATCGACATTAATACGTCCACTGTATCAACTGCCGAGCAATCGAAGGCCGAAAAACCGAATTGTTAGGGTTAAAGAAGAAGAAAGAAAGAAAAGCAACAGAACAATATCAGAATCTCACAATCGCAGCGGAACAACATATAATAGACAAATGAAAAATCTTCAAATCAAAAGAACCATACATTTTATACATTACATCATCAGAGTCAATATAAAACACAACAATAGACAGTTATATAAACCTGTCCTCACAACTGAATACACAGCGGAAAAGATAATATCATATACAAGTGATACGTCTCGCCATCCAGCTTGCCTCCTGCTCCACAGCATCTCCTGAATTCCAAAATGACCTGATAACCTGACTCTAGACTACCCGTGTGGAAATTGGTGGGCACCCAGTGTTTAGAAAGGGAACAATAAACTCTAGGTCAGTCATGGGACTGGTGTGATATCTTAAAACAGTTAATTTCACAAAGAAATAAAAAGAATCCGCAATGCTTTTGGAAAATGAAACTACCATAAGGCCTCCCGCCACACACACAATGCAAACGCAGAATTGGAGAAGATTTCTCCTTATGATAGTCAAAGATGCTTACTACGCAGAATCATTTGATTTTTATTATTATTAGTGCATAGTGTAGAAAACATTTCGAAAGTATAATATTAATCTTAGCCAACATACAACCATTATCGCATGCCTACTATTGCTACCATCTAAACAGTGGGGCGCCACCATAAGTAGATGGCAGGTTCTACAACTAAAACCGTACAGGGCTCGTATTGTTTTGTTTGGATTTTCAACAAATGGTCGGGCAAAGGAACTTCCCAAGTAAAATGGAACTCCTCTGGAGGGATGTCCCCGGATCCTAACCGGATCTCTACTAGACAATGTCGGGTTACCTCTGTAATAGGTAACTACTGACACGAGCATGCCATTCCCCGGTCGTTTGTGACCTTTATCCGAGGATCCTCTCAACCAACAACCACAAAGCAATAAGTTTGCAGCAACCACAAAGTAAGTATTTGGGCTCCATACCATGATACCACTCATAATCCAGAAGGAAACTACATACCCTCAAAGGGTGCTACCCTCAAATAACTTTGCTGCTACGATTCCTGTTTCAACCATAACCGGGTTGTGAGGTTCGACGAAGTGTCGTCCGCAAAGCTACGATTTTCACAAAAGCCATGCTTTGATCAAAAAATGATCAGCAGCACTCAGCATGCCACATTACCAAATTGGAAGTATATCACTGATAACCATCAACTACATAACCTCTGAGCTCGTACGTCTCAGAGAAGGGTGTTAATCTAAGAGAATAAATTCTCCTCCACCAACAGAAATGTATTTAAAAGAAATCTGCTTTATATCCCAAAATGTAATGTCAGACATACAATCCATACAAGTCTGTTCTGGGTTCGAACAGAACTGAAGGCACTTCCGAAGAAGTCCTTGTTAATCCGGGTATTCACAATCCTGATCGGACTTCCCATCACTTAGGGAATCTCTATACCGGAGCAATTTAGTGTAGAGACAATCGATAGGTCATCCTATCATCCTTGCAAATACTCGGTCTTCACCACCGGTCTTCAAATGCAATCCCATTTCGTCGTATCACTATTCGGAGTGGGATTTATGACCCAAAGGTCCTCTCCCGGCTAAACTGAATAACGAGCGCTTATTTTAGAATAAGTGTAACATTCAAATTCAAGCAAATCACAACAAATACCCATTTAAAGGTATATATTGATAGTCGGTTATTTAACTATCAATAAATATGCACAACATCACCAGATTCCAAATAATTTTCCAAATTATTTATTTTCCAAAGATATCTTTACAAGATACATTTTTCCACAATTTAACCATTTGAAAACAAATTTCAAATCACTTTTCACCTTTACAACTTTTGAAAAAAAATTTCAAATCATTTTCCTTACGCGGAAACACTTCCAAATATTTATTCATTTTCACTGGAAATCTGCCGAGTTCAAATACTTTAAAATAATTTATAACACTTATCCAAAATATATCGGGAAAACACTTTGAAATAAAACTATTTTTCTTTAAACACTTTACTTAAAATATTAGTTATAAAAATATTATACCAATATTACATAAAACTTAAGCCCAAACTAATTTTCAAAATTAAAATTAGTAGATAGAGAGCAATTGTTGATTAAATCTTAAAAATAGTCATTTCTATATCAACTTAATAAATCTTTATTTAAAGGATTTAAAACAATTTAAGAAGTTAATTTCTCCGAAGTATCCTTTTCAAAACCAATTCTAGAATTTATATATATATATATATATATATATATATATATATATATATATATATATATTTCAAAGCTATTCAGAAATTTTATTCGGCTTTCGAAGGAGAATACACTTCCATTTCAAAATGGTTCATTTAAACCAATTAACTAAATCCTTACCGATTTACTTTAAATTTACGTTCCAAATCCGTAAATTTATTTCCACATTTCAAAATAAATCAATGTTTATTTTTTTAAACAAATTTCCCTTTCCTTTATAAATCCCATGGTGAACTTAAATTTCCAAATATCCACTGATATACGATTTTCAAATCGATTTCAAATATTCACTTTCAACAATTCAATTTTTCAATTGATTTCAGAAACAACCAAATCAAGTTCCATATTGATTTTCCAAGAAATTAAACACCAAGTGAATATCACTCTAGTCTCAAATTGAAATCAATTTCTACTAAACCCTAAATAAATTTTCAAATTGATTCCAAATTCTTTTCAAAACACCAAATAAATTTCAAAATGGATTTTCAAAAGATTTAAATTCAATCACCAAAAATCAATTCCCAAATGGATTTCAAATTTTATTTCCTTTTAAAAATAAATTCCTTTTAAATAAACCCAATTTTTTTATTTTTCAAACTCTTTAAAATCTGTATTTTGAATAAATTCTTCAACCTTTGAAAAATATTACCCGAAATCCATTTATTAAAGCTTTTCCCATATTTTAAAATTTTATTCAATAAGATTAAAAATAAAACTTTATTATTTTAGAATTCCTTCTTTTAAATTTATCCAATTCTCAAAAATAAATTTTAAAATAAACTTTCAACCTAAATTTTCAAAAATCAAATTTTTATTTATTTCCGGTATCCAACGATACCAAAATTATATTCGGCTAAACTTTAGCCTTCAACGATTTCAATCACAAAGATAATCACACAGAGATTATAAATAATCAACACACAACATTGAAACAAATTCAATTATTTGAGAAATCCAGTTGGATCCCTCCAACCTGTTTCCCTGCATCCATAGATGTTAGCACGATACCAATCCCGTTTCAAGACGGGATATCGCGGTACATGGGTTTATATAAAATATCATCCGCTATTATGCGACGCAATAGGGTCTCATCCGCTATATAATGCGGAAAATCAACTCCAAGTACTTATATAATACCAATTCCACTTCAAGGTGGAATATCGCGGTATATGTGTTTAATATAGTAACCTCCGCTTAATACGCGGCGTATAGGGTCTATTTCAATACAACAAATAGCAACCATCATTCAATCACACAAATCAAGGAATTTTAAATTTAACTATTTTAAATTTAAATCGAAACACAATTCGATTGAGTGAGAAGTTCTCACCTTGCTTTCAATAACAGCTGCAGTGTTTAGTTCCGAATAAAATTAACACGCGTTTAATTTTACCCAAAATTCTCACTAGCTCCAATCAATCCCAATCTAGCTCCATCGCATAGTGCTCGTCCATATGAACCCAACTCAATTCGTTTCGTCATTTTTCGACCTCGTATGAACAAGTTACAACATTTTAAAGTTTGCACAAATTAATATACAATTTATTTCCAATTTTATTTCCAAATTTTTAACCTTCAAATCATCTGAGCCGTTCATCTCAATTGATGAGATCGGGCCGCATGTTCATCATCTTCTCCAGGCTAGAAAATCGCCTTCGAACCCATTTATGACGTTCGAATCCCTCAAAGTCGCGCCCACTTCGCCGCCCTAGAGGCCGATCAAACACCCTCACATTGAAGCACTACACAAGCTTCGGCTTCGACACGAATATCGGAGAACTCGGTCGCTTGTAGACTTCGAACAATGCACCGAAACGTGCGACCTTCCAATACGAATTTTCGTCGATTTACTTTGTTTCAAACGATCATAGCCGTTGGATCGATGGATCTTGATGTGCTCTTTAATTTTGCAGTTGAAAGTTTTTGAAATTAGTTTGTGGATTTGGAGAAAAACAAAGGAGAAGGAGGCACGTTACCGGCCATTGAAATAAACAAGCTGCGGCTGAAGCTTGAAACCCTAGGGTTTGAGCAAAACAAAGGAAATGAGGTCCTTATATAGAAAATTGCCAAAACACTATTCATTCAAGATTTTTCCGAACTCCAAACGAAGCATGCCACCTGGCATTTATAACGTTTACCCTATTCCAAACGCAATGGAATATATATCGAGAGCCAATTCGATCGTATTTGGAAGACAGGCTTTCGAATCGACTATTTAAATTTAAAATCCACTTAAACCGATTTCAGTGCGTTTTAGCTTGCCCCGGACAAACCGTAATTCCGATTGACACAAAATTTGAAATCTTACAATAATATAGCATTACGGATTCGATGAAACTAGTTTCGTCGAAACCCGAGACGTTTGAAAAATGGCTGTTTTTACACGTCAATTAAATATTAAAATATTCAATTTCCACAAATTAACTATAAATTCAATTTTAAAAGTTCTATAACATCATTCTAACTCCAATATGATTTAAAACAAATTTAGAAATCAAATTCAATCACATTAAACCCAATTTCCAATTATTTTTGTAATTTCAAATATTAAATTATCGATTTAATTATCCAATTAAATCTAGATATTTGAAATATAATTCATTCTACTTACAAATTTTACTTGTTAATATTTAAAATCAATTAAATATACGAATTTCAAATGACAGAAATTTTGGGTCGTTACATCATACCTCTATTCCGAACGCAATGGAACCAGTTTCAAGTCCTTATTCGATCGGTTGGGAAAGATAGCTTTTTTAACCCAATTATAATATTAAATTTTCGATATAGAATTCAACGTGTTTTTATCCAGTACGACTAAACAATAACTCCAAACGCTATGAAATTTAAAATCCGATCATAATGCACTATTACGGATCCAATGGAACAGGTTTCGTCAAAATCTGAGGATTTTCCCCGAAAGGCTATTTTTACTCGTTAATTTAAACAAGTTGTTGTTAAAATCGAGTAAACCACTTATAAATCTAATTTAAATTTTTTACTATCTTCGTTCTTATAACTAGAAATTAGATAAGCTTTGAAATTATTTTTATCTAGCTTAAAACTTAAGATTTCATATTTAAACCAGTTTCCAATTATTAAATTTAAGAATTAAATTCTCCCACAAATCATTATTTTTGAAATTCAAGTTGTTAAATCTATAAAATTAACTTTAAGTATTTAAAATCGATTAAATAAACAATTTCAAATAACCAAAAATCCTAGGTCGTTATTTTCTCCCCCACTCAAAACTTTTCGTCCTCGAAAAGACGTTAAGTAAAGAATTTAGCATTTGATATATTTTATTCAAAATAATCAACTTATAAAATAATAAAATCTTATTTATAAAACCATTACTACATTTCTACTATGCTACTCTGATCGGCCTACGACATTTACAAGTTAATTATCAAAACAAGTTAAAAAAATTTAAAACTTCAAAAAATTTCTAACACTCGAATTTTCAGAAAATTTCAGCAGAGTCTCCTTTGCACGGCTCGATCCGAAATTTTTTACAATTCAATATACAACCCAAATATACCAAATAGATATCAAATATACATCTCATCTCAATGATGAGGCATCCCATAGGAAAAAGTATAAAAGCACGGTATGTAATTCGAGATGTGTACCTTATTATTATTAATACGAGCAAATTCACTCGTATTAAGCAAGAAAAAGCATAAAAAATCTGTGTATACATCCAAACGATCTTCGTATGTACCTATCTCAACTCAATTTAGAATATTAGTGGCATATAAAAGATGTACAAAGTGTATATGAGTTTAATAAACTATAAAATATGCATTCTAAATCCAAATCATAGCACAGGCACAAATATGCAACATACTACCATCATATGCAATCAAAATAGTTATAACGATGGTTTATAATAAAAGAAACTGTTCAACACTTAATAGTTATCCAACTAATTCATAAACCATCATCATTTTCATTTCCAATGTTAATATTTAATTTATACACTTCATTTTTCATTTACACTCAATTTTCTTTAACATTTAATCAGTTTGCTTCATATTTATTCATATCTATTTCGTTTCCCTTCAATTTATTCAAATTTCCATTATTTCAACTTTTGTTTGACACATTTCATATAAATTCATATTAAACAATTCACTAACTTCGTCTATTTATTTAGTTCGTTTAGCTTTTCATAAGTTAAAGTTCATTTCAAAATTCAATATTAGCTTCCTCCCTTTAATATCCATATTCAATTAATTTAACATCTTGTTTAACTAACATTTATCAAAGTTATGAACTATAAACCTTGCTTTACATTTTCGTGAAACATTTGAATAATAATGTTCGTATCTCCATTTTTAGCATCAACGTTGTTAATGAATTATTTCTTATATCCTTACTTGAATTTCTTTAACTTAACTCACATTTGTTTTCACAATTTCATTTAATAACAGATTTATTTGTGAAACATTTTATTAATCATCACTTTAGTTTATAATCATTCTATAAAAGTCCAACTTCTTATATACAACTTTATATTTAATTATCTCAAAAGTTACAAATTCAATTTTAAAATTTCTTTGCAAATTTATATTTAGTTCTATAACCAATTTACAAATATATTATTCGATTCATTTGTCCACTTTCTTAAGTTTCACTTACTTATTCCATTTAGTCATCAATCATTTCATAATATACTAATTAAGTATATAACATTTATTATTACAACTAAATTTCCATTTATATACATTTTAATTACTTTTGAGTTTTGTTGACTTGTATAATATCCCATTACATGTCCAAATCATTATTTTAAATTTTAACATGTAGTATGTCTTATTGTATGTTATAGAATGTAATTTGGTATTACGCAAATTAATATGATTTGTTTTACTTAATTAGAATGTTCACTATTTTAACTTGTTTAAATTTTCTTTACTTTTAGTTTAAGAGTCGCAAACTTCAACTTTAAAGTTTCTCAAAACATTTAGCTTAGATTTCTAAATTCTCTTATTTTATAAGTTCTGGTAATTCAAATATTTCATTTCATTCAAATAATTTAAAGATTATTAATTAACAGAGCTAAAAAAATATTTAAATACTGGGTTCTTTTCAAATCGTTTGAAATAAGTATGTACATTTATATCTTTTATATATCAAATCATACTTTTGGAGTTCAAACCAAAATCCATTTATGAAAACAGTTTCGTAGCAAAGCTTCTCAGAAGTTTGCCCTACTTTGAAGCTTAAAAACAAACGTCAATGATGCTGTGCAGTCATCATCGAAATTATGTTCCAACGACAGAAGAGGGCAGTGCTGAATTCATTCCTTTTAAAAATCCTTTTAAAAATATTTTTCATAAATATTTTACAACTAATGTCCTTATATTTTTCCAAAACTTTGAAAATCACTTTCAAAATTTCTAGTTCTTAAATTAAAAACTTCTCAATTTAAATCTATTTTAATTTATAAGTCACATTTATAATCTACTTCTCAGTTTAAATCCATTTTAATTTATAAGTCACATTTGTTTGCGCCAAAATTGGTCACAAACATCCAAAGTCGTGAAGGCACCCGTTTACGTGTTCAATTTGATAATATTCAACACAGAACTCAGCAACAATCAATATATAATTCAGCTCTAATCAACAAATCACAGTAATTCACGAACAACAATCACAAACACAGGATTTATAGTGGTTCGGCGTTCGCGCCTACGTCCACTTTGAAGGTTTTCTCTTTATTGCTTTGCTTGACTAAATCGATTACAATGGATTACAGCTGACAATTGCTTTGAAATCTGAATACAACAGCGATTCTGATAGTTAAACTTGAATCCGGCAGAGTCTTGGCGTTCAATGGCGGAAAGATCCCCTTTTCTGAAGGCTTCGGGGTGCTATTTATAGGCGTTGGAGGCCCAGATCTTGCTGAAATTTCGTGAGACTTCTTCTGGCACGTGAGTGGGCCCACGCGACCGACCCCACCAAGTTTCGTCTCGATCTGACATCGGTTCGAAGTGATTTCGAACCCATCAACAAATGGTCCAATCGAGCTGAAACTTGGCAGGAACAATCTTTACCTCATATGGAAGCTACTGTGAAAATTTGGTTGCATTTGGATTTGTGGTTTAGGAGATATGATCGGTTCGAAATGGAGATTTCTTGGTTAGCTGTGTGTTTCGAACCGATCATTTCGAAACCAGGGGCTCGAACCCATGTACGCACGTGTTTCTGCAGTGACGTGGCGCGCACTCCACGCGTCGATCCAGATTTATCTCCGAGTTGACCGCTTCGAATCCATGGATTTCGCTGACTTCGTATCGATGACCGTTGTGTGCTTGAATCAACCAACTACACGGCTTTCGTGTGTCTAGTTCGAACCGAGGGGAGGGAGCTTCCTTCGTATCGATACTGGATACGAAATGAAGCTCCGCGATGGATTCGAAGGTTCATCGGTTCGAACTAAGCACCGGCGTGGATGTTTCGACGCTCATCGATACGAAGATGCAACCTAATAATGGACTGATGGATTCGAACGCAATCAATTCGAAGTTAACTGTGGCCGATGGGTTCGAACATAGCAGGGGGTGAAGTGTTCGAAGCAATGGGTGGGTTCGAAATGGATGGTTTCAAAGCCACGGGTTCGAAGTAGATGGGTTCGAACATCGCCTGGGTTCGAAGGAAGGCTTTAGGACGGTTTCGAACCAGATGGGTTCGAAGCGGAGGGTTTCGAGGCTGGGTACTAGATGATGGGTTCGAACACCATGGGTTCGAAGGCAAGGGCACGGATGGTTTCGAATAGGATGGGTTCGAACTTCATGGTTTCGAACCAGACAACGAATACTTCTCTTCACACTGAACCCATCATATCTTGAGCATACGAACTCGGATTGGCTTGAAACTTGAAATGATGGCTCCTACAACCTTTCTTGTCGTGTCCTATCAATCGTGGCCTGATCCGGACTCGGACAAAATTCATCGATATCCATAGCTAAGTGATGTATAACCAATCTCTAAGACGGACTGTTTCCCGTTTTCGACCAATCTTTTGATATCACGGCTTTGCCAAAAAGTGGGATAACACTTTGCCCCCCAAAACATGCCTTGCTGTAGGAAGGTGTGTTTTGTAATGCCTTGAGTTGGATGTTCGTATCCGATTATCAACCTGCAAAGAACTCAATAGTTTCATGTGGCCTCAAATGACGATCGTTCGAGATCGAGCTAATTGGGATGAAGCGCGGCCGTTCGTGGTCAAGCGCTTAACTTCAAATGACGATCGTTCGCGATCGAGTCATTTGAGGTGAAGTGCGACCGTGCGCGGTCTAGCGTATAAATCCATGCGTCGATCGTTCGGGATCGTATGCTGTTTGAAGTGAATCGAGACCGTTCGCGGTCCGTGCTGTTCGTGGCATGAGAGGAAATAGGACCGTTCGCGGTCGATGCCGTTCGCGGCAAATGATGAGATGGGACCGTTCGCGGTCGACTGCCGTTCGTGGCAAATGATGAGATGGGACCGTTCGCGACCAAGTGCCGTTCAAGGCGAGTGGTGACCGTTCGAGGTCGGATTTCATAATCAGTGAGCCATGACCGTTCGCGATCGATGGCGTTCGAGGCAGGAAGTGATCGTTCGCGATCGTGTGCCGTTCGAGGCGAATCTGTGACCGTTCGCGGTCGGGTTTCAGACCTCAAGTGACGACCGTTCGCGATCAAGCCATTTGAGGTGAAGTGAGTTGTGACTGTTCGAAGTCGGATGCCGTTCGAGGCGATTTGTGTGCCCAGGAGGGCTTGGTGTTATCGATGCCAGGGTCACGTTCGGGTGAGTTCCTGGATCGTGTATATGGGCGGTCCATCGCCGTCTCAGTGCATACCTAGGGATCGTTCGCGACCCCATACATGTTTACGTAGCTTAGTCATTCCAGAGTTATCAAAATCAAATAATTATTAAACAGATGAGTTCCAAAAACAATGTCCAAATAAACAAAGTCCAAACGTTCAAATCAAAATGAAACGAAAGTAAAGCATGGATGTCAAAGTGTAAGTTCCCACTACGAAACGGTCAACGATCATTCAGAGCATGTCTGGAGATCGTTCGCGATCTCGCACATGTGTAAATGATTTAATTGCATTAGTGGAAGCTTACAACTTGTTCATCGTTATCTTACTCAATTGATAACCATACGGTGCCTTGATTCGGAGTCGCCCCTAGCTGATGTGGACGGTGGTCGTTCTGGTTCCGCCACAGGAGCTCATCTCCTTACATATTGAAGGAGCATACCGTTCCTGATATGCCCTTCCACCTCGTCCTTCAGGTGCCTACAATCGTTAGTATTATGACCATTTAATTCATGGAATACACAGAACTTATCTGATTTCCTTTCGTCAGAGGTAGGGTCCCTTCGCATCGGCCTACGGTACGGAATCTGTTCTTTGGTATCCTGATAAATTCGTTCCAGGCTCTCGTTCAACTCAGTGTAGGTGGTGAATCGCGGCTCCCTCCGTTGCCGCTTTGATCTGTCTCTGTCATTCTCAATCTTTCTTTTACCTCTATCCTTGTCCGAATCCTTTTTAAGAGGCTTTTCGTCTCTAAATGCAAAAATTTCTATCCCATCTCTTTCTTCTCTCTCGGCATTCGCATCTTCTAATCGTAAAAACTTTTCTGCTTCATGATAGAATTCCTCCAGATCTGTGGGTGGATCTTTAGTCAATGAATTCTTGAACTCTGTGCCGTCAGCTATTCCGGACACAGCTGCCATTACCACCATGGATGGATCCGCTCTATCCACTGAAGTTGCTGCTGCATTAAATCGTGCTAGATAACTTCTCAAGGTCTCTCCGGCCTTCTGCTTTAGGGTTGCCAGAGTCATCACGTTCTTGGGTCTCGTAATATGAACCCTGAATTGCCTCATAAATCTCTCTACTAAACCATTCCAAGTTCCGATGGATCCGTTCTCCAACTGTGTAAACCATAGTGCAGCGATATCTGTCAAGTATAATGGAAAACACCGGGCCATAACCTCCTCCGATGCCCCCAGTACTTCCATATGCCTCATATATTTTGTCAGGTGGACCGTGGGGTCCGTTCTCTCGTCATACATATCCAACGATGGTAGTTTGAAATCAGGTGGGTTCCTAGCTTGCCTGATTGATGAAGTAAAAGGGCTTCTATTAACATCTTCCAAATCTTTGTTCACCATACCGCCTCTCAAAGCTCTCCTAACTATCTCTGCTAATCGGTCATTGTCTCCGAGATGTAATCCTTGTTCACTACTTCCAACCTGCCCCCCGAGTTCACGAGGTAACTCCGGGATCTGCCCCCTTGACTGAGCGTTTGCATCTCTACTACTACCGGGTTGCGCAGATGCTCCCCTTTCTCTCTCCGAAACTGGATCAACGTTCTCCAAGGGTGTGCCCCCTAATCCAGGTACTACTCCGGATGGTTCTGCTCCGTTCTGGACTCCATTGGCTTCCCTATTCTGTGCTCCGAGCTGTCCTATCTGTTGGAGTAAACTCTGAATCATGTCCTCTTGCCTCTTCATCATAGTTTCCATCTCATCCCTAGTGATGTATATCGATGGTTGATTCGCTCCTGAGGAAGCCTCTTGGCTTCCTTGTGGTTCGCTTCTCTCAGGCCTTGGCCTCCTACTTGATTGTCTTGCCATAATTCCTAAATCTGAACTCCTGGATTTCCAAATTCAACTTCTTCCTGAATTAGTTCTCAGTGAAAGCACCAAAATGTTTGCGCCAAAATTGGTCACAAACATCCAAAGTCGTGAAGGCACCCGTTTACGTGTTCAATTTGATAATATTCAATACAGAACTCAGCAACAATCAATATATAATTCAGCTCTAATCAACAAATCACAGTAATTCACGAACAACAATCACAAACACAGGATTTATAGTGGTTCGGCGTTCGCGCCTACGTCCACTTTGAAGGTTTTCTCTTTATTGCTTTGCTTGACTAAATCGATTACAATGGATTATAGCTGACAATTGCTTTGAAATCTGAATACAACAGCGATTCTGATAGTTAAACTTGAATCCGGCAGAGTCTTGGCGTTCAATGGCGGAAAGATCCCCTTTTCTGAAGGCTTCGGGGTGCTATTTATAGGCGTTGGAGGCCCAGATCTTGCTGAAATTTCGTGAGACTTCTTCTGGCACGTGAGTGGGCCCACGCGACCGACCCCACCAAGTTTCGTCTCGATCTGACATCGGTTCGAAGTGATTTCGAACCCATCAACAAATGGTCCAATCGAGCTGAAACTTGGCAGGAACAATCTTTACCTCATATGGAAGCTACTGTAAAAATTTGGTTGCATTTGGATTTGTGGTTTAGGAGATATGATCGGTTCGAAATGGAGATTTCTTGGTTAGCTGTGTGTTTCGAACCGATCATTTCGAAACCAGGGGCTCGAACCCATGTACGCACGTGTTTCTGCAGTGACGTGGCGCGCACTCCACGCGTCGATCCAGATTTATCTCCGAGTTGACCGCTTCGAATCCATGGATTTCGCTGACTTCGTATCGATGACCGTTGTGTGCTTGAATCAACCAACTATACGGCTTTCGTGTGTCTAGTTCGAACCGAGGGGAGGGAGCTTCCTTCGTATCGATACTGGATACGAAATGAAGCTCCGCGATGGATTCGAAGGTTCATCGGTTCGAACTAAGCACCGGCGTGGATGTTTCGACGCTCATCGATACGAAGATGCAACCTAATAATGGACTGATGGATTCGAACGCAATCAATTCGAAGTTAACTGTGGCCGATGGGTTCGAACATAGCAGGGGGTGAAGTGTTCGAAGCAATGGGTGGGTTCGAAATGGATGGTTTCAAAGCCACGGGTTCGAAGTAGATGGGTTCGAACATCGCCTGGGTTCGAAGGAAGGCTTTAGGACGGTTTCGAACCAGATGGGTTCGAAGCGGAGGGTTTCGAGGCTGGGTACTAGCTGATGGGTTCGAACACCATGGGTTCGAAGGCAAGGGCACGGATGGTTTCGAATAGGATGGGTTCGAACTTCATGGTTTCGAACCAGACAACGAATACTTCTCTTCACACTGAACCCATCATATCTTGAGCATACGAACTCGGATTGGCTTGAAACTTGAAATGATGGCTCCTACAACCTTTCTTGTCGTGTCCTATCAATCGTGGCCTGATCCGGACTCGGACAAAATTCATCGATATCCATAGCTAAGTGATGTATAACCAATCTCTAAGACGGACTGTTTCCCGTTTTCGACCAATCTTTTGATATCACGGCTTTGCCAAAAAGCGGGATAACAACATTTATAAACTACTTCTCAATTTTAAATCCATTTTAATTCATAAGTCACATTTATAAATTATACTTACAAAATTTCACTTCCTTAAAACATTTCACAAATATTTTATCATTGCTTATCTTGTAACAAACATCTTTCATTAAGGTACAACAACCAACTAATGATAATAATCACCAAATACACTATATATACCTTAATATTTTCTGAAAATAATTCCTTTATATATAAAATATAATCAAGGTAAAATTGTTTCAATTACCCAATTTCAAAATGATACTGTGTCGAATTGTTCTGTTCAAATATTTAGAGATCCCTATCGATAACATTAATTACTAGTATTGAGCAGAATCCATAAGCCACTCAACAAATCAACCAACATAATATAAAATAATTTTTATATTCACTAACAAATACGCGCTCATATATATACGCTCAAACTCATTCTAGGGACTACTAACCCTATCTCTAATGAGTCACCCCACAAAACCAAGGTTATTGCTAAACCAAAGCTCTAATACCAACTGGGACGAACCAGATTTCACAAGGTTTAAATCGACAATAATTCACATGTCCCACTTAAACAATCTGAAACATAGATGATCAATGGGGTTAATTAAGACAATAAGAAAAGAAGAAGAAAACAAACATGGAATCTCGTAGTGGAACGATAAAATATAATAATCAAATAAACATTTATCAAAGTTATACATAAACAACAAAACAAAATATAATGCAGCAGAACAACATGATGCTGGGAATAATATTAGTAATAATAATATACCAAATCTTCGTCTTCGTCCTCCAAAAAATAATCTTCGATAATCTAAAAACTCAGGGCTGACCTCTAACATCCCCAAAATTACCAATTTAAAATTTGTGGTTTATTTGAATTTTTGGAATTCAGTTTGAAGTTAATTTGAATTAATTTTAAAAAATTTCAAAACAAGTGAAATATTGAGTTTGTTTGTTTAATTATATATCTATAAACATATGTATGTAGAATGGATTGAATTTAAAATTTGAATTTGAATTTGAATTTGTATTTGAATTTAAATTTAAATAAATGTCTTAAGCAAAATTATTTGGATCCAAATATATTAACATATATGTATTAATGTATGAATTAATAATATTAAAAAAACATTTTCTTTTAAAGATTATATAAATATAAAGAGAAATGTAATTATATAAATAAGAGAAAAGTAATTATAAAAATTTATTTAAATTCTTATGCATGAATTACAAGTGTTCTTATTTAACACATGAACTTAACAAGTGTACTCTATCAAGGAGTGGAACTGGACAAGTGTCATATTTTTTGATTTTAATTTTTTTTTAAAACCATAAAAGAAATTTAAATTATTTCTCTCATTCCTTTCACTTCTTTTATCCCATTTTCAAAAGCTCAAAACCAAAGAAAACAAAGAAAAAAAATCTGAGAAGCATCAACTTTCAAAACCAGAAATCAAAACAAATTAAAACAAGGCTTCTTCTTCAACTTTTTAATCAGAAACTTTTGATCAACAACTTAAGATCAAGGAAATAGTTTCAAAACTTCAAACAAACAACTCAGCAAAGCTTTATCATCTAAACAACAGGAATCAAGCATTGTATAATCAAATTCAGGCAAAAAGTTGCAAATTTCCAGATTTTTGCAAGTTCAACACTCAGGCTTCTCTGTTTTCATAAAAAACTAAAGGTATTTTTTTTTAAAATTTTGAGTTTCAATTGTTAAGTAATCAAGCAAATAAATCCAGCAGAAGCTAAGAAAATTTAAACAACTAGTTGCAGGAAAAATCCAGGATCAAGATCTAAAATAGCATTCCAGTTTCAAATAATCAACTTCTTCTCTGTTTCTGCTTCTCTTTCCAGGCATAACAGGTGAGTGAACCTTTCTAAGCCTTGATGTCTGATCTGTGTTTGAATGCATGACGTAGACAAGTTGAACATTGGTTTGCAGGCACCAATCTGTGAATGTGTGTATGTATCTTGCCTGTGCATGTTGATGTACAGGGTTGCTAATCCCTTTTCTAGTTCCAGGTTTTAGAAAAACCTGTCAAAACCCTAAATTCTTTATTCTAGTTTTTGTTTGACTGAAGCGTAAAAACAAAAAGTGTTTAAATTCATTAAGATTGAATTTTAAAATACATTTAAAAGACTAATATCAGAATATAGGGTCTGGAACAAGGAAACATTGTAAAACTCAACATACAATTTAAATTTGAATTCTTTGATTATTCGATTTGATTATATAATCTAAATCATCTTTGAAAATATTGATTTTTAATATTAAAATCAAGGTTTTAAATTACGTTTAGAATGAGCATTTCGACGATGAACCGGAAATGAGTTTTTGGGTTTTTCTAGCGATCGAGGCGATTTGGATGGTCGGAATTTTGCCTGAAGATGGTTGGGGAGTTGTCGAGGATAGGAAAATGTCAGATGATTTTTCCAGTCACCGTGGTGTCGAGAGTTGGTCGGTGAAGTGTCTAAGCCCTAAAATGGGTTGCGATCGAATTTATTACCGCCACTGCGTCTCTGATTGATCGAGTTGTACAGGGTTTTGGGAAATCATAGTGGGGAAGGTAGCTAGGTGTGGCCAGAGTCTTGGACTTTCCGGTGGTCGACGTGAGGTGTTTGTGGTGATAATCTAGTGATGGTTGCTATGCTTATTTTGATCGAGGCAAATCGATTTTGATTTTGAGTTTTATCTGTGATCTTTTGCATTCGGGTAGCAAGAGGGAATCGAAGGTGGTCTGCTGGTGGTGGTCTTGGAGGCCGGAGGGTTGACGTTGATCAATGCAGGTGCACGGCACCATGCTGTGTGTCAGCTGTGGGTTAAAAGAAGAAGCAAGGTTCGACTCGAAGCAAGCCTGGGGAAATGTGTGACAGCTCGAGTTTAACTCTAGTAAAATTGGTGATGCGCCGGGTCAAAAATACTTCAGAAAATTTTAAGTTGAAATTTGGGCGTTCGGGTCGAATTTTGATAAAACCCGAAGCAAACAAGCAAAGTTCTTAGGGGTGACTCGAAGCAGGTCTCGAATTTAATGTGTATAACAGTTTTTACTTTAAAAAATGTCAAACTTTTAAACGATTTTTAAAACATGTTTTCAAATTGATGACTTTGACTTAATTTTGAATCAATTAAGGATTTAAAGTAATTAAGTTTTAATTTATTTAATTTTGATACATTATTTTATAAAGTCATTTATATAAAATAAATTATGTAATTTAAAAAGGGCAATTAAGATAGAATGTTGTTTAAACTAATCTGAACCTTTTTAAGAAACTAATGTAATGATAATGGTTTATTAAACAAATTCTAAAAGATAACCAAAGTGATTAATAAAGATAAAAAGATTTATCTTTTAATTTATTAAGAAATTACTGATTTGTTAATTAATTATTTTAAAAGTAATTATTTAACATTAAGGATTAATTTAGTAAATAATTAAGGTTAATTAATTTGAAATTAATTATTAATTAATTAAGGAGTAATTAATTAATAAAAGTAATTAAGGTTTAATTAATTAACAATTAAGGGTTAATTAAATAAGATAATTGACTAAGGAATGATTAATTAATGAAGATGATTAAGACTTAATCAATTGTAATTAATGAAATTAATTATTGATTAAAGATTACTAATGAAAGTTATTACGTGGTTAATAAATTTAAAACCACACGATTTATTCATCTTAATTAAAGATGTTTTGATTGTTATTGAATGCTATATGTTGGATTGATATTTCTAATATGTGATGTGATGCTATATAATATGAAATGCTTTGTACTGAGCTGTGATATCTGTGTTGAATATACTGCTGTGTGAATGTGAAAACCCATTGGCCCGTAAAACGACATTTGAATTTCGATGCGACAAGGAATCGGATTTCAGTTGGTTATTTGAAACCCACATCGAACCTATGAAGCTGTGTTAATGATATATCCACGTGTTTTTAAATTGAACGCTCACTATTCGGTTTAGCCGGGAGAGGACCTTTCTGTCATATAACCCATTCTGAATGTGTGATACGACGAAATGGATAGCATTTGAACACGGTGGTGAAGACCGGGCATCTTCGAGAACGATAGATAACATGTCGAATGACTTTGCACTGAGTTGCTTCGGTATATAGATCTCCATATGTGGTGGGGAGTCCGATCGGGATTGTGGAAGCCTGGATTACAAGGACTTCTTTGGAAGTGCCTTCGGTTCTGTTCGAACCCAGAACAAACTTGTATGGTTTTATGTCTGACTTTATAATTTGAGATATAAAGCAAATACATTTCTATTGGTGGTGGAGAATTTATTCTCTTAGCTTAACACCCTTCTCTGAGACATAGGAGCTCGGAGGTTATGTAGTTGAAGGTTATTAGTGATATACTCCCAATTTGGTAGTGTGGCATGCTGAGTACTGCTGATTATTTGTTGATCGAAGCATGGCTTTATGAAAAAGCGTAGCTTTGTGGATGAGACTTCGTCGAACCTCACAACCCGTTTATGTTCGAAATAGGAATCGTGGTAGCAAGGTGTTTTGGAGGTAGCACCCCCTGAGGGTATGTCCATTTCCTTGTGGATTATAAGTGGTATCATAGTATGGAGCCCAGATACTTACTTTGTGGTTGCTGAAAACTTATTGCTTTATGGTTGTTCGTTGAGAAGCGCTTCAGATAAAGGTTGGTAACGACCAGGAGGTAGCATACTCGTGTCAGTTGTTACCTAGTTACAGAGGTAACCCGACCTTGTGTGGCAGAGATCCGGTTAGGTTCTCGGGGACGTCCCTCCAGAGGCATTCCATTTTTTTTGGGAAGTTCCTTTTCCTGACCATTTGTTGGAAAACCTATCATCCAATACGAGCCCTTTACGGTTTTAGTTGTAGAACCTGCCATCTAATATGGTAGCTATAGTAGGCATACTATAATGGTACGTATGTAGGCTAAGATTAATATTATACTTACAAATGTTTTCTACACTATGCACTAATAATAATATCAAAGAGTTTTCTCGTATAAAGCATATTTGACTATCATAAGAAGAAATCTCCTCCAAGTCTACGTTTGCATTGTGTGTGTGGTGGGAGGTCTTATGGTAGTTTCATTTTCCAAAAAGCATATCGGTTTTCTTTTATAAAACTGTTTTTATTTCAAATAACTGATTTGTTTACTCATATCAGTCCCATGACTGACCAGGAGTTTATTGATCCTATCCTAAACTCTGGGTGCCCATAATTTCCACACGGGCAGCCTAGAAGCAGGTTATCCGTGTTTTTCGAGCTAGTTTGGATTTTGAAGTCTTTCGGAAGCTATCGGATTTTTGGAAAGCTTTTGGATTTGGAAATCTTTTGAAGTGTTGGAGTTTTGAAGACCTTATTGAAGTGAAGTACGTCGAAAACTTGTTGAAGTTTCTGTTGTCGTATTATTGTTGTATCATATTTGTACCACTCTAATATTGTTGATCAATGTTGTATTGGATATTGTATCAAAGTTATATCTGTGTTGTGATCAATGATATTCATTATGTTTCCGCTATTTATATCCATCTAATGTTGTTATAAGCTCCATCCGAACTGAAGTTCAGCGCTTTAATCTCCGGTAGTCAAATATAAGTGAGGTATTTGATGTCGATTTTCAATCGCTGGATTTCAAGTCGTGACAAGATACATTTTATTGACTCTCGGATGGATACAAAGTTTGGACTTGTGTCATTCGTCCAAAACTTCACTTTTCAGCTCCGGAATGTCAGGGACACAAATTCTTCCTTTCAACTTTATAACTCCTCCATTATCAACTTCAAAACTGATATTTTCACCATGACAAATTCTCCTATACATTTCTCGAAGAACTTGTCTTCAGTCTACTGCCTTGTAATCTTTTTAAGAAGAGTAAGAGCGATAACAAGATGAGCAAGAATAGCGTGTTTCCTACTCAAAGCATCGACAACTACATTGTCCTTTCCAAGTGTATACAGAATATTTGGTCATAGGATGTCAGAAATTCCAACCAACGTTGTTGTCGTAGATTCAAATCTTTCTGGGTGAAGAGATACTTCAAAGATTTGTGGTCGGTGAAGAATTCAAAATTTTCACCTAAAATAAGAAGTTATCAAGTATCAATGGATTTCATCGACGAATTGCCACGAAATAAGAAAGTAAATGAAGCAATTTGGGTTATAGTGGACCGTCTACCAAAACTGCTCACTTCATCCCAGTGAAATCCACCCGTACTGCAGCAAGCTTAGCAGAGCTATATATAAAAGAGATTGTTCATCTCCATGGTATTCTGAGCAGTATAGTGAGTGATCGTGATCCAATCTTCACTAGTAGATTTTGGGAGGCATTCCAAGCCGCATTGGGAACAAAGCTGAACTTCAGTACTGCTTATCATCCATAATCTGATGGGCAGACATAAATGATTAATCTAATTCTAGAAGACCTTTTGCGAGCTTGTATTCTCGACTTTGGTGGTTCCTGGAAGGACCATTTACATCTGGTAGAATTCTCATATAACAATAGCTATCAAGCCAGTATTGAAATGGCTCCTTATGAGGCTTTATATGGTCATCTGTGTCGATCACCTGCATGCTGGATCGAGTCAGGTGATAGACTCGTCCTTGGACCAGATATGATTAAAGAAGCCATGGAGAAAGTAGATTTTATTCGAAAGAAGTTAATAATTGCTCAAAGTCGTAAGAAAAGTTATTATGATCGCAAAAGAGGAGAATTGGAATTCCAGGTTGGAGATTCTGTATTTCTTAAAGTGTCTCCAATGCCGGGTGTATTGAGATTTGGGAAAACTGATAAGCTGGCACCATGGTATATTGGTCCTTTTCCTACTCTGGAAAGGATCGGTCCTCTAGCATATCGAGTGCAGCTACCCAGCCGGTTGTCTGGCATGCATGATGTGTTCCACGTTTCTAACGTCCGAAAATATATACACGACCCAGATAGTATCATTGAAGATGCTTCTCAGCAGGATCTCGAAATCACTCCCAATTTAGCAGTTAAAAGAGAACCCATAAAGATTGTAGATCGTGAGGAAAAGCAACTGAGAAACAAAATTGTGAAACTAGTCAAAGTGCAATGGAGTGGCAATCCAAAGAATTGTACTTAGGAAACAGAGGAGAGCATGCAGAAGTCCTATCCCAACTGTAGACTGGATATCTCGGCTTAATCTAGTAAGCCAATCCTTTATCTTTTATATCTTCATATCTTCTTTGTTTGTCTTTCTCTCTCTTTCAAATTTCAAGGACAAAATTTTCTTAAGGGGGAACCTGTAACATCCCCAAAATAATCAATTTGAAATTTGTAGTTTATTTGAATTTTTGGAATTCAGTTTGAAGTTAATTTGAACTAATTTTAAAAAAATTCAAAACAGGTGAAATTTTGAGTTTGTTTGTTTAATTATATATCTATAAATATAAGGATGTAGAATGGATTGAATTTCAAATTTGAATTTGAATTTGAATTTGAATTTGAATTTTTATTTGTATTTGAATTTAAAATTAAATAAATGTCTTAAGAAAAAAAATTTGGATCCAAATATATTAACTTATGTGTATTAATGTATGAACTAATAATAGAATAAAAACATTTTCTTTTAAAGATTGTATAAATATAAAGAGAAATGTAATTATATAAATAAGAGAAAAGTAATTATAAAAATTTATCTAAATTCTTTTGCATGAATTACATGTGTTCTTATTTAACACATGAACTTAACAAGTGTAATCTATTAAAGAGTGGAAGTGGACAAGTGTCACCACTTTTGATTTTAATTTTTTTTGAAAATCCATAAAAGAAATTAAATTATTTCCCTCATTCCTTTCACTTCTTTTATCCCATTTTCAAAAGCTCAAAACCAAAAGAAAACAAAGAAAAAAAAAATCTGAGAAGCATCAAATTTTCAAAACCAGAAATCAAAACAAAATAAAACAAGGCTTCTTCTTCAACTTTTTAATCAGCAACTTTTGATTAGCAACTCAAGATCAAGGAAATAGTTTCAAAACTTCAAACAAACAACACAGCAAAGCTTTATCATCTAAACAACAGGAATCAAGCATTGTATAATCAAATTCAAGCAAAAAGTTGCAAAATTTCCAGATTTTTGCAAGTTCAACACTCAGGCTTCTCTGTTTTCATAAAAAACTGAAGGTGATTTTTTTAAAAAAATTTGAGTTTCAATTGTTAAGTAATCAAGCAAATAAATCCAGCAGAAGCTAAGTAAATTTAAACAACTAGTTGCAGGAAAAATCTAGGATCAAAATCTAAAATAGCATTCCAGTTTCAAATAATCAACTTCCTCTCTGATTCTGTTTCTATTTCCAGGCATAACAGGTGAGTGAACCTTTCTAAGCCTTGATCTCTGATCTTTGTTTGAATGCATGATGTAGGCATGTTGAATATTGGTTTGGATGCACCAATCTGTGAATTTATATATGTATCTTGCGTGTGCACGTTGATGTACAGGGTTGCTAATCCTTGTTCTAGTTCCAGGTTTTAGAAAAACACGTCAAAACCCATATTCTTTATTTCTAGTTTTTGTTAGATTGAAGTGTCAAAACAAAAGGTGTTTAAATTCATTAAGGTTGAATTTTAAAATACATATAGAGGACTAACATCCAAAATATAGGGTGTGGAACAAGGAAACCCTGTAAAACTCAACATATAATTTAAATTTGAATTCTTTGATTATTTGATTTGATTATATAATCTAAATCATCTTTGAAAATATTGATTTTTAAGATTAAAATCAAAATTTTAAATTATGTTTAGAATGAGCATTTCGACGATGAACTGGAAACGAGTTTTTTGGCTTTTCTAGCGATCGAGGCGATTTGGATGGTCGGAATTTTTTCCTGATGATGGTTGGGGAGTTGTCGAGGCCAGGAAAATGTCAGATGATTTTTCCAGTCACCGTGGCATCGAGAGTTGGTCGGTGAAGGGTCTAAGCCCTAAAATGGGCTGCGATCGAATTTGTTGCCGCCACTGCGTCTCAGATTGATCGAGTTGTACAGGGTTTTGGGAAATCATAGTGGGGAAGGATAGCTAGGTGTGGCCGGAGTCTTGGACTTTCCGGTGGTCGGTGTGAGGTGTTCATGGTGATATTCTGATGATGGTTTTTGTACTTATTTTGATCCAGGCAACTCGATGTTGATTTTGAGTTTTATCTGTGATCTTTTGCATTCAAGTAGCAAGAGGGGATCAAAGGTGGTCTGCTGGTGGTGGTCTTGGAGGCTGGAGGGTTGACGTTGGTCGGTGTAGGTGCACGACACCATGCTGTGTGTCAATTGTTGGTTAAAAGAAGAAGCAAGGTTTGACTCGAAGCAAGCCTGGGGGAAAATGTGTGATAGCTCGAGTTTTAACTTGAGTAAAATTGGTGATGCGCCGGGTCAAAAATACTTAAGAAAATTTTTAAGTTGAAATTTAGGCACTCGGGCCGAATTTTGATAAAACCCGAAGCAAACAAGCAAAGTTCTCGAGGGTGACTCGAAGCAGGTCTCAATTTTAATGTGTAGAACGGTTTTTGCTTTAAAAATTTTCAAGCTTTTATACAATTTTTAAAACATGTTTCCAAATTGATGACTTTGACTTAAGTTTGAATCAATTAAGGATTTAAAGTAATTAAGTTTTATTTCATTTAATTTCGATACATTATTTTATAAAGTCATTTATATAAAATAAATAATGTAATTTAAAAAGGGTAATTAAGATAGAATGTTGTTTAAACTTATCTTAACCTTTTAAGAAACTAATGTAATGAAAATGGTTTATTAAACAAATTCTAAAAGATAACCAAAGTGATTAATAAACATAAAAAGGTTTATCTTTTAATTTATTAAGTAATTAATGATTTGTTAACTTAATTATTTTAAAAGTAATTATTTAACATTAAAGATTAATTTAGTAAATAATTAAGGTTAATTAATTTGAAATTAATTATTAATTAATTAAGGAGTAATTAATTAATAAAGGTAATTAAGTTTTAATTAACTAACAATTAAAGATTAATTAATTAAGATAATTAATTTAGGAATGATTAATTAACAAAGATGATTAAGACTTAATCAATTGTAATTAATGAAATTAATTATTGATTAAAGATTATTAATGAAAGTAATTATGTGGTTAACAAATTTAAAACCACATGATTTATTCATCTTAATGGAAGATGTTTTGATTGTTATTGAATACTGTGTGTTGGATTGATATTTCTAATATGTGATGTGATGCTATGTAATATGAAATGCTTTGTGCTGAGCTGTGATATCTGTGTTGAATATACTGCTGTGTGAATCTGAAAACCCATTGGCCCGTAAAATGGCATTTGAATTTCGATGCGACAGGGAGTCGGATTTCTGTTGGTTATCCGAAACCCACATCGAACCTGTGTGAATGATATATCCACGTGTTTTTAAATTGAATGCTCACTATTCGGTTTAGCCGGGAGAGGACCATTGTATCATATAACCCATTCCGAATATGTGATACGATGAAATGGATAGCATTTGAAGATGGTGGTGAAGACCGGGTGTCTTCGAGAACGATAGGATAACCCGTCGAATGACTCTACACTGAGTTGCTCCGGTATAGAGATCTCCATATGTGATGGGGAGTCCGATCGGGATTATGGATGCCCGGATTGCAAGGACTTCTTCGAAAGTGCCTTCGGTTCTATTCGAACCCATAACAGACTTGTATGGTTGTATGTCTGACATTACAATTTGAGATATAAAACCGATTTCTTTCAAATACATTTCTGTTGGTGGCGGAGAATTTATTCTCTTAGCTTAATACCCTTCTCTAAGACATACGAGCTCAGAGGTTATGTAGTTGAAGGTTATTAGTGATATGCTCCCAATTTTGTAGTGTGGCATGCTGAGTGCTGCTGATCATTTGTTGATCGAAGCATGGCTTTGTGAAAAAGCATAGCTTTATGGACGAGACTTCATCGAACCTCACAACTCGGTTATTGTCGAAACGGGAATCATGGCAGCAAGGTTATTTGGTGGTAGCGCCCTCTGAGGGTATTCCCATTTCCTTTTGAATTATAAGTGGTATCATGGTATGAAGCCCAGATACTTACTTTGTGGTTGCTGCAAACTTATTTCTTTGTGGTTGTTCGTTGAGAACACTTCAGATAAAGGTTGGTAACGACTGGTAGGTGGCATACTCGTGTCAGTTGTTACCTAGTTACAGAGGTAACCCGGCCTTTTGTAGCAGAGATCCGGTTAGGTTCTCGGGGACGTCCCTCCAGAGGCGTTCCATTTTGTGTGCGAAGTTCCTTTGCCTGACCATTTGTTAGTAATCCAATCAACTAATACGAGCCCTTTATTGTTTTAGTTGTAGAACCTGCCATGCAATATGGTAGTTATAGTGGGCATACTATAATGGTACGTATGCCGGCTAAGATTAATATTATACTTGCAAATGTTTTCTACACTGTGCAATAATAATAATATCAAAGAGTTTTCTCGTATTAAGCATATTTGACTATCATCAGAAGAAATCTCCTCCAAGTCTGCATTTGCATTGTGTGTGTGGTGGGAGGTCTTATGGTAGTTTCATTTCCAAAAAGCATATCGGTTTTCTTTTATAAAACTGTTTTTATTTCAAACAAATGTTTTTTTACTCATACCAATCCCATGACTAACCCGAAGTTTATTGTTCCTTTCCTAAACTCTGGTTTCCCATAATTTTCACACGGGCAGCCTGGAAGCAGGTTATCCGTGTTTTTCGAGCTAGTTTGGATTTTGAAGTCTTTCGAAAGCTATCGGATTTTCGAAAAGCTTTTGGTTTTGGAAATCTTTTGTAGCGTTGAAGTTTTGAAGACCTTATTGAAGTGAAGTATGTCGGAAACTTGTTGAAGTTTCTGTTGTCGTGTTATTGTTGTATCATATTTGTACTACTCTGATATTGTTGATTAATGTTGTATTGGATATTGTATCAAAGTTGTATTTGTGTTGTGATCAATGATATTCATTTTGTTTCCGTTGTTTATATTCATCTAATGTTGTTATAAGCTCCATCCAAACTGAAGTTCAACACTTGAACATCCGGCAGTCGAATACAAGTGAGGTATTTGATGTCGATTTTCAGTCGTTGGATTTCGGGTTGTGACATGACCCGAGCATAATGAAAAGACAAAACACTCAAGTCAGGACTAAAATATCCTTATGTAAGTGAAATTAATATGAGTGTAATAGCGTCAGAGATGTTTATGGGATTTCACATCTTCTGTCCAGTGTATAACGTGCATGCAATAACTCAAGAGATGTTACGGGATGTTCCATCTCTTAAGGATCCATCATAATATTTATATGTAGTAGAATACGTTATATATGTAATGTCTAATCAAAAAAAATATTTTTCTTAGCGTTAAGGCTTTACATTAATCCCCCTTAAAGTGTTTTTAAGCATCGTCGTACAGTTTGAATATAAAACACCAGTAAACCGTCGGTGAATAGGAATGCACTGTGATACGACAACACTAAACCAAAATCGTAGGGGTCTCGTATAAGGATAAAAGTATGACAAGGCATATTAGGCAATGCCAAAGGTAGGATACTACTAGTCTACCCTTTCCGGTTGGTGGTAATGCATCATAGCCCTAACCGCCCACCGCATTCAACACTCCCAAAATCTGGAGGTGCGCACCAATCAATCACAATGTAAATGATGGTAATACGAAGAAGTGTGCCCACTCGGGGTAGCTAGCCGGCTTGACCGGTACGGCTCCTGTTTTAGTCATTTTAAATTGGCACAAGTGCCAGGTTAATCCATCATCGTTCTCTTTCTTCAAATCCAACAAATGACGTCAAATTCAACCACTTCTTTCCGGAGTCTCCTCTGGGTACACAGTTGTTAAAGTGGTTCCAATATTGACAGAGAGTATGCCAATAGGAGTCCTTGGTCTCTTTAACAACCAAATGTCTTTCTACACACCGGTTGGTTCTTTTACATTTCGAAAATAGTTTGTACTTGATATCCAAAATATCACATTCTCTTCAAAATCAAATTTATTTCAAATCATCATATTATTCAAAATATACTATTTCACTTCAAAATCATGTTCGTCTTAATATCTCGATTTCATTTCCAATTCAACATTGCTCTGAAATTTCATTTGGGATATAATTACAATTTAACCCAATTTGTATTTTAAATCCATGATTTAAAAATAAACATTCCACCCTTGACCAGTTTGAATTTGAGAAAAATAATTTAAATAGTTTTAAAATAGTTTAATAGAAAATAGCTTGAGTATTAGAATGGGTTTATATAGTAAAATAGTTTGGAAAATCAAAATAATTTAAATATTTGAAGAGTATAGGTTTTAAACCGTTTATACTAAAATAATTCGTTTGAAAATAATTTCAAAGTCAAACCGATTCAATTCCAAATTTCCCAATCCAGATAATTTCAAAATTAATTTCAATTTCAATTCCAAATTAATTTCAATTTCAACTCAAAATTAATTTTAACTCAATTCCCAATTTAAACCATTTTGATATATATATATGTATGTATGTATGTATATATATATATATATATATATATCAATTCCAAGTTTGATTTTCAAAATATTGATTCAAAACAGATAAATCAAATTTACCTTTAATACCCAAATTAAAAATCCAAATTTTTAGATATAAGTCAACTCCGAGCTCAATTTTGAAATATAGTTTTATATCACTTTTACTTGGTAATATTCAAAGTACTAATAAATTTCCAATCTATTAAATCAAATTAGGTTTTGATATTTAAATCATATTTAATTATAACTTAAAAATCTCAACTTCAATTATTTAAAACATTTCATTTGCCAAATTTAAAGTTCAACATTTCAAGCTCAAGTTCGAAAATAATATAATTTCTATAAATTTAATTTTTATTTCTTTAAATTAAAATTATTTAAATAAATTTCAAATCAAAGATTATAAAATCATTTAATTTAACCAATCTGTTGTTCGCACATAATTATCTATCATATGGCCAAGTGATCAGTTATTTCAATTTAATTTTAGGGATGGATATATATCGTTTCAATCCAAAATAAATGTCATAGGTGTATATCATTTCAACCTATTTCCTAAGTTATTCGAAATAATTCGATTTACAGTTTTATATACTGTAGATAATATATAGGATGATAACATGATATATTAAAATAAATAAACACCCAAATCATCCAAAATATCAATCGATAGCATCCATCACAATCAACACCCAAATAGTCAAAATAATTCACAATAATTTCATGGTTATTAATATCGGGTATTTTTTTGGAGAAAGACGGGTATGTAGCGCGAGACTACATAGCTGGTTAGATATATATATATATATATATATATATATGAAAAGCAGTATATTAGCCGATCAACATGCTTGATCGGTAGCACCATCAGCAAAATAAAAACTACGTCAAAACCCCAAAGTCATATTACGAACAAGCAAAAAGAACCAGAACATCAAAACAAAACAGCAAGCTGTTAGGGAGATAAAGTCTTCTGCTATCAAGCACCTCCGGGAGGAAAATCTATACTACTGCATTGTGAGTTAGCCGGCGACGGACTGCGATAGGGTAAGCGAAGCCTGAAAGGCGCCGAGTGGCTGCAACCTGTATATAGATTGAATAGGTGAGATATACGCCTGCATAGGCCATCAAGATGTGATGTAGGTTTACCAAACACTCGAGCATTTCTCTCTTTCCAGATACACCAACAGAAGATAGAAATGAGTATGTCGAGGTTGGGATCATGTGAGTTGTTCTGCCAGTAATCGAAAATGTTGGGCCTGTCAGGAACAAATCCAAGTGTATGGGCGCTAGAGGCGGCCCAAACTGAGTAAGTGATGTCACAATGACTAAACAGATGGTGGATGCTTTCATTATGTTCTGAGCAGAAGACACAAAGTGGATTGATTTGAATAAGAAAACGAGTGAGACGATCTTTAGTGTTGACGCGGTTGTGAGAGAGGCACCATTGAAAGAATACAACTCGGGGCTGAATTGGGCATTTCCAGAGTCTGGAGAAACCGAAGGAGCGACCGGGGTTGGTCAGAAAGGCGTAGCATGAGGCGACAGAGAATCCTTTGGAGGGTGCAAGCGCCCAGATGACTCGGTCTGGATGAGAGGAGAGGAGAGTAGATCGAAGGATGATGGAGGCAGAGATAAGGTCGGAGAAGGTGGCAGGGCTGAAAAGAGAGGAAGGGCAAAGAGAGTCAGGGCCAAGATGAACACAATCGCTGACTGTAATCGTCGGATCGGACGAGTGGAGGAAGAGATTATGTGAGACTTTGGCGAGGGGGAGCTGATCAAGCCACGTGTCGAACCAGAAAGAGCAGTTTTCACCATTGCCAATGGTCATGTGGAATAAAGATTTGACACGAGGTAAGCATTGAATCACTCCCGCCCAGAAAGGTGAGGGTCTTATGTTTGGAGGATAGTGGAGGATAAGGTGGATTTTGGAGCGATAGTATTGCGAAAGGACCAAATCTTTCCAAATGTAATGATCGGGGCAGAGACATTTCCAAAGCCATTTAGCTAAAAGGGCGATATTGAGGGCACTGAGGTTAGGGATGCCCAGGCCCCCATGGCGTTTATGCAAGCAAACGGTATCCCAGCTAACTAGTCTTTTAACACCACCCCCGTTCCACAGGAAGTTTCTCCTGATTTTGTCTAAACGATTAATGACCCAAGAAGAAAGCTTATGGAGTGACATCCAGTATGATGGAATGGCAGAGAGTACCAATTTAACGAGGACAAGACGGCCCGCGGTGGATAACGAGTGGGCCTTCCAGCCCGAGAGCCTGGAACCAATTTTGGAGATGAGGGGGAGCCAATCAGATCTGATGAGCTTGGTGGGCCGGAGGGTTATGTCGAGATATGACAGTGGGAAGTCTGTTATCTTGCAGTTAAGCTTAGATGAAATGTAAGGACCCAGGTGATTTGATTTAACTAGCATAATGGCTGAACTTTTGCTGAAATTGATTGAGAGACCAGATATTCTTTCAAAGGAGTATAGTGCTACTTTTAAGCAGTGGATAAATTTTTGTTGGGGGGATGCAAATATGATAGTGTCATCTGCGAACTGCAGGTTGGAGACTGACACCGACGAACCAAGAGGGGAGATTCCTGAGAATAGGCCATTAGCTGAGGCCAATTTCAGCATTCTGTTAAAGACATCAGCCACTAGAACGAAGATCAAAGGTGAAAGGGGGTCGCCCTGTCTCAACCCCCTAGCTGATTTGATGTGACCACCCGATACACCATTAATCGAGACCGTAGAGATGCTCGAGTAAAGAATATGTTTAATCCAAGAGCACCAAGTGGAGGAAAAGCCTCTGTGTGTCATAAGCTCGAGAATGAAGTCCCAGTTTACAGTGTCGAAGGCTTTGGTAAAATCGAGCTTGAGAAGAACTCCAGGCGTGGCAGTGTGGTGACAGAAAGAGATGATTTCTTGGGTCGAGGCAATACAATCCATGATGTTCCTTCCTAGTATGAAGGCCGATTGTTCAGAGCCGACTAGAGGGGCGATGACACTCTGGAGGCGGTTAGCAAGGACCTTGGTGATGATCTTGAAAGTTGTATTGAGGAGGCTGATTGGACGGAAATCGGGGAGTGAGTTAGCGCCAGGGACCTTGAGGATGAGGATAATTTTAGCGTAGTTTAATCTTGAGATGGTGGAAGGGTCAGATTGGAATTCTCTACACATTTCTAGAATGTCATACTTGACCAAATTCCAGAAATGTTTGAAGAAAATAGGACCGAAACCATCCGGGCCAGGCGCTTTATCATCTGCCATATCATTTAACGCATCCCATACTTCTTCTTCAGCAAAGGGGTGGTCAATGTGGATGCTGGGTTGGGATGGATAGAGGAGTGACCAATTGATATCAGGGAGGGGGGGGGACTCTTACCGAGGATGTCTCTGAAGTAGTCGGTGAATAGACGGAGGTGGTCGGACGGGTCCGAGAATGAGGAGTTGTCATGAAGCAGTTCTGAGATAAGAAGCGATCTGCGGCGCCCACTGGCCATTCGATGAAAGTATGAGGTGTTTTTGTCTCCATCTTTTAACCACCTCTCTTTAGATCTCTGTTTCCAGCCTATTTCTTCTTGTTTGATCAGTCTATCCAGATCTGATTCTAGGAATAGGAGGCGAGCCCGGTCCGAGTCAGATAACGGGTTAGATTCTTCCATGATGTTGAGTTTTAGAATCTCATCCTGGGTAGATGAGATTCGTTTGCGGATGGATCCCCAGATAGATCTGGCCCATGGTCTGATGATTTTTCTGAGGGAACGAAGTTTGGATACAATTCTGGCGGAGGCCGAGTGAATTGGCGATGGCTGGGACCATAGTTGGTAGATGAAATTGTCGAAAGAGGGTTCCATTAGCCAAAGGCGTTCGAATCTGAAGGGACGAGAGATGGGGGACCGAGATCCAGTGTCTAAAATGATGGGGCAGTGATCGGAAATCAATGAAGCCAAACCGGAGACCGAGGAAAGGGGGAATAGATCTTCCCATGAGGAATTATAAAGGAATCTATCAAGTTTAGCTAGGGTGGGGATTGATCTGCGATTGGACCAAGTGTAATGGCGGTTATTGATCGGAGGGTCTATGAGGGAACAATCGTTGATAAAGGAGTTGAAGCAGTCTGAATCTACTGAAAATCTATCCGAGTTGCGTTCAGAAGGTGATCTAGTTGTGTTAAAATCTCCTCCAACGATCCAAGGGCCGTTGAGATAAGAGGCAAAGGAGAAACATTCCGCCCAGAGTTTACTTCTTTCTTGTGAACTTTGTGGGCCATAAATGTTGGTGAAGAAGAAGACAGTGTCAGATTGGATGTGTCGAAGGATTACGTGTAAAGCAGATGAGTGAGAAGAGGTGCTGCAATGGGTCCAAACTGCTTCATTCCAGGCAGTGATTAACCCTCCTTTGGATCTCACTGCGTTTATATGGGCCCAACCCGTTAGGGTTGGCCCACCCATGTGTGTGATGTAAGATTGAGGGGGATCAGATATTTTTGTTTCTTGTAAGAAAAGAATGTCTGCTTTATGTGGGGTTAGGATAAGACTAACTGCATGTCTTTTGTGTGGGTCCCCCAAACCCCGAACATTCCACGAGACTACTTTCATTGGGAGAGAGAAATTCTCTCTGATTCTAGGGCTTGCATGGCCCGATATTGCTCATCATTTAAACTCACACCCATGCAACGACCCATTTTTTTATTTAAACTTTTATTGGAGGAAGAAAAAATAACAGTTTTATAGAAACTACCAGGAAGAGAAGAGGCGCGACTGATTCTTGAGCTCCGGCGAACGATGGCAGGCGAAAAGCGTCCCAGCTGGTCAGGTTCAGGGGTCTGGTGGCTGGAATTGTGAGCGATTGGGGGGGGCTTGGACATCAACAGGGATAAGCGTGGTCATAGGATCATGATTGGAAGGGTCAACAGAGGGTTGTGAAGGTATGGGATTCATGACTGCTAATGGGGTACTTTGGGAGTTTGGGTTAGGGTGAAGAACGAGGGCTGGGGAGAAAGGTGGGATACTAGGGATAGGGTTGAAAAGGCCAATGGGGGAGAGTGGAGGATCCCGGTACATATCATCGGCGGCTTGGGTGTTTGGGTTGGGGATAGCTGCAAGGACATCCGGTGGATCCAACGGCCAGGGATTTATACCCAGTGGGCCATCGACTTCTTGGGATGCTTGAAGATCAGCCACGGGCAGGGGCTATGGGATGGATGGGTCTAGGAACATGGCATCCAGGCGGTCCTCACTCAAGTTGACTGGGTGACCGACATCGTCAAAGTCTCTGATATCCATGTCATAATCGGCTCCCAGGAGCATTTGCTCCGGTCTGTGTGTAGGATGGGCATGTACCCACTTTTCTACCGTGATGAGGTATTCCGCGTCGTTTAGGTGTACTATCAACGAGCAAGGATTGGTTACCCCCTTGTAAAATTGCAGACAGACAAGGAGAAATCTGTGGTCAATGTTTGCCCAGTCACAGTCATCGAAGGCGATAAATCTGCCAACCGTTCTGAGCGCCTCGCGAACCGCCATCGGATTATCTCGGAGGAATTCGGGGAAGCCGCTGATTCTGGCCCACGATGATGGTTCAAGTTCTGGGATTCTTTGGTCTGTGTCCTCCCATCTTTGAAGAAGGATCGAACCACCTGGCTTCCTTAAGAATTTTAGTTGAAGGGCTTGGTTACGGATGTCGAAGGTGGGGCAGCAGAAGATAAAGCGGTCATCCGCAAGTATCCAGAGAGGCCACTCTTCATGGCCAAAAGTATCCGAGAGAGTGCTGTGCAGAGTCTCGACGGACCAAAAGCCGTCAATGATCTTGGCTACTGGCAATTAAATTCCGATTTCGATTTTTAATAGTTAATTCAATGAAAATTTAGATGACAATTAAATTTATCAAACAACGATCAATAAATTTATATCACTTAATAATTTTAAATTTAACTAGCATAAAAATACTTTAGTACTTATGAGCATTATAAAACACTCATCTTTATTTTCTATTATCGTCGAGACGTTCCAGTTTGGAACTAAAACCGAACAACGTCCGATTTTAGCCCAAATTTCGATAGTCTCTAAATTCACCCAAACTAGTTTCATTACGAACCTCTCATCATTAGGATCACAATGCAAAAAGTTTCGCCTTGATCGGACCTTGTATGAGAGAGATAAACATTTTAGATATCGATAATTTAATTTTAAATCAAATATCTTATATTTAAATTAATAAATTACCCTCCAAGCTTCTTCTTCGCACTCACTAAAATCTCTTGCCTGTGCATGAAGAAAACCCAAACTTGGCATTGCACGATTGAATTGATACGGAGCTTGAGTTTATGAAATCGAATGTCGTCTTCTCCATTGCGTTCCGCTACTCAAACCTCACCTGCCCATGCCCTTCAATCCAAACTCGAACGCCTCTAGGAAGTCGCGACTTGGTCGAGCATTTCCTGGCCGTACATACATCGCACAATCCCCCAAGTAGACGCATTCCTCTAAAATCCTACCCTAGATGCTTCTTTACGTCACGGACGCGAATCCAAACTTCATTTCAAAATCTCAACCTCAATCAACCAAAATATGGAACCCTTGCTTTCAAGCATCAAGTCCGCTCTCTCAATCTTCACATGTGCGCAAAAAAAATATAGCAATGCGAAGCTCTACTGAAACGAGAATTTTCCAGCTTGTTTTCAAATTTTTCCATGAAGTAATTTAATTGATTTTGATTTTATACCATAGCATTTTCGTTTCTGGCATCCTGAAGCTCGAATGCGAAAGAAAAGAAAAAGAAAAAAAGAGGAGAGACTGAGTGGTTTTTAAATTGGTATGCTGTGATTTATATTTTTGAACCTTCCATTCATTTTTTTCTATCTTGAAGCTTTGCCAATTCTTTCTCTAGCAAGCATGGTCACGTATAAATAGAAAGAGGAGGAAAAGAAAGTCAACAACGTAGTGTGGCTGGATAGGAATTGGGTTGCTGAGTGGATGTAATAGCAGCTGAACTTAAATCGATTGAAATTTATTATTTAAACTTCCCAAATATCTGACTGTAAATTATGGACTCCAACTAAGTCATGCAAACAGGTGTTCATAATGTTATACCCCAATTCCAAATGCAATGAAATAAGTTTCAAGTCCTAATTTGATCGTATGGAAAAGATAGTTTTTTGAACCCAATTATAATATTAAATTTTTGATATAGAATTCAATGTGTTATTATCCCGTACGACCAATAATAACTCCGAATGCTATGAAATTTGAAATCCGATAATAATATACTATTATGGATCTAATGGAACTAGTTTCGTCAAAATCCGAGACTGTGCCTTGGAAGGCTATTTTTATTCGTTAATTTAAACATTTTTTTTTAAAATCGAGCAAACCACTTATAAATCTAACTTAAAGTTTTTAATATCTTCATTCTTATAAATAGAAATAGGATAAGCTTTGAAATTATTTTTATCTAGCTTAAAACTCAAGATTCCATATTTAGTCCAATTTCCAATTATTAAATTTAATAATTAAATTCTCCCATAAATCATTATACTTGAAATTCAAGTTATTAAATCTATAAAATTTAATTTTCAGTATTTAAAGTTAATTAAATAAACAATTTCAAATAACTGGAAATCCTGGGTCGTTATAGTAAACTTTACACACAAATTTGTATATAAGAGTACATTTGATATACTTTAACTTACATACACATTAAATTAATGTGAAACTTTATTTATAAAGTCAAAATAAAATGATTTTATTTAAAAGAAACTTAGAAAAGTTCCAAATGAATTTAGATTTCATAAGCCCATTAAAGATCCAAAATGGTTAAAAAATCTGAAACTCACCCATTTCTTCTGCCGCGGGCTGACCTAGTTCCAACAGATGATTGCTCTCTTAGCTTTCGACTTTCACTGTAAAAAAAAATTCCCTAGATCTTGAAATGGGATTTTATGAATATTTCTGTCTTGTCCAAGCCGAAACCGGGATGGAATCTTTGGGATTTGATGTACCGGTCGGAAGTTTGAACCATGGTTAAAAGATCGGGAGCAAACCTGTTATTCTATATGATTTAACAGTTTAAAAGAAAATGATTCCCTCATATTTAATACTAGGGTGTCAATAACAATACCCCATAGCTCACAACAGAAGCTTCAATATCATAAATACTTGGGTTGTTATGTTAGTAGTTTTGTTATTATTTTGCAAATGTTGTTACCAACCATACCTTTATACCAGTAAGCTAAATTTGCATAGTATGGTTGGAAATTGGCAACTGAATAAGCCTATTATTAATTTTTAGGCATTATACATTATTTCTACCTTTTTATAGATTTTTGGACTTTCTAATGCTATCATATGATATAACTCACAATAGCTTTAATACCGTAAATATTAGGATTGTTATATTAGTGATTACGTTGCTATTTGCAAATGCCATTACTATGATGATCCAGAATTTATGGTTATTTGAAATTGGAATATTTAATTAATTTTAAATATTTAAAAGTTAGTTTAACTTGAATTTCAAATATCACTGTTATTTGGAAATTAAATTTATTGAATTAAAATAATGGAGAATGGGTTAAAATGGTGAATCTTGGATTTTAAACTTGTTGAAAATATTTCAAGGGCTTATAAAATTTATATTGATAGTACTGAGGATAATAAAAGTTTAAAATTGAATTTGGAAGTATTTTGTTAAGTTTTGAAAACATATCGTTTAAATCGATATTTAAAAGTAGCCTTCCAAGTAATAGTCTCGGAATTCGACGAAACCAATTCCATTGGATCTGCAATAGTATGTTATTATCGGATTTCAAATTTCGTGATGTTTGGAGTTGTCATGTGGTCGTACGGTAGATAAACGTGCTGAAATCTATATCATAAATTAAATATAATAAGTGGGTCAAAAAGCTATCTTCTCCATACGATCGAATTAGGACTCGATACCCTTTCCATTACGTTTGAAAAAGGGGTATAACATTAAAAAACGCCTAGCAGCATGTCTTGATAGGATGTCAAAATTTTAAGTTGCATTTATTGAGATAATTTAAAGTGAATTTGAATTTGAATTAAAATATATTGTATATTTCAGTCAACTATCGCTGTAGCTTTCTTTCCACGCACCTCCTCTTATTAGAACGTGTCGCCTACCTTTTTCAAATCGATCTAGATGTCCACTTCAAAAAAAATAGCCGAAAATGTTAAAAACAATATAATCCCCTTCTCCTTTCCAGAATTCATTCACGAAAATAGAACGAAAGAAAAGAAAAAAAAAATGGCAGCAGTTTGAATCCCCACATCTCCTTTGTCTTCTACAATTCGAATTCCACTCCGTTCAAATAGGAAAAGAATTTTCAAATCGCGCCCTTTTTCCTCCAATCGATTCTCGAAATCGATTTTTATCATCATGTTAATTCGATTTCAGAGGAGACGGGACCCAAGCCGCATAGTTCGAGGAGGAGCAGATAGGATTCCTGCAGGGCTCGAGGCGAGGTTGGGCAGTTTTCGCGTTAGGAGCTGTGCATGACGAGGTTGAGGTGGCTCGAAGTCGCATTCAGATCCTAATTTCATGGAGATGGGTTGCTTTGGTGTGCATGAGGGTTTGGTAGCCACGACGTCGTGGCAAGGGAGGGTTCACGAGTGGCTGGGCAGTAAGGTATTGATTTTTGATTTTAAGCTGTGTATATATGCATATGTAAAGAGTAGAATTTTATATACAGATTGAATTATATAATACATATAAGTTTAAAACTTATAATGGGATTGTTAATTTTTACATTAACAGCAAGGTATTTGCAGATATTTTAAATTTAATTTAATAAATAAATATATAAAGGTTGAAGAAAATATATATATACATAAGATTTTGAGACATAAAAGCCTATATAAAAGCTAGATTTTTAAGCCTATATAGATTATTTTATATGCAGTTTGGAAATGAAAAATAAATTAAAAAAAATGTATATATACATTTTTAAATCTACTAATTATTTTAAACAATATATCATAGTGATTTTTTTGATTAATAAACTTATTTAATTTATTATAGTTACAAAAAGGGTTTTGAAAGGGGAATTATCAGTTAAGATTAAATTGTTAGTCAATTAAATTTAATGGTAATTGATACTTGATTGTTCGATTTTTTAGAATATAAATAAATTTATAATATTTGAACAAAGTCCAAAATCGTGAAGAAAATAGTCGAGATAGAAATGGGTTGCAAATGAAAAGCAAAGGTGAGTTAATCTCACTCATTTGGATTACAATTTAAATTTAAATATTAAAAATTTAAATTATTGGTTGATTGCTTGAATTGATGATCTATTATCAGTTTGGATGTGATATTATATATATATATATATATTGGAGTGATTGATATTCCCGCATTATATAGCGGATGAGACCCTATGCGCCCCGCATAATAGCGGATGACCCTTTATACCGCGATATCCCTTTCGAAGTGTGATTGGTATTTTTATATTGTGCTAACATCTATGGATGTAGGGAAAAAAGTTTGGAGGGATCCAACTGGATTACTCAAAATGTTGAAATTGTTTTTATAATCTATGATATGATTCATGGATTGTCTACGATAGATTACTGATTATATTAGGAATTGGAAATTTGGCTGTTATGGTTTGGTTGAATATATTTGGGTATACTGAGTTGTCAAAAATATAAAGATTGTATTTTTGAAGGAATTAAAGAGAAATTTTTTAAGTAAAATAATTATAGAGAATTTGGATAAATTAAAGAATGAATTGGAAAAGGAAAAAGTGGATTTTTAAATTCTAATAAATAATTCCAAGAATGGGAAAGGAGATTTTTGAATAAATGAGAATAAATGTATTTGTAAACATAAGTGATATAATTTAAAGAAATAAACAATTTATTTTTTCAAATTTAAGGTTTAAAATAGTTAGGAGAGATAAAGAAGAATTTTGGAAAAAAAATATGAAATTGGTATTTTCAGTTTCAATAAGATTTTAAATCATAATAAGAAGTAAAATCTTAATTTAATGGGTTTTGAAATAAAATTGGGTAAGTAAATGAATTTATATTCAAATGGAGTAAATTTATAAATCGATTTGGAAATTGATTTAGTGTTTGAAATTGTGTTTTAAAAGGAGGATGAGACTATGGAATTTATGAACTGGGTTTATAAAGTGAAATAAGATATTAGTGGATATATGGAAGTATAAATTCACGGTGGGAATTTATAAAGGAATGAGTAATTTGTTTTAAAATAAATAGTGGTTTTATTTTTAAAGGTGTGGGAAAGAAATTTACGGGTTGAGACGTAAATTAAATTGGGATAAATCGGAAAGGATTTATTAACTGATTAAATGGACTATTTTGGAATGGAAAGTGTATTTTTTTTTGAAAAGCCAAGTGTGTTTTCAAAGCAGATTTTTAAATATAAGTTAAGGGTTTAATGTTGTTTTAAAAAGAATGTTTTTGAGAATTTATTATTTAAGTTGGTTAAAATTTTAAAAGTAAATATTTATTAAGTTAATTATATTAGTAAATAGTTTTAACGATTTAACTAGTATTATGATTTAAAAGATAATTATTTGATATTTATACCTTATAGAATAACTTTTATTTTAAAATTTGTTTTGGCTTAAGTTTTACATGAGAAATTATTTTAAAATTTCATAACTAGTATTTTAAATAAAGTGTTTTTAAATAGTTTTTTTAAAGTGTTTTAAAATATATTTTTTTGTATAAAGTGATTTAAATTATTTAAAATCTAAGGTATTAAGACTTGGTGATTTTCAGTGGAAATAAAACAATTGGATGAAAATTTATTCCACAAAATAAAATTGATTTGAAACTATTTTCAAAGGGTTGAAGTGTAGAAAAATATCTTGCGGAGATATTTAGAAATAAATAATAATAATTTGGGAAACTATTAAGGCCTAATGGTTGTTAGTGGATGTCATATGATAGTTAAATAACCGACTATCACTATTGGCCAATGCGCTGATCGATTCGAAGAGATCGGGACCGGGATTAATTTCCCGAAAACCACTTCAATCCGGTTTGAACGTTTTTGTGAAAAAGACAAGAGCTTGGAGTCGAAGATGGAGCAACTAAGTGCAAGGGCTAATCGTTACTAATCCTGAGGGTGATTCTAAAATGGATGTAGTAGGAGTAGTGCATTCGGTTCCATTCGGACCGGGAACAGACTTGTATGGATGAATCCTATCGGAACATTGTCAAGAGGATGATGAGCATTCTAAGTGAGATGTGTTCTAAAAAGGTAACGCATAGCCTCGAGCCTCATCAAGCGGGAATGGCTAAAACAGGGGAGGTGCAGCAAGGCTAAGTGGCTAGCAAAAAATTAGAGTTAGGTCATCCCTGTCTAGATGCCCCTTTTTATTTGGCTGTATGGGCGGTTGCTAATCCCAACCGCAGAGTGATCTTATTCGGACTATCTAGTAAGGGGTAGCTTCGGTCTTGTGTTGTAGGGGATTAGGATGGATCCTCGCTACTTTGATCTTGACCAGGTACTGTGACGGGCGGTACCCCAGTAGCCCAGCCATTGATGGAAACCTAATATCCAATAAGTGCCTTTGGACTTGTTTGTATACTCGTTATGCTAGAATTTAATGAATTTAACAATTTCGGCTATTTGATTAAGTATTTGTATATAGACACTACTACAATATCAGAGGATTTGATAAGAAATGTTTTGGTTATCGTAAGGTAAAAACCTAGCATGTTTAATTGTGGCATGGTTTTATGAGATACCTTTGATTTCAAAAGGATTTTGAAAACTTTAACAATCCAATTGAGTGTGTTCTCTGACGCTGGTTTTCCAGACTAACTCGGGTGTTATTTTACTATAGTGCTCGGGTCAGATCGAGTATTGTAGAATGCAGATTCTAGATGGACTGCTATGGAGCTAAAGGGATGCGCTGGATGGCGAGACGTATCACACGTATTTGATATATATTCCGTTGTGCAGTATAAGCTGTGTGGACAGTATTGTGAGAACAAGTTATTATAACTGTCCAGTTGTTTGCTATGGATTGTGTTGTATTCTGATGGTTGTAAGTATTATACAGTTACAGATTCTTTTGTATACAATATGTTGTTATCTATTATATATTGTTCCGCTGCGATTGTGAGATTCTGATGTTGTTTTGTTTCTATTTCTTCTTCTACCTCCTACTTCTTTTCTTTACGGTCTGGTTTTTCAACATTCGATTGTTAGGCATTTAATACTATGGACGTATTGATGTTGATTTTCGGGCGTCGAAAAAAGTGGGTCGTTACAGTTGGTATCAGAGCCGAAGGTTAAGCGAGAACTTTGGCTCTGGTGGGAATACTCATTAGAAATAGAGTCAATGGTACTCTAAGAATGAGTATGAGTGTATTAATAGATATGAGAGCGTATTTGTTAGTGAATATAAAATTTGTTTTATATTGTGTCGACTTATCGGTTGAGAGTTTATAAATTCTGGTCGGTGCAGTCTGGATAACTGTAACGATAGGGATTTCTAAACCCTTAAACTAAGCAAACCAACACGGTATTTTTTTAAAAAAGTGGGTAAAAGAAATAATTTTACCCAAATTATTTTTATATACATAAAAGAAATAATTTTCGTAAATTATAATAGTTGTATATGGTTGCATGGTTGTCAGGATGTGATAATATTAAGTTATTATCATTATTGTTGTGAGAATCAAATAAAAAATTGAAATCATGACCAAAAGCTAAGGAAATAAATTCATATAACTTAATAAAAATTTTAATGTAAATTAAAAATGTGATTTATAATTTGAAGTAGAATAAAATTCCAGAGTAATATTAGAATATAGATTGAAAAGATTTGAAATTTGAAAATTTGATGAAATTTAATTTCTGTTGAGTTGAAAATGATTTTCAAAGGTTTTGAAGGAATAATAGTGATATTATTCGAAAATATTTTTGAATTGGATTTGAAATCTGATGAGCTTTGGAATCAGAAATATTTGGAAATGTTTTTAAAGAGATAAAGTACTGAACTCTTTTCCGCCATTGGAAAATAATTCCGATGATGATGGTGACATCATCGGTGTTCATTTTTGAGTTTCCAAGAGAGGAATTACTACCCAAATGTTTTACAATTTGAGTGTTTGCAAAACTGGGCTGGTTTTAAAAATTCAAGATATAATTTGATACCAAAGGATTTTGGGTATAGTTGATTTCAAAGGTGATTTTGAAATGTTGAGAAATTGTTTAAAACTCTGAGAGTTTAATTGAAAATGTTTATGGAATATAAATGGGTTTGATAACTTATAAAAATTAAAAAATTATTTGGACTAAAATTTAACTTAAGAAGAGTTAAATTAAAATGAGTATGAAAACGATATAAGTTGGAAAAGTAAACCCCTTAAGTGAAGTAAATTTAAAGAGGGTAGTGAATGGAATTTAAATAAGTTGGAAAAACTTATGGAAGTTTAAAAATTTAAGTGGAAATGAAATTTAACTAAATCAAGTTAAATAATAAAAAATTGGTCTAAGTAGGAAAAATGAAATGGTCATTATAATAAAATTTATTAAGTTGAAAAATAAATTTGTGAATGAACAAACTAATTTGATTTTTAAAAAAATAAAATTAAAAATTAAAAATTGGAATGATATTTAATTTAAATTGTGTTAAGTGAAATGAAATCGGAAAATTAGTCGGAGTTAGGCTAAGTAAAACCAAAGTTTGGAAATAAAGATAGTTACTGAAGTGGTGAACTAAAAGTAAATATTTAAGTGTGTAAGATATTTATATTGAACTTAAGTAAATTTGGAATTAAGGAATATAGTAAGTAAAATTATGAAAGAAGATTTAATAAGGGTGTGTGAAAGGATAACTATTAATAAGTGAATGGAAATCAAAATAAATGTGAATAAAAAGGAAGATCGATATAGTTAATAATCAATTGAGATAAATGCGTGGGATGTACGTATATTATTTTATTCACATAGCGATTTGATCTAGATTCGAGCGTAGAATTTCGAGATTGTTATACCGATCCGAGTTGGGAATTTTCACTCGATTTTCGACCGCGAACCCGGGATGTGGATTTTGATTTATTCTGGAAATTCTCTATCATAGTTTAGGACTATGCAAGGAGAATGATGGTTTCTAATCAAGAAACCAGATCTAAGTCCGCACTAGAAAATCGAGTAAACAATACTAGTTCGGAAGTGAAATTGTGTGATCGAGTGAGTGATCGGATTGGATATTGCGTACAGATGATATGTATACATCGTATGGCTTAAGTGAAACAAATATTGAGATTTTGTAAAATAAAATGATTTTGAATGCTGTGATTGGATATTACTGCTAAGTAGGGTTTGCAGGTGTTTTAAAAGCAAAGGGAAAATCAGTGCTTTTAGATTTCAGAAGATCAAAGTTGTATGGCCCGACAAAAAGGTATGTATTTAATTTTTCATATGAAATTTGATGGTTTTCTAGTCTAGCCACTTGGATTTTTGTTTTCTTTAGAAATCTGGGGGCTCGTATAGGATTTCGTAGTCGTATCGATCTAGCCGCGCCAAGGAGAAGCTGGCGAAATTTTTCTAAAATTTAGGGAGTTAGAAAATTTTTGAGAAATTTTGATTGTTTAAAATTTGGATTTAAATTAAAATTTGAAATGGTTGAGTATGTAGTGTTGTTTGGAAACTATGCAAGAGTTTAGGAAGTTAGTAAGAGTGATAGTGTCTTAAATAAAAAATTGTTTGGGTATTGTTAAAAACAGTTTGGATTTGGAAAGATGTTAAAAACTATATGGATTGGGAAAATAGTTATCGGGTTCTGAATCATTCTTCTTAACTGGTAATTTTGGGGATAAAATTCTTTTAAGGGGGAGGAATGTGATGACCCGGAATTTCTTGATATTTGAAATTGGAATAATTAATTAATTTTAAATATTTGAAAGTTAGTTTAACTTGAATTTCAAATATCATTGTTTATTTGGCAATTAAATTTGTTGAATTAAAATAATTCGGAATGGGTTAAAATGGTGAATCTTGGATTTTAAGCATGTAGAAAATATTTCAAGGGCTTATAAAATTTATATTGATAGTACTGAAGATAATAAAAGTTTAAAATTGAATTTGGAAGTGTTTTGTTAAGTTTTGAAAATATATCGTTTAAATCGATATTTAAAAATAGCCTTCCAAGGCAGGTCTTGGAATTCGATGAAACTAATTCCATTGGATCCGTAATAGTGTATTATTATCGGATTTCAAATTTTGTAATGTTTGGAGTTGTCGCGTGATCGTACAGTAGATAAACGCGTTGAAATCATTAAATTCAATATAATAACTGGGTCAAAAAGCTATCTTCTCCATACGATCGAATTAGGACTCGAAACCTTTTCCATTTCGTTCAGAAAAGGGGTATAACATTTTAAACGCCTAGCGCCACGCCTCGATAGGATGTCAAAATTTGAAGTTGCATTTATCAAGACAATTTAAAATGAATTTTAATTTGAATTAAAATATATTGTATATTTCAGTCAACTATCACTGTAATTTTCTTTCCACACACCTCATATTAAAACGTGTCGCCTACCATTTTCAAATCGCTCCAGATGTCCACTTCAAAAAAAATAGCAAAGCAGGTTAAAAACAATCGAATCCCTTTCTCCTTTCCAAAATTCATTCATGAAAATAGAACGAAAAAAAAGAAAAAAAAAGGGCAGCAGTTCGAATCCCCGCATCTCCTTCATCTTCTTCAATTCGAATTCCACTCCGTTCAAGTTGGAAAAGAATTTTCAGATCGTGTCCTTTTTCCTATAATCGATTCTCGAAATCGATTTTTATCATCATATTGATTCGAATTTAGAGGAAACACGACCCAAGCCACATAGTTCGAGGAGGAGCAGATAGGATTCCTGGGGGGCTCAAGGCGAGGTTGGGCAGTTTTTGCGTTAGGAGACGTGTGTAACGAGGTTGTGGTGGCTCGAAGTCGCTTTCAGATCTTGATTTCGTGGAGATGGGCCGCTTTGGTGTGCGCGAGGGTTTGGTAGCCGCGACGTCATGGCAGGGAGGGTTCGCAAGTGGCTGGGCAGTAAGATATTCATTTTTGATTTTAAGCTGTGTGTATATGTATATGTACAAAGTAGAATTTGAAATACAGATTGAATTATATAATACATATAAAGTTTAAAACTTATAAAGGTATTGTTAATTTTTACATTAACAGCAAGGTATTTGTAGATTTGTTCAATTTAATTTAATAAATAAATATATAAAGGTTAAAGAATACATATATATATACAAACACACATAAGATTTTGAAATATAAAAGTTTATATAAAAGTTAGATTTTTAAGCCTATATTAATTATTTTTATATGTAGTTTGGAAATGGAAAAGAAATTAAAATACATATATACATTTTTAAATCTACTAGTTATTTTAAATAATATATTATAGTGATTTATTTGATTAATAAACTTATTTAATTTATTATAGTTATAAAAAGGGTTTTGAAAGAGGAATTATCAGTTTAGATTAAATTGTTAGTTAATTAAATTTAATGGTAACCGATACTTTCTAACGACCCTGACTCGACCTTCGAAAATCGACACCCAAATATTTCACCCGTATTTGAATGACGCAGATTCAAACGTTGAGTCTGGTTCATCGGATCTTATAACAACATTAGGAGATAAAGACACAACGGAAACAAAAGAATAATTTTATTGATACAAAATAATGATACAACAATCTGATAAAAATGATATGATCAACACTATTAGAGATACACAATAGCGGAAGACAAAGCAGAAAACACCAACAGCGGTGGAAAACAACATCTTCAATGCCAAAGCTCCAAAAATGCCAAACCTAGAAACTCAAACCGCTATCATGCTGAAGTGAAACTCAATGCGATTGCAAAATCTAAAGACTTCAAAGATTTGCCAAAAGCTACATCTACTAGCTGATTATCTTAAAATCTGACTCTAGGCTGCCCGTGTGGAAAATTATGGGCACCCAGAGTTTAGAAAGAGAACAATAAACTCCAGGTCAATCATGAGACTGGTGTGAGCAAATAAAAACAGTTGTTTTGAATAAAAACAAAACAAAACGAAATAAAAAGGAATCCGCAATGCTTTTTAGAAAATGAAACTACCATAAGGCCTCCTGGCACACACACAATGCAATCGCACACTTCGGGGAGATTTCTCCTTATGATAATCAAACATGCTTGATACACAAATTCCTTTTTATATTATTATTAGTGAAAAGTGCAGAAAACATTTGCAAGTATAATATTAATCTTAGCCGCATACGTACCATTATAGTATGCTTACTATAGCTAGTATGTTAGATGGCAGGTTCTACAACTAAAACCGTGCAGGGCGCGTATTGGGTTATTGGATTTCCAACAAATGGTCCGGCTAAGGAACTTCCTCACCGAATGGGTACGTCTCTGGAGGGACGCCATGAGAACTTAAGCAGCTCTCTACCAAAACAAGGTCGGGTTACCTCTGTAACTAGGTAACTACTGACATGAGTATGCCATCCCCCAGTCGAAACCAACCTTTTTCGAGCGCTCAACACCATCAAATTCCAACAACAACATAAGTTAAGTATCTAGGCTCCATACCATGATACCACTTTTTATCCAGAAGAAAATGCACACACCCTAAAGGGCGCGACCCTCATACCCTTGCTGCATTCTTCCTATTTCGACCATTCTGGGTTGTGAGGTTCGACGAAGTCTCATCCACAAAGCCATGTTTTTCACAAAAGCCATGCTTCGATCAAAAAACGATCAGCAACATTTAGCATGCCACACTACCAAATTGGAAGTATATCACTAGTAACCATCAACTATATAACCTCTGAGCTCATACATCTCAGAGAAGGGCGTTAATTAGAGAGAACAAATTCTTCGCCACCAAACAGAAATGTATTTGATAGAAACCAGCTTTACATCTCAAAGTATAATCTCAGACATACATCCAAACAAGTCCGTTCCGGATTCAAATGGAACCAGAGGCACTTCAAAGAAGCCCTTGCAAATTCGGGTATTTACAATCCCGATCGGACTCCCCATCAATATGGAGTTCTCTATACCTACGCGACTCAGTGTAGAGACATTCGATAGGTAATCCTATCGTTCTCGTAAATACCCGGTCTTCACCACCGTCTTTAAATGCTATCCATTTCGTCGTATCATTATTCAGAATGGATTTTATGACATAAAGTCCTCTCCCAGCTAAACCGAATAATGAGCTCTTGTTTTAAAAACATATGGATATATTGGGATCTTTGTTAAGTCACAACTTTCAACACTTGTTTCCCAAAAATCTTTCTTTTGAATGGTTTAAACAAAATTCCACTTTTAAACTTTTAAACAAAAGATTCACCCTTTAAGATCCTTTTGAATTTGAAACAAGTTCACCAATCTTTAACAAAGATAGTTTTCAAAACAATTTCCATTTCAAACATGAAATCATCTTAACAAAAACTAGAAGTTCTTTCATTATATGAAAGCCATTATCATTTGAAAACAAATGCTTTTCATTTTGGGAAAACGCGATTAAATATACACAAGTTATAGCCTTTAAAGGTATAAACCAAAAAATCAGCGAAATACCGTATCATCGGCAAGTTATATATGAATTAAATTCAAACTCCCAAAATAATTTAATTAAAATAGTTTTAAATCCATACATATATATTGTATAAATTGTTTAATCCTTTCAAATCATAATTTCCAAAATAATTTCAAAACTTAAACAAGATATATTATATTCAAAGCTAAATTTCAATTTCAAAACTTCCATTTCAAAAGCTTTCATATTCAACTCAATTTCACTTCAAAACAATTAGATTCTAAATTCAACTTTTAAACAAAATAATATTTAAATTCAAAATATCTGTGACTTAACCGATTTCTCGTGAAATCCATATTTTTGTGTTTGTGGTGTAGTCCAGGGGTTTTACACACAACAATAACATATCACAAACATCATCAATTCAAGTACAACAATATCGATAAGTGGTATAATCCCATAACGCTTATCTTTATTCAAAGATAAACAAGTAATATCATCACAGATAAATAAATCACAGTTCACAGCTCAATTCAAAATAATCATCACAGAATCATCACACATCAGAGATCTCAAACAATTTAAAGCATTCAATAGAATCTAATCAACCATAAGTAAGGTCAATTAATCACCTGATTATAATTAATTTAAACTATATTAATTACTTATGAATAAATTACTAATCCTAGTTAATCAACATTAATTAATTACAAACCATTTTAATTAATTATGCTTTAATCATTTATTAATTAACTTTTAATGATAAATTAATTAACCTTTAATAAATCAACCTTAATTAATCAATCAATCAAGCTTTAGTCATTAAATAATTAACCCTTAATTATTAATTTATTCTTTAATTAATTATCCTTAATTAATTACATTAATTAATTAACCCTTAATTAATTTCATTAAGTAATTATCTTTTAATTACTTGATTAATCAACCTTTAATCATTAATTAATTATCCTTAATTACTTTCATTAAGTAATTATCCTTAAGTAATTTGATTACCCTAAATTAATTAATCTTAATTAATTAATTATCCTATAATGTAATTGCATAAAATAACTGTCTATTAATTACATTAGGTAATTTTATCAAGTAATCATCCTTTAATACTCATCATTAATTAATTAACTCTTAACAAATTAATTAATCCTTAATTAATACTTAATTAATCCTTAATTAATACTTAATTAACCTTAATTAAGTAATTATCATTAAATTTCAAATTAATGATCCTTTAATCTTAAGATAACCTATTTATCTTAATTAATTGCATTAACAAATACAATTTGAAAATAATTAGGGATCACATTGATTAATCAATCAATATATAATTATTTTAAAACCAAAATAATTTATCATTAAAACATTTAACTCTTTGAAATAAATTTACTATAAATCCATAAATTTACTTAGATCCTTAAGTTAATTAACAACTAAAAACATCTTTATCTTTTTAATTCACTTCTTAATTAAGCTATTTAATTCCTCATTTAAAAATAGGCTTAAAAATTAATTAATGAAAGCACGTATATATATATATATACATATTAAATATTTTAAAATTGATTAATTAAAATAATTTAAATTAAAAACCTTTAATTAATCCACAAACAAACACATATTGTATATAATTAGTTTAACAAAATTTGGTAAAACTTGATTTAAACTTTTTAAAACTTGTTTAATTTTAAAATTTTACAACTATTATACCCTAAACCCGAGTCTAACCCGATGACAACCCGATAACACACTCGGGTCACTCATGCTCTCCTTTTCTTCGAGACAATCCTGCCATTAACTTCAAGCAATGACATGAGCCAACCTTTCTTCCTAAATACCTAAACATTCTCCTCATACAGGTGATAATTCGTGCACGTGTACAGTCGTTCCGATCATCTCCGACCACTTCCCCGACCTTCAACCTGCCGACAACAACCTATACGAGCTTCCTAACCACCCAGGTTGATGAAATCGATCGGGATTTAAGATCGAACACTCGAGCATTTTTCTGGAACCCAAACTGGTCGACACAATCACCTTTCGCCAATGGTTCTGATCACCAGAACCGACACTGCCACGGCCAAAGTTGCGCCAGACTACCCTCTTTCCTTTCCTCCACCTGCTATCCTCTCCGTTCCACCTACGACAAAGGAATCGACTCAGAAACATCGATGAACCCAACAGGGTCTTAAACCCTACAATGTCGCCGACACTCCACTCCGATGATCTAAACATTTTATGATCATTTTTCCTGAACGCCCCTACCCATGAACTACCTCCAGCAACGAATTCGATGATCATCTCCGCGTTGATCATCAATAATTGATGAAAAACTAAAATCTAATCAACTCACGATATCTCATTATTCACAATACTAAATATCATGAGTTTATATATCTAAATTCATCATTTGCGAATACGAATAAAATTATGAAGTTAAATCATTAATTTAAAATCATCGATTTTTCCTAATAAAAAAATTACTGTATATTTCAATTTACCAGTAAACTTAAACCAATTATTCTTAAAAATATTTTTAAAATTAAGATCTGGTTTATTCAAACATATTTTATTTAAACATCCAAGCCTATAAGTGAATGATTGAAGAGATCTTGATTTTTTTTGAATTTTTTTCTAACATGTAGGTACAAGAACAGGTATACATGCCTGTACACAGACATGCATCACATATATACATATACATACAGGTAATTTTACATCCATACAAATTTCTTTGTCAACACACTTCAAGCATCAATCACAGACAATCAAGATTTGTAAACAGATTTAAATTGTTTGCTCGCATGTCTGGGTTTGAACAGAGGAGCAGATTTGTGCTTGGAAAATAAATCTGATCCTAGATCTTGAAACTGCAAGCCTGATCTTTGATTTGAATATACTTTGCTTGATATTTGATCTGATTTTGAGTTTTAAAATTGAAAGCTAGAGCTTGTTTGGATTTTTGTTGAGTTGCTTCCAGATTTTGACTTTCTTTTGCATAGGTTCAGGTTTTATATGATCGTTTGCTTTGATGTTGATCTTGTTGAATTTGAAATTACTGCTCAGTTTGATCTTGAAACAGGCTATTGTTGTTAAGTTTTGATTTTCTTCTGTTTTTAGGTTACAAGTTTGAAAATGAATGAAAGAGATAGGGAAGATTGAGAAGTGATAATGAAGCCTGGTTTCTTTCTAAACTTGTTATTACATAAAATTCAAATTAAAGAGAAAAACATTTTGCCACTTATTTATGTGTAAATCATATTAAGTTACACTTGTTAATGCTTAAAATCCTTAACCTACACTTGTAATTGCATGTAGTCTCAAACTTACAAATGTTCAAATGCAAACATTTTGTGTTTAAACCCTTTATTTAATTTTTTTATTTACAAGGTTTATGTTTAAATATGTTTTATAATCTTACAAATGTCATAATACATTTTTAAAATGGTTACACTATGTCTTTTATTCATGCATTAATATTTTAATATGTTTATAAAACTTTTATATTATATTTACCTTATGTTTATAATATTTACACATGTATAATGCATGTATTTATATTTTTAAATATGTTTTTATTAGTTAATGCATTTCCTTTTTATAAATATTCATAACTTTAAAGAATTTGATTTTAAAATCTAATTATATTTTAATAAATAAACACATATATGTATATTATTACAAATTTTTATTGATTTTAAACAAAGTGTTTTCAAATCCAATTTATTTTTCAAATATATTTATTTTTGAGTTTCAAATTCAAAATTCAATTTAAAATAATTTGTATACATATATAAATAAAAAAACAAATATTATTTATTTTGGAAAATTTCAAATTACAATCTATTTGTATAAATAAACAAGCATGTATCTTATTTAATCTGAAAAATTCGAATTAATTCACAATTCCATCCAAAGATTTATATTAATTACCAAATTAAATTTGACTCAAAACCGAGATCATTACAGATTCATTTTATACTAATTACCAAAATAAATTTGACCCAAAACCGGGATTGTTACAGATTCCCCCTTAAAAAGTTTCGTCCTCGAAATTTGCTAGACAGGGAGACAACCAAGAACGGATAAAGAAATGTTTTACCTGATCAAACTGAATATCTATTATATATCTGACTTACCAAATCAGAATATCAACAATAAATACGAGAACAATCTTATTCAATACTTCACAAGATACTCGGGTCATTCGGTCCACGAAATATGCAGGGGCATTGGTTAGTCCGAAGGGATAATAACCATTTGTAGAATATATCTCGGCCCAAAAGAATAGACAAATGGATACAATCCAATTTGGCTTTATATTTTGTTAACCAATTATTTCAAATTTATTAAAGTTAAAAACGAAAAGCTGATAGAAAATTGATGAAGAGAATATGAAATAGGAATTTATCTACAACGATTCACAGGGCCACCACCACACCAAAGCTTCTTCTTGTAGCTGCCACGAAACCATCAAAGAATTGAAATTGGATGATGAACAACAGAGATTGATAGGAAAAAGTTGTTCCTTATTGTTACAGGGTATCGACCATTTGTAGTGGTACTCCCGTGCCTCTACCTCGTCCTCTTCTTGCACTCATTCTCTCTATCAGTGAATAGTAAGAGAATTGACTGAGGCATATCGACAAGATATCTTAGGGATACTCATTCTAGGGTATTTGCAACCCTATTTCTAATGAGTCACCTAATGTGTTATACTCCTGGGATAAAGTTCTTACTCGACCTTTAGCTCTGATACCACTTCTAATGACCCTGACTCGACCTTCGAAAATCGACACCCAAATACTTCACCCGTATTTGAATGCCGTAGATTCAAACGTTGAGTCTGGTTCGTCGGAGCTTATAACAACATTAGGTGATAACAACACAGCGGAAACAAAATAATAATTTTATTGATACACAACAATGATACAACAATTTGATACAAATAATATGATCAACACTATCAGAGATATATAATAGCGGAAGACACAGTAGAAAACACCAACAACAGCAGCGGAAAACAACATCTTTAATGCCAAAACTACAAAGATCCAAAGATGCCAAACAAGAAAATCGAACCACTATCATGCTGAAGTGAAAAATAATGCAATAGCAATAATCCAAAGACTTCAAAGATTTGCAAAAAGCTACATCTACTAGCTTATTATCTGAAAATCTGACTCTAGGCTGCCCGTGTGGAAAATTGTGGGCACCTAGAGTTTAGAAAGGGAAAAATAACCTCCAGGTTAGTCATGGGACAAGTGTGAGCAAATAAAAATAGTTGTTTTGAATAAAAACAAAAAAAAGAAATAAAAAGAAATCCGAAATGATTTTTAGAAAATGAAACTACCGTAAGGCCTCCCGACACACACACAATGCAATCACACACTTAGGAGAGATTTCTCCTTATGATAGTCAAACATGCTTGATACGCAAAATACTTTTTATATTATTAGTGCATAGTGCAGAAAACATTTGCAAGAATAATATTAATCTTAGCCAGCATAAGTACCATTACAGTATGCCTACTATAGCTACTATGTTAGATGACGGGTTCTACAACTAAAACCGTACAGGGCGCATATCGGATGATTGGATTTGCAACAAATGGTTAGGCTAAGGAACTTCCTCACCGAATGGGTACGCCTCTGGAGGGATGTCCCGAGAACTTAACCAGCTCTCTTCCAACACATGGCTGGGTTACCTCTGTAACTAGGCAACTACTGACACGAGTATGCCATCCCTCCATCGTAACCAACTTTTTCCAAGCGCTCAACGCAACAAATTCCAACAATAACATAAGTTAAGTATCTGGGCTCCATACCATGAAACCACTTTTTATCTAGAAGGAAATGCACATACCCTAAAGGGCGCGACCCTCACAACCTTGTCGCATTCTTCCTGTTTCGACCATTTTCGGGTTGTCAGGTTCGACGAGGCCTAATCCACAAAGCTATGCTTTTCATAAAAGCCATGCTTCGATCAAAATATGATTAGCAACACTTAGCATGCCACATTACCAAATTGGGAATATATCACTAGTAACCATCAAATACATAACCTCTAAGCTCGTATGTCTCAGAGAAGGGTGTTAAGCTAAGAGAATAAATTCTCCGCCACCAAACAGAAATGTATTTGATAGAAACCAGCCTTACATCTCAAAGTGTAATGTCAGACATACATCCATACAAGTCCGTTCCGGGTTCGAATGGAACCGAAGGCACTTCATAGAAGCCCTTGCAAATCCTGTATTCACAATCACGATCGGACTCCCCATCACTTATGGAGATCTCTATAGCGGCGCGACTCAGTGTAGAGACATTCGATAGGTAATCCTATCGTTCTCGAAAATACCTGGTCTTCACCACCGTCTTCAATTGCTATCCATTTCGCCGTATCATTATTCGGAATGGGTTTTATGACATAAAGTCCTCTCCCGGCTAAACTGAATAATAAGCGCTTGTTTTAAAAACATATGGATATATTGGGATCTTAGTTAATTCATAACTTTCAACACTTGTTTCCCAAAAACCTTTCTTTGGAATGGTTTAAACAAATTTCCACTTTTAATCTTTTAAACAAAAGATTCACCTTTTAAGATCCTTTTTAATTTGAAACAAGTTCACCAATCTTTAACAAAGATAGTTTTCAAAACAGTTTCCATTTCAAACTTGAAATCATCTCAAAAAAAACTGGAAGTTCTTACGTTATATGAAAGCCATTATAATTTGAAAACAAATGCTTTTCATTTTGGGAAAATCCGATTAAATATACACAAGTTATAGCCTTTAAAAGTATAAACCAGAAAATCAATGAACTACCGTATCATCGGCAAGTTCTATTTGAATTAAATTCAAACTCCCAAAATAATTTAATTAAAATAGTTTTAAATCCATAAATATATACTATATAACTTGTATAACCCTTTCAAACCATAATTTACAAAATAATTTCAAAACTTAAACAAGATATATTATATTCAAAACTAAAATTTCAATTTCAATACTTCCTTTTCAAAAGTTTTTCATATTCAATTCAATTTCACTTTCAAACCAATTGGATTTGAATTCAACTTTTAAACAAAATAATGTTTAAATTCAAAATATCCGTGACTTAACCGATTTTTCGTGAAATCCATATTTGTGTGTGTATGGAGTATTCCAGGGGTTTTACACACAACAATAACATATCACAACCATCATCAATTCAAGTACAACAATATGGATAAGCGGTATAATCCCATAACTCTTATCTTCATTCACAGATAAACAAGTAATATCATCACAGATAAATAAATCACAGTTCATAGCTCAATTCGAAATAATCATATCACACACACATCAGCGATATCAAACAATTCAAAGCATTCAATAGAATCCAATCATCCATAAGTAAGGTCAATTAATCACCTGATTATAATTAATTTAAACCAGATTAATTACTTATGAATAAATTACTAATCCTAGTTAATCAACATTAATTAATTACAAACTATTTTAATTAATTATGCTTTAATCATTTATTAATTAACCTTTAATGGTAAATTAATTAACCTTTAATAAATCAACCTTAATTAATAAATCAATCAACCTTTAATCATTAAATAATTAACCCTTAATTATTAAATTATTATTTAATTAATTATCTTTAATTAATTACATTAATTAATCAACCCTTAATCAATTTCATTAAGTAATTATCTTTTAACGACTTGATTAATCAACCTTTAATCATTAATTAATTATCCTTAATTACTTTCATTAAGTAATTATCCTTAAATAATTTGATTACCTTAAATTAATTAATCTTAGTTAATTAATTATCCCGTAATGTAATTACACAAAGTAAGTATCTCTTAATTACATTAGGTAATTTTATTAAGAAATCATCCTTTAATTACTCATCATTAATTAATTAACTCTTAACAAATTAATTAATCCTTAATTAATACTTAATTAACCAATTAAGTAATTATCATTAAATTTCAAATTAATGATCCTTTAATCTTAAGATAACCCATTTATCTTAATTAATTACATTAACAAATACCATTTGAAAACAATTAGGGATCACACTGGCTAATCACTTAATATATAATTATTTTAAAACCAAAATAATTGATCTTTAAACATTAGCTGGTTGAAATAAATTTATTATAAATCCATAAATTAACATAGATCCTTAAGTTAATTAACAACTAAAAACGTCTATCTTTTTAATTCACTTCTTAATTATGCTATTTGATTCCTTATTTAAAAATAGGCTTAAAAATTAATTAACGAAGCACACATATATATTTAAAATATTTTGAACTTGATTAATTAAAATAATTTAAATTTGCAAACTTTAATTAATCCACAAATAAACAAATATTGTATAAAATAATTAGTTTAACAAAATTTGTTAAAACTTGATTTAATCTTTTTAAAACTTCTTTCATTTTAAAATTTTACAACTGTTATACCCTTAACCCGAGTCTAACCCGATGACAACCCAATAACACACCCGGGTCACTCACGCTCTCCTTTTCTTCGAGAAAATCCCGTCCTCAACATCGAGCAACGGCCCGAGCCAACCTTTCTTCCCAAATACCTCAACATTCACCTGATACAGGTGATAATTCGTGCACATGTATAATCGTTTCGATCACCTCCGATCACTTCCCCGACCTTCAACTTGTCGACAACAACCTATACGAGCTTCTTGACCACCTCGGTCGATGAACTCGACTGCGATTTAAGATCGAACACTCGAGCATTTTTCTGGAACCCAAACTGGTTGACACAATCACCTTTCGCCAACGATTCTGATCACCAGAACCCACACTACCACGACCAAAGCTGCGCTAGACTTCCCTCTTTGCTTTCCCCCACCCGCGATCCTCTCCGGTCCACCTACGACGAAGGAATCGACTCGGAAACATCGATGAACCAAACAAGGTCTTAAACCCTACAATGTCTCCAACACTCCACTCCGATGATCTAAAAATTTTGCGATCATTTTTTCTAAACATCCCTGCCCATGAGCTACCTCCAACAACGAATTTGATGATCATCTCCGCCTTGATCATCGGTAATCGATGAAAAACTAAAATCTAATCAACTCACGATATCTCATTATTCACAGTACTAAAAATCATGATATGTATATCTAAATTCATCATTTGCGAATACGAATAAGATTATGAAGTTAAATCATTAATTTAAAATCATCAATTTTTCCTAATAAAATAAAAAAAATTACTATATATTTTAATTTACCAGTAAACTTAAACTAATTATTCTTAAAAATATTTTAAAATTAAGATCTTGTTTATTCAAACATATTTTATTTAAACATCCAAGCCTATAAGTGAATGATTGAAGAGATTTTGATTTTATTTTGAATTTTGTTTCTAACCTGCAGGTACAAGAACTGGTATACATGCCTGTACAGAGACGTGCATCACATATATACATATACGTACAGGCAATTTTACATCCATACAATTAGCTTTTTCAACACACTTCAAGCATCAATTACAGACAATCAAGATTTGTAAATAGATTTAAATAGTTTGATCACTTTTTTGGGTTTGAACAGAGGAGCAAATTTGTGCCTGGAAAATAAATTTGATCCTTGATCTTGAAACTACAAGCCTGATCTTTGATTTGAATATACTTTGCTTGATATTTGATCTGATTTTGAGTTTTAAAATTGAAAGCTGGAACTTGTTTTGATTTTTGTTGAGTTGCTTCTAGGTTTTTACTTTCTTTTGCACAGCTTCAGGTTTTATATGATTGTTTGCTTTGATGTTGATCTTGTTGACTTTGAAATTAATTACTGCTCAGTTTGATCTTGGAACAGGCTGTTGTTGTTAAGTTTTGACTTTCTTCTATTTTTAGGTTACAAGTTTGAAAATGAACGAAAGAGATAGGGAAGATTGAGAAGTGATAATGAAGCCTTGTTTCTTTCTAAACATGTTATTATATAAAATTCGAAATTAAAGAAAAAAACATTTTGCCGCTTGTTTATGTGTAAATCATATTAAGTTACACTTGTTACTGCTTAAAATCCTTAACGTACACTTGTAATTGCATATAGTCTCAAACTTACAAATGTTCAAATGTAAACATTTTGTGTTAAAACCCTTTATTTAATTTTTTATATTTGCATAGGTTTATGTTTAAATATGTTTTTATAATCTCAAAAATGTCATAATACATTTTTAAAATGGTTATACTTTGTCTTTTATTCATGCATTAATATTTGAATACGTTTATAAAACTTTTATGTTAGATTTACCTTATGTTTATAATATTTACACATGTATAGTGCATGTATTTATATTTTTAAATATGTTTTTATTAATTAATGCATTTCCTTTTTATAAATATTTATAACTTTAAAGAAATTGATGGTAAAATCTAATTATACTTTAATAAATAAACACACATATGTATATTATAACAAATTTTTATTAATTTTAAACATAGTTTCAAATCCAATTTATTTTTCAAAAATATTTATTTTTGAGTTTCAAATTCAAACTTCAATTTAAAATCAATTTGTATTCATATATAAATAAACAAACAAATATTATTTATTTTGGAAAATTTCAAATTCAAATTTCAAATTACAATCTATTTATATAAATAAACAAGCATATATGTTATTTAATCTGAAAAATTCAAATTAATTCACAATATAATCCAAAATTTAATATTAATTACCAAACTAAATTTGACTCAAAATCGGGATCGTTACATACTTGACTGTTCAGTTGTTTAGAATATTAATAAAACGTATAATATTTTTACAAGGTCCAGAATCACGAAAAATATAGTCGAGATGAAAATGGATTGCAAATAAAAAAGCAAAGGTGAGTTATTCTCACTCATTTGAATTACAATTTAAATTTAAATAGTAAAATTTAACTTATTGGTTGATTGCTTGAATTGATGATCTATTATCAGTTCGGATGTGATATTATATATATATATATTGGAGTGATTGATATTCCCGCATTATATAGCGGATGAGACCATATGCGCCCCACATAATAGCGGATGATCCTTTATACCGCGATAATCCCCTCGAAGTAGGATTGGTATTTTTATACTGTGCTAACATCTATGGATGTAGGGAACAAGTTGGAGGGATCCAACTGGATTCCTCAAAATATTGAAATTGTTTTTGTAATCTGTGATATGATTCATTGATTATCTGCGATAGATTATTGATTATATTGAGAATTGAAAATATTGGATGTTATGGTTTGACTAAATATATTTGGGTGTATTGAGTAATCAAAAATATGAAGATTGGATTTTTGAATGAATTAAAGAAAAAAAATTAAATAAAATAATAGAGAGTTTGGATAAATTAAAGAATGAATTGGAAAAGGATAAAAGTAGATTTTTAAATTCTAATAAATAATTAATTTCGAGTGTGGGAAAGGAGATTTTTGAATAAATGGGAACGAATGAATTTGTAAACTTAAGTGATATAATTTAAAGAAATAAAGGATTTATTTTTTTTAAAATTTAAGGCTTAAAATAGTTAGGAAAGATAAAGAAGAATTTTGGAAAAAAAATGTAAAATTGGTATTTTCAGTTTCAATTAGATTTTAAATCATAATAAGAAGTAAAATCTTTAATTAATGGGTTTTGAAATAAAATTGGTTATGTAAAGAAATTTATATTCAAATGGATTAAATTTTAAAAATCGATTAGGAAATCGATTTAGTGTTTGAAATTGTGTTTTAAAAGGAGGACGAGACTATGGAATTTATAAAATGGGTTTATGAAGTGAAATAAGATATCAGTGGATATTTGAAAGTACAAATTCGCAGTGGGAATTTATAAAGTAATGGTTAATTTGTTTTAAAAATAAATAATGGTTTTATTTTTAAAGGTCTGGGAAAAAATTTACAGGTTGAGATGTAAATTAAATTGGGATAAATCGGGAATGATTTATTAACTGATTAAACGGACAATTTTTGGAAATGAGAAGTGTATTTTTTTTCTTCTGAAAAGCCACGTATGTTTTCAAAGCAGATTTTTAAGTATAAGTTAAGAGTGTAAAGTTGTTTAAAAAAGAATGTTTTCGAGAATTTATTATTTAAGTTGGTTAAAATTTTAAAGTAAATATTTATTAAGTTAATTATATAAGTAAATTGTTTTAAAGATTTAACTAGTATAATGATTTAAAAGATAATTATAATATTTATACCTCATAGAATAACTTTTATTTTGAAATTTGTTTTGGCTTAAGCTTTACATGAGAAATCATTTTAAAATTTCATAACTAGTATTTTAAATAAAGTGTTTTAAATAGTTTTTTTTATTTTTAAGTGTTTTAAAGTATTTATTTTTGTATAAAGTGATTTAAATTATTTAAAATCTAAGGTATTAAGACTTGGTGATTTTCAGTGGAAATAAAACAATTGGGTGAAAATTTATTCCGCGAGAGAAAGGTGATTTGAAACTATTTTCAAAGGGTTGAAGAGTAGAAAATATCTTGCGAAGATATTTTCTAATAAATAATAATAATTTGGGAAATTATTATGGCTGGATGGTTGTTTGAGGATGTCATATGATAGATAAATAACCGTCTATCACTATTGGCCAATGCGCTGATCGTTTCGAAGAGACGGAGATTGGGATCAATTTCTCGAAAACCACTTCGATCCGGTTTGAACATTTTCGTGAGAAAGACAAGAGCTTGGAGTCAAAGATGGAGCATTGAAGTGCAAGGGCTAATCGCTACTAATCCTGAGGTTGATTACAAAATGGATGTAGTAGGGGTAATGCCTTCAGTTCCGTTCAGACTAGAAACGGACTTGTATGGATGAATGCTATCAGAACATCGTCAGGAGGACAATGAGCATTCTAAGTGAGATGTGTTCTAAAAAGGTAACGCATGGCCTCGAGCCTCATCAACCAAGAATGGCTAAAACAGAGGAGACGTAGTAAGGCAAAGTGGCTAGTAACCAATTAGGGTAAGGTTATCACTATCTAGATGTCCCTTTTTATTCGGCTGTGGGGCGATTGCTGATCCCAACTGCAGGGTGATCTTTTTCGGACTATCCAATAAGGGGTAGCACCGGTCTTGTGTTGTAGGGGATCAGGATGGATCCTAGGTACTCTTATCTAGACAAGGTAATGTGACAAGCAGTACTCCAATGGCCCTACCCTGCCATTGATGGAAACTCAATCTCTAATAAGTGTCTTCGGACTTGTATGTATACCTATTATGCTGGAATTTAATGAAGTAACAATTTCAGCTATTTGAATAAGTATTTGTATATAGACACTACTATAATATCAGAGGATTTGATAAGAAATGTTTTGGTTATCGTAAGGTAAAAACCCGGCATGTTTATTTGTAGCGTGGTCTTACGAGATACCTTTGATTTCAAAAGGATTTTGCAGATTTTAACAAGCCAATTGAGTGTATTTTCTCACGCTGGTTTTCCACACTGACTCGGGTGTTACTTTACTATAATGCTCGGGTCAGACCGAGTATTATATAATATAGATTCTTGATGGACTGCTATGGAGCTAAAGGGATGCGCTGGATCACGAGACGTATCACATGTACTTGATGTATATTCCTCTGTGCAGTATAAGCCGTGTAAACAGTTTTGTGAGAACAAGTTATTATAACTGTCCAGTTGTGTTCTATGGATTGTGTTGTACTCTAATGGTTGTAAGTATTATAAAGTTACATATTCTTTTGTATAAAATTTGTTGTTATCTATTATATATTGTTCCGTTGTGATTGTGAGATTCTGATGTTGTTTTGTATCTATTTCTTCTTCTACCTCCTATTTCTTTCCTTTACGGTCCGGTTTTTCGGCATTCGATTGTTCGGGATTTAATACTGTGGACGTATTGATGTCGATTTTCGGGCATCGAAAAAAGCGGTACCTTACAGTTACAAAGCGTACCTTTTTACTAGTAAGCTAAATTTGCATAGTATAGTTGGAAATTGACGACTGACTAAGCCTATTATTAATTTTTGGGCATTGATATGTTATCGTTTGCATTTTTATGAATTTTATTGGTTAATTAAGTCTCAAATAAGCCTATTATAAAAGAGTTTATAGGCTACTAGAGCTAGCCAGCTAATAAGTTGTATATATAATTGATAATTTGCATGAAGAGTTAGAAACACTCATTTGATTTTTACAGTTGATTTTTTGAAAATCTTTTGGATATTAATTGGAAAAAAAACTACCACATCTTTTAGCAAATAATTACTTATATTTTAATGGGATCAAATTCTTAGATTAATAAGAATGTGTGATCAAATTCTTAGATTAATAAGAATATGTGACCCAACCTGTCGACCCCCGAAAATCGACACTAATATGTTCACTGTATAGAGTACCGAGCAATCAAAGTGCCAGAAATACTAGGTTGTGAGGGTTTAAGAAGGAAAGAGATATAAGAAGAAAACAAAAATAACAACACAGAGTCTCACAATCGCAGCGGAACAAACATAATATACAATACAACATTTATACAAAGGAAAACTATAACTGTTAATATACATACAAGTTATCTAAGTATAATGATCACATGTATAATCTGGACAGTTATTGTAACAACCCACGATTTTGTGATTACCTGTTAATAAATTAAAATGTGATTTTAATTAAATTAGGGTTAATAATAATAATTTGGAATGAAAACTTGATTTATAAATTGTTTATTTGAATAAACAAAGAATTTGAGCAAAAATCAATTTTGGGTGTTTATGGAAATTTTGTTTGAAACAAATAATAAAATGTTGTTCATAACATTTTAATGGTTTAAAATGCAGAAAATATTCTAATTTATAGTGTAACATAATTTATTTTATGATATGTTCATTTTACAAAATTGTATGTAAAAATTTGGTAGAGTAAATCATTTTGAAACATAGAAAAATGGTTGAAAAAACTAGAAAATTTGGCTAAGTGTTTAACATTGCTTACTTGGTTGGATATTGGGTCCAAACCCATTATCTCATTTCTGAAATTAGCCTTGTGAATGAACTGTTCATTCATTCTTTCTATCATCTTCATTCTCTTCTTCTAAACCTAGAAATCTCTAAAACCCAAATAATGGTTTCATCCCCAAATCCAAATCTAAGCTCCAAATTAATTAAAAATCACGGAGAAATTGGTTGCAAATCAAACTCTATATGTTTCTAACTTCAATCCAAGACCAAAGTTTCAATCTTTGTTTGGTAAGTTTGCTAATTTACTGCAAATAAATCCTAAGGTGTGTTATAAACTCATACATCTAACTTAAACAAGCTAGCATGTCGATTATATGTTGTTTCTTTGTTGGTTGCTGAAACAAATTTTCTACGATTGAACCTGAAATGAATTATGCTATATCTCCCTCATTTCTTACCTAAATTGGATGATTTTAATGTTCTGGAAAGTTCATACTTTGTAATAAAATATTCTTGTTTTGAGTTTTATGAAATTTTGGAGTTAAATTGGTCAAAACCATACTTCTTTATTGCTATCCTGAGAGAAAAACGACAGCGACAATGTATTTAGATCTGAGAATTGTTTGAGTCATAACCTTTCCATTCCTTATCGAAATTCAATGAATTTTGATGTCTTGGAAATCTTAGGAAATTGTCTACAACCTTTCTTTTGATCACTTTATAAAATTGTGAAGTTTAAAAGGACGAAATTTAGTTTGAAACAGGGGGGTATATTTCAGGCTGTGTATTTTCTAAGTTGAAACCAAAAACTAAAAATGCCATAACTTTTTCGCTAGTTATCATAATTCGATGATTTTGATGTTATGGAAAGCTTAGAATATCCTCTATAACATCCATGTTTCGTGCTTTCTCAAATTTTGGAATGAATAGGGGCGAACTGGCTAAACAAGCTGCCGGCCTTTGTTTTTCCTGTAAAAATGTTTAACTTTATTTCTATAATTTTTCAGGTCATTCCGACCATGTTAAATTGTATATGTCTGCTGTTGAACTTGCACTTACAGCTTGTTTTTATTGAAATTTTATAAGTTTAAACTTCCGATCTTTTTCTGTATTTCTTGTTGATTCTGTCTGGATTTCATATACGGGTTTTATAAATAAGTTTTGGAATGTTTTTCAAGTAAATTTATTTTTTTGGAATAATTATTATATATTATTTTCAAGTATAAAATTTTACTATCTCTATAATAATATAGACTGCAAAAGCGGTTTATAAAGTGATTTTAAATTGTTTTAAAAGCTCTTTTCTCCAACTTGTAATTTCTATATAAAATACATGTTTTGCACTATTCGAGCGGATGAGAAGGAGAATTAAATGGTTTGGTAAAATATGTGGTATGGGACACATGCGTTTATCTTATCAGTTAATTCCTGACTTGTCTGTTTGATCGTTTTGACCTTTGCGTCGAGTTTATCGATGAGATGAGGTAAACTTTTACTGCTTTGAGTGTGAAATTTACTAGTAGTTGGCAAACCGTTTAGTGTAAACATGTGGTAAGGGACATACGTTAACACTTTTCGGGTTCCTTTTCGAGAGTCTGTGACAAATTTGCCTATTCGGATGCCAGTACTGGACCTTCGGGTAATTTTCCATTATGGCGTATTTTTCTTCGGATGTTTGCCATTGCGGTTTATTTATCTTTGGACGTTTGCCATTTCATCGTATTTGCCATTACGGTGTATTCGTCTTTTGACGTTTGCCTTTGGGTGAGGTACCTATTATGTGAAACAGTACTGGGGGAAAATAGCACGTGCAAAACCTTTTTGAAATGATTTTTACCCTTGTGTGTCGTCATTTTGGAATCGGTCCTTTGAACCATTCGGTGGCGATTACTTCGGAATTTTTGGACTCTTGGGAGTTCTTTTGAGATTTTGATTGCCTACACTAACGTGTTGAGATGTTTCTTTTGACGTGTGTGTGTATTGAGATTGCTTTTTGGAGCTATTTATGGGATTTTACTTTTTGCGTTGTATGAGATTTCTGTCTCTTTGTTGACATTTGCCCTGTAGCTTGTGTCGAGATGGATTTTGCTTATGTTTTCCTTGGAGTTGCCGGTATGGCGGGTTTGGGAATTACTATTTTAGGAGTTTACATTATACTATTCCCTAAACAAATATTATTTGATTTATGATTGTCAATGATATGAGGCATGCTACATTTTTATGATTCATGAGACTTTTCGTCTCCTTTGTGTTTTATGCTTATTGAAGCAATGGTGTTCTATCACCTATTGTAACCATATATGCCATACATGATGCGTATCCTCCATATGTCTACGGTTAGCTTTCTTATTGTTTCTTCTTGTTTAAGAAGAATATCACTATGTTTTTATTCTCTATTATTCTGTTATCGCCTTTTACTGATTCATTTAGCTAGACTGTAACGATTGCGATTTTTCGTTGCCGAAAAACCGAAATGTTATGGGTTTTTAAGAAAGAAGAAAAGAAGAAGAAGAGAGAGAAGATAGAAAAGATAGAGAGAAAAGAAAATAGAACAGAACAGAAAATAGAAAATAAAACAACATCAGAATCTCACAATTCGCAGCGGAACAACATATAATAATAAATGAATAATCTTTAAACAAAGAACTATATCAGTTATTACATTCATCATATTCATTACATCATACCATCAGAGTGTACAACATCAAACAATGCAGCGGAAAAAGAAATACTATATACTAGTAAATACGCCATCCAGCTTGCCTCCTGCAACTCCTGAATATCCAGAATATCCTGATAAACCTAACTCTTGACTGCCCGTGTGAAAATTGGTGGGCACTCAGAGTTTAAGAAGGAAAACAATAAACTCCGAGTCAGTCATGTGACTGGTGTGGGAACTAAAACAGTTTATTTTTCTTTAAAATCAAAATAGAAGAATATTTTAAAAATCAATTCGCAATGCTTTTAAAAAATGAGACTACCGTAAGACCTCCTGCCACACACACAATGCAAACGCAGACTTGGAGGAGATTTCTTCTTATGTTAGTCAAAGATGCTTGATACGCATTAAAATCAAATCAATTTTGATATTATTACTAGTGCATAGTGTAGAAGATATTTCGAAAGTAGAATATAAATCTTAGCCAGCATAGGTACCATTATATTATGCTTACTATAGCTACCATATTAAATGGCAGGTTCTACAACTAAAACCGTACAAGTCTCGTATTGTTTCTTTGGATTTCCAACGAATGGTCAGCCCAAGGAACTTCCCATTGCCACATGAGAACGCCTCTGAATGGACATCCCCGAGAACCAAACCGGATCTCTACCAACACAAGGCCGGGTTACCCCTAACTGAGTAACAACTGACCGAATATGCCATCCCCCGGTCCTTTGGGACCTTTCACCGAGCGCTCGCAATCAATTCACACAATCATAAAGTGTTTTCAACATGAGTAAGTATCTGGGCTCCATACCATGATATCACCCTTTTCCAGAAGGAAATGCACATATCCTAAAGGGCGCTACCCCTCATAACCTTGCTGCTTCTTTCCTGTTTTGACCATTCCGGGGTGTGAGGCTCGACGAAGTCTCGTCCACAAAAACATACTTTATACAAAAGCCATGCTTTGGGTCAACAAATGATCATAGAAATGATCACCAAGATAGACGATCAAACAAATGATCCTATCACAAATAATCAACACAATGATCATTTCACAGCAACACTCAGCATGTCACATTACCAAATTGGGAATATATCGCTGATAACCTTCAACTATATAACCTCTGAGCTCGTACGTCTCAGAGAAGGGTGTTAAGCTAAGAGAATAAATTCTCCGCCACCAACAGAAATATATTTGAAAGAAATCTGCTTTATATCTCAATTTGTAATGTCAGACATACAATCCATACAAGTCTGTTCCGGGCTCGAACAGAACCGAAGGAACTTACAAAGAAGTCCTTGCAATCTGGATAATCTCTAATCACGTCCGAATTTCCCATCACATATGGAGATCTCTATACCGGGGATCAGCCAGTGCAGAGACAATCAACAAGAAACCCTTACGTTTTCAAAAATATCCGGTCTTCAACACCGGTCTTCGAATGCAATCATAACGACGTATCACATATTCGGAATGGGTTATACGACCCCAAGGTCCTTTCCCGGTTAACCCGAATAGTGAGCGCTTATTTTAAAAAAAAAAGTGTGGCATTCAATTTCAAACAAATCACAACAAATACCTATTTAAAGGTAAATATTGATAGTCTGTTATTGAACTATCAATAGATATGCACAACCATCACCAGATTCCAAATAATTTTCCAAATTATTTATTTTCCAAAAATATCTTTAGAAGATATAAACTTTCCATACTTCGAAAATAAATCAATATTTATTTTTAACCTATTTTCCAAATTTCATTTATAAATTCCATATTGAATTCATATGCTAAAATATCTATGAATATACGTTTCCAATTATTCATTTTCAATTTATCTTCAAAAAGATAAATTCTCAACATATTCACTTTATATTGGAAAACATTTCCATACTTATTAAATAAGTAATTCACAATCTTTTATTTTCAACACTTGGAAAATATTCAATATACTCTAATCGAAATTAAGTATATATTTCATTCTTTAAGAAAATTATTCTCTTTAACATACTTATTTGGGCCAAAACGAATGTTGCGTAAAACATCGTTACGACAACCCAAAATCACTAGTATAGGGATTCAAAATTAAAATAGATATATAAATCCCAATACTATACCAAATATTTCCTTTCGAAATCATTTACTATAACAACAGTGTTATAGTCCACCATTTCCTTTTATTTCTCGAAAACATCTATTTCAACAATAAATGTTGAAATCTATGGTTTCGAATCTCAACACCTTTTAAAACATCTTTAGATCGTTTTAATTTTATTTCAAACATCACATCAAAAATAATTTCTTTAACATAATATTCCCTATTCAAAAACGTGAATATACCTTGTTAATAAATTTCATCACTTCTATTCATTTTATTTTAAAGGATTATTCACTGTATAAAACATGAATATAATTCCATTAACAAATTACAACAATTCCTTATCAAAATAAGTCGTTGCGGATTTATAAAACAACGTTTATAAATTCTATTTCTATTTATTTTATATCAACTCCTTTTTATAAATTCCTTTATTAACCTATCTCAATTCATTTCAATGATATACTAAAAATTCATATTATAAGTCAAACACTTATAATTTATTTGTTTACAAAATTGTTTCTTTAAACTCCCCAAATTTATAAATCTTATAACTTATAAGATTCTTTTATTTATCCAAAATCTATTCTTTTAAATAACTTTACAAATTTTATAAACCTACTGTTTATAAAATTCCATTTATAACTTCACCGTTATAATTCTATAATTCCAATTTATGAAATTCATTTACAATTCATTCTAATACTTGCAAAAGCTCGTTTTATAATTCCAATATTTTTAATTTATAAATATCAATTTATAAATCTTTTATATAAAACAATTTATATTACTATTTTTAAAAGTCTTTAAACTCTTTTATAATTTCATCATTTGATTTATAAAATAATCCAATTCCATAAATCCTATTTTTTAAACTTTTTATAATAAAATTCAGAAATTCCAGTTTAAACTATTTTATAAAATCATTAATCCCCATATTTTCGAAAATCAACTTTTAACTGTATCTCTCAAAAATCATAATTTTCATAATATTAAAATTATAACGTTTACTTATTTAAGATGAATAAATTCCAAAAATATTTTATAAACGTATACTTTCAAAAATCACTTTAGAAATCCCATAAAAATCAAAATCGTTATTTTTTTTTAAATTAAAAATTGGATTCGATGATGCAACACATCAAATAGTCAATCACGACTTTCAAATATCATATATCATCCATGATAAACAATCAAATGTCACAATATATGAAATCAAACAAATATTTGTGAGGAATCCAGTTGGATCCCTCCAACCTGTTTCCCTGCATCCACAGACATTAGCACAATACCCATTCCACTTCGAGGTGGAATATCGCGGTATATGGGATTTTATAAATATTATCCGCTTACTAACGGCGCAATAGGGTCTTATCCGCTATACAATGCGGGAAATCAATCAACTGCAATATATACATATGCCAATATATATATATATTGCTATATATATAATATAATACCAATTCCACTTCAAGGTGGAATATCGCGGTATATGTGTGTAATAAATAACCTCCGTTTACTAACGGCGTATAGGGTCTATTCACATCCAATATACATATATAACAATCATCATTCAAGCCAACAATCATTCAATCAACAAATTTTAAATCTAACTCATTAAAATTTAAATAAATCCTTTTGAGTGAGAAGTTCTCACCTTTGCTTTTATTAGCAATCCATTTCCTTCTTGACTCGATTTTCTTGATTTATACCTTGTATAAATATTTACACAATTTATTAATATTCAAACAGATTGAATAATAAATTTCGTTCTTGATTGTTTAATTAATCAATAGTTTTATTTAAACCAATCTCTTCTTAAATAAATTTATTTTAACAAATTTTCCTTTTAAAATAATTCTAACTAGAAATTCCCAATTGAACTAAATTTCCTTTTTATTAATTTAAATCAACTAATTTTTCTTAAATAAAATTATTTTCCCTTCAACCAAATTTCTGTTAAATAAATTTATTTAACTAAACATTTTACTTTAAATTAATATCCTTATATCAATTTCTTTTAATAATTTATTTATCCAATAAATCAAATTCCTAACAAATCTGTCTAGTTCAATTTAAACTTCAACTAAATTTACTTTAAACAAATTTATTTAACTACAATTTAATTTCCCTTTAAATAAATTATTTTTAACCACTTAACTTAAATTTAAACAAATTTTCTTTTATAAACTATCATTTAGTCCTTAATTACCCATTTTTCCAAAAATAAATAATATTTCTTTTGATAAGTCATTTTATTAAATAAGTAAAATTTCCAACTAATTTTCTTTTACAAATTCCTTTATTAACAGATATCGTTTAGTAGCTTAAAAATAATTCAAATTAACCAATGTTTTTAATTCAAACTAATAAATTAAATTTCAATAGTTAAAATGATTAAATAAGTTACTTGAATGATTTACTACTTTAAATAAATTAGTTTTAACTTAAAATAATAACTAAATCATACATTTTTTTATTTTTAAGCTAATTTCCTTAAATTAGTTTTCAACTTGAAATAGATATTATTATTCATTTTTTTCTTTTATTGTAAACAGATTGTATTTATTTATTTAATTCAAACTTAACTATATATTTTAATAAAAACAAAACTTCATAAAGTATTATTATTATTTTTTCTGTTTTTTTTAACTTTTAAACTTTACATATAGTTATTATTATTATCTATAAATACTGTACTTACACTTACTGCATTTTCTGTTTATATTAAAAAAAAAATTACTGCCTAAATGTTTATTTAAATTAAATCAAAAATAAAAATAAAAATCAATTTACCTCACAGCAAATTCGCGAACCCAGCTAGCGTCGCCACTGTCCATCGACGTCGCCGCTGCGCCCTCTGATGCTCGAAAACCCATCGCGTGTCGCCGCCAACACGAGCTTCCTCCCAATCAATCGCGAGCGCGGTCCCACTGCTCGATGTTGCCTCGCCGCAACGCTCCACTCGATCGAACCCAGTCACGACTTCATCCACGTCGCCATCGAATCGCGCCTCCACCTTCAATCGCGCGCCCTCGTCGCCACAAATCATCGCGACCCAAAATCGTGACGCCGCCTCTAATCGCGCGTGCGCGTGAGCCTCGCGACTTCGATTTAGGCTACGGCCATTTTTTTTGAACGAAGCTTTTTTTTTATTTACTGAGGCTTCGGCCATTTGATTTTTAAAACGAACGAGAGGAATGAGGGACATTTAAACGTGAAGGAGGTATGCTCGACACGATTTCTATCGTGAATTTAGGCATGAATTTAGGGAAGAGAACGTGTGTTAGTTTGACCAATTTAAATTTTAAATTTAAACCAAATTCGATTTGATTTCGACGCGTTTACATGTCGTATGATCACATATAAACTCAGAAAAATACGAAATTTGAAATCCGGTAATAATTCAATATTACGGACCCAATGGAACTAGTTTCGTCGAATTCCGAGACTGTGCCTTGGACGACTATTTTTAAATATCGATTCAAACGATATAATTTCAAAACTGAACAATTCACTTCCAAATTAAATTCTGAAGCTTCTATTATCTTCAATATTATCAATATGAATTTTACAAGCCTTTGAAATATTTTTAATCGGCTTAAAATTGAAGTTTCAAATTTTTATTCAATTTCCAATAGATTAAATTCTATAATTTAATCGCCAATTCATTCTGATAATTTGAAATTCAATTCAAACCATCATTCAAATATTTAAAATTAATTAAATATTCTCAAATTAAATTGTTAAAAATTCTGGGTCGTTACATAGACTGACCCATGTATTTTATACTCAGGTCAGGCCGAGGTATTTTAGGTTAGGTGCATTTGAACTTAGCCTATTCTTCTTCTGTATGGACTATTCTGCTAGCTCTTTTTGTTATAGATTTTTGTGTAGTCCTTTTTGTTGGCACTCTGATGTATATTCTTTTGACCCATGTTTGGGTTGCGGTCGTCATACCACTTAGGCTGATCTTCCCCAAGAGTTCACATCGACGGGAAGGTTTGGCACCTCGATGTCGGCTCTTCGCCACCTGGGGCCAGTCACGCCACTCCCTCGTCCTTTTAATCGAACTCGCAAAACAAGGAGCAAAGTTTTGCGAAATAGAGAGGAAGATCAGTCATTTTGCCTAGTAAGTCAAAAACTATCCATCGAAACTGATCTAGTTGAGCCATAAAGCTCCAGAAATTGCAAGAAAGGATGTGATATATGGATGATAGCCGTATCAACATGTACTTAATAAATACTGTGAGGATCCACAAATCCGTACTCCTTGAATATTCACTAATCTCCATAGATTAACTCAAGATGAATAGAAATACGAATTCTCAATGTTTAAGAAAAAGAAAAAGACAAAAGAAGAGATAAGAAGAGAGAAAAGAAAATAGAACGAAACAGAAAAAAATAACAGAACAATATCAGAATCTCACAATCGCAGCGGAACTACATATAATAATAAGTGAATAATCTTTAAACAAAGAACTAAATCAGTTATTACATTACATTTCATTTCATTACATTACATCATATCATCAGAGTGTACAACATCAACAACAACAAACAGTGGAAAAGAAATACTATGTATTAATAATACGCCATGCATCCAGCTTGCCTCCTGCAACTCCTGAATTCCAGAATATCCTGATAAACCTAATTCTTGACTGCCCGTGTGGAAATTGGTGGGCACCCAGAGTTTAGGAAGGAAAACAATAAACTCCGAGTCAGTCATGTGACTGGTGTGAGAACTAAAACAGTTTATTTTTCTTTAAATCAAAATAGAGGAATATTTTTAAAGTCAATTCGCAATGCTTTTAAAAATGAGACTACCATAAGGCCTCCCGCACACACACACACAATGCAAACGCAGAATCGGAGGAGATTTCTCCTTATGATAGTCAAAGATGCTTGATACGCATTAAAAAGAAACATTTGATATTATTGCTAGTGCATAGTGTAGGAAAAATTCATTTCGAAAGTAAAGATATAAAACTTAGCCAACATACGACCATTATCGTATGCCTACTATAGCTACCATCCAAATAGTGGGGCGCCACCATAAGTGAATGGCAGGTTCTACAACTAAAACCGTACAAGTCTTGTATTGTTTCTTTGGATTTCCAACAAATGGTCAGGCCAAGGAACTTCCCATTGCCACATGAAACGCCTCTGGAATGACGTCCCGAGAACCAAACCGGATCTCTGCCAACACAAGCCCGGGTTACCCCTAACTGGGTAACTACTGACATGAATATGTCATCCCCCGATCGTAACCGATCTATCCGAGGATCCTCGATTTCCAACAACCACAAAATTTGCAGCAACAACATAGGTTAAGTATCTGGGCTCCATACCATGATACCACCTCTATCCAGAAGGAATGACATACACTAAAGGGGTGCTACCCCCTAATAACCTTGCTGCATCCTTCCTGTTTTGACCATTTCCGGGGTGTGAGGTCCGACGAAGTCTCGTCCACAAAGTCACGCTTTATACAAAAGCTGTGCTTTGGGTCAATCAAATGATCATAGAAATGATCACCAAGATAAATGATCAAATAAATGATCCTATCACAAATGATCAAACAATGATCATTTCACAGCAACACTCAGCATGCCGCACTACCAAATTGGGAGTATATCACTAATAACCTTCAACTATATAACCTATGAGCTCGTACGTCTCAGAGAAGGGTGTTAAGCTAAGAGAATAAATTCTCCGCCACCAACAGAAATATATTCGAAAGAAATCAGCTTTATATCTCAATTTGTAATGTCAGACATACAATCCATACAAGTCTGTTACGGGATCGAACAGAACCGAAGGCACTTACAAAGAAGTCCTTGCATTCCGGATATTCACTAATCACGACTGGACTTCCCGTCACTAAGGGTGATAAAACCTCTATATCGGAGATCAGCCGATGTAGAGTAACTCGACGGTAATCCTTCCGTTTTCACAAATATCCGGTCTTCAACACCGGTCATCAAATGCAATCCATAACGACGTATCACATATTCGGAATGGGTTATACGACCCCAAGGTCCTTTCCCGGATAACCCGAATAGTGAGCGCTTATTTAAAAAAAAAGTGTGGCATTCAAATTCAAGCAATTCACAAAAAATACCTATTTAAAGGTAAATATTGATAGTCAGATTATTTAACTATCAATAGGCGTGCTCAACATCACCAAATTCCAAATAATTTCCCAAATTATTTACTTTCCAAAATATCTTTACTAGATATATAATTTTCAACACTTCAACCATTTGAAAACAAATTTTCAAATCAATTTCCTTAAATGGAAACACTTACGATTATTTATCCATTTTAAATTTAAAATGGTTCATTTAAATAAATTAAATAAACCCTTACCGATTTACTTTATATTTACGTTCCAAATCCGTAAATTTATTTCCACACTTTAAAAATAAATCAACGTTTATTTTTAAACAAATTCCCCTTTCTTTTATAAATTCCATAATGAATTTATAATTCCAAAATATCTATGATATACGATTTTCAATCGATTTCAAATATTCCCTTTCAATTTGTCTTCAAAAAGATAAATTCTCAAAACGTTTCATTTCACATTGGAAAAACATTTCCATACTTATTTAATAATAAGTAATTCACAAACCCATTTATTTTCAACACTTGGAAAATATCCAATATACTTAAATCGAAATTAAGTATATATTTCATTCTTTAAGAAATCATTCTCTTAAATACATTTGTTTGGGTCAAAAACGAATGTTGCGCAAAACATCGTTACGACAACCCAAAATCACTAGTATAAGGATTCTAAATTTAGATAGATATATAAATCCCAATACTATACAAAAACACCCTTTCGGAAATCATTTACTATAACAACAGTGTTATAGTCCATCATTTCCTTATTTCTCGAAAACATCTATTTCAACAATAAATGTTGAAATCTATGTATTCGATTCATAATACATTTTAAAACATCGTTAAAACGATTAACTTCATTTTATAATATTCATTTTCCCAAGCATATCCATTTTATTTGATAATACATTCACTGTCCAAAATCGTGAATATACTTCCTTAACCAATTTCAACTTTCAATTTATCAAATTCCATTGATTTCGAATTTATAAACAATGTCTATAAATTCCATTTCTATTTATAAGCTTCTATTTATAAATTTCCCTTATTTACTCATTCCATTTGTATATCTCAATATATACTAAAAGTCCATATTATAAGTTGATTACTTATAATTCATTTATTTATAAAATCGTTCTTCCAAAACTTCACAAATCATAAATCTTATTACTTACAAGATTCCTTTATATTTTATAACAACTTCAACTTATAAAATCTCCTTTATTAACAATTTCTATTAATATCCCATTTATATGCTTAAAACCCAGTTTATAAGTTAATTACTTATAAATCTTTTATTTTACAGCATCTATTCAATTTATATCTTCAAAATTTATAAATCTATAATTTTCAATGAAATCCATTTTATTCTTCATTTTAAACACTTAATAAACTTATTTTATAATTCCAATATTTTTAATTTATAAATATCCATTTTATAAATCTTTTATAAAAATTGTTTGTAATATTTCAAAAATTCCAATTTAAACCATTTCATAATTTTATTAACTATTTATTTCAAAAATCACTTTTCGCTTTCATTTCATAAAAATCATACTTTTATAACATTAAAATTTTAACGTTTATTTATTTTTAACAATTCAAAATTTAATAAAACGTATACTTTCAAAATCACTTTAAAAATTCTTTTAAAACCAAAAATCATTATTTTAAAACTTCAGAAATGGATCCGATGATGCAGCAGCACCAAATAGTCAATCACGACATCCAAATATCATATATCGATATGATAATCAACAAATATCAAAATATCTGTAAATAAATCAATACAGTTGAGGAATCCAGTTGGATCCCTCCAACCTGTTTCCCTGCATCCACAAATGTTAGCACAATACCAATTCCGCTCCAGTACGGAATTATCGCGGTATATGGGATTTTATAAAATATTATCCGCTTAATAGACGGCGCAATAGGGTCTCATCCGCTATATAATGCGGGAAAATCAACTCCAAGTACATATATAATACCAATTTCACTGTTTATGAAATATTCGCGGTATATGTTTTTAATAAATAACATCCGCTTACTAACGGCGCATAATGTCTATTTTAACAATCAATAGATAACAATCATCATTCATGCATTATATCAACAATTTTAAATCTAACTATTTAAAATAAAAATCGAAACCGATTCGATTGAGTGAGAAGTTCTCACTTTGATTTCAATTCCGTTCCAGTACTTTTATTTCGAATAAAATTAAACGCGCGTTTAATTTTACCCGAAATTTTCACTAGCTCCAATCGATTCCAATCCAGCTCGGACCTCGTATGACAAAGTTATCGCTTTTTAAACATTGTACGAACTTAAATAAAAATAAATTACAATCTTATTTCTCAATTCAAACCCTACTTCCATCACAACCGTCCATTTTCTTTGCCCACCAGATCAGGCCGTCCCCTCTTCTCTTCTCCCTCACGTTTGCGTTCTACAGGTAAGAAACGCACGCTTGAACCCATAGCTCATGAATTAGGGTTAAAGATTTCGGCCACCATGACGACTTCCAGGACGATCAAGAGCTTCCATTCCAAATCCCATTGCCTACTCCACTTTCGGCTACAACCCCCTTGAACTCGGCCCCCCTACGGCCTCGAAATGCGTGAAAAACGCAGCCCCTTCTTGCTCGATTTCCCGTTGATTCGAAGCTCTGTTTTCGATTATCTCCGTATGGATTTGAAGCTTTCATCGTCCTCTACAACTTTGTAGTTGAGAGTTTTTGCTAATTCTTCACGGATTGGAAGAGATTAAGAGGAGAAGAGAGTGAAATTCTGGCCATTGAATTATTATGAACGGCGGCTGGCCTTTTAACCTAGGGTTTGTGAAAAGAAGGAATAATGGAGGGCTTTTATAGAAAATTCACGCGACACTATTCATCCCGGATTTTCCGAACTCCAAACGAAGCGTGCCGGTTGGCGTTTCTAAGGTTTACCCCGCATTCCGAACACAATGGAACGTGTTTCGGGAGCTAATTCGGTCATCTGTGCGAGTTATGGCAATAAACGTTCAATTTAAAATTAAGCCGATTATACGATTTTCTATGCGTTTTAGCTTGCACCGGACAAACAGTAAATCCGATTGACATGAAATTTGAAACCGTATAATAATATCACATTACGGATCCGATGAAACTGGTTTCGTCGAAATCCGAGACTTTTTGAAAAATGACTATTTTAACTCGCCAAATTAATATTAAAACAATTTCGATGCGTTTCAAGCTGCCACGGTCAAACGACAACTCCGATTGCTACGAAAATTGAAATCCGGTAATAACAAACTATTACGGATCCAATGGAACTGGTTTCGTCCAATTCTGAGACTGTTCGAAAATTGGTTATTTTACAGTCGATAATTAAATATTAAAATATTTAATTTTCACAAATTAACTTTTATTTCAATTTTAAAAGTTCTAAAATATCGTTCTAACTCCAACATGATAAATTAAAATTTTACGAATCAATTTCAATCATATTTAACCCAAATTTCAATTATTTCTGTATTTTCGCTATTAAATTATCGATTTAATTATTCAATTAAATTCAATTATTCGAAATAAAGTTTATTCGACTTATAAATTTCACTTATTAATATTTAAAAATAAATTAAATATTCAAATTTTAATTATCAGAAATTCTGGGTCGTTACATACTTCTTCCCTTAAAATAATTTCGTCCTCGAAATTATCAAGTAAGAAAAAGTTACTGAATCCATTAACTTTCGAAAACAAACCATTCAAATTGAATTTTCAAATCTCTTAAGTGTTTAACTTTCCCAAAATTCATAGTTAAACTTCTTACAAAAACTTTACTAAGTTTCCAAATCCAAACCTAGTTTTCAAAAAATTTCCAATTTTCTCAAAAAATTTCTAACGCCTTAAATTTTCGGAAAAATTCGCCATAGTCTCCTTTGCGCGGCTCGATCCGGAAAAAAAATGACAGTATATATATCACAAATATACATCTCATCAAGTGATGAGGCATCCCGTAGGGAAAAAAGTGTAAAAGTACGGTATGTAATCCGAGATATGCACCTTATTTATTATTAGCGAGCGTATACGGCTAATATAGCACGAAAGCGACCTCCAAAAGCGAAGCAACGCCATCCGCTCCTACTAAACACTCAACAACAACATGAGAAACATGCATATATGAAAATAGTATCAATATACATCATATAGCAACATAACAACTACATAATATAGCAAATGCAACTAAAGCAACAAATGCAAACATCAAACAACTATCATCCAACAAATCCATAACCAAATCAATATTCTTTCATTTCTCATTAATATTCAATGAATTTGTTTTCCAATTTAAATCACATTTGATTCATTAACATTGGATTTACTAACATTCATTCATATTCAATTTTAATTAGTTAACATTCACTGATTTACTTTCACATTAATTCACTTTCAAATCAAATCCAATTCTATTCAAGTTCATTTTCTTCCAAGTTGGATTCAATTTCGTTAGCTTCCAATTTCACTAATTCACTTTCATTAACACTTAATGAATTTATATACAATCAATCAACAATCAAATAACAACCAATGTTTATTCAATACAACCAAATTTATTCACTTTACATTCAATTTGGTTCAACACTTTTAATTCCAATTGGATCATATTAAATTGACTTCCATTCAATTTACTCAACTTCCAATAACATTAGCTTTTAATGAATTTATACTTACATCCATTATTTCATATCAATTATTTACATTTAATTGATTAACATTCAATCCATTAGTTCAATTCAATTGCTAACTCCTTTAGCAATATAATGTTGAATTTCATTTATATAACTCAAGTTCAAATTCTTAATGACTTCATTTCATTAATTCACTTATTAATTTACTTTGACACCAAAAATCAACTTCATTCAACATCACTTAAGTTATATTCCATTTCAAACATCTTATCAAATCCAATCAAATCTAAATTTTCCAAACAACTTTCTTTTAAACAATTTGGCAGCAATCCCTCTTTTGGAAACCCGAAAATGGACACCAATGATGTCGCGATCATCATCGGAATTATTTTCCAGTGACCAAAAAGAGTTTAGAGCTTTAATTTGTCCAAAACAATTTTCCAAAATATCAAATCCTTTCAAAACACTTCTCTGGAATTTTATTTTCAGATTATAAATCACATTTATAAATCTTTTACTTATATAATTTCACTTCTTATATATAAGGTTATTTCACAATTGTAAATCACATTAATTATAACTTCATACTTATAATTCATTTGCTTATACAATTATTCTTTTACAATTGGTGTTTTATTTAACTTATTCAACAACCAAACAATCAATTCGTATACACTTTAATAATTTTGAAAAATTATTCCTTTACATAGAAAATATAATCGAGGTAAAATTATTTCATTTACACAATTTAAAATAATACTATGTCGACATGTCTCGTTTAAGTGTTTAGAAATCCCTATCGATAATATGGCGTCCCACACACCGATCAGAATCCACAAACAGCTCAACGGATAAGCAAACACAATACAAAACATTTTTATATTCACTAACAAATACGCGCTCGTATCTATTATTACACTCACACTCATTCTAGAGTACTACTGACTCTATCTCTAATGAGTAATTCCCAACAGAGCCATGGTTGTCGCTTAACCATAAGCTCTGATACCACCTGTGAGAACCCGCAAATCCGTACTCCTTGAATATACACTAATCTCCATAGATTAACTCAAGATGAATAGAAATACGAATTCTCAATGTTTATGAAAAAGAAAAAGACAGAAGAAGAGATAAGAAGAGAGAAAAGAAAATAGAACGAAACAGAAAAAAATAACAGAACAATATCAGAATCTCACAATCGCAGCGGAACTACATATAATAATAAGTGAATAATCTTTAAACAAAGAACTATATCAGTTATTGCATTACATTACATTTCATTTCATTACATTACATCATATCATCAGAGTGTACAACATCAACAACAACAAACAGCGAAAAAGAAATACTATATATTAATAATACGCCACGCATCCAGCTTGCCTCCTGCAACTCCTGGATTCCAGAATATCCTGATAAACCTAACTCTTGACTGCCCGTGTGGAAATTGGTGGGCACCCAGAGTTTAGGAAGGAAAACAATAAACTCCGAGTCAGTCATGTGACTGGTGTGAGAACTAAAACAGTTTATTTTTCTTTAAATCAAAATAGAGGAATATTTTTAAAGTCAATTCGCAATGCTTTTAAAAATGAGACTACCATAAGGCCTCCCGCACACACACACAATGCAAACGCAGAATCGAAGGAGATTTCTCCTTATGATAGTCAAAGATGCTTGATACGCATTAAAAAGAAACATTTGATATTATTACTAGTGCATAGTGTAGGAAAAATTCATTTCGAAAGTAAAGATATAAATCTTAGCCAACATACGACCATTATCGTATGCCTACTATAGCTACCATCCAAACAGTGGGGCGCCACCATAAGTGAATGGTAGGTTCTACAACTAAAACCGTACAAGTCTTGTATTGTTTCTTTGGATTTCCAACAAATGGTCAGGCCAAGGAACTTCCCATTGCCTCATGAAACGCCTCTGGAATGACGTCCCGAGAACCAAACCGGATCTCTGCCAACACAAGGCCGGGTTACCCCTAACTGGGTAACTACTGACACGAATATGTCATCCCCCCATCGTAACCGATCTATCCGAGGATCCTCGATTTCCAACAACCACAAAATTTGCAGCAACAACATAGGTTAAGTATCTGAGCTCCATACCATGATACCACCTCTATCCAGAAGGAATGACATACACTAAAGGGGTGCTACCCCCTAATAACCTTGCTGCATCCTTCCTGTTTTGACCATTTCCGGGGTGTGAGGTCCAACGAAGTCTCGTCCACAAAGCCACGCTTTATACAAAAGCTGTGCTTTGGGTCAATCAAATGATCATAGAAATGATCATCAAGATAAATGATCAAATAAATGATCCTATCACAAATGATCAAACAATGATCATTTCACAGCAACACTCAGCATGCCACACTTCCAAATTGGGAGTATATCACTAATAACCTTCAACTATATAACCTATGAGCTCGTACGTCTCAGAGAAGGGCGTTAAGCTAAGAGAATAAATTATCCGCCACCAACAGAAATATATTCGAAAGAAATCAGCTTTATATCTCAATTTGTAATGTCAGGCATACAACCCATACAAGTCTGTTCCGGGATCGAACAGAACCGAAGGCACTTACAAAGAAGTCCTTGCATTCCGGATATTCACTAATCACGACCGGACTTTCCGTCACTAAGGGTGATAAAACCTCTATATCGGAGATCAGCCGATGTAGAGTAACTCGACGGTAATCCTTCCGTTTTCACAAATATCCGGTCTTCAACACCGGTCATCAAATGCAATCCATAACGACGTATCACATATTCGGAATGGGTTATACGACCCCAAGGTCCTTTCCCGGATAACCCGAATAGTGAGCGCTTATTTTTTAAAAAATAAGCGTGGCATTCAAATTCAAGCAATTCACAACAAATACCTATTTAAAGGTAAATATTGATAGTCAGATTATTTAACTATCAATAGGCGTGCTCAACGTCACCAAATTCCAAATAATTTCCCACATTATTTACTTTCCAAAATATCTTTACTAGATATATAATTTTCAACACTTCAACCATTTGAAAACAAATTTTCAAATCAATTTCCTTAAATGGAAACACTTACAATTATTTATCCATTTTAAATTTAAAATGGTTCATTTAAATAAATTAAATAAATCCTTACCGATTTACTTTATATTTACGTTCCAAATCCATAAATTTATTCCCGCACGTTAAAAATAAATCAACGTTTATTTTTAAACAAATTCCCCTTTCTTTTATAAATTCCATAATGAATTTATAATTCCAAAATATCTATGATATACGATTTTCAATCGATTTCAAATATTCCCTTTCAACTGTCTTCAAAAAGATAAATTCTCAAAACGTTTCATTTCACATTGGAAAAACATTTCCATACTTATTTAATAATAAGTAATTCACAAACCCATTTATTTTCAACACTTGGAAAATATCCAATATACTTAATTCGAAATTAAGTATATATTTCATTCTTTAAGAAGTCATTCTCTTAAACACATTTGTTTGGGTCAAAAACGAATGTTGCGCAAAACATCGTTACGACAACCCAAAATCACTAGTATAAGGATTCGAAATTTAGATAGATATATAAATCCCAATACTATACAAAAACATTTCCTTTCGGAAATCATTTACTATAACAACAGTGTTATAGTCCATCATTTCCTTATTTCTCGAAAACGTCTATTTCAACAATAAATGTTGAAATCTATGTATTCGATTCATAATACATTTTAAAACATCGTTAAAACGATTAACTTCATTTTATAATATTCATTTTCCCAAGCATATTCATTTTATTTGATAATATATTCACTGTCCAAAAATCGTGAATATACTTCCTTAACCAATTTCAACTTTCAATTTATCAAATTCCATTGATTTCGAATTTATAAACAATGTCTACAAATTCCATTTCTATTTATAAACTTCGATTTATAAATTTCCCTTATTTACTCATTCCATTTGTATATCTCAATATATACTAAAAGTCCATATTATAAGTTGATTACTTATAATTCATTTATTTATAAAATCGTTCTTTCAAAACTTCACAAATCATAAATCTTATTACTTACAAGATTCCTTTATATTTTATAACAACTTCAACTTATAAAATCTCCTTTATTAACAATTTCTATTATTATCCCATTTATATGCTTAAAACCCAGTTTATAAGTTAATTGCTTATAAATCTTTTGTTCTACAGCATCTATTCAATTTATATCTTCAAAATTTATAAATCTATAATTTTCAATGAAATCCATTTTATTCTTCATTTTAAACACTTAATATACTTTTTTTATAATTCCAATATTTTTAATTTATAAATATCCATTTTATAAAAAATTTATAAAAATTGTTTGTAATATTTCAAAAATTCCAATTTAAACCATTTCATAATTTTATTAACTATTTATTTCAAAAATCACTTTTCGCTTTCATTTCATAAAAATCATACTTTTATAACATTAAAATTTTAACGTTTATTTATTTTTAACAATTCAAAATTTAATAAAACGTATACTTTCAAAATCACTTTAAAAATTCTTTTAAAACCAAAAATCATTATTTTAAAACTTCAGAAATGGATCCGATGATGCAGCAGCACCAAATAGTCAATCACGACATCCAAATATCATATATCGATATGATAATCAACAAATATCAAAATATCTGTAAATAAATCAATACAGTTGAGGAATCCAGTTGGATCCCTCCAACCTGTTTCCCTGCATCCACAAATGTTAGCACAATACCAATTCCGCTCCAGTACGGAATTATCGCGGTATATGGGATTTTATAAAATATTATCCACTTAATAGACGGCGCAATAGGGTCTCATCCGCTATATAATGCGGGAAAATCAACTCCAAGTACATATATAATACCAATTTCACTGTTTATGAAATATTCGCGGTATATGTTTTTAATAAATAACATCCGCTTACTAACGGCGCATAATGTCTATTTTAACAATCAATAGATAACAATCATCATTCATGCATTATATCAACAATTTTAAATCTAACTATTTAAAATAAAAATCGAAACCGATTCGATTGAGTGAGAAGTTCTCACTTTGATTGCAATTCCGTTCCAGTACTTTTATTTCGAATAAAATTAAACGCGCGTTTAATTTTACCCGAAATTTTCACTAGCTCCAATCGATTCCAATCCAGCTCCATAGCGTAGTGCTCGTACATACGATTCCAACGCAATTTGTTTCGTCCAAAACGGACCTCGTATGACAAAGTTATCGCTTTTTAAACATTGTACGAACTTAAATAAAAATAAATTACAATCTTATTTCTCAATTCAAACCCTACTTCCATCACAACCGTCCATTTTCTTTGCCCACCAGATCAGGCCGTCCCCTCTTCTCTTCTCCCTCACGTTTGCGTTCTACAGGTAAGAAACGCACGCTTGAACCCATAGCTCATGAATTAGGGTTAAAGATTTCGGCCACCATGACGACTTCCAGGACGATCAAGAGCTTCCATTCCAAAGCCCATTGCCTACTCCACTTTCGGCTGCAACCCCCTTGAACTCGGCCCCCCCCCTACGGCCTCGAAATGCATGAAAAACGCAGCCCCTTCTTGCTCGATTTCCCATTGATTCGAAGCTCCATTTTCGATCATCTCCGTATGGATTTGAAGCTTTCATCGTCCTCTACAACTTTGTAGTTGAGAGTTTTTGCTAATTCTTCACGGATTGGAAGAGATTAAGAGGAGAAGAGAGTGAAATTCTGGCCATTGAATTATTATGAACGGCGGCTGGCCTTTTAACCTAGGGTTTGTGAAAAGAAGGAATAATGGAGGGCTTTTATAGAAAATTCACGCGACACTATTCATCCCGGATTTTCCAAACTCCAAACGAAGCGTGCCGGTTGGCATTTCTAAGGTTTACTCCGCGTTCCGAACACAATGGAACGTGTTTCGGGAGCTAATTCGATCATCTGTGCGAGTTATGGCAATAAACGTTCAATTTAAAATTAAACCTATTATACGATTTTCTAGGCGTTTTAGCTTGCACCGGACAAACGGTAAATCCGATTGACACGAAATTTGAAACCATATAATAATATCACATTACGGATCCGATGAAATAGGTTTCGTTGAAATCCGAGACTTTTTGAAAAATGACTATTTTAACTCGCCAAATTAATATTAAAACAATTTCGATGCGTTTCAAGCTGCCACGGTCAAACGACAACTCCGATTGCTACGAAAATTGAAATCCGGTAATAACAAACTATTACGGATCCAATGGAACTGGTTTCGTCCAATTCTGAGACTGTTCGAAAATTGGTTATTTTACAGTCGATAATTAAATATTAAAATATTCAATTTTCACAAATTAACTTTTATTTCAATTTTAAAAGTTCTAAAATATCGTTCTAACTCCAACATGATAAAATAAAATTTTACGAATCAATTTCAATCATATTTAACCCAAATTTCAATTATTTCTGTATTTTCACTATTAAATTATCGATTTAATTATTCAATTAAATTCAATTATTCGAAATAAAGTTTATTCGACTTATAAATTTCACTTATTAATATTTAAAAATAAATTAAATATTCAAATTTTAATTATCAGAAATTCTGGGTCGTTACAAATACAATATTTTTTTTAGTATATTTATATTAAGTTACATAATTCAAGCGTATTCTATAGATTTCCCTCCCTACCAAAAAAAATCCGCCAATTCTTTTTGGAACATGAAATTATATTATCTTTTTGGATTGTACTAGTGATTGTATCTGTACTTATGCATATGTATGCATTTTTGCTGTTCTGTGATGTTACTTACTTTGAGTTGTTATGTTTTGTTCTGATAGATCTGTTAGCCATTATAGTTTTGTATTAAATATTCATTGGATATGTTGATCCACTTGAGAAGAAAAAAATAGATAGCACTTGTCGACGTATTCGGTAGATAGTTAAGACAAGGCTATAGATGGTCGTTCCTATCCAGATCTATTCTCCGAATTAGCAGACGGTATTGCCTCATAATACTCTTTGTTAATATGGGTCTCAGAGTGCGGCGTCACTGCTTGGTATCAGAGCTGAGCTTAGAAAAAATATGACAAACAAAGAACAGAAACACATATTACAGTACATCCAAATATAATACAAGTGACAACATAGTTTTCCACTATCGTATTCCTCAATCGTGCCTTTAGTCTTTTCATTTTCTTAGAATGGATAATAAGTTTGAAAAATTATAAGGGTTTTAAATATGACTATTTTTAAAATAGTAGAAATTAGACCTCAGATGGCTTAGATTTAAATTATGTGTTTTGATCCTTAGTGATTAGAGTTGCGCAGCGGAAATGGTGCGATCATTTTTGTTGGGCACATTCAATGCTTTGTTTTCAATAAATGCTTGTTTTGTTGATAATTGCATGAATGTGTGTTAGAATAGTAATTGTTGAAATAATATTGAGTAGGTGATATAATTGAGAGTTAGAAACCTACTCAATGCAAATGATAAGAACTTGCGGTGTCTTCAAGTTGTAGCTGCTGCAAGAATTATTAGAAAGATTAAATTTTGAAAATGAAATTTAATTCATAAGTGGTATTTAACCAAAGGTTAAAATGAAACAAAAATTTAATGTTTAAGAATTTCATGGATGCATTTTAAAGAAGTAAAATTACTAAAAGAATTTTTGGGAAAGAAAGCATCCATGTGAATGGAAAATCTTTCTAACAAGAGATATACTTATGTATATAACTTGATTGTTTTATGAATTGATTGTGTGGTTGTATAATTAGAAAATGTTTTATGTTTTGAAAATAAACATTGTTACAACCAAGTTTAAGATTCCTTAAGAAATCAAAACAGGTTTTATAATTTCTTGTGTCAATTGGCTAATAAGTATTTTAAGAATTCTGGCCGATGCGTCTGATCAGCGTTGTCGATAGGGATTCCTAAACGCTTACGGGGCGATGTGATACATGCTTTCGAAATGGAAATAAATTATATTTACTAATATGGATGTTGAATGAAAATATATATAGATATTGCAAAAAAATTAAAATTCTAAATTGCCATTTGAGATAAGTATTTTATATATAATTAAGGACTTATGAAGATAGTGTGACATGGAGGGCAATGGAGAGGCAACGTTGATCCTAGTCAACTTTGCAGTCCTTGATAATGTCATTCACTATAAATGTATTAGTTAGATGTTATCATTTTACAAATTGATAATTGAAAATTTTGAATATGGTTTCATTTAAGTAAATTGTATTCATTATTGGTTATATTACATGTTTGTGAAAGTTTACATACATGGAAAATTTAAAATGCTTAAGTAAACTTTTAGGTAAAGTATTTTTGGAAAATATTATCTTATGGTAATTTATTTATATGGCAAATAATTTCAATTAAGGAAATACCTTAATTGGATGAAACTATCATGTGATAGTGATTAATAAAACAAAGTATTCAAATTAAGAAAATGAGTTGTTTAGAAAACTAAAATATTGGTTGGAATGAGGTTTAGTAAAAAGTAAAAGGATAGTTATGAAAATTTGTTTAAACATTTAATCATTTGATTAATAAAACATTGAAAAAAAAGAAGTATGTCTGTGAAAATTTAAGAAAATGCTAATTTGATTCTTTTGAATTAGCATGAAATTTAATAAGGAGCAAAATCATTAGAGTAAGTTTGGTTATGAATTTAAATAGTATTAAAAACTTGTTAATTATGTGTTTGTGAAGTTCAATTGAAAACAAGTTTGAATTAAGTATCAACCTTGGCTAGTTCGTAGTGATAATAAAATAAATGTTTACCCTTGTGGATTAAGAGAAAATTAAATATAAATGATTCATTTATTATAAAATGCAAATTTTTGTGAAAAGCTAGAAATAATAATAATAGAGCAATAAGATAATATTTTTAATTGTGATATCAATTTAAAAAAATCAATATGTAATTCATAAGTCTAGTTTGGATGGATAATTGTTTCTTACTAATATAAGAAAGTAATCATCTTAATTAAAATATGAGTCTTCTTTTAAAAGACTTGATTGTTAATTGGGAAATAGGTTTCTTTGTAAACCATTTTGAAAGTTTGTTGTATGCATTATAGTGTAATTCTAGATGTCTTGGCTTTACAAAGAAAAGGATCACGTAATAAATGTTTTAGAGAAAAGATTTTTGATCTAAAATTATGTATTTTGGATTTAATAATGGTTTGAAAATTTTGACAATAAAAGGTCTTTTGTCGGAAAATTATGATTGAAAAGTGTTGTTTTAAAACAACGATAACATGTGATTTACCAATCCAAACGAGTCCACTTTTCTTGTAAAAGAAAGTGCTTTAAGTAAGCTAGAAATCATCTTTGTATCATTTTTGAAAATTTTGCAGTTAGGTTATTCAAAAATGAGTTTGAAAACTAATGGACATCTCTGTCCTCTTTTATAATTTCTGAGTTTAAAGCTGAAAGTAAATTTGGTATAACTTTCAAAAAATAAATCCGACTTTGATGATATTTATATCACTGGAAAGCTTGGACTGATTATAATAACTTTTATTTTATGAGTATTTTCAGATTGTGAGTTTTACCGTGTCAAAAGCCTGAGTCGTTGTAGCAGGCCTGAATTTGAAAATTTTGAAGTTTTGAGTTGTTGTCTTATTTAAACTATGATTTTAATGCTTCATATGTTTATAAGTACATGCTAATATGTTTCAATAAGTTAAGTGCGGGTGCAAGAGGATATTTGAATGATTAATTAGAAAAATAGTAAGTATAAAAGTAAGCATGCTCGCATTTTAAATGCTAAAAATGAAAGGTATGAATTACTAAGTGTTTATGTGTTAAGAATTATATATATATATATATATATATATTGTGTTCTGACCGTTTGGTCGATGTATATCTATAATTCATATTTATGAAATTGTAAAGGGCTCTCCATGCAAAGGAGACTCTGCCGAATTTTTCGAAAAATTAAACACTTGGATAAATTTTAAGAAAAATTAATTGGTGAATATTTAGAGCCATCAATGGAGGGTCTAATAATTGTCCTTTTAAATCATAAAGTAAAATGGTTTAAAATTTGATAAATTTAGTGGAATATATATATATATATATATATCACTTATTGTAGTATATTTATTTTTGGAATTAGAGTATGGAACAACTCTAATTTAATTTACTTTAAATTTAAAGTAAAGATGATTGAATTGAAAATTTAAGTAAGAGACTTTAAATAATTTCAAGTATTAAAGTTTGAGTTTTGTGTATAAAAGAAAATAGATATGAGTGAAAACTCTTATAACAAATTTTTGAGAAAATTTCTTGTAATCCATTCTTGTATGTCTTACCTTGATGCGATTCTTGTGATGACTTACATTCATGCAGTCATGTGTTATGGTGGTAGCTTGAAATACCACATATCTTTTGTTGAATCCTTTTTTATGATTGTGCTTATTTGTGTTACTCCATTAAAGGAGTTAAGTGCATTTCAGTATGTTCGGAAAGTTGGCTCCTAGTTATATAGGACCGTCTACTATTACTGAACGCCTTGGTTCGATTGCTTTCATGAATCGTTTTCTGTTCAGTTTTGGGTATTCATGATATGTTCCATGTAACCCAATTTCGTTGTATCTTCAAGATTTAACCTTGATTGTCAATTCTCTTATGTTGCATGATAACGAGTCTCGTCGACTTGTGTATTATGCCGAATTCTATTCGTCTAACTGCTTCGAAGATTAAACACCTTCGAAGTAAGAATGTTCCGCTTGAAATTTTATAATCCACTAACCCTAAGTATCGTACTTGGGAAACCATAGGATTTGCCGAGAAAACTTGTCCTGATCCTTTCAACCTTTGTTGAGGGGGAATATTTATCATCCTATCTTTCGATTTGAATCTTATTGTGATGAAATAGAAGTTATAGATAACTTCTATTATAGAAATTACGGGGACGCAATTTTCTTAAGGGGGAGTCTATAACAACCCGTGGTTTTGTGATTACCTTTTAATAAATTAAATGTGATTTTAATTAAATTAGGGTTAATAATAATAATTTGGATGACAAATTTATTTATAAATTGTTTGTTCGAATAAACAATGAATTTGAGCAAAAATCTATTTTTGGTGTTTATGGAAATTTTGTTTGAAACAAATAATAAAATATTATTCATAAAATTTTAATGGTTTAAAATGTAGAAAATATTCTAATTTATAGTGTAACATAATTTATTTTATGATATGTTCATTTTATAAAATTGTACGTAAAAATTTGGTAGAGTAAAGCATTTTAAAACATAGAAAAATGGTTGAGAAAACTAGAAAATTAGGCTGAGTGTTTAACATTGCTTATTGGGTTGGATATTGGGTCCAAACGCATTATCTCATTTCTGAAATTAGCCTTGTGAATGAACTATATGTTCATTCTTTTTATCCTCCTCATTCTCTTCTTCTAACCTAGAAAGCACTAAAAGTCAAATAATGGTTTCTTCCCCAAATCCAAATCTAAGCTCCAAGTTAATTAAAAATCAACGAGAAATTGGTAGCAAATCAAACTCCACATGTTTCTAGCTTCAATCCAAGACCAAAGCTTCAATCTTTGCTTGGTAAATCTGCTAATTTGCTGCAAATAAATCCTAAGGTGAGTTATAAACTCACATTTCTAAATTAAACAAGCTAGCATGTCGATTATATGTTGCTTCTTTGTTGGTTGCTGAAACAAATTTTCTACTATTGAACCTAAAATGAATTTAGCCATAGCTACCTCGTTTATTACCCAAATTGGATGATTTTTAATGTTCTAGAAAGTTCATTCTTTGTAATGAAAGTTTTATGTTTTGAGTTTTATGAAATTTAGGAGTGAAATTGGTCAAAACTGTATTTCTTTGTTGCTGCCCCGTGAGCATAACGACAGGCCGGACAATGAATTTAGATCTGAGAATTGTTTGGGTCATAACATTTTCATCCCTTATCGGAATTACATGAATTTTGGTGTTTTGGAAAGCTTAGGAAATTGTCTACAACCTTTCTTCTAATCACTTTATGAAATTCTTATGTTTAAAAGAATGAAATTGGGTTTGAAATAGGGGTTATATTTCAGGCTATGTATTTTTTAAGTTGAAACCAGAAATTAAAATTGCCATAACTCTTTCGTTACTTACTGTAATTCGATGATTTTTGATGTCTTGGAAAGCTTAGAATATCCTCTATAACTTTCATATTTCGTGGTTTCTCAAATTTTGGATTGAATAGGGCGAACTGGCTAAACAAGCCGCCGGACTTTGTTTTTCCTGTGTATTCACTTCCTTGCATGAGTCCTAATTTGAGACATCGCAGTTTCTTCCTCTTATCAGAACTCAGCGATTATTTTTTCAGTTTAAAGTACAAATGTTGAACTTTATTTCTATAATTTTTTAGGTCATTCTGACCATGTTAACTTGTATACATTTGTCGTTGAACTTGCACGCATAGCTTGTTTTTATCGGAATTTCATAAGTTTAAACTTCCGATATTTTTCTGTATTTCTCGATGATTCTTTCTGCATTTCGTATATGGGTTTTATAAATGAGTTTTGAATTTTTTTTCAAGTAAATTGGTTTTTTTTTGGAATAATCATTATATATTTTTTCAAGTATAAAATTTTAGTATCTCTATAATAAGATAGATTGCAAAAACGGTTTATAAAGTGATTTTAAATTATTTTAAAAGCTCGTCTTCTCCAACTTATATTTTCTATTGAAAACACTTTTTTGCACTATTCGAGCAAATGAGAAGGAGAATTAAATGGTTTAGTAAAACATGTGGTATGGGACATATGCGTTTATCTTATCGGTTAATTCCTGACTTGTCTATTTGACCATTTTGACCTTCGGCTCGAGTTTACCGATGAGATGAAGTAAACTTTTACTGGTTTGACTATGAAATTTACTATCGGTTAGTAAACCGTTTAGTGCGAGTGTGAAGTATGGGACACACATTAACACTTTTCGAGTTCCTTTCTGAGAGTTTGTGAAACATTTGCCTGTTGTTATGCCAGTACTGGACCTTCGGGTCATTTGCCATTGCGGCGTATTTGTCTTCGGACGTTTGCCATTGCGGCGTATTTTTCTTTGGACAAAAATTATTGTGAAGGACAAAAAATTTCAGCATTTTAGCCTCAAGGACAAACCTTCAGTATTTTAGCTTGAAGGAAAACTTTCTTTAGATATAAGTTTTTAGTTATTGATAGCATTTTTTAGGTATCAGTTTGTAGTTATCGGTAGCAGTTTTTAGGTATCAATTTTTAGTTCGGTAGCAGTTTTGGAAGAATGTTTGTCCTTATTAAATTTTGGAAGAATGTTTGTCCTTTTGAATACTTTTTAGGAGAATGTTTATCCTTGTGGTTAAAATATAGAGGTCGTGTCCTTGAGGCTAAAAATATATGAATTTTTGTCCTTTAAATTAATTCCCCCATTTCTAAATTTGTTTCCCTTTTTTCCTCCAATCCCGTTGGACCTAAACCCCCTAAAAAGATCAAAGATCAACTTTCGAAAGATGAAAAACATCAGCGATTGAATTGTGATGCGTTGGCGAGCCCGATGATGGCTGGAGTGACAATGATGCAGGTGGAGGCACATGGTTGATGGCTTTAGGGATAACACATGAAGTAATGTAGAGGCTCACGACATTGAGATGCAAGGCCTGGAGCAGTCGGGGGAAAGCATGATTTTCAGGATGGAGTTGTGTGCTGGGATCGTCGAGTTTCGATTGAGGCATTCTAGGTGTGGCTATCAGTAGAGGAAGCTAGGTCATGGGTCTGAGGTTGTTGCGTTCATGGTCAGGGCAAGGTTTTAACAGCAATCTTCAAGGCTACTATTTGAAAGAAAATGATGCGGTGGCTGCAACTAGGGCTGAGATAGATTCCTGTTGATGGTGCAATGTTGACAGCGTCGTCAAATTCATAATGAGTGCAAACAGATGATTAGGTTAGTTATTCTAAATTCACACATCTAAATCTATATAATTATATTATTTTTGCATGTCTTGTTTGGTTATGGATTACATAAACTATACGTAATGATAAAATGAAATTATCGAAATACCATTACATACTATGGATTCCAATGGTTTGATGGTTGAATGAGTTGTATTGTATGATTGAAATATTGGATTTGAATTAATGTTCGATTAGGTAGTTGATGCACATTACAAGACATCAAAATACAACTGATTTTGTAGTTTAATTACATGATGGTTGTGCATTGTTTGCGTAACCGGAGTAGATGGAAAGCAACACAGGTCGTTAAATAATCTTGTATTATGGAATTATATTTTTAGAGTGATGTTGGTCTAGAAGTTGCATTTTTGATGGATTTTTTGTATGAATAGTTTAAAGGTTTTTAGTAGATTCTCGAGATGAGACTTTATCTATTTTGATCTTTAATGAAATTTAATTTATGAAATATAGTTAAATTATATTACAGTCTTAACTTACTTCTTATTTACAAATTTTTATTCAAAGCTTTTAAAAATGAGTAATGAATAATTCTAATTTTTTTTAAATTTCTACTATAAGTGTATTATAATTTTGGAAATGTTTTAGAGGCAAAAGATAAAATAATATTATTTTTTATAATAGCTATTATGAAAGCAATGATTTTAGTTTCAAGTGATTTTAGCTATAAAAAAGGTTTAAATGATTTTGAAAGAGTTTAAAAAGATTTTGTAAATAAGGAACTCTTCTTTAAAGTGAGTTTATGGACTTAAAAGTAATTTAGGAAAATTATATCTTTGTATATGTAAGGTTAATTTAAAAATATTCTATTTATCTATTATGGATTCAAGATTTTAATAAGATTTTGTGTTTTTCTATGAAACAAAGAATTTCAATAAACGATTGAATTGTCGGATAGGTATGAGACATTTCGTACAATTCTTTCGCTTATTTCTATAATTTTTAAATAGAGTTTGGATGAAATTTACTAGCATTTAGTAAATAGTATAATTTCACTGTTGATTTGGGATACTAGTCAAATTTTAGTAGTTACTATAAGGAAAGTAATTTACACTTTAGATTTATACTATTGTAGGGTGTTCGGTTTCGGGTCAATAGATCCCTGAGAGATGATGACTCATTTTTCATTGACTTGAGAGTCAATATTTGAGAGCACTTGATGAATCTGCTTGAAGAGATGTTAGTGACCTTGTCATTCCAGGCAAAACTGCTTAGAGAGATGTTAGCGACCTTGTCATTTAAGGCGAAACTACTTAGTGAGGTGTTAGCGACCTTGCCATGGCCGATGAAACTTCTTGAGGAGGTGTTAGAGACCTTGACATTCAGGGTGAAACTTCTTGAGGAGGTGTTAGCGGCATTGTTAAGGCCGACGAAACTGCTTGTGGAGGTGTTAGCGGCCTTGTCAAGGCTATCATAATCTTTTTCGAATTCGAGATTATAATTATTTATTAGTGAGAGATTTTGGGACGGATATTTAGTATCTTTTGGCTCTGGAGAATTTTGAATTATTATCACCATAATTTTGATGATAATTCATTGGAGACTTGAAAAGAATTTAGGAAATGGTGATTTGGTTTGACATGCCTTATTATGGTTAATTGGTTTTTAGGCTCAATTTGAGATGACTTATTGTATGCTAAGTCATAAATGGATTTTTAAGTGATATGCCTTATTATGATTATTTTTTTTCCAAATTTTTATGACGACTTTAATAGTAAGTCATATATTTACGATATCAATATCTCACTTCTTTATTAAATATAGTCTAACCTGTTTAATTTAAAATTACGCGGTCGTATCGAGACTCTACAGGTACAGGGACTCATTAACTTTTGGATTTTGTGCTACCACTGGAGTAGACTATTTTGACTATTTAGTTTGCTTCATTATTCTATATATTGACACTTAGGATCACTGTGTACCTGATACGGTATTTGATGCCATGTATATATTTATGAGGGTCTAGTACTGATATTTTGTAGATTCATATTTTATTATGTGATATGATGTATATTATTCCACTGTAATCTGTGACTTTGATTCTGATTTATTAATATTATATGATGTTCTAAAAAAAATTAATCAGTGTGTTTATTACTTTGCATTAATACTATATACATCAAAAAAATTTAGTTCAGATCCTCAAAAGGTAATAAAGACATGTCAGTGTTAGTATAAAGATATATTCACATTCGATCGTCCTTAACCGGCCATATTCTCCATGTTATTGGACGATATTACTTGTATGTTCTTTAATAATATGTGTATAGCGATGGGGTCATTACAGCTTGGTATTAGAGCTGTGTTTATAACATTGTATATATAATTGACACAGAGTCGAGATCTGAACCTGTTATACGTCTAGTATACCAAAATAGAGACTAATCAATAATAAACTCGTCTCACAAGTTTACAAATCAGATTTCCACTACTTTGGAGTTCTTTATTAGCTATTTTTTAACAATAAGTGTTCTGTAATTAATTACAACAACAAACTAACAACTATTGTAATAATAACTATAGCGATAAATCAAACGTTATACTATTTAAAGAAATAGTACAACGTAGAAATGAAAAACGATATATATATATATATGAATGAACTAGAACTCTAACCGGTTGAAGAAGGAAATTTTGTCCGAGGCTTGTCGTAACAATTTCCTTAAGACTTTGTTCAAAGTCTCCCAAGATACAACAGACGTAAGCTGCTCGAGATCGTGATGTGTATGATCCTCTATGGATAGGATTGATTATGTTTTTAAGAAAATGAAGATAAAGAAGAGATAATTTGGTTTTTAAAATTGAGTAAAGAAAGTGATTAGGTTTCCTCCTGATTTATAACCGAATTCCCAATGGCTACACTCGTTGAGAAAAGTAGCAGCCATTCATTTGCAACGCCACTGTTTGCAATAGTCGCGTCATTCCTTTGCAACAGCCAAAAACTGTTGCAATTTGCAACAGTCGTGTCTCTTCGTTTGCAACGGCCAAAAACTGTTGCGGTTTGCAACAGTTGTGCCTTCTCATCAGTTTGCAATGGTCACAACCATTGGAAAATCTGTATCTTTTGAAACACACTTATGTTTTAAAATTAGTCCATTTTTTAGGTAGCAAAAATATATGACACAGTCCAATCTTATTGGACCCGCACCCGACCTAGCCTAGTTCAGTCGGTCGGACGAGCGGGCTGCGGCGCGTGCGTGCGTGTTAGTCCACGGCCATATAGGTCCTCCCCCTCGCACAAAATTACCTGACCCTAAGGGCTAATATAGGGATTGATAGTACACTATATAAACAAGAAAATGGACTTATTTTTGGCGATGTGGGATATTTCTCATTTACTATTTTTGAGAATTCTAACAATCCCCCTTATGAATGATGCTATATGTCTCCCCCACACAAAGTGTAATATCACATAGTTCATATGGAAATAATGCTATATCGAGGATAAGTAGATATTTCACTTTGAACTTTCCCTAGTTAAAACTTATCGGATATACTTGGCTAATCGATGAATTATTTCATCTTGAACCATCGGCCGTTATTGTATAACCAGACAATAAGCTTTACAAAGCATTATTTCCCTTAACATCCAATCTCTTGGTTGTGTTCATTTTGGTCCTGAACAATTTTTGGTTTTGCGAGTGTTTTTAGAGAACAAAAGCCTTTAATATTCTCATAGAGCCGACCCAGCTCACACTAACATAGGTGATCACAACCATTAAGAGTATCCTACATATACCCCACTTGTTATTTTCAAGATATGGTCATCATTAAAAAACGTAGTTTTATCCTTTTAATACCTCTATAGGTATGCATTTATATTGGGCACCATAGGAATAGAGTAGGACTAAGTCCAAACAAATGCATTACGTCTTGAGCTATTCACAATTGGTTTGCCTATTGATCCTAGTCCGTGGGATCTTCAGTCACTAGGATAGGTTCTGTATAAGATAACTCTTATTGGTTTAGGCTTTTAAACCCAATCCCCTCGATGCGTAATTAATTTTCTCTCTTGATAAACCTTTAGTAAATGGATCCGCTAGGTTATCATATGTTCGCACATAATCTATGCAAATAGTTCCATTTGAAAGTAACTGTCTAACTGTGTTATTACGTCGACGAATGTGTCGTGACTTTCCATTATACACAAAGTTTTGCGCTCTGCTTAATGCTGCTTGGTTATCACAGTGTATGCATATGGATGGTACAGGTTTAGACCAAAACGGAACATCTTCTAAAAATGACGAAGCCATTCTGCTTCTTCGCCTGCTTTATCTAAAGCGATGAACTCTTATTCCATAGTGGATCGAGCTATGCATGTTTGTTTAGTAGATTTCCATGACACTGCTCCCCCTGCTAAGGTAAATACATAACCACTCATTGATTTTGATTCCCCTGAATCAGCAATCCAGTTTGCATCACTATATCCTTCTAAGATGGCAGGATATTTTCCATAATGTAATGAATAGTTTGTTGTATTTTTTAAATATCGAAGCACTCTCATTAGTGCTTTCCATTGTTCCTTCCCTGGGTTGCTTGTATACCGGCTTAATCGACTTACTGCATAAGCTATATCTGGTCTTGTGCAATTCATGAGATACATGAGACATCCTATTACACGAGAGTATTCCAGTTGCATTACACTCTCATTAGTGTTTTTATGCAGTACTTCCGATGGATTATATGGCGTTTGTACTCCTTTAATTCCAAAATTTTGAAATTTTTCAATCACTTTTTCTACATAATGTGACTGAGGTAATTCAATTCCATTAGGTGCTCTTATTATTTTGATTCCCAAAATAACATCTACAACTCCTAAGTCTTTCATATCGAAATTGTTAATTAACATCTGCTTAGTAGTCTCTATTACCTTAGTATTTGGACCGAAGATTAGCATATTGTCTACGTATAGATAGTCATCACGTATGATTGTCCAATTTGTTTGTAATAAACACATTTATCACATTAGTTTATACGAAAATCATGACACTATCAAATTTTGCATGCCATTGTTTTAGAGCTTATTTTAGTCCATATAATGATTTGACTAATCTACATATTTTGTTTTCATTCCCTTTGGTATAAAACCCTCAGGTTGCTCTATGCAAATCTCCTCATCGAGAGTTCCATTTAAGAATGTTGTCTTTACATCCATTTGACTAATCTATAGATTATAGATGGATGCAATTGCTATTAACATTCTTATAGAGGTTATTCATGTTACTGGTGAATAGGTGTCGAACAAGTCTACATCTTCTTTTTAACGATATCCTTTGGCTACCAATCTTGCTTTGTATTTGTCGATGGAGTCATCTGGTTTCATCTTCTTTTTGAAGATCCATTTACAACCAATTGGTTTTATTCCAGGTGGAAGATCAACTATTTCCCAAGTTTTATTACTCAGAATTTAATCAATTTCACTTTGATTTCTTCTTTTACAACATGAGGATTCAAAAGACGATATTGCTTCCTTGTACGTTTGAGGTTCGTGTTCTAACATATATGTTAAAAATTCTTAGCCAAATGTCTTGGAATTTCTTGCCCTTACGCTTCTTCTTGGTTCAACTTTCTCATTTTCACGATGATTTTCATCTTCATGTGATTTACTCAAATTTTCTCTTTCCTTTTGGGGACATTATTTCCTTCATTTCTTTTGTGTTGAAAACACATCTTCAAAGAATGAGGCGTCTCTTGATTCCATGATTGTATTTACATGAATATCAGTTATATTAGACTTGAATTCCAAAAATCTATAGGCACTACTATTTTGGGCTGGCCCTAAATAGTAACAATCTACTGTTTTTGGTCCAAGTTTGACTTTCTTGGAAGGCGGAACTGGAACTTTTGCCAAGCACCCCCACACTTTGAGGTATTTAAAACTTGGTTTGTGTCCTTTCCATAACTCATTTGGAATTATTCATGTTTTATTATGAGAAATCTTGTTTAATATGTGATTAGACATAGTTCGTTGGTAGGCCGGGAGTTAAGAGCATCGCATTAATCATATCTTTTAATGTTCTATTCTTTCTCTCGGCTATACCATTTTGTTATGGTGAATATGGTGCTGCTGTTTGATGAATTATACCATTTTCGGCACAGAATTTTTCAAATGGTGATTCATATTCTCCACCTCGATTAGATCTCAATACCTTGATCTTTTTATTTAACTGATTTTCTACCTCAGCTTTGTACTTCATAAACGATGTAATTGCTTCATCCTTGCTATTTAAAAGATATACATAGCAATATCATGTATAATCGTCAATAGAGGCAATAAAGTACCTTTTCCCACCTCTTGTAGGAAATGATTTGAAATCACATAAATCAGTATGAACTAAACCTACTATCAACTATATGAAATGGTTTTTTTGACCATTTTTACTTCTATGCATATCTCACTTTTCTAGTTTTTATCTACTTGGAATTTCGGAATTAATCCCAAGTTTAATAGTTTTTACATTTTTCGGAAATTTATATATCCTAATCTATCATGCCATAGTAAAATTTCGTGCTCAAGCAAATAAGAAACTTCAATTTTATTAATAGCATAATCAGAATACATAGTTTTATTGCCAACAACGGCTACATTTGCCTTAAATAGGCCGTCACATAAATATCTCCTTCCTATATACATTCCATCTTTGGACAGAACCATCTTGTCTGACTCGAAGACCATTTTGAATCCTTTCTTTAATAGCACTGGACCAGAGATGAGATTCTTGCGTATGTCTGGAATATGGAGCACGTCATTCAACTTGACAGTTTTTCCAAAAGTAAACTTGAGGATTACTCTGCCACTGCCTTCGATCGTGAAACTGCAGAATAACCCATGTAGAGTTTTCTTCCTGATCGAATTTCTGGTATGTAGAAAACATGGATTTGTCAGAGAAAACATGACGAGTAGTGCCTGTGTCCACCCACCATTGGTTAAGATTCTGAACCAAATTGCATTCAAATATAACTGCTAAAAAATAAGACTCATCTACTTCCATGTTAATCCACCATATTTGCCTCTGAGTTGCGTTCCTTCTTGTGTCTGCAATCTCTAGCGGTATGCCCTGCTTTTCTACAAACCCAACACTCGCCACTAAACTTCTTGGTTCGTTTGTTGTCTTTGGGTTTGTTTTCAGGTGCTTTTCTCTTCTCTGGGAATTTCTTCTTCTTGTGTTTCTTGGAATGCCCTTTGTTCTTTGACTCTTCTGCCACAAATGCCTCTTCACTTTGTTTGGTCACTCCATGGTTATCAGCCTCAATTTTTAGTCTGACAATAAGATCTTCTAAGGAAATCTCCTTTTTCTTATGTTTCAGATAATTGCGGTAGTCTTTCCAGGATGGTGGTAATTTCCCTGTTATCGCTTCAACAAGAAAGGATTCTCCAACTTTATGTCCTTCTGCTTCAAGTTCATAAATTATGAGTTGGAGTTCTTACACTTTACTAGTTACGGATTTGAAGTCAACCATTTTGTATTCCATAAACTTATCTACGATGAACTTCTTCAAATTGACATTCTGCGTTTTGTATTTATCTACAAGTGCAGTCCATAAGGATTTTTCTATCTGGTATGGCTGATATACTTTATATAGTGCTTTATCCAGATAATTCAAAATGTCGTTTCGGCATAGGAAGTCTGAATGCTTCCGTGAGTCAATTCCGAGAAAAACAGCTGCATCTTTTTCTCTAGTTTGTCCATCTTTACTCTTTGGTTTATCCTCCTCGATGCACTTCTACAGCCCTAGCGTGGTGAGATAAAACTGCATTTGATTTTGCCATGTTATGTAGTCATCACCATCTCCTTTGAACAGATCAGGCATGTTGTGAGTAGTAGCCTTTGTTGATAGCTCAACTATTGCCATTTCTGTTTTAGTGAAAATAGGAAAGTCTTAGGATGTTATACGTCTAGTATACCAAAGCAGAGACTAATCAATAATAAACTCATCTCACAAGTTTACAAATCAGGTTTCCACTACTTTGGAATTCTGTATTGGCTATTTTTTATCAATAAGTATGTTGTAATTAATTACAACAATAAACTAACAACAATATTAATAATAACTACAGCGATAAATCAAACTTTATACTATTTAAAGAAATAGTACAATGTAGAAACGAAAAATGATATATATATATATATATATCAACTAGAAATCTAACCGGTTGAAGAAGGAAATTTTTTCTGAGACTTGTCATTACAATTTCCTTAAGACTTTATTCAAAGTTTCCCAAGATACAACAGACGCAAGCTGCTCGAGATCATGATGTGTATGATCTTCTGTATGATAGGACTGATTATGTTTTTAAGAAAATGAAGATAAACAAAAGATAATTCGGTTTTTAAAATTGAGTGAAGAAAGTGATAAGATTTCCTCCTTATTTATAGCCGAATTCCAAATGGCTACACCCGTTGAGAAACGTAGTGTCCCTTCATTGCAATGCCAAAAAGTGTTACTGTTCGCAATAGTCGCGTCCGTTCGTTTGCAACGGCCAAAAACTATTGCGGATTGCAACAGTCGCGTCTCTTCGTTTGCAACGGCCAGAAACTATTGCGGTTTGCAACAGTCGCGTCTCTTCATTTGAAACAGCCAAAAACTGTTGCGGTTTGCAATAGTTGTGTCTCTTTATCAGTTTGCAACGGTCACAGCCATTGAAAAATCCATATCTTTTTAAACACACTTCTGTTTTAAAATCAGTCCATTTTTTAGGTAGCAAAAATATATGACACATCCCAATCTTATTGGACCCGCACCCGCACCCGACCCGGTCTGGTTCGATCGGTCGGATAAACGGGCGGTGGCACGCACGCGTATTTTAGTCCATGGCCATATAGGTCCTTTCCCTCACACAAAATTACCTGACCCTAAGGGCCAATATAGGGATTGAGAGTACACTATATAAACAAGAAAATGTACTTATTTTTAGCGATGTGGGATATATCTCATTCACTATTTTTGAGAATTCTAGCAGAACCTAGATGGACTAAGTGTCCCGTCCTATTACGACCCTGACTCGACCTTCGAAAATCGACATCGAATACGTCACTCGTATTCGAACGCTGCAGATCCAAATGTCGAATCTGGTTCGCCGGAGCTTATAACACATTAAGTATAACAACACAGCAGAAGAAAAAAATATCACTGATATACAACAGTTGATACAATATCTTTACAACAATGATACAATTTGAATATCATTATCAAAGCCAAAAAAATAACAGCGGAAAGAAAATCTACATCTTGATCTCAAGGAGAGAAAGAAATAAGCCAATATCAGAAACTCCATTCCAAAGCTCCAAACTATGAGCTCGAACCACCATCAAGTTGAAGTGAAGCAAATCTGATCCCCTCATCTATGCGATTGCCAAAACCAAAGGCTAGATGCTATCGACTCTATATCTACTAGCTGACTGTCTGAAAATCTAACTCTAGACTGCCCGTGTGGAAAATTATGGGTACCCAGAGTTTAGATAGGGAAAATAAACTCTAGGTCAGTCATGGGACTGGTATGAGCAAACAAAAACAGTTAATCTTTAAAACAAACAACAAAAGAAGTAAAAGAAATCCGCAAATATTTTTGGAAAATGAAACTACCATAAGGCTTACCACCGTACACACATTGCAAACGCAGAATTGGAGGAGATTTCTCCTTATGATAGTCAAACATGCTTGATACGCAAAATCCTTTTGATATTATTGTTAGTGCATAGTGCAGAAAATCTTTCGAAAGTATAATATTAATCTTAGCCAGCATACAACCATTGTTGTATGCCTACTATAGCTACCATCTAAACAGTGGTGACCACCATAAGTAAATGACAGGTTATACAACTAAAACCATATAAGGAGCATATTGGATGATTGGATTTCCAACAAATGGTCAGGCAAAGGAACTTCCCACACCGAATGAAATGCCTTTGGAGGGACGTCCCCGAGAACCTAACCGGATCTCTGCTACACAAGGCCGGGTTACCTCTGTAACTAGGTAACTACTGACACGAGTATGCCACCCCCCGGTCGTTACCAACCTTTATCTGAGGCGCCTATCAACCAACAACCATAAAGCAATAAATTTTGCAGCAACCACAAAGTTAAGTTTCTGGGCTCCAACCATGATACCACTTGCAATCGAGAAGGAAATGACATACCCTCAGGGGGCGCTACCCCCAAATAACCTTGCTGCAACGATTCCTGTTCATTACCGGGTTATGAGGCTCGATGAAGTCCCGTCTACAAAGCTACACTTTTCACAAAGTCATGCTTTGATCAACAAATGATCAGCAGCACTTCATATGCCACATTACCAAATTGGGAATGTATCACTAGTAACCATCAAATACATAACCTCTGAGCTCGTACGTCTAAAAGAAGGGTGTTAAGCTAAGAGAATAAATTCTCCGCCACCAAATAGAAATGTATTTGATAGAAACCAGTTTTACATCTCAAAGTGTAATGTCAGACACACATCCAAACAAGTCTGTTCCAGGTTCGAACAGAACCGAAGGCACTTCGAAAGAAGCCCTTGCACATCTGGATAATCCCTAATCATGTCCGGACTCCCCATCACAAAGGATGATCAAATTTCTATACCGGGGATTAGCCGGTGTAGAGACATTCGATGAGTTATCCTTTCACTTTCGAAAATATTCGGTCTTCACCATCGGTCTTCAAATTCTATCCATATCGTCGTATCATTATTCGGAATGGGTTATATGATACAAGATCCTCCCTCGGCTAAACCGAATAATGAGCGCAATATTTAAAAACATATGGATATTGGGATCTCAGTTAAGTCACAACTTTAAAACCCAAAACCTTTCTTCAAATAGTTTAAACAAATTACCATATCTATTCTTTTAAACAAAATGATTTATTTCGCAAAGTTCACCAATCTTCCACAAAGATTCATTCACAACTTTCAAAACACTTTCCCTTTCAAATAGGATTAACTCATCCAGCTTTTAAATCGAAGGTTCAATTCACAGCTTTCAAAAACATTTCCAAAGATTCATAACTTCCAAAAACAATTCCATTTCAAACCTTTTATACAAAAGATACACCTTTAAGATCCTCTTCAATTTCAAAAAAAGGTTCAACCATCTTTCACAAAGATTCATTCATAGCTTTCAAAACTATTTCAATTTCGTTTCAAACTCGAAATCTTTCAACACAAATTGAAAATCCTCTATTTGTATGAAAGCTATTATTATTTGAAAACAAATAGTTTTCGTTTCGAAAAAGTCCGATTACATTTGCACAAGTTAAAGTCTTTCAAACATAGGTTAAATTTAAATTTCCAAAATAATACTTTTAAAAAACGGTTTAAAATCCATATAACACATTTATAACTTGTATTACCTTTTTAAACCATAATTTCCAAACATAAAATTCAATATCAAATCTTGAATTCAAATTCAAATTATTTAAATTACAAAACTTTGTCAAATTATTCAAAATAACTTTTATCTTTGAAACTCCTTTTCAAAAGCTTTTCACATTTAACCCAATTCCATTTCCAAAACCATTTGGATTCAAAAATTCAATCTTAAAAACCATTTAAAAAATATGTGACTTAACCAATTTCCTCGTGCAATCCATATTTGTGTGTGTATGGTGTAGCCAAGGGTTTAAAACAGTAGTGCAACATCATCAATCATCACATCACAGATTCAAGCACATCAACATCGATAAGAGGTATGATCTTATATCTCTTATCTTCATTCACAGAGTCGCAGATAAATAATGTAAATTTATCATAGATAAACAGATTACATTCATCACAGATCACATCAAAACAATTCATAGCACAAACATAACATATCATATATATCGAACAATTCAACAATCAATAGATTTCAAACATCCATAAGAAAGATCAATTAATTATCTGATTAATTTAAATCAGATTAATTACTTATAAATAAACTACTAATCCTGGTTAAGAAATATTAATTAATTACAACCCATTTAATTAATTATCCTTTAATAATAAAAGAATTGACCTTTATTTAATGATTAATTAGCCTTTTATTATTTAATTAATCACATTAACCAATTAGTCCTTAATTAATTGCCATTTAATTAATTGTCCTTAATTAATTATAATCAGTGATTATTCCTAATCACAAATTAATTACATCGAGTAATTGTTCTCTAATTACTTAATTACTCAACCTTAGTTATCAATTAATTATTCAATTAAGTAATTATTCTTAAGTAATTAATTACTTTTCATTTAGTTATCATTAATTAATCTTTATTAATTAATTATCCCTAAATTAATTTCCTTAATTGATTTATCACATTAATTAATTATCCTTAATTAATTAATTTTTCTTAACCAATTACCATAAGTGATTACCCCTAATCACCTATATTAATTAAATCACAAATCAATTTTAATCATTCGATTAATCAACCTTAATCATTAATTAATTACTTTCAATTAAGTAATTATCTTTAATTACTTTCATTTAGATAATTATCTTTAAGTAATTAATTTCCCCTTAACTACTTAATCAACTTTAATCATTAAATAATTACTTTAAGTTAAGTAATTATCTTCAAAATTATATAAACCAATAAGGTTAAAACAATTTAACTTTTGAAATTTAAATCCATGAAAACTTGCTTAATACTTTACCTTTGAAAACTTAGTTTATATTTCTTAAAAACGTTATTTTCAAACTTGTTTAAAATTTGAAACTTAATTTATTTTCCTTTAGAAACTTAATTAGCTAAAAAATATGCTTTGAAACTTGTTTAAACAAAAATTTACTTTGTAGCTTTAAAAAAAATTGTTGAATTTTAAAACCTAAAACAATATATTTTTTTCCTTTTTAAATTTGAAATACGGTAACAGATTAAACAAACCCGAGCCTATTTTAAATTTTTCCCAAGACAAACGCAATTGCACCCGAGTTCGACTTCGGGTTTCCCACCTTCCATTTGCTTCGAATAAAACGCTTATTCTCTCGCGCTTGAACCCGAGTAGCCATCATCTTCTTCATCTACCATGCTTTCCAGATGCACAAAGCTTCGCGCGTGCACGTGCACCTCGCCGCTGCTCCGATCGACACTGCAACCTCAGACAAATCATCTACTATCGCCTCAACAAGTCCGACCATCCAAAAAATCGAGTTGATCTCGAAATCGCAAAAGAGTAAAATTGAACATCTCTGGAACCAAATCCCTTCCACCAAAACCACCTCCCAACGCAACCTCCGACCACCAGACATCACGGCGATGAGCCCCGACCTTCACCAGAGCTTCACGCTCCTATTCCCCTTACTCCAAGTGAACTCGACATGCTAATGACAATGAACTACCCTCAAATTCAACAGCGACCCAACCTGGACTTTAAACCCTAGATCATCATCGTTTTGCCACCATAATAATTAATAAATTCAATTAACATTTTTCTAGGTTCCTTGATGTTCTAGCCATCATCACCAAAGATCACGACCTTCGAATCATAACAGTTCGTCGGAATTTGATAAAAATTCCTATTCTGATCAACTCAGAATATCACAATGTATACGATACTAAAAGTCAGGATTTGCATACTAAAATTCGTTATTGGCACATGCGAATCAACCTATGCAATTCAAACTTGAAATCAACATGGTTGGGTTTTCTGGTATTATACATTTTGACATGTGATTTTAGATTTTCCAGTAAACCTTTAACTAATTTAAACTTATAATTACTTTTAAAATTAAGTTTACACTCTTACCATCATCTTTAATTTAGAAATCAAAGTCTACAATTGATTGTATACAGAGAATTGAATTAAATTTAGGTGTGCTTAAGCCCGTGTACAACAGAGCAGGTGTATATACATGTATATAAAAATATGAACATCATCATCATCCCTAAACATACACATACATGCAAGCAAAATCACATCATCCATCAAGCACATTTGAGATCATACTTCATAGATCATTCAGACATATTCAGGTTGGGTTTGCTCACCTTGATGGGAAGAACAGAGGTTTGGAAAATTTCTTAGGCCTGGAAATGTTTTTGAAATCTTTGAATTTTTATCTGCCGTTTGATTCTAATCTTTATTGGTTTACTTGATCTTCATAACGTTGCTTCAAGTTTGTAACTTCCAGATTTGAAACTTGCTTCTGGTTTGTTTCTTGAATCTAGTTGCTGTTTGATTTTGTTTTGTCTTAAGGCTTTTAAATTTGAAAGTTGTTGTTTTTAAATTTTGTTTCCTGGTTTTCTTTCAGATCTGAGATGATTTGAATTTTCTTTGATCTTCATCTCCTCAGGTTGAAGGTGTTTGCTTTGAATCAGATTTTAATTTGATTCTGTTTTCTATTTACATATTTTCTTATTTCTAATTTCTTTTGTTTCAGATTTTAATTCCTGATCTGTTTCTTAGGTTTGAAGTTTAAACTAAGATTAAGTGTCCAGGCTCCTTTTTTTTAAAACTTACGTGTATGTTTTTCATATTTTAAAATTTAAGAGAAAGAAAATTTGTTTTGCCACTTGTTCTCTTTATTAACACTTATAAGTTTATATCCTACTTATTAAACATTTGTCACAACATGATTTTTTTTAAAAAATCACTTGTTAAAATTAAGTAGATTTATATTTAAATCCTTTTCTTTATTTTATTTATAAATTTTGTGTTAACCCCTTCACTTATTAATATTTCATAAATGTATATATTATGTTTTTCTTATTTATACTATTATACATTTACAAACTAAAATTTTAAAAGAAAATTTTCTAATTTTATAACCAACACTATTTTAAACTTAATTTATTATACTTTTAAATGTGTATATACATACATACATATAACATTATTTATATTGATATAGCTTTTTAAAGAATATGATTTAGAATCAAATTCTACACAAAAATCATTAGTTTCTTAAAATATAACTTTTAAATCATCATATTCTAAATACAAAATGAATTCTTTTCTATTATTAAAATATAGAGTTTTACTTTCAAATAACTTTTTGAAAATTTCCTATATTAAATTCAAATAAAATTTTCAAAATACATATATTTATATTTATTAAAATTAGAAATCAAGTTTCTATAAATTCCAAAATGTTAAGTTTTAAATCCAATTTATTTAAAAACACTTATATTTGAGTTTCAAGTCCAATATGTTATTTAAACATTTATTTCTGAATTTCCAATTAAAAATTCTATTTTTAAAATCATGTTCATATTAATAAACAAATATTTGTATAATTTGGAAAATACCAAATTAATCCACAATTTAATTTCAAAAATTAAATTAATTATCAAATTAAAATTAGCTTAAAAATCGGGATTGTTACCGATTCCCCCTTAAGAAAATTTCGTCCTCGAAATTTGCTAGGGAGACACCAAAGAACAGATGAAAGATAGAGAAACATATTTTCAAATCAAACTGAATATCTATTCTACATTTGGCTTACCAATCAGAATATCATCAGTAATTATGAGAACAAACTCAATCAATACTTCACAAGATACTCAGGTCACCAGTCTATGAAATATGCAGGGCACTGGTTAGTCCGAAAGGCAACTAACCATTCGTAGAATATACCGAGATCCAAACAATAGATAAATGGAGTTAATCTTCCACAACTCTTAAACACTAGGTATGGATTCCAAACTCAGGTTGAAATATCCCAAAGTATATATTAACTTGTCCTTCTTCGGACTTTGATCTACACAAGAGATTACTATAGAATTTCAAACTTTGGTTTTAACCAAAATCGCTTCATCGATACAAATCTTTATATTCTATTCATTAATTCATTTTAAATAGAATATCAATTTCATTAAATTTTAAAACAAAAAGCTGATAGGAAGCAGATGAAGAGAATACGAATTAGGAGCCCATCTATAACGATTTGCAGAGCCACCACACCAAAGCTTCTTCTTGGAGCTGCTACAAGGCCATCAAAGAGTTGAAACTGGATCAAAGAAGATTGATAGAGAAAGATATTTCCGTTGTTGCAGGGTATTGACCATTGTAGTCGTACTCCCCTGTCCCCTATCTCGTCCTCTTCTTGCACTCATACTTACTATAAGTGGATAGTAAGAGAATTTAGTGAGGCATACAGACGGATATCTTAGGGATATACTCATTCTAGGGTATACTTCACCCCATATCTAATGAATTACCTAATGTGTTATACTCCTGAGCATAGGCTCAATCTTCAGCTCTGATACCAATTATAACGACCCTGACTCGATCTTTGAAAATCGACACCGAATACGTCACTCATATTCGAACGCCGCAGATCCAAACGTCGAACCTGGTTCGCTGGAGCTTATAACACATTAAGTATAACAACGCAGGGAAGAAAACAATATATCACTGATATAAAACAGTTGATACAATATCTTTACAACAATGATACAATTTGAATATCATTATCGGAGCCAAAAAAATAATAGGGGAAAGAAAATCTCCAACTTGATCTCAAGGAGAGAAAGAAATAAGCCAATATCAGAAACTCCATTCCAAAGCTCCAAACTACGAGCTCGAACCACCAAAGCAAATCCGATCCCCTCATCGATGCGATTGCCAAAACCAAAGGCTGGATGCTATCGACTCTATATCTACTAGCTGACTATTTGAAAATCTAACTCTAGATTGCCCGTGTGGAAAATTGTGGGCATCCAGAGTTTAGATAGGAAACAATAAAATCCAGGTCATTCAAGGGACTGGTTTGAGCAAACAAAAATAGTTTATCTTTAAAACAAACAACAAAAGAAGTAAAAGAAATTCGCAATGCTTTTTGGAAAATGAAACTATCATAAGGCCTCCCACCGCACACACAATGCAAATGCAGACTTAGAGGAGATTTCTCCTTATGATAGTCAAACATGCTTGATACGCAAAATCCTTTTGATATTATTATTAGTGCATAGTGCAGAAAACCTTTCGAAAGTATAATATTAATCTTAGCCAGCATACAATTATTGTATTCCTACTATAGCTACCATCTAAACAGTGGTGACCACCATAAGTAAATGGCGGGTTATACAACTAAAACCATACAAGGCGCGTATTGGATGATTGGATTTCCAACAAATGGTCAGGCAAAGGAACTTTCCACACCAAATGGAATGCCTCTGGAGGGACGTCCCCGATAACCTAACCGAATCTCTGCTACAGAAGGCCGGGTTACCTTTGTAACTAGGTAACTATTGACACGAGTACGCCACCCTCCGGTTGTTACCAACCTTTATCCGAGGCGCCTATCAACCAACAACCACAAAGCAGTAAGTTTTGCAGCAACCACAAAGTTAAATATCGGGGCTCCATACCATGATACCACTTATAATCCAGAACGAAATGACATACCCTCAGGGGGAGCTACCCCCAAATAACCTTGCTGCAACGATTCCTGTTTCAACCATTACCGGGTTGTGAGGCTCGATGAAGTCTCGTCCACAAAGCTACACTTTTCACAAAGTCATGATTTGATCAACAAATGATCAGCAGCACTTGGTATGCCACATTACCAAATTGGGAATGTGTCACTAGTAACCATCAACTACATAACCTCTGAGCTCATACGTCTCAGAGAAAGGTGTTAAGCTAAAAGAATAAATTCTCCGTCTCCAAACAGAAATGTATTTGATAGAAACTAGTTTTACATCTCAAAGTGTAATGTCAGACACACATCCATACAAGTCTGTTTCAGGTTCGAATAGAACCGAAGGCACTTCTAAAGAAGGCCTTGCACATCCGGATAATCCCTAATCACGTCCGGACTCCCCATCACAAAGCGTGATTAAATCTCTATATCGGGGATTAGCCGGTGCAGAGACATTCGACAAGTTATCATTTCGCTTTCGAAAATATCCGGTCTTCACCACCCGTCTTTAAATGATGTCCATATCGTCGTATCATTATTCGGAATGGGTTATATGACACAAGATCCTCTCCCGGCTAAACAGAATAATGAGCGCAATATTTAAAAACATATGGACATTGGGATCTCAGTTAAGTCACAACTTTAAAACCCAAAACCTTTCTTCAAATGGTTTAAACAAATTACCATTTCTAATCTTTTAAACAAAAAGATTTACTTCGCAAATTTCACCAATATTCCAGAAAGATTCATTCACAACTTTCAAAACACTTGCCCTTTCAAATTGGATTAACTCATCCAACTTTTAAATCATAAATTCAATTCATAGCTTTCAAAAACATTTCCAAAGATTCATAACTTTCAAAAACAATTCCATTTCAAACCTTTTATATGATACACCTTTAAGATCCTCTTCAATTTCAAAACAAGGTTCAATCATCTTTCACAAAGATTCATTCATAGCTTTCAAAACTATTTCAGTTCCATTTCAAACTCGAAATCTTTCAACACAAATTGGAAATCCTCTCTTTATATGAAAACTATTATTATTTTAAAACAAATATTTTTCGTTTTGGAAAAATTCGATTACATTTGAACAAGTTAAAGTCTTTCAAACTTGGGTTAAATTTAAACTTCCAAAATAATACTTTTAAAAAATGGTATAAAACCCATATAATGCATTTATAAATAGTATTACCTTTTTAAACCATAATTTCCAAACATAGAATTCAATTTCAAATCTTGAATTCAAATTCAAATCAAATTATTTAAATTACAAAACTTTATCAAGCTATTCAAAATAACTTTTATCTTTGAAACTCCTTTTCAAAAGCTTTTCACATTTAACCCAATTCCATTTTCAAAATCATTTGGATTCAAAAATTCAATCTTTAAAACCATTTCTAAAATCTCTGACTCAACCAATTTCCTCGTGCAATCAATATTTGTGTGTGTATGGTGTAGCCAGGGGTTTTAGACAATAGTGCAACATCATCAATCATCACATCACATATTCAAGCACATCAACATCGATAAGCGGTATAATCTTATATCGCTTATCTTCATTCACAGAGTCACAGATAAATAATCTATATTTATCATAGATAAATAAATTACATTCATCACAGATCACACCAAAACAATTCGTAGCGCAAACATAACATATCAGGGATATCGAACAATTCAACAATCAATATATTTCAAACAGCGATAAGAAAGATCAATTAGTTATCTAATTAATTTAAATCAGATTAATTACTTATAAATAAACTACTAATCTTGGTTAATAAATATTAATTAATTACAACCCATTTAATTTATTATCCTTTAATAATAAAAGAATTAACCTTTATTTAATGATTAATTAGCCTTTTATTATTTAATTAATCACATTAACCAATTAGTTCTTAATTAATTGCCATTTAATTAATTGTCCTTAATTAATTATAATCAGTGATTATTCCTAATCACAAATTAATTACATCGAGTAATTATTCTCTAATTACTTAATTACTCAACCTTAATTATCAATTAATTAATTAATTAAGTAATTATTCTTAAGTAATTAATTACTTTTGATTTACTCATCATTAATTAATTAATTATCCCCAAAATAATTTCCTTAATTTCTTTATCACATTGATTAATTATCCTTAATTAATTAATTTTTCTTGACCAATTACCATATATGATTACCCTTAATCACCTATATTAATTAAATCACAAATCAATTTTGATCATTCGATTAATCAACCTTAATCATTAATTGATTAGTTTCAATTAAGTAATTATCTTTAATTACCTTCATTGGGATAGTTATCTTTAAGTTATTAATTTCCCCTTAATTACTTAATCAACTTTACTCATTAAATAATTACCTTTAAATTAAGTAATTATCTTTAATTATATAAACCATCAAGTTTAAAACAATTTAACTTTTAAAATTTAAATCCATGAAAACTTGCTTAATACTTTACCTTTGAAAACTTAGTTTATATTTCTTAAAAACCTTATTTTAAAACTTGTTTAAAATTTGAAACTTAATTTATTTTCCTTTGGAAACTTATTTAGTTTAAATATGCTTTGAAACTTGTTTAAATAAAAATCTACTTTATAACTTTAAAAAACTGTTAAATTTTAAAACCTAAAAACATATATATTTTTTTCCTTTTTAAATTTGAAATCTGGTAACAGATTAAACAAACCCGAGCCTATTTTAATTTTTTCCTGAGTTAAACGCAATTGTACTCGAGTTCGACTTCGGGTTTCCCCACCTTCCATTTGCTTCGAGTAAAATGCCTATTCTCTCGCGCTTGAATCCGAGTAGCCATCATCTTCTTCATCTACCATGCTTTCGAGATGCACAGAGCTTCTCACGTGCACGTGCACATCACGTCGCCGCTGTTCCGATTGACACTGCAACCTCAGACATATCATCTAGTATCGCCTCAACAAGTCTGAATATCCAGAAACTCGAGATGATCTCGAAATCGCAAAAGAGTAAAATCGAACATCTCTGGAACCAAATCCCAGCCACCTAAACCACCTCCTGACGCAACCTCTGACCACCAGACATTACGATGACGAGCCCCGACCTTCACCAGAGCTTCATGCTCTTATTCCCCTTACTCCAAGTGAACTCGACGCTCTAATGACGATGAACTAACCTCAAATTCAACAGCGACCCAACCTAGTATTTAAACGCTAGATCATCATCGTTCTGCCACTGTAACGACCCAGAATTTTTGATAATTAAAATTTGAATATTTAATTTATTTTAAATATTAATAAGTGAAATTTATAAGTCAAATAAATTTTATTTCGATTTATTGGATTTAATTGGATAATTAAATCGATAATTTAATATATTAAATTATGGAAATAATTGAAAATAGGGTTAAATATGATTGAAAATGTTTTGTAAAATTTTATTTTATCATATTGAAGTTAGAACGATATTTTAGAACTTTTAAAATCGAATTAAAAGTTAATTTGTAAAAATTGAATATTTTAATATTTAATCGACTAGTGAAAATAGTCAATTTTTGAACAGTCTCAGAATTGAACGAAACCAGTTCCATTGGATCCGTAATAGTTAGTTATTACCGGATTTCAATTTTCGTGTCAATCGGAGTTATCGTTTGATCGTAGCAGCTCGAAACGCATCGAATTATTTTTAATTTTAATTTGGCGAGTTAAAATAGCCATTTTTCAAAAAGTCTCGGATTTCGACGAAACAAGTTTCATCGGATCCGTAATGTGATATTATTGTAAGATTTCAAATTTCGTGTCGATTGGATTTACGGTTTGTCCGATACAAATTAAAACGCCTAGAAAATCGTTTAAATCGGTTTAATTCAAATTGAACGTTTTTAGCCATAACTCGCACAGATGTCCGAATTAGCTTCCGAAACCTGTTCCATTGTGTCCGGAACGCGGGATAAACCCTAGAAACGTCAGTTTCGGCGCGTAAATCGGAGTTGAAAAATTTAAAATGAATAGTGTTTTCGTTTAAAATTCTATAAAAGGCCCCTCACATGTTCCCTTTGCAAAAATCATTCCAAACCCTAACCCTAATATCATAGCCGCCACCCCCCTAACCTACGGCCGAAATCATCCCTCCTTTCTCCTCCTTTTTCTCGAAATCCACACAATATTGTCAAAAACTTTCAACTAGGAAAGCGTAGAGGTTAGTGTGCTCTACGAATTCAACGGTGGTGATCAAGTTTCGAGCAACGTGGTGGCCAGAAAGAGGCAATGAAGGCGCACGGTTGCGCACGAAATTCGAGGAGATTGGGGCCACCGAGTGTCGCCGGTCTCTGGCCGTGGGTAGAGCGTGGATAGGCGTGTCGAATGCAGGTACCTAATCGTGTTTTCATTCAACGTGGAAGATGAAAAATTTAACCCTAAATTCTAGTGTTGGGTTCGGCTTCAACGTGCAGGGGAGGCGCGTGAATACGAAGGGAGAAGAAGCTAATGCAACGTGCGGTCATGATGATGATTGGTGAGATCTTGCGGCTGTAATAAGAATGGGTTTAAAAATTATAAATTTTGTTGTAATTTGTATATAAATTAATTCGTTAAACTTTAAACCGTGATATCTTTGTCATACGAGGTCGAAAAATTACGAAACAGGAAGCGTTGGAATCGTATGGACGAGCACTACGCGATGAAATTGGATTGGAGTCGTTTGGAGTTAGTGAGAATTTTGGGTAAAATTAAACGCGCGTTTAATTTTATTCGAAATAAATCGCTAAAACGAAATTGAAATCAAGGTGAGAACTTCTCACTCAATCGAATCAGTTTCGATTTTATTTTAAATAGTTAGATTTAAAATATTTGAATGCATGTTTGAATGATGATTGTTATCTATTGATTGCTAAAATAGACATTATACGCCGTTAGTAAGCGGATGTTATTTATTAAAAACATATACCGCGAATATTTCATAAACAGTGAAATTGGTTTTATATATGATAGAAATATATATATATTGGCATATGTATATATTGGAGTTATTGATTCCACGCATTTTTTTAGCGGATGAGACCCTATTGCGCCGTCTATTAAGTGGATAATATTTAATAAAAACATATACCGCGATAATTTCGTACTGGAGCGAAATTGGTATTGTGCTAATGTTTGTGGATGTAGGAAAACAGGTTGGAGGGATCCAACTGGATTCCTCAACAGTTTTTATTTGATTTCAGATATTTTGATATTTGATGGATTATCATATCGATATATGATATCGTTGTTGTCGTGATTGACTATTTGGTATGTAGCATCATTGGACCAAATTTTGAAACTTTAAAATGATTTTTAAAGTGATTTTTGAGAAGTATACGTTTTATAAAAAAAATTTGGAATTTGATCCATTTTAAATAAATAAACGTTATATTTTTAAAGTTATAAAAATTATGATTTTTGAGAAAAATAGTTGAAAACTGATTTTTGAGAATATGATGCTAATGATTTTATAAAATAGTTAATCGGGATTTTTGAATTTATTATGAAAAGTTAAATATAGGATTTATAAAATTTAATTATTTTATGAATCAAAATGGTGAAATAATAAAGGAGATTTAAGACGTTTTAAAAGAATAATATAAATTGAATTATATTTAGAGATTTATAAATGGATATTTATAAATTGAAATATTGAAATTATAAAACGAATTTTTATAAGTGTTTGAATGAAGTGAAAATGAATTTCATAAATGAATGGAATTTATAGAATTTTAAACAGTGAAGTTATAAATGAAATTTTATAAACAGTAGGTTTATAAAATTTATAAAGTTATTGAAAGAATGAATTTTGGATAAATAAACAATCTTATAAGTTATAAGATTTATAATTATGATGTTTAAAGGAACGATTTTTGTGAACGAATAAATTATAAGTATTTAACTTATAATATGAACCTTTAGTTTTATAATTGAGTTATAAATTGAATAGGTTAATAAAGGAATTTATAAAAGGAGTTGTTATAAAATAAATAGAAAAGGAATTTATAAACGTTGTTTTATAAATTCGCAAACGACTTATTTTAAGAAGTAAATTGTTGAAACTTATTTATGGAGTTATATTCACGTTTTTGAACTGTGAATAATCCTTTAAAAATGAATAGAAATGATGAAATTGTTAACGTAGTATATTCACGTTTTTGAATAGTGAATAATATGTTAAAGAAAATGTTTAAATGTGATATTTTAAGCAGAATTAAAACGATCTAACGATGTTTTAAAATGTGTTGAGATTCGAAACCATAGATTTCAACATTTTTATTGTTGAAATAGACGTTTTCGAGAAATAAAAGGAAATGGTGGACTATAACACTGTTGTTATAGTAAATGATTTCCGAAAGGCAATGTTTTGTATAGTATTGGGATTTATATATCTATTTAAACTTCGAATCCCTATACTAGTGATTTTGGGTTGTCGTAACGATGTTTTACGTAACATTCGTTTTGGCCCAAATAAATATGTTTAAGAGAATGATTTCCTTAAAGAATGAAATATATACTTAATCTCGATTTAAGTATATTGAATATTTTCCAAGTGTTGAAAATAAATGGAGTTGTGAATTACTTATTAAATAAGTATGGAAATGTTTTTCCAATATAAAGTGAATATTAGAGAATTTATCTTTTTGAAGATAAATTGAAATGGATAATTGAAATCGAATATTCATAGATATTTTGGATTATAAATTCACTATGGAATTTATGAAAGAAAGTGGAATTTGATTAAAAATAAATGTTGATTTATTTTTGAAGTATTGAAATTATATATCTAGTGAAGATATTTTGGAAAATAAATAATTTGGAAAATTATTTGGAATCTGGTGATGTGTGTATATCCATTGATAGTTCAATAACCGACTATCAACGTTTCCCTTTGAATGGGTATTTGATGTGATTTGTTTGAATATGAATGCCACACTTATTTTTGAATAAGCGCTCACTATTCGGGTTAACCGGGAAAGGACGATGGGGTCGTATAACCCATTCCGAATATGTGATACGTCGTTATGATTGCATTTGAAGATCGGTGTTGAAGACCCGGTATTTGCGAAAGCGATAGGATGACCTATTGATTGTCTCTGCACTGAGTTGCAACGGTATTGAGACTCCCTAAGTGATGGGAAATCCGATCAGGATTGTGAATATCCGGTGTAACGATCCCGAATTTTTAACAATTTAAAAATGAAGATATTTAATTAATTTTAAATATTTAAGTGATGGTTTAGATTGAATTTTCAATATAACTTTGAAATTGACGATTAAATTATAGAATTTAATCTATCGAAGTTGAATTAAATTTGAATCTTCAATTTTAAGCCGATTAAAAATATTTCAAAGGCTTGTAAAATTTATATTGATAATATTGAAGATTTTAGAAGCTTCAGAAATTTATTTGGAAGTGAATTGTTCAGTTTTGAAATCAAATCGTTTGAATCGATATTTTAAAAATAGCCGTCCGAGGCACAGTCTCGGAATTCGACGAAACCAGTTCCATTGGGTCCGTAATATTGAATTATTGCGGGATTTCAAATTTCGCATTTTTCAGAGATGATATGTGAGCACACGGCGATCAAACGCGTTGAAATTTAATTCGATTTCAACTTGAATTTAAATTTAATTTATTAACAAACGCACGTTATCTTCCTTTAACCACGCCTAAATCCTTGCCTAAAATCACGCTGAGAAATCGTGTAAACCATTCCTCTATTGTTTTAAAATATCATCTCCCTCATTCCTCTCTTCAGTTCAAAATTATTTCGTTCGAATCAAATAATGGCCGCATTCCTCTCTTCTGTTTCAAGCGAATAAAAGAGAAAAAAATTTATGGCTCCTTCGTTAAACCCTCTCTTCCCAGATCAATCGAACGAGTTCTCTTCGTTTCTTCTTCCTCCCTCTAAATCTCATTCGCAACAAAAAAAAAAAAAAGAGGCCGAAGCCCTAAATCAGTTCGACCGGAATTCATTCGTAAACAAAAAAAAAAAAAAATGGTGGCGCGCGCGTTGAGGTGGTTCGTGGGTTCGTCGCGTTGGCGAGAGTGGGCGACGTCTTGGAGTTCGCGAGCAAGGAGGTGGCGCTGCGACAGCGGCGCGCGAGTGTGGCCGAGGCAGGGGGGCCGCCGCGCGTGTGGCGTAGCTGGGGGGGTTCTGCGCGTTCGCAAGATGGAGGCTAGGGCTTGCGGCGACGTGCGTGGTCGCGCGTGTGGGTGGATCTCGTGGTGGATGTGCGGCGATCTGGAGTGGGTGCGTTCGATCGATTTCAGGTGGCGCGATTCGATTGGTGATGTCGCGAGGCAGGCCGAGCTCGAGTTCGTGCCTGATGGTGATGCAGTAAAGGTATTGAATTTTATTTAATTTAATTTAATATATATATATATTAATAACAGTAAGTTGTAAAATAGAAAAAAAATGTAATGAGAAATTTTGTAAACAGTAAAGAAGAAAAAAAAAAGGAATTAGTTAGTTAAATCTATTTCGAAGAAATCAATTATTCGATTAGTTTACATTATTATATTAAGAATAAATTATTAGTTTAACCCAAATTGTTAGCCAAATGAATTATGTTTATAAATAAATTTGTTTAAAATTTAAAATCATTAGTTTAAAATTTAGATTTGTAGTTAAATAAATTTATTTAAAAGAAAAATTGATTTAAAGATATTAATTTAAAGTTTAGATTTAAATTTTTAGTTAAATCAATTTATTTAAAGAAGAAAAATATTAGTTCAAATTATTATATTGAGAATAAAATTTTAGTTTAAAAATATAATTTTTAGTTAATCAAATTTATTAAAATAAAAGGAGATATGTTTAAAATTAAATTTATTTGTTAAAACAAAATATATCAGTTAATTATAAATTTAGTTCCAAATGAGAAAATTTTATTAAAGAAAATTTGTTTAATAAATTTATAAAAATAGTTTGAATTTATTTTTTTTGTTAAAACAAAGTATTAAAAAGAATTGTTTGAAACAATTTATTAAGAAGGGATTTAATTTTAAAAATTGTAACCTTTAGTTAAAATAAATTTATTAAACAAAGAAAATAATTTATTTAAGGAAAGATTAGTTGATTTAAAAGTTACTAAAAAGGAAATCTTTAGTTAAAAAAATTAAATCTATAGTTAATTAAATTATTTGAAAGAGAGTTTGGTTAATTTAATTTAATTTATAGTTAAAATAAATTTTTTAAAGAAGAAACGGATTTAAATAAAACTATTGATTTATTAAACAATCAAAAATGAAAATTTATTATTCGATCTATTCGAATATTAATAAATTGTATAAAATTGTTATACAAGGTATAAATGAAGGAATCAAGTTGAATTGGAAGTGGATTGCAAACAGGCATTAAAGGTGAGAACTTCTCACTCAAAAAGGGTTTATTAAATTTTAAATAGTTATATTTAAAATTTGTTGATGGATTGATTGATTGTTTGCTTGATTGTGATAGTAGATATTTTAGGATATATCTATATATAGCAATATATATATATTGGCATATGTATATATTGCAGTTGATTGATTTCCCGCCTCGTATAGCGGATGAGACCCTATTGCGCCGTTAGTAAGCGGATATATGTATATTTATAAAATCCCATATACCGCGATATTCCGTCTTGAAACGGAATGGTATTGTGCTAATGTCTGTGGATGCAGGAAAACAGGTTGGAGGGATCCAACTGGATTCCTCACAAATATTTATTGATTTTAAATATTGTGATGCTTGATTGTTTATCAAATCGATATATGATATTGAAAAATCGTGATTGACTATTGATGTGTTGCATCATCGGATCCAATTTTGAAAGTTTAAAAATAACGATTTTTATTTATAAAGGATTCTAAAGTGATTTTGAAAATATACGTTTATAAAATATTTTTGGAATTGATTTATTACAAATAAATAAACGTTATAATTTTTATGTTATAAAAATTATGATTTTTGAGGAATGTAGTTCAAAGTGATTTTTGAGAATATGAGATTAATGATTTGATAAAATAATTTAAACTGGGATTTTTGAATCTATTATAAAAAGTTTAAGAATAGGATTTATGAAATTTGATTATTTTATAAATCAAAGTGATGAAATTATGAAAGACTTTGAAGATGTTTCAAAAAGAATAATATAAATTGTTTTATATTAAAAGATTTATAAATCGATATTTATAAATTAAAAACATTAGAATTTGTAAAACGAACTTTTCTAAGTGTTAAAATAAATTGAAAATAAATTTCATAAATAGAAATGGAATTATAGAATTATAACGGTGAAGTTATAAATAGAATTTTATAAGCAGTAGGTTTATAAAATTTATAAAGTTATTAAAGGAATGATTTTGGATAAATGAATGAATCTTATAAGTTATAAGATTATAAATTTATGAAGTTTAAAGGAAGGATTTTGTAAATAAATAAATTATAAGTATTTGACTTATAATATGAATTTTTAGTATATCATTGTGATATGAATTGAGACAGGTTAATAAAGAAAATTTATAAAAGGAAGTTGATGTAAAATAAATAGAATAGAATTTATAAACGTTGTTTTATAAATTCAAAACGACTTATTTTGATAAGTAAATTGTTCTAATTTATTAATGGAGTTATATTCATGTTTTAAACAGTGAATAATTCCTTAAAATAAAAGGAATAGAAGGAATGAAATTTATTAATAATATATTCACGTTTTTGTATAGTGAATATTATGTTAAAGAATTATTTGGAATATGATGTTTTAAATAGAATTAAAACGATCTAATGATGTTCTAAAATATGTTGAGATTCGAAACCATAGATTTCAACATTTATTGTTGAAATAGATGTTTTCGAGAAATAAAAGGAAATGGTAGATTATAACACTGTTGTTATAATAGATGATTTCCGAAAGGAAATGTTTTTGTATAGTATTGGGATTTATATATCTATTTTTAATTTCGAATCCCTATACTAGTGATTTTGGGTTGTCGTAACGATGTTTTACGCAACATCGTTTTGGCCCAAATAAATACGGTTAAGTGAATGATTTCCTTAAAGAAAGAAATATATACTTAATTTCGATTTAAGTATATAGAATATTTTCTAAGTGTTGAAAATAAAAGATTGTGAATTACTTATTTAATAAGTATAGAAATGTTTTCCAATATAAAGTGAATATGTTGAGAATTTATCTTTTTGAAGATAAATTGAAAAATGGATATTTGAAATCATATATTCATAAATATTTTGGAAATATAAATTCAATATGGAATTTATAAAAGGAATTGGGAAAATAGGTTTAAAATAAATATTGATTTATTTTTGAAATATGGAAAGTTATATCTTCTAAAGATATTTTTGTGAAATAAATAATTTGGAAAATTATTTGGAATCTGTTGATGCTGGCATATCTATTGATAGTTCAATGACCGACTATCAATATTTACCTTTAAATAGGTATTTGTTGTGAATTGTTTGAAATTGAATGCCACACTTATTTTTTTTAAAATAAGCGCTCACTATTCGGGTTAACCGGGAAAGGACCATGGGGTCGTATAACCCATTCCGAATATGTGATACGTCGTTATGAATTGCATTCGAAGACCGGTGTTGAAGACCGGATATTTTCGAAAACGAGAGGGTTTCTTATTGATTGTCTCTGCACTGGCTGATCCCCGGTATAGAGATCTCCATAAGTGATGGGATATCCGAACGTGATTAGAGATTATTCGGATTGCAAGGACTTCTTTGGAAGTGCCTTCGGTTCTGTTCGAGCCCGGAACAGACTTTTATGGATTGTATGTCTGACATTACAAGTTGAGATATAAAGCCGATTTCTTTCAAATATATTTCTGTTGGTGGCGGAGAATTTATTCTTTGCTTAACACCCTTCTTTGAGACGTACGAGTTCAGAGGTTATATAGTTGAAGTTATCAGCGATATATTCCCAGTTTGGTAATGTGACATGCTGAGTGATGCTGAAATGATCATTGTGGTGATTATTTGTGATAGGATCATTTATTTGATCGTCTATCTTAGTGATCATTGTGTTGATCATTTGTTGACCCAAAGCACGGCTTTTTGTACAAAGTGTGTTTTTGTGGACGTGACTTCGTCGAGCCTCACATCCCGGAAATGGTCAAAACAGGAAAGATGCAGCAAGGTTATTAGGGGTTGCTGTAGCTCCCCTTAGGGTATGTGCATTTCCTTCTGGAAAGGGGTGGTATCATGGTATGGAGCCCAGATACTTACTCATGTTGAAAACACTCTATTTATTATGGTGTGATGTTGGATATCGAGCGCTCGGTTGAAAAGGTCCTAAAGGACCGGGGAATGGCGTGCTCGTGTCAGTAGTTACCCAGTTAAGGGGTAACCCGGCCTTGTGTTGGCAGAGTTCCGGTTTGGTTCTCGGGGGTGTCTTTCCAGAGGCATTCTCAGTGGCAATGGGAAGTTCCTTGGCCTGACCATTTGTTGGAAATCCAATTCCCAATACGAAACTTTTACGGTATTAGTTGTAGAACCTGCTATTCACTTATGGTGGTCACCACTGTTTGGATAGTAGCTATAGTAGGCATAGTTCGAAATGTCTATGTTGGCTAAGATTTATATTCTACTTTCGAAATATTTCTCTACACTATGCACTAATAATAATATGAAATGTTCTTTAAATGCGTATCAAGCATCTTTGACTATCATAAGGAGAAATCTCCTCCGATTCTGCGTTTGCATTGTGTGTGTGTGCGGGAGGCCTTATGGTAGTCTCATTTTTAAAAAGCATTGCGAATTGAATTTAAAAATATTCCTCTATTTGATTTTAAAGTTAAATAAAATGTTTTGAGTTCTCACACCAGTCTTGTTAAGCTATTGGGTTATGTGATGGGGGGTTCTCGCTTCGCGGTTTGGTGGCGAACGGGAGACTCTTACTCCCACACATCCTCTTTTAGGGGGTTGGTTAGGCGTAAGCTGTGACAGTCGAAAGGCTGGCCGTAAAAGCAAGTTTGGGATACCAGTGTAAGCCACGGTGGGGCTGGGATGGTTGAAAAGCCTACCGGTTGTGACCACTCCCGTCGAAAATTTTTGGGACGTTACATTTGGTATCAGAGCTGTTGGTTAAGCGACAACCAAGGTTCTGATGGGTATTACTCGTTAGAGATAGAGTCAGCAGTACTCTAGAATGAGTTTGAGTGTAATAATAGATATGAGCGCGTATTTGTTAGTGAATATAAAATTGATTTATATAATGAAATAATTTTGTCCAAAACTATTTTTGAATAGAAAAGAAATGGTTTTCTATGAATTATTATAGTATATGGTTGCATGATTGTTAGAAGTGATAATATCGAATTATTATCATTAATAATGGAAAGAAATAGATGGATTGAATTCAAGTAAATTAACTTGATAATTTATTCATTTGTGAAATAATTTCAAATGGAATTGAATAAATAAAATAGAATTGGATTTCTAAGTGAAAATGAGATGAATTGAATATTGAAATGAATTAGTGAATAAAACTAATTCAATATAGTAATGTGAATTACTAAATAAAAGTTAATCGTTAGAATTCAATATTTAAAATTGAGAATTGAATTCGAATGAATTTGAGATTGTGAATTGAATTGAAACGTGAAATTGAATGAAAAATTGAATATGTAACTTCAATACTGAAGTAAAAACATATAAAGAAGCATATATTGGAAATTTTGTAATAGAATTTGCAAAATGGTTTGAATGTCGGATTTGAATGCTGCTACTAGCAGATTATACAGGTTATACAGGTATATAAAGGAATTGAGATTTTGATTTCGAAGATAAAATTGAATTGCTCGACAAAAAGGTACGTATTTCAATTTCAGTATGAGATTTGGTGACTTTCTTCTCTAGCCACTTGGCTTTTCTCTTTTCTTTTTGATTCTGAGGGGCCGTGGTGCCATTTTGTAGTCGTACCGAGCTAGCCGCGCAAAGGAGACGCTGGCGAAATTTTTCGAAAATTTAGGGTGTTAGAAAATTTTTGAGAAAATTTTGAAAGTTTGAAATTTGAATTTGAATTTAAATTTGAATGGTTAGTACAACAATATAGTTTGAAACTTATAATTGAAGTTAGAAAGCTAGTTGAAATGATAGTAAATCTCTAGTAAAAAGATTTAGGCTAGTAAGTTGATAAAACTCTTTGGATTGTGAAAAATAATAGACGGGATAAGGGCATTCTTCTTAACTTGTAATTTCGGGACGAAATTCTTTTAAGGGGGAAGGATTGTAACGATCCCGAATTTTTAACAATTTAAAAATGAAGATATTTAATTAATTTTAAATATTTAAGTGATGGTTTAGATTGAATTTTCAATATAACTTTGAAATTGACGATTAAATTATAGAATTTAATCTATCGAAGTTGAATTAAATTTGAATCTTCAATTTTAAGCCGATTAAAAATATTTCAAAGGCTTGTAAAATTTATATTGATAATATTGAAGATTTTAGAAGCTTCAGAAATTTATTTGGAAGTGAATTGTTCAGTTTTGAAATCAAATCGTTTGAATCGATATTTTAAAAATAGCCGTCCGAGGCACAGTCTCGGAATTCGACGAAACCAGTTCCATTGGGTCCGTAATATTGAATTATTGCGGGATTTCAAATTTCGCATTTTTCAGAGATGATATGTGAGCACACGGCGATCAAACGCGTTGAAATTTAATTCGATTTCAACTTGAATTTAAATTTAATTTATTAACAAACGCACGTTATCTTCCTTTAACCACGCCTAAATCCTTGCCTAAAATCACGCTGAGAAATCGTGTAAACCATTCCTCTGTTGTTTTAAAATATCATCTCCCTCATTCCTCTCTTCAGTTCAAAATTATTTCGTTCGAATCAAATAATGGCCGCATTCCTCTCTTCTGTTTCAAGCGAATAAAAGAGAAAAAAATTTATGGCTCCTTCGTTAAACCCTCTCTTCCCAGATCAATCGAACGAGTTCTCTTCGTTTCTTCTTCCTCCCTCTAAATCTCATTCGCAACAAAAAAAAAAAAAAAGAGGCCGAAGCCCTAAATCAGTTCGACCGGAATTCATTCGTAAACAAAAAAAAAAAAAAAAATGGTGGCGTGCGCGTTGAGGTGGTTCGTGGGTTCGTCGCGTTTGGCGAGAGTGGGCGACGTCTTGGAGTTCGCGAGCAAGGAGGTGGCGCTGCGACAGCGGCGCGCGAGTGTGGCCGAGGCAGGGGGGACCGCCGCGCGTGTGGCGTAGCTGGGGGGGTTCTGCGCGTTCGCAAGATGGAGGCTAGGGCTTGCGGCGACGTGCGTGGTCGCGCGTGTGGGTGGATCTCGTGGTGGATGTGCGGCGATCTGGAGTGGGTGCGTTCGATCGATTTCAGGTGGCGCGATTTGATTGGTGATGTCGCGAGGCAGGCCGAGCTCGAGTTCGTGCCTGATGGTGATGCAGTAAAGGTATTGAATTTTATTTAATTTAATTTAATATATATATATATTAATAACAGTAAGTTGTAAAATAGAAAAAAAATGTAATGAGAAATTTTGTAAACAGTAAAGAAGAAAAAAAAAAGGAATTAGTTAGTTAAATCTATTTCGAAGAAATCAATTATTCGATTAGTTTACATTATTATATTAAGAATAAATTATTAGTTTAACCCAAATTGTTAGCCAAATGAATTATGTTTATAAATAAATTTGTTTAAAATTTAAAATCATTAGTTTAAAATTTAGATTTGTAGTTAAATAAATTTATTTAAAAGAAAAATTGATTTAAAGATATTAATTTAAAGTTTAGATTTAAATTTTTAGTTAAATCAATTTATTTAAAGAAGAAAAATATTAGTTCAAATTATTATATTGAGAATAAAATTTTAGTTTAAAAATATAATTTTTAGTTAATCAAATTTATTAAAATAAAAGGAGATATGTTTAAAATTAAATTTATTTGTTAAAACAAAATATATCAGTTAATTATAAATTTAGTTCCAAATGAGAAAATTTTATTAAAGAAAATTTGTTTAATAAATTTATAAAAATAGTTTGAATTTATTTTTTTTGTTAAAACAAAGTATTAAAAAGAATTGTTTGAAACAATTTATTAAGAAGGGATTTAATTTTAAAAATTGTAACCTTTAGTTAAAATAAATTTATTAAACAAAGAAAATAATTTATTTAAGGAAAGATTAGTTGATTTAAAAGTTACTAAAAAGGAAATCTTTAGTTAAAAAAATTAAATCTATAGTTAATTAAATTATTTGAAAGAGAGTTTGGTTAATTTAATTTAATTTATAGTTAAAATAAAATTTTTAAAGAAGAAACGGATTTAAATAAAACTATTGATTTATTAAACAATCAAAAATGAAAATTTATTATTCGATCTATTCGAATATTAATAAATTGTATAAAATTGTTATACAAGGTATAAATGAAGGAATCAAGTTGAATTGGAAGTGGATTGCAAACAGGCATTAAAGGTGAGAACTTCTCACTCAAAAAGGGTTTATTAAATTTTAAATAGTTATATTTAAAATTTGTTGATGGATTGATTGATTGTTTGCTTGATTGTGATAGTAGATATTTTAGGATATATCTATATATAGCAATATATATATATATTGGCATATGTATATATTGCAGTTGATTGATTTCCCGCCTCGTATAGCGGATGAGACCCTATTGCGCCGTTAGTAAGCGGATATATGTATATTTATAAAATCCCATATACCGCGATATTCCGTCTTGAAACGGAATGGTATTGTGCTAATGTCTGTGGATGCAGGAAAACAGGTTGGAGGGATCCAACTGGATTCCTCACAAATATTTATTGATTTTAAATATTGTGATGCTTGATTGTTTATCAAATCGATATATGATATTGAAAAATCGTGATTGACTATTGATGTGTTGCATCATCGGATCCAATTTTGAAAGTTTAAAAATAACGATTTTTATTTATAAAGGATTCTAAAGTGATTTTGAAAATATACGTTTATAAAATATTTTTGGAATTGATTTATTACAAATAAATAAACGTTATAATTTTTATGTTATAAAAATTATGATTTTTGAGGAATGTAGTTCAAAGTGATTTTTGAGAATATGAGATTAATGATTTGATAAAATAATTTAAACTGGGATTTTTGAATCTATTATAAAAAGTTTAAGAATAGGATTTATGAAATTTGATTATTTTATAAATCAAAGTGATGAAATTATGAAAGACTTTGAAGATGTTTCAAAAAGAATAATATAAATTGTTTTATATTAAAAGATTTATAAATCGATATTTATAAATTAAAAACATTAGAATTTGTAAAACGAACTTTTCTAAGTGTTAAAATAAATTGAAAATAAATTTCATAAATAGAAATGGAATTATAGAATTATAACGGTGAAGTTATAAATAGAATTTTATAAGCAGTAGGTTTATAAAATTTATAAAGTTATTAAAGGAATGATTTTGGATAAATGAATGAATCTTATAAGTTATAAGATTATAAATTTATGAAGTTTAAAGGAAGGATTTTGTAAATAAATAAATTATAAGTATTTGACTTATAATATGAATTTTTAGTATATCATTGTGATATGAATTGAGACAGGTTAATAAAGAAAATTTATAAAAGGAAGTTGATGTAAAATAAATAGAATAGAATTTATAAACGTTGTTTTATAAATTCAAAACGACTTATTTTGATAAGTAAATTGTTCTAATTTATTAATGGAGTTATATTCATGTTTTAAACAGTGAATAATTCCTTAAAATAAAAGGAATAGAAGGAATGAAATTTATTAATAATATATTCACGTTTTTGTATAGTGAATATTATGTTAAAGAATTATTTGGAATATGATGTTTTAAATAGAATTAAAACGATCTAATGATGTTCTAAAATATGTTGAGATTCGAAACCATAGATTTCAACATTTATTGTTGAAATAGATGTTTTCGAGAAATAAAAGGAAATGGTAGATTATAACACTGTTGTTATAATAGATGATTTCCGAAAGGAAATGTTTTTGTATAGTATTGGGATTTATATATCTATTTTTAATTTCGAATCCCTATACTAGTGATTTTGGGTTGTCGTAACGATGTTTTACGCAACATCGTTTTGGCCCAAATAAATACGGTTAAGTGAATGATTTCCTTAAAGAAAGAAATATATACTTAATTTCGATTTAAGTATATAGAATATTTTCTAAGTGTTGAAAATAAAAGATTGTGAATTACTTATTTAATAAGTATAGAAATGTTTTCCAATATAAAGTGAATATGTTGAGAATTTATCTTTTTGAAGATAAATTGAAAAATGGATATTTGAAATCATATATTCATAAATATTTTGGAAATATAAATTCAATATGGAATTTATAAAAGGAATTGGGAAAATAGGTTTAAAATAAATATTGATTTATTTTTGAAATATGGAAAGTTATATCTTCTAAAGATATTTTTGTGAAATAAATAATTTGGAAAATTATTTGGAATCTGTTGATGCTGGCATATCTATTGATAGTTCAATGACCGACTATCAATATTTACCTTTAAATAGGTATTTGTTGTGAATTGTTTGAAATTGAATGCCACACTTATTTTTTTTAAAATAAGCGCTCACTATTCGGGTTAACCGGGAAAGGACCATGGGGTCGTATAACCCATTCCGAATATGTGATACGTCGTTATGAATTGCATTCGAAGACCGGTGTTGAAGACCGGATATTTTCGAAAACGAGAGGGTTTCTTATTGATTGTCTCTGCACTGGCTGATCCCCGGTATAGAGATCTCCATAAGTGATGGGAAATCCGAACGTGATTAGAGATTATTCGGATTGCAAGGACTTCTTTGGAAGTGCCTTCGGTTCTGTTCGAGCCCGGAACAGACTTTTATGGATTGTATGTCTGACATTACAAGTTGAGATATAAAGCCGATTTCTTTCAAATATATTTCTGTTGGTGGCGGAGAATTTATTCTTTGCTTAACACCCTTCTTTGAGACGTACGAGTTCTGTGACGGCCCGTTTTCCCGTACCCTTTGAATCGACAATAAACCACCCATGTCCAACTCAAATTGCACGAAAAAACGGATCATCAAGGGTGATAAAGAAAAATAGACAGAACAGAATCTCACACGAATGGAATAACATATATTATTTCAATAAAAATATTTACAGCGGAAAATTTTAAAATACAATATCAGAGTCTAACCTAGATTCAGCTTGGACAGTTATAGAACCTGCCCTTACAATTGCTGACAAACATCAAACAAAATACACTAAGCAAAGGCGATGAAAGAATATCTTCATGCGTCCATGAATATCTCCAGCTCTCCCCTGGAACTTCAACTTCCTTCGACTATCCTGAAACTACTCGGATCTGACCCAAGTATTGAAAATACCCGGATCAGGCTTGATAAACCAGCGTGAGAAAAACTCAATAATAAATGACAGTGTCATATATCAGCCTTTGGATAAAATCTTTTGAAATAAATAGTATCTCATAAGACCACGCCCACACATAAACACGGACGGGTTTTTACCTTATGATAACTAAAACACTTTTATATCAAAACCTTTGATATTATTTCTAATGACATTTCTTTGAAAACATTTGCAAATAAACTTATTAATCTTATCCGAAATGGTTACCCATATAGCATTTCGAGGCTATTCATTACGCCAATACAAACAAAACCGTAGGTTCTTATTGGAGAATGGATTTCCATACAAATGACCAGGCGCAGGATCTACCTTCCGAAATGGGTACACCTCTAGATGGATGTCCCGAGGCACAGAACATCTGCCCTCTACCAACACAAGACCGGCCCACCTCTGTAACTAGATGGTACCGAATATGTCACCCCCCGGTCGTTACCGACCTTTATCGAGGGCCCTCTAGCATACACCACATTAATTAACATCCCGACGTCATAGCGGGAAGAAATATATCTAGAAGGGGATGATCATACCCTAATGGGAATGACCCACATAGCCCTGCTGCATCTAATCCTGTTTCGGTCATTTCCGGTTTGATGAGGCTTGAGGCTACGATTACCTTTTCACAAAGCACATATCACATCTTTGAATGCCACATTGCCATTTCCGTTAACTACTAATTGCCTTCCACAAAAATGCAACCCTTGAGCTCGTATGTCTCAAGAAGGGTGTTAAGCTAAGAGAAGTTGCCTTCTCCGCCACCACTAATGTACGTTTGTAAAAACCAATGTACGTAATCTTTAGAAATGCAACGTCAGACAAACGTCCATACAAGTTGTCCAGGAACAGGACAAACCGAAGGTACTTTCCTCGGCCATTACTAGGCGAGAAGCCCTTGCAATCCGCAAAATCTCTATCACGAGGAGACCACTGCTATATATAACTCTATAATTGGGTGCGACCCGAGCAAATCAACAAGCAGTCCTCACGCTAGGAAGATCCACGGTCTTCAATCACCATCTTCAACATGTCTTCACGTTCGAACGTACACATGGGTTCGAAGTGGTTTTCGGATAGGAATTAACCAAATCCGACTCCGGTTCCTTCGAAATCCAATCATCGATAAAAAGTGAATATGAGAATATAGGATTTATTAAGTCTCTTTTCACTTAAATTCTTTTCAGATGATTTCGAAATTCTCTTTCTTTCAACTTAGGATAATTCTAAGTAATTCATTCTTTTGTTTTGGAAAATATCTCAGATTTCTCTACTTAATTCTTGATCCAAATTTCTTAACTTTTAACTTAAGGAAAACATTCCCTTTATAATATCACCTTCCAAAACATCCATTTAATCTAAAGGATTATTCACTGTCCAAAATCGCGAATATAATTCCTTTAATAACTTTCACATTTAACTTATCAATTTAAATTGATTTCAGATTTACAAAACGGTGTTTATAAATTCCATTTTTATATCTCACTTGTAAGTCAAAATCCAATACTCTTATTTACCAATTCATTCCTAAAATTCATTATAAATTCTTTTCTAAACTTCACAGGTTAGTAGAAATCATTCATTTTGGAGATTGCTTAACTTTTGGATAATACCAATCTTCTTTTATTTTGGAAAACTTAACAGAATCTTTTTATTTTGAGAGCATCCGGGCTTTCCTTTCGATCTGTTCCACCCCTCGCCTAAGAAAAGAAAACATAGGCCAGGTAAGTTCAGGGCACTGGTTGCTCCATCCCTAACCTTAGTTAAACACCTTGTTTTATCTTCCCAGATCTCACAGGCGGGACAAATGTACTAGTCGTTTCCGCATACTCAGATTTTCAACTTATTTTGGAATTGCTTACAAATATTCCAAATTATCTTTTTAAAACGCTTAATTATCCTTTTTAAAACATTCACAATTGATTCTGGGAAACATCATTATTTTTAAACTCATATTCCAAAAATTATAGAATTCACAGCATAAAAGTGCTGCGGAAAGTGCTATATAAGCTTATTTGATTAAAACAACTTTTAAACATTCGCTAATTCATATTTTCCAATCCAAATCTCTTTTAAATCATTTAAATAGATTTATCAAATTTATTCCATATTTTTCCTTAATTCAAAACATTCATTCGAACAGATTTTCTATTATGGTCACTAAACTGCACTAGCGTGATTTTTTTAGAAAATTGATTTGGACTTAATTCAAAATCTACTTATCGAAACTTTGAGTTTCTTTCTTCGTTTAGAAGATATGGATATAATAGTCCGGAATTTTCTTATCTCGAAGAATTCCGAGCAATATTCCACTCTACACATTCATTTGAACTTTTTAACGCGAAATCGCGAACTACCGTTGCGCGACGCGTCTAGTTTTAACTTATTTTTTCAACATTTGAAATAATTTATTCAAATTGGATTTCAATACTTATAAAATGATTAGAAACCATTTTAAATCAATGTTTTCACTTTTTAAAGCTTTTAAAATATATTTTCACTCTTACCACATTAAAATATTATTATATTCCCATTATTTTAATATTAAACTTTAAATCCCAATTTCAACTCAATTTCAATTCTAATCTCAAATTAAACACATTTAAAACTTAGATTTCAAATCTAATTCCAATTTAAATTTCAATTTAATCTCAAACTAAACTTCACTTTTTCAAAATCGATTTTAATTTCAATTTCACTATTCATCTAAATTTCAATTTCTAATTAGCTATTCTTTTCAAATCCGTTTCACTTCAAATTTCAAATTCTCTTTCATTTTAACTTTAATTTCACTTCTAAATGAAAAGAGACTTATTTTTCCACAATTTCTCATATTACTAAAATATGGTCTTACTAATCAAAGTGACTACTTAATCAAAATGAACATATCCAATATTCATATTTATTACTAACATAACATCCATTCAACAAATCACATGCATATGATTTCAAATCTAACATTCACTATTAATATCATAACGGGATATATTATCACAATTCACTTAATTTACTAATTTTCAAATCATCCATATTAACAATCAATTTGGTATAAACATTCATATGTCATAAGGGTGTAAATATGATTGTTATAACATAATCAAAATATAAATTCAAAAGCGATGAGAATTTCTCACCTTTAACCAAACGTTTAACTTCCTACCAACATTCATTTAATTCAACGCTTCACTAAACCTTATCATAACCATGCTTCCAAGTGCTCGACCATCTCCATCTTTACTTGCTTTGCTCACGTCCTTCCTTTATCAACTTCCAAACTCATGGCCTAAGGCCTTTTTTAAGAAGAGAAGAAGAAGAAGTGAATTAAGAAGAGGTTAGAGAGTAACAAGTGGATTAGTGCTTAAGCACTCCACTATTTTTAACCCTCCTACCTCTCTTAAGAGAGAAGCCATTAAAATAGCTTAAAGGAAGAAGAAGAAAAGAAAGATTTGTGTGAAAATGAAAGAGGTATGCATGGCTATTTATAGGAAAAAGTTTGAAATAAAATATTATTATGTAAAATGACCAAAATGCCCTTTACTTACTTTTTAACTTAACATCACATTTCAAATCATGCTTTATGTCACTTTCACTTAAGAAGTAAGTAAAGTAAAGTAATAATTATGTTTGGTTTGATTTGATGTTGATTTGATGTTTACTTTTGACTTTTCTTACTTACTTTTCTTAATTATATTCTAGAATTTTCTAAGTATGTTTATTAAAAGTAAACTTGATTAGTGAATTAATTAATACTTATACTATTTGAATATATGTTCCTATATGAGAAAATAAAGGTGCGACGACGTTGCGACAACTTTTAATTGACAAAACGTCGTTTTTCGACGAAATGTTTTACGGTCACATTTTGACGTTTTAGTTAAACTATGTATTGAAGTAAACCAAATTTAAAAATGAACTTTTTACTTCTTTAAATAAATTAAAACAAGTCTCTTTATATTCTAAAATCATATTTAATTAATATCAAAATCTCTAATTTTACCGTGTATGCAAAACTGACAAAATGCGACAAATTTTGGTTATTTTTATAAAACGATTATTAACAAATTTTTAAATCTTTTAACATACTTTTATTATCTTTATTAGATGTTTTAAATAAGATTTACCTTTTTTAAATAGATATTTAAATCCATTTATTTAAGCCTTTAATTATTATTAACAAAACTTAACTTTTGTCGATTTGTTCTAAAATCCAAATTCATACTTTTTTTTAATTTATTAACTATAAGAATATATAACTTCTTCACTATTATTTATTATATATATCATATTATTTAAGATTTAAACTCCTTTTTAAATTTAAATCGATCGAAATCTCTCATTTTCGAAGTAGCGAAAATACGGGTCGTTACATTCTCCCCTACTTAAAAGCATTTCGTCCTCGAAATGAAAGTTAGATAAAGGAATCTATCTCATACTCATCCTCAAAAAAAAATTGACTTATTTCTATTGATGATAGAAAAGAAGAAGGCCGATATCATAACAACACTAAAACAAATGATGCCAAACATATATAAAGATTCCCCACACTAAGCTGAGTACTTATCACTTTCTTAAGATTATATATACATACATCAAGTCAAACTTCTATCCTTCCCATCCTAGTGCGTACTGCACACTTAAGATAATGTATCCAACTATCAAACAAGACCATACATCCAAAAACAACCAAACTAATACTATATCAACATAAATGAATACAACCACATAACTCATCCTTTGACCTAAGCATGTACTACACCTGAGGTCTATATATATACATACCAAAACATAATTTTAACCATTATCTCTTATGTCTTCTATTCAAGATAACTATCGAACTACTGAGTTGATAGACCCAACACATCATACTATATGTGATATTTGATTCGATCTATTATTCAAATCCACAACTTTTCTTTCGAACTAGTATCGATCCCCCGATTTTCTACTGCGGACTTTGATCAGACTTCTTGATCACAAACCCTTGGTTTCCTTGCATAGCTCTCAACTATGATAGAAAACTCGTGTACATAATCACAAACTCTCATCAATATTCGCCATCAAAAATTGAGTGATAAATCCTTTTTCGGATTGGTGTAAACACCTCAAAGTTTTGTACTCAAATCTTAGATCAAATTTTATGTGCCAAAATGATCTACGTTTAACTTATGTACTTATTCACATTCATCTTTACCTAATACATTTCTTCCAAACTTCTATTAATCCAAGTTTATTTCACAACCATTTACTTTCTTCTAAATCCATTATTACTTAAGCTTACAAATGACTTAACTTGTATAATATACCTTTACTTCCTAAGAGTATATATACATATCCCAAATCTTCAAATCGTCATTTACTTTAATTAGCGTCTTCAACAAATGTGGAATTCTATTATTCCAAATAAATAAGTTATAAAACTTAATCCCTAGTTTTTTTTTTTTACCTAAGGTCTCCATTTAGCTAATATTATTTATCTAATCCATATTTTAATAAGACAACTTTACTAAATGTACGTCCTTTTTCTTACAAAGTTAACTTATTTACCTATCCATTTTCTAAATCAAATTTCTTAACCTTAAATCCGTCAAATACCTTATAGTCAAATTGTGAAACTTAATTCACATGGTATTTGTTATTTAAACATTTTCATCCAACATTCAACTACTAATCATATTATTCAAAACTACCTCCTTCTAATCTTACTTCATTTTGAATTATAAATATTACCCTAAATGTATCATTATTTCAAATTTTATATTAGGATGATATTTCTTATACCTCTTGTTTCTAATCAAAGTGTCTAAATTTCAAATTACCTTAACTCATTTATAAGTTATAGAACTTATCCTTTCATAATATATTAACCCAAAATTTCAATTTTGGCTTATCTTTTCTATCTTATTGACAAGAATTTTTTCTAAGTGTAAATTTTCACTTTACTTCCTCTAATTACACTTCTAGCTTCAATATTATCATCAAATATCTTATAATCAAATTGTGAGTTTTACTTCACAATATATTTGTACTTAGCTTTTAAATCCATCCATTATGATAATCACTTAATTATTATTTCTTAATACCAAGTATCTAAGGGTATATGATTACAGTTTTAAATTCTAGCTTTCAACTAACTGATCCTATATGAAATATCTTATAGTCAAATTGTGCAATTCTAATCACAAGATATTCATATTTTAGTTTCGCTAAGCTAAATTACAATCAATCCTTAACCCAAAAGATAATAATATCTCTTTTAATATTTATAATATAGACCCAAGGTAAAATTATTTCATTTACCAATTTCTTTAAAACAAAATCATTTTTATAAAATTAACAAATACGCGCTCATATATATATAATACTCTCATAACTCATTCTAGGGCATTACTAACCCTATCTCTAATGAGTTACTCATCCTAGGATATTACTAATCCTATCTCTGATGAGAATTTACCCATAATAGAGCCAAGGTTCTCGCTTAACCTTCAGCTCTGATACCAAATGTGACGGCCCGTTTTCCCGTACCCTTTGAATCGACAATAAACCACCCATGTCCAACTCAAATTGCACGAAAAAACGGATCATCAAGGGTGATAAAGAAAAATAGACAGAACAGAATCTCACACGAATGGAATAACATATATTATTTCAATAAAAATATTTACAGCGGAAAATTTTAAAATACAATATCAGAGTCTAACCTAGATTCAGCTTGGACAGTTATAGAACCTGCCCTTACAATTGCTGACAAACATCAAACAAAATACACTAAGCAAAGGCGATGAAAGAATATCTTCATGCGTCCATGAATATCTCCAGCTCTCCCCTGGAACTTCAACTTCCTTCGACTATCCTGAAACTACTCGGATCTGACCCAAGTATTGAAAATACCCGGATCAGGCTTGATAAACCAGCGTGAGAAAAACTCAATAATAAATGACAGTGTCATATATCAGCCTTTGGATAAAATCTTTTGAAATAAATAGTATCTCATAAGACCACGCCCACACATAAACACGGACGGGTTTTTACCTTATGATAACTAAAACACTTTTATATCAAAACCTTGGAGGTGACCACAAGTGATACCTCGGATCTGCTTTTACGGCAAGCCTCTCGACTATCAACCAACCCTTTCACACTAGGGACATGTAGGGGCAAGAGTCTAAGCTTCGTCACTGTTCACAAAGCGAGAACCCCCTATCATGCTGAACATAATCAAGCAAAACCGATGTACGTAATCTTTAGAAATGCAACGTCAGACAAACGTCCATACAAGTTGTCCAGGAACAGGACAAACCGAAGGTACTTTCCTCGGCCATTACTAGGCGAGAAGCCCTTGCAATCCGCAAAATCTCTATCACGAGGAGACCACTGCTATATATAACTCTATAATTGGGTGCGACCCGAGCAAATCAACAAGCAGTCCTCACGCTAGGAAGATCCACGGTCTTCAATCACCATCTTCAACATGTCTTCACGTTCGAACGTACACATGGGTTCGAAGTGGTTTTCGGATAGGAATTAACCAAATCCGACTCCGGTTCCTTCGAAATCCAATCATCGATAAAAAGTGAATATGAGAATATAGGATTTATTAAGTCTCTTTTCACTTAAATTCTTTTCAGATGATTTCGAAATTCTCTTTCTTTCAACTTAGGATAATTCTAAGTAATTCATTCTTTTGTTTTGGAAAATATCTCAGATTTCTCTACTTAATTCTTGATCCAAATTTCTTAACTTTTAACTTAAGGAAAACATTCCCTTTATAATATCACCTTCCAAAACATCCATTTAATCTAAAGGATTATTCACTGTCCAAAATCGCGAATATAATTCCTTTAATAACTTTCACATTTAACTTATCAATTTAAATTGATTTCAGATTTACAAAACGGTGTTTATAAATTCCATTTTTATATCTCACTTGTAAGTCAAAATCCAATACTCTTATTTACCAATTCATTCCTAAAATTCATTATAAATTCTTTTCTAAACTTCACAGGTTAGTAGAAATCATTCATTTTGGAGATTGCTTAACTTTTGGATAATACCAATCTTCTTTTATTTTGGAAAACTTAACAGAATCTTTTTATTTTGAGAGCATCCGGGCTTTCCTTTCGATCTGTTCCACCCCTCGCCTAAGAAAAGAAAACATAGGCCAGGTAAGTTCAGGGCACTGGTTGCTCCATCCCTAACCTTAGTTAAACACCTTGTTTTATCTTCCCAGATCTCACAGGCGGGACAAATGTACTAGTCGTTTCCGCATACTCAGATTTTCAACTTATTTTGGAATTGCTTACAAATATTCCAAATTATCTTTTTAAAACGCTTAATTATCCTTTTTAAAACATTCACAATTGATTCTGGGAAACATCATTATTTTTAAACTCATATTCCAAAAATTATAGAATTCACAGCATAAAAGTGCTGCGGAAAGTGCTATATAAGCTTATTTGATTAAAACAACTTTTAAACATTCGCTAATTCATATTTTCCAATCCAAATCTCTTTTAAATCATTTAAATAGATTTATCAAATTTATTCCATATTTTTCCTTAATTCAAAACATTCATTCGAACAGATTTTCTATTATGGTCACTAAACTGCACTAGCGTGATTTTTTTAGAAAATTGATTTGGACTTAATTCAAAATCTACTTATCGAAACTTTGAGTTTCTTTCTTCGTTTAGAAGATATGGATATAATAGTCCGGAATTTTCTTATCTCGAAGAATTCCGAGCAATATTCCACTCTACACATTCATTTGAACTTTTTAACGCGAAATCGCGAACTACCGTTGCGCGACGCGTCTAGTTTTAACTTATTTTTTCAACATTTGAAATAATTTATTCAAATTGGATTTCAATACTTATAAAATGATTAGAAACCATTTTAAATCAATGTTTTCACTTTTTAAAGCTTTTAAAATATATTTTCACTCTTACCACATTAAAATATTATTATATTCCCATTATTTTAATATTAAACTTTAAATCCCAATTTCAACTCAATTTCAATTCTAATCTCAAATTAAACACATTTAAAACTTAGATTTCAAATCTAATTCCAATTTAAATTTCAATTTAATCTCAAACTAAACTTCACTTTTTCAAAATCGATTTTAATTTCAATTTCACTATTCATCTAAATTTCAATTTCTAATTAGCTATTCTTTTCAAATCCGTTTCACTTCAAATTTCAAATTCTCTTTCATTTTAACTTTAATTTCACTTCTAAATGAAAAGAGACTTATTTTTCCACAATTTCTCATATTACTAAAATATGGTCTTACTAATCAAAGTGACTACTTAATCAAAATGAACATATCCAATATTCATATTTATTACTAACATAACATCCATTCAACAAATCACATGCATATGATTTCAAATCTAACATTCACTATTAATATCATAACGGGATATATTATCACAATTCACTTAATTTACTAATTTTCAAATCATCCATATTAACAATCAATTTGGTATAAACATTCATATGTCATAAGGGTGTAAATATGATTGTTATAACATAATCAAAATATAAATTCAAAAGCGATGAGAATTTCTCACCTTTAACCAAACGTTTAACTTCCTACCAACATTCATTTAATTCAACGCTTCACTAAACCTTATCATAACCATGCTTCCAAGTGCTCGACCATCTCCATCTTTACTTGCTTTGCTCACGTCCTTCCTTTATCAACTTCCAAACTCATGGCCTAAGGCCTTTTTTAAGAAGAGAAGAAGAAGAAGTGAATTAAGAAGAGGTTAGAGAGTAACAAGTGGATTAGTGCTTAAGCACTCCACTATTTTTAACCCTCCTACCTCTCTTAAGAGAGAAGCCATTAAAATAGCTTAAAGGAAGAAGAAGAAAAGAAAGATTTGTGTGAAAATGAAAGAGGTATGCATGGCTATTTATAGGAAAAAGTTTGAAATAAAATATTATTATGTAAAATGACCAAAATGCCCTTTACTTACTTTTTAACTTAACATCACATTTCAAATCATGCTTTATGTCACTTTCACTTAAGAAGTAAGTAAAGTAAAGTAATAATTATGTTTGGTTTGATTTGATGTTGATTTGATGTTTACTTTTGACTTTTCTTACTTACTTTTCTTAATTATATTCTAGAATTTTCTAAGTATGTTTATTAAAAGTAAACTTGATTAGTGAATTAATTAATACTTATACTATTTGAATATATGTTCCTATATGAGAAAATAAAGGTGCGACGACGTTGCGACAACTTTTAATTGACAAAACGTCGTTTTTCGACGAAATGTTTTACGGTCACATTTTGACGTTTTAGTTAAACTATGTATTGAAGTAAACCAAATTTAAAAATGAACTTTTTACTTCTTTAAATAAATTAAAACAAGTCTCTTTATATTCTAAAATCATATTTAATTAATATCAAAATCTCTAATTTTACCGTGTATGCAAAACTGACAAAATGCGACAAATTTTGGTTATTTTTATAAAACGATTATTAACAAATTTTTAAATCTTTTAACATACTTTTATTATCTTTATTAGATGTTTTAAATAAGATTTACCTTTTTTAAATAGATATTTAAATCCATTTATTTAAGCCTTTAATTATTATTAACAAAACTTAACTTTTGTCGATTTGTTCTAAAATCCAAATTCATACTTTTTTTTAATTTATTAACTATAAGAATATATAACTTCTTCACTATTATTTATTATATATATCATATTATTTAAGATTTAAACTCCTTTTTAAATTTAAATCGATCGAAATCTCTCATTTTCGAAGTAGCGAAAATACGGGTCGTTACATTCTCCCCTACTTAAAAGCATTTCGTCCTCGAAATGAAAGTTAGATAAAGGAATCTATCTCATACTCATCCTCAAAAAAAAATTGACTTATTTCTATTGATGATAGAAAAGAAGAAGGCCGATATCATAACAACACTAAAACAAATGATGCCAAACATATATAAAGATTCCCCACACTAAGCTGAGTACTTATCACTTTCTTAAGATTATATATACATACATCAAGTCAAACTTCTATCCTTCCCATCCTAGTGCGTACTGCACACTTAAGATAATGTATCCAACTATCAAACAAGACCATACATCCAAAAACAACCAAACTAATACTATATCAACATAAATGAATACAACCACATAACTCATCCTTTGACCTAAGCATGTACTACACCTGAGGTCTATATATATACATACCAAAACATAATTTTAACCATTATCTCTTATGTCTTCTATTCAAGATAACTATCGAACTACTGAGTTGATAGACCCAACACATCATACTATATGTGATATTTGATTCGATCTATTATTCAAATCCACAACTTTTCTTTCGAACTAGTATCGATCCCCCGATTTTCTACTGCGGACTTTGATCAGACTTCTTGATCACAAACCCTTGGTTTCCTTGCATAGCTCTCAACTATGATAGAAAACTCGTGTACATAATCACAAACTCTCATCAATATTCGCCATCAAAAATTGAGTGATAAATCCTTTTTCGGATTGGTGTAAACACCTCAAAGTTTTGTACTCAAATCTTAGATCAAATTTTATGTGCCAAAATGATCTACGTTTAACTTATGTACTTATTCACATTCATCTTTACCTAATACATTTCTTCCAAACTTCTATTAATCCAAGTTTATTTCACAACCATTTACTTTCTTCTAAATCCATTATTACTTAAGCTTACAAATGACTTAACTTGTATAATATACCTTTACTTCCTAAGAGTATATATACATATCCCAAATCTTCAAATCGTCATTTACTTTAATTAGCGTCTTCAACAAATGTGGAATTCTATTATTCCAAATAAATAAGTTATAAAACTTAATCCCTAGTTTTTTTTTTTTACCTAAGGTCTCCATTTAGCTAATATTATTTATCTAATCCATATTTTAATAAGACAACTTTACTAAATGTACGTCCTTTTTCTTACAAAGTTAACTTATTTACCTATCCATTTTCTAAATCAAATTTCTTAACCTTAAATCCGTCAAATACCTTATAGTCAAATTGTGAAACTTAATTCACATGGTATTTGTTATTTAAACATTTTCATCCAACATTCAACTACTAATCATATTATTCAAAACTACCTCCTTCTAATCTTACTTCATTTTGAATTATAAATATTACCCTAAATGTATCATTATTTCAAATTTTATATTAGGATGATATTTCTTATACCTCTTGTTTCTAATCAAAGTGTCTAAATTTCAAATTACCTTAACTCATTTATAAGTTATAGAACTTATCCTTTCATAATATATTAACCCAAAATTTCAATTTTGGCTTATCTTTTCTATCTTATTGACAAGAATTTTTTCTAAGTGTAAATTTTCACTTTACTTCCTCTAATTACACTTCTAGCTTCAATATTATCATCAAATATCTTATAATCAAATTGTGAGTTTTACTTCACAATATATTTGTACTTAGCTTTTAAATCCATCCATTATGATAATCACTTAATTATTATTTCTTAATACCAAGTATCTAAGGGTATATGATTACAGTTTTAAATTCTAGCTTTCAACTAACTGATCCTATATGAAATATCTTATAGTCAAATTGTGCAATTCTAATCACAAGATATTCATATTTTAGTTTCGCTAAGCTAAATTACAATCAATCCTTAACCCAAAAGATAATAATATCTCTTTTAATATTTATAATATAGACCCAAGGTAAAATTATTTCATTTACCAATTTCTTTAAAACAAAATCATTTTTATAAAATTAACAAATACGCGCTCATATATATATAATACTCTCATAACTCATTCTAGGGCATTACTAACCCTATCTCTAATGAGTTACTCATCCTAGGATATTACTAATCCTATCTCTGATGAGAATTTACCCATAATAGAGCCAAGGTTCTCGCTTAACCTTCAGCTCTGATACCAAATGTGACGGCCCGTTTTCCCGTACCCTTTGAATCGACAATAAACCACCCATGTCCAACTCAAATTGCACGAAAAAACGGATCATCAAGGGTGATAAAGAAAAATAGACAGAACAGAATCTCACACGAATGGAATAACATATATTATTTCAATAAAAATATTTACAGCGGAAAATTTTAAAATACAATATCAGAGTCTAACCTAGATTCAGCTTGGACAGTTATAGAACCTGCCCTTACAATTGCTGACAAACATCAAACAAAATACACTAAGCAAAGGCGATGAAAGAATATCTTCATGCGTCCATGAATATCTCCAGCTCTCCCCTGGAACTTCAACTTCCTTCGACTATCCTGAAACTACTCGGATCTGACCCAAGTATTGAAAATACCCGGATCAGGCTTGATAAACCAGCGTGAGAAAAACTCAATAATAAATGACAGTGTCATATATCAGCCTTTGGATAAAATCTTTTGAAATAAATAGTATCTCATAAGACCACGCCCACACATAAACACGGACGGGTTTTTACCTTATGATAACTAAAACACTTTTATATCAAAACCTTGGAGGTGACCACAAGTGATACCTCGGATCTGCTTTTACGGCAAGCCTCTCGACTATCAACCAACCCTTTCACACTAGGGACATGTAGGGGCAAGAGTCTAAGCTTCGTCACTGTTCACAAAGCGAGAACCCCCTATCATGCTGAACATAATCAAGCAAAACCGATGTACGTAATCTTTAGAAATGCAACGTCAGACAAACGTCCATACAAGTTGTCCAGGAACAGGACAAACCGAAGGTACTTTCCTCGGCCATTACTAGGCGAGAAGCCCTTGCAATCCGCAAAATCTCTATCACGAGGAGACCACTGCTATATATAACTCTATAATTGGGTGCGACCCGAGCAAATCAACAAGCAGTCCTCACGCTAGGAAGATCCACGGTCTTCAATCACCATCTTCAACATGTCTTCACGTTCGAACGTACACATGGGTTCGAAGTGGTTTTCGGATAGGAATTAACCAAATCCGACTCCGGTTCCTTCGAAATCCAATCATCGATAAAAAGTGAATATGAGAATATAGGATTTATTAAGTCTCTTTTCACTTAAATTCTTTTCAGATGATTTCGAAATTCTCTTTCTTTCAACTTAGGATAATTCTAAGTAATTCATTCTTTTGTTTTGGAAAATATCTCAGATTTCTCTACTTAATTCTTGATCCAAATTTCTTAACTTTTAACTTAAGGAAAACATTCCCTTTATAATATCACCTTCCAAAACATCCATTTAATCTAAAGGATTATTCACTGTCCAAAATCGCGAATATAATTCCTTTAATAACTTTCACATTTAACTTATCAATTTAAATTGATTTCAGATTTACAAAACGGTGTTTATAAATTCCATTTTTATATCTCACTTGTAAGTCAAAATCCAATACTCTTATTTACCAATTCATTCCTAAAATTCATTATAAATTCTTTTCTAAACTTCACAGGTTAGTAGAAATCATTCATTTTGGAGATTGCTTAACTTTTGGATAATACCAATCTTCTTTTATTTTGGAAAACTTAACAGAATCTTTTTATTTTGAGAGCATCCGGGCTTTCCTTTCGATCTGTTCCACCCCTCGCCTAAGAAAAGAAAACATAGGCCAGGTAAGTTCAGGGCACTGGTTGCTCCATCCCTAACCTTAGTTAAACACCTTGTTTTATCTTCCCAGATCTCACAGGCGGGACAAATGTACTAGTCGTTTCCGCATACTCAGATTTTCAACTTATTTTGGAATTGCTTACAAATATTCCAAATTATCTTTTTAAAACGCTTAATTATCCTTTTTAAAACATTCACAATTGATTCTGGGAAACATCATTATTTTTAAACTCATATTCCAAAAATTATAGAATTCACAGCATAAAAGTGCTGCGGAAAGTGCTATATAAGCTTATTTGATTAAAACAACTTTTAAACATTCGCTAATTCATATTTTCCAATCCAAATCTCTTTTAAATCATTTAAATAGATTTATCAAATTTATTCCATATTTTTCCTTAATTCAAAACATTCATTCGAACAGATTTTCTATTATGGTCACTAAACTGCACTAGCGTGATTTTTTTAGAAAATTGATTTGGACTTAATTCAAAATCTACTTATCGAAACTTTGAGTTTCTTTCTTCGTTTAGAAGATATGGATATAATAGTCCGGAATTTTCTTATCTCGAAGAATTCCGAGCAATATTCCACTCTACACATTCATTTGAACTTTTTAACGCGAAATCGCGAACTACCGTTGCGCGACGCGTCTAGTTTTAACTTATTTTTTCAACATTTGAAATAATTTATTCAAATTGGATTTCAATACTTATAAAATGATTAGAAACCATTTTAAATCAATGTTTTCACTTTTTAAAGCTTTTAAAATATATTTTCACTCTTACCACATTAAAATATTATTATATTCCCATTATTTTAATATTAAACTTTAAATCCCAATTTCAACTCAATTTCAATTCTAATCTCAAATTAAACACATTTAAAACTTAGATTTCAAATCTAATTCCAATTTAAATTTCAATTTAATCTCAAACTAAACTTCACTTTTTCAAAATCGATTTTAATTTCAATTTCACTATTCATCTAAATTTCAATTTCTAATTAGCTATTCTTTTCAAATCCGTTTCACTTCAAATTTCAAATTCTCTTTCATTTTAACTTTAATTTCACTTCTAAATGAAAAGAGACTTATTTTTCCACAATTTCTCATATTACTAAAATATGGTCTTACTAATCAAAGTGACTACTTAATCAAAATGAACATATCCAATATTCATATTTATTACTAACATAACATCCATTCAACAAATCACATGCATATGATTTCAAATCTAACATTCACTATTAATATCATAACGGGATATATTATCACAATTCACTTAATTTACTAATTTTCAAATCATCCATATTAACAATCAATTTGGTATAAACATTCATATGTCATAAGGGTGTAAATATGATTGTTATAACATAATCAAAATATAAATTCAAAAGCGATGAGAATTTCTCACCTTTAACCAAACGTTTAACTTCCTACCAACATTCATTTAATTCAACGCTTCACTAAACCTTATCATAACCATGCTTCCAAGTGCTCGACCATCTCCATCTTTACTTGCTTTGCTCACGTCCTTCCTTTATCAACTTCCAAACTCATGGCCTAAGGCCTTTTTTAAGAAGAGAAGAAGAAGAAGTGAATTAAGAAGAGGTTAGAGAGTAACAAGTGGATTAGTGCTTAAGCACTCCACTATTTTTAACCCTCCTACCTCTCTTAAGAGAGAAGCCATTAAAATAGCTTAAAGGAAGAAGAAGAAAAGAAAGATTTGTGTGAAAATGAAAGAGGTATGCATGGCTATTTATAGGAAAAAGTTTGAAATAAAATATTATTATGTAAAATGACCAAAATGCCCTTTACTTACTTTTTAACTTAACATCACATTTCAAATCATGCTTTATGTCACTTTCACTTAAGAAGTAAGTAAAGTAAAGTAATAATTATGTTTGGTTTGATTTGATGTTGATTTGATGTTTACTTTTGACTTTTCTTACTTACTTTTCTTAATTATATTCTAGAATTTTCTAAGTATGTTTATTAAAAGTAAACTTGATTAGTGAATTAATTAATACTTATACTATTTGAATATATGTTCCTATATGAGAAAATAAAGGTGCGACGACGTTGCGACAACTTTTAATTGACAAAACGTCGTTTTTCGACGAAATGTTTTACGGTCACATTTTGACGTTTTAGTTAAACTATGTATTGAAGTAAACCAAATTTAAAAATGAACTTTTTACTTCTTTAAATAAATTAAAACAAGTCTCTTTATATTCTAAAATCATATTTAATTAATATCAAAATCTCTAATTTTACCGTGTATGCAAAACTGACAAAATGCGACAAATTTTGGTTATTTTTATAAAACGATTATTAACAAATTTTTAAATCTTTTAACATACTTTTATTATCTTTATTAGATGTTTTAAATAAGATTTACCTTTTTTAAATAGATATTTAAATCCATTTATTTAAGCCTTTAATTATTATTAACAAAACTTAACTTTTGTCGATTTGTTCTAAAATCCAAATTCATACTTTTTTTTAATTTATTAACTATAAGAATATATAACTTCTTCACTATTATTTATTATATATATCATATTATTTAAGATTTAAACTCCTTTTTAAATTTAAATCGATCGAAATCTCTCATTTTCGAAGTAGCGAAAATACGGGTCGTTACAAGTTCAGAGGTTATATAGTTGAAGTTATCAGCGATATATTCCCAGTTTGGTAATGTGACATGCTGAGTGATGCTGAAATGATCATTGTGGTGATTATTTGTGATAGGATCATTTATTTGATCGTCTATCTTAGTGATCATTGTGTTGATCATTTGTTGACCCAAAGCACGGCTTTTTGTACAAAGTGTGTTTTTGTGGACGTGACTTCGTCGAGCCTCACATCCCGGAAATGGTCAAAACAGGAAAGATGCAGCAAGGTTATTAGGGGTTGCTGTAGCTCCCCTTAGGGTATGTGCATTTCCTTCTGGAAAGGGGTGGTATCATGGTATGGAGCCCAGATACTTACTCATGTTGAAAACACTCTATTTATTATGGTGTGATGTTGGATATCGAGCGCTCGGTTGAAAAGGTCCTAAAGGACCGGGGAATGGCGTGCTCGTGTCAGTAGTTACCCAGTTAAGGGGTAACCCGGCCTTGTGTTGGCAGAGTTCCGGTTTGGTTCTCGGGGGTGTCTTTCCAGAGGCATTCTCAGTGGCAATGGGAAGTTCCTTGGCCTGACCATTTGTTGGAAATCCAATTCCCAATACGAAACTTTTACGGTATTAGTTGTAGAACCTGCTATTCACTTATGGTGGTCACCACTGTTTGGATAGTAGCTATAGTAGGCATAGTTCGAAATGTCTATGTTGGCTAAGATTTATATTCTACTTTCGAAATATTTCTCTACACTATGCACTAATAATAATATGAAATGTTCTTTAAATGCGTATCAAGCATCTTTGACTATCATAAGGAGAAATCTCCTCCGATTCTGCGTTTGCATTGTGTGTGTGTGCGGGAGGCCTTATGGTAGTCTCATTTTTAAAAAGCATTGCGAATTGAATTTAAAAATATTCCTCTATTTGATTTTAAAGTTAAATAAACTGTTTTGAGTTCTCACACCAGTCACATGACTGACTCGGAGTTTATTGTTTTCCTTTCTAAACTCTGGGTGCCCACCAATTTCCACACGGGCAGTCAAGAGTTCAGGTTTATCAGGATATTCTGGATATTCTGGAGTTGCTGGAGGCAAGAAGGATGGCATGGCATATTATTTATATAGTATTTCTTTTTCCGCTGCACTGTTTGATGTTGTATGTTGTTGTACACTCTGATGATATGATGTAATGAAATATGATGAAATGTAATAACTGTAGTTCTTTGTTTAAAGATTATTCATTTATTATTATATGTTGTTCCGCTGCGAATTGTGAGATTCTGATGTTGTTCTTTCTGTTCTGTTGTTCCTTTCTGTCAGTTCTATTTTAAAATTCTCTATCTTCTTCTCTTCTTTTCTTCCCTTTTCTTTTCTTAAATTCTTTCTAAAACCCATAATGGTTCGGTTTTTCGGCAACGAAAAATCGCTTCCGTTACATCCGGATTGCAAGGACTTCTTTGTAAGTGCCTTCGGTTTTGTTCGAGCCCGGAACAGACTTGTATGGATTGTATGTCTGACATTACAAATTGAGGTATAAAGCAGATTTCTTTCAAATATATTTCTGTTGGTGGCGGAGAATTTATTCTTTTAGCTTAACACCCTTCTCTGAGACGTACGAGCTCAGAGGTTATGTAGTTGAATGTTATCAGCGATATATTCCCAATTTGGTAATGTGACATGCTGAGTGTTGCTGTAAATGATCATTGTGTTGATTATTTGTGATAGGATCGTTTATTTGATCGTCTATCCTGGTGATCATTTCTATGATCATTTGTTGACCCAAAGCATGGCTTTTGTATAAAGTATGTTTTTGTGGACGTGACTTCGTCGAGCCTCACACCCCGTGAATGGTCAAAACAGGAAAGAAGCAGCAAGGTTATGAGGGGTAGCGCCCGTTAGGATGTGTGCATTTCCTTCTGGAAAAGGGTGGTATCATGGTATGGAGCCCAGATACTTACTCATGTTGAAAACACTTTGTTATGATTGTGTGAATTGATTACGAGCGCTCGGTGAAAAGGTCCCAAAGGACCGGGGGATGGCATATTCGGTCAGTTGTTACTCAGTTAGGGGTAACCCGGCCTTGTGTTGGTAGAGATCCGGTTTGGTTCTCGGGGATGTCCATCCAGAGGCATTCTCATGTGGCAATGGGAAGTTCCTTGGCCTGATCATTCGTTGGAAATCCAATTCCCAATACGAAACTTGTACGGTTTTAGTTGTAGAACCTGCCATCTAATATGGTAGCTATTAGTAGGCATAATATAATGGTACCTATGCTGGCTAAGATTTATATTCTACTTTCGAAATGAATTTTCTACACTATGCACTAGTAATAATATCAAATGTTCTTTTTAAATGCGTATCAAGCATGTTTGACTATCATAAGGAGAAATCTTCTCCAAGCCTACGTTTGCATTGTGTGTGTGGCAGGAGGTCTTATGGTAGTCTCATTTTTAAAAGCATTGCGAATTGACTTTAAAAATATTCCTCTATTTTTGATTTTAAAGATAAATAAACTGTTTTTGAGTTCTCACACCAGTCACATGACTGACTCGGAGTTTATTGTTTTCCTTCCTAAACTCTGGGTGCCCACCAATTTTACACACGGGCAGTTAAGAGTTAGGTTTATCAGGATATTCTGGATATTCTGGAGTTGCTGGAGGCAAGCTGGATGACATGGCGTACTACTAGTTATATAGTATTTCTTTTTCCGCTGCACTATTTGTTGTTGTTGTACACTCTGATGATATGATGTAATGAAATGAAATGTGTAAAATGTAATAACTGATATAGTTCTTTGTTTAAAGATTATTCATTTATTATTATATGTTGTTCCGCTGCGAATTGTGAGATTCTGATATTGTTCTGTTGTTTTCTGTTCCGTTCTATTTTCTATTTTCTTTTCTCTCTTCCTTCTCTTTTCTTCTCTCTGTTTCTTTTCTTAAATTCTTTTTAAAACCATAACATCTCGGTTTCCGGCCTTCGATTTCTTGGCAGTCGATAAAGTGAGTATCGATGTTGAATTTTCGAAAGTCGAAAATTTTCGGGGCGTTACATTTGGTATCAGAGCATATGGTTAAGCGACAACCATGGTTCTGTTGGGTATTACTCATTAGAGATAGAGTCAGTAGTACTTTAGAATGAATTTGAGTGTAATAATAGCTATGAGAGCGTATTTGTTAGTGAATATAAAATTGTTTTATATTGTGATGATTGGTTTATTGAGTGGCATATGAACTTTCGTCAGCGTGGTCCGCAAGACTATGCCGAAGGGGTTTCTAAACACTTGAATAGAACAATTCGGCACAATATTGATTTTAAAATTGGGTAAATGAAATAATTTTACCTTGATTATATTTTGTATATAAAGAAATAATTTTTCAAAATTATTAAAGTGTATATAAGTTGATTGTTTAGTTGTTTGAATAATCTAAATAAAAGAATTATTGTATAAGCAAATGAATTATAAGAATTGGATTATAATTAAAGTAATTTACAATTATGAAATAAACTTATATATATAAGAAGTGAAACTATATGAATATATTTATGAATGTGAGTTGTAAAATAAAAATGAATTTAAAGTTAAATGGAATATAACTTAAGTTTTGTTGAATGGAATTGATATTAGTATCAAAGTAAAATGATAAGGTGAAGTAATAGATATGAACTTAAGTTATACAAATGAAATGCAACTTTGAAATTGAATTGAATGAATGGATTGAATGTAAATCAATTGAATGTGAATAATTGATATGAAATAATGAATATAAGTGTTAATTCATTAAAATCTAATGTTATTTGAAAGTTGAATAGTTGAATGAAGATCAATTTAATTAAACCAATTGAAACTGATGGTGTTGAAACTAAATTAAATGAATATAAGCAAAGTAATTTGGTTGTAATTAATATACTTTGGTTGTTATATGATTGTTAGTTGATTGTATATAATTCATTAAGTATTAATGAAATTGAAAGCTAAAGTAATTGAAATTTAATTTGAAGTTAAGTGAATCTTAAATAAAATTGAATTTGATTTGGAAGTGAACCAACTTGAATATGAATTAGTGAATATAAACTAATTGAAAAATGAATGTTAGTAAGAACATCCACTGGTAATGAATCAAATGTGATTAAATTGAAAATCAATTCATGAAATATTAAAGAGAATATGAATTTGTTGGATGATAGTTGGTTGATGTTTGCATTTGTTGCTTTAGTTGCATTGCTATGTTGACATGTATAGTTATTATGTTACTATATGTTGTATATTGATACTATTGTCTATATGCATGTTCTCATGTTGTTTGTTGAGTGTTTAGTAGGTGCGGATCGCGTTTGCTTCGCATTTGGAGCTCGCTTTCGCGCTATATTAGCCGTATATGCTCGCTAATAAAATATAAGGTACATATCTTGGATTACATACCGTACTTTTACAAATTTTTCCCTTCGGGATGCCTCATTACTTGATGAGATGTATATTTGTGATATATATACTGTCATTTTTTTTTCGGATCGAGCCGCGCAAAGGAGACTATGGCGAATTTTTCCGAAAATTTAAGGCGTTAGAAAAATTTGAGAAAATTGGAAATTTTTTAAAAACTTTAACTTTGATTTGAAATTGAAAGTTAAACAATAGTAGTTGTTTTTGAAAAGATAACTAAGCATGATTTGAAAACTTAGTAAAATATGGTAAGAAGTTTAATTATGAATTTTGGGAAAATTAATAAATTCTGTAACTTTCTTACTTGTTAATTTCGAGGACGAAATTCTTTTAAGGGGGGAAGATTGTAACGACCCAGAATTTTTGATAATTAAAATTTGAATATTTAATTTATTTTAAATATTAATAAGTGAAATTTATAAGTCAAATAAATTTTATTTCGATTTATTGGATTTAATTGGATAATTAAATCGATAATTTAATATATTAAATTATGGAAATAATTGAAAATAGGGTTAAATATGATTGAAAATGATTTGTAAAATTTTATTTTATCATATTGAAGTTAGAACGATATTTTAGAACTTTTAAAATCGAATTAAAAGTTAATTTGTAAAAATTGAATATTTTAATATTTAATCGACTAGTGAAAATAGTCAATTTTTGAACAGTCTCAGAATTGAACGAAACCAGTTCCATTGGATCCGTAATAGTTAGTTATTACCGGATTTCAATTTTCGTGTCAATCGGAGTTATCGTTTGATCGTAGCAGCTCTAGACGCATCGAATTATTTTTAATTTTAATTTGGCGAGTTAAAATAGCCATTTTTCAAAAAGTCTCGGATTTTGACGAAACTAGTTTCATTGGATCTGTAATGTGATATTATTGTAAGGTTTCAAATTTCGTGTCGATTGGATTTACGGTTTGTCCGATACAAATTAAAACGCCTAGAAAATCGTTTAAATCGGTTTAATTCAAATTGAACGTTTTTAGCCATAACTCGCACAAATGTCCGAATTAGCTTCCGAAACCTGTTCCATTGTGTCCGGAACGCGGGATAAACCCTAGAAACGTCAGTTTCGGCGCGTAAATCGGAGTTGAAAAATTTTAAATGAATAGTGTTTTCGTTTAAAATTCTATAAAAGGCCCCTCACATGTTCCCTTTGCAAAAATCATTCCAAACCCTAACCCTAATATCATAGCCACCACCCCCCTAACCTACGGCCGAAATCATCCCTCCTTTCTCCTCCTTTTTCTCGAAATCCACACAATATTGTCAAAAACTTTCAACTAGGAAAGCGTAGAGGCTAGTGTGCTCTACGAATTCAACGGTGGTGATCAAGTTTCGAGCAACATGGTGGCCAGAAAGAGGCAATGAAGGCGCACGGTTGCGCACGAAATTCGAGGAGATTGGGGCCACCGAGTGTCGCCGGTCTCTGGCCGTGGGTAGAGCGTGGATAGGCGTGTCGAATGCAGGTACCTAATCGTGTTTTCATTCAACGTGGAAGATGAAAAATTTAACTCTAAATTCTAGTGTTGGGTTCGGCTTCAACGTGCAGGGGAGGCGCGTGAATACGAAGGGAGAAGAAGCTAATGCAACGTGCGGTCATGATGATGATTGGTGAGATCTTGCGGCTGTAATAAGAATGGGTTTAAAAATTATAAATTTTGTTGTAATTTGTATATAAATTAATTCGTTAAACTTTAAACCGTGATATCTTTGTCATACGAGGTCGAAAAATTACGAAACAGGAAGCGTTGGAATCGTATGGACGAGCACTACGCGATGAAATTGGATTGGACTCGTTTGGAGTTAGTGAGAATTTTGGGTAAAATTAAACGCGCGTTTAATTTTATTCGAAATAAATCGCTAAAACGAAATTGAAATCAAGGTGAGAACTTCTCACTCAATCGAATCAGTTTCGATTTTATTTTAAATAGTTAGATTTAAAATATTTGAATGCATGTTTGAATGATGATTTTTATCTATTGATTGTTAAAATAGACATTATACGCCGTTAGTAAGCGGATGTTATTTATTAAAAACATATACCGCGAATATTTCATAAACAGTGAAATTGGTATTATATATGATAGAAATATATATATATTGGCATATGTATATATTGGAGTTATTGATTCCCCGCATTTTTTTAGCGGATGAGACCCTATTGCGCCGTCTATTAAGCGGATAATATTTAATAAAAACATATACCGCGATAATTTCGTACTGGAGCGAAATTGGTATTGTGCTAATGTTTGTGGATGCAGGAAAACAGGTTCGAGGGATCCAACTGGATTCCTCAACAGTTTTTATTTGATTTCAGATATTTTGATATTTGATGGATTATCATATCGATATATGATATCGCTGTTGTCGTGATTGACTATTTGGTACGTAGCATCATTGGACCAAATTTTGAAACTTTAAAATGATTTTTGAGAAGTATACGTTTTATAAAAAAAATTTGGAATTTGATCCATTTTAAATAAATAAACGTTATATTTTTAAAGTTATAAAAATTATGATTTTTCAGAAAAATAGTTGAAAACTGATTTTTGAGAATATGATGCTAATAATTTTATAAAATAGTTAATCGGGATTTTTGAATTTATTATGAAAAGTTAAATATAGGATTTATAAAATTTAATTATTTTATGAATCAAAATGGTGAAATAATAAAGGAGATTTAAGACGTTTTAAAAGAATAATATAAATTGAATTATATTTAGAGATTTATAAATGGATATTTATAAATTGAAATATTGAAATTATAAAACGAATTTTTATAAGTGTTTGAATGAAGTGAAAATGAATGGAATTTATAGAATTTTAAACAGTGAAGTTATAAATGAAATTTTATAAACAGTAGGTTTATAAAATTTATAAAGTTATTGAAAGAATGAATTTTGGATAAATAAACAATCTTATAAGTTATAAGATTTATAATTATGAAGTTTAAAGGAACGATTTTTGTGAACGAATAAATTATAAGTATTTAACTTATAATATGAACCTTTAGTTTTATAATTGAGTTATAAATTGAATAGGTTAATAAAGGAATTTATAAAAGGAGTTGTTATAAAATAAATAGAAAAGGAATTTATAAACGTTGTTTTATAAATTCGCAAACGACTTATTTTAAGAAGTAAATTGTTGAAACTTATTTATGGAGTTATATTCACGTTTTTGAACTGTGAATAATCCTTTAAAAATGAATAGAAATGATGAAATTGTTAACGTAGTATATTCACGTTTTTGAATAGTGAATAATATGTTAAAGAAAATGTCTAAATGTGATATTTTAAACAGAATTAAAACGATCTAACGATGTTTTAAAATGTGTTGAGATTCGAAACCGTAGATTTCAACATTTTTATTGTTGAAATAGACGTTTTCGAGAAATAAAAGGAAATGGTGGACTATAACACTGTTGTTATAGTAAATGATTTCCGAAAGGCAATGTTTTGTATAGTATTGGGATTTATATATCTATTTAAACTTCGAATCCCTATACTAGCGATTTTGGGTTGTCGTAACGATGTTTTACGTAACATTCGTTTTGGCCCAAATAAATATGTTTAAGAGAATGATTTCCTTAAAGAATGAAATATATACTTAATCTCGATTTAAGTATATCGAATATTTTCCAAGTGTTGAAAATAAATGGAGTTGTGAATTACTTATTAAATAAGTATGGAAATGTTTTTCCAATGTAAAGTGAATATTAGAGAATTTATCTTTTTGAAGATAAATTGAAATGGATAATTGAAATCGAATATTCATAGATATTTTGGATTATAAATTCACTATGGAATTTATGAAAGAAAGTGGAATTTGATTAAAAATAAATGTTGATTTATTTTTGAAGTATTGAAATTATATATCTAGTGAAGATATTTTGGAAAATAAATAATTTGGAAAATTATTTGGAATCTGGTGATGTGTGCATATCCATTGATAGTTCAATAACCGACTATCAACATTTCCCTTTGAATGGGTATTTGATGTGATTTGTTTGAATATGAATGCCACACTTATTTTTGAATAAGCGCTCACTATTCGGGTTAACCGGGAAAGGACGATGGGGTCGTATAACCCATTCCGAATATGTGATACGTCGTTATGATTGCATTTGAAGATCGGTGTTGAAGACCCGGTATTTGCGAAAGCGATAGGATGACCTATTGATTGTCTCTGCATTGAGTTGCAACGGTATTGAGACTCCCTAAGTGATGGGAAATCCGATCAGGATTGTGAATATCCGGATTGCAAGGACTTCTTTGTAAGTGCCTTCGGTTTTGTTCGAGCCTGCAACAGACTTGTATGGATTGTATGTCTGACATTACAAATTGAGGTATAAAGCAGATTTCTTTCAAATATATTTCTGTTGGTGGCGGAGAATTTATTCTTTTAGCTTAACACCCTTCTCTGAGACGTACGAGCTCAGAGGTTATGTAGTTGAATGTTATCAGCGATATATTCCCAATTTGGTAATGTGACATGCTGAGTGTTGCTGTAAATGATCATTGTGTTGATTATTTGTGATAGGATCGTTTATTTGATCGTCTATCCTGGTGATCATTTCTATGATCATTTGTTGACCCAAAGCATGGCTTTTGTATAAAGTATGTTTTTGTGGACGTGACTTCGTCGAGCCTCACACCCCGTGAATGGTCAAAACAGGAAAGAAACAGCAAGGTTATGAGGGGTAGCGCCCTTTAGGATGTGTGCATTTCCTTCTGGAAAAGGGTGGTATCATGGTATGGAGCCCAGATACTTACTCATGTTGAAAACACTTTGTTATGATTGTGTGAATTGATTCCGAGCGCTCGGTGAAAAGGTCCCAAAGGACCGGGGGATGGCATATTCGGTCAGTTGTTACTCAGTTAGGGGTAACCCGGCCTTGTGTTGGTAGAGATCCGGTTTGGTTCTCGGGGATGTCCATCCAGAGGCATTCTCATGTGGCAATGGGAAGTTCCTTGGCCTGATCATTCGTTGGAAATCCAATTCCCAATACGAAACTTGTACGGTTTTAGTTGTAGAACCTGCCATCTAATATGGTAGCTATTAGTAGGCATAATATAATGGTACCTATGCTGGCTAAGATTTATATTCTACTTTCGAAATGAATTTTCTACACTATGCACTAGTAATAATATCAAATGTTCTTTTTAAATGCGTATCAAGCATGTTTGACTATCATAAGGAGAAATCTTCTCCAAGCCTGCGTTTGCATTGTGTGTGTGGCAGGAGGTCTTATGGTAGTCTCATTTTTAAAAGCATTGCGAATTGACTTTAAAAATATTCCTCTATTTTTTATTTTAAAGATAAATAAACTGTTTTTGAGTTCTCACACCAGTCACATGACTGACTCGGAGTTTATTGTTTTCCTTCCTAAACTCTGGGTGCCCACCAATTTTCACACGGGCAGTTAAGAGTTAGGTTTATCAGGATATTCTGGATATTCTGGAGTTGCTGAAGGCAAGCTGGATGACATGGCGTACTACTAGTTATATAGTATTTCTTTTTCCGCTGCACTATTTGTTGTTGTTGTACACTCTGATGATATGATGTAATGAAATGAAATGTGTAAAATGTAATAACTGATATAGTTCTTTGTTTAAAGATTATTCATTTATTATTACATGTTGTTCCGCTGCGAATTGTGAGATTCTGATATTGTTCTGTTGTTTTCTGTTCCGTTCTATTTTCTATTTTCTTTTCTCTCTTCCTTCTCTTTTCTTCTCTCTGTTTCTTTTCTTAAATTCTTTTTAAAACCATAACATCTCGGTTTCCGGCCTTCGATTTCTTGGCAGTCGATAAAGTGAGTATCGATGTTGAATTTTCGAAAGTCGAAAATTTTCGGGGCGTTACATTTGGTATCAGAGCATATGGTTAAGCGACAACCATGGTTCTGTTGGGTATTACTCATTAGAGATAGAGTCAGTAGTACTTTAGAATGAATTTGAGTGTAATAATAGCTATAAGAGCGTATTTGTTAGTGAATATAAAATTGTTTTATATTGTGATGATTGGTTTATTGAGTGGCATATGAACTTTCGTCAGCGTGGTCCGCAAGACTATGCCGAAGGGGTTTCTAAACACTTGAATAGAACAATTCGGCACAATATTGATTTTAAAATTGGGTAAATGAAATAATTTTACCTTGATTATATTTTGTATATAAAGAAATAATTTTTCAAAATTATTAAAGTGTATATAAGTTGATTGTTTAGTTGTTTGAATAATCTAAATAAATGAATTATTGTATAAGCAAATGAATTATAAGAATTGGATTATAATTAAAGTAATTTACAATTATGAAATAAACTTATATATATAAGAAGTGAAACTATATGAATATATTTATGAATGTGAGTTGTAAAATAAAAATGAATTTAAAGTTAAATGGAATATAACTTAAGTTTTGTTGAATGGAATTGATATTAGTATCAAAGTAAAATGATAAGGTGAAGTAATAGATATGAACTTAAGTTATATAAATGAAATGCAACTTTGAAATTGAATTGAATGAATGGATTGAATGTAAATCAATTGAATGTGAATAATTGATATGAAATAATGAATATAAGTGTTAATTCATTAAAATCTAATGTTATTTGAAAGTTGAATAGTTGAATGAAGATCAATTTAATTAAACCAATTGAAACTGATGGTGTTGAAACTAAATTAAATGAATATAAGCAAAGTAATTTGGTTGTAATTAATATACTTTGGTTGTTATATGATTGTTAGTTGATTGTATATAATTCATTAAGTATTAATGAAATTGAAAGCTAAAGTAATTGAAATTTAATTTGAAGTTAAGTGAATCTTAAATAAAATTGAATTTGATTTGGAAGTGAACCAACTTGAATATGAATTAGTGAATATAAACTAATTGAAAAATGAATGTTAGTAAGAACATCCACTGGTAATGAATCAAATGTGATTAAATTGAAAATCAATTCATGAAATATTAAAGAGAATATGAATTTGTTGGATGATAGTTGGTTGATGTTTGCATTTGTTGCTTTAGTTGCATTGCTATGTTGACATGTATAGTTATTATGTTACTATATGTTGTATATTGATACTATTGTCTATATGCATGTTCTCATGTTGTTTGTTGAGTGTTTAGTAGGTGCGGATCGCGTTTGCTTCGCATTTGGAGCTCGCTTTCGCGCTATATTAGCCGTATATGCTCGCTAATAAAATATAAGGTACATATCTCGGATTACATACCGTACTTTTACAAATTTTTCCCTTCGGGATGCCTCATTACTTGATGAGATGTATATTTGTGATATATATACTGTCATTTTTTTTTTCGGATCGAGCCGCGCAAAGGAGACTATGGCGAATTTTTCCGAAAATTTAAGGCGTTAGAAAAATTTGAGAAAATTGAAAAATTTTTAAAAACTTTAACTTTGATTTGAAATTGAAAGTTAAACAATAGTAGTTGTTTTTGAAAAGATAACTAAGCATGATTTGAAAACTTAGTAAAATATGGTAAGAAGTTTAATTATGAATTTTGGGAAAATTAATAAATTCTGTAACTTTCTTACTTGTTAATTTCGAGGACGAAATTCTTTTAAGGGGGGAAGATTGTAACGACCCAGAATTTTTGATAATTAAAATTTGAATATTTAATTTATTTTAAATATTAATAAGTGAAATTTATAAGTCAAATAAATTTTATTTCGATTTATTGGATTTAATTGGATAATTAAATCGATAATTTAATATATTAAATTATGGAAATAATTGAAAATAGGGTTAAATATGATTGAAAATGATTTGTAAAATTTTATTTTATCATATTGAAGTTAGAACGATATTTTAGAACTTTTAAAATCGAATTAAAGGTTAATTTGTAAAAATTGAATATTTTAATATTTAATCGACTAGTGAAAATAGTCAATTTTTGAACAGTCTCAGAATTGAACGAAACCAGTTCCATTGGATCCGTAATAGTTAGTTATTACCGGATTTCAATTTTCGTGTCAATCGGAGTTATCGTTTGATCGTAGCAGCTCTAGACGCATCGAATTATTTTTAATTTTAATTTGGCGAGTTAAAATAGCCATTTTTCAAAAAGTCTCGGATTTTGACGAAACTAGTTTCATTGGATCTGTAATGTGATATTATTGTAAGATTTCAAATTTCGTGTCGATTGGATTTACGGTTTGTCCGATACAAAATAAAACGCCTAGAAAATCGTTTAAATCGGTTTAATTCAAATTGAACGTTTTTAGCCATAACTCGCACAAATGTCCGAATTAGCTTCCGAAACCTGTTCCATTGTGTCCGGAACGTGGGATAAACCCTAGAAACGTCAGTTTCGGCGCGTAAATCGGAGTTGAAAAATTTAAAATGAATAGTGTTTTCGTTTAAAATTCTATAAAAGGCCCCTCACATGTTCCCTTTGCAAAAATCATTCCAAACCCTAACCCTAATATCATAGCCACCACCCCCCTAACCTACGGCCGAAATCATCCCTCCTTTCTCCTCCTTTTTCTCGAAATCCACACAATATTGTCAAAAACTTTCAACTAGGAAAGCGTAGAGGCTAGTGTGCTCTACGAATTCAACGGTGGTGATCAAGTTTCGAGCAACATGGTGGCCAGAAAGAGGCAATGAAGGCGCACGGTTGCGCACGAAATTCGAGGAGATTGGGGCCACCGAGTGTCGCCGGTCTCTGGCCGTGGGTAGAGCGTGGATAGGCGTGTCGAATGCAGGTACCTAATCGTGTTTTCATTCAACGTGGAAGATGAAAAATTTAACTCTAAATTCTAGTGTTGGGTTCGGCTTCAACGTGCAGGGGAGGCGCGTGAATACGAAGGGAGAAGAAGCTAATGCAACGTGCGGTCATGATGATGATTGGTGAGATCTTGCGGCTGTAATAAGAATGGGTTTAAAAATTATAAATTTTGTTGTAATTTGTATATAAATTAATTCGTTAAACTTTAAACCGTGATATCTTTGTCATACGAGGTCGAAAAATTACGAAACAGGAAGCGTTGGAATCGTATGGATGAGCACTACGCGATGAAATTGGATTGGACTCGTTTGGAGTTAGTGAGAATTTTGGGTAAAATTAAACGCGCGTTTAATTTTATTCGAAATAAATCGCTAAAACGAAATTGAAATCAAGGTGAGAACTTCTCACTCAATCGAATCAGTTTCGATTTTATTTTAAATAGTTAGATTTAAAATATTTGAATGCATGTTTGAATGATGATTTTTATCTATTGATTGTTAAAATAGACATTATACGCCGTTAGTAAGCGGATGTTATTTATTAAAAACATATACCGCGAATATTTCATAAACAGTGAAATTGGTATTATATATGATAGAAATATATATATATTGGCATATGTATATATTGGAGTTATTGATTCCCCGCATTTTTTTAGCGGATGAGACCCTATTGCGCCGTCTATTAAGCGGATAATATTTAATAAAAACATATACCGCGATAATTTCGTACTGGAGCGAAATTGGTATTGTGCTAATGTTTGTGGATGCAGGAAAACAGGTTCGAGGGATCCAACTGGATTCCTCAACAGTTTTTATTTGATTTCAGATATTTTGATATTTGATGGATTATCATATCGATATATGATATCGTTGTTGTCGTGATTGACTATTTGGTATGTAGCATCATTGGACCAAATTTTGAAACTTTAAAATGATTTTTGAGAAGTATACGTTTTATAAAAAAAATTTGGAATTTGATCCATTTTAAATAAATAAACGTTATATTTTTAAAGTTATAAAAATTATGATTTTTCAGAAAAATAGTTGAAAACTGATTTTTGAGAATATGATGCTAATAATTTTATAAAATAGTTAATCGGGATTTTTGAATTTATTATGAAAAGTTAAATATAGGATTTATAAAATTTAATTATTTTATGAATCAAAATGGTGAAATAATAAAGGAGATTTAAGACGTTTTAAAAGAATAATATAAATTGAATTATATTTAGAGATTTATAAATGGATATTTATAAATTGAAATATTGAAATTATAAAACGAATTTTTATAAGTGTTTGAATGAAGTGAAAATGAATGGAATTTATAGAATTTTAAACAGTGAAGTTATAAATGAAATTTTATAAACAGTAGGTTTATAAAATTTATAAAGTTATTGAAAGAATGAATTTTGGATAAATAAACAATCTTATAAGTTATAAGATTTATAATTATGAAGTTTAAAGGAACGATTTTTGTGAACGAATAAATTATAAGTATTTAACTTATAATATGAACCTTTAGTTTTATAATTGAGTTATAAATTGAATAGGTTAATAAAGGAATTTATAAAAGGAGTTGTTATAAAATAAATAGAAAAGGAATTTATAAACGTTGTTTTATAAATTCGCAAACGACTTATTTTAAGAAGTAAATTGTTGAAACTTATTTATGGAGTTATATTCACGTTTTTGAACTGTGAATAATCCTTTAAAAATGAATAGAAATGATGAAATTGTTAACGTAGTATATTCACGTTTTTGAATAGTGAATAATATGTTAAAGAAAATGTCTAAATGTGATATTTTAAACAGAATTAAAACGATCTAACGATGTTTTAAAATGTGTTGAGATTCGAAACCGTAGATTTCAACATTTTTATTGTTGAAATAGACGTTTTCGAGAAATAAAAGGAAATGGTGGACTATAACACTGTTGTTATAGTAAATGATTTCCGAAAGGCAATGTTTTGTATAGTATTGGGATTTATATATCTATTTAAACTTCGAATCCCTATACTAGCGATTTTGGGTTGTCGTAACGATGTTTTACGTAACATTCGTTTTGGCCCAAATAAATATGTTTAAGAGAATGATTTCCTTAAAGAATGAAATATATACTTAATCTCGATTTAAGTATATTGAATATTTTCCAAGTGTTGAAAATAAATGGAGTTGTGAATTACTTATTAAATAAGTATGGAAATGTTTTTCCAATGTAAAGTGAATATTAGAGAATTTATCTTTTTGAAGATAAATTGAAATGGATAATTGAAATCGAATATTCATAGATATTTTGGATTATAAATTCACTATGGAATTTATGAAAGAAAGTGGAATTTGATTAAAAATAAATGTTGATTTATTTTTGAAGTATTGAAATTATATATCTAGTGAAGATATTTTGGAAAATAAATAATTTGGAAAATTATTTGGAATCTGGTGATGTGTGCATATCCATTGATAGTTCAATAACCGACTATCAACATTTCCCTTTGAATGGGTATTTGATGTGATTTGTTTGAATATGAATGCCACACTTATTTTTGAATAAGCGCTCACTATTCGGGTTAACCGGGAAAGGACGATGGGGTCGTATAACCCATTCCGAATATGTGATACGTCGTTATGATTGCATTTGAAGATCGGTGTTGAAGACCCGGTATTTGCGAAAGCGATAGGATGACCTATTGATTGTCTCTGCATTGAGTTGCAACGGTATTGAGACTCCCTAAGTGATGGGAAATCCGATCAGGATTGTGAATATCCGGATTGCAAGGACTTCTTTGTAAGTGCCTTCGGTTTTGTTCGAGCCTGCAACAGACTTGTATGGATTGTATGTCTGACATTACAAATTGAGGTATAAAGCAGATTTCTTTCAAATATATTTCTGTTGGTGGCGGAGAATTTATTCTTTTAGCTTAACACCCTTCTCTGAGACGTACGAGCTCAGAGGTTATGTAGTTGAATGTTATCAGCGATATATTCCCAATTTGGTAATGTGACATGCTGAGTGTTGCTGTAAATGATCATTGTGTTGATTATTTGTGATAGGATCGTTTATTTGATCGTCTATCCTGGTGATCATTTCTATGATCATTTGTTGACCCAAAGCATGGCTTTTGTATAAAGTATGTTTTTGTGGACGTGACTTCGTCGAGCCTCACACCCCGTGAATGGTCAAAACAGGAAAGAAACAGCAAGGTTATGAGGGGTAGCGCCCTTTAGGATGTGTGCATTTCCTTCTGGAAAAGGGTGGTATCATGGTATGGAGCCCAGATACTTACTCATGTTGAAAACACTTTGTTATGATTGTGTGAATTGATTCCGAGCGCTCGGTGAAAAGGTCCCAAAGGACCGGGGGATGGCATATTCGGTCAGTTGTTACTCAGTTAGGGGTAACCCGGCCTTGTGTTGGTAGAGATCCGGTTTGGTTCTCGGGGATGTCCATCCAGAGGCATTCTCATGTGGCAATGGGAAGTTCCTTGGCCTGATCATTCGTTGGAAATCCAATTCCCAATACGAAACTTGTACGGTTTTAGTTGTAGAACCTGCCATCTAATATGGTAGCTATTAGTAGGCATAATATAATGGTACCTATGCTGGCTAAGATTTATATTCTACTTTCGAAATGAATTTTCTACACTATGCACTAGTAATAATATCAAATGTTCTTTTTAAATGCGTATCAAGCATGTTTGACTATCATAAGGAGAAATCTTCTCCAAGCCTGCGTTTGCATTGTGTGTGTGGCAGGAGGTCTTATGGTAGTCTCATTTTTAAAAGCATTGCGAATTGACTTTAAAAATATTCCTCTATTTTTGATTTTAAAGATAAATAAACTGTTTTTGAGTTCTCACACCAGTCACATGACTGACTCGGAGTTTATTGTTTTCCTTCCTAAACTCTGGGTGCCCACCAATTTTCACACGGGCAGTTAAGAGTTAGGTTTATCAGGATATTCTGGATATTCTGGAGTTGCTGAAGGCAAGCTGGATGACATGGCGTACTACTAGTTATATAGTATTTCTTTTTCCGCTGCACTATTTGTTGTTGTTGTACACTCTGATGATATGATGTAATGAAATGAAATGTGTAAAATGTAATAACTGATATAGTTCTTTGTTTAAAGATTATTCATTTATTATTATATGTTGTTCCGCTGCGAATTGTGAGATTCTGATATTGTTCTGTTGTTTTCTGTTCCGTTCTATTTTCTATTTTCTTTTCTCTCTTCCTTCTCTTTTCTTCTCTCTGTTTCTTTTCTTAAATTCTTTTTAAAACCATAACATCTCGGTTTCCGGCCTTCGATTTCTTGGCAGTCGATAAAGTGAGTATCGATGTTGAATTTTCGAAAGTCGAAAATTTTCGGGGCGTTACATTTGGTATCAGAGCATATGGTTAAGCGACAACCATGGTTCTGTTGGGTATTACTCATTAGAGATAGAGTCAGTAGTACTTTAGAATGAATTTGAGTGTAATAATAGCTATGAGAGCGTATTTGTTAGTGAATATAAAATTGTTTTATATTGTGATGATTGGTTTATTGAGTGGCATATGAACTTTCGTCAGCGTGGTCTGCAAGACTATGCCGAAGGGGTTTCTAAACACTTGAATAGAACAATTCGGCACAATATTGATTTTAAAATTGGGTAAATGAAATAATTTTACCTTGATTATATTTTGTATATAAAGAAATAATTTTTCAAAATTATTAAAGTGTATATAAGTTGATTGTTTAGTTGTTTGAATAATCTAAATAAAAGAATTATTGTATAAGCAAATGAATTATAAGAATTGGATTATAATTAAAGTAATTTACAATTATGAAATAAACTTATATATATAAGAAGTGAAACTATATGAATATATTTATGAATGTGAGTTGTAAAATAAAAATGAATTTAAAGTTAAATGGAATATAACTTAAGTTTTGTTGAATGGAATTGATATTAGTATCAAAGTAAAATGATAAGGTGAAGTAATAGATATGAACTTAAGTTATATAAATGAAATGCAACTTTGAAATTGAATTGAATGAATGGATTGAATGTAAATCAATTGAATGTGAATAATTGATATGAAATAATGAATATAAGTGTTAATTCATTAAAATCTAATGTTATTTGAAAGTTGAATAGTTGAATGAAGATCAATTTAATTAAACCAATTGAAACTGATGGTGTTGAAACTAAATTAAATGAATATAAGCAAAGTAATTTGGTTGTAATTAATATACTTTGGTTGTTATATGATTGTTAGTTGATTGTATATAATTCATTAAGTATTAATGAAATTGAAAGCTAAAGTAATTGAAATTTAATTTGAAGTTAAGTGAATCTTAAATAAAATTGAATTTGATTTGGAAGTGAACCAACTTGAATATGAATTAGTGAATATAAACTAATTGAAAAATGAATGTTAGTAAGAACATCCACTGGTAATGAATCAAATGTGATTAAATTGAAAATCAATTCATGAAATATTAAAGAGAATATGAATTTGTTGGATGATAGTTGGTTGATGTTTGCATTTGTTGCTTTAGTTGCATTGCTATGTTGACATGTATAGTTATTATGTTACTATATGTTGTATATTGATACTATTGTCTATATGCATGTTCTCATGTTGTTTGTTGAGTGTTTAGTAGGTGCGGATCGCGTTTGCTTCGCATTTGGAGCTCGCTTTCGCGCTATATTAGCCGTATATGCTCGCTAATAAAATATAAGGTACATATCTCGGATTACATACCGTACTTTTACAAATTTTTCCCTTCGGGATGCCTCATTACTTGATGAGATGTATATTTGTGATATATATACTGTCATTTTTTTTTTCGGATCGAGCCGCGCAAAGGAGACTATGGCGAATTTTTCCGAAAATTTAAGGCGTTAGAAAAATTTGAGAAAATTGAAAATTTTTTAAAAACTTTAACTTTGATTTGAAATTGAAAGTTAAACAATAGTAGTTGTTTTTGAAAAGATAACTAAGCATGATTTGAAAACTTAGTAAAATATGGTAAGAAGTTTAATTATGAATTTTGGGAAAATTAATAAATTCTGTAACTTTCTTACTTGTTAATTTCGAGGACGAAATTCTTTTAAGGGGGGAAGATTGTAACGACCCAGAATTTTTGATAATTAAAATTTGAATATTTAATTTATTTTAAATATTAATAAGTGAAATTTATAAGTCAAATAAATTTTATTTCGATTTATTGGATTTAATTGGATAATTAAATCGATAATTTAATATATTAAATTATGGAAATAATTGAAAATAGGGTTAAATATGATTGAAAATGATTTGTAAAATTTTATTTTATCATATTGAAGTTAGAACGATATTTTAGAACTTTTAAAATCGAATTAAAAGTTAATTTGTAAAAATTGAATATTTTAATATTTAATCGACTAGTGAAAATAGTCAATTTTTGAACAGTCTCAGAATTGAACGAAACCAGTTCCATTGGATCCGTAATAGTTAGTTATTACCGGATTTCAATTTTCGTGTCAATCGGAGTTATCGTTTGATCGTAGCAGCTCTAGACGCATCGAATTATTTTTAATTTTAATTTGGCGAGTTAAAATAGCCATTTTTCAAAAAGTCTCGGATTTTGACGAAACTAGTTTCATTGGATCTGTAATGTGATATTATTGTAAGGTTTCAAATTTCGTGTCGATTGGATTTACGGTTTGTCCGATACAAATTAAAACGCCTAGAAAATCGTTTAAATCGGTTTAATTCAAATTGAACGTTTTTAGCCATAACTCGCACAAATGTCCGAATTAGCTTCCGAAACCTGTTCCATTGTGTCCGGAACGCGGGATAAACCCTAGAAACGTCAGTTTCGGCGCGTAAATCGGAGTTGAAAAATTTAAAATGAATAGTGTTTTCGTTTAAAATTCTATAAAAGGCCCCTCACATGTTCCCTTTGCAAAAATCATTCCAAACCCTAACCCTAATATCATAGCCACCACCCCCCTAACCTACGGCCGAAATCATCCCTCCTTTCTCCTCCTTTTTCTCGAAATCCACACAATATTGTCAAAAACTTTCAACTAGGAAAGCGTAGAGGCTAGTGTGCTCTACGAATTCAACGGTGGTGATCAAGTTTCGAGCAACATGGTGGCCAGAAAGAGGCAATGAAGGCGCACGGTTGCGCACGAAATTCGAGGAGATTGGGGCCACCGAGTGTCGCCGGTCTCTGGCCGTGGGTAGAGCGTGGATAGGCGTGTCGAATGCAGGTACCTAATCGTGTTTTCATTCAACGTGGAAGATGAAAAATTTAACTCTAAATTCTAGTGTTGGGTTCGGCTTCAACGTGCAGGGGAGGCGCGTGAATACGAAGGGAGAAGAAGCTAATGCAACGTGCGGTCATGATGATGATTGGTGAGATCTTGCGGCTGTAATAAGAATGGGTTTAAAAATTATAAATTTTGTTGTAATTTGTATATAAATTAATTCGTTAAACTTTAAACCGTGATATCTTTGTCATACGAGGTCGAAAAATTACGAAACAGGAAGCGTTGGAATCGTATGGACGAGCACTACGTGATGAAATTGGATTGGACTCGTTTGGAGTTAGTGAGAATTTTGGGTAAAATTAAACGCGCGTTTAATTTTATTCGAAATAAATCGCTAAAACGAAATTGAAATCAAGGTGAGAACTTCTCACTCAATCGAATCAGTTTCGATTTTATTTTAAATAGTTAGATTTAAAATATTTGAATGCATGTTTGAATGATGATTTTTATCTATTGATTGTTAAAATAGACATTATACGCCGTTAGTAAGCGGATGTTATTTATTAAAAACATATACCGCGAATATTTCATAAACAGTGAAATTGGTATTATATATGATAGAAATATATATATATTGGCATATGTATATATTGGAGTTATTGATTCCCCGCATTTTTTTAGCGGATGAGACCCTATTGCGCCGTCTATTAAGCGGATAATATTTAATAAAAACATATACCGCGATAATTTCGTACTGGAGCGAAATTGGTATTGTGCTAATGTTTGTGGATGCAGGAAAACAGGTTCGAGGGATCCAACTGGATTCCTCAACAGTTTTTATTTGATTTCAGATATTTTGATATTTGATGGATTATCATATCGATATATGATATCGTTGTTGTCGTGATTGACTATTTGGTATGTAGCATCATTGGACCAAATTTTGAAACTTTAAAATGATTTTTGAGAAGTATACGTTTTATAAAAAAAAATTTGGAATTTGATCCATTTTAAATAAATAAACGTTATATTTTTAAAGTTATAAAAATTATGATTTTTCAGAAAAATAGTTGAAAACTGATTTTTGAGAATATGATGCTAATAATTTTATAAAATAGTTAATCGGGATTTTTGAATTTATTATGAAAAGTTAAATATAGGATTTATAAAATTTAATTATTTTATGAATCAAAATGGTGAAATAATAAAGGAGATTTAAGACGTTTTAAAAGAATAATATAAATTGAATTATATTTAGAGATTTATAAATGGATATTTATAAATTGAAATATTGAAATTATAAAACGAATTTTTATAAGTGTTTGAATGAAGTGAAAATGAATGGAATTTATAGAATTTTAAACAGTGAAGTTATAAATGAAATTTTATAAACAGTAGGTTTATAAAATTTATAAAGTTATTGAAAGAATGAATTTTGGATAAATAAACAATCTTATAAGTTATAAGATTTATAATTATGAAGTTTAAAGGAACGATTTTTGTGAACGAATAAATTATAAGTATTTAACTTATAATATGAACCTTTAGTTTTATAATTGAGTTATAAATTGAATAGGTTAATAAAGGAATTTATAAAAGGAGTTGTTATAAAATAAATAGAAAAGGAATTTATAAACGTTGTTTTATAAATTCGCAAACGACTTATTTTAAGAAGTAAATTGTTGAAACTTATTTATGGAGTTATATTCACGTTTTTGAACTGTGAATAATCCTTTAAAAATGAATAGAAATGATGAAATTGTTAACGTAGTATATTCACGTTTTTGAATAGTGAATAATATGTTAAAGAAAATGTCTAAATGTGATATTTTAAACAGAATTAAAACGATCTAACGATGTTTTAAAATGTGTTGAGATTCGAAACCGTAGATTTCAACATTTTTATTGTTGAAATAGACGTTTTCGAGAAATAAAAGGAAATGGTGGACTATAACACTGTTGTTATAGTAAATGATTTCCGAAAGGCAATGTTTTGTATAGTATTGGGATTTATATATCTATTTAAACTTCGAATCCCTATACTAGCGATTTTGGGTTGTCGTAACGATGTTTTACGTAACATTCGTTTTGGCCCAAATAAATATGTTTAAGAGAATGATTTCCTTAAAGAATGAAATATATACTTAATCTCGATTTAAGTATATTGAATATTTTCCAAGTGTTGAAAATAAATGGAGTTGTGAATTACTTATTAAATAAGTATGGAAATGTTTTTCCAATGTAAAGTGAATATTAGAGAATTTATCTTTTTGAAGATAAATTGAAATGGATAATTGAAATCGAATATTCATAGATATTTTGGATTATAAATTCACTATGGAATTTATGAAAGAAAGTGGAATTTGATTAAAAATAAATGTTGATTTATTTTTGAAGTATTGAAATTATATATCTAGTGAAGATATTTTGGAAAATAAATAATTTGGAAAATTATTTGGAATCTGGTGATGTGTGCATATCCATTGATAGTTCAATAACCGACTATCAACATTTCCCTTTGAATGGGTATTTGATGTGATTTGTTTGAATATGAATGCCACACTTATTTTTGAATAAGCGCTCACTATTCGGGTTAACCGGGAAAGGACGATGGGGTCGTATAACCCATTCCGAATATGTGATACGTCGTTATGATTGCATTTGAAGATCGGTGTTGAAGACCCGGTATTTGCGAAAGCGATAGGATGACCTATTGATTGTCTCTGCATTGAGTTGCAACGGTATTGAGACTCCCTAAGTGATGGGAAATCCGATCAGGATTGTGAATATCCGGATTGCAAGGACTTCTTTGTAAGTGCCTTCGGTTTTGTTCGAGCCTGCAACAGACTTGTATGGATTGTATGTCTGACATTACAAATTGAGGTATAAAGCAGATTTCTTTCAAATATATTTCTGTTGGTGGCGGAGAATTTATTCTTTTAGCTTAACACCCTTCTCTGAGACGTACGAGCTCAGAGGTTATGTAGTTGAATGTTATCAGCGATATATTCCCAATTTGGTAATGTGACATGCTGAGTGTTGCTGTAAATGATCATTGTGTTGATTATTTGTGATAGGATCGTTTATTTGATCGTCTATCCTGGTGATCATTTCTATGATCATTTGTTGACCCAAAGCATGGCTTTTGTATAAAGTATGTTTTTGTGGACGTGACTTCGTCGAGCCTCACACCCCGTGAATGGTCAAAACAGGAAAGAAACAGCAAGGTTATGAGGGGTAGCGCCCTTTAGGATGTGTGCATTTCCTTCTGGAAAAGGGTGGTATCATGGTATGGAGCCCAGATACTTACTCATGTTGAAAACACTTTGTTATGATTGTGTGAATTGATTCCGAGCGCTCGGTGAAAAGGTCCCAAAGGACCGGGGGATGGCATATTCGGTCAGTTGTTACTCAGTTAGGGGTAACCCGGCCTTGTGTTGGTAGAGATCCGGTTTGGTTCTCGGGGATGTCCATCCAGAGGCATTCTCATGTGGCAATGGGAAGTTCCTTGGCCTGATCATTCGTTGGAAATCCAATTCCCAATACGAAACTTGTACGGTTTTAGTTGTAGAACCTGCCATCTAATATGGTAGCTATTAGTAGGCATAATATAATGGTACCTATGCTGGCTAAGATTTATATTCTACTTTCGAAATGAATTTTCTACACTATGCACTAGTAATAATATCAAATGTTCTTTTTAAATGCGTATCAAGCATGTTTGACTATCATAAGGAGAAATCTTCTCCAAGCCTGCGTTTGCATTGTGTGTGTGGCAGGAGGTCTTATGGTAGTCTCATTTTTAAAAGCATTGCGAATTGACTTTAAAAATATTCCTCTATTTTTTATTTTAAAGATAAATAAACTGTTTTTGAGTTCTCACACCAGTCACATGACTGACTCGGAGTTTATTGTTTTCCTTCCTAAACTCTGGGTGCCCACCAATTTTCACACGGGCAGTTAAGAGTTAGGTTTATCAGGATATTCTGGATATTCTGGAGTTGCTGGAGGCAAGCTGGATGACATGGCGTACTACTAGTTATATAGTATTTCTTTTTCCGCTGCACTATTTGTTGTTGTTGTACACTCTGATGATATGATGTAATGAAATGAAATGTGTAAAATGTAATAACTGATATAGTTCTTTGTTTAAAGATTATTCATTTATTATTATATGTTGTTCCGCTGCGAATTGTGAGATTCTGATATTGTTCTGTTGTTTTCTGTTCCGTTCTATTTTCTATTTTCTTTTCTCTCTTCCTTCTCTTTTCTTCTCTCTGTTTCTTTTCTTAAATTCTTTTTAAAACCATAACATCTCGGTTTCCGGCCTTCGATTTCTTGGCAGTCGATAAAGTGAGTATCGATGTTGAATTTTCGAAAGTCGAAAATTTTCGGGGCGTTACATTTGGTATCAGAGCATATGGTTAAGCGACAACCATGGTTCTGTTGGGTATTACTCATTAGAGATAGAGTCAGTAGTACTTTAGAATGAATTTGAGTGTAATAATAGCTATGAGAGCGTATTTGTTAGTGAATATAAAATTGTTTTATATTGTGATGATTGGTTTATTGAGTGGCATATGAACTTTCGTCAGCGTGGTCCGCAAGACTATGCCGAAGGGGTTTCTAAACACTTGAATAGAACAATTCGGCACAATATTGATTTTAAAATTGGGTAAATGAAATAATTTTACCTTGATTATATTTTGTATATAAAGAAATAATTTTTCAAAATTATTAAAGTGTATATAAGTTGATTGTTTAGTTGTTTGAATAATCTAAATAAAAGAATTATTGTATAAGCAAATGAATTATAAGAATTGGATTATAATTAAAGTAATTTACAATTATGAAATAAACTTATATATATAAGAAGTGAAACTATATGAATATATTTATGAATGTGAGTTGTAAAATAAAAATGAATTTAAAGTTAAATGGAATATAACTTAAGTTTTGTTGAATGGAATTGATATTAGTATCAAAGTAAAATGATAAGGTGAAGTAATAGATATGAACTTAAGTTATATAAATGAAATGCAACTTTGAAATTGAATTGAATGAATGGATTGAATGTAAATCAATTGAATGTGAATAATTGATATGAAATAATGAATATAAGTGTTAATTCATTAAAATCTAATGTTATTTGAAAGTTGAATAGTTGAATGAAGATCAATTTAATTAAACCAATTGAAACTGATGGTGTTGAAACTAAATTAAATGAATATAAGCAAAGTAATTTGGTTGTAATTAATATACTTTAGTTGTTATATGATTGTTAGTTGATTGTATATAATTCATTAAGTATTAATGAAATTGAAAGCTAAAGTAATTGAAATTTAATTTGAAGTTAAGTGAATCTTAAATAAAATTGAATTTGATTTGGAAGTGAACCAACTTGAATATGAATTAGTGAATATAAACTAATTGAAAAATGAATGTTAGTAAGAACATCCACTGGTAATGAATCAAATGTGATTAAATTGAAAATCAATTCATGAAATATCAAAGAGAATATGAATTTGTTGGATGATAGTTGGTTGATGTTTGCATTTGTTGCTTTAGTTGCATTGCTATGTTGACATGTATAGTTATTATGTTACTATATGTTGTATATTGATACTATTGTCTATATGCATGTTCTCATGTTGTTTGTTGAGTGTTTAGTAGGTGCGGATCGCGTTTGCTTCGCATTTGGAGCTCGCTTTCGCGCTATATTAGCCGTATATGCTCGCTAATAAAATATAAGGTACATATCTCGGATTACATACCGTACTTTTACAAATTTTTCCCTTCGGGATGCCTCATTACTTGATGAGATGTATATTTGTGATATATATACTGTCATTTTTTTTTCGGATCGAGCCGCGCAAAGGAGACTATGGCGAATTTTTCCGAAAATTTAAGGCGTTAGAAAAATTTGAGAAAATTGGAAAATTTTTAAAAACTTTAACTTTGATTTGAAATTGAAAGTTAAACAATAGTAGTTGTTTTTGAAAAGATAACTAAGCATGATTTGAAAACTTAGTAAAATATGGTAAGAAGTTTAATTATGAATTTTGGGAAAATTAATAAATTCTGTAACTTTCTTACTTGTTAATTTCGAGGACGAAATTCTTTTAAGGGGGGAAGATTGTAACGACCCAGAATTTTTGATAATTAAAATTTGAATATTTAATTTATTTTAAATATTAATAAGTGAAATTTATAAGTCAAATAAATTTTATTTCGATTTATTGGATTTAATTGGATAATTAAATCGATAATTTAATATATTAAATTATGGAAATAATTGAAAATAGGGTTAATGATTTGTAAAATTTTATTTTATCATATTGAAGTTAGAACGATATTTTAGAACTTTTAAAATCGAATTAAAAGTTAATTTGTAAAAATTGAATATTTTAATATTTAATCGACTAGTGAAAATAGTCAATTTTTGAACAATCTCAGAATTGAACGAAACCAGTTCCATTGGATCCGTAATAGTTAGTTATTACCGGATTTCAATTTTCGTGTCAATCGGAGTTATCGTTTGATCGTAGCAGCTCTAGACGCATCGAATTATTTTTAATTTTAATTTGGCGAGTTAAAATAGCCATTTTTCAAAAAGTCTCGGATTTTGACGAAACTAGTTTCATTGGATCTGTAATGTGATATTATTGTAAGGTTTCAAATTTCGTGTCGATTGGATTTACGGTTTGTCCGATACAAATTAAAACGCCTAGAAAATCGTTTAAATCGGTTTAATTCAAATTGAACGTTTTTAGCCATAACTCGCACAAATGTCCGAATTAGCTTCCGAAACCTGTTCCATTGTGTCCGGAACGCGGGATAAACCCTAGAAACGTCAGTTTCGGCGCGTAAATCGGAGTTGAAAAATTTAAAATGAATAGTGTTTTCGTTTAAAATTCTATAAAAGGCCCCTCACATGTTCCCTTTGCAAAAATCATTCCAAACCCTAACCCTAATATCATAGCCACCACCCCCCTAACCTACGGCCGAAATCATCCCTCCTTTCTCCTCCTTTTTCTCGAAATCCACACAATATTGTCAAAAACTTTCAACTAGGAAAGCGTAGAGGCTAGTGTGCTCTACGAATTCAACGGTGGTGATCAAGTTTCGAGCAACATGGTGGCCAGAAAGAGGCAATGAAGGCGCACGGTTGCGCACGAAATTCGAGGAGATTGGGGCCACCGAGTGTCGCCGGTCTCTGGCCGTGGGTAGAGCGTGGATAGGCGTGTCGAATGCAGGTACCTAATCGTGTTTTCATTCAACGTGGAAGATGAAAAATTTAACTCTAAATTCTAGTGTTGGGTTCGGCTTCAACGTGCAGGGGAGGCGCGTGAATACGAAGGGAGAAGAAGCTAATGCAACGTGCGGTCATGATGATGATTGGTGAGATCTTGCGGCTGTAATAAGAATGGGTTTAAAAATTATAAATTTTGTTGTAATTTGTATATAAATTAATTCGTTAAACTTTAAACCGTGATATCTTTGTCATACGAGGTCGAAAAATTACGAAACAGGAAGCGTTGGAATCGTATGGACGAGCACTACGCGATGAAATTGGATTGGACTCGTTTGGAGTTAGTGAGAATTTTGGGTAAAATTAAACGCGCGTTTAATTTTATTCGAAATAAATCGCTAAAACGAAATTGAAATCAAGGTGAGAACTTCTCACTCAATCGAATCAGTTTCGATTTTATTTTAAATAGTTAGATTTAAAATATTTGAATGCATGTTTGAAAGATGATTTTTATCTATTGATTGTTAAAATAGACATTATACGCCGTTAGTAAGCGGATGTTATTTATTAAAAACATATACCGCGAATATTTCATAAACAGTGAAATTGGTATTATATATGATAGAAATATATATATATTGGCATATGTATATATTGGAGTTATTGATTCCCCGCATTTTTTTAGCGGATGAGACCCTATTGCGCCGTCTATTAAGCGGATAATATTTAATAAAAACATATACCGCGATAATTTCGTACTGGAGCGAAATTGGTATTGTGCTAATGTTTGTGGATGCAGGAAAACAGGTTCGAGGGATCCAACTGGATTCCTCAACAGTTTTTATTTGATTTCAGATATTTTGATATTTGATGGATTATCATATCGATATATGATATCGTTGTTGTCGTGATTGACTATTTGGTATGTAGCATCATTGGACCAAATTTTGAAACTTTAAAATGATTTTTGAGAAGTATACGTTTTATAAAAAAAATTTGGAATTTGATCCATTTTAAATAAATAAACGTTATATTTTTAAAGTTATAAAAATTATGATTTTTCAGAAAAATAGTTGAAAACTGATTTTTGAGAATATGATGCTAATAATTTTATAAAATAGTTAATCGGGATTTTTGAATTTATTATGAAAAGTTAAATATAGGATTTATAAAATTTAATTATTTTATGAATCAAAATGGTGAAATAATAAAGGAGATTTAAGACGTTTTAAAAGAATAATATAAATTGAATTATATTTAGAGATTTATAAATGGATATTTATAAATTGAAATATTGAAATTATAAAACGAATTTTTATAAGTGTTTGAATGAAGTGAAAATGAATTTCATAAATGAATGGAATTTATAGAATTTTAAACAGTGAAGTTATAAATGAAATTTTATAAACAGTAGGTTTATAAAATTTATAAAGTTATTGAAAGAATGAATTTTGGATAAATAAACAATCTTATAAGTTATAAGATTTATAATTATGAAGTTTAAAGGAACGATTTTTGTGAACAAATAAATTATAAGTATTTAACTTATAATATGAACCTTTAGTTTTATAATTGAGTTATAAATTGAATAGGTTAATAAAGGAATTTATAAAAGGAGTTGTTATAAAATAAATAGAAAAGGAATTTATAAACGTTGTTTTATAAATTCGCAAACGACTTATTTTAAGAAGTAAATTGTTGAAACTTATTTATGGAGTTATATTCACGTTTTTGAACTGTGAATAATCCTTTAAAAATGAATAGAAATGATGAAATTGTTAACGTAGTATATTCACGTTTTTGAATAGTGAATAATATGTTAAAGAAAATGTCTAAATGTGATATTTTAAACAGAATTAAAACGATCTAACGATGTTTTAAAATGTGTTGAGATTCGAAACCGTAGATTTCAACATTTTTATTGTTGAAATAGACGTTTTCGAGAAATAAAAGGAAATGGTGGACTATAACACTGTTGTTATAGTAAATGATTTCCGAAAGGCAATGTTTTGTATAGTATTGGGATTTATATATCTATTTAAACTTCGAATCCCTATACTAGCGATTTTGGGTTGTCGTAACGATGTTTTACGTAACATTCGTTTTGGCCCAAATAAATATGTTTAAGAGAATGATTTCCTTAAAGAATGAAATATATACTTAATCTCGATTTAAGTATATCGAATATTTTCCAAGTGTTGAAAATAAATGGAGTTGTGAATTACTTATTAAATAAGTATGGAAATGTTTTTCCAATGTAAAGTGAATATTAGAGAATTTATCTTTTTGAAGATAAATTGAAATGGATAATTGAAATCGAATATTCATAGATATTTTGGATTATAAATTCACTATGGAATTTATGAAAGAAAGTGGAATTTGATTAAACATAAATGTTGATTTATTTTTGAAGTATTGAAATTATATATCTAGTGAAGATATTTTGGAAAATAAATAATTTGGAAAATTATTTGGAATCTGGTGATGTGTGCATATCCATTGATAGTTCAATAACCGACTATCAACATTTCCCTTTGAATGGGTATTTGATGTGATTTGTTTGAATATGAATGCCACACTTATTTTTGAATAAGCGCTCACTATTCGGGTTAACCGGGAAAGGACGATGGGGTCGTATAACCCATTCCGAATATGTGATACGTCGTTATGATTGCATTTGAAGATCGGTGTTGAAGACCCGGTATTTGCGAAAGCGATAGGATGACCTATTGATTGTCTCTGCATTGAGTTGCAACGGTATTGAGACTCCCTAAGTGATGGGAAATCCGATCAGGATTGTGAATATCCGGATTGCAAGGACTTCTTTGTAAGTGCCTTCGGTTTTGTTCGAGCCTGCAACAGACTTGTATGGATTGTATGTCTGACATTACAAATTGAGGTATAAAGCAGATTTCTTTCAAATATATTTCTGTTGGTGGCGGAGAATTTATTCTTTTAGCTTAACACCCTTCTCTGAGACGTACGAGCTCAGAGGTTATGTAGTTGAATGTTATCAGCGATATATTCCCAATTTGGTAATGTGACATGCTGAGTGTTGCTGTAAATGATCATTGTGTTGATTATTTGTGATAGGATCGTTTATTTGATCGTCTATCCTGGTGATCATTTCTATGATCATTTGTTGACCCAAAGCATGGCTTTTGTATAAAGTATGTTTTTGTGGACGTGACTTCGTCGAGCCTCACACCCCGTGAATGGTCAAAACAGGAAAGAAACAGCAAGGTTATGAGGGGTAGCGCCCTTTAGGATGTGTGCATTTCCTTCTGGAAAAGGGTGGTATCATGGTATGGAGCCCAGATACTTACTCATGTTGAAAACACTTTGTTATGATTGTGTGAATTGATTCCGAGCGCTCGGTGAAAAGGTCCCAAAGGACCGGGGGATGGCATATTCGGTCAGTTGTTACTCAGTTAGGGGTAACCCGGCCTTGTGTTGGTAGAGATCCGGTTTGGTTCTCGGGGATGTCCATCCAGAGGCATTCTCATGTGGCAATGGGAAGTTCCTTGGCCTGATCATTCGTTGGAAATCCAATTCCCAATACGAAACTTGTACGGTTTTAGTTGTAGAACCTGCCATCTAATATGGTAGCTATTAGTAGGCATAATATAATGGTACCTATGCTGGCTAAGATTTATATTCTACTTTCGAAATGAATTTTCTACACTATGCACTAGTAATAATATCAAATGTTCTTTTTAAATGCGTATCAAGCATGTTTGACTATCATAAGGAGAAATCTTCTCCAAGTCTGCGTTTGCATTGTGTGTGTGGCAGGAGGTCTTATGGTAGTCTCATTTTTAAAAGCATTGCGAATTGACTTTAAAAATATTCCTCTATTTTTGATTTTAAAGATAAATAAACTGTTTTTGAGTTCTCACACCAGTCACATGACTGACTCGGAGTTTATTGTTTTCCTTCCTAAACTCTGGGTGCCCACCAATTTTCACACGGGCAGTTAAGAGTTAGGTTTATCAGGATATTCTGGATATTCTGGAGTTGCTGGAGGCAAGCTGGATGACATGGCGTATTACTAGTTATATAGTATTTCTTTTTCCGCTGCACTATTTGTTGTTGTTGGACACTCTGATGATATGATGTAATGAAATGAAATGTGTAAAATGAAATAACTGATATAGTTCTTTGTTTAAAGATTATTCATTTATTATTATATGTTGTTCCGCTGCGAATTGTGAGATTCTGATATTGTTCTGTTGTTTTCTGTTCCGTTCTATTTTCTATTTTCTTTTCTCTCTTCCTTCTCTTTTATTCTCTCTGTTTCTTTTCTTAAATTCTTTTTAAAACCATAACATCTCGGTTTCCGGCCTTCGATTTCTCGGCAGTCGATAAAGTGAGTATCGATGTTGAATTTTCGAAAGTCGAAAATTTTTGGGGCGTTACAGCCACCATAATAATTAATAAATTTAACTAGCATTTTTCCTAGGTTCCTTGATGTTCCAGCCATAATCACCAAAGATAACGACCTTCGAATCATAACAGTTCGTCGTAATTTGATAAAAATTCCTATTCTGATCAACTCAGAATATCACAATATATACGATACTAAAAATCATGATTTTCATACCAAAATTCGTTATTGGCACATGCGAATCCGCATATGCAATTCAAATTTGAAATCAACATGGATGGGTTTTCTGGTATTATACATTTTGACTTGTGATTTTAGATTCTCCAATAAACCTTTAACTAATTTAAACTTATAATTATATTCAAAATTAATTTTGCACTCTTACCATCATCTTTAATTTAGAAATCAAAGTCTAAAATTGATTGTATATAGAGCATTGAATTAAATTTAGGTGCGCTTAAGCCAGTGTACAACAGAGCAGGTGTATATACATGTATATACAAACATGAACATCATCATCATCCCTAAACATACATATACATGCAAGCATAATCACATCATCAATAAAGCACATTTGATATCATACTTCACAGATCATTCACATATATTCAGGTTGGGTTTGCTCACCTTGATGGGATGAACAGAGGTCTGGAAAATTTCTTAGGCCTGGAACTATTTTTGAAATCTTTGAATTTGTATCTACCACTTGATTCTAATCTTTGTGGCTTTGCTTGATCTTCTTAACATTGCTTCAGTTTGTAACTTCTAGGTTTGAAACTTGCTTCTGGTTTGTTTCTTGAATCTGGTTGTTGTTCAATTTTGTTTTGTCTTCAGGCTTTTAAATTTGAAAGTTGTTGTTTTGTAACAACCCTAGATTTTTGAATGTAATTTAAATTTGAATTTATTTCATTTTAAAAATATTTTATATTTTTTTTATTTGTGAGATTTCATTTCTAAATATTTTTAAAGTAATAATAGATTTTTTTCAAAATTTATTGCATTTATTTCCTATTTTTAAAGGCTAGTTTCTATTTTTCTGCTATTTTCTTCATTTAAATTATATTTAATTAAATTTTATTTATTTATTTTTGTGCATGCATTTTTATTTTATGTTCTTATGTTTATTTATAAATATTTTCCAAGTCCATATAAATTTTTCAAAGTTTATTCTGTTTATTTTCAAATTTTCTAGACTAGTTTTCATTTTCTGTGCTATTTTCTTATTTTTATCATATATAGTTAATATTTATTTATTAACATTTTATATATTTGTTATATTTTTTAATTTTAACTGAATTTATAATTATTTTCAGTTATTTAAACTTATAAAAAGAAATATGAGAAATTTGAAAGGTTTTGGTGACTTTTGATTTCCAAAGGCTTTTTGAATTCCTACCTTTTCACATTTCACCATAACTTTTCATCAATTGGCCATAACTCCTCATTTCTTTCAGCTGCCTATACCATTTCACATTCATGTAAATCATTTTCCTCACTTCTGAAAGAAAATTTCAGCCTCCATTGTTTTAGAAAAAAATTGGTAATCTTCTTTTCTTTTGTTTACTTTTATTGTTTTTGATTTGTTTTACACTTGATCTTCTTCATCTCTAGGTTCAGCCCTTACCACCACCAGCCCTGCTGCCTCCACCACCACCTGAGCACATCACCGTCACCACCTCCTCTCTGGCCAACCCCAAGCCGAGCCACCAAAGTTTGATTATCCACCACAAAATTCACCAAAACTCCAACCTTATGTATAGCCGAGCACTACCATGTTTCCATCACTTCATCAACCCCTTAACCACCGCCATCTCCACCTCCACCCCCTCCAGCTCCACCTAAACCCTCTGCCACGTCATCCTATTGACCACTCCAGTGATGGCCGTGACCTATGAGCCTTGGCCGAGCCTTGAATTGCCTTGAATCCATGTTGAAGTGGCATTATTTTGTCTTGTTGTTGTTTTACATCACCACCCACCATTGCACCATCAACAAACATGTGTGGCCGACCCATATTCACCCATAACCTGATCCAAACCCTTGCTTTAGACTTGTATTTCACCTATGGCCCAGCCTAATGGAAGTTGGAAGCAAGTGCAAAGCAATTCTGCTTTGATTTATGCAGTTATTTCTAGCTTAATTTATCTATTTTTGGTTTGAAAACTTATGTGTATTATATTGTTTTTGTTTGATTTGTTACAAGGGAATTGATCTTTGGCTCTCTCACTCGTATCTTGTCATGCTATCATGCTCGTGTGGATCTCTTTTGTGCATTCGTTGTTGTGTCTTCGGCTCAAACCCGTGAGTTATTCTCACCTGGCAATGTATACCTATATAACTAGTAAATTGACCACTTTTGAATCTGTAAAACGCATCACCATATTATATCTGCTATGCTATGATTATATGATGTTCACCCATTCTTAAACACCTGTTATATCATATGTTACTGTTATATTATGTTGTTATGTTATTTTTATCAGTTTATCACACTACAAGTTCCCTTTAGATTAGAATCACTATGGGTTGAAATGATACATACCCGAACGGACTTTAGAATAGGGGAAAATCGTTATGGGCTAAAATGATAGGCCTGAGCGATTTTCAAATTATTTCATTTACTTGGGACTGCGGGTTTGAAATGATAAAACCCAGGTTTTCTTTGTAAATTACGGGTTGAAATGATATATTTCCCGTATCACTTTTCCTAGTGTAGAAAATTTATACAGGCCCGTAGTAAAAATATCTTTTTCTAAAAAATTTAAAATATTTTAGCAATGTAAATATTATATTATTTTGATTTAAACTTAATTAAAAATGGTTTTGTAAAATATTATTGATTTTTTGGAAATTTATAAGTGAAATAAATTATGGCTAGAAAATTTGAAAATAAGTTATTTTGGAAACTCAAATTTGGTGATAATTGGAATTTAAATTAAATATGAAAATATGATAAATTTATGATATTTTGAATTTAAATGAATTTAAATTGATTTTATAATATATTAATGATTTTTGAATAAATTTAAATTGTGAAATGAATGAATATTTAAGTTGAAATTTGAAATATTACTAAAATTTGAAATTAGTGAATTTGGCTTAATAGTGAATTTTAAGTTAAATAAAAATGAAATTAAGTTATATTTGAGAATCTAAACTTAAGTGTTAAGTTAAAATTTAATTTAATGGATTTAAAATTGAATGTTGAAATTTAATAAGTGAATTATTATTAAATCTTGATTTTGAATGGAAATTTAACTTTATAAAATCATGAATTTGAGGAAAATTAAATGATGATTATAAAAGTGAAATATTATGATTTTATAAGTTAAAAATGATTTAAATAAAAAATATAATTGTTTGTGAAATTATATTGAGCATTTGAATTTAAATAACAGCATTTTTGAAATGTCGTTAATTTTAATGTAAATGATATTGCAGCATTTGTAAATGCTGTAGTTAATAATAATGAATTAAAAAGCTAAATAAGATTAAAGGCTATTATAGAATTTTGTAAAGTGCTATAATCGTTGAATTTGACTAAGTTTATTTGAAACTAATGTAACCCTATTATGGCATTTTAAATACTGTCTTTTGTTAAATTAAACCGTTTTAAATGCAACTTTCCGTAACGTTTTCTAAATGCTTCGAAAGGTGAATTTTTTTACTGTTTTAATAAACTTAAGTGAATGAATGAACTTCAAAAAGTTTTAAAAAAAAATTGGAAATTTAATAATTTAATTATTAAATGTAATAACTGCATTTTAATGATTTAAATGAAGTAATTCGATTAGAAATATAAACTATGTTTGGAATGTGAATTAAAATGGTATTTTAAATTGAATAAAATGAATATGGCTTTGAAATGAAATGATAAGTTTGATATTTGAAATGGATTTTTAATGATATTGAATTGTTAAATGATATTTGATTTTTGAGATATAAATACAATTTTTAAAGTTATAACTACGGGTTATAATAACGATTGGTTGTTAAAGAGACCGGGATCGGATATGGACATACTATCTGTCGATACCGAAAAACACTTTAACAACTGTGTATGTGGTGGAGATTCCAGAATGAAGTAGGATGGTGATGACGTTCCTAAGGTACATTACGTGGACCTAACTCCCATGAGTTAGCTTAAGGTGGCTAAAACAGGAGCGATCTCGGGCCAAAGGAGGTAGCACCTCTGGCTGGACACACTTCTTCGATACCATTCTATTATTGTTGTGATCGATTGGGTGCACCCTTTGATTTTGGAGTGTTGTTCGGGGTGGGCGTATGTGGCTGCTGCGTTACCACCAGCCCGTGTGCGTAATTGGTATATCTACCTTGGCATTGCCTTGTGTGCCGTGTCACCTACCATACCGAGCCTATACTACGAGTTTGTTTTTCTCCCGTAGCCCGTGTGGTATATATCCTCTGATAGTTTCCCGATCTGGAGACGTCATGATATTGGATGGACTACTGGGACTATTATGTGTGAAGGGTGATATGGGCAGCTTGGAATGCTATTTAAAAGTATGTTTATTTTACTGTAGACACTATTATAATAGCGCAATAATTCTATATAGTAAATAGTTTGACGGATCCTTAGAGGATGGCGGTCCTAGGCATCTTTTAAGTTACTTGTTCTTATTTACAGTTCACTTGAGTTAGTTTACATTATATAAGTATATATTGTCCTGGCTCGAGTATTTTGTGTTTTGCTTTACGCTAGGGTCAACTTGAGTATTCACAACTTTGGATTCTCTTTCTCGAGCTGGTCTTTGCTAGAGTTTCTGCTTATCTACATATATATCTACTTCTATTTCAGCTATTCTAGTTTATCTCATGTATTAGTGAACTTTTATGTATTTGGGATTTCTATTATGTTGTTTTTAGACTGTATTATGTATTTGGCTTGAGACTCTGTTGTAGTAGCTTCATGAACTACTATGTATTTTTATATTCTGTTGCGAGTTATTCTGTTTGTTCTGTGTCTGTGATTCTGTGTATTTGATTTTATTTGCTCCAAATTTATTTACAATCTGTTATTTCGCATCATTTAAGTCAGACATGTGTGGATTATTGTCGATTTGAATGGTAAGAAGTGGCGGGTCGTGACAATTGGTATCAGAGCTTTGGTTTTTGGCAAACCATTGCCTCTGCGGCGCAAAAACTCATTAGAGATAGGGTATTTCTACCCTAGAATGAGTGAAATCAACCTCAGAATCATATCTTTGTGAGAGACATATTTTCAAAGTATAAAATGGTTTTCAAAATGTTTTCAAAGATTATTTTGATATATAAAATTTTCTTGTTTTAAAGGATTTTCAAATGTTTTCTAACTTCCTTTCTTTCATATCTACCTTGTTAGATTTTTTTCTTTCTTTACGATATTCATCCAAGTGTATTATCTTGTCTTGTCTTATTTTATTTTTGGCTTTTCTTTATCTTGTCCTAAATTCATTCTTGATATTTTTCAGGATGAATCGAGCAAATGCCAGAGGTAAGGGTCGTGGTATTGCCCCAGCTCCTCATCCTGTTGCTCCAGTCAGGTTCACTGTTCTTTGTAAGGAATTCTCTCAACTTGGTGGTACCCCATTCACCGGTTCAGAGAGCTTCATTGAGGCTCAGCAGTGGTTGCGTAGTCTTGAGAGGATATTTACTGGTCTTGATATTACTGATGCCCAGAAGCGTCAGTTAGCAGCTTGGCAGTTGTGTGATTCTGCTTTAGATTGGTGGGAGTCCGTTACGGCTAACCCCGTCGAGGCTGATATCACTTGGGAGTAGTTTAGGTATCCTTTGTGTTATCTTGAATTTTGTTCCTATTTTTCCTTTTCTTTGAATCTATCTTAAGCTTGTTTTCTGTATCTTTCTTTCCAAGGAGGCTTTTGTGGCAAAATGGATGCCAGAAACCGGGAAATCTCAGCTTTATCGTGAGTTTATGGATCTTAAGCAGGGTAGCATGTCTTTTGCTGAGTATGAGAGGAAGTTCAATGAACTTTCCAAGTTCGGTCCTAGCCTGATTGATACTCCTCTCAAGAAGAATGAGAAATTCATTGCTGGTGCTCGTCCAGAGTATTATAGTCGCCTCATTTCTCATGTTCATGGCTCTTTCACCCAGCTTATGGATATGGCGATTCGCTATGAGAATCCCACATCCAAAGGTCCTCCTGTTTCTGGTGCTCAGTCTTCATCTACTAATTCCAAGAAGCATATGCCTAATTTCCCGCAACAGAAGAAGAATTTGCAGAAGCGTTCTGGTTTGGGATCTTCATCATCAGCTCCTGCTTATAGGCAACCAGTTGATCTCTCCTCCATCACTTGCTTTAGGAGTGATCAGATGGGGCACTATGCCAATAGCTGTCCTATTTTATCTGGTGCTGCTATTCCTCCACCTGCTTAGTTGGCTAGACGTGATCTTTGCCATATCTGTCTCCAGCCTGGTCATTTTAAGAAGGACTGCCCTACCCAGTAGAGAGGTACTCCTTCTGGTATATTTGTTGTCACGTCTGCATCATCTCCTGTTCCTCCACCTGCTCCTAGTGATGATCAAGGTACTCTCTAGGGTTCATTTACTTTATTCCATCATCCTGTTCGTGTGTTGTTTGATACTGGTGCTTCGCACAGTTTTATATCTGTTGCTTTGTGTGATAAGTTTGAGCATCTCCTATCTCCTGAGTATGCTTCTGTTCCATTATGTGTTTCAAATCCTATTGAGGGTCCTGCTAACCTTAATCGGATTTGTCAGGAAGTGAAACTTCTTCATTCTGATCATCGCTTTTTGTTGATTTTATGTTTTGGGATTCGATGCTTTTGATTTACTGCTTGGTCAAGATTGGTTAGTGCATCATTATGTACGTATCTCTTGTAAAGCCCGGACTGTTCGTCTTGTTGATGATCAAGGGAATTCATTGATTATCCAATGCCGCTTGCCTCAGGATTTTGCTAGCAACTTTATTTATTCTCTAAATTCTTCTCCCAGTGATCTTGATTCGACTGCTGTGGTTAGATTATATCCCGATGTATTTGGTGAAGTCACTTCTTTACCTTCGAAGCGGAAAATTGATTTTTGGATTGATCTTATTCCTGGTGCTCGACCTGTTGTTCTTCCTCCTAGAAGAATGGCACCCCACGAGAAGGTTGATTTGGGAAAACAAATTGAAGAATTGTCTTCCAAAGGTCTGATTAGGCCTACTTTTTCTGAATGGGGAGCTGCGGTGGTTTTTGTCACCAAGTCTGATCGTTCTCTTTGGATGTGTGTTGATTATAGGGAGCTTGATCTTGCCACTGGTTTTCATCAGTTCATGGTTGCCGAGGATAGCATTCCCAAGACTGCTTTCTGCACTGAGAATGGTTTTTATGAATGGTTAGTCATGCCCTCCGGTTTGACTAATGCTCATGCTTTCTTTGTTGATTTGATGAATCGTGTTTTTCGTGCTGTGCTTAATAAATTTGTGCTAGTCTTTGTTGATGATATTCTTGTCTTCTCTAAGACCAACGATGAGCATAAGTTGCATTTGAAATATGTTCTAGAGACTCTCAGAAATCATCAGTTGAAGGCTAAATTTTCCAAATGCTAATTCTGGAAGGTTGAAGTCCGATATCTCGGGCATATTATTTCTAGTAATGGAGTTTCTGTTGATCCAGCCAAGATCGCTGCGATGAATGTAAGTCTTTCTTTCTCTTTTTCTTTATCATTTTTAATAATTCTATCTTTCCTGTTGTCCTTATTTTTCCCTATTCTGTTTCAGCATTGGGAAACTCCAAAGACTCCATATGAGATTCGTAGTTTTGTGGGCCTTGCCGGTTATTACCGGAGATTCTGTAAGACCCTGAAATTCAGACCCAGTTTAAAATTTTAAAAATCGTATATTATTGTAGAAATTCGAATTTTCTCAAACAAATTCCGTTGCTATTCAAACTTCACATTTGGAATGCGTCTAGATAGACATAGGCGTACGCCAAATTTTGTTGGAAAATATTGAAGTAAATTTCGCTCGTCACATTTACATATTAGTTTAAATTTTATGTGTAAATTTCCTATTGTCCGAACTCAAATATTTTTCACAATATTGCATACGAAAAATATATTGAACATGACGGCGCATTTCGTTTCGTCAAATTCCGCTTTTAATCGCTAGTTAAATTGTCGCTCAAGCAAATGGTTCAGAAAGATTAACCACTTTGCAAACAATGTCAAACCAGCAATATCTTTATACCATTGTGTCCGCCTCGTCGCGCTGATCAAAACGGTATATTTATTTGTGTCAATCGGAGTTCGGCGTTGCAAATTAAAATTGTTTAACGGAGTACAAACTGGTCCGTTACGTAGCACGAACCGGTACCCAACTGTCTCACGCTCAGAATTCTAAGGGCCTTTGACCATTCAGAAACCCAGTAGCCATCACGTTTACCGAAAACATCATTGCCTTGACCTTGGACTCTGAACCCCTCTGTATATATCTGCTACCCCTTCTGCCTGCATTAACTGCTCTGCCTTCATTTATTGCTCACTGCTTCTCTGGTACGTCTCTGCACCTCCTCTCTTCTACCTCCCTCAGCATTCTTCTTCTTATTATTTTTCTCTCCTCTCCAGATTGTGAAACTCACAAAAAAACCCTCTCCCCCTCCACTGCACGTCCACCCTCTCCCCCTCCACTGCACGTCCACCCTCTCCCCCTCCACTCCACGTCCACCCACTCCCACCTCCGCCCACTGCCCTACCCACGCCACCATCCGCCCGCGTCCCACTGCCCACCCACCTACGCCAGGCGCGCCACAACCCACCCTTCACCGCTTAGCCCGCACCGCCTGTACTCCGCCCGGCCACGTCCACCCACTACCACGTGCTCCGCCCTTGCCACTGCTGTCCACGACCCACATCTCCACCGCCTCGCTTACAGCCTCCCAACTTTGCCCTTGAACCGCAGCGGCCCTCCACCAACGACATACCACCTTTCTCCGCCTACACTTTCCCACTCCACTGTTCCTCCGCCCCACAACCCACTCCACCGAGCTCCCCGCCTCCGTCCCGCCTCCCTGACGTCTAGCTGCCTCCTCGCACTCGCTTCCCTGTCAACCCGCCACCCTCCCATATATATAAAAAAAAACAAAAGGGAAGCTTCGATTTTATATATATAGTGTATTAGTTTGAAAAGTATAAAGAAGCTTTGATTTTATTATATGGAAACAGTACAGTTCGTGTGTGTGTGTGTGTGTGTGTGTGTGTATATATATATATATATTAGTTCCTATAAAGCAGTTGGTTTGTATATATGTAGCTGATAAGCTACAGATTTTGGTTGGAAAAAAAATATAAAAGCAGTTCTGTTATAACCATGTTTACATTAATATATATATAAGTGTCCACTTTTATATAGTTTTGGTTTATAGTTTCAGTATATATATTAATATATATGTATATAATATGTTAATTTATATAGCAGTGATAGGTTGTAATCTATGGGCTCACGTTTATTTGATTGGTTTGTTCCAGCAACTGCTGATCCGGGATCTCAGTCCTAGGCTTCATCCGGCTTGTTTGAATCTATCTAGCTTCGTTATTTTGGTATGGTTCATATATATATCCAATCGATATATATATATATATATATATATATATATATATTGCAATAAACAAATTATTGATTAATTATTTGTTGATTGCAGTTGTGTTCATATTGCGTCGTGCTTGTTAGGGTCTATTTTATCTATTCGTCTTCGTGCTTCGTCATCTTCTCTAACCACGCAAGGTGAATATTTCATTCACGACTCAATCTATTATGCTATGATAATTAAGTGATAATTGTTGTTAATATTAATTTGGATATTAAATTGTTGATTGTTAAAATTGTTGAAATAAAACTGTAAATCCCTATGCAAGTTAAAATTGAATATTGTTAGTTTACGACAAATAGTGGTGACACTAAATGTGTTATGTGATGTTGAATTTGGTTGTTAATATAAGTAAAATTTAATATGAAATTGAATTTGATATAGGATAGTTAACAATTTAAAATGGATTATATATGTTGAATTTGACCCCTTTAAATGTTAAATAAATCGACGCGTAGAAATAGCGTTAACCTCACTTTGAACCATTGAATGTATGATTGATATAGTAAATTCATAACAGACACCAAGTGAAACCATAATGTAATAATCTTTAATCTGCATGAAATGATAGTGTGGATTCTAGGAATAATTATATTAATTTGCATAAATAACAAATGTGAGTTAATACGGTTATTTCGAGATTATTTAATAAATTGTTGAATTGTTATATATGGTTGCTATTGCTTGTTTATTTACTTTGACACCATCCCAGTTATCACACTGCATGTTGCCTTTGCTATGTTTGGTTTATATTGAATGATATTGGGTTGAAATGATAAATACCCAGTTAAACAACTTGGCCTAGGATAGATAATTAAAAATAAGAAACCCGATTGGTCAACAAAAACCATTTTCGAAATTGAAAAATATTTTATACTAAGGAATGAATTTAGCGATTTGTTTGGAAATTAAGTAAAGAACTTAAGGGATTTAAATTGAAATAAAGTAATGGATTTAATTGAAACGAATGAGTAAACCTATTTAATTGAATAAAATTAATTGGCAAGTTTAATTGAAATAGGATTTAGAAACAAGTAAGTTCTAGAGTTTAATAACTTAAAAATTTATTAGATTTGTTAGATTTAGCTTTAAACTCTGTTTTAATTAAATAGATTTGGAACTTGTTATAAATTTAATTTGAGATTAAGAAAATTTGGACTTAAGGGGAATACAAAACTAACTAAAGTTTTATGGATTTAATTGAGTGATAATTTAAAATTTAAATGATTTTAAATTTAATGAATTAATCAAATCAGGACATTTTAAACGGAATGTGGATTGAGTTGATTTGTAACTCGGAAATAACTTATTTGTGATGTGTAGATCATTGAACCAAATAAATGGAAATGGATTCCTTTAAATAGAAATTTAATTGAATTGGTAAATAAATCAAATGAAGTTTTGATAAAAGGAATTTAGTTAATGAAATTGATTTAATCGAATTTATGATAACTGTGAGTGTAATATGAATTGAAATGAATAGAATTTGATTTAATGATTCGAACTAAGTTAACCATTAAATTGAATTCATTGATTATGAACTAAATTTGATAAGCGACATTTAGACTTATTAGATTGAACTTGAATACTTAATTTTATCGTTAACTCAAATGTTTGAACTAAAGATTGCATTTGGAAATAAGTTTTAAATATCTGAAATAAATTGAATCGTGAAATGTCAAATTTTGGAAGTCAAATTTGTACCTTGACTTTTGGACTTTGATTTGTTTAACGTTAATTTAACCGACCATCGGGTAATAAATACGTAGTTATTAAAGAGACCAGGATCGGGAATGGACATACTCTCTGTCGATACTGAAAACCACTTTAATAACTATTATACGCAGAGTGTTGATCCAGAATGAAGTGGATGATTTGGTGAGCGCATTGACTGAAGAAAGAGAACGATATTGGATGACCCCTGACATGACTAAAACAGGAGCCGCGCCGGGCCATTGAGGTTCGCCACCTCTAGCGGACACGCTTCTTCGATACCATATCTATTACTTTTGTGATTCGATTTGGGTGCACCCCTTGATTTGGGAGTGTTGTTTCACGGTGTTGAGGTAGCTGCTGGCTATGCTCAACATCAGTCCGGATCACGCAACTACTAGTATCCTAGTTGGTATCACCTCATGTACCTTGCATACTGATTATCCTATTCGCGACCACTACGTTTTGTTTTGTGTTATACCTATGGGGTACCCTCTGATAACCATTAGTATACGGTGGGGTTTACGGTGCTGTATAGACTATGACATTATAAAATGTGTTAAGGGGAATTATGGTAACGCCTTAACGCTATTTTAATATCATACTTTACTGATTAGACATTGTCTACATATCGTATTCTATTGTATATATAGATAGTTTATCGGACCCTTAGAAATGATATTTTATTCATCTTTGAGTTATGGACTTTATTCCCTGCACTTGATTATCCTGTATAAGATTTTGAGTCCTGACTCGGGTGTTTCCCTTTTGTATATGCTCGGGTCAGTCTGAAGCTATCCAGTTGCTGATCAAGGTTGGTCGAAGATGCTGAAGTCTTAGCATTTATCTTTATCAGTTTATTTCTATTCCTGTATTGATGTCCTAGTCTGTTGGACATTTATGTATTTCCTTTCAATCACCTTTTGTTTAGACATTGTTGTACTTCAGGTAGTAGCTTCATGAATTGCTATTATGACGATGTATTTTCCGCTGCATTATTCTATGATTGTTCTATATCTGTGATGTTGTATTGATTCTCATTTACACTTATGTATTTATAATCCCATAATGATTCGTGTTTTGTATTATTTAAGTTGACATGTGTGGATTATTGTCAACTTAAATGGTCCAAATATACGGGTTGTTAAAGTTGGTATCGGAGCCTTGGTTTCCCTAAAAAAAACCTTAGTTTGGGGTTATATAAACTCATTAGAGATAGGGTAGCAATACCCTAGAATGAGGAGAATCAATTCAATATCCAGATCCTTTTAATTCAAACTTCTTTTGATTCGTTAATTAGAGTTTTCTTTAAGCTCTATGATTTTTTTACCCTTGGTTCTAAATCTCTTTCGATATTTCAGGATGAGTACCGGAAGAAACAATAGGGGAGGAAGAGGCCATGGTCCTGCCTAGGCTGCACCTGCCACCCCAGCTCCAGTCAAATTCACCACTCTTAGTAAAGAGTATACCCAGCTAGGGGGTATTAAGTTTTCCGGATCCGAGGGCATTATCGAAGCTCAGCAATGGCTCAAAGGCTTAGAGAAGATATTTTCTGGATTGGAAATCACTGATGCTCAGAAGCGTCAGCTTGCTGCTTGGCAACTTCGTGATGCCGCACAAGATTGGTGGGAATCTGTTACTTCTCGTATTGAGGAGAACACCATCACTTGGGCCCAGTTTAGGTATAAATTTATTTGTATTTAGTAGTCAAAAATCTTCTTTCAATCTTTGTAATGTTATTCATCCAGTCTATCTTTTGATTAGGGACACTTTCTCGGCACAATGGATGCCCGCTGCTGGGAAAACCCAACTTTATAGAGCTTTTATGGATCTTAAGCAAGGCAGTATGACTTTTTCTGAGTACGAGAGGAAATTCAACGAATTATCCAAGTTCAGACCGGGCTTGATCGATACACCACTTCTAAAGAATGAGAAGTTCATTTTGGGGGCTAGACCAGAGTATTATGACTTGCTTACTGGCCACACTCACTGCACCTTTACAGAGCTTGTTGATTATGCTCTTAGATATGAGGCAAAGCCACGGGGACCCACTGCCAAGGCCACTCCTACTCAGTCCTCTTTTAACCAGCTCAGAAAGAGGAAGATGAACTTTGATCAACAAAAGAAAGCTTGGCAAAAGACTACAGGATTGGGATATTTCCAGAAAAGCCCAATCGACCTTGCCAATATCACTTGCTTCAAATGCGATAAGAAAGGCCATTATGCTAATAGCTGTCCATCTATCGGAGCTGCTATTCTGCCACCTTCTCAGATGAGGAATGATTTATGCCATGTCTGCCTCCAGCCAGGTCACTTCAAGAAAGACTGTCCATTGCGGAAGAAAGGCACACCATCTGGAGTATATGCTATCACCACTCCTGCACCACTTCCACCACCTGCTCAGGATGACCAAGGTACCTTACGAAGTACTTTTTCATTACATGATTTATCTGTTAGGGTATTATTCGATACTGGAGCTTCTCATAGCTTCATATCTATTGATCTTTGTAATAAGCTCAAATTAGAACTTACTCTTGCTACTACTTCCTTATGTGTCTCCAACCCTATTAGAGGACTTGCCAACCTCAGTAGAATTTCTAAAGAGGTTGTGCTTTTGTATGGAAGATACCGATTCACTTGGGATTTTTATGTGCTTGGCTTCGTAGCATTTGACATTTTGTTGGGTGCTGATTGGTTAAGAAAATTCGATGCTGTTATTTCTTGCAAAGCTCGATCTGTTTCTCTACTCAATGACAAGGGCCTACCACTTGTCATTGAATGCAAATCACCTTAGAAATATGCCGGAAGCTTCATATTCTCTCTTGATGCTCAACCGGATGATCTTAGTACCACTCCTATTGTTCAGAAGTTTCCTGATGTATTTGGAGAGGTCAACTCTCTACCGCCTACACAGGAGATCGATTTCCACATTGACCTTATTCCTGGAGCTACTCCCGTAGTTCTCCCTCACAGAAGGATGGATCCTAAAGAGAAAGCGGAACTTAAAACTCAAATTGATGATCTATTTGCTAGGAGTTTAATCAGGAGAAGTAGTTCTGAATGGGGCGCCGCAGTCGTATTTGTCACCAAATCAGATGGATCTCTTCACATGTGTGTTGATTACAGGGAATTAAACAAACGCACTCTCAAAAATCGCTATCCGATGCCTCGCATAAATGATTTATTCGATCAGCTCCATGGAGCTAAAGTCTTCTCACAACTTGCTCTAGCCACTGGGTTCCACCAACTCAGAGTAGCAGAAGATAGTATTCATAAGACAGCTTTCTGTACGGAGAATGGATTCTATGAATGGTTGGTTATGCCATTCGGTTTGACCAACGCACCTGCTTATTTCGTCGACTTAATGAATCGAGTCTTCCGTGATGTCCTTAACAAGTTTGTCCTTGTCTTCATTCATGATATTCCCGTCTTCTCCAAAGATGAGAAAGAGCATGAAACACATCTCCATTATGTCCTGGAAACTCTCCGAAACCATCAGCTAAAAGTCAAGTTCTCGAAATGCCACTTCTGGCGAGACAAAGTATGATTCCTTGGCCATATTGTTTCTGAAAATGGGATTTCGGTCGATCCAGCTAAGATCGCCGTAATCAATGTAAGTTCTATCCTATTCTTTATTTCTATTCGATCCATCTTATTCCTTTCTAATTCAAAAATTTATCTACAGGATTGGGAGGCTCCCAAAACTCCTACTGATATCTGTAGCTTCTTGGGCCTAGCTAGTTATTATCGCAGATTTATTGAGCTCTTTGCCCGGATTTCTGCCCCACTTACTGCTTTAACTCGAAAGGATGTCAAGTTTATTTGGAGTGAGAGGTGTGAATCAGCTTTTAATGAGTTGAAACGTAAGTTAACTTCAGCCCCAGTTCTTGCGGTAATTGACGGGAGTGAAGGATTAACTGTCTATACCGATGCTTGTCGAGAAGGTTTAGGCGCTGTCTTGATGCAAAATGGTAAGGTTGTTGCCTATGCTGGTCGTCAGTTGAAGATCCATGAAGTAAACTATGCAACCCATGATTTAGAGCTTCTTGCAGTTGTATTTGCTTTGAAACCGTGGAGGCATCATCTTTTAGGAACCAAATTTGAATTATTCACAGATTATAAGTCCTTGAGGTATATTTTTTCTCAAAAGGATTTGAACCAGTGACAAGTCCGATGGCTCGAATTCTTAGCTGCATATGATCTCGACATCAATTATACTCCAGGGAAAGCAAATGTTGTAGCTGATGCTTTGAGCCGTAGCAAAGCATTGTCATGTTGTAATCTTGTAGAAGGCATGCTATTTCAGCTTGTGCTCTCCCCATCTCTTGTGGATCGCATCAAAGCTAAGAAATATGATGACACCTTGCTCTATCGCATAAAGGAGTTAGTTCTTGGTAGAGTTGGAAATGCTGACAGTAAAGTGGGAGCACAGATAGATAGTAATGGAATTCTGAGGATTGACAACCTTATTTGTGTTCCAAATGTTGATGGATTGAGACAAGAAGTGCTTAGGGAGAACCATCAGTCATCACTTTCATTTCATCCTGGTGTGTAACGTGTGCGATTTTTCGTCGCTCGAAAATCGACATCAATACATACACTGTATCAACTGCCGAGCAATCGAATGCCGAAAACCGAACCGTTATGGTTTAAGATGAACAAAAAAGATAGAAGGGAAAAGAAAATAGAATGAAACAGAAAGAACAACAGAACTATATCAGAATCTCACAATCGCAGCGGAACAACATATAATAGATAAATGAATAATCTTTAAAACAAAAAACTGTACATTTTATACATTACATCATTATCGGAGTTTACAACAACAATAGACAACAGAGTCAATACATTAATGGACAGTTATATAAACTTGTCCTCATGCTGAGTACACAGCGGAATAATACATAGTATAATATCATATACAAGTGGTACGTATCGATATGCAGCTCGTCTCCTGAGCTCCATAGCACTCCTAAATCCAGAATAACCTGATAACCAAACTCTAGACTGCTCGTGTGGAAATTGATGGGCACCCAGAGTTTAGGAAGGAAAACAATAAACTCCAGGTCAGTCATGTGACTGGTGTGAGAACTTAAAACAGTTATTTATCTTTAAAACAAAGAATAGGAGAAATTTTCAAAGTTAATTCACAATGTTTTTAAAAAAATGAAACTACCATAAGGCCTCCCGCCACACACACAATGCAAACGAAGAATTGGAGGAGATTTCTCCTTATGATAGTCAAAGATGCTTGATACGCATTAAAAAGAAACATTTGATATTATTACCAGTGCATAGTGTAGAAAACAATTTCGAAAGTAGAATATAAATCTTAGCCAGCATAGTTACCATTATAGTACGCCTACTATAGCTACCATATTAAATGGCAGGTTCTACAACTAAAACCGTACAAGGCACGTATTGTTTTGTTTTGGATTTCCAACAAATGGTCGGGCAAAGGAACTTCCCAAGTAAAATAGAACGCCTCTGGAGAAATGTTCCCGGATCTAACGTTACGGTTAGATCTCTGCTACAAAAGGCCGGGTTACCTTTCAAACTAGGTAACAACTGATACGAGTATGTCATCCCCCGGTCCTTTGGAACCTTAAACCGAGCGCTCGATAACCAACATCACACAGTAATAAATATAGTGTGTCCACAAATTAAGTATCTGGGCTCCATACCATGATATCACTCATAATCCAGATAGGAAATGACATACCCTATGGAGGAGCGACCCCCAAATAACCTTACTGCCACGATTCTTGTTTCGACCATAACCGGTCTGTGAGGCTTGACGAAGTCTCGTTCACAAAGCAACGCTTTATATAAAAGCTATGCTTTAATTCACAAATGCTCAATAGCACTTATATGCCACATTACCAACTTGGGAATGTATCACTAGTAACCATCAACTACATAACCTCTGAGCTCGTACGTCTCAGAGAAGGGTGTTAAGCTAAGAGAATAAATTCTCCGCCACCAACAGAAATATATTTGATAGAAACCAGCTTTACATCTCAAATTGTAATGTAAGACACACATCCATACAAGTACGTTCCGGGATCGAACGTAACCGAAGGCACTTCCAAAGAAGTCCTTGCAATCCGGGTATTCACAAACCCGATCGAATTTCCCATCACAAAGGAAATCTCCATACCGTAGCTAACGGTGCGGAGACAATCGATAGGTCATCCTATCGTTTTCACAAATACCCGGTCTTCAACACCTGTAACGACCCAGAATTTTAAACAATTTAATTTAGAATATTTAATTAATTTTAAATATTTGAATGATGGTTTGGATTGAATTTTCAATATAACTTTGAATATAACGATTGAATTTATAGAATTTAATCTGTTGTGAGTTGAATAAAAATTTGTATCTTCAATTTTAAGCCGATTTAAAATATTTCAAAGGCTTGTAAAATTCATATTGATAACACTGAAGATTTTAGAAGCTTCAGAATTTAATTTGAAAGTGATTTGTTCAGTTTTGAAATTTAATCGTTCGAATCGATATTTAAAAATAGCCGTCCGAGGCACAGTCTCGGAATTCGACAAAACCAGTTCCATTGGGTCCGGAATATTGAATTATTCTAGGATTTCAAATTTCGTATTTTTCGGAGTTGATATGTGATCACACGGAGAGTAAACGCGTCGAAAATTTAAATCGAATTCAATTTAAATTAAAATTTTAATTAGTCAAACTAACACACGTTCTTCCTTAAAACCCTCTCCGTTGTTTCAGCCTACAACCACGCCTATAATCACGAGAAGATCGTGCAAACATGGTAGCGTTCTCCTATTTTAACTTCAATCTCGTTCAAAAATTTCTCAGAGAAGCACAAGCAGTAATGGCCGCTATTCAATAACTTCAAACTCCCTTCCTCCTTCACTTTTAAAAATCAAAATAAATCACAGCTATGGCCAACATCAAATAACGGCCGAAGTTTTTTTCCCCAAATTAAAAAAAAAAAAAAATCAAATCGCGATTAGGCAAGCGCGTACGCGACAAGGAGGGGGACGCGAGCGCACGCACGCGCGTAGGCCAAGACGATGCGGCGGCGCGTGTGGGACGAGGCGATGGGGTGCTTGCGCGATGGAGGCGCGATAGCAGGCGACGTCGCGATTCCAATAGGGGAGCGCGACTTCGTGGAGGTGGAGCGGCATCGAAGATTGGAGGGGATAGCAGTTGAACGCGGCAGTGATGCTCGAGCTCGCGACGGCGTCGCGTGGTCTCTGGGTTAGGGTTCAAGCATCTGAAGGTCATAGCGGCGATTGGGGCGTTGATTGAGGAGGCGCGTAGGCGGTGCGTCATTTCACAGTGGAGGCGAAAGATGCGGCGTGATGTCGCGCGTGGATGAGGATAACTGCAGTAAGGTATTTAAGTTAAATTTTGTTTTAATTATTAGTTAATATGTATATATATAAAAAAATAGGTTAATAAAGAAAATTTATAAAGTTATTTAAAAGAAAACTTGATAGAAATTTAAATTTATTAAGTGAAGGATTTATTTAATGGAAATTAAGTTAAAATTAAACTTTTGGTTAATTTGAATTATTTTTATGTTATTAAACAATATTTGTTAATAAAAGGAAATTAGTTTTTAAATTTAAATTTTGGGTTAAACAAATTTATTCAAAGTAATCGATTTAAAGATATTAATTTAAAGTAAAAATAAATTTTTAGTTTGATTAAGTTATTAAAAGAGAGTTTGGTTAATTAAATTTATTAAAAGAAAAGAAATTTAAATTTTAGTTAAAATAAAATAGAAAGATGAAATTGGTTTAAATAAAACTATTGATTTATTTAACCATCAACAACGAAAATTTATTATTCGATCTGTTCGAATATTAATAAATTGTATAAAATATTTATACTAGGTATAAATCAAGAAATCGAGTCAAGATGGGAAAGTGGATTGCTAATAAAAGCAAAGGTGAGAACTTCTCACTCAAAAGGAATTTCTGTTGTTTAATTAAATTTTAAATAGTTAGATTTAAAATTGATTGACTGTGTAGATTGAATGCTTGAATGATGATTGTTATATATATATTGGATGTGAATAGACCCTATACGCCGTTAGTAAGCGGAGGTTATTTATTACACACATATACCGCGATGTTCCACCTCGAAGTGGAATTGGTATTATATTATATATATAGCAATATATATATATATTGGCATATGTATATATTGCAGTTGATTGATTTCCCGCATTTCTTTTAGCGGATGAGACCCTATGCGCCGTTAGTAAGCGGATATATATTTATAAAATCCCATATACCGCGATATTCCGTCTTGAAACGGAATGGTATTGTGCTAATGTCTGTGGATGCAGGGAAACAGGTTGGAGGGATCCAACTGGATTCCTCACAAATATTTATTGATTTTAAATATTGTGATGTTTGATTGTTTATCATATCGATATATGATATTGGAAAAAAATCGTGATTAACTATTTGATGTGTTGCATCATCGGATCCGAATTTTGAAATTTAAAAACAACGATTTTAATTTCTAAAAGGATTTTTGGAAATATACGTTTATTAAATATTTTTGGAATTGATCCATTATAATTAAATAAACGTTATAATTTTTAAATGTTATAAAAATTATACTTTTGAGAAATATAGTTAAAACATTGATTTTTGAAAATATGGGATTAGTGATTTTATAAAATAGTTTAAACTGGGATTTCTGAAATTATTATAAGAAGTTCAAAAAATAGGATTTATAAAATTTTTATTTTATAAATCAGAATGATGAAACTATGAAAGAGTTTAAGGATGTTTAAAGTAATAATATAAATTGATTTATATTAAAAGATTTATAAATTGATATTTATAAATTTAGAATATCTTGAATTATGAAACGAGCTTTTATCAGTGATAGAATAATTTGTAAATGAATTCCATAAAGAAATGAAATCCATAGGATTATAACGGCAAAGTTATAAATGGAAATTTGAATATTTTATAAATCAAAACGGTGAATTTATAAAAGAATTTAAGGAAGTTTAGAGTAATAATAAATTGTTCTATATTAAAAAGATTTATAAATTAATATTTATAAATTAAAAGTATTAGAAGTGTAGAACGAACTTTTCTAAGTGATAGAAAGAATTGTAAATGAATTTCATAAATTGGAATTATAGAATTATAACGGTGAAGTTATAAATAGAATTTTATAAGCAGTAGGTTTATAGAATTTATAAAGTTGTTAAAGGAATGAGTTTGGATAAATAAATGAATCTTACAAGTTATAAGATTTATAAGTTTGAGAAGTTCAAAGAAACAATTTTTCAAACAAATAAATTATAAGTATTTAACTTATAATATGAATTTTTAGTATATCATTGTGATATGAATTGAGATAGGTTAATAAAGAAAATTTATAAAAGGAAGTTGATATAAAATAAATAGAATAGAATTTATAAACGATGTTTTATAAATCCAAAATGACTTATTTGATAAGTAAATTGTTCTAATTTATTTATGGAGATATATTCATGTTTTAGACAGTGAATAATTCCTTAAACTAAAATGAATAGAAGTGATGAAATTTATTAACAAGGTATATTCACGTTTTTGAGTAGTGAATATTATGTTAAAGAATTATTTAGAATGTGATGTTTCAAATAGAATTAAAACGATCTAACGATGTTTTAAAATGTATTTAGATTCGAAATCATAGATTTCAACAATTATTGTTGAAATAGATGTTTTCGAGAAAAAGAAGGAAATAATAGATTATAACACTGTTGTTATAATAGATAATTTTCGAAAGGAAATGTTTTGTATAGTATTGGGATTTATATATCTATTTTATTTCGAATCCCTATACTAGTGATTTTGGGTTGTCGTAACGATGTTTTACGCAACATTCGTTTTGGCCCAAATAAATATGGTTAAGTAAATGATTTCCTTAAAGAATGAAATATATACTTAATTTCGATTAGAGTATATGGAATATTTTCAGAAGGTTGAAAATAAATAAATTTGTGAATTACTTATAAAATAAATAAGTATGAGAATGTTTTTCCAATGTGAAATAAATATTTTGGAGAATTTATCTTTTTGAAGATAAATTGAAATGGAAAGTTAGAGAATTTATCTTTTTGAAGATAAATTGAAAAATGAATATTTGAAATCGTATATTCATAAATATTTTGGAATATAAATTCAATATGGAATTTATAAATGAAATTGGGAAATTGCGTTTAAAAATAAATATTGATTTATTTTTAAAGAATGGAAATTATGTTTATATCTTCTAAAGATATTTGGGAAAAATAAATAATTTGGAAAATTATTTGGAATCTGGTGATGTGTGCATATCCATTGATAGTTCAATAATCGACTATCGATATTTACCTTAAATGGTATTTGTTGTGAATTTATTTGAAATTGAATGCCACACTTATTTTTTTTAAATAAGCGCTCACTATTCGGGTTAACCGGGAAAGGACCATGGGGTCGTATAACCCATTCCGAATATGTGATACGTCGTTATGAATTGCATTCGAAGACCGGTGTTGAAGACCGGATATTTTCGAAAACGAAAGGGTTTCTTGTCGAATGTCTTTGCATCGACTGGTCCCCGGTATAGAGACTCCATATGTGATGGGAAGTCCGAACGTGATTAGTGAATATCCGGATTTGCAAGGACTTCTTTGTAAGTGCCTTCGGTTCTGTTCGAGCCCGGAACAGACTTGTATGGATTGTGTGTCTGACATTACAAGTTGAGATATAAAGCCGATTTCTTTCAAATATATTTCTGTGGTGGCGGAGAATTTATTCTCTTAGCTTAACACCCTTCTTTGAGACATACGAGCTCAAAGGTTATATAGTTGAAGTTATCAGCAATATATTCCCAATTTGGTAATGTGACATGCTGAGTGTTGCTGAAATGATCATTGTGTTGATTATTTGTGATAGGATCATTTATTTGATCGTCTATCTTAGTGATCATTGTGTTGATCATTTGTTGACCCAAAGCATGGCTTTTGTATAAAGTATGTTTTTGTGGACGTGACTTCGTCGAGCCTCACATCCCGGAATGGTCAAAACAGGAAAGATGCAGCAAGGTTATTAGGGGTTGCTGTAGCTCCCCTTAGGGTATGTGCATTTCCTTCTGGAAAAGGGTGGTATCATGGTATGGAGCCCAGATACTTACTCATGTTGAAAACACTTTATTATTATGGTGTGATGTTGGTAACGAGCGCTCGGATAAAGGTCCCAAAGGACCGGGGGATGGCATACTCGTGTCAGTTGTTACCCAGTTAGGGGTAACCCGGCCTTGTGTTGGTAGAGATCCGGTTTGGTTCTCGGGGATGTCCATCCAGAGGCATTCTCATGTGGCAATGGGAAGTTCCTTGGCCTGACCATTCGTTGGAAATCCAAAGAAACAATACGATCTTGTACGGTTTTAGTTGTAGAACCTGCCATTTAATATGGTAGCTATAGTAGGCATAATATAATGGTACCTATGCTGGCTAAGATTTATATCTTTATTTTCGAAATAAATTTTCTACACTATGCACTAATAATAACATCAAAAAAATTGATTTGATTTTTTGTGTAGAAGCATCTTTGACTAACATAAGAAGAAATCTCCTCCAAGTCTGCGTTTGCATTGTGTGTGTGGTGGGAGGTCTTATGGTAGTTACATTTTCAAAAGCATTGCGAATTGATTTCAAAAATATTCCTCTATTTGATTTTAAAGTAAATAAACTGTTTTGAGTTCTCGCACCAGTCACATGACTGACTCGGAGTTTATTGTTTTCCTTCCTAAACTCTGGGTGCCCACCAATTTCCACACGGGCAGTTAAGAGTTAAGGTTTATCAGGATATTCTGGATATTCTGGAGTTGCTGGAGGCAAGCTGGATGGCATGGCGTATTACTTGTATATAGTATTTCTTTTCCGCTGTTTAAAATTGTTTGTTGTTGTACACTCTGATGATTTGATGTAATGTAATATAATGTGATGTAATAACTGATATAGATCTTTGTTTAAAGATTATTCATTTATTATTATATGTTGTTCCGCTGCGAATTGTGAGATTTAGATGTTGTTCTGTTGTTTCTTTCTGTTCTGTTTTCTTTCTCTCTTCTTCTACCTCTTTCTCTTCTTTCTTAAAAACCCCCTCAGTGTTCGGTTTTTCGGCAACGAAAAATCGGGTCCTGACAACACCGGTCTTCAAATGCTATCCATTTCGACATATCACATATTCGGAATAGGTTATACGACCCAAAGGTCCTTTCCCGGCTAACCCGAATAGTGAGCGCTTATTTCAAAAATAAGTGTGGAATTAAAATTCAAGCAATTCACAACAAATACCTATTTAAAGGTAAATATTGATAGTCGGTTATTTAACTATCAATAGAGATGCGCAACATCATCAGATTCCAAATAATTTCCCAAATTATTTACTTTCCAAATATCTTTGCTAGATATATAATTTCCACACTTTAACCATTTGAAAACAAATTTTCAAATCACTTTTCAATCCTTTATCACTTTTGAAAACAAATTTCAATCATTTCCTTACTCGGAAATACTTTCATTTCAAAATGGTTCATTTAAACCAATTAAATAAATCCTTACCGATTTACTTTATATTTACGTTCCAAATCCGTAAATTTATTCCCATACTTTAAAAATAAATCAACGTTTATTTTTAAACAAATTCCCCTTTTCCTTTATAAATTCCATAGTGAATTTACATTCCAAAATATTTATGAATATACGATTTCAAATCGATTTCTAATATTCATTTTCAATTTATCTTTTAAAAAGATAAATTCTCAAAAACGTTTCATTTTATATTGGAAAAACATTTCCATACTTATTCTAATAATAAGTATTTCACAAATCTATTTATTTTCAACATTTGAAAATATTCAATATACTTAAATCAAAACTAAGTATATATTTCATTCTTTAAGAAATCATTTTCTTAACACATAAATTTGAGTCAAAACGAATGTTGTGTAAAACATCGTTACGACGATCCAAAATCACTAGTATAGGGATTCAACATTTAAATAGATATATAAATCCCAATGCTATACAAAATATTTCCTTTCGGAAATCATTTACTATAACAATAGTGTTATAGTCCACCATTTCCTTTTATTTCTCGAAAACGTCTATTTCAACAATGAATGTTGAAATTTATGATTTCGATATTCAACACATTTTAAAACATCTTTAAAACGATTAACTTCATTTTATAATATCACTTTTCCAAAACATAACCATTTTATTCAATAATATATTCACTGTCCAAAATCGTGAATATACTTCACTAACCCAATTTCAATATTTACAACACGTTTTATTTTCAAGAATTTATTCGCTATCCAAAATCGCGAATAAATTACCTTTCATAAACTTCTATATTCAATTTATCAAATCCAATTGATTTCGAATTTATAAACAATGTTTATAAATTTCATTTACATGTCGAAATTCGGTTTATAAGTAAATTACTTATAAACCATTTATTCACCAATCCATTCTTTTATATCAACATCAATTTATAAATCTAAATTCTTATTTACTTATAAATCAAGGTACAAACTTTATTTTAACACTTATAAAAGCTCGTTTTATAATTCCAATATTTTTAACTTATAAATATCAATTTAAAAATCTTTCATAATGATTCAAAATTCCAAATTAAACCATTTTATAAATTAATCACTATTTATTTCGAAAATCTTTTTCGGTTATATTTCTCAAAAATCTTAATTTTCTATAACATAAAATTTATAACGTTTTAATTATTTAAAATGAATCAATTCAAAATTTAATAAAAACATATACTTTGAAAAATCACTTTAAAATCCTTTTAAAATCAAAAGTCGATATTTTAAAACTTCAAAAATGGATCCGATGATGCAGCAGCACTAAATAGTCAATCACGACATCCAAATATCATATATCGATATGATAATCAACAAATATCACAATATCTGTAAATAAATCAATACAGTTGAGGAATCCAGTTGGATCCCTCCAACCTGTTTCCCTGCATCCAAAAACATTAGCACAATACCAATTCCGCTCCAGTACGGAATTATCGCGGTATATGGGATTTATAAAATATTATCCGCTTAATAGACGGCGCAATAGGGTCTCATCCGCTATATAATGCGGGAAATCAAATCCAAGCACATAAATAATACCAATTTCAATATACTGTGAAATATTCGCGGTATATGTTTTTAATAAATAACCTCCGCTTACTAACGGCGCATAATGTCTATTTTAACAATCAATAGGTAACAATCATCATTCAAACATACATTCAAGAATTTTAAATCTAACTATTTAAAATATGAATCTGAACCGATTCGATTGAGTGAGAAGTTCTCACCTTGATTTCAATTTCGTTTCAGCCTTTTATTTCGAATAAAATTAAACGCGCGTTTAATTTTACCTGAAATTTTCACTAACTCCAATTGACTCCAATCAAATTCCATAGCGTAGTCTTCGTCAATACGGTTCCCACGCAACTGGTTTCGTCCAAAACGGACCTCGTATGAACAAGTTACAATGTTTTAAACATTACACGATTTAAAATAAATTAAATTTACAATTTTTATTTTAACTTTAACCTAACTTCTTTTCTGGCCGTTCGATCTGCTACCCCCCCCCCCCCCAATCTTGGCCGCACATAGATGCTTCTCCCTTCTCGTTCAAATCCAAACGCAATTTACAGAGAGGCCGAACCCAAAACTCACCCCAAAACCCTAATGCACGCGTCCCATTCCACCACTTTTAGCTCGATCAAGAAATGCCATTCGAAAGTTCATCATGTGCTCAACTCACGGCCTGAAGGGCTTGAAGCTCAGCCCCATAGTTTCCTCACAAATCGTGCTCGAACGTCTCTCCTTTGTCACTCGATTCTGACCTCCACGTAGCGAATTAGGCGATCACAGCCGTTGGATCGGTAGATCTCACGTAGCTCTACGATTTACTAGTTATAGCTTTTCAATTCCAAAATCAAAGTTATAGCTTTTCACAAAATTTCCCAAAATTTTCAAATTTTTTCTAATGCCTTAAATTTTCGAAAAAATTCGCCATAGTCTCCTTTGCGCGGCTCGATCCGAAAAAAATGACAGTATATATATCACAAATATACATCTCATCAAGTGATGAGGCATCCCGCAGGGAAAAAAGTGTAAAAGTACGGTATGTAATCCGAGATATGTACCTTATTTATTTTATTAGCGAGCATATACGGCTAATATAGCACGAAAGCGAGCTCCAAAAGCGAAGCAAACGCAATCCGCACCTACTAAACACTCAATAAACAACATGAGAACATGCATATATGAAAATAGTATCAATATACAACATATAGCAACATAGCAACTACATATGTGCCAACATAGTAATGCAACAAAACAACAAATGCAAACATCAACCAACTATCATTCATAACCAAATCAATATTCATTCATATTCTCATTAATATTCAATGAGTTGGTTTTCAATTTAAATCACATTTGATTTATTAATGTTGGAATTTTACCAACATTCATTCTTTCATTTCCAATTAGTATACATTCATTAATTTACATTCATTTTAGTTCACTTCCAAATCAAATTCAATTCTATTCAAATTTACATATTATCCATTTGAATTCAATCACATAGCTTCCAATTTCGCTAATTCAATTTCATTAATACTTAATGAATTATATACAATCAACTAACATCCATATAACAACCAATGTATATTCAACATAACCAAATTATTTAATTTACATTCAATTTGGTTCAACACTCTTAATCCAATTGGTTGATATTAATTTGACTTACATTCAATTTATTCAATTAGCTTTAAATGAAATAACACGTACATTCATTATTTCATATCAATTATTTACATTCAATTGATTAACATTCAATCCATTTATTAATTCAATTGCTAATTCCTTTAACAATATAAGGTTGAATTTTAGTTATATAACTCAAGTTCAAATTCTCAATGACTTCACTTCATTAATTCACTTATTAATTTACTTTGACACCAAAATCAACTTTATTCAACCTTACTTAAGTTATATTTCATTCCAACATCATTTGTTTCAATTTAACTTAAGTTTCCACTTATAAATCCAATTCGGGTTTCAATTCTAAAGTAAATTCTATTTAACTTTTTTTTTTACCGAAGTCAACTTTTTTTTTACTTATTCAAATTCATATCTCATTTTGTTTAACAAAATTGTTTAACCATTTTTAACAATTGGTTTCACTAACATTTTTTTTCATTTTATAAGTTATACAACTTATATTCAACAACTACCACTTGGATTTTTTTTTCAAATTTGTTTATCATAACCAAACTTAAATTTTTAATTTACTATGGTAGCAAATCCATCACATAGAGACTCGAAAATGATACTGATGATGCTGCAGTCATCACCCTTATTATTTTCTAGCAACAGTAGTGAATTCAGTGCTTAATATTCTTTCAAAATCTTCCTTTTCATTTATAAATCACATTTATAAATCTTTTTCTTATATATATAAGATTATTTCACAATTGTAATCATATTAATTATAGTTCCATACTTATAATTCATTTGCTTATACAATTATTCTTTAAAAATTGGTGTTTTATTTAACTTATTCAACAACCAAACAATCAATTCATACACACTTTAATAATTCTGAAAAATTATTCCTTTATATATAAAATATAATCAAGGTAAAATTATTTCATTTACCCAATTCAAAATGATACTATGTCGACATGCCTCGTTTAAGTGTTTAGAAATCCCTATCGACAATATGGCGTCCCACATACCGACCAAAATTCACAAACAGCTCAACGGATAAGCAAACACAATATAAAACAATGTATATTCACTAACAAATACGAACTCATAGCTATTATTACACTCACACTCATTCTAGAGTACTACTAACTCTATCTATAATGAGTAATTCCCAACAGAGCCATGGTTGTCGCTTAACCATATGCTCTGATACCAAATGTAACGTGTGCGATTTTTCGTCGCTCGAAAATTGACATGAATACATACACTGTATCAACTGCCGAGCAATCGAATGCCGAAAACCGAACCGTTATGGTTTAAGAAGAAGAAAAAGATAGAAGAGAAAAGAAAACAGAACGAAACAGAAAGAACAACAGAACTATATCAGAATCACACAATCGCAGCGGAATAACATATAATAGATAAATGAATAATCTTTAAAACAAAGAACTGTACATTTTATACATTACATCATTATCAGAGTTTACAACAACAATAGACAACAGAGTCAATACATTAATGGACAGTTATATAAACTTGTCCTCATGCTGAATACACAGCGGAATAATACATAGTATAATATCATATACAAGTGGTACGTCTATATGCAGCTCGTCTCCTGAGCTCCATAGCACTCCTAAATCCACAATAACCTGATAACCAAACTCTAGACTGCCCGTGTGGAAATTGGTGGGCACCCAGAGTTTAGGAAGGGAAACAATAAACTCCAGGTCAGTCATGTGACTGGTGTGAGAACTTAAAACAGTTATTTATCTTTAAAACAAAGAATAGGAGAAATTTTCAAAGTCAATTCGCAATGTTTTTAAAAATGAGACTACCATAAGGCCTCCCGCCACACACACAATGCAAACGCAGAATTGGAGAAGATTTCTCCTTATGATAGTCAAAGATGCATGATACGCATTAAAAAGAAACAATTGATATTATTACTAGTGCATAGTGTAGAAAACAATTTCGAAAGTATAATATAAATCTTAGCCAGCATAGTTACCATTATAGTATGCCTACTATAGCTACCATATTAAATGGCAGGTTCTACAACTAAAACCGTACAAGGCACGTATTGTTTTGTTTTGGATTTCCAAAAATGGTCGGGCAAACGAACTTCCCAAGTAAAATAGAACGCCTCTGGAGAAACGTTCCCGGATCTAACGTTACGGTTAGATCTCTGCTACACAAGGCCGGGTTACCTTTCAAACTAGGTAACAACTGACACGAGTATGTCATCCCCCGGTCCTTTGGAACCTTAAACCGAGCGCTCGATAACCAACATCACACAGTAATAAATATAGTGTGTCCACAAAGTAAGTATCTGGGCTCCATACCATGATACCACTCATAATCCAGATAGGAAATGACATACCCTATGGAGGAGCGACCCCAAAATAACCTTGCTACCACGATTCTTGTTTCGACCATAACCGGTCTGTGAGGCTTGACGAAGTCTCGTTCACAAAGCAACGCTTTATATAAAAGCTATGTGTTAATTCACAAATGCTCAATAGCACTTATATGCCACATTACCAACTTGGGAATGTATCACTAGTAACCATCAACTACATAACCTCTGAGCTCGTACGTCTCAGAGAAGGGTGTTAAGCTAAGAGAATAAATTCTCCGCCACCAACAGAAATATATTTGATAGAAACCAGCTTTACATCTCAAATTGTAATGTAAGACACACATCCATACAAGTACGTTCCGGGATCGAACGTAACCGAAGGCACTTCCAAAGAAGTCCTTGCAATCCGGGTATTCACAAACCCAATCGAATTTCCCATCACAAAGGAAATCTCCATACCGTAGCTAACGATGCGGAGACAATCGATAGGTCATCCTATCGTTTTCACAAATACCCGGTCTTCAACACCGGTCTTCAAATGCTATCCATTTCGACATATCACATATTCGGAATGGGTTATACGACCCAAAGGTCCTTTCCCGGCTAACCCGAATAGTGAGCGCTTATTTCAAAAATAAGTGTGGAATTAAAATTCAAGCAATTCACAACAAATACCTATTTAAAGGTAAATATTGATAGTCGGTTATTTAACTATCAATAGAGATGCGCAACATCATCAAATTCCAAATAATTTCCCAAATTATTTACTTTCCAAATATCTTTACTAGATATATAATTTCCACACTTTAACCATTTGAAAACAAATTTTCAAATCACTTTTCAATCCTTTATCACTTTTGAAAACAAATTTCAATCATTTCCTTACTCGGAAATACTTTCATTTCAAAATGGTTCATTTAAACCAATTAAATAAATCCTTACCGATTTACTTTATATTTACGTTCCAAATCCGTAAATTTATTCCCATACTTTAAAAATAAATCAACGTTTATATTTAAACAAATTCCCCTTTTCCTTTATAAATTCCATAGTGAATTTACATTCCAAAATATTTATGAATATACGATTTCAAATCGATTTCTAATATTCATTTTCAATTTATCTTTTAAAAAGATAAATTCTCAAAAACGTTTCATTTTATATTGGAAAAACATTTCCATACTTATTCTAATAATAAGTATTTCACAAATCTATTTATTTTCAACATTTGAAAATATTCAATATACTTAAATCAAAACTAAGTATATATTTCATTCTTTAAGAAATCATTTTCTTAACACATAAATTTGAGTCAAAACGAATGTTGTGTAAAACATCGTTACGACGATCCAAAATCACTAGTATAGGGATTCAACATTTAAATAGATATATAAATCCCAATGCTATACAAAATATTTCCTTTCGGAAATCATTTACTATAACAATAGTGTTATAGTCCACCATTTCCTTTTATTTCTCGAAAACGTCTATTTCAACAATGAATGTTGAAATTTATGATTTCGATATTCAACACATTTTAAAACATCTTTAAAACGATTAACTTCATTTTATAATATCACTTTTCCAAAACATAACCATTTTATTCAATAATATATTCACTGTCCAAAATCGTGAATATACTTCACTAACCCAATTTCAATATTTACAACACGTTTTATTTTCAAGAATTTATTCGCTATCCAAAATCGCGAATAAGTTACCTTTCATAAACTTCTATATTCAATTTATCAAATCCAATTGATTTCGAATTTATAAACAATGTTTATAAATTTCATTTACATGTCGAAATTCGGTTTATAAGTAAATTACTTATAAACCATTTATTCACCAATCCATTCTTTTATATCAACATCAATTTATAAATCTAAATTCTTATTTACTTATAAATCAAGGTACAAACTTTATTTTAACACTTATAAAAGCTCGTTTTATAATTCCAATATTTTTAACTTATAAATATCAATTTAAAAATCTTTCATAATGATTCAAAATTCCAAATTAAACCATTTTATAAATTAATCACTATTTATTTCGAAAATCTTTTTCGGTTATATTTCTCAAAAATCTTAATTTTCTATAACATAAAATTTATAACGTTTTAATTATTTAAAACGAATCAATTCAAAATTTAATAAAAACATATACTTTGAAAAATCACTTTAAAATCCTTTTAAAATCAAAAGTCGATATTTTAAAACTTCAAAAATGGATCCGATGATGCAGCAGCACTAAATAGTCAATCACGACATCCAAATATCATATATCGATATGATAATCAACAAATATCACAATATCTGTAAATAAATCAATACAGTTGAGGAATCCAGTTGGATCCCTCCAACCTGTTTCCCTGCATCCAAAAACATTAGCACAATACCAATTCCGCTCCAGTACGGAATTATCGCGGTATATGGGATTTATAAAATATTATCCGCTTAATAGACGGCGCAATAGGGTCTCATCCGCTATATAATGCGGGAAATCAAATTCAAGCACATAAATAATACCAATTTCACTATACTGTGAAATATTCACGGTATATGTTTTTAATAAATAACCTCCGCTTACTAACGGCGCATAATGTCTATTTTAACAATCAATAGATAAAAATCATCATTCAAACATACATTCAAGAATTTTAAATCTAACTATTTAAAATATGAATCTGAACCGATTCGATTGAGTGAGAAGTTCTCACCTTGATTTCAATTTCGTTTCAGCCTTTTATTTCGAATAAAATTAAACGCGCGTTTAATTTTACCCGAAATTTTCACTAACTCCAATCGACTCCAATCCAATTCCATAGCGTAGTCTTCGTCAATACGGTTCCAACGCAACTGGTTTCGTCCAAAATGGACCTCGTATGAACAAGTTACAATGTTTTAAACATTACACGATTTAAAATAAATTAAATTTACAATTTTAATTTTAATTTTAACTTAACTTCTTTTCTGGCCGTTCGATCTGCTACCCCCCCCCCCATCTCGGCCGCACATAGATGCTTCTCCCCTCTCGTTCAAATCCAAACGCAATTTACAGAGAGGCCGAACCCAAAACTCACCCCAAAACCCTAATGCACGCGTCCCATTCCACCACTTTTAGCTCGATCAAGAAATGCCATTCGAAAGTTCATCATGTGCTCAACTCACGGCCTGAAGGGCTTGAAGCTCGGCCCTATAGTTTCCTCGCAAATCGTGCTCGAACGTCTCTCCTTTGTCGCTCGATTCTGACCTCCACGTTGCGAATTAGGCGATCACAGCCGTTGGATCGGTAGATCTCTCATAGCTCTACGATTTACTAGTTGGAACATTTTTGTATAGATTGATGGATTAGAAGTAATTAAGGGAGGAAGTCGATGAATTTCTGGCCATTGCATTCGTATGTGGCGGCTAGGGCTGTTGAATTCAAACCCTAATTCTATTTTGCAAATTGAAAATATGGAGGGTCTTATATAGAAAATCGACGAAAACACTATTCATCCCGAAATTACCGAACTCCAAATGAAGCGTGCCGGTTGGCGTTTCTAACGTTTACCCCGCGTTCCGAACGCAATGGAACGTGTTTCGGGAGCTAATTCGGTAATCTGTGCGAGTTATGGCAATAAACGTTCAATTTAAAATTAAACCGATTAAACGATTTTCTAGGCGTTTTAGCTTGCACCGGACAAACAATAAATCTGATTGACACGAAATTTAAAACCTTACAATAATATCACATTACGGATCCGATGAAACTAGTTTCGTCGAAATCCGAGACTTTTTTGAAAAATGACTATTTTAACTTGCCAAATTAATATTAAAACAATTTCAATGCGTTTCGAGCTGCCACGGTCAAATGACAACTCCGATTGCTACGAAAATTGAAATCCGATAATAACAAACTATTACGGATCCAATGGAACTAGTTTCGTCCAATTCTGAGACTGTTCGAAAATTGGCTATTTTTCAGTCGATAATTAAATATTAAAATATTCAATTTTCACAAATTAACTTTTAATTCGATTTTAAAAGTTCCATAACATCATTATAACTTCAATATGATATAATAAAATTTTACAAATCATTTTCTATCATATTTAACCCAATTTACAATTATTTCTGTAAATTCAACTATTAAATTATCGATTTAATTATCAAATTAAATCCAGTATTCGAAAAATAAATTATTCGACTTATTAATTTCACCTGTTAATATTTAAAATTAATTAAATATTCAAATTTTAATTAATAGAAATTCTGGGTCGTTACGTGGTGTCACCAAGATGTATCGAAATATGAAGCGTTTATATTAGTGGAGTGGGATGAAGAGAGATATTTCTGTATATGTCAGTAGATGCACCACTTTCCAGCACGGCAAGATTACTTCAACCCCTAGAGATTCCGTGTTGGAAATGGGATCAGATTTCTATGGACTTCATTTACGGATTACCGAGGACCAAAAAAGGTAACGAGAGTATATGGGTGATTGTTGATAGGTTGACCAACTCTGCTCACTTTATTCCTGTTAAGACCACTCGTACTGCTTCGAGTTTGGCCGAGATTTATATGAGAGAGATTGTTAGACTTCATGGAGTTCCATCTAGTATTGTATGCGATAGAGATCCTTTGTTCACTAGTAAATTCTGGAAGGCATTTCAGGACGTCTTGGGCACTAAATTGAATCTGAGTACAGCTTATCATCCTCAGACAGATGGCCAAACTGAGAGAGTAAATCAGATTTTGGAGGATCTGCTCCGAGCTTGCATTATTGATTTCGGTGGATCTTGGGAAGACCATATCCATTTGGTCGAATTCACTTATAATAACAGTTATCACGTAATCAAAAAATTTCAATTTAAATAAGTAGAATTGAATTGAAATTTAACTATCTTTATAATCAGGCGAGTATCGATATGGCACCGTTCGAAGCATTATATGGACGGCCATGCAAATCACCAGCTTGTTGGATTGAGCCTAGTGATCGATTAATTCTTGGCCCAAATATGATTGTGGAAGCATCCGAGAAGGTTAATGAGATCAGAAGGAAGATGAAAACCGCACAGGATAGGCAGAAGAGCTATGCAGATAGGCGTAGAAGAGATTTAAAATTCCAGGTCGGAGATGAGGTATTTCTTAAGGTATCACCTTTGAAGAATGTTATTCGATTTGGTCGTAGAGGGAAGCTCGCTCCTAGATTTGTTGGACCATTCACCATCACTGAGAGGATTGGTACACTAGCCTACAGAGTTGCACTACCGAAGAAATTTGAGGGCGTGCACAACGTATTCCATATTTCACATCTTCGAAAGGTTGTACATGATCCATCCATGACCATTCCTATTGCTCAGGTAGATGAGGTGGATATTGAGCCGGATTTGACTATAGATAGGAGACCACTTCGTATTGTTGATAGGGATACGAAGCAGCTTAGAAGAAAATCTGTTAGCCTAGTCAAAGTCCAATGGAGTCCTGATGATCGTGATTGTACTTGGGAAACCGAGGAGAGTATCCGGGATTCTAATCCCGAATTATTTGTTGAAGGTAAACTCTATTCTATGTTTTATATTCTGTTCCATAATCTATTCTATATCCATCATATCTCTTCAATCTATTCTTCTACTCTTTACATTGTTCCTTTTCGAGGAAGAAAAGTTTTGAGTGGGGGAGAATGTAACGACCCTGAAATTCAGACCCAGTTTAAAATTTTAAAAATCGTATATAATTGTAGAAATTCGAATTTTCTCAAACAAATTCCGTTGCTATTCAAACTTCACATTTGGAATGCGTCTAGATAGACGTAGGCGTACGCCAAATTTCGTTGGAAAATATTGAAGTAAATTTCGCTCGTCGCATTTATATATTAGTTTAAATTTTATGTGTAAATTTCCTATTGTCCGAACTCAAATATTTTTCACAATATTGCATAAGAAAAATATTCTGAACATGACGGGGCATTTCGTTTCATCAAATTCCTCTTTTAATCGCTAGTTAAATTATCGCTTGAGCAAATGGTTCAGAAAGATTAACCACTTCGCAAACAATGTCAAACCAGCAATATCTTTATACCGTTGTGTCCACCTCGTCGCGCTGATCAAAACGGTATATTTATTTGTGTCAATCGGAGTTCAGCATTGCAAATTAAAATTGTTTAACGGAGTACAAACTGGTTCGTTACGCAGCATGAACCGGTACCCAACAGTCTCCCCCTCAGAATTCTAAGGGCTTTGACCATTCAGAAATCCAATAGCCATCACGTTTACCGAAAACATCATTGCCTTGACCTTGGACTCTGAACCCCTCTGTATATCTGCTACCCCCTCTGCCTGCATTAACTGCTCTGCCTTCATTTATTGCTCACTGCTTCTCTGGTACGTCTCTGCACTTCCTCTCTTCTCCCTCCCTCAGCATTCTTCTTATTATTATTTTTCTCTCCTCTCCAGATTGTGAAACTCACAAAAAAACCCTCTCCCCCTCCACTGACGTCCACCCTCTCCCCCTCCACTCCACGTCCACCCACTCCCACCTCCGCCCACTGCCCTACCCATGCCACCATCCGCTTTTGTCCCACTGCCCACCCACCTGCGCCACGCGCGCCACAACCCACCCATCGCCGCTCAGCCCGCATCGCCTGCACTCTGCCCGGCCACGTCCACCCACTACCACGTGCTCCGCCCTTGCCACCGCTGTCCACGACCCACATCTCCACCGCCTCGCTTACAGCCTCCCCACTTCGCCCTTGAACCGCAGCGGCCTTCTACCAACGACATACCACCTTTCTCCGCCTACACTTTCCCACTCCACTGCTCCTCCGCCCCACACGCCACAACCACTCCGCCGAGCTCCCCGCCTCCGTCCCGCCTCCTTGACGTCGAGCTGCCTCCTCGCACTCGCTTCCCAGTCAACCCGCCACCCTCCCATATATATAAAAAAAACAAAAGGGAAGCTTCGATTTTATATATACAGTGTACTAGTTTGTAAAGTATAAATAAGCTTTGATTTTGTTATATGGAAACAGTACAGTTCGTGTGTATATATATATATTAGTTCCTATAAAGCAGTTGGTTTGTATATATGTAGTTGATAAGCTACAGATTTTGGTTGAATTTTTTTTTATAAAAGCAGTTCTGTTATAACCATGTTTACATTAATATATATAAGTGTCCACCTTTATATAGTTTCGGTTTATAGTTTCAGTATATATATTAATATATATGTATATAATATGTTAATTTATATAGCAGTGATAGGTTGTAATCTATGGGCTCACGTTTATTTGATTGGTTTGTTCCAGCAACTGCTGATCCGGGATCTCCGTCCTAGGCTTCATCCGGCTTGTTTGAATCTATCTAGCTTCATTATTTTGGTATGGTTTATATATATATATCCAATCGATATATATATATATATATATTGCAATAAACAAATTATTGATTAATTATTTGTTGATTGCAGTTGTGTTCATTCTGCGTCGTGCTTTTTAGGGTCTATTTTATCTATTCGTCTTCGTGCTTCGTCATCTTCTCTAACCACGCAAGGTGAATATTTCATTCACGACTCAATCTATTATGCTATGATAATTAAGTGATAATTGTTGTTAATATTAATTTGGATATTAAATTGTTGATTGTTAAAATTGTTGAAATAAAACTGTAAATCGCTATGCAAGTTAAAATTGAATATTATTAGTTTACGACAAATAGTGGTGACACTAAATGTGTTATGTGATGTTGAATTTGGTTGTTAATATAAGTAAAATTTAATATGAAATTGAATTTGATATAGGATAGTTAACAATTTAAAATGGATTATATATGTTGAATTTGACCCCTTTAAATGTTAAATAAATCGACACGTAGAAATAGCGTTAACCTCACTTTGAACCATTGAATGTATGATTGATATAGTAAATTGATAATAGACACCAAGTGAAACCATAATGTAATAATCTTTAATCTGCATGAAATGATAGTGTGGATTCTAGGAATAATTATATTAATTTGCATAAATAACAAATGTGAGTTAATACGATTGTTTCGGGATTATTTAATAAATTGTTGGATTATTATGTATGGTTGCTATTGCTTGTTTAATTACTTTGACACCATCCCAGTTATCACACTACATGTTCCCTTTGCTATGTTTGGTTTATGTTGAATGATATTGGGTTGAAATGATAAATACCCAGTTAAACAACTTGGCCTAGGATAGATAACTAACAATAAGAAACCCGATTGGTCAACAAAAATCATTTTCGAAATTGAAAAATATTTTAAATTAAGGAATGAACTTAGCGATTTGTTTGGAAATTAAGTCACGAACTTAAGGGATTTAAATTGAAATAAAGTAATGGATTTAATTGAAATGAATAAATAAACCTATTTAATTGAATAAAATGAATTGGCAAGTTTAACTGAAATAGGATTTAGAAACAAGTAAGTTCTAGAGTTTAATCACTTAAAAATTTATTAGATTTAGCTTTAAACTTGGTTTTAATTAAATAGATTTGAAACTTGTTATAAATTTAATTTGAGATTAAGAAGATTTTGACTTAAGAGGAATACAAAACTAACTAAAGTTTTATGGATTTAATTGAGTGATAATTTAAAATTTAAATGATTTTAAATTTAATGAATTAATCAAATCAGGTCATTTTAAACGGAATGTGGATTGAGTTGATTTGTAAATCGGAAATAACTTATTTGTGATGTGTAGATCATTGAACCAAATAAATGGAAATGGATTCCTTTAAATAGAAATTTAATTGAATTGGTAAATAAATCAAATGAAGTTTTGATAAGGAATTTAGTTAATGAAATTGATTCAATCGAATTTATGATAACTGTGAGTGTAATATGAATTGAAATGAATAGAATTTGATTTAATGATTCGAGCTAAGTTAACCATTAAATTGAATTCATTGATTATGAACTAAATTTGATAAGCGACATTTAGACCTTATTAGATTGAACTTGAATACTTAATTTTATCGTTAACTCAAATGTTTGAACTAAAGTTTGCATTTGGAAATAAGTTTTAAATATCCGAAATAAATTGAATCGTGAAATGTCAAATTTTGGAAGTCAAATTTGCACCTTGACTTTTGGACTTTGATTTGTTTAACGTTAATTTAACCGACCATCGGGTAATAAATACGTAGTTATTAAAGAGACCGGGATCGGGAATGGACATACTCTCTGTCGATACCGAAAACCACTTTAATAACTATTATACGCGGAGTGTTGATCCAGAATGAAGTGGATGATTTGGTGAGCGCGTTGACTGAAGAAAGAGAACGATATTGGATGACCCATGACATGACTAAAACAGGAGCCGCGCCGGGCCATTGAGGTTCGCCACCTCTAGCGGACACGCTTCTTCGATACCATATCTATTACTTTTGTGATTCGATTTGGGTGCACCCCTTGATTCGGGAGTGTTGTTTCGCGGTGTTGAGGTAGCTGCTGGCTATGCTCAACATTAGTCCGGATCACGCAACTACTAGTATCCTAGTTGGTATCGCCTCATGTACCTTGTCATACTGATTATCCTATTCGCAAGCACTGCGTTTTGTTTTGTGTTATACCTATGGGGTACCCTCTGATAACCATTAGTTTACGGTGGGGTTTACGGTGCTGTATAGACTATGACATTATAAAATGTGTTAAGGGGAATCATGGTAACGCCTTAACGCTATTTTAATATCGTACTTTACTGATTAGACATTATCTACATATCGTATTCTATTGTATATATAGATAGTTTATCGGACCCTTAGAAATGTTATTTTATTCATCTTTGAGTTATGGACTTTATTCCCTGCACTTGATTATCTTGTATAAGATTTTGAGTCCTGACTCGAGTGTTTCCCTTTTGTATATGCTCGGGTCAGTCTGAAGCTATCTAGTTGCTGATCAAGGTTGGTCGAAGATGCTGAAGGCTTAGCATTTGTCTTTATCAGTTTATTTCTATTCCTGTATTGATATTCTAGTCTGTTGGACATTTATGTATTTCCTTTCAGTCACCTTTTGTTTAGACATTGTTGTACTTCAGGTAGTAGCTTCATGAACTGCTATTATGACGATGTATTTTCCGCTGCATTATTCTGTAACTGTTCTGTATCTGTGATGTTGTATTGATTCTCATTTACACTTATTTATTTATAATCCCATAATGATTCGTGTTTTGTATTTTTTAAGTTGACATGTGTGGATTATTGTTAACTTAAATGGTCCAAATATACGGGTCGTTACAGATGAAGTCCGATATCTCGGGCATATTATTTCTAGTAATGGAGTTTCTGTTGATCCATCCAAGATCGCTGCGATGAATGTAAGTCTTTCTTTCCCTTTTTCTTTATCATTTTTAATAATTCTATCTTTCCTGTTGTCCTTATTTTTCCCTATTCTGTTTCAGCATTGGGAAACTCCAAAGACTCCATCTGAGATTCGTAGTTTTCTGGGCCTTGTCGGTTATTACCGGAGAGTCATTGAGAATTTTGCTTGGATTGCTGCACCTCTCACAGCTTTGACTCATAAGAATGCCAAGTTTGTCTGGAGTGATCGGTGTAAGGCCGCATTCAATGAGTCAAAGAGCAAGCTAACTTTCGCACCATTTCTTACGGTTTCGAACGGAAGTGAGGGATTTACAGTATATATTGGTGCTAGTCGTGAGGGTTTGGGTGCTGTTCTCATGCAGGATGGTAGGGTCATTGCCTATGTCAGCTGTCAGTTGAAAACCCACGAGGCAAATTATGTTGATCATGATTTAGAGTTACTTGCTGTTGTCTTTGCTTTGAAGCTTTGGAGGCATCATCTTCTTGGAACCAAGTTTGAGCTTTTCATCGATCATCAGTCTTTGAGATATATCTTTTCCCAAAAGGATTTGAATCAGAGGCAAGTTCATTGGATTGAATTTATGGCTTCTTACGACCTCGATATTAGCTATACTCCCAGTAAAGCTAATGTTGTGGCCGATGCTTTGAGTCGGAAGAAAGCTTTGTGTGTCAGCTTGTTGTTTCTTCTTCTCCTCTTCTGGATCGTATTATGGCTAAGCAGGATGAGGATGAGATGCTTAGATTGATGAAGGAGAGTGTTCATAGCAGGGTTGGTAGTAGTGGTGGTAGTAGTGGAGCTCAGATTGATGGTAGAGGGATTTTGAGGATTAGTGGCAGGATTTGTGTCCCGAATGCTGATGGTTTGAGGCAGGAGTTGCTTCAGGAGAATCACCGATCCAGGCTTTCTATTCATCCTGGTGTGTCGCAGATGTATCAGGATATGAAGAAGCTTTATTGGTGGAAGGGTATGAAGAGGAATATCTCTTTCTTTGTTAGTCGGTGTGCGACTTGTCAGCAAGTCAAAGCCGATCACCAGAAGACCCCTGGTTTGTTGCAGCCCCTTGAGATTCCCAATTGGAAGTGGGAACAGGTTTCCATGGATTTCATCGATGGTTTACCAAGGACTCGGAGGGGTAATGAGAGTATCTGGGTTATTCTTGATAGACTGACCAAGTCCGCTCGTTTCATTCCGGTCAAGTCTACTCGTTCTGCTTCTAGCTTATCTGAGATCTATGTGAGAGAGATTGTTCGTCTCCATGGTGTCCCTCTCAGTATTGTTTGTGATCGTGACCCTATCTTCACCAGTCAGTTTTAGAAAGCTTTTCAGGAATCTTTGGGTACTCGTTTGAATCTGAGCACTACTTACCATCCACAAACCGATGGTCAAACGGAAAGAGTGAATCAGGTTCTCGAGGATCTTCTTCGTGCTTATGTGCTTGATTATGGAGGATCTTGGGAAGATTATCTCCATCTTACCGAATTCACCTACAATAATAGCTATCAGGTATAATCTTATCTTCTGTTTTTCAATCTATTCTTGATCTTTTTACCTATCTAATTCCATATTTGCATTCAGACCAGTCTCAAAATGTCTCTGTTTGCTGCTCTATACGGACGACCTTGTAGATCCCCATCTTGCTGGATTGAATCCGGTAATCGTCTGGTTCTTGGTCTTGATGTGATTTTGGAAGCTTCTGAGAAAGTTGAGGAGATTAAAAAGAGGTTGAGAGCCACTCAGGATAGGCAGAAGAAGTATGCTAATAGGCGTAGGCGGAATTTGAAATTTTCTGTTGGTGATCAGATGTTCCTTAAGGTTTCTCCCTTGAGGAATGTCATTCGCTTTGGTCGTAGAGGGAAGCTTTCTCCTAGGTTCAATGTCCTTTCCGTATTGTGGAAAGAGTTGGTTCTTTGGCTTATCGTCTGGATTTTCCCGAGAAGCTTTCTGGAGTGCATGATGTATTCCATATCTCGCATCTTCGTCGTCATCTTCATGATCCATATCTTATTGTCCAGCCTTCTGTTCTTGATAGTTTGGATATTGAGCCTAATCTGACTGTTGAGAGGAAGCCACTTCGTATTGTCAACAGAGGTACGAAGCAGCTCAGAAGGAAATCTGTTAATCTGGTCAAAAGTACAGTGGAGTATTGACGATCGAGATTGTACCTGTGAAACGGAGGAGAGCATTCGTGCTTCGAATCCGGAATTGTTCGTTTCAGGTACCATCTTGTTTTCTATCTTATTTCTCTTTATTTTTTTCTTTTCGTTCTATTCGAGGACGAAAAGATTTGAGTGGGGGAGAGTGTAATAACAACCTATATTTTTGAACATAATTTAAATTTGACTTTATTCATTTTGAAAATATTTTAATTTTTTTTATTTGTGAGATTTCATTTCTAAATATTTTTAAAGTGATAATAGAATTTTTTTTCCAAAATTTATTGCATTTATTTCCTATTTTTAAAGGCTAGTTTCTATTTTTCTGCTATTTTCTTCATTTAAATTATATTTAATTAAATTATATTTATTTATTTTTGTGAACGCATTTTTATTTATGTTCTTATTTTTATTTATAAATATTTTCCAAGTCCATATAAATTTTTCAAAGTTTATTCTGTTTTTTTCCAAATTTTCTAGACTAGTTTTCATTTTCTGTGCTATTTTCTTATTTTTATCATATATAATTGATATTTATTTATTATATTTTTTATATTTTCGAATTTTAACTTAATTTATAATTATTTTCAGTTATTTAAACTTATAAAAAGAAATATGAGAAATTTGAAAAGTTTTGGTGACTTCTGATTTCCAAAGGCTTTTTGAATTCCTACCTTTTCACATTTCACCATATCTTTTCATCAATTGGCCATAACTCCTCATTTCTTTCAGCCGCCTATACCATTTCACATTCTCGTAAATCATTTTCCTCGCTTCTGAAAGAAAATTTCGGCCTCCATTGTTTTAGAAAAAAATTGGTAATCTTCTTTTGTTTACTTTTATTGTTTTTGATTTTTTTTTACACTTGATCTTCTTCATCTCTAGGTTCGGCCCTTACCACCACCATCCCTGCCAACTCCACCACCACCTGAGCACATCACCATCATCACCTCCTCTCTAGCCAACCCCAAGTCGAGCCACCAAAGTTTGATTATCCACCACAAAATTCACCAAAACTCCAACCTTATGTATACCCGAGCACTACCATGTTTCCACCACTTCATCAACCACTTAGCCTCCACAATCTCCACCTCCACCCCCTCCAGCTCCACCTGAACCCTCTTCCACGTCATCCTCTTGACTACTCTAGTGATGGCCGTGACCCATGAGCCTTAGCGAGCCTTGAATTGCCTAGAATCCATGTTGAAGTGGCATTGTTTTGTCTTGTTATTGTTTTACATCACCACCCACCTTTGCACCATCAATAAACATGTGTGGCTGACCCATATTCACCCATAACCTAATCCAAACCCTTGCTTTAGCCTAGTGTTTCACGTATGGCCGAGCCTAATGGAAGTTGGAAGCAAGTGCAAAGCGATTCTGTTTTGATTTATGCAGTTATTTCTAGCTTAATTGATTGTATTTTTGGTTTGAAAACTTATGTGTATTGTAACGACCCAGAATTTATATTAATTAAAATTCATATATTTAATTGATTTTAAATATTAATAAGTGAAATTTATAGGTCGAATAATTTATATTTCGAATAATTGGATTTAATTGGACAATTAAATTGATAATTTAATAGTTCAAATTACAGAAATAATTGAAAATTGGGTTAAACATGATTGAAATTGATTTGTAAAATTTTATTTTATCATATTGAAGTTAGAATAACATTATAGAACTTTTAAAATTGAATTAAAAGTTAAATTGTGAAAATTGAATATTTTAATATTTAATTGAAGAGTTAAAATAGCCATTTTTCAAACAGTCTCGGATTTCAACGAAACCAGTTTCATCGGATCCGTAATGTGATATTATTGTATGGTTTCAAATTTCGTGTCAATCGGATTTACCGTTTGTCCGGGGCAAGCCAAAACGCATAGAAATTGGGTTAACCGATTTAATTTAAAATTTATCGTTTATTGCCATAACTCGCACAGATGATCGAATTAGCTTCCGAAACCTATTCCATTGTGTCCGGAACCCGGGGTAAACCCTAGAAACGCCGGTTACCATGCGAGATTTGGAGTTCGGAAAATCCGGGATGAATAGCGTTTCGTCGGTTTTCTATAAAAGGAGCCTTTATTCATCTAAATTCCCAAACCCTAATTTTCAACAGCAGCCGCCACCATAGAAATTCACGGCCGAAAATTCATCTCTTTCCTCTTCGATTTTCTTCCAATCCACACATCGTTTTGAAAAAATTTCAACTGCAAACTTGTAGTGGACGACGAGATGAACCAATCCAACGGTTATGATCAAGTATTACTTGATAGATCGACGGCAAAGCAAGCTTGAACGTTCGTAGTTCGAACGCCTTTTTCTCGATGTGTGTGCAACCGAGTTCGAAGCCATTGAGGCCGAAAGTGGAGGCGAGTACGTGTTTTTGAATGGCACTATCTGATCGAAGTGAAAAGGCTCGAGCTTGGAGCGGCAATTAGGGTTTTCGAACGAGCATGGGTTCGGTCGCGATTTTCACTGGAGGGAAGAAGAAATGTAAACACGCGGCCTTGATTTCATTTTCAAAACGAATGGCCAGATGATTGCAAGGTTTATAAAATAAAAATAAAATAGTGGAATTAATTTATGTATTAATTTGTGTAATATTTAAAACGCTATATCTTTTTGATACGTGGTCAGAATTTGACGATATTGGTAGCACTGGAATCGCAGCGAAGCGCTCTACGCTGTAGTACTTATTTGGAGACTATCGGAGCTAGTGAAATTTTTGGGTAAAATTAAACGTGTGTTTAATTTTATTCGAAATAAAACGCTGGAAATTGGAAACAAGGTGAGAACTTCTCACTCAATCGAAATTGTTCGATTTAAATTTTAAATAGTTATATTTAAAATTTGTTGATTGTATGTTTGAATGATGATTGTTATCTATTGATTGTTAAAATAGACATTATGCGCCGTTAGTAAGCAGAGGTTATTTATTAAAAACATATACCGCGAATATTTCACCGTATAGTGGATTTGGTATTATATAGGTACTTGGAGTTGATTTTCCTGCATTATATAGCGGATGAGACTCTATTGCGCCGTCTATTAAGCGGATAGTATTTTATAAATCTCATATACCGCGATATTTCGTCTTGAAGCGAAATTGGTATTGTGCTAACATCTTTGGATGCAGGGAAACAGGTTGGAGGGATCCAACTGGATTCCTCAAACATTTGAATTGGTTTCAATGTTGTGTGTTAATCTATTTATTGATCTATTTATAATCTACGTGATTATCATTGTGATTGAAATCGTTAAAGGCTAAATTTTAGCCGAACATATTTTGGTATCATTAGATGCCGAAATTAAATAAAATTGGATTTTTGAAAACTTAAGTTGAGAATTCAGAATAAAATTTAATTTTGGAATTTATTCATTTTAAATAAATAAACGTTATAATTTTTATTTTTATAAAAAATGATATTTTTGGAAAAACAATACTTAAGTATGATTTTGGAGTTATATAAGCTTTAATAACGATTTGTAAATTATTAAAAGGATTGGTTTATTTAAATTGGGATTTTTGAATTATTATAAATGATTTATATAAAATATTTATAAAATTGATATTTATAAATTAAAAATATTAGAATTATAAAACAAGTTTTTATAAGTGTTAAAATGGAATATAAATGGATTTTATAAGTGAATGAAATCTATATATTTATAAATTGTGGAATTATAAAATGAATAGATTTTATAAAATAAAAGATTTATAAGTAATTAACTTATAAATTGGATTTTTTACGTGTAAATGGAATATGGATAAAATTTGTTCATAAAGTGATTTTATAAGTTGAAGTGGCCATAAAATATAAATGGAATTTATAAACGTTGTTTTATAAATCCGAAAACGACTTATTTTGATAAGTGAATTATTATAGCTTATTAAAGGAAATATATCCACGATTTTGGACAGTGGATAATCCTTTAAATAAAATATGTAGAAATGTTGAATTTGGATAAGGAAATATATTCACGATTTTGGACAGTGAATAATATATTAAAGAAATATTTTGGAAAAGTGATGTTTTAAATAGAATTAAAACGATTTAAAGATGTTTTGAAATGTATTAACTATCGAAACCATAGATTTCAACATTTATTGTTGAAATAGATGTTTCGAGAAATAGAAGGAAATGGTGGACTATAACACTGTTGTTATAGTAAATGATTTCCGAAAGGAAATGTTTTATATTGTATTGGGATTTATATATCTATTTTAAGTTCGAATCCCTATACTAGTGATTTTGGGTTGTCGTAACGATGTTTTACGCAACATTCGTTTTGACCCAAATAAATGTGTTTAAGTGAACGTTTTCCTTAAAGAATAAAATATATACTTAATTTAGATTTAAGTATATTGAATATTTTCAAAATGTTGAAAATAAATAGATTGGTGAATTACTTATTATTAAATAAGTATGGAAATTTTTTTCCAATATGAAGTGAATGTTTGAGGTTTTATCTTTTAAAGATAAATTGAAAATGAATATTAGAAATCGATTTAAAAAAAATCGTATATTCATAGATATTTTGGAATTGTAAATTCACTATGGAATTTATAAAAGAAAGGGAAATTAGTTAAAAATAAACATTGATTTATTTTGAAGTGTGGATATTAATTTACGGATTTGGAACGTAAATTTAATAAATCAGTAAGGATTTATTTAATTGGTTTAAATGAACCATTTTGAAATGAAAGTTGTAAGGGTGTAAATTTATTTGAAATTGGTTTTCAAATGGTTGAAGTGTGGGATATATATCTTATAAAGATATTTTTGAAAATAAATAATTTGGGAAATTATTTGAAATCGGGTGATGTTGTACATACCTGTTGATAGTTAAATAACCGACTATCTATATTTACCTTTAAATAGGTATTTGTTGTGATTTTCTTGAATTTGAATGCTACACTTATTTTTGAATAAGCGCTCACTATTCGGGTTAGCCGGGAAAGGACTTTGGAGTCGTATAACCCATTCCGAATAATGATACGTAGTAATGGATAGCATTTGAAGACCGGTGTTGAAGACCTGGTATTTGTGAAAACGATAGGATGACCTATCGATTGTCTCTGCACCGTTAGCTACGGTATGGAGATTTCCTTTGTGATGGGAAGTTTTATCGGGATTGTGAATACCCGGATTGCAAGGGCTTCTTTGGAAGTGCCTTCGGTTCTGTTCGAACCCGGAACAGACTTGTACGGTTACGTGTCTGACATTACATTTTGAGATATAAAGAAGATTTCTTTCAAATACATTTATGTTGGTGGCGGAGAATTTATTCTCTTAGCTTAAGACCCTTCTCTGAGACGTATGTGCTCATAGGTTATGTAGTTGAAGGTTATCAACGATATATTCCCAATTTGGTAATGTGGCATGCTGAGTGTTGTTGTGTGATGATTATTTATTGATCATTTGTTGATCAAAGCGTGGCTTTGTGCCTAGCTTTGTGGACGAGACTTCGTCAGACCTCACTCCCCGGAAATGGTCAAAACATGAATATGCGGTAAGGTTATGAGGGTCGCGCCCTTTAGGGTACGTCCTTTCCTTCTGGAAAGGGTGGTATCATGGTATGGAGCCCAGATACATACTCATGTTGACACACTATATTTATTACTGTGTGATGTTGGTTATCGAGCGCTCGGATAAAGGTCCAAATGGACCGGGGGATGGCATATTCGTGTAGTAGTTACCTTGTTACAAAGGTAACCCGGCCTTGTGTTGGCAGAGAGCTGGTTAAGTTCTCAGGACGTCCTGCCAGAGGCGATCCCATGTGGCAGTAGGAAGTTCCTTAGCCTGGCCATTTGTTGGAAATCCAAACAAAACAATACGATCCTTGTACGGTTTTAGTTGTATAACCTGCCATGGAATGTGGCGGTAACCTGCTGTTGAACATGGTAGCTATAGTAGGCATAAGTGCGGAATGCCTATGCTGGCTAAGATCTTTCGAAATGTTTTCCTACACTATGCACTAGTAATAATATCAAATGCTTATTTTTAATGCGTATCAAGCATATTTGACTATCATAAGAAGAAATCTCCTCCAATTCTGCGTTTGCATTGTGTGTGTGGCGGGAGGTCTTATGGTAGTCTCATTTTCCAAAAGCATTGCGAATTGACTTTAAAATTATCCTGTTCTTTGTTTTTAAAAGTTAAATAACTATTTTAGTTCTCACACCAGTCCCATGACTGACTCGGAGTTTACTGTTTCCTTCCTAAACTCTGGGTGCCCACCAATTTCCACACGGGCAGTCAAGAGTCAGGTTTATCAGGATATTCTGGAATTCAGGAGTTGCTGGAGGCAGGCTGGATGGCATGGCGTATTCACTAGTATATAGTATTTCTTTTCCGCTGTTTGTTGTTGTACACTATGATGATGTAATGTAAAGTGATGTAATGTAATAACTGATATAGTTCTTGGTTTAAAGATTATTCATTTATTTATTATATGTTGTTCCGTTGCGATATGTGAGATTCTGATATTGTTTCTGTTGCTTTTCTTTCTTCTTCTATCTTTTTCTTCTACCTCTTCTTCTTTAACTCTAACAATTCGGTTTCCGGCATTCGATTATGCGGCATTTGACACAGTGGACGTATTGATGTCGGTTTTCAAGCGTCGAAAAAGCGCAACGTTACCGCTGGTATCAGAGCATATGGTTAAGCGACAACCATGGCTCTGTTGGGTGTTGCTCATTAGAGATGGAATCAGTAGTACTTTGGAATGAGTGTGAGTGTAATAATAGATATGAACGCGTATTTGTTAGTGAATATAAAATTATTTTATATTGTGATGATTGGTTTGTCGAGTGGTATATGGATTCTGGTCGGTATAGTCCGTACAACTCTATCGATAGGGATCTCTAAACACTTGTTCATAACAATTTGACACGATATTGTTTTAAATTGGGTAAATGAAATAATTTTACCTTGATTATATTTTATGTATAAAGTAATGATTTTTCAGAATTATTAAAGAATATATAAATTGATTGTTTGGTTGTTGAATAAGTTAAATAAAAACAACAGTTGTAAAAGTATGAATTGTATGAGCAAATGAATTATAAGTATGGAATTATAATTAAAATGATTTACAATTGTGAAACAATCTTGTATAAGTAAAGGAAAATAATGAAATTTTATAAGGAAAGATTTATAAATGTGATTTATAAGATAAAAGGAATTTTTTGAAAGAATTTAAAGCACTGAATTCACTATTGTTACTGGAAAATAATAAGGGTGATGACTGTAGCATCATCAGTATCATTTTCGAGTTTCTGTGTGATGGATTTGCTACCATAGTAAATTGAAATTGAAGTTTTGTTGTGATAAACAAATTTGAAAATAAATAAAAAATCCAAGTTGAAATTGATGAATATAAGTGAAATGAATTTTGAACTTATGGTATGAGATAATAAATTTAGCTTTGGATAGGTAAATGAATTTGGAAGTTTAAATATATAAGTTGTATAACTTAGGAAATGAGAAGATGTAAGTGAAACCAATAGTTAAAATGGTTAAACAATTTTGTTAAGTAAAATGAAATATGAATTTGATAGTGATATGAAAATTTGACTTTGGTAAAAGTTAATTAAAGTTGAAATCTGAATTGAACTTATAAGTGGAAATTTAAGTGAAGTTAAACAATGATGTTTAAAAGAAATATAACTTAAGTAAAATTGAATAAAGTTGATTTTGGTGTCAGTAAAATAATAAAGTTAATTGAATGAATGTAAACTTGAGTTATATAACTGAAATTCAACCTTATATTGTTAAAGGAATTGGTAATTAAATTAGTTAATGGATTGAATGTTAATCAATTGAATGTAAAATAAATTGATATGGAATAATGAATGTAAGTGTAAATTCATTAGAAGTTAATGAAGTTGAGAAATTGAATAAATTGAATGGAAGTTAATTTAATATAAACCAATTGAAATTAAAAGTGTTGAACCAAATTGAATATTGAAATGTAAATTGAATAAATTTGGTTATATTAGATATACATTGGTTGTTATTTGATTGCTAATTGGTTGTATATAAATTCATTAAGTGTTGATGAAAGTGAATTAGCAAAATTGAAAGCTATGTAATTGAATCCAAATTGAAAGTGAATGAATTTGAATAGAATTGAATTTGATTTGGAAGTGAACTAAAATGAATGTAAATTAGTGAATGTATACTAATTGGAGATGAATAAATGAATGTTGATAAAATCCAATGTTAACAAATCAAATGTGATTAAAATGAAGAAAAAAACCAATTCATTGAATATTAATGAGAAATGAAAGAATATTAATTTGGTTATTGATTTGTTGGATGTTAATTGTATGATAGCTGTTTGATGGTTGCAATTGTTGTTTTTGTTGCATTTGCCATATTGGCATATGTAGTTGTTATGTTGCTATATGTTGTATATTGATATTACTTTCATATATGCATGTTTCTCATGGTTTGTTGAGTGTCTAGTAGGTGCGGATTGCGCTTGCTTCGCATTTGGAGCTCGCTTTCGAGCTATATTAGCCGTATATGCTCGCTAATAAAAATATAAGGTATATATCTCGAATTAAATATCGTACTTTTACACTTTTTCCCTACGGGATGCCTCATCACTTGATGAGATGTATATTTGTGATATATATACTGTCATTTTTTTTTTCCGGATCGAGCCGCGCAAAGGAGACTCTGGCGAATTTTTCCGAAAATTTAAGGCGTTAGAAAAATTTTGAGAAAATTGATATTTTTTTGAAAACTAAGTATGATTTGAAAACTTAGTAAAGTTATTGAAAGAATTTTGACTATGAATTTTGGGAAAATTAAACACTTAAGAGATTTGAAAAATCTAAAATGAACGGTTTGTTTTGGGAAAATTAATGGATTCTGTAACTTTTTCTAACTTGGTAATTTCGAGGACGAAATTCTTTTAAGGGGGGAAGTCTGTAACGACCCAGAATTTATATTAATTAAAATTCATATATTTAATTGATTTTAAATATTAATAAGTGAAATATATAAGTCGAATAATATATATTTCGAATAATTGGATTTAATTGGACAATTAAATCGATAATTTAATAGTTCAAATTACAGAAATAATTGAAAATTGGGTTAAACATGATTGAAATTGGTTTGTAAAATTTTATTTTATCATATTAAAGTTAGAATAACATTATAGAACTTTTAAAATTGAATTAAAAGTTAAATTGTGAAAATTGAATATTTTAATATTTAATTGACGAGTTAAAATAGCCATTTTTCAAACAGTCTCGGATTTTGATGAAACTAGTTTCATCGGATCCGTAATGTGATATTATTATATGGTTTCAAATTTCGTGTCAATTGGATTTACCGTTTGTCCGGAGCAAGCCAAAACGCATAGAAATTGGGTTAACTGATTTAATTTAAAATTTATCGTTTATTGCCATAACTCGCACAGATGATCGAATTAGCTTCCGAAACCTATTCCATTGTGTCCGGAACATGGGGTAAACCCTAGAAACGCCGGTTACCGCGCGAGCTTAGGAGTTCGGAAAATCTGGGATGAATAGTGTTTCGTCGGTTTTCTATAAAAGGAGCCTTTATTCATCTAAATTCCCAAACCCTAATTTTCAACAGCAGCCGCCACCATAGAAATTCACGGCCGAAAATTCCTCTCTTTCCTCTTCGATTTTCTTCCAATCCACACATCATTTTGAAAAAATTTCAACTGCAAACTTGTAGTGGACGACGAGATGAACCAATCCAACGGTTATGATCAAATATTACTTGATAGATCGACAGCAAAGCAAGCTTGAACGTTCGTCGTTCGAACGCCTTTTTCTCGATGTTTGTGCAACCGAGTTCGAATCCATTGAGGCCGAGAGTGGAGGAGAGTACGTGCTTTTGAATGGCACTATCTGATCGAAGTGAAAAGGCTCGAGCTTGGAGCGGCAATTAGGGTTTTCGAACGAGCATGGGTTCGGTCGCGATTTTCGCTGGAGGGAAGAAGAAATGTAAACACGCGGCCTTGATTTCATTTTCAAAACGAACGGCCAGATGATTGCAAGGTTTATAAAATAAAAAGAAAATGGTGGAATTAATTTATATATTAATTTGTGTAATATTTAAAACGCTATATCTTTTTGATACGTGGTCAGAATTTGACAATATTGGTAGCGCCGGAATCGCAGCGACGCGCTCTACGCTGCAGTACCGATTTGGAGACTATCGGAGCTAGTGAAATTTTCGGGAAAAATTAAACGCGTGTTTAATTTTATTCGAAATAAAACGCTGGAAATTGGAAACAAGGTGAGAACTTCTCACTCAATCGAAATTGTTCGATTTAAATTTTAAATAGTTATATTTAAAATTTCTTGATTGTATGTTTGAATGATGATTATTATCTATTGATTGTTAAAATAGACATTATGCGTCGTTAGTAAGAGGAGATTATTTATTAAAAACGTATACCGCGAATATTTCACCGTATAGTGGAATTGGTATTATATATGTACTTGGAGTTGATTTTCTAGCATTATATAGCGGATGAGACCCTATTGCGCCGTCTATTAAGCGGGTAGTATTTTATAAATCCCATATACCGCGATATTTCGTCTTGAAGCGAAATTGGTATTGTGCTAACATCTTTGGATCAGGGAAACAGGTTGGAGGGATCCAACTGGATTCCTCAAACATTTGAATTGGTTTCAATGTTGTGTATTGATCTATTTATAATCTGCGTGATTATCTTTGTGATTGAAATCGTTAAAGGCTAAATTTTAGCCGAATATATTTTGGTATCGTTAGATGCCGAAATTAAATAAAATTGGATTTTTGAAAACTTAAGTTGAGAATTCAGAATAAAATTTAATTTTGGAATTTATTCATTTTAAATAAATAAACGTTATAATTTTTATTTTTATAAAAAATGATATTTTTGGAAAAAAAATACTTAAGTATGATTTTAGAGTTATATAAGCTTTAATAACGATTTGTAAATTATTAAAAGGATTGGTTTATTTAAATTGGGATTTTTGAATTATTATAAATGATTTATATAAAAGATTTATAAAATTGATATTTATAAATTAAAAATATTGGAATTATAAAACAAGTTTTTATAAGTGTTAAAATGGAATATAAATGGATTTTATAAGTGAATGAAATCTATATATTTATAAATTGTGGAATTATAAAATGAATAGATTTTATAAAATAAAAGATTTATAAGTAATTAAATTATAAATTGGATTTTTTGCGTGTAAATGGAATATGGACAGGATTTGTTGATAAAGTGATTTTATAAGTTGAAGTAGCCATAAAATATAAATGGAATTTATAAACGTTGTTTTATAAATCCGGAAACGACTTATTTTGATAAGTTAATTATTATAGCTTATTAAAGGAAATAAATCCACGATTTTGGACAGTGGATAATCCTTTAAATAAAATATGTAGAAATGTTAATTTGGATAAGGAAATATATTCACAATTTTGGACAGTGAATAATATATTAAAGAAATATTTTGGAAAAGTGATGTTTTAAATAGAATTAAAACGATTTAAAGATGTTTTAAAATGTATTAAGTATCGCAACCATAGATTTCAACATTTATTGTTGAAATAGATATTTCGAGAAATAGAAGGAAATGGTGGACTATCACACTGTTGTTATAGTAAATGATTTCCGAAAGGAAATGTTTTATATTGTATTGGGATTTATGTATCTATTTTAAGTTCGAATCCCTATACTAGTGATTTTGGGTTGTCGTAATGATGTTTTACGCAACATTCGTTTTGACCCAAATAAATGTGTTTAAGTGAACGTTTCCCTTAAAGAATAAAATATATACTTAATTTAGATTTAAGTATATTGAATATTTTCAAAATGTTGAAAATAAATAGATTGGTGAATTACTTATTATTAAATAAGTATGGAAATGTTTTTCCAATATGAAGTGAATGTTTGAGGTTTTATCTTTTAAAGATAAATTGAAAATGAATATTAGAAATCGATTTAAAAAAAATCGTATATTCATAGATATTTTGGAATTGTAAATTCACTATGGAATTTATAAAAGAAAGGGAAATTAGTTAAAAATAAACATTGATTTATTTTGAAGTGTGAAAATTATTTACGGATTTGGAATGTAAATTTAATAAATCGGTAAGGATTTATTTAATTGGTTTAAATGAACCATTTTGAAATGAAAGTTGTAAGGGTTTAAATTTATTTGAAATTGGTTTTCAAATGGTTGAAGTGTGGGATATATATCTTATAAAGATATTTTTGAAAATAAATAATTTGGGAAATTATTTGAAATCGGGTGATGTTGTGCATACCTATTGATAGTTAAATAACCGACTATCAATATTTACCTTTAAATAGGTATTTGTTGTGATTTGCATGAATTTGAATGCTACACTTATTTTTGAATTAGCGCTCACTATTCGGGTTAGCCGGGAAAGGACTTTGGAGTCGTATAACCCATTCTAAATAATGATACGTCGTAATGGATAGCATTTGAAGACCGGTGTTGAAGACCGGGTATTTGTGAAAATGATAGGATGACCTATCGATTGTCTTTGCACCGTTAGCTACGGTATGGAGATTTCCTTTATGATGGGAAGTTTTATCGGGATTGTGAATACCCGGATTGCAAGGGCTTCTTTGGAAGTGCCTTCGGTTCTGTTCGAACCCGGAACAGACTTGTATGGTTACGTGTCTGACATTACATTTTGAGATATAAAGCAGATTTCTTTCAAATAGATTTCTGTTGGTGGCGGAGAATTTATTCTCTTAGCTTAACACCCTTCTCTGAGACGTACGCGCTCAGAGGTTATGTAGTTGAATGTTATCAGCGATATATTCCCAATTTGGTAATGTGGCATGCTGAGTGTTGCTGTGTGATGATTATTTATTGATCATTTGTTGATCAAAGAGTGGCTGTGTGCCTAGCTTTGTGGACGAGACTTCGTCAGACCTCACTCCCCGGAAATAGTCAAAACAGGAATATGCGGCAAGGTTATGAGCGTCGCGCCCTTTAGGGTATGTCATTTCCTTCTGGAAAGGGTAGTATCATGGTATGGAGCCCAAATACTTACTCATGTTGACACACTATATTTATTACTGTGTGATGTTGGTTATCGAGCGCTCGGATAAAGGTCCAAAGGGACCAGGGGATGGCATATTCGTGTAGTAGTTACCTAGTTACAAAGGTAACCCGGCCTTGTGTTGGCAGAGAGCTGGTTAAGTTCTCGGGACGTCCCGCCAGAGGCGATCCCATGTGGCAGTAGGAAGTTCCTTAGCCTGACCATTTGTTGGAAATCTAAACAAAACAATGCGATGCTTGTACGGTTTTAGTTGTATAACCTGCCATGGAATGTAGCGGTAGCCTGCTATTGAACATGGTAGCTATAGTAGGCATAAGTGCGGAATGCCTATGTTGGCTAAGATTTATATCTTTACTTTCGAAATGTTTTACTACACTATGCACTAGTAATAATATCAAATGCTTATTTTTAATGCGTATCAAGCATATTTGACTATCATAAGAAGAAATCTCCTCCAATTATGCGTTTGCATTGTGTGTGTGGCGGGCGGTCTTATGGTAGTCTCATTTTCCAAAAGCATTGCGAATTGACTTTAAAATTATCCAGTTCTTTGTTTTTAAAAGTTAAATAACTCTTTTAGTTCTCACACCAGTCCCATGACTGACTCGGAGTTTACTGTTTCCTTCCTAAACTCTGGGTGCCCACCAATTTCCACACGGGCAGTCAAGAGTCAGGTTTATCAGGATATTCTGGAATTCAGGAGTTGCTGGAGGCAGGCTGGATGGCATGGCGTATTCACTAGTATATAGTATTTCTTTTCCGCTGTTTGTTGTTGTACACTCTGATGGTGTAATGTAAAGTGATGTAATGTAATAACTGATATAGTTCTTGGTTTAAAGATTATTCATTTATTTATTATATGTTGTTCCGCTGCGATATGTGAGATTCCGATACTGTTTCTGTTGCTTTTCTTTCTTCTTCTCTCCTTTTTTTCTACCTCTTCTTCTTTAACCCTAACAATTCGGTTGTCCGGCATTCGATTATGCGGCATTTGATACAGTGGATGTATTGATGTCGGTTTTCGAGCGTCGAAAAAGCGCAACGTTACAGCTGGTATCAGAGCATATGGTTAAGCGACAACCATGGCTCTGTTGGGTATTGCTCATTAGAGATGGAGTCAGTAGTACTCTAGAATGAGTGTGAGTGTAATAATAGATATGAGCGCGTATTTGTTAGTGAATATAAAATTATTTTATATTGTGATGATTGGTTTGTCGAGTGGTATATGGATTCTGGTCGGTATAGTCCGTACAACTCTATCGATAGGGATCTCTAAACACTTGTTCAGAACAATTTGACACGATATTGTTTTAAATTGGGTAAATGAAATAATTTTACCTTAATTATATTTTATATATAAAGGAATGATTTTTCATAATTATTAAAGAATATATAATTTGATTGTTTAGTTGCTGAATAAGTTAAATAAAAACAACAGTTGTAAAAGTATGAATTGTATGAGCAAATGAATTATAAGTATGGAATTATAATTAAAATGATTTACAATTGTGAAACAATCTTGTATAAGTAAAGGAAAATAATGAAATTTTATAAGGAAAGATTTATAAATGTGATTTATAAGATAAAAGGAATTTTTTTGAAAGAATTTAAAGCACCGAATTCACTATTGTTACTGGGAAATAATAAGGGTGATGACTGCAGCATCATCAGTATCATTTTCGAGTTTCTGTGTGATGGATTTGCTACCATAGTAAATTGAAATTAAAGTTTTGTTGTGATAAACAAATTTGAAAATAAATAAAAAATCCAAGTTGAAATTGATGAATATAAGTGAAATGAATTTTGAACTTATGGTATGAGATAATAAATTTAGCTTTGGATAGGTAAATGAATTTAGAAGTTTAAATATATAAGTTGTATAACTTTGGAAATGAGAAAATGTAAGTGAAACCAATAATTAAAATGGTTAAACAATTTTGTTAAGTAAAATGAAATATGAATTTGATAGTGATATGAAAATTTAAATTGATTTTATAATATATTAATGATTTTTGAATAAAGTTAAATTGTGAAATGAATGAATATTTAAGTTGAAATTTGAAATATAACTAAAATTTGAAATTAGTGAATTTGGCTTAAAAGTGAATTTTAAGTTAAGTAAATAAAAATGAAATTAAGTTATATTTGAGAATCTAAACTTAAGTGTTAATTTAAAATTTAATTTAATGAATTTAAAATTGAATGTTGAAATTTAATAAGTGAATTATTATTAAATCTTGATTTTGAATGGAAATTTAACTTTATAAAATCATGAATTTAAGGAAAATTAAATGATGATTATAATAGTGAAATATTATGATTTTATAAGTTAAAAATGATTTAAATAAAAAATATAATTGTTTGTGAAATTATATTGAGCATTTGAATTTAAATAACAGCATTTTTGAAATGTCGTTAATTTTAATGTAAATGATATTACGGCATTTGTAAATGCTGTAGTTGATAATAATGATTTAGAAAGCTAAATAAGATTAGAGGCTATTATGGCATTTTGTAAAGTTCTATAATCGTTGAATTTGACTAAGTTTATTTGAAACTAATGTAACCCTATTACAGCATTTTAAATACTGTCTTTTGTTAAATGAACCGTTTTGAATGCAACTTTCCGTAGCGTTTTCTAAATGCTACGAAAGGTGAATTTTTTTACTGTTTTGATAAACTTGAGTGAATGAATGAACTTTGACAAGTTTTAAAAAAAATGGAAATTTAATAATTTAATTATTAAATGTAATAACTTCATTTTAATGATTTAAATGAAGTATTTCGATTTGAAATATAAACTATGTTTGGAATGTGAATTAAAATGGTATTTTAAATTGAATAAAATGAATATGGTTTTGAAATAAAATGATAAGTTTGATATTTGAAATGGATTTTTAATGATGTTGAATTGTTAAATGATATTTGATTTTTGAGATATAAATACCATTTTTAAAATTATAACTACGGGTTATAATAACGATTGGTTGTTAAAGAGACCGGGATCGGATATGGACATACTCTCTGTCGATACCGAAAACCAATTTAACAACTATGTACGCGGTGGAGATTCTAGAATGAAGTAGGATGGTGACGACATTCCTAAGGTACATTACGTGGACCTAACTCACGTGAGTTAGATTAAGGCGGCTAAAACAGGAGCGATCTCGGGCCAAAGGAGGTAGCACCTCTGGCTGGACACACTTCTTCGATACCATTCTCCTACTGTTGTGATCGATTGCGTCCACCCTTTGATTTTGGAGTGTTGTTCGGGGTGGGCGCATGTGGCTGCTGCGTTACCACCAGCCCGTGTGTGTAATTGGTGTATCTACCCTGGCATTGCCTTATGTGCCGTGTCACCTACCATACCGAGCCTTTACTACGAGTTTTTTTTTCTCCCGTAGACCGTGTGGTATCCTCTGACAGTTTCCCGATCTGGAGATGTCATGATATTGGATGGACTACTGGGACTATTATGTGTGAAGGGTGATATGGGTAGCCCGGAACGCTGTTTAAGAGTATATTTATTTTACTATAGGCCCTATTATAATAGCGCAATATTACTATATAGTAAATAGTTTGACGGATCCTTAGAGGATGGGCGGTCCCAGACATCCTTTAAGTTACTTGTTCTTATTTACCGTTCACTTGAGTTAGTTTACATTGTATAAGTATATATTGTCCTGAGTCGAGTGTTTTGTGTTTTGCTTTACGCTCGGGTCAGCCCGAGTATTCACAGCTTTGGATTCTCTTTCTGGAGCAGGTCTTTGCTGGAGTTTCTGCTTATCTACATATATGTTTACTTCTGTTTCAGCTATTCTAGTTTATCTCATGTATTAGTGAACTTCTATGTATTTGGGATTTCTATTATGTTGTTTTCAGACTGTATTGTGTATTTGGTTTGAGACTCTGTTGTAGTAGCTTCATGAACTACTATGTATTTTTATATTCCACTGCGAGTTATTCTGTTTGTTCTGTGTCTGTGATTCTGTGTATTTGATTTTATTTGCTCCAAATTTATTTACAATCTGTTATTTCGCATCATTCAAGTCCGACATGTGTGGATTATTGTCGGTTTGAATGGTAAGAAGTGGCGGGTCGTGACATGTTTTTAAATTTTGTTTCCTGGTTTTCTTTCAGATCTGAGATGGTTTTAATTTTCTTTGATCTTCATCTCCTCAGGTTGAAGGTGTTTGCTTTGAATCAGATTTTAATTTGATTCAGTTTTCTATTTACAGATTTTCTTATTTCTGATTTCTTTTGTTTTAGAATTTAATTCCAGATTTGTTTCTCGGTTTTGAAGTTTAAAATGAGATTAAGTGTCCAGGCTCCTTTTTTTAAACTTATGTGTATGTTTTTCATATTTTAAAATTTAAGAGAAAGAAAAATTATTTTGCCCTTGTTCTCTTTATTAACACTTGTAAGTTTATATCCTACTTATTAAACATTTGTCACAACATGATTTTTAAAAATTTTACACTTGTTAAAATTAAGTAGATTTATGTTTAAATCCTTTTCTTTTATGTTTTAACCCTTTCACTTATTAATATTTCATAGATGTATATATTATGTTTTTCTTATTTATACTTTTATACATTTACAGACTAAAATTTTAAAAGAAAATTTTCTAATCTTTATAACCAATACTATTTTAAACTTAATTTATTGTACTTATAAATGTGTATATATACATACATATAACATTATTTATATTGATATAGCTTTTTAAAGAATATGATTTAGAATCAAATTACACACAAAAATCATTAGTTTCTTAAAATATAACTTTTAAATCATCACATTTTAAATAAAAAATAATTCTTTTCTATTATTAAAATATAGAGTTTTACTTTCAAATAACTTTTTGAAAATTTCCTATATTAAATTCAAATAAAATTTTCAAAATACATATATTTATATTTATTAAAATTAGAAAACAAGTTTCTATAAATTCCAAAATGTAAAGTTTTAAATCCAATTTATTTAAAAACACTTATATTTGAGTTTCAAATCCAATATGTTATTAAAACATTTATTTCTGAATTTCCAATTATAAATTCTATTTTTAAAATCATATTCATATTAATAAACAAATATTTGTTTAATTTGGAAAATACCAAATTAATCCATAATTTAATTTTAAAAATTAAATTAATTATCAAATTAAATTTAGCTTAAAAATCGGGATCATTACACGTCCCTTGGGTGCGTAGGGTAGAATTAGAATTTATATTTCTATTTAGGATCCAATATAACTAATTATTGGAAATAATCATCGGGACATATTTGTAAACTTTTTGAATCACTACACCAATTATTGTTATGAAAATGATTCTAAACTAGGAACTCACTTATGTAAAGAGTGAGTTTGAACGGATATTAGATTGAGACCTTAGATGGCTTAGAATCAAATTGTTATGTTCTCCTCTGTTAGTGATCAGAGTTGCGCAGCGAAAGCTGAAAGATAACTTTTTATTGAAGGAAATTGTTTGTTTGTTTGGTTGAAATGTATGTTGTTTGCATCAATGTTTGATTTGTTTATGCTTAGTTTAAAACGTGGAAATTAATGAGATGTTATCATTCAAAGAAAGTATAAACCTATTTGAATCTGGACAAACCCAAGTATTAATAAAAGCAAGTAGTTTCTATAAAATAGAATCGCTGGGAAACAAAAAAAAATATCTAAGCAATTAATAGTTAAAAAATATAGAATGATAAATAATATGCATGTAATCAAATTTTGAATTGGAAAGTATACTTAATAAATTAAAATAAGATATAATAAAAGTTGATTGGTTGATGGGTGCTTGGTTGTTTAAAATTATAATTGATTGTGCAAAATTAATACCGAATGGGAATCACTATTTAGAGTTGAAACTTGCTCAATAATAACAATAAGAACTTACGGTGTCTTCAGTAATGGAATTACTGCAAGAAACATTGAAAATTTAAATTTATATGAAATTAAATGTTAATTCATAAAAGTGGCTAATTAAATATTAAGATGAATTAAAAATTTGATGTTAGCTTGAGATATATATTGATGAATGTGTATGCTATGAAATTATTGTCGGTAAATTATTACTTTTGCGATAACATTAAGATTGAGTGAAAGAATTTTAATAAAAGCAAGTATTTATTTAAATTAAAATCTTTTTGATAATTGATATACATATGGGTGCTTTTTGATTATGTTTATTATAGGCAAACAAATATTTTGAATATACGTAAGGTACTAAAAGATATACGTATATCATATAGAAAATAATTTTGTGTTAAATTGTTCATTGAGTGCTTTAAGGATTCTAGTCGATGCTCCTGATCAAAGTTATCGATAGAGATTCCTAAACACAAGTACAAGACATTTGGACACAGTGTTTTGGATAATAAAATGTTTTCGATAATAATACTTTATAAGCACATAATATTTTTAAAGTAGATAGAATTTTGAAATAAGTTAAATACTATATATATTAAAATGGATAGTTTGGAAGGATCGTTTTGAAGAAAAAAATATTTTATAGAAGTGCAAATTATATTTTTGAAGGACATGCCTTGATTTATTTTGATAAATAAAATAAGATATTTAAATTGAGAGTGTGCATTATTTGGGAAAAACTAAAGTACTTGAAAAAAAACTAGAAAAATTAGATTCGATATCTATAAATTTTTGGATAATAGTGCATTATTTAGTATTGCTCAAAATTTATATATTCATTTGCACAGATATATGTTAAATAAATTTCGTACGATACCTTTTGCATGTTATATTATGATTGGAATGAATATTTGAATTTATATTTGAATAAAATGTAAAGTGGATTAACTTCCTATTTTCTAGTTAATTTTCAACTTGGTTTTAATAGAACTGTAAGTGAATATAAATCCGTTTTAAATTCAAGTTAAGTTGTTGAAAAATTACAGCGAGTTAAAATTCTATTTCTCATCAAATGAAAATATTTGTTTATATGAATTTGGGATTTTTTTCAATGTTCTAATTGCTCTGCAATTAGTTCTTTAGGCATAAAGGTTTACTTAGGATGGTAGGCTAGCATGGTTTAGCAATTGAGTTAAGTATATATACACTGTTATATGCAAATAAAGTTGCAAATCCTATAAATAGTGAACAAATAGGATTTGATGTTAGATTCAAAGTAGACATTGCCTTGCTTTTTATTGTTTGCTTATATGCAGAATCAACAAATATCTTGCCTTGTTCAAACAGATGAATACGTAGATGGAATCTTATTAGACCATGCAAGCAAAGTAATGTTAATTCAAACTTTTTGGATAGAAGGATGGAAAGATATTAAAAGAAGAGATTCAAATTGTTTGATATAATTAAATTGGATGAAAGTATGTAAACTAAATCTCTTCGATTTTTAATTGGTATACATTAATAAGTTTCTCTAACCCTTTTAATTAAAGTGAGTGAAACATACTTGCTTTCTGCCTTATGAATTTCATTGTCGATGTTCTTTTTTGTTATCAAAAAAATAAAATCCAATATCATTTTCTAAGGATATTTTATATAATACTATTGTCAAAATAGATTTAGAAAGTAAGTTTTAATAACTCTCATTGTTTCAGTTCATCATTTGTATGGTGCACATGAAAATTTTGTTTAATTGTATGAGACATACTTGATGAAAATTTTACCTAAATTTTGTGAAACATGAGTATATTAGTTTATGCTTCATCATCAGCATATACATATAATTCATATAATTTATACTTAGTTGTGCACCAGTGTCTTTGCACTATGGTTACATGTTCTTTCAGTTGTCTTGTAATTTGTTTTGGGAATTCAATTGTTGGCTTGGTAACTTAATTTGAATGATATGCCAGGAAATAACAAGTTAAAGAAAGCATATCATGTACATGTAATTGGTTAGATTAAAATATTGGATGCTTACTTGCCAGTGTATTGGATAAATTTTATTTAGGGTCATGTTTGAGTACCATTTTGCGTTGAAGTGTAAATAATTGAGTTGAGTTGTATTTATCTCTTTATGAGTTCAACTAAATGAATAATTTTCAATGAAAGAATGTTACAGAGAACATAATTTCATAATTTTAAGCAGCTCAAGTTAGAGACGATAGTTTCAGATATCCAAAAACCATATATACCAACACAACATAGGAGTTATTTTAGAGATTTTAGTTGTGAAAAATGCTAAACAATTATGGGCATATCTTTTGATTTAGCCGTTCGATTGTGACGGTTTTTTTAATTGGAAAATAACTTGATGTAGAACAACTTCCATATTCATCGCTTTTGGAAATTTTGGAATCTACTGGTACTAAAATCACATTGATTTCAAATCTAAATTTTGATCGACATAATTAATTTTAAAACTATAGTGCTATGTTCATTCGACCATAACTTTCGGACGGTTTGTCCATTTTCGACGATCTTGCACTTTCCAGAAAGCCAATGACATAAAGAATAACATCTATTCAAATTGTTTCGCAAATTTTGAAGTTTGTTAGGCTAGCATCCATAATTTAGTAGCAGGCCTGCACTTATATTATTAAAACCTGATTTGTCCATCGTTAGAAGAAAAAACCTCATAATTCCAAATTATACTCATGGTTTTAAATCTCCTATATATCGTCCAAGATCTCCTCCGATATCTCCTTTTCACACTTAAACAAGATAGACATCAAATCTCCTCCATATCTCCCTCAATACTCATCTCGCCCGAGATATTCAAATCTCACCCGATATATGGATCAAAATTTCAATCCGAGATCTCACCCGAAATTATACATTTTTATTATTTTCCATAATATTTTTTATTTTCATATTGATTCGAAAGAAACTACTCAATACAATTATAATTTACCAACTTCTCGAACATATTCTTTACTTTTTATCTTAATGAATCATAGCGAAAGGTTTCACTTCTTTATTATGTTCAAATAAAAGGATATTATTCAATCGTTATCAAAATCAATTAAACCAGTCAAGCCACTACTCTTCTAAAAATATTCCTTTTTCCATGTAAATGAAGTATGCTACCATTTTTATTTTTGCTAAGAAAGTTATAATCGTTAAATAAATTTTTGACACATCAATTTTAGACTCATAAGTACATCCAAGATATTCCTGAGATGAATTATAAGACCTAAGATGTCAATCCGAGATGTACACCTGATATGTACTCATCTCGTCCGAAATCTCCTCCAATATGAGATAACTTGTGTAAAAATTCCGAGACGAAACGTGATCGAAATCCGATATTTAAAACCTTGATTGTACTCCACGTTTTTGTTATCCGAAAAGTGTGGTGGAAACTTAAATGATTCTACAACTTTACTTTTGAAATCATTAGCTAATTTTGTGTTTTTAACATCTTATAGTTAGTTATAAACTTGATCATATAAGCTAATACAATTACCCAGCATTCATCTATATGTTTAATTAGCTAAATAAATGCCATGTTATTAACCCTTATGTATGCGAGACTTATGTATTTGATTTGAGTTGAGTTTAGGTACATTCGAAGCATGCTCGGACTATTTGGTAATGATGATATACTTTTGCTCGCTTAATAACAAGCGAATTTGCTTATAAATACTAAAATAAAGGTACGCTTCGGATTAAAATGCACAAGTGTTAGAAATATTAATATATATTATGCTTCTGACAGTGTGGTCGATGTATATTGTATATATCATACTTGTAAAATTGTAGATGACTCTCCATACAAGGGAGACTTTGCTGATTTTTTTTTGTAAAACCTAATACTTAGAAAATGTTTAATAAATTTTTCGCATACTAAAAATAGAAGTTAATAATTGAATCAATTTAAATGTATGACACATGATAAGTGGATTCTAATATTAACTGTTTAGGAATTAAATGAGCTTCAATTTGATTATAGATTTCGAATTCAATTAATAGTTGAGTGTGTGTGTGTGTGACGTCTCTCTATAAGAAATTGCAAGGATGCAATTTTCATGAACGGGAGGTCTGTAATAACCCTATTTTCGACGACATAATATTGGACACATTTAATTATAGTAAAAGTATGCGAATTCTATTTTGATAATTAGTATTTTGAAAATAAGATTTATTTATTTATTTATTTATTTGAAGCATATTTTATAATAGATTATGTTTTAACAAATGGAATTAATTAATAGAATAATTTTTATAATTAATATTAAACTGAATAAAGTGTTAGCATTGAATATAAAATATTTTAAAGTATAAATAATGTTAGGTACATGAATTGATTACAACTAAACAAAAGATACAATCAAAGAGAAAAATAACAATTAGAAACAAAAGGGAGAAGATAAAGTAAAATAACATATACATGTAAAATAAAAAATTAAAAGGCCAAAAGGCCATAACATAACCACCCATTTTTCTAAACCCACTTCCCTTTTTTTCTCCTATCTCGTGTGCCCTAAACCCCAAAAAAAAGGTTAAAGATAGATTTTTGAAAAAAAACATCAGCGATTGAATTGCGATGGTGATCGGAGGCGAGCCCGACGATGGCTAGAGCGGCAACGACATAGGTGGAGGAGCATGGTCGATGGCGTTAGGGCTAACGCACAAAGTAATGTAAAGGATCGCGACATGGAGACACAAGGTCTAGAGCAGTAGGAGGTGAGCATGATTTTCATGTCGGAGTTGCATGCTGGGGATCATCGAGGTTCGGTTGAGGCATTCCAGGCATGGCTATCAGTAGAGGAAGCTAGGTCATGAGGCTGAGGTTGTTGTGTTCATGGTCGGTGCAAGGTTTTAACAACGAGCTTCGAGGCTACTACTCATGAGGAAATGACGCGATGGTTGCAACTAGGAATGAGATCAATTTATGTTGATGGTGTAATCTCGACAGCATTGGCATATTCATAATGAGCGCAAATGAATGATTAGTTGATTTATTCTAACTCACACCTATATTTATATAATTATATCTTTTTTCATGTCTTTTTTGTGTTACGAATTGCACAAATTATTCATAGTGATAAAATTAAATTATTGAAATACCATTGCATGCTATGGATCCTTTGGTTTGATGGTTGAATGAGTTGTATTGTATGATTAAAATATTGGATTTGAATTAATCTTTGATTAGGTAGTTGATGCACATTAGAAACCATCTAAATACAATTGATTTTGTAGTTTAATTATATGATGGTTATGCATTGTTTGTGTGACAAGAGTTGTCAAAAGCAACTCGATTCGTTAAATAATCTTATATTATGGAATTATATTTTTAGAGTGATGGTGGCTTTAGAAGTTGCATTTTTGATGGATTTCTTGTTTGAATAGTTTAAAGGTTTTTAGAAGATTCTCGAGATGAGATTTTATTTATTTTGATCTTTATTGAAATTTAATTTATAAAATATAGTTAAATTATATTACAATCTTAACTTATTTCTTATTTCCAAATTTTTATTCAAAGCTTTTAAAAATGATTAATATTTAATTCAAAAACTTTTTTTAGAATTTCTATTATAAGTATATATTATAGCTTGGGAAATGTTTTAGAGGTAAAATATAAAATATAATATTATTTTATAAAAGCTATTATGAAAGTAATAATTTCAGTTTCAAGTGATTTTAGCTATAAAAGAGGTTAAATGATTTTGAAAGAGTTCAAAAACTTTTGTAAATAAGCAACTCTTCATTAAAGTGAGTTTATGGATTTAAAAGTATTTTTGGAAAATTATATCTTTATATATATAGAATTAGTTTAAAACTCTTTTATATGTTTATTTACTTATTATGGATTCGAGATTTTAATGAGATTTCATGCTTTTCTATGAAATAAAGAACTCTAATAAATGATTGAATTGTCGGATTGATATGGGACGTTTCGTACAATTCTTTCGCTTATTACTAAAATTTGTTTAATATAGTTTGAGTGGAATTTACTAGCTTTTAATAAATGCTATAATTTCACTATTGGTATGAGACTGTTGTTAAATTTAGTAGTTACTATGGAGAAAGTAATTTACACTTTAGAGTCGTATTATCTTATGGTTTTCAAATTTCAGGCCGATAGATCCCTCTGAGACGATGACTCATTTTTCGTCGACCCGAGAGTCGATATTTGAGTAGCGCTAGATGAAATTGCTTGTCGAGGTGTTAGCTACCTTGTCATTCATGGCGAAACTGCTTAGAGAGGTGTTAGCGTCCTTGTCATTTAGGGCGAAACTGCTTAGTGAGGTGTTAGCAACCTTTCCATAACCAATGAAATTGCTTGAGAAGGTGTTAGCAACCTTGTTATTCAGGTCGAAACTGCTTGAAGAGGTGTTAGGTATCTTGTTAGGGACGACGAAACTACTTGAAAAGTGTTAGTGACCTTGTTAGGATCGACGAAACTACTTGAGGAGGTGTTAGCGATCTTGTCAAGGCTGTCATAATCATTTTTGGATCTAAGATTATGATTATTTTGTTAAAGATGTGGTTAATTGGGTTTTTAACCCAATAGAATTAAAAAGGAACTAAAAATTTACAACAAATCAAAATATCTCAAAGATCGACCAAGAAGACAAGAAGGAAAAGAAGAAAAATACCAAAGGAGAAAAACTCCACAACGAGCTAAGGCGTTAAATCGCTAGCAATCCATCACCTATGGATCGCTAGAGATCCATAAAACTTGCTTGTGGAATCTCCAGTCCTCTTGCATCATGATCTAATATGTTCACTAGAGAAGCATGCCAAACAGCCTAGCTCGAGAAGTGAAGACTCACCCAATTCAAGTTGTTTGACCAAAAGCAGCTAACTTAAAATGGACCTACAGAACTCATATGAAGTTGGATTGACTTAAAATTTTGGGAGAACATTTAGAAGACATAAAAGAAGGCTTACAAAAAACGAGAGCATTTGAAATTGATTTGATCCATCTCTAGATATCCATCTAGATGGATCGCTAACGACCAATCTAGATTGGGCCCCACCACCTCAAATTTTTATGGTGGGTACCGGACACCCTCTAGAGTGTTCCTGCAATGTTTCATTTGATTTTATTAAGATTTGAGCTAGTCATAGATGATTCTTCCAAACCAGATGACCCATGGAGACATATGATCAAACTAACTTCAAACGACTTGATATTTGGACAAGACACTTAAATAGAAGATATGAAGGCAATCAAACAAAGATTATTCAAAAATATGCTAAGTGGATGGATTGTGACGATCCACTTTTTCTCCATAGAAAGTCGTATCATCTTTAAGAAAAGAGAAAGATAGAGAAGAAAGAAAGAAAGAAACAACATCAGAATCTCAACAGCGGAACGAATAAATTATATTAATAACATAAGTATTATATAATATATAATACAAATCAGAGTTACACAGCATATACATCACATACTAGACAGTTATAAATACCTGTATAGTTATTACAACTCAACAAAGAGATACTAACACAGAGAACACACAGCGGATACTATATATCTAACGCCGAAGCCTCCTGCTCCATAGCTCCTACACAGTTCGTCAAAGCTAACCTGAATCCCTTGGCTACTCGTAAAAATTGGAGTACCCAAGAGTTTAAGAAAACAGAAGATAAACTCCGGTCAGACATGGGTCTGGTGTGAGTAACAGGTTAAGGTTGCTTAACTTTGAAAAACCTTTGAAAAGAAAGGGTATCACGTAAGACTTCTCACACATTAACATGGAAAAGTTTTTACCTTACGCTAACCAAATATGGAAACCCGATCCCGGTCTCATCGAAATCCAAGACGCCATCTTTTAGGTCCAAGTTGTTTTAAAGTTAAAACAATTCAATTCTATTATCTATATACACACAAATTGATAATTCACACATCACAATAGATAATCAACATTATCATCATAAACAGATAATTCATATTATCAAAAACAGATAATTCATATTATCATCACAATACAACCAAAGCATCCATATTACACAACATCACTTATCTCATATCCGAGATCTCAAACCATTCAAGGAAATCAATATCAATCAGCCTTCATAAGCAAAAATTTATTAATCACGATTCTGTAATTAATTTAAAATGAATTAAATTAATTACTTCATCTCTAATTAATTTAAAGTAAATTAAATTAATTACTTCATCATTATCCATCTTGCTTACATATTTATTAATTAATTACGAATCAATTAATTAATTACCCTTAAATAAATCACCTTAATTAATCACGCTTGATTAATTATCCTTTAATTACATTCAAGTAATTAGCCTTTAATTAATTTCACAAATAAATTATCCTAAACCAAATCCAGCAATTAACCTTTAATTACTTCATTAATTAATTAACTATAATTAATTACATAAATCCTTAATTAATTACATTAATTAATTCCTTCATTGATCACTTATTATTGATTAATTAATCTTAATTAATCAATCCTTACTTACATCATTAATTATATTAATTAATGATCCCTAATTATTTTTATTTATAATTTCCCTATTTAAATTAATTACATTAATTAATTAATCATCAATTAAACCATATTGATTAATCACTCTTGATTAATCACATTCAGAATTAACTACCTTTAATTACTTCATTAGATAAATTAATTACTCCTTAATTAATTATCTCTAATAATTAATCTTTAATTAATTACATTTATTAATCACCCTAGATTAATCTCATTAAGTAATTAATTACACTTAATTAATTATATCTCTTAATTATCTTCAAATAACTTTATTAATCAATTCTTAATTAATTACACTAAGTAATTAATTATTAATTACTTCCTCTAAGTAATTATTCTTCATATTAATTGCACAAAGAAATTAATTTCCAAAACTCTTCCATTACCTAATTATCCATCAATTTATTTACATCCAGTAATTATCTTCTTAATTATTTCACTAAGTAATTATCCTTCATTAATTACATTGAGTAATTACTTCTTAAATTATCCAATGATTATCTTAAATTAATTAAACATAATTAATTAACTTAAACTAATCAAAAAAACTTAATTAATTACAATTAGTAATTAATTTCTTAATTACTTCCATTAAGTAATTACACTTAAACAATTCACAAATGATTATGTTTAAATTAATTAATCTAATTAATTACTAAAATTAATCACATTAATTAATTATTAAATAATCCTAAGTTAATGACCTTCATTAACCATTAACAAATCTTTAATTACTTCTCTAAAGTAATTAGCTGGGATTAATCATTATTAATTACGAACTAATTTATCTATAATAACCCATTAATTAATCTCTAATTATTTAATTAATCAAATGTTAATCTATAACCTAATTAATTTTTGATTACTTGATTAATAAATTTCAAATCATTAATTTAAAATCAAATCTTATCTAATTAATGATTTCTTAATTACAAATTAATTAATCTTAATTAACTTACTTAATCCTTTAATTAATTAAATAAAACTCTTGATTACTTAATTAACTAACCCAAATCATTAATTAATTAAATTAACGATCCATCTTAATTACCTTAATAATTTAATGAATTATAAATCATTAAGTCCTAATTAACTTTAAGATAAACCTTAATTTTATTCATGATTTAATTATCATTAACAAAGTATTTTAAAATAATTTGCCTTTAAATTTTCCTTTAAATTCCATTTTAAATTTAAGATTTAAAATGAAAACAATTTTAACTTTAACAAAGCTTTTGAAACAATTCAAAAACCTTTTTAATTACATGTTAAAGAAATACTTATCTTCTAAAGGGAATTGAAAATAGTTTTTAAAAACCATATTCAATTTAAATAAATTTTAAATACACTTTAAATATTCAAAGTTGTTTTTAAAACATTTAAATTCAAAAACTTTATTTTATTTCAACTAGGATTCAAATTCATTTTTGAATCCAGATTTTAAACTTAGATTTGAAAACTATGTTTAAATCTTATATTTCAGATTTTAAAAACATGTTATAAAATACTTTAACATTCAAACTTATTTACAACATTTGAATTTATAAGCTTTATTTTTTCTCAAAACCTAAGATTCAAATTCAATTTGAATTCAGATTTAAACTTTGTTTAAATCCTTCCTTTATAATTTAAAACTTCTGTTTTAAATTTTAAAACAGAACAGGTTTCAAAAACCTGTTATCATACTCTTCCCCGAGCCATCTAAAACTTACTTCGAGTCAATCTCATACAAACTCGAGCAAACTCACCTTTTACACGAGAATCACTCGAGACAAAACTCCATACCAACCATCCACTAAACAGAACCAGATATGCACTGTGCATATGCACAGACCAGCCTCCCCTTTCCGATCGTCCACGATGATCTTTACAAGTCAACGACCATCTCCATATCAATCTATGACCACCGAATCTTCACCATCCACTCGAATCCAAAATCGAGTAACAGAAACCCAAACAGGAACATCACTCAAACCTGAAACATCTCTTCGTCCTTCCACTGCCGATCACCGGAACTCCAGAGGCTCCGGCCACAACTTCGTCCACGTCTAGTCTTCATATTCCCAAAGTTTGGTAACACTCGATCCACCAGAGGATGATTGCTGAAGCAAAACTAGCCATCCAACCAAAATTAGGTTTACAGACATCAACGACCTCCCATTGTCACCACCGACCTCTGATCGACATCTGGTTATTTTTCCTTCAATCTTCGACCATCCTTCTTCCTTCAGATAGGAACTCGACCTCCCAATCCACGGAAATCACCAGAGACTACCCCAAAACCAAATTCTGATCAACCCTTACTTGCTCAGTCAAACCCAAATTAAGAGTTATGATTTTACTCTTTAAAATCATGTCTTAGTTTAAGGATTTAGTTTATATACCTGAATTGCACAATTAACATGTTTGAATTTTTATAAAGACTCGAGTTTCCTGTTTAATTTTATTTCCAGAGCAATTCCAGATTTAATTTAAGTTAAATAAATTTTCAAAACTTATTTTATAATCAAACAAATAGATATTGTTTGGATCCTAAGTCCTAACAATCAATGGATCAAGAGGAAATGATTTTAAATTGTAAACTGGGGTTGAAATTTAGAACAGAGATGTTCTACAGGCATTCACAATCATACATGCATCACACATCCATAAATACACAGAAGTTTTCCAACATAAATATACAAATACAAACTTATTTTAGACATAAATCAAGCAACCAGATTTATCTTTAAGTTTTAAAAAAAAAGTTACTCGCCTATTTTCACAGAAACACAGAGCCTCTTCATTTTTGAAAAGCTTTTGAATCCTTTAAAACTTTTAAAACTTGAGTGCTGAGATGTTTTGAAACTGAAATGCTTTTGCTCCCTGTCTAAAACTACATGCATGCAGGCTTCCAGGTTTGAAAAGAAATGCAGGCTTAAAAATGCTTGCATGTTGATGATTTCCAGATGAAGAAATGCAGACATTTGATCTTTGAAAATTTTGATTATTTCTGGTTTAATTCCAGGTTTGAACAAAATACAGGCTTTGAATTCAGGTTTTTCTTTGGAGGAGTGAATTACATATATTCTTTTGATAATGAAAATGAGATTACAGATTCGTTTGTTTTTGAAATTGAACTTGCATGCTTGAGTTGCTTGTCATTGAAACATGCAGAGATGATTCAGATTTGAAAAAAAAAATGTAGACAAGATTTTGAAAATGAAGAAGGTTTGTCGGCTTTTAAATTTTGACACTACATTACAGGTTATTGCTTGATAATTTCTGGTTTGAGGCATATTTTGTTTGAGAGATAGTTTTCTTCTTAGTTGAGTAAAAAGATAGAAAGGAAAATGATGAATGAAAAAAACAATGTACATGGCTGAAATTTGATTTATCAAAAATAAAAGAAAAATCAAATTTACGAATGCCACTTGTTTTAAAGTTTAACACTTGTCATATATCTATGTTCATTACTTAACACGTGTTATTAGATAACTTATATATTAACACATGTCTCATAATTTAATTATATATATTTTAAATGTTAATGAAAGATTAATACAAAATCAAGCTTAATGAATTAGTTATTTAGTATTTATATACGAATAAATAATTTTAAAAGAAAAAAAACCAATTATATTTATAAATAAAAGTTTATACAAATATTTTAAAATCCAAACAAATATAAAACCTATACATTGAATTTCAAAACTATAAATTCAAATTCAAGTTAGGTTGTAAAAATAAAATTTAAGAATCAAGTTATATCTGTACATATATAACTATTTATTAAATTTTAAAAAATAACAATTCTATATTCATCAAAAATTATTAATGGTTATAAAACCTAAGTATTATAATTATCATTTGAAAATAACAAATTTAACAATTTTATATGATTTATAAAAGAGATTATAAATCACTTCTATTATTAAATGAATTAAGACCATATGCTAAACTGTACTTTAAACTTCTATTTCAAATCATATATATATATATATATCAAGTAATATTTTAAAGAAATTAATCAAACTTTTTATTTAAAATTAAAAATTAAGCTAACATAAAATCTTAAGCAATTTAACATTTATTTTAAGTATTTACAAACCATATAGTTATTAATTAAATAATTTTGACAAGCTTAATATTAATTTAAATCATAATTTCCAAATTATTAAATATATTATTAGAATTTGAAAACAAGACTTTATTTATTTATTAAATTCCAAATCAAAGATTATCTATAATATATACAAATATACATATACATTATAAATAGAAACATTTATTTAGCTTTTAAAAAAAAATCACTAATCAAATATTTATTTAATTAGATTATTAAACCAATTCATATTTTATTAATCAATATTATCAAATCAATTTAATTAAATAAAGATTATTAAATTGATATTGCCAAAAATTCCGGGATATCACATTCCTTCCCCCTTAAAAGAATTTCGTCCCCGAAATTTAACACAAAGGTAATTTAATAATATATTTTAAAGATTTTAATTTTAAAACACAAGCATATATTAACAACCATATGCTAAGAACCATAGCAACCAATTAACCCAAACAAACAAATTTAACTATCCAGACAAAAATTCTGAATAGAATTTTCTCGAGTTTCCCATGTATAACACTGGCATACTCGCTCTACAGAATCCAAACAATCTAAACTACTAAGCTACAGAACTCCTACTCAACTAGATCTACAACTGAACAGGATATCAGATTACAGACAAGTCTCACTCAACAACCAAATCTACCAGAACAGCTGATTCCACTACCAGAGATAAATCAAACATGTACTCCCTCAGAGATACGTGAAACACAAGGAATCCCAGTTATTCAAACTGGCAATTCAACCCAGAAGACCAAACACTTATCCAAAAGAGAACACAGAAGAGATTCAAAACACCTTGGAGCTAGCATACCAGATTTACCAAAACTTATAGCTCCTAAAACCGGAGAAAACTTATCTGAAATCAGATCTTCGATTTTGACCCACAAAACTCTTCAGACGATCCCGGGCTGCCTACATCCTTCCTGATTAGCTCAATCCTCGCTGATGTCTCAAGAAACAAACTGGACCAAACCCAATCTACCAGAATGATCCTCCAAGATTGACCAAGATCAAGAACAAACTCCACTCACCACCATCAAAACGAAACAAACTTCTCCTATCCGAAAAAGAAAAGCAGATGCACTCCCAAACTGCTTCCGCTGCACAACTCTAATCTGGAGTAGATAAGAATGCTGATGATGAACACAAGCACAAACATAACCCAGAAAATCTCTGATGACTAAGAAAACACTCAGCTATCGCAAGTCACTTTTGCGATCAATCCAGACTAACATCCAAAGAAAACTGTTCTCTCTTTACCAATCAGAACAGCTTACGCTGGTCTAGCCAATCCATCGAAGAAATGGATCCACTCTGATGCTTCTGAACTCCACCTCCAGAAAAACTGCTAAGCCAGAAAATCTCCTTGCCGGCACACAGAACACTCCGAACTGCACTGCTGACATAGATGCCAAAGAATTCCTAAACCAAAGCTCTTCAAGAAACTCGGACTTCAAACCAACAGAAACACCCTGCTGAACTCAGCCACAAAATCGAAGCAGGCCTACTTCATTAAACTTGTTCCAAACAAATATCTTCGGAAACATCCATAGTCGCTGCGTCTCATCACGCAGCTACTATTTTCTGAGGTATCAAGATACCATCATTCGCTTCTGCCTAACCAACAGATTCAAACCCTACTCATTCAACTTCAAAGATGGACTCCGAACCTTAACAAGTTACCTTCAGAGATCGATGAAATCCATACATCACGCTACAAAGCTCACTCGAGACGGTATTAGGTCTACAGTCTCGACAGTTACACTTCCAACCTCAAACATACAAACTCCAACCAATGGTAGTCGCGTTATACACAACACAACCCCATCTACCTTTATAACTTATATTGGAAAACCTGTACAGGTAACCCAACAAATAGGTAGAAATATATATATACACACACACATACATAGATATATCAAAATTACAAATACGCTCTCTCAAGAAAGAAATCACTCCAAAGCCTAGGTATTCACTCAACCTAGCGCTCTGATACCAACTATGACGACCCGACTTTTTCTCCACAGAAAGTAGTATCATCTTTAAGAAAGAAAGGGATAGAAAAGAGAAAGATAGAGAAGAAAGAAAGAAATAACATCAGAATCTCAACAGCGGAACGAATAAATTATATTAATAACATAAGTATTGCATAATATATAATACCAATCAGAGTTACACAGCATATACATCACATACTAGACAGTTATAAACACCTGTCTAGTTATTACAACTCAATACAACCCAACAAAGAGATACCAACACAGAGAACACACAGCGGATACTATATATCAAACGCCAAAGCCTCCTGCTCCATAGCTCCTCCACGGTTTGTCAAAGCTAACCTGAATCCCTTGGCTACTCGTACCCAAGAGTTTAAGAAAACAAAAGATAAACTCCGGGTCAGACATGGGTCTGGTGTGAGTAACAGGTTAAGGTTGCTTAACTTTGAAACACCTTTGAAAAGAAAAGGTATCACGTAAGACTTCCCACACATAAACATGGAAAAGTTTTTACCGCACGCTAACTAAAATATTTGATAGGAAATCCAGTGATATTATAATAGGTCTAGGGTTTTCAAGTAAATATGAAATAGCCGAAATTGTTACATGATTAAATTCCAGCTACTAGCCGCAAAAGTGGGTAATACAATCAAAACCAATGGCACTTATTGGATTTTGGATTCCATACAATGGCAGGGCTACTGGGGTACCGCCCGTCACAGTACGTGGCCTAGATCATCGTACTGAGGAGCCACCCTAACTCCCCTACAACACAAGGCCGAAACCATTCCTTACTGAAAAGTGTCGAACAAGATAACCCCGAAAATTGTTGCAATCAACCGTCCCACACAGCCGAATATAAAGGGACTTCTAGACAGGGGTTCATCTCATCCTACTTGGGCATGACCCACTTAACCTTGTTGCACCTCCCCTGTTTTAGCCATTCCCGGTTGATGAGGTTGAGGCTACGATTACCTTTAGAGAACACATCTCTTAGAATGCTCATCGTCCACCTGACGATGTTCTGAAAGCATTCAATCCACACAAGTTCGTTCCGGGTTCGAACGAAACTGAAGGCATTATCTCGTTACACTCATTTTGGAATCACCCTCGGAGTTAACGACGGTAACCCTTACACTCTGAATCTTCATCTTCACTTGAGATTCACGGTCGGTCGTTAATTTAGATCGATCTGGTTTTCGGATATCCAAATATGGAAACCCGATCCCGTTCTCATCGAAATCCAAAATGCCATCTTTTAGGTCCAAGTTGTTTTAAAGTTAAAACAATTCAATTCTATTACCTATATACACACAGATTGATAATTCACATATCACAATAGATAATCAACATTATCATCATAAACAGATAATTCATATTATCACAAACAGATAATTCATATTATCATCACAATGCAACCAAAGCATCCATATCACACAACATCACTTATCTCATATCTAAGATCTCAAACCATTCAAGGAAATCAATATCAATCAGCCTTCATAAGCAATGATTTATTAATCACCATTCTGTAATTAATTTAAAATAAATTAAATTAATTACTTCATCTCTAATTAATTAAAGTAAATTAAATTAATTACTTCATCATTATCCATCTTGCTTACATATTCATTAATTAATTACAAATCAATTAATTAATTACCCTTAAATAAATCACCTTAATTAATCACCCTTGATTAATTATCCTTTAATTACATTCAAGTAATTAGCCTTTAATTAATTCACAAATTAATTATCCTAAACCAAATCCAGTAATTAACCTTTAATTACTTCATTAATAAATTAACTATAATTAATTACATTATTCCTTAATTAATTACATTAATTAATTCCTTCATTCGTCACTTATTATTGATTAATTAATCTTAATTAATCAATCCTTACTTACATCATTAATTATATTAATTAATGATCCCTAATTATTTTTATTTATAATTTCCCTATTTAAATTAATTACATTAATTAATTAATCATCAATTAAACCATATTGATTAATCTCTCTTGATTAATCACATTCGGAATTAACTACCTTTAATTACTTCATTAGATAAATTAATTACTCCTTAATTAATTATCTCTAATAATTAATCTTTAATTACTAACATTTATTAATCACCCTAGATTAATCCCATTAAGTAATTAATTACACTCCACATGACCAGCCTCCCCTCTCCGATCGTCCACGATGATCTTTACAAGTCAACGACCATCTCCAGATCAATCTACGACCACCGAAACTTCACCATCCACTCGAATCCAAAATCGAGTAACAGAAACCCAAACAGGAACATCACTCATACCTGAAACATCTCTTCATCCTTCCACTGCTGATCATGAGAACTCCAGAGGCTCCGGCCACAACTTCGTCCACGTCTAGTCTTCCTATTCCCAAAGTTTGGTAACACTCGATCCACCAGAGGTTGATTGCTGAAGCAAAACCGACCATCCAACCAAAATTAGGTTTACAGACATCAACGAGCTCCCACCGTCACCACCGACCTCTGATCGACATCCGGTTATTTTTCCTTCAATCTCCGACCATCCTTCTTCCTTCAAACACAAACTCGACCTCCCAATCCACGGAAATCACCAGAGACTACCCTAAAACCAAATTCTGATCAACCCTTACTTGCTCAATCAAACCCAAATTAAAAATAATGATTTTACTCTTAAAAATCATGTCTTAGTTTAAGGATTTAGTTTATATACCTGAATTGCACAATTAACATGTTTGAATTTTTACAAAGACTCGAGTTTCCTGTTTAATTTTATTTCCAGAGCAATTCCAGATTTAATTTAAGTTAAATTAATTTTCAAAACTTATTTTATAATCAAACAAACAGATATTGTTTGAATCCTAAGTCCTAACAATCAATGGATCAAGAGGAAATGATTTTAAATTGTAAACTGAGGTTGAAATTTAGAACAGAGATGTTCTACAGGCATTCACAATCATACATGCATCACACATCCACAAATACACAGAAATTTTCCAACATAAATATACAAATAAAAACTTATTTTAGACATAAATCAAGCAACCAGATTTATCTTTAAGTTTTTTAAAAAAAGTTACTCAACCGTTTTCACAGAAACACAGAGCCTCTTCATTTTTGAAAAGCTTTTGAATCCTTTAGAACTTTTAAAACTTGAGTGCTGAGATGTTTTTATACTGAAATGCTTTTGCTCCCTGTCTAAAACTACATGCATGCAGGCTTCCAGGTTTGAAAAGAAATGCCGGCCTGAAAATGCTTGCATGTTGATGATTTCCAGATGAAGAAATGCAGACATTTTATCTTTGAAAAATTTGATTATTTCTGCTTTAATTCCAGGATTGAACAAAATACAGGCTTTGAATTCAGGTTTTTCTTTTGAGGAGTGAATTACAGATCTTCTTTTGATAATGAAAATGAGATTACAGATTTGTTTTTTTTTTGAAATTGAACTTGCATGCTTGAGTTGCTTGTCATTGAAACATGCATAGGTGATTCAGATTTGAAAAAAAAATGTAGACAGGATTTTGAAAATGAAGAAGGTTTGTAGGCTTTTAAATTTTGATATTGCATTACAGGTTATTGCTTGATAATTTCTGGTTTGAGACAGATTTTGTTTGAGAGATAGTTTAAGTTTTCTTCTTAGTTGAGTAAAAAGATAGAAAGGAAAATGATGAATGAAAAAAACAATGTACATGGCTGAAATTTGATTTATCAAAAATAAAAGAAAAATCAAATTTACAAATGCCACTTGTTTTAAAGCTTAACACTTGTCATATATCTATGTTCATTACTTAACACATGTTATTAGATAACTTAATATATTAACACATGTCTCATAATTTAATTATTTATATTTTAAATGTTAATGAAAGATTAATACAAAATCAAGCTTAATGAATTAGTTAATTAGTATTTATATATGTATAAATAATTTTAAAAGAAATAAAAACCAATTATATTTATAAATAAAAGTTTATACAAATATTTTAAAATCTAAACAAAATAAAACCTATACATTGAATTTCAAAACTTTAAATTCAAATTCACGTTATGTTATAAAAATAAAATTTAAGAATCAGGTTATATTTGTACATATATAACTATTTATTAAATTTTAAAAAATAACAATTCTATATTCATTAAAAATTAATTATGGTTATAAAACCTAAGTATTATAATTATCATTTGAAAATAACAAATTTAACAATTTTATATGATTTATAAAAGAGATTATAAATCACTTCTATTATTAAATGAATTAAGACCATATGCTAAACTGTACTTTAAACTTCAATTTCAAATCATATATATATATATATATCAAGTAATATTTTAAAGAAATGAATCAAAGTTTTTATTTAAATTTAAAAATTAAGCTAAGATATAATTTTAAGCAATTTAACATTTATTTTAAGTATTTACAAACCATATAGTTATTAATTAAATAACTTTGAAAAGCTTAATATTAATTTAAATCATAATTTCCAAGTTATTAAATATATTATTAGAATTTGAAAACAAGACTTTATTTATTTATGAAATTCCAAATCAAAGATTATCTATAATATACACAAATATATATATACATTATAAATAGAAACATTTATTTAGCTTTTAAAAAAATCACTAATTAAATATTTGTTTAATTAGATTATCAAACCAATTCATATTTTATTAATCAATATTATCAAATCAATTTAATTTTAAATAAAGATTATTAAATTGATATTGCCAAAATTTCTGGGATATCACATGGATAGCTGGCGATCCATCCCCTATGGATAGCCAGCGATCCATCAAGATAGGTCAGATGGCCCTCAAACTTTCCGAGCTCCTTCGTAGCACTAAGTAAAAGCTTCTTGTAGAAAAATATGTTAAGTTAATGGATAGTTAGTGATCCAATCCCTATGGATAGCTAACGATCCATCCCCTATTGATAGCTAGCGATCCATAGAAATGACTCGGATTGATTTCAAACTTTCGATGATGACTTGGCATAACAAATGGACTCTTCTGCACTTGGAACCTGGCCCAACACTCACTGAATTCCCCTATAAATACTCATCTACCTGCAACTAGAGATGGATCTTTCCGGAGAGGAAGCTATCATTACTTTACTGGAATTCCTTCACTTCTTTAACTTTCTTCACCCTCACAACAGTCATCAAAGGGGTTACAGTGATACTCCAGTCAACCCTTGTACTTGTAGCTTATTCTAAATCATTGTAGCTTAGATTTAAGGACTAACTAATTGATATCCAGAGAGACTCAACTAGAATAATCATAATAAAGATTGATTAAAGTGGACGTAGGCTAGAGTCAGTCGAATGACTATAAAAATTTTGTGTCTCTTTTCTTACTTCTGCTTTTATTTGTTGTTTATCTAAGATTTGTGCCACTAATTATCTGCACCGGTGCTTTAACACTTAATCCATTTTTTGGATAAAATTTTGGTGGTTTTACTGAGAATGTTGAACAAGATCTGAAGAACAGAAGTTTGAATATAAGATTTAGAGAAGATGAGTAGGCCTAATACTAGATCTAGAGCTGTAGCAAGTCAACCAGAGCCTGGAGGCAGCTAAGAGGTATCATCAGTTTCTCATCAACCCATCTATGTGATTAAAAAAGGAATGAAAAGGACAATGAAGGAGATGCAAGATGGGATCTTGCCTAGGCAACAAGCGATGATGGATAGCTTCTTCCAAAGGATGGAGCAATAAGGGATAGCTAGATCTGCAGAGAATAGGAATCAAACTCCAGCGAACAACATAGGAGCTGCTAGAGTTGGATTGGCATAAGGTGCAGTCTTGGCCCTACGCCCATAGCAACTAATACTTAGGGGCAATGCTATAATCAATAATAGGACTCAATGCAGGAGCATCTGGAGTTAGAGCAAAACAAACTAAAATAATGCCCACATGACTTGGAGGCACGACATATTTGGATCTAGGATATGCTTTAATGCCTAGAACGGGTGATGTTGGAGCTAGAGTAGCAAATCAGAGTACGAATACATGACCTCATGAGTCGAAACCAGAAGCCCATAGTTGGAATAGGGGGCAGGTTTGTCCCTTAATCTCTGCCTTCTGCTTTTTCTTCCTTCAATAACCTCAGGTCGCTTACATGTGTATGGGATCCCGAATGGTCCCTACGCATGATCTAAGTCAGATGCCTAAGATGACTATTTAGGACAATAATGATCCCAGACCGCTTAGACGTGTGCTAAACCTTGATTGGTTCCTAGTCATGCTTTGAGTTGGATATCTGGGATGATTGCTTAGGATAATAATCTCCGACTGCTTGGACATGCACAAAACCTAGATTGGTCCCTTGCCACGCTCTCAATCAGATGTCTGGGATAAACATTCAGGATTTCTACTTATTTTCTTTGATTTGAATTTTGTAAAATCCATATTTAATGGTATAACTGATTTTGAACGCCATAGAGTCCCAATCGGAGAGATGAGACCAGAGTGCAAGGTGCAAGTCCCCTTACCGGAGAGCAAGTGGATGGACTTGTACGATATTGAACGCCATAAATTCCTGACCGGAGAGATGAGACCTAAGTGCAAGAAGTAAGTCCCTTCACCAGAGAGTGAGCGGATGGGTTATTTAATCCTTCTTACCTTAATAAGAAAATGATTTGGATATATCATCCCCGTGAACTGAAACAATAAACGATCTAGGGAGATCGTCCCCTTAACTTAAAACATTAAACGATTCGGAGAGGTCGCACATTAAACAAAACATTAAACGATCGGAGACATCGCACATTAAACTAAACATTAGACGATCCCAAGAGATCATGCATTAAACTTAAACGGACTGAATAGATTGAACCTTAAAACAGATTTGATTTTACAAAAAGGATTTGAATGCCTTATAAAAAGAATAAAATGGATAAATTCTGAATTAACACAAACGACTTTGATATATGATGTATAATGTAATTTTGATATGTGATGTGATATGATGTGATTGATGTGATATGATGTGATGTGATTTGATATATGATATTATAACTATGAATTAAATCTAAGCGCTAATGATGTAAATCCAAATGAACACAAGAAGATTAGAGATGGTAATGTAATTAGAGACATGTGATGTAATAACTCCGAATGAAACCGAAATTATTGTGATGTATAGGTTGCAGTTAGGTATAGTTTAGAGTCTTAGGTTATAACAGGTTTGGAGCGACTTGTAATTGACCAAAGAATCCAAAGGAACTAGACGTTTTCCTTTAGCTAAAGCCGCTGGAAAACTCAACAATCAAAGATTTGATATTTAAACTTGTTTTGGTCCAAAGCACGCCTTTCATTCAAAAGGCATACTTGTAGGGGCAAGTGTTAACTAGGTTTTTAACCCAATAAAATTAAAAGAGAACTAGAACATCTATAAAAAGTCAAAATATCTCAAGGATCGACCAAGAAGACCAGAAGGAAAAGAAGAGAAAGACCAAAGAAGAAAAATGCCAAAATAAGCTAAGGCGATGGATTGCTAGCGATGCATAAAGTTTGCTCATGGATCCTCAATCCTCTTGCATCATGATTTAATAGCATGCCAAACAACCTAGCTCGAGAATTGAAGACTCGCCCAATTCAAGCTGCTTGACCAAAATAGTTAACTTAAAATGGACCTACAGAACTCATACAAAGTCTGAATGACTTGAAATTTTGGGAGAACATTTATAAGACATAAAAGAAGACTCAAAAAATGAGAGCATTTGGAGTTGATTTGATGGATCTCTAGCGATCCATCTAGGTTGTAACAACCCATATATTTGGACCATTTAAATTGACAATAATCCACACATGTCAACTTAAATAATACAAAACATGAATCATTAATGGAGTATATGTATATAAATGAGAATCATCATAGAATCACAGACGCAGACCAATAAAATATAACAGAATAACGCAGCGGAATTACAATAATGTCATAATAGTAGTTCATGAAGCTACTAAGTAAGTACAACAATTACTCAAACAAATGGTGGAAATAGAAATACATAGATGTTCGATACAAGTATCATAATAGAATAGAGCAATACTGATAAAGATAAATGATAGTCTTCAAAGTCTTCAAATCCCAAGCAGCTCGACAACAGAAATCCTCAGACTAACCCGAGCATAAGCATAAACAAAACACTCGAGTCAGGACATATATTCTTATACAAGATAATATAGCACAAGTTTGAGAAATAATAATAATTCAAAGATAAATGGAATAAACATCTTTCAGGATTCGTTAAACTATCTACATATAGTAGTGTACGCTAAATAGATAATGTCTATCAGTAATATAAAGTATCAAAATAGCATTAAGTCATTACCATTATACCCTTAACACATTTTATGTAAGCTTCATAGTCTATACAACACTGTAAACTCCACCGTAAACCAATGGGCTATCAAGGAGTACTCCATAGGTATAACACAAAACAAATCATAGTGGTCGCACAAAGGGATACAAGTATGACAAGGCACATGAAGCAATACCCAAGGTAGTGAAACTACCATTTGCCTGATCTGGACTGGTGAGAACGCATCGCCGCAACGATTGCAACACTGCGAAACAACACTTCTAATTCAAGGGTGCACACCAATCAAAAATAAGTAATGAGTAGTTTACGAAGAAGTGTGTCCGCTAGAGGTAGCTAACCTCATTGGCCCGGCACAGCTCATGTTTAAGTCATTTCCAATTTGACACAAGTGTCAAGGTCATCCATTATCGTTTTCTTTCTTCAATCATCAACGTACATCATTCCAACCATTTCATTATGGATCACACTCCGCGTATAATAGTTATTAAAGTGGTATTCGGTTTAGACAGAGAGTATGCCCCTAACCGATCCCGGACTCTTTAATAACTACGTAATTATTACACCGATTGGTCATTTAATACACTTTCAAAATCAAAATCAATTTCTCTTAGACTTCGAAAGCCAACATTCCATTTGAATTTAAATATCAATTTCCACAATTCAAATTTCAAAGTTTCTAATTTCCAATTTCAAATTTCTATTTGGTTTCACAATTCAATTTCAATTCAATTTAAAATAATTCAAATATTAATTTCATTTCATATATGAATTCCATTCAATAATCATTTAAATTAAGTTAATTTAACATTTAAATCAAATTCGATTTAATTTCTAATTGATTAAATCATTCACTTAAGTTGACCTAAATTTAATCCAAATTCACAAGTTGAATTTAATTCAATTCAACAAATAAATTCTTTCAATCAAAAGTTATATCTAATTCATTTAATAAATCAAATTTTGTTTCTTATTAAAGAAATTCAGTTTCACTTATTTGCTCATTCAATTAAATAGTCACAAGTTAGATTTCTTAATTGAACAAGTTTCAAATTTGTTTTGTTATTAAATAAAGTTTACAAAATTCAATTCAACAATTCATTAAATTTAAACAACTTAACTTTCATTAAACATTTGTTTCAATTTAATCAAATCTTTAACTTTTGAATTTCACTAGAATAATAATTTCAAATTTTAATTAAACTCGTTCATTATTCCTTTTAATTCAAATCTCATTTTTATTTTAAATGAAATCGTTTGACCAATCGGGTTTCTTATTTAATTTGCTATCCTAGGTCAAGTGATTTATATGGGTATTTATCATTTCAATCCGATTCCATTTCAGTTCAAAATCAAAGGCATAGTAAAGGGAACTTGCAGTGTGATAACTGGGATGGTGTCAAAGTAAATAAATAAGCAATAACAACAATCAACAACAACATAATGATCGATTCAAATAATCCCGAAATAATCGTATTAATTTTACATTATCATTTCTTGAGAATAATACAATCATTTCTAGAATCTACACTATCATTTAATGTAAATTAAAGATTATTCCATGTAAATTACGCTATCATTTCATGTGATTCTACACTTGTTATTTACCTAATTCAAGTCCATACTTCATCACAATTCACACAATATGAAATTAGTTTACATCGTTTCAAAGTGTCACTAACTATATTATTCATGTGCCGACTAAGTTAAACATTTCAAAGATCGTACTATGCAAATTTTAATTTAATCAAGTTCAAGTACGTATATGTCCAATTTCGCATTGTTAACTACCATATGTCAAGTTCAAGTGTATATTACTTATCACTTCATGTGTCTAACAAATTTAACATTTAATACTAACATCACAAACAATCATCAATAGCATCAACCAAACTTGATTATCATCGTATAATAATATGAGTTGTGAAATATATTCACCTTTAGTAGTTAGAGAGAATTGAACGATGAGGCAGGAAGAGGCATGAATAAACTCGACTCGAACACAAACACTAGCATGGACAATCAAACAAGCTGCAATAATCGACAAGAAAGAAATAGCATCAACTTCCAATACAAACATTCATATATGTATATATATATATATATATATATATATATAAACATATATATGCACAAATTCTTACCGAACAACAAAGAGAGAAGAGAAGTTATGAGAGGGTGCTGCTGCGAGATAAAAGCTTGGGTAGATGCTGTTATATCAAACAGAGAAGAACAAAACTGTTACTACCCTTTACAACATACTACCAACATATATATACAACTATATATATGCAATAGCAAAAGAAATATGGTTTCTGTAACATTCCCGTTTCTAAATCAAATTCAAATTAGAAATTAATTTAATATTTGGGATTAAATTGTGAATTAATTTGGTATTTTCCAAATTTAAATGGATATTTGTTTGTTTATTAATATAAATGAATATAAATAGAATTTTAAAATAGAATTTCTAGTTGGAAATTCAGAAATAAATATTTTGAATAATATTTTAATTATAAATTTAATTGTGGATTAATTTGAAAAATTAAATAAATATATATATCAAAAGATTGTAAATAAAAGAATTAATTTGAAAATTCAATAAATAGTGAATAAGAATTTTGATTTGGAATTTAAAAATAAATATGTTGAAAATAAATTGGATTTTAAATTCAAATATAAACGTATTGAAAATAAATTTGATTTAAACTATATTTTAAAAATTAGTAAAAAGTTTTTTTATAGAAATTATAATATACACATATGTGTATTGATTTCGAAGTTATATTTTAAATTCAATATAGTACTTTTCAAAAGTTGTTCAAAGTTAATTATATATTTTCAAAAAACAATTGAATAAAAATTTATTTATTTAAAAGTATGATAATTTAAGTTTAAATTTGAAAATAAGACATTCTTCTTTTTAACATAACACATACGTAAACATACTACATGAACATGAAAGATAAAATATAAGGGTTTCAAACATAATTTTTAAATTATTTAAAGTGAGGGTTTTAAACATAAATTACTTTCATTTTAACAAATGTAAGATAGAGATTACATGTATTAACATGTGTTGATTAAATATACTTTGTATTAACAAGTGTAAGTTTGAGATAAATATAAGTTAACAAGTGTCAAAATGTTTTTTTTTAATTTTATGTAAATAAGAATTAGAAAGTTGGCTATTGATTTTCAGCTCAAAATTTAACCTTTTTCTCATCTTCAAAATTTAAAGCCTGGAAATCAATATAATGCAAAACCAGTTAAAAGATAATCAAAGAAAATATGCATAAAACCAGAAAACCAGAGAACAATTCAAAATCAAACAAACAGTTTTCAAATTAGATTCAAATTCAAAACCTATTCAAGTTTTCAATCCAACTGGAAGTCCATGATCAGATCAAAACCAAATGTCAGTTTCAAAGCTACTGATCAAAAGTTCAAAACCAAGTTTCTAGGTTCAAGCATCTAACATTCCAGTCTCAAGATCAAATACAACTTTAAATTTCAGTTTTTTAAAAAAAGAAGAGGGCATCAAGTTCCAGGAAAGCAGAACAATATCTGGCCTCTGTTCTTTCAGGAAATTGGTAAGCAAACTGACCCCTTTAAATTTGAATCTATGATGTTTTGCAGAGTAGTTGTTGTGAAAATGATCAATCAATATCTCTGCATGAATATGTGTGTGTGTGTGTGTGGATTCAAGTATGCATGCCAGTGTATATATGAATACACTCTGTTGTGCTTCCAGACCCAAGAACAAACAAAGAAAAATCCTTATCTTTTTGTCTAATCTATTTCAAGCTATCATTCCCAAAAGAAAAGTGATTGTAAGGATATATTATTATTTTTAAAAATGATTTTAGGAATATATATTAAGTTATTATTACGAAATTAAGGAATAACAGTGGAAACTATATTAAAGTCAAGAAATCCATCATCATAATTCCATGATTTGATTGTGTAAACAGATTCGAATTACGAAATAATGAATTTTAGGATAAATATCAAGATTTTTAGATTTGGGCGTGTTGGGTAATTGCAAATTGAACGGAAAGTGGTTTTTTGTTATTTGCTGATGATCGGCGCAGAGTTGATCGATGAGATCAAGGTTGAAGAAGGTTGAAGGTCGGATGATCATTAAAAAAATATAGGATGAATGTCTTGAACACCATAGTGATCGGTCGACAACGTTTTAGGGTTTTAAACCCATCCATGCTGGATGAAGTTTAAGAAGTGGGTTCATCGTCGATAAAGCACGGGAGTTGATCGCACCAAGGGGAAAAGGAGCCTGGGGCAGTGGAGTAGCTACGGTCGTGATGGCAAGGGTGCTGATGGACAGAATCGTTGGCACGAGACGATTTCATGGAGATGAGTTTGACTTTCCTGATGGGTCGAATAAGCTCGATCTTGATTTTTGGGAAATGTCGTCAATCTGGGCACACTGTTGGGTCAGCGTGATAAATTGCATCATGTTGATGATCAGAAAGATGATCGGAAGTGTCTCTTCAGGCGTACACGTGTACGAATGTCACTGTGCAAGAAGGATCCAGGCAGCAGCGTCGTTCGGCAAGGCAGAGGGTGATGCGAAACGTTGGGCTCGGCGATTGGTTTCGATAGATTCACGAATGAATTAATGCTCATTGTCGATCGTTTAGGTTTAAGGTGATTGATACTGGAACCAGAGGTGATTAGTTTGGGGGAGAGGGAAGAAGAAGAAGTTGACTCGGGGAGTATCTCGGGTAGAGGGGTAGTTGGCTCGGGGTAATTTCTAGTTGCGTTCGCAATAGTTTTTAACAATTAATTTTTTTTACAAAGTTAAACAGAGAGAAAAAAATAGGTAACTCCAAGGAGGACTCGGGGAATTGATTTCTTGACTCGGGTGAAGACCTGAAGTGGCTTTGGGTTGTTGTTAAAACAGTTTTAGTTTTAAAACAATTTTTTTCCAAATTTAAAATTAAAACAAATTTAAGCACTTTCTTGATTATCCTTTTGATTTTAGGATTAGTAAAGTTTTAAGGAATCATTCCAAAATAATTTAGTTTTTAAAGTGTTTTTATATCCATTTATAACCTTATTTTAAAACTTATTTCAAATAAATTTGATTCTTGTAATTTTGTAAGTAAATAAAAAAAATGTTTTCAAATTATTAATTTAATTTACTTTAAAAATCTTGAGTTAATTAATCTATTAATGATGGTTTATTTTCCATAAGTCATTAACAATTTTTTTTAAAGGTAATTAAAGTAGTTATTTAAGATAAAAGACTTTAAGGGATTAATTACTGAAGGTAATTAAAGGTCAAGTACTTAATATAATTCCTTAAAAAGGTTGATTTCTTTAATTAAAGGTTAACTAATTTATAATAAGTAATTTAAGGGTGATTAATTACTTAAAGACAATGACTTATTAAGAGTAATTAAGGTAATTAATTAATGATTTGAGGTTAATTAATCAAGCGATTAAGCAATAATTAATTAAGGATAATTAGTTATGTGGTTTATTAATCAAAGTAATTACTTTGAGGATATTTACTTAATTAAAGATTAGTTAATTAATGAAAGTGATTAAGGATAATCACTTATTGAAATTTTATTTAAATGATAATTAATTAAGGGTTAATTAATTTTGTAATTAACTTCAAATTAATTATTTACTGTAATTAATTAAGGATAATTCATTTACTGGTAATTAATTAAGGGTTAATTAATTTATTAAATAATTAAGGGTAATTAATTTAAAAGATGATTAAATAATTAAAAGTTAATTATTTAATGGCTGATTAATAAATAATTAAAAGTTGATTAATTTATTTTAAAGGTTAATTAATAAAGATTAATTAATGATTAAGATTTGTAATTAATTAATATTAATTAACCAGGATTAGTGATTGATCTGGTTTCAATTAATCAGATGATCAATTAACCTTACTTATGGATGTTTGAATTGTATGAACTGCTTTGAATTGTTTGATGTCCCTAATATGTTATGCTTTGTGCTATGAATTGTTTTGGTGTGATCTGTGATAAATGTAATTTATTTATCTGTGATAAATTTCCATTATTTATTTGTGAATCTGTGAATGAAGGTAAGCCTTATAGGTTATGCCGCTTATCGATATTGATATGAATGAATCTGTGATGATTGATGATGTTGCACTATTATTTAAAACCCCTGTACTACACCATACACACACAAATATGGATTGCATGAGGAAATTGGTTAAGTCACAGATTTTTGAAATGGTTTTAAAGATTGAATTTTTAAATCCAAATGGTTTTAGAAATGGAATTGGGTTAAATGTGAAAAGCTTTTGAAAAGGAGTTTCAAAGATAAAAGTTACCTTAAATAACTTGATAAAGTTTTATAATTTAAATAATTTGATTTGAATTTGAATTCAAGATTTGAAATTGAATTCTATGTTGAGGAATTTTGGTTTAAAAAGGTAATATAAATAAAGGTGTAATATGGGTTTTAAACCGTTTTTTAAATGTATTATTTTGGAAATTTAAATTTAACCCAAGTTTGAAAGACTTTAACTTGCGCAAATATAATCGGATTTTTCCGAAACGAAAATTATTTATTTTCAAATAATAATAGCTTTCATATATAGGAAGGATTTCCAATTTGTATTGAAAGATTTCAAGTTTGAAATGGAATTGAAGTAGTTGTAAAAGCTATAAATGAATCTTTGCGAAAGATTGTTGAACCTTGTTTTGAAATTGAAAAGGATCTAAAAGGTGTATCTTTTGTATAAAAGATTTTAAATGGAATTGTTTTGAAAGCTATGAATTGAATCTTTGTGGGAGATTGGTGAACTTTGTGAAGTAAATCTTTTTGTTTAAAAGATTAGAAATGGTAATTTGTTTAAACCATTTGAAGAAAGGTTTTGGGTTTTAAAGTTGTGACTTAACTGAGATCCCAATATCCATATGTTTTTAAATATTGCACTCATTATTCGGTCTAGTCGGGAGAGGACTTTGTGTCATATAACCCATTCAGAATAATGATACGACGATATGGATAGCATTTGAAGACTGATGGTGAAGACCGGATATTTTTAAAAGCGAAAGGATAACTCGTCGAATGTCTCTACACCGGCTGATCCCCGGTATAGAGATTTGATCATCCTTTGTGATGGGAAGTCCGAACATGATTAGTGAATATCCGGATTTGCAAGGACTTCTTTGGAAGTACCTTTGGTTCTGTTTGAACCCGGAATAGACTTGTATGGATGTGTGTCTGACATTACAGTTTGAGATGTAAAACCAGTTTCTATCAAATACATTTCTGTTTGGTGGCGGAGAATTTATTCTCTTAGCTTAACGCCCTTCTCTGAGACGTACGAGCTCAGAGGTTATGTAGTTGATGGTTACTAGTGATACATTCCCAATTTGGTAATGTGACATACGAAGTGTTGCTGATCATTTGTTAATCGAAGCATGGCTTTGTGAAAAGCGTAGCTTTGTGGACAAGACTTCGTCGAGCCTCACAACCCGGTAATGGTCGAAACCGGAATCATGGCAGCAAGGTTATTTGGGGGTAGCGCCCCCTAAGGGTATATCATTTCCTTCTGGATTATGAGTCGTATCATGGTATATAGCCCAGATACTTAACTATGTGGTTGCTGCAAAACTTATTGCTTTGTGTTTGTCGGTTGAGAAGCGCTTCGGATAAAGGTTGGTAACGACTAGGGGATGGTTTGCTCGTGTCAGTAGTTACCTAGTTATAGAGGTAACCCGACCTTGTGTAGCAGAGATCCGGTTAGGTTCTCGGGGACGTCCCTCCAGAGGCGTTCCATTTGGTGTGGTAAGCTCCTTTGCCTAATCATTTGTTGGAAATCCAAACAAAACAATATGCACCATGAATGGTTTTAGATGTATAACCTGCCATTTACTTATGGTGGCGCCCCACTGTTTAGATGGTAGCTATAGAAGGCATAGTTTGAAATGTCTATGCTGGCTAAGATTAATATTATACTTTCGAAAGATTTTCTGCACTATGCACTAATAATAATATCAAAAGGTTTTTGCGTATCAAGCATGTTTGACTATCATAAGGAGAAATCTCCACCAATGACCGATTTCAATTTGACTATCATAAGGGAGGCCTTATGGTAGTTTCATTTTTCAAAAAGCATTGCGGATTTCAATTTTAAATTCTTTTGTTGATTGTTTTAAAGATAAACTGTCTTTGTTTGCTCACATCAGTCTCATGACCGACCCGGAGTTTATTGTTCCTTTCCTAAACTATGGGTGTCCACAATTTTCCACACGGGCAGTGTAGAGTTGGGTTTTTCATATAGTCGAATAGTAGGTGTAAATTCGATAGCATTCAATCTTTGGATATTGGCAATCACATTTGGATCATGTTGCTTCACTTCAGTGTTGATGTTGGTTCGAGCTTTTGGATTAAGCTATCTTTGGTTTGGAGTTCTGGAGATGGAGTTTCTCGATGGTGTTGGATTCTTTTGGAGATGCACTCTGTTGATGGTCATCTTTTCGCTGTTGATGGTCGCAAAGTCTAGACCATCCTTGTTGTTGTTATTTCTTCCATTGTAGTCTTGTATCTCTGATAGTTTTTTATATCATTTGTATCTATCTGTTGTATCAAATATTGTGTATCAATGATATATTCATTATTTTTCTTCCGCTATGTTTTTGTACTTAATGTGTTATAAGCTTCGGCGAACCAGATTCGACGTTTGAATCTGCGGCGTTCGAATACAGGTGAAGTATTTTGTGTCGTTCGAAGGTCGAGTCAGGGTCATTATAGTTTTCCATGAAAGCAAAATGCCAAGGCTCGGCTATTTGTAAACAGTCAAACATTTTTCCTTTCAAAAAAAAACAAACTAGAAACTGTTTCAAAATATGTGTGTATATATAACCTATATATATACACGCATTGTCAAACATTCTCAAGCATGGACAGGGAGCATAGGGCTCGGCTGGGCACTGGGGTGTCTCGGGTTTGGGACGGCGACTGGTGGGTCGAGGAAGGTCGTCTCGGCCAGTCAGTGGGTGGTGCGAAGGTGGACTAACAGCGGGGAGGTGATGGGATGCTTACAAGTTTTAATGGAGGGGTGAGGCTTTTTGGTTTTCGGGTTCGAGGGGTCCACAGGTGGAGGGTGACGGTCATAAGGAGGAGGTGGCGATGTGTCGAGGCCAAGGTGGAAGGCGAAGAGAAGGAAAGCAGGCCAGCGAGAAAAGTGGGTTCGGGTTAATGGTTTTATGTGGGTTTGGGTCGCAAATGGCGGAGCTACGGTGGCCGGAGGGCGAAGTCGTAGTGGCAGTAGGAGGTAGCGGTGGAGAAGGATGGGAGCGGGGTGGAGGGCGAGGCGATGAAGGTGGTTTTGATTTTTATGCTTACAGTTTTTGTTCAAAGCATGCACGAAAAATGAAAAAATAAAAGAGAAGAGAGAGAGGATTTTTGTCAGGGAGAGAGAGAGAGAATTATGCATTGTTTACCTATAAACAAATGTAGGTAAATGAGACTAGCGAAAGAGCAACGAAGTTTATATAGAGCAGAGGGGTGTACAATGGATAGAAACCAATCGACAGAGAATATTAATTTATGTGAGTTACGAAATATGCTGCATATTTTTCATGTCACTAACTAACTACTGTTCAACTTTTTATGCTCATTAAATCAGCTACCAACTATAATAGTCAATTCAATTCAGCCAAGGGACACAAGCAAATTGAAGTAGAGATGGGCTGGAAATTTTAGGCTGAGATAATTTAATTTCAATTCAGAATCAAATGGGTTCAATAGTATGAATTAGAATGGGCTGAAAATGGACTGAATATTTATTTAACCGGTCCGTTTAGAACCGGTTAAATTTGTGCAACGACTCTGTCGAACTCCGATTTGTATAAATAAATATACTGTTTTGATCAGCTCGACGAGCCGAACACAACGGTGCATGGATATTGATGATTTGACAGTTCTATCAAAACTCAATTTTTCTACGTCGATTCAATTGTTTGTTCGACAAAACAATTTAAACGGAGTAGACGACGAACGAAATTTACTTCGATATTTCACGAAGAAACTTATCCTGCATAATTAATTAGACGCATTTTATATTTTAAGTTTGGACGTTAATTGAGAACATTTATAAAATTCAAATTTTCACTAAATAATCAATTTAAAATTTAAAATTGGGTTGGAAATTCAAGGTCGTTACATAGGTGGATCGCTAGCGACCCATCCAGATTAGGCCCTACCACCTCAATTTTTATGGTGGGTCCCTGACACCCTCTAGAGTGTTCCTCCAAAGTTTCTTGGATTTTTTTTTAAGATTTGAGCAAGTTATAGATGATTCTTCTAAACCAGATAACCCATGAAGACGGATGATCAAACTATCTCCAAATGACTTGATGTTTGGACGAAACACTTAACTAGAAGATAGGAAGATAACCAAACAAAGAACACTCAAAAATATGCTAAGTGGATGGATAGCTAGCGATCCATCCCTTATGATAGCTAGTGATCCATCAAGATAAGTCGGATCGCCCTTAAACTTTCCAAGCTCCTTCGCAGCATTAAGTAAAGGCTTTTGGTAGAAAAACATGCTGAGTTGATGGATATTTAGCGATCCGTCCCCTATGGATAGCTAGCAATCCACAGAAATGACTCGGATTGATTTGAGATTTTGGTGATGATATGGCATAACAGCTGGACTCTTCTGCACTTGGACTTCTGGCCCAACACTCACTGAATTCCCTTATAAATACTCATCTACCTGTAACTAGAGATGGATCTTTCCAGAGAGAGCCGCCATTACTCTATATAATTCCTTCATTTCTTCAAGTTTCTTCTCCGTCACAGCAGTCATCAAGGGGTTACTGTGATTCTCCGGTCAACTCTTGTACTTGTGACTTATTCTAACTCACTGTAACTTAGATCTAAGGACTAACTTGTTGGTATCTAGAGAGATTCAACTAGCATAATCATAATAAAGATTGATTAAAGTGGACGTAGGCCGGAGTCAGCCGAACCACTATAAAAATTATGTGTCTCTTTTCTTACTTTTGCTTTTTATTTGTTGTTTATCTGATATTGTGCTACTAATTATCTGCACTGGTGCTTTCACACTTGATCCAGGGTGTTGATCCCTTTTTTGGGTTAACAAAGATTGATTTTTTTCGAAGATTTTCGGATGGATATTTAGTATTCTTTGGCTTTGGAGAATTTTGAATTGTTATCATCATAATTTTGATGACAGTCCATTGGAGACTTGATATGAATTTATGAAATGGTGATTTGGTTTAATGAGCCTTATTATGGGTAATTGGTTTTTAGGCACAATTTGAGATGACTTGTTTTATGGTTAAATCATAAATGGATTTTTAATTGATGTCTTATTATGATTTTTTTGTTTTGGTATATTCTTATTATGCCTTAAATATTATTAAGTCATATATTTACAATATCAGTATCTCACTTTAGTAGATATCGTCTGACCCGTTTATTTCAAAAATACTCAGGTCATGCCGAAACTCTACACGAATAGAGATTCATTGACCTTTGGATTTTGTCTAGCATTGGAGTAGACTATTTTTATTGTTTTAGTTTACTTCATCATTCTATATATTGATACTTAGGAGGATATGTAGTGTATATTACTTAGCAGTCACTATGTACTTGACACTGAATTTGATGTGATGTATATATTTATGTGGGTCTAGTACTGGTATTTTTCAAATTCACATTTTATTATGTAATACGATGTATATAATTCCGCAATGATATGTTTTTGATTCTGATTTATTTATATTATATACTGTTCTGAAAATTTTTAACTGGTGCGTTTATTACTTTGCATCAATATTGTATACGTAAAAAAAAATTCAGTTCAAATCCTCAAAAGGTAATAAAGATGTGTTAGTTTTAGTACAAAGATATATTCACATTTGATCGCTCTTAGCCCGCCATATTCCGCGTGTTATTAGATGAAATTACTTGTAATGTTCTTTAATAATATGAGTATAGCGGTGGGGTCGTTAAAACCACTTGTACATTTAGTTTTATTGTGGCGACCCGAATTTTTGCATTCGAAAATCGACATCTATACTTCACTCATATTCGAATGCTGCAGATTCAACCGTAAAAATCCGATTCGTCGGAGCTTATAACACATTAAGTACAACAACATAGTGGAAGAGAAATGAATAATATCATTGATACATAACAATTGATACAATGATGATACAATTGAGATATCGATACAAATATCAGAGATAAGATACAGCAACGGAAAGAGATAACTCCAGAAGATAATAACTTCAAAAGCCCTCAAGATAGATACTTCAACATATAGCGACTCCATTGCCAAAGTTCCAATGACTCCAATCCAAAAGCAGTTATATCCAAACCACAAGCTCGAACCACCAAAATGTTTTCCAAACGCGAAGCGGGAAACCCCCGTCACGATGCATTAAGCAAGGTCATTCATCTAAAGACTGAAGAAGATTTCCAAAGACTGAAGCCTACCGAATCTACACCTACTATTTGATTATCTTAAAATCCCAACTTTAGACTGCCCGTGTGGAAAATTATGGGCACCCAGAGTTTAGGAAGGGAACAATAAACTCCAGGTCAGTCATGTGACTGGTATGAGCAAACAAAAACAGTTTATTTCTAAAACAAACAATAAAAGAATTTAGAATTAAAATCCGCAATGCTTTTTGAAAAATGAAACTACCATAAGGCCTCCCGACACACACATAATGCAATCGCACACTTCGGGGAGATTTCTCCTTATGATAGTCAAACATGCTTGATACGCAAAAATCATTTTGATATTATTATTAGTGCATAGTGGAAAACATTTGCAAGTATAATATTAATCTTAGTCAGCATACGTACCATTATAGTATGCCTACTATAGCTACCATGTTAAATGGCCGGTTCTACAACTAAACTGTATTGGACGCGTATTGGAGATTGGATTTCCAACAAACGGTCAAGCTAAGGAACTTCCTATTGTCACATGGGTACGCCTTTGGAAGGTCGTCCCGAGAACTTACCCGGCTCTCTACCAACACAAGGTCGGGTTACCCCTGCCTGGAAGTAACACCTACAAGTATGTCATCCCTGGTCGTTTGCGACCTTTATCCGAGAGCTCTCAACCACAAATCAACCACAAAGTAATAAATTTGCAGTGTCCACTCGAGTTAAGTATTTGGGCTCCATACCATGATACCACCCTTTTCTAGAAGAAATGGACATACCCTAGGGGTGCGACCCCTAATAACCTTGCTGCATCCTTCCTGTTTCGACCATTTCCGGGGTGTGAGGTCCCGATGCAGTCACGTCCACAAAGCTACGCTTTACACAAAGCCTTGCTTTGATCAACAAATGATCGGCAGCACTTTGTATGCCGCATTACCAAATTGGAAATGTATCACTAGTAACCATCAACTAAATAACCTCTAAGCTCGTACGTCTCAGAGAAGGGTGTTAAGCTAAGAGAATAAATTCCCCGCTACCAACAGAAATGTATTTGATAAAACCATCTTTACATTTCAAAGTGTAATGTCAGACGAATATCCATACAAGTCTGTTCCGGGTTTGAACAGAACCGAAGGCACTTTACAAAGAAGCTCTTGCAATCTGGATAATCCCTCATCACGTCCAGATTCCACATTAAAAAATGATGATCAAATCTCTATTCCGGGGCCATTCGGTGCAGAGACATTCGACGGGTTATCCTTTCGCTTTCTAAAATATCCGGTCTTCACCATCGATCTTCAAATGCTACCATAACGTCGTATCATTATTCGAAATGGGTTAGATGACACAAAGGTCCTCTCCCGGCTAAACCAAATAATGAGCGCAATATTTAAAAACCATATGGATAATGGGATCTCAATTAAGTCACAACTTATTATCCAAAACAAATGGTTTAAACAAATTACCATTTTAAATCTTTTTAAACAAAAAGATTTACTTCACAAAGTTCACCAATCTTTTACAAAGATTCATTCATAGTTTTCAAAACTATTTCAATTCCCAAATCTTTTGTACAAAAGATATATCCTATATATCTTTAAGATCCTCTTCAATTTTCAAAACAAAGTTCAACAATATTTCACAAAGATTCATTCATAGCTTTCAAACTATTTTCATTCCAAAACTTGAAATCCTTTCAACACAGATTGGAAATCCTTTCTTTATATGAAAGCTATTATTATTTAAAAACAAATAGTTTTCGTTTCGGAAAAATCCAATTACATTTGCACAAGTTAAAGCCCTTCAAGTATAAAACTTGGGTTAAATTCAAATTCCCAAAACAATACTTTTAAAATGGTTTAAAACCCATATAAACACATTTATAACTTGTATACCTTTTTTAAACCATAATTTCCAAACATAGAATTCAATTTCAAATCTTGAATTTAAATTCAAATCAAATTATTTAAATTTCAAAACTTTATCAAGTTATTCAAAATAACTTTTATCTTCAAAATTCCTTTTCAAATGTTTTTCATATTTAGCCTAATTCCATTTCCAAAATCATTTAGATTCAAAATTAAATCTTCAAAATCACTTCAAAAATCTATGACTTAATCAATTTCCACGTGCAATCCATATTTATGTGTGTATGGTGTAGTCCAGAGGTTTTACACAATAATGCCACATCATCAATTATCATAGATTCAAGCACATCAATTATAGATAAGCGGTATAAACCTATAACGCTTATCTTCCATTCATAGATCCATAGATAAATAATATACATTCATCACAGATAAAATAAATTGCATTCATCACAGCTCAAAACAAACACAATTCATGTCACAAAGCATCATACATCAGGGATATCAAACAATACAAGGCATTTCATACAATTCAAACATCCATAAGTAAGATTAATTATTCATCTAATTAATTTAAATCAGATTAATCACTTATGAATAAATTATTAATCCTGGTTAATTAATATTAATTAATTACAAACCATCTTAATTAATTATCCATTAATAATAAATGAATTAACCTTTAATTATTAATTTATGAACATTAATTAATAAATAAAAACCAACCTTTAGTCATTAAATAATTTTTAATTATTTAATTATCCTTTAATTAAATAATTACATTAATTAATTACTCCTTAATTAATTATCATTCCTTAATCACCTTCATTAATTAATTAACCTTTAATTAATTATCCTTAATTAATTACAATAAGTGATTGTCCTAATCACTTATATTAATAAATCACAAATTAATAATCACTTGATTGATTGATTATTAATCATTAATTACTTTTAATTAAGTAATTATCTTTAAGTAATTAATCACCTTTTAATTACTTATTATAAATTAGATAACCTTTAATAATAAATTGGTTAACTTTCAATTACTTAATTAATTAACCTTTAATTAATAATTAATTAATTAATCCTTAATTAATTATCCTTTGTTAATTACGCTAAGTAATTAGTTTTTAATTTAATTACATAAAGTAATTAAGTAAGCAAACCTTTAATTAATCACATTTATTAATCAATCACCTTAATTAATTATTCTTTAAGTAATTAAGAAATTAACCCTTTAGTTATTACTTAATTAACCTATCTTTAATTACCTAAGACTTTAAAGATAAATCACTACCTTAATTTATTACTTAATTATATTTTAAATCTTATTTAGAAGAAATATAGGTAATTAATTTATTCAAAAACTCTAAAGCTCTTTTATTTAATTAAGTTTAATTATCCTTATCTTAACTACTTCTTAATTTCATCATTTTTGAAACCAATTTGAGATTAAAAAAGATAATTAACATAATACATAATTATATAAACCCAAAACAATTTTAAAACAATTAACTTTAAAATTTTAAATCTTGAAGACTTGTTCAACGTTTCCTTTGTTTTAAAAACTTGGTTAAACATTTACTTTATCTTAAAACTGCATTTCCTGTTTTCTTTGAAAACCTGGTTTATAGACGAAAGCAACCCAAGCCAGACTTGAAAATCCCCGAACAAAAACCTAATCTACCCGAGACACTTGCGCATATCGTCTACTTCGAGCCTCTATTGTATTTACACGAGCACGAACCCGAGGCTAACGTTTCTTCCCCAAACCTTTGAAATTCACTGACACTACCAATATCACGTGCACGTGCACGAACCACCGCCACCGTTTCGATCATTGTCGGAGCCCTTCCCATACCGCTAGCAACCTACTCTAACCTCCTGATCACCCAATTCCGATGAACTCACCATAGAACTAAATCGAGCATCTCGAACTAGAAAACTAGAACCAAAACCCATTGAAAAAATCACCTCATGCGGACGATCCCAACCCTTATCATCCACGCTACCATGACCGAAGCTTCGTCACTCGACAATGCTTCAACTCCCACTGGTCCGATCCATTCCAGTGCATCGTCGACATCGCATGAATTCGAGAAACCACGTCAACCAAACCCTACCAAGCCACTGTATCCTCGCTCTGATGATCGAGAAATTTTCTGATCATTTTTCCTGTCATCTCCTTCCTACCAGCTTTCATCATGATCAATCACAACATCTCATTCGTCATTGATTGCCGGAAATCGGCTAATTTCCATTTACCGTTCAACTTTGAATTTCTCGAACGATGTTATATTAAAAATCTCGATTCTTCTTTTAAAATTCATGATTTAGGAAGACTAACAAGATTATGTAATCAAAACTCAGATTTAAATCAATTAAATTTTGGAAAAAAAATTGATTCTACTGTGTTTTCATCTTTTCCAGTAATTCTTTAACTAATTATACTTATAGTTAATTTTAAAATTAAGTTTACATTCTTACCATTATGTTTTACTTGAAAATCAAAGCCTCAAATTGATAGTATATCAAGGAATTTAATTTAATTTAAGTGTGCTGGAGCCTGAAAACAACAGAGATATGTGTATTTATATATACACAGACACATACACTCTGATTCTTTGCATCAATACAAACATGCAATGATAATTTCAATTACAAGCATCGGGATATTTATCACACAATCAAGATATAAACAGGGTTGAAATCTTAAAGGGGTAGTTTGCTCATCTGTATTGGGAAAGAACAGAGAACAAACTTGAGCTTTTATCCTGGAATTTGGTTATTATTATTTTTGATTTATTGTTTGTTGAAGTTGATCATATCTTTGTTTTAAATTTGGGAACTGAAATCTGCATTTGCTTTGATCAGGGATTGAGTTTGAACTTTACTTCTGATCTTCATTTCCAGGCTTAAAGCTTTTTCTTTTTCCAGATTTGTTCGAATTGCTTTGCTGTTTGATTTCCTGTTTTTGAGATGATCTACAGGTTAAAGGCTTTGATCAGATTGAAAATTGAAATTTGGTTTTCCATATTTATTTCCAGGTTTTGAGAATATTGCTTTGATCTTCTTTTGTTTAGCTTTGAATTAGCTTCCAGGTTTGAGAAGTTTTATTGGTTTACAAAATTCTTTTGTATACATTTCAATTTCAAGAGGAATATTGATTTTTGCCACTTGTATCATAAGTTTACATTTGTTATCTTTATAATCTTTTGTCTTTACACTTGTTAAAATATTTAATTTTATGTTCAAGTCCTTTCTCTTAATTTATTTTACAAATTGTGTTTAAACCCCTAATCTTTAATTAGTTTATAAATTTTGTTTTAATCCTTGATTTATCAATTTGTATAAATTATGTAATATATTTTCTATTTATTTTTAAATGTATACAAAACTAAATTTTATTTCAAGTATAAAGAAAATGTTTTAAAGATTAACTAACTTAATTACATATACATATATATTTTCAATTTAGTTTTACAGACCATTTTTTTATCAAACCTTATTTAAATTGGAACTATTATATTTTTAAATAAACATGTATACTTCCAAATGTATATACATACATACAAATTACATTTAGTTATGTTTAAACTTAAAATTAAACTTAAGTTATTATACTTAAATTTATATAAATAATATTAGTGTTGAAAATATTCAAATTTAACTTTAGAAAATTATTATATTAATTTCAAAATATAACTTCCAAATAATTATATTAAAACTAGAAAATAAATTTTTATTAATAGTATTTTCAAATTCAATTTATTTTTGAAATATTTATTTTCAACATATATGTATTTGAATTTCGAATTCAAATCCCAAATTATGATCTATTTATAAAATATTTAGATTTCCAAATCAATATATATATATATATTCTCACAATTTCAAATTAATTCACAGTTAAATTTATAATTAATATATTATTCAAAATATTTATTTTGAGTTTCAAATTCAAATTTTAAAATAAATAAGTATATATCTTATTAAATTTGAAAAATTCAAATTAATCCACAATTTAATCCAAAAATTTATATAAATTATCAATTTAAATTTGACTCAAAAATCAGGATCGTTACATTTATAGTCATATAATCTTATACATACATAATTCATAAATTAGATTTATGTTTGATTACCAATATATTTTAGTTGCTCATAATTATATAGAATCGTATACTTGGACTTACCAAAGTATAAAGTGATCTTGCATTGCATCCTTCAATTCTAACACATGCTTATTTGTCGCTAATTCTTTCTTCCAAAGCCTATCGCATGTACTACCTTCCTTGTCACCATGAATTACTCATTGTTAGAGATGAAACCTAGAATTCGTGAAGTAGCGTTGCTATTGGAGAAGCTTCGAGGAGGAGCTCCAAACCCTAAGTAGCATTGCTGAAGCGAAGCGGTGGAGGAAGAGGATCTGGCATTGGAGAAGAAGACGTCGAACCAAATTTTGGTTCGACGGAGGAGATGCCGGACCAAAGATTTGGTCCGGTGGAGTTCGTTTGGTAGAGGCATCACTTGGATTGGTGTTGAGATGATTTGAGGAAGAAGGAATCTGGTTCGGTGATTGAAGAAATGATTATGAAGTAGTGAAGGGCTGATGAAGATAGAAGAAGTGATTTGATTCGGCGGTCAGTGCAATGTTTGCTTGGAAGAGAAGGGGATAATGCCGAACGAAATATTTCATTCGGCGGCATGCGGGTCCAAATCTTGTGTCGCTCCATAAGTGTACTAATCCAAATGATTGTCTATCCAAGTGTTGTATGCTGAACCAAATTGTGCTGGACCAGATGTATGCCAAACCAAGTAGTGCCACTCTAGATGCTTGGTTCGGGAATTGGACAATGCCGGTCCAGATCTTGAGTGTTTTTTGTCAAACCAAATGTTATTGTCCTGTTTTCCGGACCAAATGTGCCGAACCAAACCTCAGGGCTGCTATATAGCAGCTACCCCTCATATCTTCACTTTATAAATAGTAAAGCTTCTGGATAACAATGGCAGCCATCCTAGAGAGCTGAAAATTTGTATAATTTTGTCTATATTGTAAATTCTTCTTATGTATAGCCTCCAAAAGTGAATCAATCTTGTAACTCTAGTCTTTCAGTGATTAATAAAATCTCCTCCCCAAGTGGATGTACACTGCCTCGCGGTAGTGGAACCACTATAAATAGTAGTGTTATTTATTTTTCTACATTACATAGATTTATGACTGTTTGTTGTGGTGTTTATCTATTTTTGTTTCATCTCACTACAATCATGATCCTGTTGTTTTCCATTGCATTGGGTTTTTTATTTTCTTAGACTGTTCATCTGAAGGGATTTTCCACAACAGTCTGGTATCGGAGCTGCAATGTTGATTGAGGAGTGTTAGACGCTATGGAAGGAGATGAAGCGACTCCGGTTGTTACAAGAGCCTATAGTAGAGGATGTATATTGCGTCATGATCATAGTTGGCAATTAAGAAATGGAATGGGATAAAGACTTTGAGAAGCGGCCATGGAGGATGAAGGCTATTCTAATGAGGAATGTAGTCCATCCAGTAGTGTTTGGCCCTAAGGAGTTGACGGCTGACAAGTTAGTCACGGAAAGGAAGGAGATGAAGAAATGGGCGTTTACTACTTTACAACTAGCTATGCGAGAAAATGTTATCTCAAATATTAGCAGTGAGACGATTGCTAGGGGCATTTGAACCAAGCTAGTAAATCTCTACTTGAATATATCTCTAACTAACCATCTGATATTGTTGAAGATATTTTTCATCATGCAGATGAGAGAGGGTACTTCAGTGAAGGAACATCTTAATTTCTTTGATGATCTCATGATGAAGATGAAGACTGTTGACTTGAAGATGGATGAGGACCAAATGAAAATGATTCTTTTATGTTCTCTTCCGAAACAATATACATGTTTGGCTAATAGCTTTATCTTCGCTAGAGACACACTGATAGTAGAAGATGTGAAGTTAGGCTTACTATCTGAGGGCTTGAGAGATCAGGTGAAGGAGATAAGTGAAGGAAGTAGAGGTGGAAGTAGTAGTCACGGCCTGTACTTTGAAAGTGGAAGAGATGATAAGAAGAATTGATACTCTAGAGGGCGTTCCAAGTCCAGAAATCCTGGTAATGGCAGAAGAGTAAAGTCTAAGGACGAGAAGTTCTTTATACGCAAGGAACCTGGTCGTTGAAAAAAGGATTACCAGATTTGAAGAAGGAAGAAGACGGATCTTCATCATTTGTGGTGGAGAAGTCTGTATTTGATAACGTGTTGTCTGCAGTAGTATCGGATGTCAGCCAATGGGTGCTAGACTCGGGGGCGTCTTTCCATATGACGCCTAATAAGGACTACTTCAGTTCTTTCGTTGGATAAGAGAAAAGCTCTATTCTTATGGGTAATGATGTTGGTTGTAGAGCAATTGGTGAAGGTACATTAAGGATCAGGATGTTCGACGGAGTGATACGCACTTTGAAAGGTGTCCGGTATGTTCCAGGTCTTCGAAAGTCCTTAATTTCTTTAGGAAAATTGACATCTTTGGGATGCAAGGTAACTATCGAGAAGGATAGTCTGAAGGTTTCGAGAGGTGCACTAGTTCTTATGAAAGGATATGTGTTTCGAAATCTATATTTGCTGAAAGGAACCACAGTTCTTGAAGAGTCATGTATTGGAGTAGATAGTTCTTGTGCATTGGATGACACAAATCTTTGACCTCTCAGGTTGGGTCATATTTTAGAAAAGGGCTTAAAGTTGCTTCGGAGACGGAAGACGGTCAAAGGAGGAAGCTTCGACAAGATGGAATTTTGTCAAGAGTGTGTGTTAGGCAAGCAAACTAAAGTATCTTTTGGAGTTGGACTCCATAGATCGAGACGAGTACTTGAGTACGTGCATACAGATGTTTGGAGACCGGTTGCTACTCCTCATGGAGGAGCAAATTATTTTATCTCTTTAATTGATAACTTTTCTCGAAAAGTATGGGTGTATGTGATGAATGCCAAATCAGAGAGATTTTAGAAGTTCAAAAACTTGAAAGTGCTTGTTGAGAACCAACCTGGTTCTAGGTTGAAGGTGCTGACATATGATAATGACGATGAATTTGTCTCTAGGGTTCGAGTTCCTCGACTTATGTAGACAGCATGACATTCAGAGAAATTTCACTACACCAGGAGATCCACAATCCAATGAGGTTGCAGAATGGATGAACATGACTGTACTGGAGAAGGCTCGTTGCTTGAGATTGACAGCGGGCTTGCCTAGAGGTTTTTGGGTTGAGGCATTATCAACTGTGATGCATATCATAAATCAAAATCCGTGCTCAGCCATAAATAGGAACATTCCAGAGGAAAATTGGAGAGGTAAAGCAGTGTATCTTGGTTACTTCTGAATTATTGGTTGTTCGGTGTACGTTCACCATACAGATGACAAGTTGAAGATTAGAGCATACAAAGGCATACTAATGGGACACACCGATGGTATCAAAGAGTATCGAATTTGGAACCCTGATGATTGGAAGATTGTTCATTCCAGACATGTTACTTTTGATGACTCTGCTATGTTCAATCCGAAGGAGAAGCTACCTACCACACCAAAGATTCTGATAAGCCCAAGAGATGGAAGAAATTCCCGTGCTCCAGCCAAATAATAGAGTTGTTGTTGATGCTGTCGAGTAAAACACAATTGATGAAATATCACAGGATAGTCCACAGGTACCTTCTAGTAGTGTTAATGATGTTCATGAATCTAGAGGAAGTTTAGTTCAAGATGGAGCTGAAAGGAGTTTAGGCGAAGCAGTACCTATTCGGGTCAGTCGTAGGACTATTAGACCGTCCGAAAGATATGGTGATTGACAGTTTGCGAACCTTAGCCTTGGTGATCAGTTTGACTATACCCTACGTATGGTTCATAGGAGTTGCTTGACCGTGATGAAGCTTTGAAGTCATGTAACAGTTTGAAGTGGATGTGCGCTATGGAAGAGAAGTTAGAGTCTTCGAAGAAGAACAAGACTTGGGATTTGGTACCACCTTCTCAAGAAAGCCGAGCCATACATTGCAAGTGGGTGTTCAAGGTGAAGGATGATGGGAGATACAAGGCTAGACTAATTGCTAAAGGGTTTTCACAAAGAAAGAGATTAGAGTATGATGAGATATTCTCTCCAGTAGTAAGGCATACGTCCATCCGCATTTTGCTCACTATCGTCGCAGCTCATGACTTGAAGCTGGAGCAACTGGATGTGAAAACCGCTTTCTTGCACGGAGACTTAGATGAGATCATTCACATGAAGCAGCCAGAAGAATTTGTTGTAGATGGGAAAGAAAATTGGGTTTGCAAATTTAAGAAGTCGTTGTATGAACTTAAATAGTTGCCTAGACAATGGTATAAGAGGTTTGACTTTTATACTTTCACTTGGTTTTGATTGTAGCATCAAAGATGCTTGTGTGTATTTCAAGCAATTAAAGAATAGTAGATTGGTGTATCTACTCTTGTATGTGGATGATATGTTGATTGCTTCCAAAGATAGGGCTGAAATTGATAGTTTAAAGCGAAAGCCAAAAGCGGAATTCGGAAGGACCTTGGAGAAGCAATGATAATTTTGGGTATGGAAATCCAAAGTGATAGAAAGGTAGGACTTTTGAGCCCCACTCAAAAGGAGTACATTCGAAAGGTGCTTGCTCGGTTTAGCATGGAAGAAGAAAAAGTAATAAGCACACTCATGTCTTTGCACACACAGCTTTTTAGTAAAGGCTCTTCGATCTTAGAAAAGGACAAGGCTTATATGATGAAGGTCCTATATGCAAGTGCAGTTGGCAGCTTAATGTATGTCATGATCTGTACTAGGCATGACTTTAGTGAGTAGGTTCATGGAAAATTTAGGAAAGACGCATTGGAAAGCAGTGAAGTGTACCTTCAGATACCTTAGAGGAATTCCAAACCATGGACTTGTTTTTGGCGGCAGGGGAAGAGATTTCAGCTTGGTTGGATTTTGTGATTCCGACTACGCCGGTGATAGAGATCGAAGGAAGTCAACCTCCAGATATGTATTCACCATTGTTGGACAACGATCGGCTAAAGAGCGAGGTTGTAGACGATTGTGGCTTTGTCTACTATAGAGGTAGAGCTCATAGTTGCGGTTGAAACAAATAAGGAGACGCTTTATTTGAGATGACTGTTGTGTGATTTAGGCTTCGTATATGAAGGTGTGGATGCGTACTGTGATAGTCAGAGTGCAATTCACTTACCTAAAAATCTGGCATTCAGCTCGATGATGAAGCATATTGAGGTGATGGAGTCGTTCCTTGTCTCGATGAGTGAAGAGAAGCTAGTTCGTCTTCAACAAGTTCACACAAAGAAGAACGCAGCGGATATGTTTACCAAGTCGTTGTTATTGCTAAGTTTGAGCATTGCTCGAACTTGGTTAGCTTAATGAAGTGCTATGTGCCATGGGGTGGCAAGAGGGGAGAGTTGAGATGATTCATGAAGACATTTGTTTTCATGGTAGAGATTGATCGCTTCTACACGGGTTGGGTACTTTGAACACTTTGTTAATGGATGGTGGCCTTGCTGGAATTCGTTGACAAAGTGTAATAGGTGATGGCAATGCCGAAGCTCATTGGGTAAGTACACATTGCTTGGAGCATGAAAATGTAGATGAAATTGGAAGACTTGTTTGGAACTCGGTATCAAGGTGGAGGTTGTTAGAGATGATACCTGAAATTCATGATGAAGCGTCGCCATTAGAGAAGCTTTGAAGAGGAGCTCCAAACCCTAAGTCGCATTGCTGAAGCAAAACGGAGGAGGAAGAGGATCTGGCATTGGAGAAGAAGATGCCGAACCAATTTTTGGTTCAGTGGAGGAGATGCCAAATTAAATATTTGGTCTGGTGGATTTCGTTTGGTGGAGGCATCAATTGGATCGGTGTTAAGATGATTTGAGGAAGAAGAAATCTGGTTGGTGATTGAGAAAGGATTGTGAAGCGGTGAAAGGCTGATGAGGAAAGAAGAAGTGATTTGGTTCGGTGACCAGTGCAATATTTGCTTGGAAGATAAGGGGATAACGCCGAACGAAATATTTCGTTCGGCAGCATGCCGGTCAAAATCTTGTGCCGCTCCAAATATTTGGTTCGGTGATTTAGGTTGCCGCTATAGAAGTGTACCGATCCAAATGATTGCCAGTCCAAGTGCTGTATGCCTAACTAAATTGTGTCAGACCAAATGTATGACGAATCAAGTAGTGCCGCTCCAGATGTTTGATTTGGGAATTGGACCATGCCGATCCAGATCTTGACTGTTGTTTGCCGAACCAAATGCTATTGTGCTGTTTTCCGCAGCAGATGTGCCGAACCAAACCTCAGTGCTGCTATATTGCAGCTAACCCTCTTCATATATTCACTTTATAAATAGTGGAGCTTCTGGACAACATAACAGCCACCCTAGAGAGATGAAACTCTATAGAATTTTGTTTGTATTGTAATTTCTTCTTTTGTATAGCCTCCAAAAGTGAATCAATTTTGTAACTCTAATATTTCAGCGATTAATAAAATCCCCTCTCCCCAAGTGGACGTAGACTGCCTCGCGGTAGTAGAAGCACTATAAATACTGATGTTATTTATTTTTTTGCATTGCATAGATCTGTGACTGTCTGTTTTGGTGTTTATCTCTATTTGTTTCGTCTCACTACAATCACGATCCAGTTATTTTCCGCTGTGTTGGTTTTTTATTCTCTTATACTGATCATCTGAAGTGATTTTCTCTAACACTCTTGTTGTAGCTGACTTCTCAATCGGATGCATTATATCTTCAACTAAGTGTCCTAATATCGGCGTTTCTTTTTCAGTTTCAAACACACACACTTGTTTCTTGTATATAATAAAGAGATGAACGTGTTTTTTGTTTATACAGGCGAGCGATAACATGAAAAAGATTCGATTTCGAAAACATAAAAACACTTAAAAAGTGCTTGGAATGTACTAATTTTTAATGGTTAATTATATGAACCTCTCCCCCATTCAAGCCTGCGCATATTTGCACTACTGCATTGATGATAGTGTATTGAAGATATGATACTAGCACTTGACTACCCCGAACGATAGCGTTCCCAGATAGATTAATCACTTTTGAGAGAATAACTTGTCCAAAGACAGACGTTTTTAACGAGTAATGCTGTTGTCAATGAACTATGGTATGTAATTTTTGGCTTGTGAGCAGACAAAATAAAATTCTGATTTTGGCATGAGATAGATAATAAGGAGATTCCATGGAAAGCGAATTGTTTGTTGTGTTAAGGCTCTATCAAATCACCATGATTTCTCTTGTCTACAATATCAAAGTATCTGATTCCCAACTTCTCCTTTTATTTTCAATTACAAATATTGCTTAAGTTGTATGTGTCATATTGTGCGTCATTTGTTTGAAGTCTAGTTCTACTAGTGCCATTGAACATGCAAATTATAGAAGTGCAAAGACACACAAATAATTAACTAACATCATTGCCAATATATAAATTGAGTTAAATGAATCTGCACAAGATTCCCTTTTGTCTTATAATTTACTAGTTGAATAATCCAAATGTTGTTTGAATAGCTAGGTGATAAGCATGGCCAGCATTGTCTTGTGCTTGTTCGAGCAAGTAACGTGCATCAATAACTGCATCTTCAAGGTTCTATTTATATATGTTTACTAGTGCAGGTAGGTTCATAACATGTCCGAAAGCAACAAGGTTTTGAAAGTGAGATTGGGGTAATTTTTCCCGTCGAGCTTTTGCTAATATGGCTAGGTTGATCAATCTTTCGGCATTGTACAGCCAGCTTAAAATCTCATGCTTTAAAGCTTCATTGTGGGCTTCAGTTTCTTTGATGCAACCAACGAAGTGTTAGATAACCGATCCCAGAGTTCAGAGCTTGGTTGGTAACAAATTGGGCAAAGGTACCATTGGCAGTAACTGAACGTTGGAAGAAGCCTTTTTTAGAAATTTGTATGAAGTCTATAGTTTGTTTATTTGTAGAGAGATTTCTGTGTTCTGTTAATGCATACAAAGCATTCAGAGAATGTCAATACGTACATTCTTAAAGTGAATAAAATGCAAAAGACGTGGGTACCCAAAAATATTGATGCTCATTTGCTATTCATGTGTTTCTTTTCTCATCTCAATTGCATTGAAACATTTTGTTGTCATCCGATACATGTTATATTTTAATATTTAGATTATGGATCAATGGCAGAGGTTTAAGTGTCTGCTCTACCAACATTCTAGTGTATAAAATACCTACTCTATGCAGATACATATGGAATTGATTAATGCACAGATTATCTGTGAGATATGAAACAATACATAATGAAAATGTGGACGTTGTTTTCTTAAAATTGCCTTACGTCATATTACATAAATTCATATGTACAGTCAAATGTATAACGAAAATGCTTACTCATATAATACATAAATTTCCTATTAGGCGTTAAACAGTTAAGGCATCTAGGCACAATGGAACTTAATTTACAAGATGTAACAAGAATTTTTGACAACATTATAAAGCAATGATTATACTCTAGATCGGAAGATAACCGGAGATAAATATACAAGGAAAAAACCATTATCATAGTCAGCCACAGAAGAAAACGGAAGAAAAAAAAGTCAGGAATCTCTGTAAAATTTTCAACAATTTCTTGTGTTTTAGTGGCCTGAAGCTAATTTTAATTTGATATAAACTTTACAAAAACATGGATAAAATAGTAGAATGCAAACTTTCAATAATAGCTTTACTTACATACATTATCGATAGGAATTAGAAATACAGGTAAAGTTCGCTAATAAATAATAATAGGATGATTAAAACACACAAGTAACTAGTACTTAATTTACTATTAGGGTCCCAAGTTGATCTCTTTCATAACCTCGTCAAAGGAAAGCTTAGCAACGTTATGTGCTTGTCCGAATGAAGTGCATGCATCATGGAGTCCTTCTTCGTTGTTTTGGTTGCGAGCAGAGCTGGTTGTTTTGGTTGCGAGCAGAGCCGGCTCTACGCCTTCAATTTGCAAGAAGACACACTCAAACTCAGATCCTTCAGTTAAAAAGAAAACAAACAAACCACTGGACCAACTAATCTTATTAAAACTTATGCCCTTTTAGTAGTATCAACCGGACAATTTGTAAACACGGATACTGAAAATGTTGTCCTCCTTTCCCGTGTTGTCCTAGGCGACCGTCTTGGTCGCCTTGCCCTGGGGCCGGCCCTGGTTGCGAGCAGCAACCATTGCTTCTCAGCGAATTTTTGCTGCTGCGGCTTGATTGATCAACCTTTGAGTATTATACAACATTCTTAAAAACTCGTATCTTCATCTGGATCTTTAGCTTCCTCATTACATATGATTAAATGTTCAGTGATATAATCCCATGACCCATAGTCTTCATCTTCACAAACCGGGCAAACATACCGGACAGACGTTTCGAACATATTAACCTCCATTTTCTTTCTTTCTTTCTTAATTTAGTGCCAACCCTGAAGTTGCTGGTAATGTATATAGGATCTTGGGAGGTTAATCAATGCGTATGTATATGTATATATTGAACTTACTCCCATGCAAACGATGTTGTTAAATGCATGCAATAAACATTATTTTTCCTTCAAAAGTTCATGATTTTACCATTTTCATCTGGCATGGTGGCACTTTCTAGTTTCTACACTTTTTCATTCCATTCGCATGCTATAGCATTCATCTAATCTTTACACATCTAAACTGTAATGATCAGTTTAGCATAGAAAATTAGATACGAAGAAGCAAAAAAATAGAAAAATTGCATTGCTAATATAAAATTCAGATAAACGTTGCTGTTAGTTAATTTTGCATGGCATTGTAGGATAAACTGTTAGAATTTTTGAAAGAGAAAGAAGAGAAAGACATTAAAAAATAAAATATCAAACAACTACGTTGTGTATTGCTTATTAATTGAACAATAGAAAATACAAAGATTTAAATAAGAAAATAAAATAACTAACCACTTCCTAAACTCAAGCCACTAACTTATTTCTTGACCAATAAACTAGGGTAGACTTGTTTCTAAACATATTAAACATGTGCTAACTTTAACACCATCCCTTAAACTGAATGTGCTAATATTCAGTTTACAACACAATTTCTTCATCGTCTTGTTTAGACGAACTCGGTCACAACTCTCATCTCTATCTGGTTGGGCATGCTCAACTGTTTTACGTTGATTGGTACTTTAACCATCAACAAATACTTTTGGTTTCCTTTTAGGGATCCACTGACATCTCCATTCGGGTCATCTCTGATACTGCTGTATCTGTCGTCTCCCCAACAAGTGAGAACCGCAGCTCTTCTTTCTTACTTGTTGGATGACACAAAACCAAACTTACTTCACTATGCCTACTTCCCGTGTAGGCATGCCTACTTACCGTGTAGGCATGCCTATCTTCTCTTAGGCATCTCATCAAACAGTTCTCGAGCGCTCACCATAAATGTCCAACCTCATAACCGACATCGTCTTCTTCACTATCCATCACTCACACACAAGCCAGCTTTTGCATCAATGGCCTCGGTCTCTTCTACATCAATAATTCTTGTTTCTAATCTAAAAAAACACTCTCTGTTGTCAAACTGCTTCTACCAAATTGCTTCTGCAAATTACATCCACAAGCACAACAATCTACCAAACTGCTTGCCAAAACTGTCACAAACATACACTGCTCAAACCACTTGCATATAACAGTGAACATACAGCTAAAGTCCACCAAGCAACAAATTTCATCTTCACCACAATAATTACCTTCTACAACTTCTGCAGTTTTCCCCGTAGTTCATCCTACTACTGCTTAGACCAAGTCATACATCGGTTCCTCCACGTATTCAATGCTAGCATCTTCATAAGCACTTTATTACCAAAGCACTGTAGTTACAAACGTAATCTCCTCTGTCTTGCTTTTACATCACCATACCATCCACTGACATACAACACACAAACAAACCCACCAAAGAACCTCCTCGGCTTATCATCGCAACCACCACACTTCAGACTGCTGCTTCCTCCACCTATCATCCACTGTAACAACTTCTGCTCCCCCTACAACCCAAACTGCCAAGCATCTACTGCCTCGCAGCCAAGCCACATCAACTACGAACATCCGGTCACCGCCATCCTCTAAGTAACATCTCCGACATCATTCCATAACTGCGATTACAAGAGCAGTCACCACCCCTGCATCTGCTACTTAACCAGAGACTGCTCGGTGCAACAAACACCCGCATTTCCACCTTGCTGCACTGAAACCATTCCATTATCACTACATAACATCGGCAGCAGTACAAACAACTCCCCTACTTGCTACTATCCACAGTGCACCTGAACATCAAGTGCACACATTTGCCTTCACAACCGCCGCTAACCGACCATTCCTCAAGCAACTGTCAAACTGCATACTACATCCTTGTCATGAAATCTATTGCAAGCTAGCTTGTTCACCCATCAATTCTGCTACACAGTTCTTAGATCAGTTCTGCAACTATCCCCTTCAAACTGAAGTTCTCTGTGCACATATCATCACCTTTCTTCATAAACCACCAACACATCCACCAGATACAACATCCTACTGATTCTTCATCAACTACAATAACAACATCACAGTTACCTCTGCTGTCACCACAAACTTCTCCAACTACACAACTATCACTTCACTATCACCACAGTTACCGCTTCTAACCAACACTACTTCAACATCTACTTTGCAGTTCATCCATCAACCTCTGCCTGTTATCAGCACAATGCCACCACCTGAAACAACCATAACATACCAACTACCACATCACTTCAATGCATTCACAAGTGCACTCGAGCATCACCACAACATCACTGCAAGCAATCGCCTTTTGAAAACCGTAGTCGAAATCGACTTCACCCTAATTCCCAATTTGACAACCCCACTACCAGCCACAAGTCAATCGTGACTGCCCCACCATCCATCGCATTCGAACAATCCTCGCCGCCACTCAATCGCCAGCAATCGAATCGCCTTCATCCAAAGAACTCGGCCACCCAATTCACCAAACCAAATCACGACCTCCTGCATCCAATCGCACTCTCCTGATCCCGAAGACAAACTCGCGACCTCCTGCATCTTCTGATTTTTCTTTTTCTCGTGTGTTTTCGATTTATTTATTTTTTTAGAGAGGAGGAGAAATTGCGTTTGAAAGTTAAAATTTATTTTGTCTAGGGTTCTTTAGACTCTCGCTCAGTTGTTTTCTAAGCGTTCTCTCACTGCCCTCTCTCTAACGTTGCTCTGTAACCATTTTAGAATTTTTGAAAGAGAAAGAAGAGAAAGACATTAAAAAGTAAAATATCAAACAACTACATTGTGTATTGCTTATTAACTGAACGATAGTAAATACACAGCTTTAAATTAAAAATAAAATAACTAACCACTTTCTAAACTCAAGCCACTAACTAATTTTTTGACCAATAAACTAGGGTAGACTTGTTCCTAAACATATTAAACATGTGCTAACTTTAACATAAACATGATTCAGATGAGGTAACATGGACTGCTGAACAAGCACCATTTTTTCAGTGGTTAAGATAGATATCTGCCTTTACGATTAATATTGAAACAAACAAACGAGCACGGCAAGTTAGCAACTAATTTGCATTCAAGATACAAAATAGTTATTATATCTCTTTAATCAGTTTAAGGTCCGAGCCCATGACAAGGCTGTCAAGGCAGCCAACCGACACAACAGTGTTGGAGGGGGCGACATCAGGAAAGTTGCATCTTGATTTTTAAAATGAATACAAGTTTATAATACAAAAGCACAATTTGTATACAAATATGTTATATCTCAAGTAGTTTGTTTTTTACTCAACATGGTAGGCAATTGAAGTTCAAATCTCAGCTCATAAATTAACTTCTTAGATGCATTTTTGTTTGAAAATCGACTGAAGAAACAAATTAGCTCGGGCCAGCGCTACGTTAAAGTGCCAAGGCTAAAGCAATGAGTTTGGTAACATACGGTATTAAGAACCTGTAATGTTGTTTCTAATTTATGGAAAAGTCATTCAAAGCTTAAGAAACAAAGTTTTATTTTTATTATTATTTTTCCATTTCCAAAGCAATGAGGAAGCCTTCATACAGACATTAAAAGGTATTACCAATGGATAGTGGGTGCTCAGAAATAAACCATCCATTTATGAGTGCTATGTACAGAAGAAAAGTCCGCCTAATTTGTCAGTGTAAATCCGTTACACAAATATTGTAACACTCCCCCACACCCATCGTCCATATCGACATTTATTGAGTGCATCCGATCTTGAAATGCCAAGAACGTTGTAGCGTTAAGGATTTTAACTAAACTAAACTAAGCTAACATGTTCATCGCAAAACTATGTAATTATAACCAAGGTTTTAAATATCGGATTTCGATCGCGTTTCGTTTCGAAGATTTTAGAGACTCGATTTCGTATCGGATGAGATCTCGGACGAGTACTAATTTTGTACATGTCAAAAAGTTATTAATTTACCACATTTGTTCCGTGTGTTTTATTAAATTAGATTGCTTTAATATTGTCGTCATCTTCCAATGCAGTCATATATATTTTGCACTCGTGCATTCATTATTGTTATACAAGTCAAGATGTTATAGAACTCATGTCTTATTCCAATTAAAACAATACAATAGTAGAAATAACACATATACAATGGTTTATACATGCACACAAAATCACAAATTATACATACTTTTTAAAATTTCATGATAACATATGAAATAGGTATACCATGAGATACTACAAACCATTATTATGCTATTGGAAACAATTGCAATCACTAATTAGTCCTAATTTATCAACTTATGCAAATCTAAATTTAGGGTAAAAATTAGATTTTTTTTACGAAAATAAGATATTATACCTGAGATTCAAAGTAATAGAGTATGACTGGGCAGCCGTGGAGGACCCGGAAGCTTGAAATTGATGATTGGAAGCTTGAATTGGGAATTTGGGTTTTTTTATTAAGGTTTTCATGCTGTAGAAGGGGGAAGAAGAGGCTCAGATGAAGCCTACATATTGCGAATTTTCGACGGATTTCGATTTCGTATCTTGAAGTTCCATTTTTGGTCTTAAAGCTCATCTCGGAACCATCTTAGGGTATATGATATGTTAAAATTTGATATTCTTACACAGCAATTTTTATGAATGTTACCATAAAAATAATAATTTAAACTTATTTGCAAAATTACTTCATCGTTATTAATCTACGAAAGAACATTGATACTCATAAATCATAATATGCTTAAACTAACAACATACAATACAAATAGATTATACCAAACAAGTAGGGGTTGTTCTATTTAGAAAAATTTTAGGGTTAATTTTAGTAATTAAAAGAGAAGGGGTTAGCTATTGAAATAGCAGGAGCTTAAAGCTGCTAGGTTTCAATTTTTTTAATGATTGTTTTGTGTCGAGTACGAACTTAAATTTTAGGCACAAGAAGAAAACAAAATCTTGATTGATATTTCAATATCCCATCTCAGCCGATATATCCGCTGATATTGCCAAATCTCGGTCGATATATTCGAAACGAGATTTACACTGAGATTTGATGTTTCGTTTCGAGGGGAGATCAAACCGAAATCTCGACCGAGATATTGGCTGATATTTTCGAGATCTGAAATAATGATCACAACTCAAGTCGGAAAGATCATAATATAATATGAAAAGTGTTGTCCTGCTTTTGAACCAAACTATATATGGACGAGCCAGAAGAATAAAAGAGTCAAATAGCAAACCGAAAGTCGAGAACCATAACTCCAGAGGTCAGAATTTTAAAAAATGCCCAAATATGAAGTCATAAACTTGCTAACTACTTAAGTCATCCACTACTAGAAAATGCTGAAATACCGACAGAGCATAGCGACGGCTTCCGACATGTCATCGGCGGCCGTCGAAAATTCGCGACATATAGGCTTCATCTGAGCCTCTTCTTCCCCATTCTACAGCATGAAAACCTTAATAAAAAACCCCCAAATTCCCAATTCAAGCTTCCAATCATCAATTTCAAGCTTCCGGGTCCTCCACGGCTGCCCAGTCATACTCTATTACTTTGAATCTCAGGTATAATATCTTATTTTCGTAAAAAAAATCTAATTTTTACCCTAAATTTAGATTTGCATAAGTTGATAAATTAGGCCTAATTAGTGATTGCAATTGTTTCCAATAGCATAATAATGGTTTGTAGTATCCCATGGTATACCTATTTCATATGTTATCATGAAATTTTGAAAAGTATGTATAATTTTTGATTTTGTGTGCATGTACAAACCATTGTATATGTGTTATTTCTACCATTGTATTGTTTTAATTGGAATAAGACATGAGTTCTATAACATCTTGACTTGTATAACAATAATGAATGCACGAGTGTAAAAAATATATGACTGCATTGGAAGATGACGACAATATTAAAGCAATCTAATTTAATAAAATACACGGAACAAATGTGGTAAATTAATAACTTTTTGACATGTACAAAATTAGTAAATATTCTTTTTTGTAAACTACTTTTTCTACGTCCCTTAGAGAGTTTTTAGTCCCGTCCAACGGGTGTTGTACATGATCATTATATAAATAGCCGTTTTTGTCACAAAACAACCATTTATATTCATCGGGTACAATACTTGTTGGATTTGTCCATATATTGGACAAGTTATAAACACAATAAATAATTATGTTTCGCACATTATTTCGTTTCAAACTGTTTACAAAACTTCGCCGTCACTTTCCTTTCTTGTTTCCTACATACACGCAATGTAGGAAACAAAAGGGAAGTGCTGCCGAAATTTTATTGAATCATTTAAAACAAAATAGTGTACAAAATATAAGTGTTTACTGTATTTGTAATGGGAAGTAGGATGACTGGCCAGAAGAAAAAAAACCATAAACCAACATTTTTATATTGTATTCTTTAAGTGGGGTAAAATTGACGCGTATAAGTTCTTGTATAGATACATTGAAAAATAAAATGTGAATTCGTAATATGACCAATATTTATTTTTGAATTTGTGAAATCTTTTTTCAAATAGGAAAAATGATCGACACCATGTCATAGCTCTAAGATCGACACCGATCTATGGCCATCGATCCATGAATGGAACTTTGAGGAACGAGTTAAAAGAAGTGATGGCAAACCAATTTCAAGGATCATCAACGATCCATAGCTCTAAGATCGACAACAATCTGAGATAGCCTTGCCTATGTGGTCACGATATCTTCTTGGAGCCTCATGCTGAATGTGGAGAACACGGGGAGAACATGTTGGAGCCAGTTTTTCTGATCTCCATCTATAATTAGGAAGAGAGACGCACTATATTTTTTTCTATTTTCCAAACTTTCTAATTTTACTCTATTACTCTACCGGATTCTCCACCGAGTTGTGAGCATTGAGTTGTAAGAACGTAGTTTTATAAAACCATAGAAAATCATTAACAATGTTTGTTACTATAAAAAAAGTCATCGAATACGTAGGAGACATGTCGGAATTCAAGATGCAGAAAGTAGTGGAACTTTAGCAGGAGATATCGCACTTCAAACGCTTCAAAAAAATGTCAAATCTCAACAACCTTGTAAGTTAACATGCATATGAAAAGGAAGAAATGTTGTATCTCAAAATAGTTCCTAAGGAAATCGTGCATATAACAAGCTTGAAGTGATATCGAATGACAACAGATGTTGAGAAACTATAGCAAAGAGATTATTGAACAGATAAAAAGAGATACCGCATCATTGAAGGATTCCACAACATTGAAAGATATCACATATATAACCACAAGGAGGGTATATTAGAATTCTGTAGATATCGAGCCTTTATAATTATATCTATTATAAAATATGAACAAGTGGTAAAGGATGTCGAGCTTCAAAGGGTATGAGAGATATCAGATATCCACAGTTGTCAAAGATGCTGCATATCCTCAGTGCTATAAAAGACGTCGAAAGCCGACAATGCAAGTGAGGATACCATGTTTCACTAATATAACAATCAATATCGTAAATTTTCATGCCATAAGTCATCAATCTACAGAAGGATGCCGCGAGTCATCAATGCTTAAAGTGATATCGTAAATCATCAATGTGGAGAAGGATTTTGTAAGTCACCAATGTAAAGACTGTTAGTCCTTGAGAAGGATAGTTTTGATGACAACAACCTTATGACTTGTTATAAAATATAAATACTAGCATTATGGTTTAGATATATATGTATATGCAGGATATAAAAATGCAGGTACCAAGAATGAAGACTGTACAGTATAGGGATTCAAGAATGAAGATATCAAGATTGAAGACTCATGAGTATCAAGAGTTCGAGATTTCAATAGTACAAGATAAGTATTGAGTCTAGAATTATGTTAAAATTTCTTAAAAGCGCTGACATCTTTATTCAAAATTTATTCATGGAATGGAATCCACTTCGAGCCTGTTAAAGGGATGGAACCCTAGTGGGATGGAACCCACGACAATATCTAGTGGAACATATAGTGGTTCTATTTTGATATCCACTAATTTTATATAAAAAAAATTCAAAAATATATCTCTTGTTTTTAAAAATGTTTTCAAAACTTCCTTTTCAAAAAGACATCTCTCTTGGTTTTAAATATTTTAGCCTCAAAACTATTTTTATCATTTTTAATATTTTGATTTCAAAATTGTCCTTGATTTTAAACTATCTCTTGTTTTAAATATTTAGCTTTAAAATATTTAAATACTCAGATTTTAAATAACTTTATAGATCAAGATTATATATATATATATATATATTAAAAGTTACTTTCTAAACTCTTTTATATGTTTAACTATATTCAAAATATTTACAAAGTTTATAAATTGTTTTAAAAAATTATAGAAACCAATTTTAATAAAGAAAATCAAAACATCATTTTTGCCTTAAGCATGTCGATATACCCCTACCCCCTATGTTGACACGGTGTCCGTTATTTTCAAAAGTCAAATTTCAAAAGAAATGTCTTTTCGTCGTTTCTTTTCGCGAACGGACATGACCGTTATTCTCCTATAAATACCAGACTTTCCAAATGAATTTTTAAATGAATTTTATTCTTTTCTTCACCCCTTCTTCTCCACTCAAATTGCGACGATCCGACTTTCTACCACCAGAAAATCGCATCATCTTTAAGAAAGAAAGGGATAGGAAAGAGAAAATGACAGAGAAGAAGAAAGCACCAACATCAGAATCTAAACAGCGGAACGAATAAATTATATTAATCACATAATACATTACATAGTATCATATACATCAGAGATACACAGCTAAAACAACACACACTAGACAGTTATAAACACCTGTCTAGTTATACAACTCAATACAATAACTCAGAGAACACACAGCGGAAAAACTCTATAGCTATACGCAGAAGCCTCCTGCTCCATTGCTCCTCCAGAATTCGTCAAGCCAATCTAAAATCCTAACCTGAATCCCTTGGCTACTCGTAAAAATTTGAGTACCCAAGAGTTTAAGAAAAACATAATAAACTCCGGGTCAGACATGGGTCTGGTGTAAGTAAACGGTTAAAGTTGCTTAACTTTTAAAAACCTTTTGAAAGAAAAGGTATCACGTAAGACTTCCCACACATAAACATGGAAAAGTTTTTACCTTACGCTAACCAAAACATTTGATAGGAAATCTGATGATATTATAATAGTGTCTAGGGTTTTCAAGTAAAATACAGAAATAGCTGGAATGCTTACATCTCACGTTCCAACATAGTTGGGCACAACTAATACGTACGACACTTACTGGATTTTGGATTCCATACAATGGCAGGGCTACTTATGTACCGCCCGTCACAGTACGTGGCCTAGATCACCGTACCGAGGACCACTCTCGATCCCCTGCAACACAAAGCCGGACCCATTCCTTAATGAACAGTTTCAATAAGACAACCCCGACGGTTGTAGCTATTCAACCGTCCACACAGCCGAAATAAAAGGGACCTCTAGACATGGGTAAATCTTACTCTCAAGTGGGGGCTACCCACGAAGCTTTGCTGCACCTCCCCTGTTTTAGCCATTCCCGGTTGATGAGGCTTGAGGTTACGATTACCTTTAGTGAACACATCACTTAGAATGCTCATCGTCCACCTGACGATGTTCTGAAAGCATTCAATCCCTACAAGTTCGTTCCGGGTTCGAACGAAACCGAAGGCATTATCTCGTTACACTCATTTTGGAATCACCCTCAGAGTTAACGACAATAACCCTTGCACTCTGAATCTCCATCTCGAACCTATAAGTACTATTTCGTCAAACTCATTACGGAATCACCCAAAGAGTTATACTGACGTATAGCCCTTACACCTCGAGTCTTCACTTGCTCTACTTGGATTAACGACCTAACGTTTAATTGGAATCGATGTGGTTTTCGGATATCCAAATATGGAAATTCGATCCCGGTCTCATTGAAATCCAAAGCGTGTCTTTTAAGTCCAAGTTGTTTTAAAGGTTTAAACAAATCAATTCAACTATCTATATACACACAGAATAGATAATTCACAAATCATAATTGATAATCAACATTATCAAATAACAGATATCTACATTATCAATATCAAAATAGGTAATCCCTATATCAACATCCCAAATGATAATCTATGTAATCATCACAATGCAACCAAGCATTCTTATCATACAACCATACTTATCTCATTACTGAGTTAACAAAGCATTCAAGACAATCAGTGTCATCCATCATACATAAGCAATGACTTACTCATACCAATATAATTAATTTAAAATGAATTAAATTAACTATCTCTATCACTAATTAATTTAAAGTGAATTAAAGTAATTACTTCTTAATTAATTTAAAATTAAGTAAATTAATTACCTTCATCAAAATAAATCTTGCTTAAATAACCATTAGTTAAACCAATTACTAAATCACCATCCTAAATAATCAACCATGATTAATTAACTCTTAATCAAGTAATTAATCCTTAATTATTCTCATTAATCATATCAATTAATGAACCTTAATTAATTAATCATGCTTAGGTTAATTGCTTTTAATTAATCAACTTAAATACAGTAATTAATTATTCTTAATTACTTCTTAATTACTTTATAAATCCTTTGATTTATTACCCAAGTAATAAACCTTTAATTACTTTAACAAGTAATTACTCATTTAAAATTACTTTCCAAACAGTAATTTACCTAACTCAATTACCTCTGTAATTAATCAATTACTTATCTTAAGTAATTAACCTTATCAAAACTTTATTAAGTAAACATACTTAACCATTTATCAAGTGACCATATTTGATTAATTAATAAATTAATTAATTACTTAATTTCAATCATCTCATAAAAAAAATTGAGTAATTCATCCCTAATTACTCATTAACCCAAATTAATCTTCAATTATCAGATTAATTATCTCCAACTATTAATTAATAAACCTTAATTATTAATCAATCTTTTAATACAAAGTAATTAATTACTAATTACTTTATAATTAATTAATTAAACTTAATTAACTAATTAATCAACTCTTAATCATTAATTAATAAACTTAATTATTAATTAAAAATCTTAATTACAAATTAATTAATCCATAATTGTAATTAATTAATCCTTAATTAAAATTAATTAACCTTAAATAAAAGTAGTTAATTAATTCTTAATAAACTTTCATTATAAATTTATAACCCCTTTTAATTATTAATTAAGTAAACCCAATTAAAACTTAATAAAACCTTTATTAATTAATTACTATTTTAATTAACTCTTAATTACTTAGTTAATAAGTAATTACAATTTAATTAATCATTAGACATTAATTAAATCATCAACTTAATTAATAGTTAATTAAATAAATAATTATACTTAATTAATTACTTAATTAAACTCCTTTAAATAAATTAATTAACTTAAAATTCCTTAATTAACTAACTAATTACAAATTATAAATACTTAATTATTATTTAAGATTAAATATTATCTTAAATAAATCTTGAAATCTTTTTTTTTGGCAAGGCCAGCCGGTTTTATAGTGGACCGTCCACTATTTATTACGAACGTAATAAAATTTGAAGTACAGGAGCAAGGTAAAAGCACCTTATCTACTAAAGAACAGAAAAACAGCACAGGTACATGACAGCTATGCCACGATAACTATAAGAAACATAAAAAATCTAACACTCCTCCGAGGAGGGAGAATCACCAACAACTGTAGTCACCAAAGAAGATCTCAAAGGGGCAGACCCAGAAAGACCAGAAAAAGGGCGGAACCGGAGAGCAAGACAAGGATCATAAACCACATCATCAGAACAGTAGATAAAAGATCGATCCCAGGATGGATCAACAAGCATGACAGAATTCGTAGTCGCATCCAAACCGTCCATATCAAGAACTATGGAATCACCAGATTGTTTGTAGCGAAGGCATCTAAGGTCCAGTTGATTATCAGATACAAACCGGAAGAAGGATTCATTAACCGGGTTATACCTCATATCAGAAACGGGATCAATCCAATGCCCTTCAGGCTCATCCCAAGCTACAGGAGGCAGCTGCGAGGATGGGACAGAAGAAACAGGAGGGATGACAGGAGCAGCACTAGGAACCACTGAAACATGCGGGGAAACAGGCATAACTAGGGGCAATGAAGGAACACTCAGATCTGGCAATGCAGCCTCAAGAGTAGGATAAAGGGGAGAGGGAGGGGCAGAAACTTTGGGGACCCAGATCCTACGACGGGGGCGTGGCAAAGGTAACTTCGGAGCAGCCGCGGAGGCTTCAGAATGCTGGCAATCACTAGTAAGGTGACCAAAGGAGTGACAGAAAGTACAAATATCCGGAACCCAGCCATAGCGAACCCTGACCTCCACAATATGGCCGACAGCAATCTGAACAGGAATAGAAGTAGGGAGAGGCTTATAGGGGGAAATCTCGATAAGTGCCTTCGCATACATCAACTTATCGCGCGCCACTGTATTAGAGTCAAAACATTTCAGCTTACCAACATTACAAGCTAACCAATTCAATCCAATAAGAGGCTGAAGAACTGAGGGAATCTGAGAAAAATATACCCAAACAGGGATAGAACAAACTTGCTCACGTGCACACGCCACAGTAGGAGACCAGGGGGTAACAATAAAAGGCCTTCCATCAACGATAGAAGGCTCAGCATCCAAAACAAGCCGACGATCCTTCGAAGAGGAAAACTTTAAGTAATACATCGTATCAATCAGTTTCACATGCAAATTTCCACGAAGCTTCCATGCCTTCCGAAGCACCGAAATCGCATTTGTAGGTCGATGAAGTGGGTCCAAAAAAAACCAACCAAATAGTCTGACCAAAATTCTTCACCGTCTTGCAAAACACTCGGGGGAGGAATCATCACTCCATTTTCCTCAACCAATTCAAATTCAATCGGGATGTAGGCACCCGCAAAACGAGGCAAGGACGAAAAAAGAGATGACCACGATTTTATGGGATGCTTCGTAACATCAGTATCACTGCTATCAACAAATCTGGGGGCACCAGCGGCAGCGGGAAGAGTAGCTACAGAGCTAAAAACAGTGACATTTGGTTCAGTATTCTCAGGGGAATTAACACAAACATGAGGTAAGCATTGACCGCTACATGGAAAAATAGCTGAATCACACCCCTGAACTTGGTCAGACACACCATCTACCATACCAGTACCGTGTTCATCAAACAAGGAAGCCTTTCCCACATTACAACTCGGTTTACACAGATCCTGAACACACGCAGGAGCGTGAGGCACGGCAACACACAAGGTCTTACTCGCAACCAAAACACAGGGGCGAACTGGAGAAGAAAGCAAAGGGGGAAACTCATAGGGCGAGAGGAGGGCAGGGGGATGCACTGACATCGGCAACGACGGCTTGAAAACTCGGCCAGAACGAGTCGAAGAGGGAGGTTGGGGGATGGAATCGGGAGGGGACAGGGATGAATCGGTCATAAGAATCGAAACGGGGTGGAGGTGAGGATGGAGCGGCAGGTGGGGGGAGAACGAAAACTAAAGGCAGGAGCAAAGAAGTATCGACAGTAGCCATAAATCGTCAGTAGTCATTAATTTAAGATATGAAAATTGATTTAAACTTTGGGGCTAAGGAAACTATGTTTGCCCTGGCCTTCGGTTGGCCGGTTTTATAAGTGGCCGTGCACTATGTCTCATTATTGTGGCCGCTGGGATTCGAACCGGTGCCACTACAACCACATGTAGCAACTCCACTATGTCTTAACCACTGGACCACTAGAACTTGACGAAAACTTTGGGGCCAAGGAAACTATGTTTGCCCTGGCCTTTGGTTAAGCCGGTTTTATAAGTGGTCGTGCACTATGTCTCATTATTGTGGCCGCTGGGATTCGAACCGGTGCCACTACAACCACATGTAGCAACTCCACTATGTCTTAACCACTGGACCACCAAAACTTGCAAAACTTTGGGGCCAAGGAAACTATGTTTGCCCTGGCCTTTGGTTAATCCGGTTTTATAAGTGGTCGTGCACTATGTCTCATTATTGTGGCCGCTGGGATTCGAACCGGTGCCACTACAACCACATGTAGCAACTCCACTATGTCTTAACCACTGGACCACTAGAGCTTAACTTAATTTAACTTAACTCATCAATTAAATTAAATTATAAGAAATCATTAATTACTTTCTCTCAATTATTAATTAACAAATACTAATTTCAAATAAATTGCTAAAACTTCAATTGTTAATAAATCATTTATAAATTTCCTATTTTATGTTTCCAAAGTAAATTTTGAAAATAACATTAAAAATTTAAAACATTCATACAAATTCTTTAATGAAAACAAATAAATTTAAAGAATGAATTTTAATTTAACTTAAACTATTTAAGGTTTAAACTTACTTATTTTAAATTTCAAATTTTGTTAACTATTTCTATTTTGATTCAACCTATATACATGAATCTAAGGAAACAAGAACATCTTCTTTTCTTCTTATTTTTTTTTTAAAACAAATTTGATTTTAAAATTTTAAAAACTGTTTCAATTTAAACTAAACTGTTAAACATAACAGCTTACACCCTACAACACAAATGACCCCAAAACCATGCTAGTTTCCCGAGCCACAACCAAAAATGCACGAGCTCCTTCCCGAGTCCTACTTCGAGAAAATAAAGCAACCAACAAAACAAAATCTGCAGACACCACCAAGTCACTGTGCAACCTGCACCGTTGCTGGACCTCCTCTGGCCAACGTCGAACCCACCGCCGAGTCATCCAAGCACCCTACATCCACCTACGACCCACAGAACAACAACCCATGCCTCGAATCAAAATTAAGCACTTTGGTTGAACTAAACCCCTAAAACCATCACCAGAGAACCCCAAATCTGTCGCCTTCGATCAACTATAGCAGCCAGAACTCCGTCCATAGCTCGCTGACACACCATGCTTCCTTCCCAAGAATCTACTTCAAGCTCGATGCAGATTTGAAGATACAGCGACCCCATATTTTAGCTCAACCCAAACTAGGTTAAAAATGAATCTTTGGCAAAATCAAACTATTTAGTGATTTAAAAATTCTGTAACCATTTTTACAATACTCACTGATGCTTTACCTAACTCCATTAACCAACTCAAGCATTCCAGATTCACATATTAACAAAAATTTGCATAAACCCAAATTTCAGTAAATACCCAATTACATATTCAATGCTTAACTAAAAATTTGATTTTGATTTTTAAAAATCATAACTTCCATAGACAATTTTGTTTATATAATTGTTCAATCCAATTATGACATTTGAATTTAACAATGGTGTTAGATTTATTACTGAGTTCCTAAATTTCCAGAGGATCTTTTTTTTTAGACATCAGATACTTGAATCTAATTTAACTTCTGGATTAGGCTTAAGCTCTATATTGTTTAAATTTTTACTCACATGCATACATACATAATAGTTATCATCACAGATTTCAAAATCAACCATATATTATCTACTTAACTTTAAATTGAAAATGTTTACTCACCTTATTTATGAAGTGCAGAGGTTTGAAGATGACTGGAATTAGAAATTGCAAAATATTATGAACTTGAACTTGCAGAAATGCTTTGAACTTGATGATAAATCCCCTTGAAACAGAAAACTTCAGGTTTTCTTCAACAATTTAGCTCCAGGTTTGCATGCATAAGAAAGATTTGATGCAGATATGGATTTAAGATTTGCTGTGATTTTGTTTGAGGAAAAGTTCAAGTATGGTTTCAAATTTTGGTTTAGAGGAATAAATGCAGATTTTATATTGAGAAAAACTGCAGGCATGCAGTTTAATTTGCTCAAGAAAAAGGGTTACAGGCTTTGTAAACAGGGAGTTAATGTTTCAGGGTTTAATGACTTGAACATTTGCTTTGAATTGAAGAGCAGATGCAGGCATGGGACAATTTGTACAGGTAACAAAATTGCAAATTTGTTTTGAGGAGGATTTTGAATTTAGAAGCTTCAGATTTTGTTTGAATATTTTCTGGTTTTGGGTGTTTGAATGAAGGTTGCATTGATGGTTTTAGTTTTCTTCTTAGAAATGAACAAAGAATTAAAGAAAATGATAAAGAGGGTTTTTATAGGATAAATTTCAGATTTTAATAAAAATAAAAGAAAATACAAATATTGTGACACTTGTCTTTTAATTTCATGAATGTTGTAACACTTGTTAACATGGTGTCTTAAAACAAAACATTTGTCAAATTGAGTTTGTTTTAATTTTAAAAGAAATTTAAAAACCCTTTTAAATAGATTTCCTAATTACTAATATGTTTCTTAAATTTAAAATTACTTTTCTAAACAAATACACTTATACATTTATAAACGTATGCTAGTTTATATAAAATAAAATCTTTAAAAAGAAATGCAACTAAATATAATTTAAATAAAATTTATATACATATTGCAATACTCATTTAAAATGTTGTTTCAAAAAGCCTTGTATTCATTCTTATTAAATAAACACAAATCAAATTTCTATTGATAATTTTCTATAAAAATAAAAATAAAACAAAATCTTATTTCTAATTGAAAACATTATCTATATAATTTAAAACCAAACTATATTATTATTATATTTTAAGATGTATGTATTTCTTTGAATTTCAAATTTATATTCATTTTCAAAGTCAAATTAAAAAGTCAAATCTAAAATAAATTTAAATAAATATAAACATCTGTTTTTAAATAAGCACATTATTATTTACAAATAATATATCCTATTTTAAAATCAATTTAAAATACACAGATTTAAATACACAGATATAAATGCATTTTAAACACACTTATAAATTTTGCAAACAATATACCAATTTATAACCATAATTAAAATATTATATCATATTACTTGGTTAATTATCTTTGAAAATAACAATTTTATCAATTTTAAATAATTTAAATTAGAGATTATCAATATTTTAAACTCCTGGAAATTCCGGGATAATACAATCCTCCCCCCTTAACAGAATTTCATCCTCGAAATTTAAAACAAAGATAATCCACAGTTTTATTTCTTATTTCAACAAATTCAAACATAAATATCAACTATACACTATCAATCAAACAAACAATTTCATCCAAATAACCAATTCAAATAAATAACACCAGCTATCCAGACACAGATCCAGATAAACTTCCTAAAATATCTCGAGTTTCCCCAGTATAGACACAGGGATACTCGCTCTACTAAACCCAAACTAGCTATACTTATAAGCTACTGAGTTCCCACTCAGCTAGATCTATAATCTACCCAAGATACCAGACCAAAGACAAGTCTGATCAATAACTAAATCCTTCACAAAACTACTAGTCTCAAAACCAGTGATGTACCAAAACATGTACTCCCTCAGAGACACGTGAAATATCTTGAATTCCAGTCTTCCAAACTGGCAATTCAACTCTTCAAACCAAAGCACGATCTCAACAAAAACTCAGAAGAATCCAATACCTCGAAGCTCACCTCAAAATCTCACCAAATCTTATTACTTCCTTTACCAGAGGAAACTCAACAACATCGAAGTCTCCAACTTCGAATTCCAAATTCTTCTGTTACTTAACCTCAAAGCTTCCCGGATGATCCGGGCTGCCTATAGATCCTTCCCGATCAGCTTAACCTTCGATGATGCTTCTACAAACAAACTAGATCAACACAACTCAACAAACTGATCCTCACAAGATCAATCCAAAAATCAAAACCAAACTTTACTATCAACAGTAGAAAACAACTTCTCCCATCTGGAAAAGACAGAACAGAATCACTCGACAACTTGCCTCAGATTCTGAAAATTCCAGTAGAAACTCTCAAATCCAAAATACTGCAACATCCAGTTACTTCTACCCAAGAACAACAGCCACCTTGCTTCCGCTGCACAACTCTGATCTGGAGCAGATGAAAATGCCATAGAAGAACACAGGCACAGACTAAACATCACATCTTGGAAATAAGATTCAACAGAAGTTCCAAGAGATACAGAGCTGCTTCACCAAGCCACCAACCTAGGAGACAATCTTCTACCCAGCTGAATCACCGGTATCACTCCTGATATCAAGTGATTCAGAACTCAAACTCTAATGCGGCAAAACTCTATAACTTTCCTGAAGATATACCCAGAAAGTTCTTCAGCAATCCCATAACTCCTACATCCTCTAGAGATGCCACAAATCCAGGCAAAGATTATCTAAGATAATCATCGAACCATCGCAAGTCACTTTTGCGATCAACCCAATCCAATATCGAAGATATTGTTCTCTCTCCACTAATCAGAACATTTTATCCTTGACCAATTAATCCATCGAAGAAACAGATCCTCACTGCTGCTTCTGGATTCCAACTCCAGGAAATGCTAAGCGAAAAAGATCTTCCTGCTGAAACACAGAACACTCCCGAGCTGCACCGCTAGCATAGATGCCAAAGACTTCTTATCCAAAGCTCTTTGAGAATCTCGGACTTCCAACTAAACACATGCATCCTGCTGAACTCAGCTACAACCCCAAAGCAAACATACTTCCTTAAACTTGCTCCGAAAGAAAACATCTCCAGAGACTTCCATAGTCACTGCATCTCATCACGCAGCTACTACTTCCTGAGGTTGCCAAGATACCATTACTTGCTCTTGTCTGACCGACAGATCCAAACTCTCAAAAATCCGCTCACACGAGCGCGATCAAACTTATACTTCAAAGATGAACTTCGAACCTTAACAGGTTTCCTTTAGAGATCAAATGAAATCCTTACACCAAACTACAAAGATTACTCGAGACGGTATTAGGTCTATAGTCTCGATAAATACACTTCCAATCTCAAACATTCAAACTCCAACAATTGGTAGTCGTGTTGCACACACTACTACCCTATCCACCTTTATAACTTATGTCGGAAAACCCGAACAGGTAACCCAACAGATAGGTAGGATAAATTTATATATAAATATTTAATTATGTATAAAAATTACAAGTACGCTCTCTCAAGAAGGACACCTCTACAGAGCCTAGGTATTCACTCAACCTAATGCTCTGATACCAAATGCGACGACCCGACTTTCTACCACCAGAAAATCGCATCATCTTTAAGAAAGAAAGGGATAGGAAAGAGAAAAAGACAGATAAGAAGAAAGCACCAACATCAGAATCTAAACAGCGGAACGAATAAATTATATTAATCACATAATACATTACATAGTATCATATACATCAGAGATACACAGCTAAAACAACACATACTAGACAGTTATAAACACCTGTCTAGTTATACAACTGATCAATATAATAACTCAGAGAACACACAGCGGAAAAACTCTATAGCTATACGCAGAAGCCTCCTGCTCCATTGCTCCTCCAGAATTCGTCAAGCCAATCTAAAATCCTAACCTGAATCCCTTGGCTACTCGTAAAAATTTGAGTACCCAAGAGTTTAAGAAAAACAGAACAAACTTCGGGTCAGACATGGGTCTGGTGTGAGTAAACGGTTAAAGTTGCTTAACTTTTAAAAACCTTTTGAAAGAAAAAGTATCACGTAAGACTTCCCACACATAAACATGGAAAAGTTTTTACCTTACGCTAACCAAAACATTTGATAGGAAATCCGATGATATTATAATAGTGTCTAGGGTTTTCAAGTAAAATACAGAAATAGCTGGAATGCTTACATCTCACGTTCCAACATAGTTGGGCACAACTAATACGTACAACACTTATTGGATTTTGGATTCCATACAATGGCAGGGCTACTGGGGTACCGCCCGTCACAGTACGTGGCCTAGATCACCGTACTGAGGACCACTCCCGATTCCCTGCAACACAAAGCCGGACCCATTCCTTACTGAACAGTTCCAAATAAGACAACCCCGACGGTTGTATCTATTCAACCGTCCACACAGCCGAAATAAAAGGGACCTCTAGACAGGGGTAAATCTTACTCTCAAGTGGGGGCTACCCACGAAGCTTTGTTGCACCTCCCCTGTTTTAGCCATTTCCGGTTGATGAGGCTTGAGGTTACGATTACCTTTAGTGAACACATCACTTAGAATGCTCATTGTCCACCTGACGATGTTCTGAAAACATTCAATCCCTACAAGTTCGTTCCGGGTTCGAACGAAACCGAAGGCATTATCTCGTTACACTCATTTTGAAATCACCCTCAGAGTTAACGACAATAACCCTTGCACTCTGAATCTCCATCTCGAACCTATAAGTACTATTCCGTCAAACTCATTACGGAATCACCTACAGAGTTATACTGACGTATAGCCCTTACACCTCGAGTCTTCACTTGCTCTACTTGGATTAACGACCTAACGTTTAATTGGAATCGATGTGGTTTTCGGATATCCAAATATGGAAATCCGATCCCGGTCTCATCGAAATCCAAAGCGTGTCTTTTAAGTCCAAGTTGTTTTAAAGGTTTAAACAAATCAATTCAACTATCTATATACACACAGAATAGATAATTCACAAATCATAATTGATTATCAACATTATCAAATAACAGATATCTACATTATCAATATCAAAATAGGTAATCCCTATATCAACATTCCAAATGATAATCTATGTAATCATCACAATGCAACCAAGCATTCTTATCATATAACCATACTTATCTCATTACTGAGTTCACAAAGCATTCAAGACAATCAGTGTCATCCATCATACATAAGAAATGACTTATTCATACTAATATAATTAATTTAAAATGAATTAAATTAACTATCTCTAACACTAATTAATTTAAAGTGAATTAAATTAATTACTTCTTAATTAATTTAAAATTAATTAAATTAATTACCTTCATCAAAATAAATCTTGCTTAAATAACCATTAGTTAAACCAATTACTAAATCACCATCCTAAATAATCAACCATGATTAATTAACTCTTAATCAAGTAATTAATCCTTAATTATTCTCATTAATCATATCAATTAATGAACCTTAATTAATTAATCATGCTTAGGTTAATTGCTTTTAATTAATCAACTTAAATACAGTAATTAATTATTCTTAATTACTTCTTAATTACTTTATAATCCTTTGATTTATTACCCAAGTAATAAACCTTTAATTACTTTAACAAGTAACTACCCATTTAAAATTACTTTCCAATCAGTAATTTACCTAACTCAATTACCTCTGTAATTAATCAATTACTTATCTTAAGTAATTAACCTTATCAAAACTTTATTAAGTAAACATACTTAACCATTTATCAAGTGACCATATTTGATTAATTAATAAATTAATTAATTACTTAATTTCAATCATCTCATAAAACAAAATTGAGTAATTCATCCCTAATTACTCATTAACCCAAATTAATCTTCAATTATCAGATTAATTATCTCCAACTATTAATTAATAAACCTTAATTATTAATCAATCCTTTAATACAAAGTAATTAATTACTAATTACTTTATAGTTAATTAATTAAACTTAATTAACTAATTAATCAACTCTTAATCATTAATAAATAAACTTAATTATTAATTAATTAATCCATAATTGTAATTAATTAATCCTTAATTAAAATTAATTAACCTTAAATAAAAGTAGTTAATTAATTCTTAATAAACTTTCATTATAAATTTATAACCCCTTTTTAATTATTAATTAAGTGAACCCAATTAAAACTTAATAAAACCTTTATTAATTAATTACTATTTTAATTAACTCTTAATTACTTAGTTAATAAGTAATTACAATTTAATTAATCATTAGACATTAATTAAATCATCAACTTAATTAATAGTTAATTAAATAAATAATTATACTTAATTAATTACTTAATTAAACTCCTTTAAATAAATTAATTAACTTAAAATCCCTTAATTAACTAACTAATTACAAATTATAAATACTTAATTATTATTTAAGATAAAAAATTATCTTAAATAAATCTTGAAATCTTAACTTAACTAAATTCATAAATTAAATTAAATTATAAGAAATCATTAATTACTTTCTCTCAATTATTAATTAACAAATACTAATTTCAAATAAATTGCTAAAACTTCAATTGTTAATAAATCATTTATAAATTTCCTATTTTATGTTTCCAAAGTAAATTTTGAAAATAACATTAAAAATTTAAAACATTCATACAAATTCTTTAATGAAAACAAATAAATTTAAAGAATGAATTTTAATTTAACTTAAACTATTTAAGGTTTAAACTTACTTATTTTAAATTTCAAATTTTGTTAAGTATTTCTATTTTGATTCAACCTATATACATGAATCTAAGGAAACAAGCACATCTTCTTTTCTTCTTATTTTTTTATAAAACAAATTTGATTTTAAAATTTTAAAAACTGTTTCAATTTAAACTAAACTGTTAAACATAACAGCTTACACCCTGCAACACAAATGACCCCAAAACCATGCTAGTTTCCCGAGCCACAACCAAAAATGCACGAGCTCCTTCCGAGTCCTACTTCGAGAAAATCAAGCAACCCAACAAAACAAAATCTGCAGACACCACCAAGTCACCGTGCAACCTGCACCGTTGCCGGACCTCCTCTAGCCAACGTCGAACCCACCGCCGAGTCATCCAAGCACCGCACATCCACCTACGACCCACAGAACAACAACCCATGCCTCGAATCAAAATTAAGCACTCTGGTTGAACTAAACCCCTAAAACCATCACCAGAGAACCCCAAATCTGTCGCCTCCGATCAACTATAGCAGCCAGAACTCCGTCCATAGCTCGCTGACACACCATGCTTCCTTCCCAAGAATCTACTTCAAGCTCGATGCAGATTTGAAGATACAGCGACCCCATATTTTAGCTCAACCCAAACTAGGTTAAAAATGAATCTTTGGCAAAATCAAACTATTCAGTGATTTAAAAATTCTGTATCCATTTTTACAATACTCACTGATGCTTTACCTAACTCCATTAACCAACTCAAGCATTCCAGATTCACATATTAACAGAAATTTGCATAAACCCAAATTTCAGTAAATACCCAATTACATATTCAATGCTTAACTAAAAATTTGATTTTGATTTTTAAAAATCATAACTTCCAGAGACAATTTTGTTTATATAATTGTTAAATCCAATTATGACATTTGAATTTAACAATGGTGTTAGATTTATTACTGAGTTCCTAAATTTCCAGAGGATCTTTTTTTTTTAGACATCAGATACTTGAATCTAATTTAACTTCTGGATTAGGCTTAAGCACTATATTGTTTAAATTTTTACTCACATGCATACATACATAATAGTTATCATCACAGATTTCAAAATCAACCATATAATTATCTACTTAACTTTAATTTGAAAATGTTTACTCACCTTATTTATGAAGTGCAGAGGTTTGAAGATGATTGGAATTAGAAATTGCAAAAGATTATGAACTTGAACTTGCAGAAATGCTTTGAACTTGATGATAAAGCCCCTTGAAATAGAAAACTTCAGGTTTTCTTCAACAATTTAGCTCTAGGTTTGCATGCATAAGAAAGATTTGATGCAGATATGGATTTAAGATTTGCTGTGATTTTGTTTGAGGAATAATTCAAGTATGGTTTCAGATTTTGGTTTAGAGGAATAAATGCATATTTTATATTGAGAAAAACTGCAGGCATGCAGTTTAATTTGCTCAAGAAAAAGGGTTACAGGCTTTGTAAACAGAGAGTTAATGTTTCAGGGTTTAATGACTTGAACATTTGCTTTGAATTGAAGAGCAGATGCAGGCATGGGACAATTTGTACAGGTAACAAAATTGCAAATTTGTTTTGAGGAGGATTTTGAATTTAGAAGCTTCAGATTTTGTTTGAATATTTTCTGGTTTTGGGTGTTTGAATGAAGGTTGCATTGATGGTTTTAGTTTTCTTCTTAGAAATGAACAAAGAATTAAAGAAAATGATAAAGAGGGTTTTTATAGGATAAATTTCAGATTATAATAAAAATAAAAGAAAATACAAATATTGTGACACTTGTCTTTTAATTTCATGAATGTTGTAACACTTGTTAACATGGTGTCTTAAAACAAAACATTTGCCAAATTGAGTTTGTTTTAATTTTAAAAGAAATTTAAAAACCCTTTTAAATAAATTTCCTAATTACTAATATTTTCTTAAATTTAAAAATACTTTTCTAAACAAATACACTTATACATTTATAAATGTATGCTAGTTTATATAAAATAAAATCTTTAAAAAAAATGCAACTAAATATAATTTAAATAAAATTTATATACATATTGCAATACTCATTTAAAATGTTGTTTCAAAAAGCCTTGTATTCATTCTTATTAAATAAACACAAATCAAATTTCTATTGATAATTTTCTATAAAAAGAAAAATAAAACAAAATCTTATTTCTAATTGAAAACATTATCTATATAATTTAAAACCAAACTATATTATTATTATATTTTAAGATGTATGTATTTCTTTGAATTTCAAATTTATATTCATTTTCAAAGTCAAATTAAAAAGTCAAATCTAAAATAAATTTAAATAAATATAAACATCTGTTTTTAAATAAGCACATTATTATTTACAAATAATATATCCTATTTTAAAATCAATTTAAAATACACAGATTTAAATACATAGATATAAATGCATTTTAAACACACTTATAAATTTTGAAAACAATATACCAATTTATAACCATAATTAAAATATTATATCATATTACTTGGTTAATTATCTTTGAAAATAACAATTTTATCAATTTTAAATAATTTAAATTAGAGATTATCAACATTTTAAACTCCTGGAAATTCCGGGATATTAGACAAATATTCCCTAATATCTTAACAAAACTCTTCCGAAATCCTAAGTGAATCAAACTTGATTATCTCTTGTTTGATTCTCTGTCACTCTCTCCATAAGATCCTAGTGCTACTCAGAGTTATAGGCTTCTTTGTAATAAACTAAGCGAGAAAAGGTGTGATTGTAGCCTGTGAAATCAATCAAGTGAGAAAAGGTGTGATTGTAGCCTTGGAAATCAATTGGGTGAACTTGTTGCCCGTGAAATCAAGTATCTCTACCCAGAGGGTTGTGAATCTGGAGTGGTGTACCTAGTGGCCTTGAAATCGAAGGTGTAATTATACAATTGCTTTTGAAAGAAAATCCGTACTTGTGTGCGGGACTGGATGTAGGGTAACTTCGAACCAGCATAAAATACGGTGTGTTCTTTCCTTTATTTCTTTTACTTTATTTCTGCATCTTTGTTTGTTTCTGTGATTATATTTGTGTCTGGGTATTGCATTTGTTGGTGATTAAATTACATAAGTTTCATAAAGATTTAGTAAATCCACAAAACACTATTCACCCCCTAGTGTTATTCTAGCCTTAAGATCCATAATCCGCATTTCGAACAAAGACTATTGCTGCATGTCAACAACACAGTGAAGGATGTCAAAAAATAACGATGCCGAATGACATATGGCAACTATGCCGTCTGCCTCCACCCCTATAAATACGAACCCAATGGAAATTTGGGAGGGGCGAATTCTTCTCATCACTTTTCTTACATTTAAAAGTTATAACCCTAAATTGAATTAGGAATTTTGAAGCCTCTATACTTTTGCATATAAAGACTTGAACTATGAGTATTGCACTGCATATTACAAGTGAATAAAGTCAGTTGATTAGGGTTTTCCTTATCACTTGCGTATAACTCTTGTGATTTTGCATTTACGATACCAACATGACTTTTTTCAAAGGCCGAAACTGTGAGCAAGTATATTTCACTTTGGACTTACATACTTCTTTCAGGCTAACACAAGGTTGACCAAGCTTGTTACTAGCCCAGATCTATTCGCCTTGCACATCATGAGTTAACAAGAATTTTTTTTAACATTTTGACACTAGAAGGTGGACTTAAACCTCCGACCTTATGGTTATTCCTTATCGAAATTCCCTTAGCCTGCATATAAGGGGTCTAAAAGATTTACCCTAACCTATTCTATTAGGGAACATTTCAAATTTTGTATAACCATCTTTGAGCAACATAATGACTAGTTTTGAATAAGGATATTATGAACATTGTTTGGCCAAACCAGTTTATCAAGTCACCCATGACCCTTAGTTCATGAAGAACAAGCACTAAGATTGTTGGCCTCGTAAATTATGGAAGAAAAGAAGCAAGTAGCTCTTTATAATCCGGACAAATGGAGTATAAATTCATTCCACATAGGACCTACCACGGTCTTTGCCTAGGAAAAAGAAAGCTCAAAGATAGATAGTCTGTTCTTAAAAATGAGGAGGGTTATTCAATTCAAATCTAAAGAAACTATCTTTGAAGGGGAAATAACAAGAGATTTCGACAAGTTTTCCCAAAAATGGAATAAAGTAATTGATCATTCTCTTACCCCAATTAAAAATCAAAAATCTTTAAAAAGAAAGTTCATGGATGATACTTATGCACCAATCCAATGTTATAAGAAAGCCAAGAAGGAATCAGGGACACGGTTCCTTAAAAAATCTTGATTCACTAGAACCCATTCCCTTCCCACCTCCAATGAGAACATTTACCTTCTAACCAAGAGAAAGCCGACTTATTAACCTTCTAAGAAGAGACAATCTAAAAATGAATGGAATCTTGGAGGTGCTTATTACCAATATCATAGAACAAATGGACATGGAACCAAACAATGTCGAGCTCTAAAAGGAATGATTGAGAATTTCTTAGCCAAAGGAGAGCTTTAAAAGTGTGTTAAAGAGATTTAACAAATGTATCTATAAGGATCAAATACTCAATGAAGTGGAATGCTTCATAAGAAGGATTTACAAAATAAAAAAGCCTTTGATCCTGCCAAGATGGCCTGGTCAAAGCACCTTATAGAGGGAGGCTAGGATAAGCCTCTAGTCTTTCCAATAAGGCCTGGCTAGAGTGTGGCAAGCTTTTGGACCTGCCTACGTGGCCTGGCCGGAGCGCCTCCTAGAAAGAGGATAGATTAAGCCTTTGGTCCAGCCTAAGATGGCCTGGCCAGAGCACAGATCGGCCTTTAGTCCTGCCTATAAGGCCCGTTTGAAGCGCCTTCTAGAGGGAGAATGGATTAAGCCTTTGGTCTCGCTTGAGATGGCATGTCCAAAGCATCAACCAGCCTTTGGTTTCGCTTATAAGGCCTTATTGAATCATCTTCTACAGGGAGGATATGTAAGACTTTGGTTCTGTTCAAGATAGCTAAGCAAATGCACCGACCAAAATCTAAATCATCACCTAAGATGGTGATAAGGGGTTGGATTAAAGTTTAGATCACCTAAAGATGGTAACAAAGGAAATCAGTCAGCCTAAATCACTAGCCAAAGAGTAATAAGAGGTAGTTTTCTAGAGGAAGATCAACCGAATGTAAGAGAAAATCAAACTCTGTCCTAAAGAAGGATTGAGACAGTCTTCTAGAGGAAGATCAGTTAAATGCAAAGGCAATCTTCTGAAGGAAGAATAGTCAAATACATGTAGTCCTGCACCATGGCAGAGTTAAAGTAACCTTCGAAGGATCAAAAGCTATCTACCACGCATAAGTGAGAATTTTGATGACAAATAATAACATTTAAAAGACTATGACTTATTACCTAAGCTCGGGGCTTCATTCTTCGAAATATCGAATTAACTTTCAATCCATGATTTCTATATTAGAATTCAAATCATAAAATAAAGGGAATTTCCATTAATATTTGAGTTTCTAGATAGAATTCTGGACCCGTTATCAGAAAAACTCTGATTTTCTTATCTAATAGAGTTTTAAATTAATACCAGATGGATTTCATGTCTTCTATTCAGATTAAATTATTCTATTATTACCAAATCGGTTTCTAGTCTTCGATTCGAATAATGTAATCATATGGTTTTCTGGTCTCCCATTTCAAAGTTATTGCCAGAAGGTTTTCCGGTCTCTTATTAAAGTTATTGTCGGATGAATTTCTGGTCTTCTATCCAAATGATATTATTACCAAATAATTTCTAATCTTCGATACAAAAGATATTATATTTACCAAACGGATTTTCGAGTGTCTACTCTTTGAGGCTAAAGCTTCAAATATCAGGTTCAAAATTTCTAAGTGATAAGGCCAAAAGACGAAGTTGTTAAAAGCTTAACTCTTCAAATTGCTAGATTAAGTTCTCCCAGAACAAAGTTCAAAGTTTCTAAAAACGAGAATTTTCGGATTTCTAATTTCCCATTAAAGGAAGGTTCTTCCTAACTTTTGATTAATTGAGTTATTAATCTTCTTATCAGAATAAATTTCAGGTTTTAATGATAGGGTTCATATTAAGAAGGCAAACCAATGCTCAATCAAAGGCTACGCATCATATTTGATGCAGCGCATCATGCTTTCAGTCGTAGGTCGTTCGCGAGTTATATGAAGGCGCCAGCGACTCAACAATTTAAGCCGCTTTTCCTTAGGTCGTGTGCCTTAAGTCGCCAGCAACCTAGCGGGTTACTGCTTAGCGAGATACGAGGGAAGGAGGAAGTAGTGCACCAGGATAACGAGTTATGCGAGCTTTCCTTAGGTCGCTCACAAGTGAGCTACGACCTAAAGAGTTAGGTCGTTTGTATATGTTAAGACGATCCATTCTTATGTCACTGAAGGAAGGTCGCTCACCTTATGCTATCTCTTAGGTCGCTCCAGAATTAAGTCGCTCAAGATTCTTGAAGCTGTGTATGTCGTTAAGTCGCTCAAGTGTTAAGTCGCGTGATACTGTAACTTGTTAAGTCGCGTGATACTGTAACTTGTTAAGTCGTAGGTCGTGTTTGTTGTTATGTCGCATATATGTTGTAACTTGTTAAGTCGGCCGTGATGTTAGGTCGCGTGGTGTTCTTAGGTCGTAGGTCGTAAGTCGCTACTGATGTAAATTGCATTGTTGTAACTCGTGTATGGTTGTGTTGTGTCGTATGTGTTTGTGTATGTTGTAAACTCCTATAAATAGGGTATGATGTCACTTGTAAAGGAGGTTGATTTTGAATAAACTTTTGCTTGAGTGCTTTGTGCCTCTTTAAAATTGGAAGTTGAGTGTTATCTCCTTTCTCCATCTTCGGTTATTCGAGTGCGCTCGAATCAACGATTTTGAAGCCGGTTCACGGAATCTCGTGCGCAAGATCAACGTCGAAGAATCGTAGATCTTCTAACACGGTATCATGCGCGATCAATGTGTTAAAGATAGCTAGAATCCGGTATCTCGCGAGATCAACGGATTTGGGCATTTATCTTAGGTATTATCAATCCATCGATTCATCTTTGTATCGTTCCATCGTCGTTTGTTCGTTGTGCATCATTTGGTGACAACTTGTGGTTATCCGCTGCGTCAAGTTTGGTATCAGAGCTTAAACTTAGCCAATCATAGCTAAGCCGAGCCTGTGGAGCCAAAAGGAAGAGTTAAAGTTAGATCTGAGCTATAAGTTGGAGTCATGCATCACTTTTGTAGATCAAGGCCGAGAGTTGGAGTTAAGTTCAAGCCGAGAGTTAAAGTTAGTTTGGAGATTGTTTGTTGATAAGTTTGATCATGCCTCGGAGACGTGTTAATCGATTTCAAAATGTTGAAGATGTGTATAGAAGACAAGAAGCTGAGCAAATGGAACAACGTATCAATGAAAAGTTCGATGAAGGTATTGGAAAGTTAGAGAAATTGATGAATGACATGAATCAAAGTCAAAGGAGAAGGTGACCAATCTCGAACCATGGAGGAAACAGGGTTTCGCCATCGGTTTCAGAAGCGAGTAGAGTGTCACCACAATCTTGTCGAGAAAGAAGAGAATCATCAGTTTCAATGAGACGAGAACACCATGAGTACAGAAATAAAGAGAGAAGAACTCCACGGGGGTTTGAAAATGAATCATATCATGATATTGAAAGACAGGGTAGAAGGACCATGCATGATCGTGGAGATGTAGATGGACGAGATAGATATCGAAGTACATTTGATTATGATGAAGATGGTGATAGAGGTAGTATTCATTATCGAGATCGAGACCAAGTACGAAGTCAATATCGGAATGTAGAAGATGATCGTCGATGGGAGTCGGGGATGAAAACAGAGATTCCAGAATTCAAAGGGGGAATGATAGTGGAAGAGTTCCTAGATTGGTTATCAAATGTTGAGGAAATTTTTGACTTCAAGGAAACACCCGAGCATCGTAGAGTTAAGTTGGTTGCTACACGATTGAGGGGAAGAGCTATGGCATGGTGGCAACAAAATAAACTTACACAGGAGAGAATGAGAAAGTCGAAGATTGTTTCATGGGAAAAAATGAAGAAGTTGATGAAGGCTACTTTCTTGCCTTATAATTATCTGTCTCTTATGTATCAGCGCTTACAAAATTTGAGACAAGGGACAAAGTTGGTAAATGATTATGCAGATGAGTTTAATCAACTGATTGCTAGGAACGATATCATGGAAACGGAGGAACAGTTGATAGCTAGATTTGTTGGAGGGTTGAGAATGCAAATTCAGGATATGGTAAATATGTTTGATCCAAGATCCGTTGCTGAAGCACACCAGAAGGCTCTAGCTTGGGAGAAGCAAGGTAGAAGAGGAGGTGGTGCGTTTATAAGTTCGATCAATCATGTAAAAGGGGCTAGTAGCAATACTAATGTTTCCAAGGCTGTTAGTAAACTGGTTGTCAATGAAGTTTCTAAGACCAAGGTCAACAACAATTTCAAGTGTTATAACTGTCAGGAGTTTGGTCATAAGAGCAATGAATGCCCGAAACCTAAGAAGCGAGCGATGGTTGCTGAGGTTGAGGATGAGGATGCAGAAATAGAATGTTCCAATTCACCACAAATTAAGGAGGAAGAAGAATTATTGGCGGGAGACGAAGGATATTCTGTAATGATGAGGAGATCTTGCTTGACGCTAAAGCAGGAAGAGGAGACTAGTTGGTTGAGGAGTAACATTTTTCAGTCGAAGTGCACTATTTTGGGAAGGGTTTGTAAGTTTGTTATCGATGCAGGAAGTTGTGATAACATCATCTCTACAGAAGCTGTAAAGAAGTTAGCATTAAAGACGGAGAAGCATCCCAAACCCTACAAATTATCTTGGTTGAGGAAAGGTGGGGAAGTGAAAGTTAGTCGAAGAGCTTGTGTAACTTTTTCCATCGGAAAGAAATATAAGGATGAAATTTGGTGTGACGTGGTAGATATGGATGTATGTCATTTGTTGTTGGGGAGACCGTGGCAATTCGATAGAGCTGTGCAACACGATAGAAGGACCAACTGCTATAGTTTCATGTTCAATGGCACTAGAATCACCTTAGTTCCTAAAAAGTGACAACAAAGTGAAAGCAAGTCGGAGGAAATCGAGGAACTAAAGACTCTGTTATCTTTGAAGGAGTTTGTCAAAGAAGTAGAGGATGGACCTGAAGTATTTCTGTTGATTGGACGTGAAAGTAGTGAAACGGTTGAAATTCCTGAGGAAGTTAAGCCAGTGTTGAAGGAATTTGAAGATGTATTTCCTGATGAATTCTCGAAAGAGTTACCACCGTTGAGAGACATACAACATCAGATTGATCTTGTTCCGGGAGCTGTGTTACCACATAGACCACACTATAGAATGAGTCCAGGAGCACGAAGAGTTGAGAAGGCAGGTGGAGGAGTTACTTGAACAAGGGCGCGTACAAGAAAGTTTAAGTCCTTCTGCAGTACCAGCCTTATTAGTGCCAAAGAAGGATGGAACTTGGAGAATGTGTACAGATAGTCGAGCACTAAACAAGATTACAGTGAGGTACAGATTTTCGATGCCAAGATTGGATGACTTGTTAGATCAGCTGAGTGGAGCTGCTATCTTTTCAAAGATTGATCTGAAGAGTGGGTATCATCAGATTCGAATTCGATCGGGGGATGAATGGAAGACCGCATTCAAGACACGGGAAGGGTTGTATGAGTGGCTGGTCATGCCGTTTGGTCTTTCGAATGCACCTAGTACTTTTATGCGAGTGATGAATCAGATCTTTCGACCGTTTATTGGAAAGTTCGTGGTGGTATACTTTGATGATATATTGATATACAGTGGAAGCACAGAAGAACATCTACAACACTTGTGGGAAGTGTTGATGATACTTTGTCAGGAGCAATTTTACGCGGCAACAAAGAAGTGCATATTCATGACACACAGTGTTTTGTTTTTGGGGTATGTGTTGTCCAAGGAAGGAATCTATGTGGACCAAGGTAAAGTTGAAGCAATCAAGGATTGGCCACAACCCAGGACTGTTATTGAAGTGAGAAGTTTCCATGGGTTAGCATCATTCTACCGAAGGTTTATTCCACATTTCAATAGCGTGATGGCACTAGTGATAGATTGTATGAAAGGAAAGCAGTTTGTGTGGACTGAAGAGGCTGATTTTGCTTTCCAACGAATCAAGACACTTTCGACTACGACACCGATTCTTAGATATCTGGACTTTCAGTTACTCTTTGAGTTGGATACTGATGTATCTAAAGTTGGAATTGGAGGAGTGTTAAGTCAAAGGGGACGTCCAATTGCTTATTTTAGCGAGAAACTTTCTGGAGCCAAGACAAGATACAGTACCTATGACTTGGAGTTCTTTGCTATTGTCCAAGCCATAAAGCATTGGAGACACTATTTGTTTCATAAAGAGTTTGTGTTATATACGGACCACGAAGCGTTGAAGCATTTGCAGGGACATGATAAGATTGCAGCCAGACATGCTTCATGGATCGCATACTTGTAACAGTTTACATTTGTTGTAAAGCATAAGTCGGGAGTTACAAACCGGGTGGCAGATGCATTGAGTAGAAGAAATCATTTGTTGACTACGATGAGAGTTGAAGTGACGGGGTTTGATGTACTTGCAGATTTGTTTGTTGAGGATCCTTACTTTGCTAAGATTGTAGATGAAGTCGAGAAAGGGAAGACAAATGAGTACGTGTTGGTAGATGATTTTCTATTCAAAGGAAATCGGTTGTGTATACCAGAATGCAGTTTGCGAATGAAGATTGTGAAAGAATTGCATGAAGAAGGTCATGTGGGAAGAGATCGTACCTTGCAGTTGATTTCTCAATCATATTTTTGGCCTTCCATGAAGAAAGAAGTTGAAAGATTTGTACGGAGTGTCACATATGTCAAGTTTCCAAAGGGACAGCTACGAATGCAGGATTGTATATGCCATTGCCTGTGCCTACTAGACCGTGGGTTGATGTTAGCATGGATTTTGTTTTGGGTTTGCCAAGAACTCAACGGGGGAACGATTCTATATATGTTGTGGTGGATAGATTTTCGAAGATGGCACATTTCATAGCTTGTAAAAAGACCGCCGATGCAGTCCATGTTGCTCAATTGTTCTTTAAAGAGGTTTATCGACTACATGGGCTACCTGAGACCAATGTTTCTGACCGGGATACTCGATTTCTAAGTCATTTTTGGTTGAGTTTATGGAAGATGGTTGGGACTAAGCTGAATTTTAGTAGCGCCTATCATCCACAAACGGATGGGCAAACGGAAGTGGTGAACAGATCTTTGGGAAACTTGTTGAGATGTCTATTGAAGGATAATTTGACGAGCTGGGATGTGAAGTTGTGTCAGGCAGAATTTGCACATAATCATGCTGTTAATCGAAGTACTGGATTCAGTCCATTTCAAGTAGTATATTCAGCAATTCCGAAAGGACCGTTGGATTTATCGACAATTCCACTTCAGAAAGGGGTTGTTAAACGAGCTTGTGATTTCGTGAATGAGTTGCAGGAGTGTCACAGGATTGTTCATGAACCATTGCTTAAGTCAAATGAGAAGTATAAGCAACTGGCAGATAAGAAGCAAAGAAGTGTGGACTTCAAAGAGGGTGATTTTATTTATGCAGTATTGACGAAAGATCGTTTTCCAGTTGGAACTTACAACAAATTGAAAGCTCGAAAGATTGGTCCACTAGAAATCTTGAAGAAGATCAATGATAATGCTTATCAGTTGAGACTGCCGGATCATATCCTCACCGTTGATGTTTTCAACGTCAAACATTTGATTCCATATCATGCAAATGGAGGAGAGGGGCAGTGTGAATTCGGGGTCAAATTCTTTTCAACCAGGGGAGGATGATGTAGCGCACCATGCTTTCAGTCGTAGGTCATTCGCGAGTTATATGAAGGCGCCAGCGACTCAACAATTCAAGCCGCTTTTCCTTAGGTCGCGTGCCTTAAGTAGCGAGTGACCTAGCGGGTTACTGCTTAGCGAGATACGAGGGAAGGAGGAAGCAGTGCACCAGGATAACGAGTTATGCGAGCTTTCCTTAGGTTGCTCACAAGCGAGCTACGACCTAAAGAGTTAGGTCGCTTTTATATGTTAAGACGATCCATTCTTATGTCGTTGAAGGAAGGTCGCTCACTTTATGCTATCTCTTAGGTTGCTCCAGAATTAAGTCGCTCAAGATTCTTGAAGCTGTGTATGACGTTAAGTCGCTCAAGTGTTAAGTCGCGTGATATGGTAACTTGTTAAGTCGCGTGATACTGTAACTTGTTAAGTCGTAGGTCGTGTTTGTTGTTATGTCGCATATATGTTGTAACTTGTTAAGTCGGCCGTGATGTTAGGTCGCGTGGTGTTCTTAGGTCGTAGGTCGTAAGTCGCTACTGCTGTAAATTACATTGTTGTAACTTGTGTATGGTTGTGTTGTGTCGTATGTGTTTGTGTATGTTGTAAACTCCTATAAATAGGGGTATGATGTCACTTGTAAAGGAGGTTGATTTTGAATAAACTTTTGTTCTGTGCTTTGTGCCTCTTTAAAATTGGAAGTTGAGTGTTATCTCCTTTCTCCATCTTCGGTTATTCGAGTGCGCTCGATTCAATGATTTTGAAGCCGGTTCACGGAATCTCGTGCGCGAGATCAACGTCGAAGAATCGTAGATCTTCTAACATGGCATCGTGCACGATCAACGTGTTAAAGATAGCTAGAATCCGGTATCTCGCGAGATCAATGGATTTGGGCATTTATCTTGGGTATTATCAATCCATCGATTCATCTTTGTATCGTTCCATCGTCGTTTGTTCGTTGTGCATCATTTGGTGACAACTTGTCGTTAATCCGCTGCGTCAATATTGCATAAAAAAGTTCTAGAAAGTAGGTTATGTGTCCCCAATAGTTCAATAAAATTCCAAAAGAGAATACAACGTTCATTTAAGGTAACAATCATTCAAATTCAAATATGTATATTTTACTTATTATATATAAGAATTACAAGTACCAAGAAGGGGTATCCAAAAGGGAAATTTGCAAAAAAAAAAAGCGGGGCTCATAAGTGATTCTTCGTTAAGTATCAAGTTTGTGCACCTCCTTTTCAAAAAATGTAGCGACCGAAGGAGAATTGGTAATGTGACGAATTTGTAGGATCAATTTCACCCTAGAAGGAGGGTGAATAGGGTGATACTAATAAGTATAAAAATTAATGCGGAAATGTAAAATAATTGCAGCACTAATAATAGCATAATGATAGAAGCACAGATAATAGCAGAATATTAAAAGCATAAATAGAACAACACAGATTTACCCAGCTTCAACAAAACCCTGCCTACGTGCTGCCCTCAAGGTTTCTACTAGAAATTAAGTAGTCAGACGCTTACACACGTAAACTCGCGACACTCACAATCGACTAACCTAGCTCTATGCTCAAAACTCTGCCACAACTCAGCCACTGAGTTGCGAATTCTCGAACTACATCACCGTAGTTCGTCCCCTAGTCATACGACTAAAATTTTACCAAAATTTTAAAGTAAATTGCAAAAAGAAAAACAAATTAAAACACAAAACCATAGTTTAAAATTTTAAGCCAAAAACAATTAATCTGGCCCAAAATAAAAATAGTGATAAACAATATCCCTCTTTTTCTTTTATATTTTCGACCATATCCTCTTTGTGAAAATGGTTGCTTCCTTGTTCCTCTTTGTTCAAAATCAGGGCTTCGTGATTTTCTTTGAAGTTGTCGCTTGGTCGTTGATCGATCTTGCTGTTGAACCTCAATTCGGTTTGATGCTTCTTCGATCTTTGTTCTTTTCTTAGCTTCGGCTGCTTCAAATTGTCGAGATTGAATGATGCATGAATTGGTACATGAATGCCTTTTATTGATTATTGGTTATTCTCGATTTTGATTTGGGTTTAATGATTTGTTGTTCTCAGTTTCGCTTGAACTCGAATGATTCATTGCCGATGATGTTAAAGGGTTTTTATGAGGTTTAATTCCCCAAAAATTTTGATCGAATATATTATTTGAATTCGTCTAATAATTTTAGGTTGGCCGTTTGATTTTGCTTGGATGCTGGTGATGTTTTCTGACTTCTTCAATTCGTATATTTTCTGATGTTCTATTCTTGATTACCACAGCTTTGATTTTATGGCATTTAAACTTGACTTTAGTTCCATTCTTTATTCCCTTTGACTTCGACATTAATTTTTTATGATCTAGATTGATACCACTTTTCAATTTACTCTCTGTGTGTGTGTATATATACATCTGTTTGAAAATTTTGACCCACGGCTTGTTTGGTATTTGATTTTTCATTCATTCATGTTATCATCTGGCTTTGACTTGTTTGACGTGTGTGTTCGTGCTTGTAGCATTTTCGACCTGATACTTGTAGTTGTTGTGTGATATTGGTTTGTGTTGCATTGCTTACATATCCATAACTTGTTGTATCATCATATACGTACATACATACATACATATGTGTGTATAAGTGTGTTGTTGCTTTGTACTTGAATTCTGTAGCTTGCCATTGGTTGTGATTTCCTCGAGTCTGATCTGTGAGCCAGTTCATGTTGTAACTGGACTTGCCTTTGAGCTTATCTCGTTGTGTGAGCAGTAGTCTTGCTGTCCTTTTAGCTGATGTTGATTTTGGTTTTGTTGCAACCATTCTTCACTTTGATATTTGTAACCTGTTTTGTAATCAGTTGTCTAGGCACAACTGTGTTCATACTTGAACTTCTCTACACTCTGGTCTTCATATGGCGCTGAGTCTGTTGCCTTTGGTCATTGTTAGACTTGAAGCCTAGTGTGTTCGTGTAGTCTGGTGGCTTCACTTGCGTATTGAACTACTTCCTTTTGTTGCCAGGTCTGGTTCCATATGAAGTCACATCTGTAGCATTGTTTCTTCATGAGCATTGCGGCTCTTTGTACATGTATGGTCTGCACATTCATGTGATACTTGTATGCTAGTTTATTGAATATTGTTGGTTTTCATCCCTAGATTCTTTCATTCTTCGGTGTGCATTTGTGTCTTCAAGTTGACTGATCCGATCCAGTTTGAGTTGACTTCATGCCTTCATTCCAGTTTGGTTTAGCTTCTGAACTTCATATGTACATCCATTTTCTATGTCTGGTCTTTGATGATCTGGTTCACTTCAGTTCTGAACTTGTTCATTTTCTTTTTGGCCATTATATATTTGAGCATGTTGTCATTGAGTTCATGCTGTACTTTTTGTAATTGTAGTCTGAGTTGAACCTAGCTTTGCCTCGGGTTTGACCTTATGCTCGTGTTGTGAATTTATTTATATTGCACTTGAGTTCATGCAAATATTTTGGTCATGACTTTATTTGTATTGCACTTGAGTTCATGTTGTACATGCTACTAAGTTGAACCTTGCTTTGGCTCGGGTTTGACTTGTGCTCGCCTGTCCCTGTAGTTTTATCAAGTGTATATCGGTGTGCACGACCTTGTGGCATGTACGGTGATACACTGTGCATATCACAAGTTGTTCATGTATGATGAATTCCGAATATAATGACAAACAACCCAAATAACTGAGGCAAATAATATTTTCAAAAAAAACATTTATTTTACAGTACAAAAATATTTCTCTTTCGATTTTACTGCGTCAATGTTTATTTTACAGATAACTCAGATGCTGGATTCGGGCTGGAGTAGAGTTGAAGATAAAATACGAGTGAATGAGTGACATGTAGTGAGGAGCAAATGTAAATCGAAAATTGTGATGTAATCGAAATTGTATTGTAATTGAAATTATGTATATATAGTGAGAGCTTAATTTTTTACTATTCAAAATCGTAATAACATATTTGTTTGAATAAAATATTTGTTTAAATTCAAATTCTATGTTATTCATTTTATTCGGCAAATATTTATTTAATTATGTGAAAAATAAAATAATACAATAACAAATACATTTAAATGAATATATATATATATATGTGTGTGTGTGTTTATTATCATCAAACAAAAATCATATACTAGCATATTCAACAATCTCCCCCTTTTTATGATAACAAGCATATATTTAAGATTTTGAATTTGTTAAATATATTTGATCATTCAATTTGCTCCCCCTATTTGAATGCTCCCTCTCTACAACAAAGCTCCCCTTCATATATGCATGAAAATAAATAAAAATATGCAAATGAACCTAGATGAAAATAGAAAATAGAAAATAAAATATTTGACCTTTGTTTGCCAAAATCTTAACTTTTCTCTCCTCCTTTTGTTATCAGCAAAAGAGTAATAGTGTTAGAAAAATAGAGATAAAGTGATAGAAATTAATACAACATTAATACTCAATCGAGTATAAATATTAACTTTCAATAAAAAAACAAACAAAAATCATAAATACTCTGTTAGGCGCATATTCCACTTTAGAATGATAGGGATGATGTAAAACCATATAGCTGTGTCTATTTGTGGTACATTTATACCAGGAATTAGGATATCTACTAACCATGCATAATCGTTGAGACTTTTAAATGAGATTAGTAGTATTCCCAAATTAAAAAAAATAATTCAAGCATCTACTAACCACGTATAACCGTGAGGACTTTTAAATGGGATTAGAATCAACTTGTCTATTTAATAATCAATTTTCATATGTGTTCCATACATGCATAACCGTGAAGACTTTTAAATGAGCATGAAAGCACATAATAAAAAATTCCAAGTAAATCACGCATGCATAACTGTAAGGACTTTTTAATAAGAGTGAATATTTTGGATGTTTTTATTAAAAAATGAAATGAAAATGAATAATTATCCGTTTATAATACCACATATTGACATACTATATTGGATTTTGACAAGTGATGGTTGTTAGAAATATGATAGCAATAGAGATGGTCATGGAATTTCTACCGATCAAAAGTTATTATAAATCTTGTTTAAAGTTTTTAAAGAAATTTACTAGATATACTGTCTCAAGTTGTAATATATGATTAATATCAACACTCATTACTTTTTCAATTATTATTTATCTTTTTGATAATCAGTAGGGAGTCAGATTAGTTAATGTAGTCATTTAAAATCAAATCCATAATAATTATTATTATAAAATCAAATTTCCTAAAATGACTAATCTGAAACATGGTCAACAAAAACTATTTTCTTAAAGGGGTTTTATAAGAAAAAATGTCTGTTAATTGAAAATCAGTTGAAGTGAAAAATATGCAGATATTTTATTTGAAAACGGTGCAACTTCTGAATGTCTTAACATAAATCACGTTTCACTAGTAATTTTTCTATCAACTAGATTACCAGTGGAATCTGCATTTGAATTCCCCTTTTAGACTCAAGATTATCATTTTCAAAAATTAAAATAAGTGAAAATCAATTTTCTGTGAGGTGGTTTTGTGAAAATGACTTCAAGTTAAAAATCGATATAAATAATTGCAAAAATGATTTTAATATGAGATGAGATGATATTAGATACCACTTGTATTTAAGATATTCATGGTGATAATATGTGAAGAATACTTCAACAATGTCGACCAAAATATGTGAATAAAAATTGAGTTGAGAGATCATATCTCACTTTCCTTTGATGTCATGATATCCAAAATGCGATAATCTGCATCTAAACTTTATAGGCTAAGGAACATTTAAATTTTAGTTTATCAATTACTTAGAGTAACTTGAAATATACCTCCATCAAAGTTGTTCCTTAGCCCACTTGTGTGTCTAAATTTTGGAGAAGGCAAGTGGTCTAATTAAGGATGTAGGACCACTATTATTATCTATTGAACTCTTTGGTACCAAATTTGTCTATATAACAAACTGTTAGTACTCCAATTGTACTATTGGGAATCCAATTCTGTTTAAATTTCAAACCATTTATATTCGTACCTTTTGGAATCCATATTTGTTTAACAATTTTGTATATGTATATATTTCGACAATTATTCTTGTCATGTCCAATATTTTCACACTTTACGTATTCGGGATCACAATTTTTCCATTAACAGTGTTATTAGTTATTTGTTCATATGTTGACACTTTTGCAAATCCAAATCCATTCCTTTTATTCCTGAAGATTGATTTTCTAAGAGTATATTAAATGATTTATCTCTAGTGAAAATTTTTCGAGTAACCAACTCATGTTTATTAACTTTGGATTTTAAAAGTTTATTTTCATTTTTTAGCTTCGAACAACAACTAATGGTACTACCTCTCTTTTTAAAACTATTCATTTTTAATCGCATATTTTCATTTTGAAGCTCTCTAATTTTATCCTCAATTTCTAGCATCTCAGTTTCAAAAAGTTGGAGTTTTTAAATTCAATTTTTTCAAAATCCTTAATTTTTTCAATCTCCTTTTCGAACTCGTGATTTAATCGAATAATTTCAGATTTGTTCAAAACCATGTTTTCTATTTCAAGGGTTTTGAAATTTTCATCTCATTTAATTTCTTTCAAAAATCGCACATTTTGAAATTTCCGACTACTTAAAGCTATCTAACTCTTTTTTCAAAATGTTTTTTTACAAATCAACTCAGTTTTGTTTTTCTCCCGTGTTAAAATTTCATTTTCTAACTTTTGAAAGTTTTCATGAAAACAGGCAAATTCTTCTTCATGGTCCAAACAACTTTTGCAGTTAGAACTTTTATTTTTCTTAATATTTTTAAGCTCATTTTCCAAATCATTATTTTTTGATGAAGTTTAGCTTGTTCCCTTTCCAACATATTGTTTTTCAACTCAAGAGCTTTATTATTTTCAATTAATTTTCGGCACAAGAGAACTAAATCATTGAATAGAAAACCACTTATCTCATCGGCTATTGAATCTTCGTCACTGCTGTCTTTTGCCAATCTTGTTAAGCACGTTTCTTTAACTGAGTCGATTATGGAGACTTCTCATTGTTGTTGACTTTTGCACCATATATTGCATTAAAAGTATTCCAGATTTCCTATGCATTTTAAAAATGAGAGATAAAGTTAAAATTATCTTGATTAATATGAGAATATACCATATGCATAGCAAAAGCATTAATCGAAGTATTTTTATCATCTATTATATCACACTCATTTTCAATAATATCTAAACATTTAAAATTAACAGATTTTAAATAAAATTTCATTTTTAAAATTTTCCAATTAAAAAAATCTTTCCATCAAAAATAGGAGGAATAATACTGGATGGACCCTCGGCAAAGGCATTATTAAAAGAAGCCATTTAAAAAATCAAAATTTTAAAACAATAATTTGTTTTTGAAAAATCAAAATTTTTAAAAACAATAATTTGTTCCTAGCTTCGATACCACTTGTAGGATCGATTTCACCCTGGAGGGGGGTAAATAGGGTGACACTAATGATTAAAAAAATTAATGTGGAAATATAAAATAATTGCAGCACTGATAATAACTGAATAATAGCAGCACAGATAATAGCAGAATATTAAAAGCAGAAATAAAACAACGCAGATTTACCCAGCTTTGGAAAAATCCTGCCTGTGTGCTGCCTCTAAGGTTTCTACTAGAGATTAAGTGGTCAGACACTTACACAAGTAAACTCGTGACACCCGCTATTGATTAACCTAACTCTACGCTAAAATCCTGCCACAACTTAGCAATTGAGTTGCGAATTCTCAAACTACACCACCATAGTTCGTCTCCTAGTCACACGACTAGAATTTTACAAAAATTTGAAAGTAAATTGCAAAAAAGAAAAACAACTTAAAACACAAAATCCTAGTTTAAAAATATAAGCCCAAAAATAATTAATTCAGCCCAACATAAAAGTAGCGATAAACAATATCCCTCTTTTCCTTTTATATTTTCGACCGTATCCTCTTTGTGAAAATGGCTACTTCCTTGTTCCTCTTTGTTCAAAATTAGGGCTTTGTGATTTTATTTAAAGCCGCCGCTTAGCTATTGATCGATCTTACTGTCGAACCTCAATTCAGTTTGGTGCTTCTTCGACCTTTGTTCTTTGCTTAGCTTCGGCCGCTTAAAATTGTCGAGATTGAATGATGCATGAATCGATACGTGAATGCCTTTTATTGATTATTGGTTATTCTCGACTTTGATTCGAGTTTAATGATTTATTGCTCTCTGCTTTGCTTGAACTCGAATGATTCATTGTCGATGATGTTAAAGGGTTTTTATAGGGTTTAATTCCCTAAATTTTCGATCGAATATATTATTTGAATTCATCTGATAATTTTAGCTCGGCCTTTGATTTTGCTTCAATGTTGGTGATGTTTTCCGACTTCTTCAATTCATATATTTTCTGATGTTCTATGCTTGATTACCACGGTTTTGATTTTCTGGCATTTAAACATGACTTTGATTCCATTCTTTATTCCCTTTGACTTCGGCATTAATTTTTTGATGATTTGGATTGATACCACTTGTTTAATTTACTGTATATATATATGTATGTATGTATATGTATATGTATATATGTTTGAAAACTTTTGACCCACGGCTTGTTTGGTTTTTGGTTTTTCATTCATACATGTTATAATTTGGCATTGACTTGTTCGACATGTATGTTCATGCCTGTAGCATTTTTGACCTGATACTTGTAGTTGTTGTGTGATATTGGTATGGGTTGCGCTACTACATATCCATAACTTGTTGTATCACCATGTATGTACATACATACATATGTGTGTTTGTATATGTGTGTTGTTGTTGTGACTGGAAGTCTGTAGCTTGCCATTGGTTGTGATTTACTCGAGTTTGATCTGTGAGCCAGTTTATGTTGTAACTGGACTTGCCTTTGAGCTTATCTGGTTGTGTGAGTAGTAGTCTTGTTGTCCTTTTCGCTGATGTTGATTTTGGTTTTGTTGGATCCATTCTTCACTTTGATATTTGCAGTTTGGTTTTGTAATCAGTCGGCTAGGCACAACTATTTTCATACTTGAACTTCTCTGCACTCTGGTCTTCATATGGCTTTGAGTATGTTGCCTTTGGTCATTGTTAGACTTGAAATCTAGTGTGTTCATGTCGTCTGGTAGCTCCACTTGCATATTGAGCTGCTTTCATTTATTGCCAGGTCTGGTTCCATATGAAGTCACATTTGTACGTTGTTTCTTCACTAGCATTGTGACCCTTTGTACATGTGTGGTCTGCACATCCAAGTTATACTTGTATGCTAGTTTGTTGAATATTTTTGGTTTTCATCCCTAAATCCTTGCATACTCCAGTGTGCTTTTGTGTCTTCATGTTGACTTATCTGGTGCAGTTTGAGTTGACTTCATGCCTTCATGCCTTCATTCTAGTTTGGTTTAGCTTCTGAACTTCATCTGTATATCCATTTGCTATGTCTGGTCTTGGATGATCTGGTTCACTTCAGTTCTGAACTTGTTCATTTTCTTTTTGACCTTTGTATATTTGAGCATGTTGTCATTGAGTTTATTTTTACTATTTATAATTGTAGTCTGAGTTGAACCTAGATTTGCCTCGGGTTTGACCTTGTGCTCGTGTCGTGGCTTTATTTGTATTGCACTTGAGTTGAACCTAGCTTTGGCTCGTGTTTGACCTTGTGCTTACCTGTCCCTGCAGTTTTATCAAGTGTATATCAGTGTGCATGGCCTTGTGGCATGTACAGTGATACACTGTGCATGTCACAAGCTGTTCGTGTATGATGAATTCAGAATATAATGACGAACAACCCAAATAATTGTGGCAAATAATATTTTCAAAAAAACATTTTATTTTACACTGCAAAAATATTTCTCTTTCGATTTTACTGCGTCAGTGTTTATTTTATAGATAACTCAAATGCTGGATTCGGGCTGGAGTAGAGTTGAAGATAAAATACGAGTGAATGAGTGACATGTAGTAAGGTGCAAATGTAAATCGAAAATTGTGATGTGATTGAAATTGTATTGTAATTGAAATTGTGTATATATAGTGAGAGCTCAAATTTGTACTATTAAAAATTATAATAAAATATTTGTTTGAATAAAATATTTTTTGAATTCATTTCTGTGTTATTTATTTTATTCAGCAAATATTTATTTAATTATGTGAAAATAAAATAGTACGATAACAAATACATTTAAATGAATATATATACATATGTTTATTATCATAAAAAAAAATCATATACCAGCATATTCAACAGAATCGCCTCATGCAGAAGTTGTTTAAGCTTCTTTTCTTTTCTCTGAATAATGTTCGTAGCGTTAATCGAATCAACTTGAATTTCCATTGCATGATTGAGCAATTTTATTGGCCCCTTTTAAAGTCTGAATCTCGCTTTTTAGTTTCTTCATTTCTAGTCTTAGAGCATGTGCATGTTTTTCACACTCAAGTTTCTCCTCCTAACCCTAATAATTTATTAAGACAAGAAACTTTGTCACCCATTGCTTGTTCAAAAATTAAACGCATTCATATCTGGCGACTCCACCGAGCAATCTTGCCATCATCTAGACTCGATGGTGGGTTCAACAAAGTAGAAAATCTTTCTTCGCCAAACAATAGGGTAGAAGTAGAAATGCTGGATTTGCCTCCACTCGCAATAAGTTCTCAGGATTGACAAGATACTTGACTTTTCACTAAGTCTACGTCAAGTTACATAATCCTTTGATAAAGTCTAACAATTTCTGCATCATCGTTAATTTTTTGGATTGAAAGTTTAGACTGACCAATCGCACTCATGCTTCCTTTCAGCTATAAAATTTCTCAATCTTTCTCTTTGATTTTCTCTTCCAAGTCAGAAACTATCTCCTTCACACTACTTAATGTAGATTTCAATTGATAAAACTTTTTATGCCATTTTTATGCATCCAGGTTATTTGGAGACAACAAAGCTGAAGTGTCTTGAGAAGAACGTTTCACCTCAATGAATATTTAATCTTAGATGTGATATTGTCCAATCAAGAAAGACGATTTGGACTACTAAGTGTAAGTGCTAGTTGTTTTTCCTAATAAAATAAGTAAACAAAAGAAGAAATTAACACATAAGAAAATGTATTCCTTATTATCAACAAGAAAGTTTACAAGCATAAGCAGATAATAGTTCTATATTCTTAAAGTTTGAAGATAGCAGTGTGACCCCTTTTTAAGTGATATTGGAGACAAAGAAAGGGTATAGTCAAAAGGAACTTTAAACCTTGGAGGGGTATTAATAGGAGAGAATTGATGGTAGACCCATTTTCCAACCTAAGGGTTGATCTCGCCACATAACAACTTAGCATGATTTTTTCGTATTTCACCATGCAGTTTAACCTTCTCATCACCCAAGAAATCAAAGCAAAAGTGTGGAAACCGTGTGTAAACCTCATGGAGATCTCTAAGGAAATAATATTCACAAGACGAGAAGTTTTGGGAACTAACGATTTCTCTTTAAAATAGGATTTATAGGAGAGAATTGATGGTAGTCCCATTTTCCAACCGAAGGGTTGATCTCGCCCCATAGCAACTTAGCAAGATTTGTTCGTATTTCACCATGCAATTTAACCTTCTCATCACCCAAGAAATCAAAGCAAAAGTGTGGAAACCGTGTGTAAACCTCATGGAGATCTCTAAGGAAATAATATTCACTAGCCGAGAAGTTTTGGGAACTAGCCGAGAAGTTTTGGGAAATAATATTCTCATGGAAAGCTCCACGGAAACGAGACTAGACGACGATTCCGTAATCTATAGGATTTATGAAAAATAGACTAAGTTACGAAGAAATAAAAACACTTCAATTCATAAAACTATCCGAGTTACACATTGAAAACAAAATCACTTGAGTTCATATAATATTGACCCTATGTAAAAGTTGAAAATATCTATTCTTATTAAATTTAACTTTCTCGGAAGGAAGAGTGTTTTGAGAAAGAGAAACGATCGCAACCTTAGGAAGATTCTAGCATTCTCTCGATGTGGATCGGTTCCACGCTCATCCAAATATGTACTATGCAAATGTGTGAGCAAACCTCCACTTTTTCCCCTAAGAATGAAAAATCAGTAAGAAAATTTCTAGAGAAAACTTTATAAAGGAATTCCACAAAGTATCCCTACCATTAATGAGCCTCCAAAATAGAATTGTTAGCTATGATTTTCCCTTATGACTCTCTCCCGATAAAGGCGAGACTTCTTCAGTAATGGGGCTACAGGTTTCTCCTTAAAGTTCCTTAACCATGTGGCATAAATAGGAAGAGGTCTATACTTATCAGATAATTTGTTATGCTCCTCAATTACCCTTTCAAGTTATCTATTCAATTGATACACCTCCCACTTGCTCTTTTCATGTAGATTCTCATAGTAATATTTGGATCTTTTCCTTAACTAACATAATAAACTTATTAATTAGGGGTCGACAAATAACTTTAAACATTTAAATAATGAATTCCAAACCTATGTGATTGAAACCCGAGAAGTTGGAACTTAAGCTTTTTCTTTAGGCTGTCGACGGGGGAAATAACATCTTTTGGAGTGATATTTTCCTATGAACCACCCTGAATATCAGGTAAAATTGAAAAATCTGCATCATGGGCAGACGATTCGGACCACCTAATCCATTGCCTCCATCTCTTGGCCCCTTTTGACCCTTGCTAGACCACCACCATCTTGATCATCATCATCATTATCATCATCATTATTGTCATCACTATAATTATTGTTATCATTATCTTCACTATTATCCTCCCTTTCATTTGAATCTCCACCTCCTTTGAGCGGGGGGTCTTTAAAAGATAACAACTTCTTCGAATCGACGGCTTCTTCCTTAAGGAATTCGTCATGAAGCGATCCCTCGACTCTCCTTAATATCAGATCGAACTTCCTCTTAAAATTTTCATTTAGCTTTGGAAGGGAAGAAAAATCCAAATTTGGGCATTTATCGATATTATCACTATATGCTACAAAGAGAGTATCTTCATTGCACTTTTCTGCAATTGTAGCGAGAGCTGGCTGAGAAAAGAGGAAACTTTCTCCTTAGCATCTTTTATAATGTCGTTGGTATAAACCAGGGTTGCCTCCTTAGTTTGCACTTTTTTTTTCAAAGACTTACCCATGTTGGCCTACACTTTGTTGGCCCTGTTAAAGATCTGCTCTTAGAGCTTTCACCTCCTCTACCAGTAGCAATTTAGTGTTCTTCTCCTAATTAATGGAGAAGTCCAGTTTTCCCTTCTCAAGAATAGCTTTATCTTTCTCCACAATAATATCATACATTTGAGTTGTAAGCAAAGAGACTTGTCCTTATGTTCAGCAATTTGATTAGAAGACCCTTGAGAGGCTCGTTGAAGGAAGAACATGTGTTTGGCCGCCTAAAACATATGACAGACATAAGCTAAATCAGGATATAAAACGTTAAAGATCTATATTAACCACGTAGAGGATAAATCATATCAGTAAGAGCTGCTGATAGATAATGTAAAGATGGTCATTTAAGAAGGTTGAAGGATGCAGTGGCTTAAAAAATGCCAAGTTTGGAGATTGGATAGTCAAATGAACGAGATCATAAAAACTCATTGTGGGAGTCTAAGCATGAGTCGCCGAAGGGAGGGATTCATTAGGGAGTGGAGTCAAACCAAGCTCCTCGTACAAGCAATGTAAATCAAATGGAAAGGTAAGAAGCAACATGTTAAGTAAGGGATCTGGAGTTTGAACCCCCTCGATGTTCGTTTGAATTTCATGACTTGATATGTCTAAATTAATCACATCAATATTTTGAGTCGTCTGGTTCATATCAACATTCAAATCTTTGACAATAGTAATAAAAATCTGGTCATCCTCGAGCTTAGGGTTTTTACTCAGAAGAAGAGTTGAAGTGTCGACTAGTGCTCTAGAGCCCGCCTTCCTTTTTAAGTCTTCAACAGCCTTAGAAATAGAATCCTTGACAGGAGCAGGTTTAGTTGGTCCGACCAAAGCAGAAATATGATCTTCAGCATTTTTGGGCTCGAAAGCCGAAACGAGTGCGGACGAATCTAAATCAAAAAGGAAAGTTTATAAGATACCGACGCAATAAATTCCTTTAAAATTGTAATAAAAATTTACTGTAGGATTCAAGTTGATTAGGAGAGTAAAAAGAGAAAGTCTTCCGATTATTAATAACCAATGATCATTTCCCCAAGGCATACCCCTTCACCATCGTTGGTTCTCCAAGTATCTTGTGGTTGTCTAAGATCAGAGAATGTTTACGAAGATTTGCTTCCATCAATATTTTAAACCTTTCACCCATAATCTTAAAAGCCCGAGTCAGGGACTCAATAGCAGCAGCGATGGAAGAGATAGGTTGTTTGGAAGTAGAACCTAAAGAAAACATTCATCAAAAAGAGAACGTCGGACGTAACATAGATTATGGAAAACATAAACTTACTGAATACAGAGAAAGACCTCTTGATCGTAGGGGTGCAACATCTGATATAGAAAAACTGTTTCTCCCTATCCTTCATCTTATTAATCAGATGAGTAACTATGCTTTTTAGGAAAGGGAGAAGAAGGTACATAGGACTATCCACTTATTCATTTATCCTTACAAGGTTTACTGGTGAATAAAGAGTCTCGATGCTAAGAGAAGGAAGTTTAGCCTTCCTGGCACGGACCTCTAGACAGCTCGAGTATGTATATGAGTTAGGAGTTAGCTGGATCAGAGCAATGTTCAGACACACCAGAAATCGCAGAAGAAATTCCAAAAAATGTAAGTACCCATAATGTTAGATGTGGATGAGAGTAAAAGAAAAAATACCTCTAGAGGATTGTTTATCCAACCAGAGAGCACAACAGCCATGACGTCTATACCCCTGATTCTATATTGCTGAAGGGTCTTATCTAGCTCCTCCTGAGTGGTAATGAGAGACTAGTTAAGCCTGTTGTAAGGACCCCACCGCGATACCCAGATTACAAAAGAACATTACAAGTAGTGTCTTCTGTTAATCCAAAGGATACGGCTTGTTAAGGGCGATCGAATGTGAATATATCTTTATACTAACACTGACATGTCATTTATACATTTTCACTTAATATCTGAACTGAATTTGACGTGTGCAATATTAATACAAAATAATAGACACACCAATTACATAGTCTCAAAACAATATATCATATAAATAACCGTCGCAGATCACAACGGAATAAATCTCAACTTATACATATACAAATTTTGAGTTTAAAAAATAAATATTAAACTCGATTGTTATACAGTTGTACAATTCTCTAATCTCAATTGTACATCTTATAAACATATTCACAAATTTCCTAAATGAGATAAACTAAGAAGTCAAAAGTGTTATCTCCATGCTAGCCCAAACATCCAAAGAAAAACTTATCCTGTAACTTGAACAGTATCAGCCTGACCTGAGCAAAATAACACCCAAGTCAGACTATCTCTAAATATCCAATAGGGTGAGAACAGAATATAACACAAGAATAAACAACGTATAAGTAAATACAGATGTCCATGAAATAACGAATCACGGGAATTAATTTAATTTAGAGCTCTTTACAAGGCACATGGTTATATACTTAAGTCACAAACACATATTAGTCACTAAACACTGAATTCACAGAATAAAACACAATATCTCTAAGCATGCAAATATCAATGATTAACTGAGAATACGGTTATAGTTCATTTCACAAACACAAACTAGTCCCTAAACACAGAATTAACTTAACATCCATCAAAAGACACAAGAAAATTTAGTTATTACACTAACACAAGACACAAGAATATACATTTATTTCGTTGACACAAAACACAAAAACATATGTATATTTATTTCACTAACACAAGTCACAAGTGTATATATCACGAATACATAATAGTCACAGAATTCAAATATCCAAAATCCAAGAGATCTTAATCCAAACCGATCATAATGATCGTTCAAAACAATCGCAATGATTGTACTCAAAACCCATGGTAAACAAACAAACAAATTGGTATCACTTGAACCGATCTGATACTAAGGATCAGACTCAGACTGGGAACACGGAATCACAAAATGATCTCAAGGATAGTCCATACCGATCAAGGTGATCGTAGAAACCATAACTCGATAAATCTACATTTATTTAGTATTATTATATTATTATGTTCGAAAAGAAATCCAGGAGTAACTTCTTAAGGATCTAGCAACCACTTACCGCACACCAAAAGAGTGTAAACTCTAAAGTGCCAAATACTATCACCTTCAGTAATCACTAGAATTTAACCAATACGCCCTATACCGTAAGGTGAAATCCAAGTAGTTACTAAAATCTAGTAAATATCACTTATTATGGATACCACCGGAAAACCTGAACTACATTCTCTTAAGGATCTAGCAACCACTTGTCGCACACCAGAAGCGTATACAACTCTAAAGTGTTAAGTACTTTCCCAAATACGATCATAAGAATTTTACCAAGGCATCCCATACTACCCGGTGGAAATCGAGTATTCGCTAATGGATTAGTAAATTCCAATCAAATATTCTGTTCAATGAGTTATACCATATCCGATGAAGTGTTACTCGAAAGCATTTAAACCAATCGATAACACTAAGCCGATTAATAGTACTCCTCAAATTAAAGAATTAAGGTTCTCAAAACATTTTTCTCTTTTTAGTTTATTATTTAAAACACTTATTATAATTTTTCATAAATACATTTATTATTTAACTTTATAAAATATTCACAGATTTGCTAAAATATTCAATAACTCTGAATTTTTCAAGATTTTACTTATATACACAAAATTGCCTCAAATTTCTATATAGTTGTATTTTTCACAAAATAATACTTTAAAACCATATTGATTTAATCTTTTAAATCCATATTAAAATAATAACATTTTATTTAAAAATAAATTAATTTTATACTTTTCAAAACTACATTTCTGAATTCCATGAATCTTATATTATTTATTTAATAAAATCGTAATACTTATATTCCAAATCCATAATCACTTTATGTAAAAATAGATTAGATTTGTATTTCTAAAGTCATATTTTCAAATCCATAAATATTTTACTAAACATGCTTAATATATAAAATAACTTGCTAAAAAATCATTTTTATTATTTATTAACTTAATTTAGAAATAATTCTAAGATTTACAAATATAAATAATTCCATTTCGTAAAATTACTTGTATACGAAGCTTATCTATTTATTTCATTTAACTCAAATTTAAGATTCAAAGATCTGCAGTTTCGACGACTTAAATCTCATAACTTTGTAAAACATAAAACGTGGAAGTTGTAGACAAAAGTCTCAGCTTTCAAACAAGAAAAAGATCATCTAATTTGGATTTAAGGTTCAAATGTTATGACCGAAATACTTTTCGGATTTAAATTTATTAACTCTGTCTTTCATTAACAGGGTAGGGATAAAGAAATGAATTTTTGACCATTTAAACTTCAGAATTATGCAAAATTTTAAACATCAAAATTGTAGCACAAAGTCTTAGATTACCATAACTTTAAATATTATCAAAATCCGACAAGAAATGAGAAAATTATGCTTAAATTGCTAACAATGTTTTAGCTCGAAAAATTTGATAGGACAGAGACTATTACTCAGTTAAAAACCTGATTTTGATTTAGAATTCTAAAAAAATTTCGGAAAGCGATTAAAACAAAAATTCTTCCTTAGGGAATTAGTTTTCTACAGAAAAAGGTTCAACACAATTGGATTCGTCAATCAAAAGTTGTGTCCATTTTACTCTCAAATATTAACTCATAAAACTTTTATATGGCTGTGCTATAACATCAGTTTCAAACTCAATTTCAACCCATTAAATAGCAAAATTTTGAAATATATTATAATACAACTTGTAGCTAATTGAAAGTGCTTTCTATCACAAAAAGATTGAGTCAATTTGGATTATTTTACCACATGTTATTGTTGTTTTACTGCAGCGATTTTTACACCAAATTTCCAGCAAACAATAACACAACAATCACACAAGTTTTCAACCAAATTGCGAACAATTCAATCAACAATCATTCAAACAATTATGTGTAGAAAACTAAGATTTAAAAATAGGTATGTGAGTGATTAACTCACCTTTATTGACTTGAATTTGATGATTAAAACCCGAATTCTCCTATGCTAGCCCCTTCCATCAACTAGAGCTAGTTTAATCTCAGAAATTTACAAAATAACATTACTAATTATGACCAAAACTGAAATTAACAATTGAAATAGACTCTCTAGAAGGTGGAAAAGATTACCTTTCTTCTATTTCTACAATTAATTTCCAAAAGCCCATTTGATTTCTAGCTTTGATTTGGGGATTTGGTCTTCTTTTTAGGGCTTAGGAATTTAAATTCAAGGAATGAAATGTTTTTGGGTTTGATTTCTATTTTTTTATTTCCTTTATAATGAACGTATATGTATTCTTTTTGTTCAGAAGAAAAAACTATAGGAAGCTATTTGATTACTTTATGTGCATGAGCTTCAAATTTAGGTCCATTCAAATTAAATGAAATCATAATTATTTGTTATAGCTTTCCTTCTTTAGTATAAAATCAATCTAAGCATTTTTTATATGTTTTAAATTTTGGATATGATATAATAAAATAATTAATTCCTTTTTAGTAATAATAAGGTCCTAAAATGTTTTATTTACAATAAAAACATTACTTCATAACACTATTAATAACTAACATCTCATCTAAGCAATAAATATTTATTTTTAAATTAATGAATGAATGAAAATAAAACTTCATTTTTAAATTTGCAGTCTATTTCGAGAAAATTAATTATAAAATACTCCAAAATTATTTAGTCTAAAAGAATATGTATTTATTTTATCCAAAATGTCAAATTTAAACGGTTGACTTGATAATATTTCAATTATAAATTGAGATACTTTTTAAGAAATAAAACTTATTTCTTAAATGAATCAAATCAAATATTTCTTCACAATTAAATTTCTCAAATCACGAATTAAATTAAATATCCCTAATTAAATTTAATTAATCAAGTAATTAACAACAGGGTTGTTCACATGTAGTCTCCTTTCTTTATAGAAGGTGAAGGTTTAGAGCTATTTCTGGGCTTCTTGCTATCCATTTGTCTGCCAGGTGATATTACATGAAGTCGAAGAAGTATCTCACATTTTACAAAATGTTAAAGCATTCATAAATATGGAAGTGAGGTAATTAATTAAACACTCAATTGATCGATGCTTAGTTAATTAATAGAGTGAAAGTATTAGAATTAACTGTAAAACTTATAATAGGCTAACTATTTATTGAGTAGTCCATCTCCAGATATCAAATTTGTAACAAGATGTCGAATCAATAAAATACTAAAAAATTTATAATGAACCAAAAATGCATTAACAACCATCGAATTCATGAATGGATGTTGAGTTTATGACTAACCGATAAGGTACAATCAAGATGTCGTATGCATAGCATTTAGTAAAAATCATAATGGGATTTTAGGGTAATAACCTAATTTCGAATATATAAGGTTGCCAAATTCATAGATAATATGTTGGGTTAAACTTGTTTAAATTTTTTTTAACTTGTTATTGAACTTGATGATGTCGAAAACTTAAACAGCTTATAGGTTAACGACACAATAACCACATTTTGAACTTATGATATTGTATCGGGTTTAAAATAGGATATCAAAATTTTAATATATATATATATATATCAACTCTATAGGTAGTTGTCGAATCTGTAAAAGAGTAATGACAAAATATGTGGACATCGAATCTGTAACATAAGCAACAACGCATCAAAACAAATGTCATACTCCTAAATAGATATGAATGTTTAACTGGTATTCGACATAATAAGTGTTTCAAATTTTAAATTGATTGTCGAAATTCTAGATAGATTCAGAGCTTCTAACTAGTTTTTGAAATAGTGACTAGGGGGTGAAACCTTTAAAGTATCATACTTCAAGTTAAATGTCAAGTTTCAATGTGTTAATAACTTCAAAAACTGAGCAATCGTCAAGTTTTGAAGCAAATTTCGAGTTTCTAATAGCCAACCAAGTTCTCAATTAAATGAGAAGGCTCCAAATTTTCAAATTACCACCATCAAGCTTTAATCAATCAATAAAGAGAAAACCCCAAAACAACATACTAGTTTAAATACTAAGTTTACCCAGAAACATAATAAATATATGATATAACTTACAATACAAAAATTTACAACTAGTACCCAATTATTAAACCCAAATTTCTATTTAAAATTGAAAATCCCCAACTTAAATCTTTCGATTAATTCAAATGGAAAAGATAATCAAACCTTGAAATACGCTTGAACGTCGAAGAAGATCAAAAAATTTCAAATGAGTTTGAAATTTTTTCTGTGAGATTTGATCCGTAGGTAAAAGGAGGAAGAAAAAGAGGAGAAAGTATTTATAAAGGAAAGATGGAGAACAAGAGCCTTTATTTTCAATTTAAATGAACGGCCAATATTTAGATGGAATGCCAACGGTGGCAACGCATTTATCAAGGTGGAAAGTTCTAATATCAAAGAGTTGACTTGAAAAGTCAATATTTCTTTTACACAGGGGTGGCAGCTGTTACTATAAATAAAGATGACAAATATGTAGGAGATATGTTGGAATTCAAGATGCTGAAAGCAGTGGAACCTATCGCACTTCAAACGCTTCAACAAAATGTCAAACCACAACAACCTTGGAGTCGTGCATATGAAAAAGATGAAATGTCATATCTTAAAATAGTTCCAAAAGACATCATGCATATGACAAGCTTGAAGTGATACCGAATGACAAAAGATGCCAAGAAACTATAGCAAAGAGGTTATCGAACTTGAAGGCAAATAAAAAAAAGAAACCACATCATTAAAGTATACCGCAGCAATGAAAGGTATCGCATATATAACCACGAGGAGGGTATATCGGAATTCTATATATATCGGGCCTTTACAGTTATATCTATTGTAAAGCATGAACAAGCGACAAAGGATGTATGGCTTCAATGGGTATGAGAGATATCAGATATTCACAGCTATTAAAGATGCCGCATATCATCAGTGCCATCAAAGATGTCGAAATCCAACAATGCAAGTGAGGATACTGTGTTTCACCAATGTAATGATCAATACCGTCAATTGTCATGTTGTAAATCATCAATATAGAGAAGAAAGTCATGGGTCATCAGTGGTTAAAGTGATATCGTTAATCATCAATGTGGAGAGTGATGTTGTATGTCACCAATGTGAAGACTATTGTCGCTTGTCAACAACATGGTAAAGGATGCCGAAAACCGATGATGCCTAAGGACACATGGCAGCTATGCCGCCTGCCTCCACCTTTATAAATAAGAATCCAATGGCAATTTGGGAGGAGCAAATTCGTCTAATCACTTTTCCTACATTTTAAAAATTGTAACCCTAAATTGAATTCGAGATTTTGGAACCTGTTGTACTTTTGCACATAATGACTTGAGCTATGAATTTAGCGTTGCATATTACATGTGAATAAAGTCATTTGATTACAGCTTGCTTTATGACTTGCATATAAATCTTGTGATTTTTCATTTACGATACCAACTTGACCTTTTTCAAAGGCCGAAACCATGAGAAAGCATATTTCACTTTGGACTTGGATACTTCTTTCGAGCTAACACAAGGTTGACTAAGCCTGTCACTAGCCTAGATCTGTTTCCTTGCACATCTTGAGTTAACAAGGAAAATTGTTAACAAAGTTCAAGTGGACGTAGACCAGAGTTCAGTCAAACCATTATAAATTGTCATTTGTTGTTTTATCTCGTTTTCCATTTAGTTTCTTCGTTTTATTCTCTACTTCGACCTAAGTAGATGTTTGTCCAACTTTTGACATAAACATTTTGGTGCTTTCATTAGGAAAATGCAAATTCCTCGTTGTTTAGATTTATCCTCAACCTTTAGATTTCTATAATCAACAAAGCAGATCTACAAGTTCTTCTTAAAAGGTTCGTGATTACTTAGATTTCCTTATAAATTTATCATATGATCTACCAAAAAAATGGCACCTAGGAACGCCATAGAGAAGTCCATTACCTCCAATCCCATTAGTGACGTAGATAATGATGGAACTCAACACTGAGAAAAAACCAATCAACTCAAGACTGTTGAAACTTAGAGTGCATCAGAAGTGATCATCAGAGTTGATCTAGATAAGATGATGAAAGAAATGAATGAAAGGCTAATTGAAAGCCAGAACGCTATGATGAAGCGAATGAAAGAAAACATGGAGTTAATGATCCAAATATACCAAGGCCATAGAAGGAATAGAAAGGAGTTGTCACCATCTGATTTAGAAGAAGATAGTTCTTCATCATCTAGAAGAAACCACATAGAAAGGAGTTGTCACCATTTATAGGGAAGAAGGAGTGAAGAAAATAAGAAAATAGTTGATAAAAAAATTCGTTTGTGAAGGCTATTTATAGAGCAGTAACGGTCATAACCATTCATGAAGAGATTTAAACGATTAGACACTTCTTTTAAAAATTAAAACTTTTGATTTTAACGATCACCATGTCGACATGGGGTATCCCATGATGTCGACATCCCTTGGTTAAAAACTATGTAAATTTTTTTTTGAAAATGGTATTGAGAGGAAAACAAGATGAAATGATTCTGGAGTAAAATAAACTAATTTTCTTATGTTTTAAAACAAAGAAGAGAAGAAAAATATATTTTTAGAATGTATATATAAATTTGATTTTAAATCTCATGTGTGTGTGTGTATATATTATAAAAAATATTTAAAAATCAGAAGATAGTTTAAAAAAACAAATGAAGTTTAAAACAAGAGTTTATTTAAATACAAAAAACAAGAAATATTTTAAGGCTAAAACATCTTTTTGAAAATCATTTGAAAAGATAATTTTTAAGGCTAAAACATTTTGAAAAGCAGTTTTGAAAATAATTTTGAAGTAGTTTTGCAAGCTTCTTCCTGTAGAATATCTCATCACATCAAGACTCGAGAACTTGTACAAAACCAGGATGTTCGAGGGTTTGTAAGCCACTTGTCGTAGGTTTGTAAGCTACTTGTCGTGGGTTTGTGAGCCACTAAGAAGGTAGAAATGGTTTCCATCCCAAATGAAATTTGGAACGAAGATTTCCATGCTATTATGAAGTTTTAACAAAAACTAGACACTTATCTTGAAATCTTGATCTTGATACTCTAGAGTCTTTAATATTGATATCTCCATTTTGAATCTTGAGTCTTTAAACCGATCAGTCTTCAGTAATCAATACCTGCGTGTGTGTGTGTGTATCCATATCTAACTAGACAACAGTGTTAGTATATATTTTATAATAAGATAAGTTAAAAAGGTTGTTGTCATCAAAACCAACATCTCATTTCCTAACAATCTCCCCCTTTTTGATGATGACAACCTGCATTTATAAAATATACTTACCATGCCATAACTCCTATATTACTCCCCCTTACTCCATGACTCCTCCTTACTCCAATCATAACTCCCCCTCACTCCAGGTCAACTACTCTCCCTTACTCCAAGTCAACTACTATTTTATAACTTATCTCCCTTTGTCATCAACAAAAACTTCTTACTAATAAATTCCCTAAACTTAATATAATATAATCAATCATGATACAATAAAGTAATCCATATATAAGTGTAATAAGAGCTAAGTGTGATCATAAGTATGAAATGTGATCATGAGTGTGATCATAAGTGTAATCCAAAAGTAAATCAATCATCAATCATATTTACAGTAATTATTCATTCCAATCATATATACAAACCACACCAAATGTTTTAAATAAATCTAGTCAGTCAAGTTTAAAACACACCAATCAAATCAAACAAATAACATACAGAATGACTAGACATTCCTTGGTACTTCTACCCATCCATCTTCTCCAAAGATTGGGTCTGCTTTGATGGCATCCCATTCTTCTTTATCTTTGTCGAGAGTGACTGGTGGATTTCATTCGAGATCGTCCTTGTTAAGGGCTGAGATCATCCAACGAAGGGAGTCGAAATGTATCTCCTGCTCCTTGATCATCTGCATTTGACTCAATTCTAGGTGACGCTGATTACGAAGTATGAACGTAAGGATATTTTTGAGGAAAGTGAGATTTTCCCCAAGATTATCACTTAGATTCTTAATTGGAGAAGCCATAATTCAAGAAGTAGGAAGAAATATGAAACAGAGTGATTAGAAATGAAGTTTGATAATTTATTCTAGAAGAAACAGGTATAAATAGGGGTAGAAAGTCGATTAGAATGAATAGACACAAGTTAGTTACATGTAATTAAAATTTGAAAGTGCAATAACTTTATTCCCGTTGCATGTCGACATGAGGGATGGGGGATGTCGACATGTCTCTGCCTAAAGTGAAAATTTGCTTTGTTTCGAATATTATGAACAAATCTATGCAACTAAAATTTGTATAATATAAAAACAAGCAATTACAGAGACAAGTGAAGTTGAATAATAGGAAATGAAAGATTTCATTAATGATTCTAGTCAACATTACATGAAATAATATAATATTAACTAAAATAAAGAAAAATACATGGATAGAACTTGAAGCAAACAAGATAACATGAACTAAAACTAGTTAGATGAAGATGAAGAAGATGATAGTCCAAGCTTTCTACTAATTTTGCCGAAGAACTTGTCGATTTTAGTGGAAATCTTATCCATTTTCTTACTTATTGATCTTGTCTTTTGATTTTCCACTATAATTCTTTGATTATTGAGAATGGTCTTACTGGATGGATTAGCGGGATTAGTAGGATATTCAATACTCTCTAATGAAGTTTCTTGATCTTCCTCTTCCTCCTCTTCAATTTCCATTCCTTCCTCTTCCTCTTCTTCTTCCTCTTCTTCCTCCATTTCTTCCATCTCTTAGTGAGCAAGCCTTTCTTCCTTTATTTTATATTATATATATGTATACATGAGATTTAAAATCAAAATTATATATACATTCTAAAAATATATTTTTCTAATCTTCTTTGTTTTAAAACATAGGAAATTTAGTTTATTTTACTCCAGAATCATTTCCTCTTGTTTTCCTTTCAATACTATTTTCAAAACAAAAAAACAAAAAATATTTTAAGGCTAAAACATCTTTTTGAAAATCATTTGAAAAGATAATTTTTAAGGCTAAAACATTTTGAAAAGCAATTTTGAAAATCATTTTGAAGTAGTTTTGCAAGCTTCTTCCTGCAGAATATTCGTGACGACCCGGAATTTTTGGGCATTTGAAATTAGAATATTTAATTGATTTTAAATATTTAAAAGTTATTTTCTAACTCAAATTTCAAATATCGTTATTTATTGGATAATTTAAATATTGAATTTAATAATTGAAAATTGGGAAAATTGTTGAATATGGAGTTCTAGGCCTGTTAAAAGTAATTTAAAAGCCTATAAAATTTATATTGATAATACTAAAGATAATAAAAGTATTAAAACTGAATCTAAATGTAATTTGTTCAGTTTTGAAATTATATAATTTAAATTGGTATTTAAAAATAGCCTTTCGAGGTTCAGTCTCGAATTTCGACGAAACCAGTTCCATTGAATCTGTATTATTATACTATTATAGGATTTCAAATTTCGCAGTGTTTGGAGTTCACGTGTGACCATACGGTTTGCAAACGCGTTGAAATCTATATCGAAAATTTCAATATAATAACTGGGTCCAAAAAGCTATCTTCTTCATACGATTGAATTATGCCTCGAAACCTTTTCCATTGCGTTCGGAATAGGGGTTTAACATTATAAACACCTTGCGACATGCCTCGATAGGAAGTTCAAAATTTTGAGTTGCAATCTCTAGACGACTTAAATTTGTATTTACATTTAAAAATAAATAATATAATCGAAATATTGTAGCTATCTCAGACACGTAGAGAAATTTTAAACACATATTTCCTTATTCGGTTTAATTTCACACATACCTCCTTCTACCTTTAATAATCATATGTAACGACTCGTGAATTTAACCGGTTTTAATAACGTATTGATTGAAATTTTGCGGGAATTTAAACGATAAAATTTTGAAATATAAATTTGATATTTGGAATGCATCTAGTTAAACATAGCAACCGGTAAATTTTCGTCCGAAAATATGAAAGTTTATTTCGTGCGTAAATTTACTTCAATTTAATCAGTTAAAAAGCGATGAAAATAAAACGTTTTCAAAACTAAAATATTTTTTCATAGAAAATTTCTAAAGCATCTTCTGAGCAAGATGTCAGTTTGTCGTTTTTCCAAATTCGGACATCTTTGGCTCCGTCGATCTTATTGTTATGTGTTATTCATGCATTTTTCCTAGTATAAAAATTCGAATTTTTTATAATTCGATTATACCACTGATATCCCTATGCCGTTTTGATCATCATATCGTGCGGATCCATGCGGTATATTCAATTCTGTATTTTGGATACCGTTGCACATCAGAAACCGTGAAACAGATATCCATTTTGAAGCTTTCGATATTCGGTGACCATACAATTTTCCAATGCGGCTGGCCACTACTTTCCATATTCTCAAGAAAGTATTAAATTATGACGTTTGCTTTTCTCTAGCTTGATTATTTTTTTCATAGTTCAAAATTGTGTGCGACCTTACGTTGAACAGATTAAATATGATATAATTGCATTCCATTACCTGTCTGTTCATGTTTCAATTGCCTATTTCTTTTCAAAAAAAAAACCTGCCTCTTCTTTCTACAATTCCCCTCCACAAATTCTTGCATCGTCCCAACCTCCACCTCCTCACGACACACGAACCCATCAGCTCGTCCACCCGCCCGCACCTAGTTTCACCACTTCGGCCATCACGTGGTCACGCAAGCACCTCCCCAAATCCCCACAACCACCGTGCTCAGCCACCACCGCCCTCTCTCTCTCCGTCGACAGCTGCAACCCCACGTTCTCCACCTTAGCATGGCCGCATCCAACAACAAAAACGCGGCATCCACTCACCCTGGCCCGAACAGACCCAGCACCTCCAAGTGCCACCGTCGTTTTCCCCACTACCTTGACACCCACACATCGCTGCAATTCCACCACCCGCCTCCATGTCTTCCCCCTCCACCGCGCCGCCTTTCCGCCATCACCCACGTTCCGAGCCTAGTTGCGCCGAGACCAGAGCCATCCTGGCTAGCAGCCGCCGGAACCAAGCTCAACCGACCCCACCTTCCAGCTTCCGCCACTTGGCCTCCACCTCCGCAACTGTCTTCATCTTCTTTTCTAAATAAAAAGAGAGGGTATTTTATATGTATGGTTATAAAGGTATGTCTATCTGTAATTTGTTGTTATACTATATATACAAATTATATATTAAGTCTAGCATGTATATTTGAGTGTAGCATGAGTATACTGTTGAATATGTAGTCAGTAGTTTCAGCAGGTATAAATTTATATAGTTTACAGTAGTGGGTATGTATGTTAAAGGAATAACACACGTTATGGTTATATAAATGTCAACATTTTAGGCCTTATGAAGAATAATTTGTAGATACATGGTCTGATTTAGCATTTCAAAGCTCTGTAGCTATATAATATAATATGATGCTTATATGAATTATATGTTTACAGAAGTGCTATACATTTGGTTTTAAAACATATATAGTTTTACATATTGGATGCAGAGAAGTATATTGGTTCATGTAGTTTTCCTTTTTCGTTTGGCATATGGCTTCCTTTTCTAGTTGCAGTTCTATCAATTCAAAGTTTTGTTTGTTTACAAAATTTATGTTTACAAATTTGTTTACAGAGAATTTTTTTTTTGTTTAAAGCCTTATAATATATAAGATTTATATATGGTGGTTTATACGGACCGGTTGAGTTTCGTATATAAAATTTTAATAGTCGAAATAAAATGAATTTTGGCTTGCCCACATTGCTGTTGTTTACATATTTTATATGCATAGTTTGATATATGTACAATATACATTTATTAAATAATAGTGAGTCTGCATATATCTATATATTGGCCGCATAAAAAAAATGAAATGATTTTTCATATACTGTATTTTGTTATGTGTAATCTGCCTATATAACCATATCTTCTGTTGTTAAGAGTTTGTATATATATTTCGATATTTTGTTGAGGACTGTCTTGTCTTTATATTATGTTATATTTTGCATGTAAGGGTGGTTTATAATATAAGTCTTATAAGTTGCGGGAAATCTGTGGTTGGAGTTATATATAAAAACTTATACAGGTGTTACGCATACTTTCATATAAGAAAAAATTATTTTATATAAATTGTGTTTTATGTTTGTGTTATATATATATATTGTTGTATGATGGGTCGGTTATTTATATATAAACTGTTATAGAATTATATATACAAGTTAAATATCATTTCGGGTTCTATCATAGTGTTGTATATATGCTGGTGTGCCTACATCTAAAGTTACATCGTTTATATGTATGTATTTATGCAAGTGAACTTATATTAGTCTATATAAATATATAGTTATAATATATATATATATATTATATTGTTTTGGTTTTGGTAAGTTTACAATAAAGTATATGTACGTTTTAAAATTAAATATACGTGTTAAACCAAGTAATGACGTTGTAATATAATAAATATAGATATTCCAGTGTATGTAGATTTTGAAATAATTATATGTAGATATTTTGATTTGATGTGTAAAAATATATGTGTGTGTGTGTATATATATAATTTGATCTCGAAATTTTATAGTATTTTAGTATGATGGTATTAAATTAAAATAAATAAAAAATATATAAAAATATAATAATGTTGTGTGTATTTTCAGTTTATATCAAACTGATTGCCTTGTTCTCATCAATTCTTATCTATCAGCTTTGTCGTCAATTCGTGCTAATCTAGCCTTGCCTGGGGATTTGTGCTTGCGTTTCGTAACTCAACTTCATTGTCTATCCTCTCTAGACTCGAAAGGTGAGCAATCACTCACGATTAATGTTCTTTTATTGATTAAATTTGATCTCAATGGAAACGACAATTGAAATATGCTTTTGTTAGTTATTTACACTGTTATATATGCTATTACCTGTATCTGTTCACCTATGACATCTGACATCATTATCTGTTAATTATTTATGCGATAATAATACAATTTGGTTGATAATTGATTGATCAATTGTTGTTTTATTGGATGTTAAATTATAGTGTATAAAGTGATAAATATTACGCAATTGAATTTGACGTAGGATAGTTTAGAAAAAATTAAATCACATATGTGTTGAATTTGATTAGTTAATTTGAATAATATGACCTCGTTAAATGTTAAATTAATTGACACGTAGAATTTGGTTAAGAACACCTTGAACCGTTAAATGTATGTTGTATAAATTGTGTAGTATAAATTTGAATAATGGATGACAAGTGAAGAACCGTATAAATGATAGTGTAATAATCTTTAATCTACATGAAAAGATAGTGTAGATTCTAGAGATAATTATACTAATTCGCACAAACAACAATGCGAATTAATACGATTATTTCGGGATTATTTGAATTAATTATTGGATTGTTATTGATTGTTGTTATTGCTTGTTTATTTACTTTAACACTATCCCAGTTATCACACTGTAAGTTCCCTTTTGTTATGCTTTGATTTTTGAATTGAAATGGAATCGGGTTGAAATGATAAATACCCAAATCGAACTTGACTTAGGATAGAGAATTAAATAAAACCCGATTGGTCAATAATTTGATTTAAATAAATAAAGATTTTATTTGAATAATAAGGTTTGGAAATAAAATTGGAATCTAAAATTATAATGAAAAATGTGGATATTTGAAATTTGGAACGAAATATTAACGTGGTAATTGATGAAAGAACATGTTTAAAAAATTTATTATTTAATAATTAAATTTGGAATTATTAATAATTAAGTTTGAAATTATTTAATAATTAAGTTGGAAGAAATTTAATAATTTAGTTTGAAATTATTAAGTTTTGAAATTATTTAATAATTAAGTTTGAAATTATTTAATAATTGAATAAGACTGATTTAATTGATAATTAAATAAAAATTTGAATTCTTTGATAAGAGAAATTGAACTTTTGAATAAGTGAATTCGAACTTCCTTAATAAATGAAATTGGGTTTCTTTATTTATTAAGTTGGAAAATTATTAGTAAGTTAACAAGTGAAATTGAACTTCTCGAATATGTGAAATTTAGTTTCTTTATTAAGGGAGTTTTGAAATTTGTAACTAAATAAATAAATTAAATTTCTTTAGCAAGAAATAAAGCGCGTTTTATTGAAACAAATGTAAGGCTTGTAATTTAAAGAATTTGATTGGCAAATTTAACTTAATTAAATTTGTAAGCTTTGATATAATGAAGTTGAACGTAAGTAATTGGTTTAACGAATTGGAAATTAAATGAAAATTGTTTTAGATGATAAATTAGCTTAACGAATATTGAATGAAATCGATAAATGAATTTTAAATTGATTTGAACATTAAATTAAATTAATTTAAATGATTTCGGAAGAAAACTTATATACGAACTTGAATTAATATTTGAATTATTTAAATAAAATTGAAATTGAATTGTAAGACTTTGTGATGGTAATTTGGTAGTTTTGAAACATAGATTTTGGAAATCGATATTGAAAGACAAATGAAATGTTGATCTATGAACTCAAATTGAAATTGAATTTGATTTGGTTTTGAAATATATAAACGACCAATCGGTGTAATAATTACGAAGTTATTCAAGAAACCGGAATCGGTTATGGACATATTCTCTGTCTAAACCGAAAATCACTTTAATAACTATACGCGGAGTGATGATCCAGAATGAAGTGGTTGGAATGATGTACATGATGACTGAAGAAAGAGAACGATAATGGATAGCCTTGACACTTGTGTGTCAAATTGGAAATGACCAAAACAGGAGCCGTGCCTGGCCAAATGGGGTTAGCCACCTCGAGCGAACTCACTTCTTCGAATACTACTCATTACTTGTCATTGATTTGTGCACCCTCGTACTTTTGGAAGTGTTGTTTCGCGGTGTTGCGATCGCTGTGGCGATGCGTTTTCACCAGTCTGGATCAGGCAAACGGTAGTTTCACTACCTTGGGTATTGCCTCATGTGCCTTGTCATACTTGTATCCCTATATACGCGACCACTACGAATTTGTTTTGTGTTATACCTATGGAGTACTCCTTGATATCCCACTAGTTTACGGTGGATTTTACAGTGCTGTATAGACTATGACACTTATATAAAATGTGTTAAGGGGGATAATGGTAACGCCTTAACACTATTTTGATATTTTATATTACTGATAGACATTATCTATTTAGCGTATATTATTACCTTGTAGATAGTTTAACGGATCCTTAAAGGATGGTTATTCCAACGTCCTTTGAGTTATTGTATTTCAATTGTTATTTCACTTGAGTTGGATTTATTGATATGAGAATGTTAATCCTGACACGAGTGTTTTGTGTTTTGCTTTACGCTCGGGTCAGACTGAGGGGTTCAGCTTTCGAGACTCACCTTTGGAGTTGGAGCTTCGCCTGGAGATCCAGCTACCTATCTAGCTTTCAGATATTCAGTTGATCCTAGTGATGTATTCTGATTATTGTATTTGACTATTGTATTCAAGACTTCTGATGTAACTTATTTAACTCTATTATGTATATATAGTGGCTTCATGAACTACTATCTTTTGCTTCCGCTGCATATTATTACTCTGTGTCTGTGATTCTGTGATTATTTATTTATAGTATATCTGAGTTTTGCCAAATTTAAATTAACAATTCGGTATTTTGAATTATTCAAGTCCGATATGTGTGGATGCGAATAGTCCAAAATAGCGGGTCGTTACAGTTGGTATCAGAGCTTTTGGCAGCTCTAGGCAAAACTTAGTATATAGGGTAAATGTATTTACAGAAACACTTTCATTCGAGTTTCAATCTCTTCCTTTTTGACTCAATTCCTTTGAATTTTGGAACGTTCCCTAAGTTCCAAAATTCATTCTTGTCCCTCACTATTCGTCTTCTTTCAATTCTGGAGCATCCCACAACTCCACTCTGAATGATCTTTATAACGAATCGGCGGTCTCGCCAATCTTCGAATGATTTGAAAGGGGGTAAACTCCTTTACAATAAGCATTGATTTACCGGAGATTTCTGTATCCTCGGTTTACGATGCCATCTATTACCTGCTATACTTGAATTTTATTTCTTGAGATCGAATGTTGATTTACCTCTGAATTCAGCATCGATCTTATTCTTAAAGTTACGGTCGACCTGGTTAAGGTTGCCCGTGAATTAAATAAGCTTATGCATCTCCCGATTCTGTTAATTGAATTATCTTATCTTCTGTTTCGAACTTATTGTCGAATCAAAATTTTCTTTGATTTGATTTCCATCAAATTTAAATCTCTCTACTTATTTTGAAATCCATCCTTATATCGTCGAGCAAGAAAGTGTATTTGAGAATTAATATTAAAATATTATATAAATATATATTGTGTTGTTTGGGTTGTTGATGTTGATTTGGATTTTCGATCGATTCGTCCGATCAACGTTATCGATAGAATTTCTAAAACACTTGAACAGAGCAAACTGACACAATATTGTTTTCAAATTTAATAAATAAGATAATTTTGAGTGATTATATTATATATAAGTATAAATTTTTCTGAAATTAAACCGTTAATGAATCAGTTGTCCGAAATGATAAAATTTAATTTTCATTTATTGTTTTATAAATCAATGACTATTTCATAATATAAATAAATGAATTTATAAAACTTAACTATAGTTTGATTTCGAATTTGAAGTGAATTTAAAGTTAGAATTTGAGAATTTAATTTTCGATGATTTCAATTTTGATTTGAAAGTTTTAATGCGTATAGTATTTAAGATATTTTCAAATAGAAACCGTTTCAAAGAATTTTAAAATGTTTAAAATCAGTGCTCTTCTCTCCGTCGCTGGAAAATAAATTTCGGTAATGACGGCCGCATCATCGACATTCATTTTCGAGTGTCGAAGTGGAGAGACCATCAGTAGCTCGCTACACTTTTATTTTGAAATGAATTTGATTTGAATTTATAAAACATGACTTGATTTAAAATATATATATATATATATATATATACCGCTCCTCTTCCTTTTGGCTCCACGAACGCGCCCCACCTAGGCGACCGGATCCGGGTCCGGGTGAAGTCCAAAGATCTTGAGCGACCAATCCGGCAGAACAACTCAAAAGATAAATTCGTTTTATCCAAAGCTTTATGTAAAAAAATCCTTTTTTTTATTTTAAATTATCTCCATTACTAATCTTTTGTGTACCTTGGTGTTCCTAACTGTCCACTGATTTTTTTATTGATCTCCAGTATGGTAATCCGCCTGGTTCTTGGACGTATTTCACAGAAGTCTACATCCCCTTCCAAGGTCCCAAGGTGCTTGCCTAGAGACAAAGTAGATGGGATTTCAGGCTAACTTAGGCTTTGTTGGTACCAACAAAGAGTGATTGACCTTCTTTATAGAGTGATTGATCATCTAGATATAGAAATTCTTTGATTGCGGGAAAGGCCATGTTAGGCCGTGTGGTCGACGCGTAAACTCTTTTAGGAGTTCCAAAGATGAAATAGAGGCGCCCAAAGGAAGGGGGCCCTTCTAGATGGAGCCAGGTTAGTTCGATCGCTTAAGCCCGCGATAGAGTAGGCCGCTTTAGTTGGCAAGGTATTTTCCGATCGCCTGGAAGGGACAAAAGAAACATCTTGTTTTTTCTTCAAAAACCCAAAATAGATTGATTCCTTCTTTCTTGTTGCTTCGTAAGATAAGAGTTAATGAGTGCCATCTACCGCCTTTGTTTGATTGATCTTTGGGCCCTCTCTCTAAAAGAAATGGAATGGCGCATTCCACTAAAAAATCTTTTTTTTTCACGAGGTATAACTAGCAATTCCTATTTAGCTGTTACGGAATCGAACTCCTTTTTTGTAGCTGCCGCCTTGAATATGGGCACTCTTGCTTCCCTCTGACTGACGGGATAGTTTTAGTAGTTGAATCCAAGAAATCTCCCGGACCTATTGTTAAGAAGAGTGAATTATTATTTTCATTAATAGCATTTAACCAACCGGGTACTAACTGCTTCCATACTTCGAGAAGGATTTGCTGCTTTCACAAGAATTAGCCCAAAAAGGAGAAAACCAAAACTCTTTATTTAGTGGACCAGCCAAGAATCATCTATTTTTTTTGGACGTGAACCTTTCTGCTCTTTCTGCCCTAGGTCCGCTGATATTAAGAAAGAAAAAAGCAGTATAGTATTTCGTGGATTCACATCCGCCACAGGGTAAACCACCGCCTCTCAGGCCTCCCGGGGTATCTAATCCCATTTGCTCCCCTAGCTTTCGCCCCAAACTGTTAAAAAACAAAAGTTATCTTTTTTCTCTAAGATAGTTAGCTAATTAGCAGTTATCAAAATCTTATTGATTTTGAAAAGGAGATGATTCGCTATCGCTCAAATCATTAGGTTTAGACATTACTTCGGTGATCCTTATCCCCTTTTTCAAAACGGCAGCAACATACCTTTTGTTTTTTGTTATTTCCTTCTATGGAAAGATTCCTGTTGGAACAAAGTTCTATCTTCAAAGATTTCTCGGGATATCTTTCAATCTTTTTTTAGCGGTTTCCCCAGAGATCCTATATGGTTGAGACCAAAAGTGAAAATAATATTGAAAAAAATTGACAAAATGATTTTTTTTTATGGCAGTTCCAAAAAAACGTACTTCTATATCAAAAAAACGTAAGAAAAAAGAGAAAATGAACTAGTCAATACTAGAAAAAAAAGGCTTTCTACATATGCATCGTTCAAAGCAAGCTCCGTTTACTCAATGAATGACTCCCCTCTAAAACTTTTTGTTTGTGTTGGTAGGTCTCTTTGTATGTGTTGTCCGGAAAGAGGAGGACTTCTTTTTAGGAAGTGTTTGAACAGGGTAAATATTTTTCAATTTCTACAAGACCTAGGACCCAACTTAATAAGTATCTTATCGGAAACTTAAAACAAAGAAAAAAATTAAGAAAAAGAAATCGATCAAAAAAGGGGCTAAGGAGAGAAACCCGGTATTCGACCTGACCTATGAGCTTTGATATTGCTATTCGACCGTTAAGTTCTCTAAGAGAAGGCGGCGAATCCTAATCTCTTTCAATTGGAAGGGTCTTTGACTGTTCTCTTCTTCCTTCGAATCTATGGAGTAAGACATCGATTTCTCAATAAGATCAGCTCGCCTCCCTAAGCCTAAGGGTCCCCCGGAGGTATGAATGAGAATGCCGGAAAGATCTAGTATGCACCTTAAACCTATCCAGTCGCCCGAGCTAAGTCAGAAGCTCACATAGCAGGTGCGGATGCAACGAGTTCAAGGAAAAACCTAGCGGCAAACTCCTATGTTCCTTTCATTACGGTATTTCCGAACAAGTTCCTGGATGACAAGCCTAAAGAGTATCTTATTGATGATATCGAGAGATGAGAGGAATTCCTTCTTCCTGTTGGAATGTCATGAACTTCTTTTCTCAGAGAAGAAGCAATGACGGTATCTGAGGAATAAGCATCGGCTAACTCTGTGCCAGCAGCACCGTACAACAACCTTAACCGCACAAGCCTGGGCTGGACGCTTATTAAATCTCGAACTCTTTTCCCGCGCCTTGCGAATAGCTTGATGCACTATCTCCCTTCAACCCTTTGCTTTGAGCGAAATGTGGCAAAAGGTCTAAATAGGGACGCTTGGATCCAGTTGTTTATACCAAAGCAAAGCGAACCCCCAACTCATCTAGGCTCAAAGTCGAGGAGTCTTCCTCTAGGAGCCTAGGGAAGCTTGAGTCTTAGCCGCGAGCGAAGTGGCACGCTCCAGTCACTCCTCCCCTCACCCTACTATTGATTGCTTACGAATCTGAACAAGCATACTTTCCGTTACTTGACCAAACAACCCCGAATTCCGTTATTTCAACTACATTAAACGATCTTTCGAATTGGGCACGACTTCACTCCAGTCACTAGCCCCGCCTTCGGCATCCCCCTCCTTGCGGTTAAGGTAACGACTTCGGGCATGGCCAGCTTCCGTAGTGTGACGGGCGGTGTGTACAAGGTAATTGCTATAATTGACAAAATCTGCTTTCTCGCTACGCGCCTAGTGGTTGAGTACTCAGCGAAATATGGAGTACTTATGGCAGAACGAGCCGATCTGGTCTTTCACAATAAAGTGATAGATGGAACTGCTATGAAACGACTTATTAGCAGATTAATAGATCATTTCGGAATGGCATATACATCACATATCCTGGTCCAATCCATAAATCAGTAACTAAAAGAATAGAAAAGCTTTTATTGTGTCACTTAAGTTATAGAAGAATTCCTGAATCCAAGAATTCAGAATAACTACCTTAGCTTCATGTTCGCAGCTAAGACTTTTAGTAGTGGGAAAATCACTCCATTTCTTAAATAATCTATTAGATAGGCACCTGTCTTAGTATTTGATTTGACTTGGATATATTGTATGTATATAGCTATCTCTAAGTTGTTTGAAGTTAATCGGAAATTTAATCCTTAAATTTGGGTAAAAGATGATTTCAATTATGAATGAAACCAAAATTTTTGAATTAATATTTAAACTTGTGAGAATTGAATTAGAAATTTTACTTGTATAATACTCAATTGCATTCAATATAACTTACCTTAATTATTTAGAAGTTGAACATGTAATTGGATAATATGCAATATAAAATGTGAGTGCGTATAATAAATGTTATTCACTTAAATTTTAATTATAAAATGTTTATGGAGATAAATAGAATAATAAGGTGAATAAATAATAGGTGATTAATAGAAGAAAATTTTTGTTTTGAAAGTAAATAAATTGAATTAAATCAACTTAGGGGGGTATCTTGAATTAATTGAATTTAAATTGAATTTCATTTGAAAGAAACCTTTTGTACCTAACATAATAAATGTGAAATCAAATCAATTTAATGAAAATCTTGAAATTTAAAACAAATTGTTGAATATAAATTTATTTAAATTGAAATTTATATGATTTAAATTAATTGTTTATAATGTAATTCAGGTCTATTTTCTTTTGATTGTTTCTACTCTCCTACTTCCTTCCTTTTCGAGGACGAAAAGTTTTGAGTGGGGGGAGAGTGTAATGACCCGTGAATTTAACCAGTTTTAATAATGTATTGATTGAAATTTTGCGGGAATTTAAACGATAAAATTTTGAAATATAAATTTGATATTTGGAATGCGTCTAGTTAAACATAGCAACCGGTAAATTTTCGTCCGAAAATATGAAAGTTTATTTCGTGCGTAAATTTACTTCAATTTAATCAGTTAAAAAGCGATGAAAATAAAACGTTTTCAAAACTAAAATATTTTTTCATAGAAAATTTCTAAACCATCTTCTGAGCAAGATGCCAGTTTGTCGTTTTTCCAAATTCAGACATCTTTGGCTCCGTCGATCTTATTGTTATGTGTTTTTCATGCATTTTCCCTAATATAAAAATTCGAATTTTTTATAATTCGATTATACCACTGATATCCCTATGCCGTTTTGATCGTCATATCGTGCGGGGATCCATGCGGTATATTCAATTCTGTATTTTGGATACCGTTGCACATCTGAAACCGTGAAACGGATATCCATTTTGAAGCTTTTGATATTCGATGACTATACAATTTTCCAATGCGGCTGGCCACTACTTTCCATATTCTCAAGAAAGTATTAAATTATGACGTTTGCTTTTCTCTAGCTTGATTATTTTTTTCATAGTTCAAAATTGTGTGCGACCTTACGTTGAACAGATTAAATATGATATAATTGCATTCCATTACCTGTCTGTTCATGTTTCAATTGCCTATTTCTTTTCAAAAAAAACCCGCCTCTTCTTTATACAATTCCCCTCCACAAATTCTTGCACCGTCCCAACCTCCACCTCCTAACGACACACGAACCCATCAGCTCGTCCACCCGCCCGCACCTAGTTTCACCACTTCGGCCATCACGTGGTCACGCAAGCACCTCCCCAAATACCCACAACCACCGTGCTCAGCCACCACCGCCCTCTCTCTCTCTCCGTCGACAGCTGCAACCCCATGTTCTCCACCTTAGCATGGTCGCATCCAACAACAAAAACGCGGCATCCACTCACCCTAGCCCGAACAGACCTAGCCCCTCCGAGTGCCACCGTCGTTTCCCCCACTACCCTGACACCCACTCATCGCTGCAATTCCACCACCCGCCTCCATGTCTTCCCCCTCCACCGCGCCGCCTTTCCGCCATCACCCACGGTCCGAGCCCAGTTGCGCCGAGACCAGAGCCATCCTGGCCAGCAGCCGCGGGAACCAAGCTCAACCGACCCCACCTTCCGGCTTCCGCCACTTGGCCTCCACCTCCGCAACTGTCTTCATCTTCTTTTCTAAATAAAAAGAGAGGGTATTTTATATGTATGGTTATAAAGGTATGTCTATCTGTAATTTGTTGTTATACTATATATACAAATTATATATTAAGTCTAGCATGTATATTTGAGTGTAGCATGAGTATACTGTTGAATATGTAGTCAGTAGTTTCAGCAGGTATAAATTTATATAGTTTACAGTAGTGGGTATGTATGTTAAAGGAATAACACACGTTATGTTTATATAAATGTCAACATTTTAGGCCTTATGAAGAATAATTTGTAGATACATGGTCTGATTTAGCATTTCAAAGCTCTGTAGCTATATAATATAATATGATGCTTATATGAATTATATGTTTACAGAAGTGCTATACATTTGGTTTTAAAACATATATAGTTTTACATATTGGATGCAGAGAAGTATATTTGTTCATGTAGTTTTCCTTTTTCGTTTGGCATATGGCTTCCTTTTCTAGTTGTAGTTCTATCAATTCAAAGTTTTGTTTGTTTACAAAATTTATGTTTACAAATTTGTTTACAGAGAAATTATTTTTTTGTTTAAAGCCTTATAATATATAAGATTTATATATGGTGGTTTATACAGACTGGTTGAGTTTCGTGTATAAAATTTTAATAGTTGAAATAAAATAAAGTTTGGCTTGCCCACATTGCTGTTGTTTACATATTCTATATGCATAGTTTGATATATGTACAATATACATTTATTAAATAATAGCGAGTCTGCATATATCTATATATTGGCCGCATAAAAAAATGAAATGATTTTTCATATACTGATTTTGTTATGTGTAATCTGCCTATATAACCAATCTTCTGTTGTTAAGAGTTTGTATGTATATTTCGATATTTTGTTGAGGACTGTCTTGTCTTTATATTATGTTACATTTTGCATGTAAGGGTAGTTTATAATATAAGTTTTATAAGTTGCAGGAAATCTGTGGTTGGAGTTATATATAAAAACTTATACAGGTGTTACGCATACTTTCATATAAGAAAATTTTATTTTATATAAATTGTGTTATATATATATTGTTGTATGATGGGTCAGTTATTTATATATAAACTATTATAGAATTATATATACAAGTTAAATATCATTTCGAGTTCTATAATAGTGTTGTATATATGCTGGTGTGCCTACATCTAAAGTTACATCATTTATATGTATGTATTTATGCAAGTGAACTATATTAGTCTATGTAAATATATAGGTATAATATATATATATTATATTGGTTTGATTTTGGTAAGTTTACAATAAAGTATATGTACGTTTTAAAATTAAATATATGTGTTAAACCAAGTAACGACGTTGTAATATAATACATATAGATATTCTAGTGTATGTAGATTTTGAAATACAAATTATATGTAGATATTTTGATTTTGATTTGATGTGTAAAAATATATGTATGTATGTATATATATATATATATATAATTTGATCTTGAAATTTTATAGTATTTTAGTATGATGGTATTAAATTAAAATAAAAAAATATAAAAATATAATAATGTTGTGTGTATTTTCAGTTTATATCAAACTGATTGCCTTGTTCTCATCAATTCTTATCTATTAGCTTTGTCCTCAATTCGTGCTAATCTAGCTTTGCAAGGGGATTTGTGCTTGCGTTTCGAAACTCAACTTCATTGTCTATCCTCTCTAGACTCGAAAGGTGAGCAATCATTCACGATTAATGTTCTTTTATTGATTAAATTTGATCTCAATGGAAACGACAATTGAAATATGCTTCTGTTAGTTATTTACACAGTTATATATGCTATTACCTATATCTGTTCACCTATGACATCTAACACCATTATCTGTTAATTATTTATGCGATAATAATACATTTTGGTTGATAATTGATTGGTTGATTGTTGTTTTATTGGATGTTAAATTGTAGTGTATAATGTGATAAATATTACGCAATTGAATTTGACGTAGGATAGTTTAAAAAAATTTAAATCGACATATGTGTTGAATTTGATTAGTTAATTTAAATAATATGACCTCGTTAAATGTTAAATTAATTGACACGTAGAATTTTGTTAAGAACACCTTGAACCGTTAAATGTATGTTGTATAAATTGTGTAGTATAAATTTGAATAATGGATGACAAGTGAAGAACCGTATAAATGATAGTGTAATAATCTTTAATCTACATGAAATGATAGTGTAGATTCTAGAGATAATTATACTAATTCGCACAAACAACAATGCGAATTAATACGATTATTTCGGGATTATTTGAATCAATTATTGGATTGTTATTGATTGTTGTTATTGCTTGTTTGTTTACTTTGACACTATCCCAGTTATCACACTGCAAGTTCCCTTTTGTTATGCTTTGATTTTTGAATTGAAATGGAATCGGGTTGAAATGAGAAATACCCAAATCGAACTTGACTTAGGATAGAGAATTAAATAAAACCCGATTGGTCAATAATTTGATTTAAATAAATAAAGATTTTATTTGAATAATAATAAGGTTTGGAAATAAAATTGGAATCTAAAATTATAATGAAAAATGTGGATATTTGAAATTTGAAACGAAATATTAACATGGTAATTGATGAAAGAACGTGTTTAAAAAATTTATTATTTAATAATTAAATTTGGAATTATTAATAATTAAGTTTGAAATTATTTAATAATTAAGTTGGAAGAAATTTAATAATTTAGTTTGAAATTATTAAGTTTTGAAATTATTTAATAATTAAGTTTGAAATTATTTAATAATTGAATAAGATTGATTTAATTGATAATTAAATAAAAATTTGAATTCTTTGATAAGAGAAATTGAACTTTTGAATAAGTGAATTCGAACTTCCTTAATAAATGAAATTGGGTTTCTTTATTTATTAAGTTGGAAAATTATTTAGTAAGTTAATAAGTGAAATTGAACTTCTCGAATATGTGAAATTTAGTTTCTTTATTAAGGGAGTTTTGAAATTTGTAACTAAGTAAATAAATAAATTAAATTAAATTTCTTTAGCAAAAAATAAAGCGCGTTTTATTGAAACAAATGTAAGGCTTGTAATTTAAAGAATTTGATTGGCAAATTTAACTTAATTAAATTTGTAAGCTTTGATATAATGAAGTTGAACGTAAGTAATTGGTTTGACGAATTGGAAATTAAATGAAAATTGTTTTAGATGATAAACTAGCTTAACGAATATTAAATGAAATCGATAAATGAATTTTAAATTGATTTGAACGTTAAATTAAATTAATTTAAATGATTTCGAAAGAAAACTTATATACAAACTTGAATTAATATTTGAATTATTTAAATAAAATTGAAATTAAATTGTAAGACTTTGAGATGGTAATTTGGAAGTTTTGAAACATAGATTTTGGAAATCGATATTGAAAGACAAATGAAATGTTGATCTATGAACTCAAATTGAAATTGAATTTGATTTGATTTTGAAATATATAAACGACCATTCGGTTTAATTATTACGAAGTTATTAAAGAAACCGGAATCGGTTATGGACATATTCTCTGTCTAAACCGAAAACCACTTTAATAACTATACGCGGAGTGATGATCTAGAATGAAGTGGTTGGAATGATGTATGTGATGACTGAAGAAAGAGAACGATAATGGATAGCCTTGACACTTGTGTCAAATTGGAAATGACTAAAACAGGAGCCGTGCCGGGCCAAATGGGGTTAGCCACCTCGAGCGAACTCACTTCTTCGAATACTACTCACTACTTGTCATTGATTGGTGCACCCTCGTACTTTTGGGAGTCTTGTTTCGCGGTGTTGCGATCGCTGTGGCGATGCGTTTTCACCAGTCCGGATCAGGCAAACGGTAGTTTCACTACCTTGTGTATTGCCTCATGTGCCTTGTCATACTTGTATCCCTATATACGCAACCACTACGAATTTGTTTTGTGTTATACCTATGGAGTACTCCCTGATATCCCACTAGTTTACGGTGGAGTTTACAGTGCTGTATAGACTATGAAACTTATATTAAATGTGTTAAGGGGGATAATGGTAACGCCTTAACACTATTTTGATATTTTATATTACTGATAGACATTATCTATTTGGCGTATATTATTACCTTGTAGATAGTTTAACGGATCCTTAAAGGATGGTTATTTCAACGTCCTTTGAGGTATTGTATTTCAATTGTTATTTCACTTGAGTTGGATTTATTGATATGAGAATGTTAATCCTGACTCGAGTGTTTTGTGTTTTGCTTTAGGCTCGGGTCAGACTGAGGGGTTCAACTTTCGAGACTCACCTTTGGAGTTGGAGCTTCGACTGGAGATCCAGCTATCTATCCAGCTTTCAGATATTCAGTTGATCCTAGTGATGTATTTGTAACGTCCCGGAATTTTTGGGTCGCCAAAATTTAACATTTAATTCATTTAAATGTTGAATATGAATTATAATTTGAATTTTTAAATAAAAGAATTTAGTTAAATCAATAAACTTTGATTAATTTCAAATATGGCAATTAAATTGAATTTTGATTAATAATAGTATAATATTAGGATTGGGTTAATTGGTAATACTGAGTGAAAATAGATATAAATTAGATTCTAAAATTTAATTTAGGTCTAATTGGGTTTGAGTTTGAATATTGGACCTTGGATGAATTTTGAAGCTGATAAATTATTATTTGGAATTTTATATTAATTTAAAAATGAATTTAATATTATTAAATATTGCAATTAATCCGGTTTAAGTCCAGAATGAACCAGGATAATTTCTAATGTATTTATAAATTCAATATGAATTATTGTTAAGTTAATAAAATTTTAAAGGTGGAGATTTGGAGTGATTTCGATAATTTCGAAAATTGCTTGATTAAATAGACGAGTTAAAATAGCCTTCCGGGGCACAGTCTCGGAATTCGACGAAACCAGTTTCATTGGATCCGTAATAGTTAGTTATTATCGGATTTCAATTTTCGTAGCAATCGGAGTTGTCGTTTGACCCCGGCAGCTCGAAACGCATCGAAATCGTTTTAATCGGTTTAATTTGAAATTGATCGTTTTATTCCGTAACTCGTGCATACGATCGAATTAGCTTACGAAACCTGTTCCATTGTGTTTAGAACGCGGAAAAACCTTAGGATCGCCTGTCGGAACGCGTAGATTTGAGTTCGTTTGCATAAGTTGTTAAATTGAGATATTTATTAATAAAATAATATTAAATAATATTATATATATACCCTTAATTAGCAAAACCCTAATCTAACTCTCAGGGCCGCCGCATACTTCATTCAATGGCCGAGAATATCCTCTTTTTCCCTCTCAATCTCTCCTCATTCATCGATTAATCGTGAAAGTTTCCAACTACAAAATCGACGAGCTCTCCGAGCTCTACATAATCAACGGTCGAGATGGGTTTTTGCGTAATGGAAGGAGAGTTTGTGGGCCGCGTTCTTCGTCACGTCCGGCCCAGTTTTCGAGGCTAGCACGGCACCGAGCCTAGCCGCCTTCTGGCCATAGGCGCGCGTGGAGGAGAGCTTCAAGATGAGGCATTGGATCGAGTTGATTCGCGTTGGGGTAGCCGAGGTTTTGAACCCTAAATCGCGACTTTGGGTTTCTTGCGTTCTGTAGCATCGCGTGGAAGAAGATAGGCTACAGGGACGGGCCGTGTTTTGTTTGTGGTATTTTTTTTTTTTAAAAAAAAAAATGTGTTTTAAATTCGTTATCAAACTTTGTAAATTCATAACGAATTCATACAACCTCAGATTTCGATGATTTTGGGTTCGTTGGAATCGCAGGAGCGAGCACGACGAGGTGGAACAAATCCGGAGTCATTCCGGGCAAGTAGAAATTTAGGTTAAATCGAACGTCGTTCGATTTAATTTAAATTTCGAACGCTCGCCGAAACTCAAGGTGAGTTATTCTCACTCACATCTGGATACTAGTAAAGTAGACAGTTAGTATTGATTGGTTGTTTGGATGTTTAGCTGAATATGTTAGTTATTATCAAATTGAATTGATATATATACTGTTGTGCTAATATTTGTGGATGCAGGGAAAACAGGTTGGAGGGATCCAACGGGATTCCTCACAATATAGTAATTACTTGATTATGATACCTGTTTATATATTGAGATTGATAAATTTGGAGTTGAATTGCATTGTGATATTGTGGTTTAAACTATAAACCCAGAATATTAATTATAAAAGAAATTGCAGTTTAAATTATGAAGAAATTAAATTGGGTTTCAAAGAAATTGAGAAATTGTTAAATAAGAAATTTAGAGAATATAAATGTTTGAAACCTGATTTGGATGGAAAACTGAAATGAATTTGTATAGAAATATTGTTGGATAAATTTATAAATCCAAAGTTGATTATAAATGGATGAATTGAATTTAGAGAAATAAAAGATATGGTTAATAATGAATTTTAAAGGATTAAAATCTGAAATCTATTTTAAAATGTAAATTGGAAGTTTTAAAATTTGGAATGATAATTAATTTAAATGTTATTAGTTGAAGATTTGGGAAATAAATTTATGTTATAAAACCATAAAACTTAAGTAAATAAATGGACAGAAATCGTGAGAAGGATTTCTGTGATGATTTAGTAGAAATGAGATTTTCTTGGGAAAAACCAAGTTCGAGTTTTAAATTGATTTTATAAAAAGAAAGTTTAAAATCTAAACTAATTTTAAAGAATGTTTTAAAAATTATTATTTTAAAGTGATTTTTTATAAATTAGCAATAGTAAAATTTTATAAATATTTTAATAATTATGTTTACAAATGGATTTGTTTTAAAAGCTAGTTTTGACCTAAGTATATTGAAATAAGAGTTAATCTTTTTACCACTTTATTTTAATATATAGTATAACTTAACCTTAATTTAAATTAAGCTATATCTTTTAAACAGTTTTGCTTTAAATACTTTGGAACTATATTTTGATTAAATAATTAGTAGTAAATTTATCTATTTAAAGTATACTTTAAATTTAAATGTTTTTAACTGTTTTAAATCTAAACTGTTTTGAACTTGGATATTTCCAATGGAAATATATGGTAAATGATTTACCTTGTAAATGGAGAATTTTGGGAAATGTTTTCAAATGAGATTTGGAAATTTGGTAATATATCTTTTAAAGATATTTGAGACAAATAAATAATTTGGGAATTATTTATTGTGTGATGGATGCTATGGATGTTTATGAATATAAATTGATAGTTAAATCACCGACTATCAATATTGGACAAATTGCGTTGATCGTTTCGAAGAGACCGGGATCGAGATTTATTTCTCGAAAACCACTTCGATCCGGTTTGTACGTTTTCGTGCGATAAAACGTGTTCGGAGTCGAAGATGGAGCAATGAAGTGCAAGGGCTAGTCGCTACTAATCCTGAGGATATTTCCAAAATGGATGTAGTAGGAATAGTGCCTTCGGTTCCGTTCGAACCCGGGACGGACTTGTATGGACGAATGCTTTCGTGACATCGTCAGCGGACGATGGGCATTCTAAGGGATATGTGCTATAAAGGTATCGTTTAGCCTCAAGCCTCACCAACCGGGAATGACTGAAAATCAGGGGATATGCAGCAAGGCTTCGTGGGTAGCCCCCACTGGAGAGTAAGGTCATCCCTGTCTAGAGGTTCCTTTTTATTTCGGCTTAGTGGTGCGGTTGCTGATCCCAACCGCGGGGTGATCTTATTCGGAATTGCCCATAGGTGATTCCGGTCTTGTGTTGCAGGGGACGAAGGGAGTAGTCCTCGGTACTGTGATCTAGACCACGTACTGTGACAGGTGGTACCCCAGTGCCTAGTCATTGTTGGAAATCCATTTTCCCTACGAGCCTTTTTACGAGTTTTGTTTGTATTACCCACTTTGGTGGCTAGTAGCTGGAATTTAATAATGTAACAATTTCGGCTATTTTATAAGTATTTGTAAATAGACCCTATTATAATATAAGAGGATTTCTATAAAAAGTGTTTTAGCTATCGTAAGGTAAAAACCCGACATGTTTATTTGTGGCGTGGTCTTACGAGATGCTTTTGTTTTCAAAAGGATTTTTGAAACTTTAATAATCAATTTGGATGCATTATTATCAGCTGGTATGCCAGACTGACTCGGGTGTTATTTCATTATAATGCTCGGGTCAGACCGAGTATTATTGTTCAGGTCAGGATGCTATGGAGCAGGAGAGGAGATGGAGTCCGAGACGTATTATATGTACCTATATATATCCGCTGCTATGCTATGTTGTATGGTATGTCTGTTATGTGATGATTGATGTATGAGTTACTCTGATGATATGTTGTATAAACAGTTATAGATTTCATTTTGTGTAAAGATTTATAGATACTATTATATTTTATTCCGCTGCGACTGTGAGATTCTGATATTGTTTAGTTTCTTCTTCTTCTATCTCTTTTTCTTTAACCTCTATGGTTCGTATTTCTGTTCCGCTTGAGTCAATTAGGGTAGAATAAATGTTGATTCAAGGGGTACGGATTTGCGGGCTGTCACAGTATTCTGATTATTGTATTTGACTATTGTATTCGAGACTTCTGATGTAACTTATTTAACTCTATTATGTATATATAGTGGCTTCATGAACTACTATCTTTTGCTTCCGCTGCATATTATTACTCTGTGTCTGTGATTCTGTGATTATTTATTTATTGTGTATCTGAGTTTTTTCAAATTTAAATTAACAATTCGGTATTTTGAATTATTCAAGTCCGATATGTGTGGATGCGAATAGTCCAAAATAGCGGGTCGTTACATCATAGCTGAGCATTTTTAAAGAAAAAGAAAACAAATCAAAATCGAAAGCCATTCTTCTCTAGTGTCTCACTCCCTCCTCTCCGGTTATTTATTCCCAAAATCAAATTCGCACAAATATATATATATATATATATATATATATATATATAATTCAAATCGCGTAACATCACGATTTCTTGAAGGCGGCGATAGAGAGTGATGACGCGATCGAAGCTTGAATCGCATGAGACGAAGCTGTAATCTCAAGAAGCAAGGTCGACAGCTGTGTGGCGCTCGCGAGGCATCGAGTCGTGATGGCGAGGCGCCCTCAATTTTGGGATTTTGGCATGCTGTTCCTAGGGAGGGGTGCTAGAGCTTGGGCGCGATGCCGGATTGATCTCGAGCGTCCAAATGCAAGCAATGGGGACGACTTCTCTAATATCTCGCGAATAGTTTCTTGGGGACGTTTGTGAAGGTGCGATCGATTTTTGGTAGGAAGACCGACACATGATGACTGAAGGCTGGTGTGTCGTAAGACGGCAAGTTCGTCCTGAAGCTGTGAGGTATATGATCCATTTTTTCTTTTTGATCTAAATTTAATTTATATATATATATATATATTCAGATTAGAAGGAAAGAATTTTATAGTAAAAGAAATATCCATTTCTGAAAGGAAAATTATATACGCATGCATGTTTGAAATTTATATGGAAATGAGATTTTAGTTTAACAGTATGGTATTTTCCAAATTTATTTTATTTAACTTTATATATTGATGAACCTGTATACAGTAAAAGAAAAAAAATGTGTATATATATATACTTTACAGTAAGACATATAAAATCAAGTCTTTTCTAATTTAATATATAGGTTTGAAAGAAGATCTTTTATTTTATCAGAATTTAATATATATATATATATATATATATATGATTTTGGAAAATATATAGGAATTTTGAAAATGTGAAAAGTTTATTTAAAAATTGGATTCTTGGATCTATATATCTTATTTTATAAGTATATATGCGGTTTCAAAAGGAAAGAAAGAATACACACATACATACATACATACATACATACATACATACATATATATATATATATTTGACTTACTATTAATTTTAAAGATAAGTATTAAGGTGGTTAATTTATTTAATTTTCTTACTCAATTATTTAGTCATTTAAAAATAATTTATTAAAGAAATTAAATTAGTTTAAATTAAATGATTAAATATGGATAGATTGTTCGATTAGTTCAAGTGTTAATAAAACATATAATGTTTTACAAGGTCTGAAACCATGAAGAAATGGTCAAGAAGGAAATGATTTGCAAAACAAAAATCAAAGGTGAGTTAATCTCACTCATTTGGACTACCATTTAAATTTAAATAGTTAAATTTAAACTATTGGATCGATTGCTTGGATTGATGATCTATTATTAGTATGGATATGATATTATATATAGCATATATATATATATATATATTGGAGTGATTGATTTCCCGCATTATATAGCGGATGAGACCCTATGCGCCCCGCATAATAACGGATGACCTCATAAACCGCGATATCCCGTCTTGAAGCGGGAATGGTATTTTAAATTGTTTTGCTAACATCTATGGATGTAGGGAAACAGGTCGGAGACATCCAACTGGATTCCTCAAATGCTGAATTTATTTTATATTCAGTAATGTGATTTATGTGATAATCTGTGATGGATTATATTGATTATATTAGGAATTGAAATTATTGAATGATATGGCTTGGTTGAATATATATTGGTATTTGGAAAAATGAAATATATATAAAGTTTGGATTTTTAAAGGAAATAAAAAGGGAAATTTTTAAGTAAAATTATCATAGTGAATTCAAATAAATTAGAGGAATGAATTTGGGAAAAAGATAAGGGTTTGATTTAAATCCTATGTAATAAAATCAAGGATGGGAAAAATATGGATTTTGAGTAAATGGGAAAAAGGATTCTTATTTAAAATAAGGACTTAAACAATATTGTTTTGTAAATACGAAGAAATGTTTTTTTTTAATTTAAGGTTTGATTGAGTTGGGGAAAAATAAAAGGAGATTTTGAATAGATGGAAATAAATGAATTTTTAAACTTAAGTGATATTATTTAAAAGAATAAAGGATTTATTTTCAAGGTTTAAAATAGTGGGAAGAGATAAGAAGAATTTTGGAAAAAAAAAGTATGAAATTGGTATTTTCAGTTTAAAAAGGTTTTAAATCTTAATAAAGGAGTAAAATCTGAAATTAACGGTTTTGAAATAAAAATTAGTAAGTAAAGGAATTTATTTTTAAATGGAGTAAATTCTGGTAATTGATTTGAAAATTGATTAAGTGTTTGAAATTATGCTTAAAGGAAAATGAGTCTATGGAATTTATAAACTGGGTTTATAAAATAAAACAAGATATTTATGGATATTTGAAGTACAAATTTACTATGGGAACTTATAAAGAAATGGTAACTTTTTTAAAATAAAAAGGTGGTTTTATTTTTAAAAGTGTGGAAAAGTAATTTATGGATAGGGACGTAAATTAAATTGTGATAAATCGAGCAGGATTTATAAATGATTAGATGGCTATATTTGAATGGGAAGTGTATTTCCCTGGAAAGCCAAGTATATTTTCAAAGAAGATTTTTATGTATAAGTTTAAGGTTTTTAAATAAAAAATTTGTTTTAAAGGAATGTTTAGAAAATTTTATCATTTTTAATTGCTTTATAATTTTAAAGCAAATGTTATTCAAATTTATTTTAGTAGTAATTATTTTAAAAGTTAAATTAGTATTATGTTTTTAAAAAGGAATTTTCTAATATTTATACTTATATAAACTTTTATTTTTAAAATTGTTTGTGGCTTAAGTTTTATTTGAAAATCTAGTATAGAATTTCATAACTATTATTTTGAATAAAATGTTTTAAGTAGTTTTTTAATTTAAATATTTTAAAGTATATATTTTTGGATAAAGTAATTTAAATTATTTTAAAACCTAAAGTATAAGGCTTGGTGATTTTCAGTGGAGAGGAAATAATTGGGTGGAAATTTATTCCGCAAGAGGATGGTGTTTTGAAAACTATTTTCAAAGGGTTGAAGTGTAGAAAAATATCTTGCGAAGATATTTTGAAAATAAATAATATGGAAAATTATTAAGGCCTGATGATTGTTTGTGAATGTTATTTGTTAGTTGAATAACCGACTATCAATATTGGACAATACGCTGATCGTTTCGAAGAGACCAGGATCGGGATTAATTTTTCGAAAACCACTTCGATCCGGTTTGAACGTTTTCGTAAAGAAGACAAGAGCTTGGAGTCGAAGATGGAGTAGTGAACTGCAAGGGCTAATCGCTACTAATCCTGAGGGTGATTCCAAAATGGACGTAGTAGGAGTAGTGCCTTCGGTTCCGTTCGAACCCGGTACGGACTTATATGGATGAATGAGCATTCTAAGTGAGATGTGTTCTAAAAAGGTAACGCTTAACCTCAAGCCTCATCAACCAAGAATGGCTAAAACAAGGGTGGTGCATGCAAGGCTAAGTGGATAGCAACCAATTAGGGTAAGGTCATCATCATCTAGATGTCCCTTTTATTCGGCTGTGTGGACGGTTGCTGATCCCAACCGTGGGGTGGTCTTATTCGGACTATCCAGTAAGGGGTAGCTCCGGTCTTGTGTTGCAGGGAATCAGGGTGGATTCTAGGTACGGTGATCTAGACCACATACTGTAACGGACCCCAATAGCCCTGCCATTGATGGAAATCCATTCTCCCTACGTGCCTTTACGGTTTTGATTGTAGAATCTAGTATTGCTGGAATTTAATAATGATAACAATTTCGGCTATTTGAATAAGTATTTGCATATATAAACTACTATAATATCAGAGGATTTTATATAAAAAATTGTTTTGGTTATCGTAAGGTAAAAAACCCCACATGTTTATTTGTGGCATGGTCTTACGAGATACCTATGATTTCAAAAGGATTTTGAAACTTTAACAATCCAAATTGAGTGTGTTTTCTCACTCTGGTTTTCTAGACTGACTCGGGTGTTATTTAAATATAATGCTCGGGTCAGACCGAGTATTATAGATACATGAAAGGATATTGTGGAACTCAGGAGATGAGCTGAATGGCGAGACGTATCACATGTGTTATGTTTTATCCGCTGTGTATGGTTTGCTGCATAATCAGTTTCTATGTGGACAAGTTAGCATAACTGTCCATTGTTGTGTTATTGTTTGATGTTGTACTCTGATGATGTAATATATAAAATAGTTACAGTTCTTTTGTATAAAAATCTGTTGTTATCTATTATATGTTAATCCGCTGCGTTTGTGAGATTTTGATGTTGTTTTCAATTCCTTCTTCTACCTCTTTCTTCTTTAACCCTACTAGTTGTTAATACCTAGGTATTGATTTTGATGACAACAACCACATAAATATTACTACTATTATACAGTCATATCAGATATATTATGGAGACATTTACAGAGATAAACAAGAATACGGTGGAAGCAAATGAATTATAGAAGAAGGTCAATCGGGGCAATTGAAGAACAAAAACCAATTAGAGAAGAATGCCGAAGCATAAAGGTGTTTGAAGTGATAAGGAGTTGGTTGAACCTTAGAATATCTTGTTAAAGATATCATGGCAATTATACTTGAAGATCATCAACCATTGACCTCAACCGAATCATAAAAATCCACAAATATAAGGTAATTTGAAATGCTGAAAATTTGCAACACTTATTAGTGTTGTTGTTCATTTTGCAACACAACCATTTCGACATGGGGGGTAGGGGGATGTCGACATACTAGCAGTTTTTCAGAATTTCAAATTTTAATTGAAGAGACATTTCCCTCCACCTCTTCACCAAAAGACACGTCTCTTCAACTACTATATAAAGGCCTCTGAAAATGAATTTTAACATCAAGAATTTTCATTTTCTCTTACTCCTTCTTCTCCAAACATTTGCAAAAGAAATCCATTGCATACTCTTCAAATCTCCTTGCAAATCGATACTATTTCACTCCAATTCTTCACTGATTTGAAAGCCATACAATATTAGAGAGTTTCACTTTAATTCACATCATTCCCTCACTGATTTCATCCTATTCCTCAAAGAATTCAAATATATATTGCCATTGGAGGTCTATAGGATCATTGTACCGAATCTGCAAGAATCTGTGTCGAAGATACAACCACTTGCCATATTTTGTTGTTGGTGATAAGGAGAAGATGTTCTTGTAGCCTGTAAAATCAAGAGGGTGTGTCTTGTAACCCGTGAAACCAAGATTGTAAAGGTGTTCTTGCCACCCATGGAAAGCAAGCGATTATAGTAGAATTCTGCATGATAGAGTGCAAGACTGCATGTAGGATTGGTTAATCCGAACCAGTATAAAAATCCGGGTGTTATTTACATTACTGCATTTTACTTTATTACTTACTTATTCTCTGATTATTTCTTTCTGTTTGCAATTTGAGTAAATACAATTTTATATTCGTAAGTAAGCGGTTAATACACATTTCACCACTTCTAGTGTCTAAATAGCCTTAAGATCCAACATTGTATTGCAGTCACCCCAGTTTCTTATATTTGGTATTAGAGCATTGGTTTTAAAAAATTCATAACTTGGTTTTTGAAAAGTATAAATGGCTAATGACACTAGTAACACATTTTTTAACACTTTTTTAGAAAAGCAATCTACCACTAGACCCCCTCTATTTGATGGCAGTAGTAATGCATATTGGGCTTGTTGGATGAAATGTTATTTGCAGTCTAATGGTTTGGATATTTGAAACATTACCCAAATAGAGTACATAGAGCCTCAAACTGAATTTTCAAAATGGACACTAGACCAAAAGACACAAGCACTTAATAACTCTAAGGCCATGGACATTTTATTTTGCTCCTTAGATAGAAATGAATTTAATCGAGTGTTTATTTGTAATTCTGCATATGAAATTTGGAGAACACTACAAGTCACACATGAAGGCACCAGTAAAGTAAAACAAACAAAGATATCTATGCTAATTAACCAGTTTCAACTCTTTCAAATGAAACCAAATGAGTCTATTTCTGATATGTATTCTAGATTTCAAGATATAGTACATGCCTTAGCATCATTAGGAAAGAAAATTACTGAAGAAGACCAAGTTAGAAAGATCTTGAATTCACTTCCTAGTGAATGGGATCAGAAGACTATTGCAATTGAAGAAGCCAATGATATTAGTATTATGAAATTACAAGATTTAATTGGTAACTCAATGTCTTATGAAGTAAAGTTGCAGATTAGAAAAGAGAATCAGGCAAATGAGAAGAAATCACTAGCACTCAATGCTATCGACAAAAATGAACCAGATGATGATGCTATTGATGATGATATCGAGTTTATGACCAAGAAGTTCAAGAAATTCTTGAAGTATTGGATAACAAACAAACTTTGAAAAACTAACAACAATAATTCTAGAAATGGAAATGTTGTTAAGTGTTTCAAATGTGATAAAGCCGGTCATTTGAAAAGAGACTGTCCCAAACTGAAGAAATCAAAGCCAAACACTTTCAATAAGGAGAGGAAATAGGCATTCAATGCAAAATGGGATGATTCAAATACATCATCAAGTGATAGTGATTCAGAAAAAAGAAAATGCCAACATGTGCTTCATGGCAAAGGATGACCAGGTATGGTGCTTTAATAAAGAAATTACTAATGTTTTGAATGATATGAATTAGGGATATAAAATACTTAGGAAAGAATACAACAATAGTTTGGCAGAGATAGATAGATTAAAAATATTTAATGAAAGGTTAACTGAAGAAAAACAATGTCTAAAAGATGAAATTGAAAGACTTAATGGGTATAATGACGAAAAGGATTTGACACTTGGAAGTTTTGAAAAACTAAAAAGTGAAAATGAATCCTTAAAATCAGAAAATCATTCAATGAAGTCACAGATCACTGATCTGAATGACAAAATAACATCTCTGACAATGTTATTCTTAACCGTAATAAGGATTTTGACAAAATGAAAACTGATATTGATAAAGTTAACAAAGGGAACGATGATCTAGAAAAATTATTATATGCATCTAAACACACTAGGAACAAACATGGACTTGGATACACCCCTAGGGCTAAATCAAAGAAAAATAGTACTCAAAGTACTAAGTTTGTTAAGGCTACCAAGTTTAAACCAAAACCTAGGAAATTAAAGTTAAAACCTCCAAATAGATTCATTAATTTATGGGTTCCAAAAGGGTTGTATGATATTGAAATATAAAAATATATTGATAATTTTATTAATAAGGTTCATTCATCTAATGATTATATTTTGAAAGGAAATTCAAACTCTTCATGGGTTTGGCATCTCAAAACTTAACCTATGGACCCTAGAATAAAAAGGCTACCAGTGTGCAAATTTTATAATTTTTCAGGTACCAAACAATGTATATCAGATAGCAGATGCTCACAGCATATGACAAGAAATCTATTGAACATTGGATAAATATGAAAAGGATTTGTTATTGGCATCAACAAAGTCGGTAACTCTAAAACTCATCTTATTATTTGATAAGTTTATTTCGTGTTTTGAATTGATTAGTTTTGCCCTCAAGTGTTTTGTTTATAAGCATGTATCTCTATATACAAACTCTACATATTGTCTAGCAGTGATTTAAGCGACTCTTTTTCACCCTTTTTGTTGATTAAAAAGGGGGAGAAAAGGTATAAATATACTATGAAAGATGATAGGGGGAGTGCATAGAGTTAGAGGGAGTCAAATATGGAAGTATTATATCTTATCTCTCAAATATTTATATGGTTGTCATCATCAAAAGGGGGGAGATTGTTGATACCCTAGGTGACAACAACCATATAAATATTACTACTAACGTATCTTTGAGTTCTGCAGTCATATCAGATATATTATGGAGACATTTATAGAGATAAACAGGAATACGGTGGAAGATAATCAATTATCGAAGAAGTTCAATCAGGACAATTGAAGAACAAAACCCAATTAGAGAAGAATGCCGAAGCATAAAGGTGTTTGAAGTGATGAGGAGTTGGTTGAACCTTAGAATATCTTGTTAAAGATATCATGCCAATTATACTTGAAGATCATCAACCATTGACCTCAACCGAATCATAAAATCCCCAAATATAAGGTAATTTGAAATGTTGAAAATTTGCAACACTTATTAGTATTGTTGTTCATTTTGCAACACAACCATGTCGACATAGGGGGTTGGGGGATGTTGACATACTAGTAGTTTTTCAGAATTTCAAATTTTAAATGAAGAGACATTTCCCTCCACCTCTTCACCAAAAGACGTGTCTCTTCAACCACTATATAAAGGCCTCTAAAAACGAATTTTAACATCAAGAATTCTCATTTTCTCTTACTCCTCCTTCTCCAAACATTTGCAAAAGAAATCCATTGAATACTCTTCAAATCTCCTTGCAAATCGATACTATTTCACTCCAATTCTTCACTGATTTTCAAGCCACACAATATCAGAGAGTTGTACTTTAGTTCACATCATTCTCTCTCTGATTTCATCCTATTCCTCAAAGAATTCAAATATATATTGCCATTGGAGGTCTATAGGATCATTGTACCGAATCTGCAAGAATCTGTATTGAAGATACAATCACTTGACATAGTTTGTTGTTGGTGATAAGGAGAAGGTGTTCTTGTAGCCTATAAAATCAAGAGGGTGTGTCTTGTAGCCTGTGAAACCAAGATTGTAAAGGTGTTCTTGCCACCCGTGGAAAGCAAGCGATTATAGTGGAATTCTACACGATAGAGTGCAGGACTGGATGTAGGATTGGTTAATCCAAACCAGTATAAAAATCCGGGTGTTATCTACATTACTACATTTTACTTTGTTACTTACTTATTCTCTAATTACTACTTTCTGTTTGCAATTTGAGTAAATACAGTTTTATATTCATAAGTAAGTAGTTAATACACATTTCACCACTTCTAGTGTCTGAATAGCCTTAAGGTCCAACACTGTGTTGCACCCCAGTTTCTAACAACGGTTCGATTTTCTGGCATTTGATTGTTCGGCATTTGATACAGTGGACGTATTGATGTCGATTTTCGGGCGTCGAAAAATTGGGTCGCAACAATATCTCATCAAATCAGGACTTGAGAACTTGTACAAAACTAGGATGTTCGTGGGTTTGTAAGCCACTTGTCGTAGGTTTGTAAGCTAATTTTCGTGGGTTTGTAAGCCACTAAGAAGGTAGAAATGGGTTCCATCCCAAATGAAATTTGGAATGAAGATTTTCGTGCTATTACGAAGTTTCAATAAAAACTAGACACTTATCTTGAAATCTTGATCTTGATTCTCTAGAGTCCTCAATCTTGATATTTCCATTCTGTATCTTGAGTCTTGAGTCTTTAATCAGTCTTCAGTAATCAATACCTGCATATATATATCTATATATCCTGCATATACGTATCTATTTGGACAACACTGTTAGTATATATTTTATAATAAGATAAGTTAAAAAGGTTGTTGTCATCAAAACCAACATCTCAGTTCCTAACTCCCGCCTCTATACCCATATTACCAAAGAGTATTACTGGGTAATAATGTATAATAATATGGAGAATGAGGCGACATTGGGTTATCACATGTGAATATTCTCTTGGGCTAATAACAGTACATATTCAAAAATCAAATAAACAACACACCTATATGTACTTAGTATCGATAAAAAGCAATAGACACATGCATTTTAAGGATAGAATAATACACGATATAAATTAAATCACCAAGAACAAAGAGTCGTTAAAAAAACAACAACATATAATATAAAATATGCACAAGTCAAGTGGGTATATGAAAATTGTCAAATGCCCACTATCATCAAAAATATACATAGCATGTCCAAATATATACATCTCAACAACACATGTACAGATGTAGCTACAAATATATAAAATGATACCTGACTCTATGATATATGACCATCTCATCTGTGCCTAACACTCAAAAGCTGGTCACCTCATCCCTGCAACTGTAATGATTGGAATTGACTCGAGTACTATATAAATAACACATGGGTCGGACTACATCTAGAATGTAGGTGTCAAAAGATTGCAAAATTTATATATCCCAATGTGGCATGCAGAGGATAAAATATGTGTATGACATCATACCACATACCATATTTATATAATCACCCAATCACTAAATAGTCAAATAATGCATCAAGAAGTATAATATCAAAATGGGTGAAATATTAGACATATCCACCTATCACTAATGAAAAAATCGTCAAGTACCATATAGGCAGGCATACAATAATAACTAAGATCATGTCTAAAATAATCATATAGTAGACATACCCAGGGTCCATTTTATTTAGCATATATAAAACACATAACAATCATCCAAATCGAACATACACAAAATATAAATATGGCATACCCTTGGTAGCCAGGGTCATCTCTCCGAAAACCATATAAAATATAATTTCAAGTCCAACTCCATGCTCTCGGCACCTTTAGCTATCCTCGAAGTGGTATACTCAATATATATGGAGTTACACAACTTATAGACTCGCGGTCTCATTAATAATCCAAGAGGTCGATAATCACATAATAATCTTCTAGACTTTCCTCCTTACAGTAACCGACTTGGCTCTTAGCCAGTGAAATAATCAAACGGTCTCTTAAACCCCTAATAATCCATTCAACTCTCAGTATCAAGGATAGTCATCTGGATTCTCAGTCCTATATCTCTCACCATAATAAATAACGATTTCGGCATCGGATACAACAAATGATCCGATCAGCTCTCATCTATAATCACAATGCCTCATATAGGTGAATAAGTATGTGTCTATGGCATCTCATCAATAATAACTAGATGAGAGACTGACAGCTCTCAGCCTACTCCAAGTTCCTTCCTTACACGCCGTCAGCGCTACTCCTACAATTTAAGTTATCTCGACGACTATCGAGACCCAATATCCATCAAATGAAGGACTACACTATGCGATTGTCATGGCCCTACAAGTGCCCTAAATTGTAATAGAATGTTGGCTTATGTGACATAGAGGAAATGGCTCTCAACCATATGTTATCCCATTTTTGGCCAAAACTGGAATATCAACAAATTGACGAGGAATGATGGATATCAGGATTGGAGATCAGTTGAAAGCAAGGCGGCGATCGATGTCGTCAAAATTTGGTTGAACTCCGATCGCGACGAAATTGATTGGAGATGATGATAAGGATTAGGAAAGGCTATGTTTCAAATTTCAGGTTAATCGGAGTTAACATGAAGGAGTTATGATCGATGCAAGGTAGGAAAGGCATGCTGTTCGAATCCATCAGGGGTCAAGGTGGTGCTCGTTTCGAATCCATCGGATTCGAACCCATCAGGTTCGCATCGATCGAAGGCACGGCGCAGGGATGGTTCGAATCGGTACACCTCGTATCGATTAGGAAGTGATGGCTTCGAATCGATACCTTTCGTATCGATCAGCTTGCACACGGCTCGATGATCTTCGTATCGATCAGAAAGGGAGAACAGGGTGACGGACTTCGACTCGATGAAGGACTTCGTATCGATCACCATGGATTCGGCTCAGTGAAGTTCGCATCGATTAGGATGGGAAGAAACGAGATGCTTCGAATCGATACGTTCGTATCGATGGCAGGTGGATTTTGGCTCCTTCGTATCCATCAGGTTGTAGTGCTTCGAATCCATGAAGATACCTCTCTTCGAATCCAACCAGTGCTGTCGTTTCGTATCGATCAGCTGAAGTGAGATATGATCGATACGAAAGAGTCTCAGTTCGAATCCATGCACGAGTAAAGCCTTCGAATCGATTAAGTCAAAGCGGCGAAGTTCAAGCGACGACTCTATCAACTCGGCGAAAAATGTGGATCGACTCGAAGAATGCACGCCACGTCAACCTACTAGCGCGTGCTTGGATCGATTCGAATCAATCGATTCGAATTGATCGATTCGAACGGAGCGAAAAGTCCAAGAAATGCTAATTCGAATCGATGATATCTCGTGATCGACAAGTCCAAATGCTATGAAATTTTCACAGGAGCTTACATACATGTTGAAGAATGTTCTCACCAGATTTCAGCTCAATTGGATGATTTCTTTATCGATTCGAATGGAGCTCGAATCGATCCCGATGTAGGCCCGGATCTCCAGAATTTGGCCGTATGGGCCCCCTCACGTGCTAGAAGCGGTCTACCGGATTTTTAGGAGAAATATCAGCCTCCTACGCCTATAAATAGAGCCCCTGGTCATTCAGAGAAGAGGTCGGAGAATTTGAAGAGAACAAGCACGCCCGGACGCTGCCAGAATCATTCCATATCGTCATTTCTACCATTGATTTCGAATTTGGACTTTGTAACTGCTGTAATCACTTGTAACCAGCAAGGATAATTAATAAAAAGGATAAAAATTTGGAGTGGACGTAGGCCGGAGATAGCCAAACCACTATAAAACTTGTGTCACTGCTCGTTATTTTTGATTTGCTGCTTATTATTTGCTGAGATCTGTTATTTGTGTTTGAATATTGTTGATTTGTATTCATACACTGGTGCTTTCACGGTATCTGGGGTTTGTGACCAATTTTGGCGCAAACACTTTGGTGCTTTCACTGAGAACGACCAGCACCCGCTACATCGGATTTGAAGTTTGGATTTGAAAGTTTTAAGGAGTTCGGATTTGAGGATGATGACTAGGAAAAATAGTAGAAGGCAAAAGGCTGAGAGAACCCAGCAGAAAGGAAGTCAACAAGCATCCTCCGGAGCTGGGGGAAGGACAAGCTTCAATCTACATAACTCGGGATGAAATGGAAGCTATGATGAATTCTTTGCAGGAGAGATTGTTGAAGAACCAGCAGGAAATGATGCAGACTTTCTTTGAGCAAATGAGAGATGTAGGGATGCAGAACTTAGGAACAGCTACAGCCGCTGTGGATGCAGGACAGGGTACTAGGGTCGTGGAACCCAATGGAGGACGAGATACGGAGCCAGAAGGCAATCAACAAGGGCTTGGGGGCAGGCCCACGGGATCCAACACAGGAGGACCTCTGGAAGGAGTTCAAAAAGCTAGAGCTAACGTTGCTGCTAGTGAACCACATGAGGAATATGTACCAGAGTTCCCTCGGGGGCATGGGGGGCAACCCCCAACAGACAATACCGGATTAGTAGAAATCATCAGAAGAACTGTGCGAGGTGGTTTGACCAACGGAGACTTGGAAGGAGTGAATAGGAGTCCGTTTGCTCGGGAAATAAGGATGGCTCAGAATCCACCTAAGTTTAAGCTACCTAGCGTGGAGGTATATGATGGTAAGGCAGACCCAACTGATCACTTGATGAGGTACACCAGACACATGGAGGTGCTGGGGGCATCGGAGGAAGTGATGGCCCGATGCTTCTCTTTGTATCTGACGGACTTAGCTGCAATGTGGTTTAAGCAGCTGGGAGAAGGATCTATCAGGACTTGGAGGGAATTGGTGGAAAAGTTTTTGGAACAGTTTCGGGTTCACATCAAGATGCCGAAGAATGTGATGACATTAACATCAGTAAAGCAAAGGATGGATGAATCGCTTAGAGCTTTTCTAACTCGATTTAGTGCGGCGGTCGCTTCGGTGGATCGGCCTGATCCATCGATGGTTTTAATGGCAGCAGTATCAGGAGTCAGGGAGGACTCGGATTTCAAGGTATCTCCGATACGAGATCCCCCACAGGATCTCGACGAATTCTTTCACGAGGCAGAAAGGTTCCTTCGGCATGAAGATGCGAGTACGGATTTAAAGGTGAAAAAGGTTAATGCTACTCAGGATGTAGGACCATCCAGCAAAGGTTTGGATAAAGACAAAGGGAAAAGGAAGTTGGACGATGATTCTGGAAACGCTAGGAAGCGATGGAAGGATCCAAAGTTTTCCACATACACAGGATTGAACGAGACGCTGGAGCGGATATACTTGGATACTCGGAACCGCCTTCCTTACCGGAGGCCGGCTAGGAGCGAACCATCAGAACGAGAAAGGACATCAGGAAGGCACTGCCTCTTCCATGATTTAGATGGACATGATACCAACAGCTGCAGGCACTTAAAGGATATAATCGAGGAGCATGTAAGGAATGGGCAGTTGCAGTAATATGTCGGAACTCGGAATGCAACGGTAGAGAAGGAGCAACTACCGACTACCTCACACCGTGATGATGTGAGGCCCAGGGATGATGGTCGATTGATCATCCACTGATCAGGATAATGTGAAATAAGTAGCGAACTACTGGCAAGCAACCAAGTCATTTACACATGTACGGGGACGGAGATAGCCCCTAGGCATGCTCTGAATGATGATAAACTGCGATGCTGTGGTTTGTGAAATTTATCTTTTGCTTTTTGATTGGAAACTGCTTTTCTTTTTGGATTTGGTTTTGGAGTTCGGATCGAACTCCTGGTTTTGCTTGCTTTTTGATTTGGATTTTCCATTGGATGATTGTTTTTGGTTCTGGATGCTGGTTTGGATTTCTGATTCTTTGATTTTGATTTGGATTTTTGGGATTTGGATTCTGGATTGGATTTTGATTGGATTTTTATCTGGTTTTTGATACATGGTCGTCGGGTATGAATTATGCCTGGCAAGGGGTGAGTCAATTTGCCCGAACATGGTAAATTGACTCATTCAGGTTGTTGAGTATGGACTATGCTCAACAAGGGTCCGGAGAGACCAGGATTCGGCCTAGGACTTAGGCCCCATATTATCGATTATTGTATCACGTCGTTGAGTATGGACTATGCTCAACAAGGGTCCGGAGAGACCAGGATTCGGCTTAGGACTTAAGCCACGGCATTGCTCAACGTCCAGGGACACTGGACCACGGTCGTCAGGTGTGGATTGCGCTTGGCAAGAACCCGGAGAGGTTAGCTCAACATCCAGGGACACTGGACCACGGTCGTCAGGTGTGGATTACGCTTGGCAAGAATCCGGAGAGGTTATGGATTCGGATATCGACCCGGAGAGGTCCTGGATCTGGTTATTGGCTATTGGATAAGGATGGATCAGGACTCGGCTGTCGAGTTCGAATGGATATGGAATTGGCTAAGGCTTTGGTTACGGGATTTGGAATTGGGCATCGACTCGAAGCAGTCAAGGATGACATACTCTGGCGATATGGCTATGGACTTTGGATATTGGAATCGGAACTATTCAAAACACGCCTTCTTACCAAAAGGCATGTTTTGGGGGGCAAAGTGTTATCCCATTTTTGGCCAAAACTGGAATATCAACAAATTGACGAGGAATGATGGACATCAGGATTGGAGATCAGTTGAAAGCAAGGCGGCGATTGATGTCGTCAAAATTTGGTTGAACTCCAATCGGGACGAAATTGATTGGAGATGATGATAAGGATTAGGAAAGGCTATGTTTCAAATTTTAGGTTAATCGGAGTTCACATGAAGGAGTTATGATCGATGCAAGGTAGGAAAGGCATGCTGTTCGAATCCATCAGGGGGTCAAGGTGGTGCTCATTTTGAATCCATCGGATTTGAACCCATCAGTTTCGCATCGATCGAAGGCACGGCGTAGGGATGGTTCGAATCGATACACCTCGTATCGATCAGGAAGTGATGGCTTCGAATCGATACCTTTCGTATCGATCAGCTTGCACACGGCTCGATGGTCTTCGTATCGATCAGAAAGGGAGAACAGGGTGACGGACTTCGACTCGATGAAGGACTTCATATCGATCACCATGGATTCGGCTCAGTGAAGTTCGCATCGGTTAGGATGGGAAGAAATGAGATGCTTCGAATAGATACGTTCATATCGATGGCAGGTGGATTTTGGCTCCTTCGTATCCATCAGGTTGTAGTGCTTCGAATCCATGAAGACACCTCTCTTCGAATCCAACCAGTGCTGTCGTTTCGTATCGATCAGCTGAAGCGAGATATGATCGATACGAAAGAGTCTCAGTTCGAATCCATGCATGAGTAAAGCCTTCGAATCGATTAAGTCAAAGCGGCGAAGTTCAAGCGACGACTCTATCAACTCGGCGAAAAATGTGGATCGACTCGAAGAATGCACGCCACGTCAACCTACTAGCGCGTGCTTGGATCGATTCGAATCAATCGATTCGAATTGATCGATTCGAACGGAGCGAAAAGTTCAGGAAACGCTAATTCGAATCGATGATATCTCGCGATCTACAAGTCCAAATGCTATGAAATTTTCACAAGAGCTTACATACATGTTGAAGAATGTTCTCACCAAATTTCAGCTCAATTGGATGATTTCTTTATCGATTCGAATGGAGTTCGAATCGATCCCGATGTGGGCCCGGATCTCCAGAATTCGGCCGTATGGGTCCCCTCACATGCTAGAAGCGGTCTACCGGATTTTTAGGAGAAATATCAGCCTCCTACGCTATAAATAGAGTCCCTGGTCATTCAGAGAAGAGGTCGGAGAATTTGAAGGGAACAAGCATGCCCGGACACTGCCAGAATCATTCCATATCGTCATTTCTACCATTGATTTCGAATTTGGACTTTGTAACTGCTGTAATCACTTGTAACCAGCAAGGATAATTAATAAAAAGGATAAAACTTTGGAGTGGACGTAGGCCGGAGATAGCCGAACCACTATAAAACTTGTGTCACTGCTCGTTATTTTTGATTTGCTGCTTATTATTTGCTGAGATCTGTTATTTGTGTTTGAATATTGTTGATTTGTATTCATACACTGGTGCTTTCACGGTATCTGGGGTTTGTGACCAAGTTTGGCGCAAACACCATACACATCAAAAAGGTGTGTCATGGATTCAAGGAGCAAGCCTGCAATCAGACCGCTAGGAAGGACCCTAGCCTATCTGGTTTATTCCATGCCATATAATAAGAGCATACACATAATAGATAGACACACTTATGGCTTTCAACATGCTCACTCACAGTTTACATCACCATAAATATAATCTTTGTCTACTCGACCCTATTAGAATGTCATCCACTTACAGAAAGTAATCAAACAAATCTCAGCTCAGTCATTTCATACTGTCTGATGCTATTCATTCGTTTACTTAACGCTCGTAAATTACACTCACATAATATTCTATATCACGAGTCAAAAGAGTAATCAGAATAATATTACCAAATGTCTCACACCCAACGGTATTACTAATTTGTTTACTCAAATTCGTCACAATCTACAATTTCACACAGTATTATTCTATGTAACAAGTTCAAGGAATAAGTGGAAAAACATCACCAAATATCCCATACTAAACGATATTTCAATTTCGTTTATTCAAATTTCTCATTACATGAAAATTGAAACAACCATTGCATATATATTTGTTGAGAAAAAATTATATTTGTTTATAAAAACTGATTATAATTAATAAAACCTTTATAAATGTTAAATACTTAAAATACTCATTTTCCAATCTTTTATAAATCAAAATAATGAATTTTAATGTTCACAAATAATTTTCGAAAATTTATTCCTATATTTAAAATCTAAACGATATCTTATAAACCTAATTATTACTCATAAAATCAGCTATTAATTTTCTACAATTTAAAATTATTTTTGAACAAATTTAGCAACTCAAGTTCAATTCCGAACCAAACCACGTGTGTGTATAAAGGGGCATATGTTTCAAAATTCTTGAAAAAATATATTAAATAACTAGAAATTCCTCTTTTGGAATTCCCCTTATATTCTTTTTATTAAATATAAACCTTACAAAGGAAATTCCTTTTTGGAAATATTATTACCCTTCGTTTATACTAGTAATAATTTTATATATTCCAATACTAATGAAAATTCTCTATTTTCATTTTCAAATGAACTTTTATTTCCAGAGCAATTTCTAACAAATCATTTTCTTTCCCAACCACTTTTCTTTATTTGTAAATATACTTCAATCTAATTTTCAAACCCCATAAGTAATTTTCCAAAGCTATCTTAAATCTTTTAAAACAAGAAAAATCAATAGAACATTCAAAAGATAAACCATGGAGAAAAATCCTCCAAAAATGTCAACCAATCATCCATATAAATTTATCATGTGGCTTAAGTCGAATTACATTGAATTTCGGCCATCCATACAATTCATACAAAATATATAAATAAACAACACGAATCAAAATGCATTCAGACGGCGTCTCTTTTGAATTATGACGATCCTACATACAAAAAATTTCACACTTAAATCTAAATTATACCCAATCAAAACAATCAATCCAATATCCCAAACAAACATTTCAACCAAGTAATTCAATCAATAATCAAGATATTATTTATCAAGCAATAAGATATAGATATATATGTGAGTTTAGAACCTCATCAAAATTTCAAGCTAAGTCATTTGCTGCTAGCAAACTACATTGCTGTTCTTCAACCACCATGCACCACCAATCACCACATCGCTGCCCTTGCCTTCGTCTTCCATTGCCTAAATGCCATTCATAACAATCTTCTCCGTTGCCTGCTCAAATGCATCTCCCTCTTGTGCACGCCATTCACTAAAGCAACCTTGTCACCTCTCCCTATCTCGTTGCCTCTGACCTAGCTTCCACCTTGCAATGCTAGGTCCATGAATGCACGCACCTCCAATCCGCGACCATCCCTGGGTCGCAATGTCAAAAGCCGAAGCCTCCACGACCTCCCTCTACCTTGTACCTATCGTCGTTGCCAGGCTCGCATCGTGGAGTGCATGATTTTCTATTTTTTTCTCTTTCATTTTCCATTTAGATTTCGAGAATTCTTTGGAGGGGAATAGGCCTATCTAAATGAAATAGATCCAGGCATGGGATGGTTTAGGGAAAAATAAAGAAGATGGAAAAAGAATAGGCTTGGGCTAGTTAATTTTTTGGTGTATTGTTCATTTGTTTGTTTATTTTTCCTTTCATTTTCCCTTAAAGAACACACTTATTTAATTTGTAAATAAATTCCAGTCTAATTCTATTTAATTCACATTTCTTTCTAAAAATTATATTTCAATATTTGAACAATTTTATTCAATTCAACGCCTACTTATTTTTATATTTTATTAAAATATTTTATTCAATTTTAAGGCTTTTCTTTTTGAGGAGAATTTGTTGATTTAATTCAATTTATATAATAAAATCTTTTATTAACTAGACTTCAAATATGTAAGAATTTATTTTCCAAATTATAATCATCAAAAATCAAATTCGAATATTTCTACTTTAATTAAATTTACATATTATCACGGCATAGAAAACATGATTGTTACATTCTTTCACCTTATGAAAATTACATCCTCGTAATTTTTTATAGGGCGACGTCTTACACAACTCATACTCTGAACTTTCTTCGTATTCTACGATCTTCCATAAGCTTACACAATCCTATGGCTACTCTAATTCTCAACTTATCATTTGTCATCATTTAAATACACTCATCCAACGACTTTCTATTTTCGTAGATGATAATTTTTTGTGAAAATATTATAGGTTTCTGATTTTTTGAAAAATTTTCTACACACTCTCCTTTATACGAAGAGCATTTCGAAAATCACAACACGGATATATTACAATTTTTATACATCCCAATCAATGGTGCATACCAAGACATAAGAAAGCAATATAATATCACATCATATACAGATATAAGATAAAAACATACTTTTTTTATTAGCATTTAAAACAAATTTTCTTGTTGTTATGTGAGTAAAAGTGAGCTATCATGGTTAAATTGTCAAAATATGCTCCATGAGTACCTATTATCAACTCAAATTCAAGCATCAGTCGCATATGAAGAGGTATAAGAAGTACTCATTTATTTAATATATAAACAACATCACATTCATTATTAAACCACTTTGCAATAAATTTTTATATGTCAAAAACACCAAATCAAATTATGGTTTTTAAGAATAAATTGTTGCATTGTGTGTTAGCTTTTCAAAACAACTTCTGGATTGCCAAAATGTCAAGTACATCATAAGTTGTAGTATTTTTCATAGGAATGGTAAAGCATGGAATTAACTTATATGTGCAGGCACATCTAACAAATCAGCATTTTTAGCCTACAGAACCACAAAATTTTGCAAAATTCTTAAAACATAAGTTGTTTCTTATATTCTTAGCTTTCTAAAATCATTATTAATATTTATCATCCAAAATTTTAATTTCTTTCAAATTAATATTCAGCTTATCTTAAACTATTACCTTTTTCCTAAAATCTCAAACGATACTTAAAAATATCATGTTCAATCATTATTAAAAAAATCAAATTCATATTTCATTAAATCGTGTGCTTGTTTGTATAAAAATATATATTTTATAAATTTGCATATATATAATTCATTAACCATTAAAACTATGCAATTTATCTCACACTATCCAACCATAATATCAAACAAGCATAAATACAACAAAACATAGATTTTCGAACAAGCAAACAAATGCCTTCAGTAGAAAGTTATCAATCAGTTTCAACTGCGTAACTCTGATCACTAATGGATCATCTTACTCATCTTACCTTATCACAATTTTGAATTGTGAAGTTTTCAAATCAGGATTCGGATTAGGGTATTTTATGGCTTCCCTAACTGAACAACTCCATTCTTACTTCAAAGCCACACAAAGGTCCAACAAACATCATCCATGTTGACACTACTGGTCGAACAATTTACTCCTATCTCTTTAACCTCCATCAATTTCTCTACATCTCATATAGAGCCTTACATTAAGAAAAAGGTAGAAGAAATATACAATATGATAAGAAAAAACAAATACATCCCCAAATAATTACCCTAGTAATCATCGTATATGTAACGTGTCCGACTTTTCGACGCTCGAAAACCGACATCAATACGTCCACTGTATCAACTGCCGAGCAATCGAATGCCGGAAAACTATACCGTTAGGGTTAAAGAAGAAGAAAAAGGTAGAAGAAGAGAGAAAAAGATAGAACAGAACAGAAAGAAACAACAGAACAATATCAGAATCTCACAATCGCAGCGGAACAACATAAAATAGATAAATGAATAATCTTTAAACAAAGAACTATATCAGTCATTACATTACATCACATCACATTACATTACATCATCAGAGTGTACAAAAACAAACAACAACAAACAGCGGAAATGAAATACTATATACTAGTGAATACGCCATGCCATCCAGCTTGCCTCCAGCAACTCCTGAATTCCAGAATATCCTAATAACCTAACTCTAGACTGCCCGTGTGGAAATTGGTGGGCACCCAGAGTTTAGGAAGGAAAACAATAAACTCCAGGTTAGTCATGGGACTGATGTGAGAACTTAAAACAGTTATTTATCTTTAAAACAAACAAAGGGATATTTTTAAAATAGATTCGTGCTTTTTAGAAAATGAAACTACCATAAGGCCACCCGCACACACACACAATGCAAACGCAGAATCAGAGGAGATTTCTCCTTATGATAGTCAAAGATGCTTGATATGCATTAAAAAGAAACATTTGATATTATTACTAGTGCATAGTGTAGGAAAAATCATTTCGAAAGTAAAGATATAAATCTTAGCCAACATACGACCATTATCGTATGCCTACTATAGCTACCATCTAAACAGTGGTGACCACCATAAGTAAATGGCAGGTTCTACAACTAAAACCGTACAATGTGCGTATTGAAGTTTGGATTTCCAACAAATGGTCAGGCCAAGGAACTTCCCATTGCCACATGGGTATGCCTCTGGAAAGACGACCCGAGAACCTAACCGGATCTCTGCCAACACAAGGCTGGGTTACCCTTCAAACTGGGTAACTACTGACACGAATATGTCATTCCCCGATCGTTACCGATCTATATCCGAGGATCCTCGATTCCAGCAACCACAAAGTAATAAATTTGCAGCAACAACATAGGTGAAGTATCTGGACTCCATACCATGATACCACCTCTATCCAGAAGGAATGACATACACTAAAGGGGCGCTACCCCCTAATAACCTTGATGCATCCTTCCTGTTTTGACCATTTTCGGGGTGTGAGGTCCGACGAAGTCTCGTCCACAAAGTCACGCTTTATACAAAAGTTATGCTTTGATCACATATGCTCAACAGCACTTCGTATGTCACATTACCAATTTGGAAATGTATCACTAGTAACCATCAACTACATAACCTCTAAGGGTGTCAAGCTAAGAGAATAAATTCTCCGCCACCAACGGTAATATATTTGATAGAAACCAGCTTTACATCTCAAATTGTAACGTCAGACACACATCCACACAAATCCGTTCCGGGATCGAACGGAACCGAAGGCACTTACAAAGAAGTCCTCGCAATCCGGATATTCACTAATCACGACCGGACTTCCCATCACAAAGGGTAATAAATTTCTATATCGGGGATCAACCGATGTAGAAACATTCGACGGTAATCCTTCCGTTTTCAAAAATATCCGGTCTTCAACACCGGTCATCAAATGCAATTCATAACGACGTATCACATATTCGAAATGGGTTATACGACCCCAAGGTCCTCTCCCGGCTAACCCGAATAGTGAGCGCTTATTTTGAATATAAGTATGGCAATCAAATTCAACCAAATCACAACAAATACTTATTTAAAGGTAAATATTGATAGTCGGTCATTTAACTATCAATAGGAATGCACAACATCACTAGATTCTAAATAATTTCCCAAATTATTTATTTTCCAAAAATATCTTTACTAGATATATAATTTCCACACTTCAACCATTTGAAAACAAATTTTAAAATCACTTTTCACCTTTACCACTTTTGAAAACAAATTCCAATTCGTTTCCCTACACGGGATATATTCACAAATCTTTATTCATTTTCATTTCAAAATGGTTCATTTAAACCAATTAAATAAATCCTTAACGATTTACTTTATATTTACGTTCCAAATCCGTAAATTTATTTCCACACTTCAAAAATAAATCAACGTTTATTTTTAAACAAAATTCCCTTTCTTTTATAAATTCCATAGTGAATTTACACTTCCAAAATATCTATGAATATACGATTTTCAAATCGATTTCTAATATTTATTTTCAATTTATCTTTAAAAGATAAAATCTTAAAACATTCACTTCATATTGGAAAACATTTCCATACTTATTAATAATAGGTAATTCACAAATCCATTTATGTTCAACACTTGGAAAATATTCAATATACTTAAATCGAAATTAAGTATATATTTCATTCTTTAAAGAAAACGTGCGCTTAAACACATTTATTTGAGTCAAAACAAATGTTGTGTAAAACATCGTTACGACGACTCAAAATCACTAGTATAGGGATTCGAACTTAAAAATAGATATATAAATCCCAATACTATATAAAACATTTCCTTTCAGAAATCATTTACTATAACAACAGTGTTATAGTCCACCATTTCCTTCTCTTTCTCGAAAACATCTATTTCAACAATGAATGTTGAAATCTATGGTTTCGATTCATAATACATTTTAAAACATCTTTTAAAACAATTAACTTCATTTTATAATATCACTTCTCCAAAACATATCCATTTTATTTAATAATATATTCACTGTCCAAAATCGTGAATATACCTTATTACCCAATTCAGTATTTCTACACTTTTACCAAAAGATTATCCACTGTCCAAAATCGTGGATATAAGTAATTTACCAAATTCAACACTTTCACCTATTTAATTAAAGGATTTTCCACAGTCCAAAATCATGGATATAATTTCTATATTTACTTATCAAATTTATTTGATTACGGATTATAAAACAACGTTTATAAATTCCATTTCTATTTTATAACAACTTCGATATATAAATCTCCTCTAATAACCAATTCAATTTATAACTCAATTTATATACCAAAATCTAATTTATAAGTTAATTACTTATAATCTTTTATTACAAGAATTTATTCATTTTATAGCTTCACAATTTAGAAATCTACATATTTCATTCACTTATGAAATCCATTTTTTATTTCATTTTAACACTTGTAAAAACTCATTTTATAATTACAATATTTTTAATTTATAAAATATCAAGTTTAAAAATCTTTTTATATACACCGTTTATAATAATTCAAAAAATCTCAATTTAAACTATTTTACAAAATTCATTAACTCCATATTTTCAAAAAATCACATTTTTACTATATTTCTCAAAAATCATAAATTTTATAACATTAAAATTATAACGTTTATTTATTTAAAATCAATCAATTCCAAAATTTAATAAAACGTATATTTTCAAAAATCACTTTAAAATCCTTTTAAAATTCCAAAATTGGCCCAATGATGCAACACACCAAATAGACAATCACGACAACAAAGACATCATATATCAGTATATGATAATCAACAAATATCGCAATATCTGTAAATAAATCAATATAGTTGAGGAATCCAGTTGGATCCCTCCAACTTGTTTCCCTGCATCCAAAGATGTTTGCACAATACCAATTTCATTCCAATACAGAATATCGCGGTATATGGGATTTATAAAATACTATCCGCTATTATGCGGTGCAATAGGGTCTCATCCGCTATATAATGCGGGAAAATCAACTCCAAGTACATATATAATACCAATTCCATACAAGTTGGAATTATCGCGGTATATGTTTTTAACAAATAACATCCACTTAATATACGGCGTATAATGTCTATTTCAATCATCAATAGATAATAATTTATCATCCAGGCATACAATCAAGCAACTTTAAATCTAACTATTTAAAATTTAAATCGAAACTGATTCGATTGAGTGAGAAGTTCTCACCGTTGCTTTTAAAACGGTTGTAGCGTTTTATTTTGAATAAAATTAAACGTGCGTTTAATTTTACCCAAAATTCAAACTAGCTCCAAACGACTCCAAACCAGGTCCATAGCGTAGTGCTCGACAAAACGAAGCCAATGCAATTCATTTCTTCGAAATCCGACCTCGTACCAAAAAGTTACATCATTTTAAAGTTATACGAATTCAAATATAAACGATTTACATTTTCTATTTTAATTTTCAAACTTATTCCTCTCTGGCCGTTGGATCATGCTTCTCCCACATCAGGCCATCCCCCCCATCCTTCTCCCTCACGTTCATACTTCCAGGAATTTGCCGTGTAACCCTACCATAGCCGCCATCAATCAAGAATTTTCGCAACCACCTCGTGTAGTTTGAAGACGATCAGATTACATCATTCAAAAGTTCGTGCTAGCCACCATCTCATGAAGCTTGGCCCTGTAATTTCCCTCAAAAATCATGCCGAACGTGCGGCCTTCATGCTTGATTTGCCATCGATTCACTTTGAGTTAAACGATCATAGCCGTTGAATTCGTAGTTCACAATGATCTCTACACTTTTCGTGTTGAAAGTTTCTCGGATTGATTCACGGATTTGAAGATAATCGAGGAGAAAGAATTGAATTTTCTGGCCATTGATTGCAGAAAGTGGCGGCCTGACATTGAGATGAAACCCTAGCCTTTTTCTTTTGCAAATGTGAATAAGGATGGGCTTTTATAGAAAAAATTCCAAAACACTATTCATCCAAAATTTTCCAAACCCCAAATGAAGCATGCCGGTTGGCATTTCTAAGGTTTACCCCGCGTTCCGGACACAATGGAATAGGTTTCGGGAGCCAATTCGATCATCTGTGCGAGATACGGTAATAAACGATCAAATTTAAATTAAATCGATTTAAACTAATTTCTATGCGTTTTGGCTTGCCCCGGACAAACCGTAAATCCGATTGACACGAAATTTCAAACCATACAATAATTTAACATTTCAGATCCGATGAAACTGGTTTCGTCGAAATCCGTGACTATTTGAAAAATGACTATTTTTAGTCGTCAATAAAATATTAAAATATTCAATTTTCACAAATTAACTTTAAATTCGATTTTAAAAGTTCTATAACATCATTCTAGCTTCAATATGATTTAATAAAATTTTACAAATAAATTTTAATCATATTAAACCCAAATTTCAATTATTTATGTATTTTCAATTATTAAATTATTGATTTAATTATCCAATTAAATCCAGATATTCGAAATAAAATTTATTCGACTGTTTAATTTCACTTATTAATATTTAAAATTAATTAAATATACAAATTTTAATTGACAGAAATTCTGGGTCGTTACAGTATACTCCTACTATCAATTAAGTATAAACAGTAATCTACCACACACCCATGGGGATAGAGACTCTAAGTCTCTCTAAGGCAAAGACTTATGTCTTTTATACTCTGTATTATTCTAAACTAGCTCTGATGTCAATAGTAACACCCCATTTATATAACCATACTGCCAAAAAGTATTACTAAGAAATACTGTCTGATAATACGAAAAATGAGACAATTTTAGGCTATCACACGTGAATATTCCCTAGGGCTAATACTAGTACATATTCAAAAAATCAAATAAACAGCTCATTTATACATACTCAATATCGACACAAAGCTATAAACACATGCGTTTCCAGGATAGAATAGTACATGATATAAAATAAATCATAGAGAGCATAGAGTCCTGAAAACATATAATATAAAATATACACAAATTGGGTCTACGAAAAGAGTCAAATTCTTACTACCATCAAAAATATAAATAACATGCCCAAATATTTACATCTCAACAACACATGTACACATGTAGTTACATATACAGAATGATACCCAACTCTATAATGTATGGCTATCCTCCTCTATGCCCAACACTCAAAAGATGGTCATCTCGTTCCTACACCTGGAATGTCCCAGACTAGCTTGAGTATTATATAAATAACACATAAGTTGGACTATAGCTAGAATATAGGTGTTATAAGATAGCAACTTTTATATATCCTAATGTGCCATGCATACAACTCAATATGTGTCCCATATACCTTGTACATACAATCACCTAATCATTATAAAGTGAAATAACACATCAAGAAGTATAATATCAAAATAGATGAAATATCAAACACATCCAACTATCAACAATACACAAAATCATTAAGTACCATATGGGCAGGTACACAACAATGCTCAAGATTATCTCTCATATAATCATATAGTAGACATTCTCAGGGTCCCTCTACTTCAGCATATATAAAAACAAACAACATTCACCCAAATCAAACATTAAAAAAATATAAATATGGCATACCCTCGGTAGCCAGTGTCATCTTTCAGATAACTATATAAAAACTAATTATAGGGTTTAACTCCATGCTCTCAGCACCTCTAACTATCTCGATTGTGATATAATCAATATTTATAGGGTTACACAAGTTATAGACTCACAGTCTCATAAATAGTCCAAGACATTTATAATAACATATAATCATATATCTTTCCTCCTATTTGCATGAAAAATGGGCAAACACCTCCAAGATGTTGTAGTAGGGCTATGTATACTGTTTGCAGTATACAACCACCGTTTGATGAATTTTAGTTGCGAGTGTACATGGTAGAAAATTAATAGTTTGCAATAAAGAATAAATAAAGGACTAAAATGTAAAAAGACACAGAATTTATAGTGGTTTGGCATGAATGTGCCTACATCCACCGTACTCTTTTATTATCTCTTTCATATCTGATTACAAGTACAAGATTTGAATATGAATAAACTTGTTTTAGGGCTAAGGATTTTCTCTCTCTTAGTTGTCTGCCATTATTGATGGAAGCTTCACCATATTCCACCATCCCCTTTGTGATGCCATATGCCTAGTATTTATAGAGTGAGGTTGTGGGGGGAGGCGGTTGACTACATGGCTTCTAGGCTTTGGTTCAACCTTTCTTCCCTTGAAATATGGTTAAGATGTTGTTTCACTGCTCTGGGATGCTAGTTGAATACTATTTTGGTAGCTTACTTCAATCGTCTGTCCTGACGCTTAAATCTTGAATATCGGACCATATAATTTCATCCCTTCAAGTAAAAAAAATGGTGGACCCGGCACTAGAAGGGCTGGACCAGATATGTTTGGCGGGTCCAGACCCAAAAGGGTTGGATCTAGTGGTGCAGCCCGGACCAGGTTGGTCCAAGTCAGGCGGGTTCGACCTAGGGCTGGACAAGGAGGGCCCATCTCTAGGTCAAACAAGGCGGTCTGGTCCTAAGCCATACCGAAAGGGTCCGGCTTGGTGTGTCGGACCAGGTGGGTCCGGCAGCGCCGTACCAATTGGTCTGGCTCCTCGCCAGACAGGTGGGTCCAGCCTAGTGTACCGGACCAGAATTCTAGTCCGACATTTGCCGAACCAAGGATTTGGTTCGGCAAATGCCGGACCAGGTAGGTCCAGCCTGGTATACCGGACCAAGTAGGTCCGGTAGTGCCGGACCAGTGGGGTCCGACACAGCCAAACCAAGGGCTGGTCTAGCACAGTTGGACCAGGTGCGTCCGACTGGTGTGCCAGACCAAGTGGGTCCGCAGTGCCGGACCAGTGACGTCCGGCACATTCGGACCAAGGGCTGGGCTTAACTAAGCCTGTGCGAACCTAATTTTGTAAGGCAGTTTCTTTGCTGGTGTAGGCAGTGTCGGGCCTTGGCAGAAGGCAGTCTTCGAGGCTTTATTGTTGGACCGTGTTAGGAAAATCTTAGAATGAACATATCTTAAAAATCATTATTCGGATTGAGATGCGGTTCAGATCGATGCTCACATCTTGACCTCATGAACATTTCTAATCAGATTTGAGTCTATTACAAAACTCTAACAATTTTTCTTCTGACTTTTCATATCCAATATGAGGTGGGCGAAAATACCCACAACATTTGCCCCCTAAAGTATACTTTCGCGAATGCAAAGTATGCTTTATTTGATCTAGCGTTGCCTCACCAGTACTATAGGTGTCATCCTAATGTTTGACTATCCACATCTCATCATCCTACCCAAGATGAGTTTCCTTTCGTTAACTATGTACGATGCTTCATTTGTCTTGAGGAGGACTTGCTGGTCACTTGACGCCCTTTTTTTAATTATCTTGCATTTGGCAGGGTGGTATTTTCCCTTATCCTTCCTATTTCTGGCTTCAAGGTCTTGAGTAGTACGTGGACCTAGTGATATTCCCTTTGTGGTATTTGACTTGGGACCTATGATGTGGAATTTCTGCTTCCGACCATCATATGGCTAGGTTGAGTGAGCACGGCCTTACCATCTGATTGCCGAGTTTGTATATTTCTTGATTAATTTTTTCATGCTTGGTCAAGGTCAATTATTGAAAGGGTAATGATTTTCCATTAGAGGGTATTTGTACGTAAAATATTATGCATAGCGTCATTGAGTGGATGTTGGCTATGTCCGACCTAGCTGGGCTAATCGGCTTATGTTCCATCTAGCTTGGTAAAGTGATGACATCTGGAGTAATTCCTTGCTCCTCTGTTAGCTCTTCCAGGACTTGTCCCTAGGAACATTTAAATAAGATTATCTTAGCTAATTTCCGTGGCAATTTTCCTGCTGATATCTCGTGCATCTGTTTGGAGTCAACTATTGGAAATCGTTAATAGGGTAGGTGATGGGTCTGAGCAAGTGGTCTTGGCTCTTTTGAGCGAGCTCAAGGAAATTTGTCGGCATTGTGAATTAGGGGTCCTATTGTCGGTCCGGTTTATGCCAGTTACCGTAGTCAGATGTCTCCGACATGGGATGTTTATTAGTGACATCGGCTTGCTTTCTCCACATTAATCAAGTAGAATCGACCTTTCAACTCAAATTTCCCATTGGCTTTAGCGGTAGAGGATCGTCCTATTCTGTTGACTTTACCTACAGGTTTAGGGTCCTTTCGGGCCTAATGAGGTCAAGGACTTTCACCTTGCCTTAGAATTAGTTACAGACTATTAATACATTTTTATTTGGGATTTTACCACAGATATGTGTTAAAGTCATCCCGCATGTCCGCTGGATTGATTTATTAGGTAAAGGTATCAAGATATTTGTGTTAAAATAAACTTTAATATGAATTAATTACGTTCAGAAGGTTAGAGATCGAATCACTTTAGAGAGGTCCTCATCATTCGAAGTGATTCCCTATTATTAAGGTCTAGAGAGTAATTTGGGGGACGTGGCAGTCCACAAATACTCATTACATCCTCCAAAGTATCCTCTAGCGACGTTGTCAAAACTCGGCCGGAAGCGCTCATTATTTGTCTCGGTTTGTCCCCAGCATAGTGTACTTTGTGCTTCTCAAAACATGCTGCCTTGTATCATGAATGGGTTTTAAACTTGCGAATTTAAGGTCATCATTCTAATATGTTGTTACCAAGCTGAGTGATAGCGTACGTGTGTGATCAAGGGGCAAGGTGGCGCTATGCCTCCAAGCATTTTTTTTATCGAATTTAGCTTATTATACAAAAGTTAGTCATACCTTTGCACTGAGATTTTCTTAGGTTCCATAAGTGTGCTCAGCTCTGGGAGAATCCTTACGGGTTCTTGAGTGAAGTTGGCTGGAAGGGATATTCTAATTCTTATGGCAATTTTGGGTTGATGTTTTGCTATCTCTGACGGTGTTGAGTTGATGCTCTGTTTTCTCTGGTGGAGTGGAAGCGAATGAATATCCTGCTGTGGTTGCCAGAGTGGAATTCATATTTCTATTATCTATATGTAATGCCACAAGACAAAAAGAAATTGTTAGAAGCATCTAGTTTAAGTATTACGAACTATATTCTCCGTCAAGAGAGTCCTTCTAAACTTAAGATTCATGGCACGTAAGTTACTTGCCCTGATCTTGGATTTTAGTGACATATGGTTTGTGATCCCAACCCTGTGTTCTAAGGGAGTGTAACTTTGCAACTTCCATAGTTAAGATTTAGAGTCGGGATTCGCACACAGTAACTACTCGGGCCATTATGGCATTTATCGTGAGCATTATTCGATTTACTATGGCCCAGCATGCATGGGTGCCGATCTTCAACCACGAACTATCCTTGGCTATAGCCATGCCTTAATCGTGGGGTTTATTACTAGTTCGTTGTTGCCGGCGAGCCAAATGCCAATGATAAACTGCCTAGGCTATAATCATGCCTAATCCGTGGCTTATAGTCAGTTTATCATTGCTGGACGGGGGGCCGATTGTCAGCAGTGAACTACCCAGGCTACATTCGTCCCCTTAGTCATGGTTATCTTGATTTTACTGCTGCCGGTGAGAGCTTGCAACTGATCAAAATAGGAATAATATCTGATGAGCAAAACAATTTTTTTAGTGATTTCAGGTGATACATGCTTCTTACGAGCTGAGAGAAGTAATGGCAAAGATGGTGTAGATTCCTTCCTTTCCAAAACACATTTTCCATCAACTATCGATGGAATGTAAGTTCTGCTGTGGAGATCCTTATGAACAACAAATGGCCCTTCCCAAACTGGATGTAGTGTGCCTAGACAGGGAAAGACATGCTTCAGAATAATGTATCCCTCTTTAAACTCTTGGGGCTTCACCTTAGATTTGTATTATTTCGCCACTTTCTGCCCATGTGCGGCGGTCTTGAGGGCGGCGTTATTGCTTCTCCCCTCAACATGTTTGGTCTAGTATGCTTAAAGCAAATAGAATATGTCATGTTGCTATTTTGTAGGAGGCCTGGTAGACACCCAGTGCCACGGGTAGTTCGTCAATCCACGCTCCTTTAGATTTATATATTTTTTCCTTAATTAGTGTTTGCAAGATTTTGTTGACAGCTTCAACCTACCTATTTGCCTGAGGCAATTCCTGTTATGAGTCAATCCATGCTAGGCTTTGAATGCATCAATTCTTTGAGTTACTCAAGCTGGGTTTGTGTCTGGATGCCCACCTGGTATGTCATTGCCAGGGAAAGGGGCGGTCATCAACAGTGAACTGCCCAGGCTATTGCCCTTAATCATAGCTATCTTATTTTCACTACTTCCAACACGTGCTTATGATCTAGGGTGATAATCACAAAAGAAGGAGTGGTTATAACAGTATAGGTGTTAAGTGGATATAACCATGTGCGTTAAGTGCATATAACTGCACATGTGTTAAGTGAATATAACCATGTGCTTTAAGTGAATAATTACTACATCTTATTTTCTCATGGTTTTCGGTTTTAAGGAAATTCTGAACCTGTCTGCATGATTATGCCATGTTTTGAATGATTAAAAGTTTATATATGCTTTTTGATGATTTATGCTTGTTCATATGGATTTTATGATATGTTTTGAGGTAAAAACCCTATTAAATGACATCCAAATGCCCTGGGAGAAAAAGAGACGAGAAGAAGTTGAGGAACAAGACAATCAGATTAGTAAAGGTCCAGTGGAGTGACGATGATAGGGACTGTACTTGGGAGACTGAGAGCAGGATTAGAAATGCTTGTCCTGATTTGCTTGATGGTATGTTTTAACTTTGATTGTTTTGTTGTGTACCTTATCGTAATTTCGAGGACGAAATTCGTTAGGGAGGGGTGGTTGTAACATCCTATATTTTTAGTAATATTATTTAAGATATTTAATTAGCTAAATTAAATAAAATAATATAATGGATTAATGGATCGAGATTTGTGATTTAATAAAGATAACCATGCCATGTTAATGAGTAAATCAAAACGAGATAACATGAAATAAAATACACAAAGGAAATAGATAAGAGCAAAGATGGAATAAGAACATTCTTATACCCTAAACCCTTGGGAACTCATTCACACATTCATTTCATTTTCTAAAATTTATTAAGTAGAGGCCGGCCACCATTTTATAGAACAAGAGGAAGAAAGCTAAAGGAAGAAGCTAAATCAAAATCAAGTTCACTCAAACCTCAAATCCTTAGTCTCAAAAGCTAAAGCGAATAATTACTACATGTCATTTTCCTAGGGTTTTCAGTTTTAAGGAAAATCCAAACTTGTGTGCATGATTATGCCATGTTTTGAATAATTAAAAGTTTATATATGCTTGTTGATGATTTATGCTTGTTCATATGGATTTTATGATATGTTTTGAACTAAAAACCCTATTAAATGCCATCCAAATACCTTGCGATTTTAGATATAGATCAGAAATGATATTTTAGAGACAGATTTCAATTTTCATAATTTTCCGAATTAATGTGGATTTATATTAATTTTCTAGTGAAGAAAATGATTAATTGGGTTATAAATAATTTACGATTAAATTACAAATAATTTGGGTCTAAAATTTGTATATGTTATAAAGCATATCAAAAAGGATTTTCTGGAATTTTTATAAAATTTTCCTAAGTTTTTGATGAATATATAAAATTATTTAAGGTATGTAACTTAGATGTGTTATATATTTATAAAAGGAGAAGTGGTATTTTGTAAATAATTTAAAGTGTTTATTTCTGAAAACTTGGCAGTGCTTTAGAAAAGAAATTTTGCAACCAACAAAATTTAGACAAACCAGGCAAGTTAGTTAAAAAGATAGCTTAAAAAGGTTAACAATCAGCTTTACATGCAAAATGTATGTTTCACCACTTCCGGCACCCTGCTTCTGACTTAGATGGCTTTCGACTTAGTTTCTCCACCTCCAACACTATCAAAATCAATGTGCATAGCATCAGATAATTGGTGCGCAATGAATTGAAAAGAAGGCGGAAGGCATGAGGTCGAAACCAGGGGTTCCAATGGGGTTAAAGTGCTGCTTTGTTTTAAATTGAAAATGCGCCTGCTTTACTTTCGACTATATTGCTTTCAACTTGGTTGGCTTCCGACCGGGTCAAATGGTTTAAAGAAATGGTTTTAAGGGATTGCACCTTTGCTTTTAATTAACCGCTTTCGATTAGGCCGAAACCGCAGGTGCCGCTTCCTACCTTTCGAAGCAATGCCTTCGAAAGGGTTGATTTTGTCTTATAAAAATCCTATTGCTTCTCCAATGCTTTTTGAATGATGGTTTCGACACCATCACTTCTTTACTTATGTTTTGGGGTTTCGAAAGAGTTTCTTTCGACCCTGTTGTTGTGACCCTTAGAGATTTTTAAAGATTAACCCAAAGGTTTCAAAAGATAAGGTTTTGAATGGTTTTGAAAGATGTTTCCACATATTTTAAATTGAACACAAATGCTTTCGAAAGGTTTAAGGTTTCGATGCTTTCGAAAGATTTTGAAGTAAGGTTTCAAAAGGTTGGTTCCCCTACGGTTTTGAAAGGTTTAAAGGAAAGGTTTTTCCAATGGTTTCGAAAGGCCATGATTAAATGTTTTAAAGATAGGATGTCTAAAGTTTTTATCCTTCGAAGGAAAAGGCAATTCAATAGTTTCGAGAGTTTTATGTAAATGGTTTCGAAAGGAAGGTTTTGGCCTTTCGGCCTAGATGAAAGAAAAGGGTTTATTTGGTTACAGAAAATGATACTTTCAATGGGATCGAAAGGGGTACTTTTAAAGGTTTAAATGTTTTTATCAACAAAGATTTGGGTAAAATATATATAGCATGGCAAGGTGATTTTGAGTAAAGCATAGAGTATATATTTTCCTTGTTTATCTTTGTTTTAAAGTTTTAAATCAATTTGAAAAGAAAAGGTTTTCAAGGAAAATTTAAGTAAAATTACTCAGATATTAGAATACCAAATAGGACAGGTATGGGGTCGCGCCCTATACATTAGCTGTGTTAGGCCCAAGCTAATTGAGTCTAAAATTCTAGTGTGTAGAGCTTTGTCATAGGTAAGACTAAAATTATAGTGCACACAAAAAGGAATATATTTGCGCAGTGTAGGTTACTGGTGAGCCTGTAGAACCATTAGGATCAGTGGACTCTGAAAGAGAGTAAGTTAGGGACAGACCGTCCAGAAGACTTGTCTAACAGATGTTAGGCCATTTTTATTGTATTTTTCTGGTAGGCCCGAGTCAGCCAAAGGTTAGTAGTAAGCCAAACAAAACTACAGTGTTCGGACAGATAGTCCATTTATTACCTAATATGTAGGTTTACATAAAACGCTTTACAATTTAAACCAGTTTTGGTTGTAGGATATTGATTTGCAAATGATATGTTTTAAAAGGATATTGGTGAGGGGAAATCCGTTCCGCTAAGCGGCATGATCTCACTTAATATCGTATATCTGAGATGTATGGTATTACTCACACCAGGCTTTATGTCTGACTCAAAGTTTATGTTTTCCCCTTAAACTCTTGGGTGCTCAAAATTGATTTGAGTAAACTGAGGGTTGAGGCTTACTGGTTTTTAGTAGGTTGACCAATAAAGCTTCTGAAGACGAGCAGGTGGCTAAAGAATAGCTATTTAAGAGTTATTATGTCGTTTTGCTCTATTCTACTATGTTGTATTTAAAACAGTTGTGTCTATGTAATACTCTAGTCAACCAAGAGGGCATCATCATATGCCGCTCTTGGCATGTTTATGTGATAATTATATTTTATCTGAACCTTGGAAACTATTATGGGATTATGTAATTTGAATGTGAAACATGTTTTGGAAATGTAATGTGAAAAGATGTTTTTGAAATATGTGATTTGTTTCATATTCCTATGATGCCGATATTATATATAGCATTAACATTACTATATTTAGTCACTAGAAATTATGGATGACTGCAACATCTGTAGCACTTAGCTTCGGGCCTTCAAATAGGGGATGTTACATTGACCCCGTAGTGAATATAAATTAAGTATACTCTAGAATGAATAGAGTTGCATCCAGGATGTCCGGTAGAGCAGAATATAGGATGCCAAAAGGCAAATTAAGAAGTTGTCAATTTAGACAGGTTCATAGTGAAACCATGAGTACTATGTTTAAAGAGAGTTATTGGCAGGGTCCAATAGGTTTGTTGTGAGCCCATGAAAACTATATCTTAATTAAGTTATTGACAGAAGTCAATAGGTTCATAATCAACCCATGAAAACTATGATATGAGAGAAGTTATCGAAGATACCAATAGCTTTAGGGAGGATGAAGTTATAAGCAGGGGACAATAGGTTCCCATGAAAACTATGAAACTGGACAGATAGTCCATAAAGCTTTAAACTAGTTATTAGTTAACCCATGAAAACTAATAGGTTAATAGTAACCCTATAAACTATAACTATGACAGATAGTCAAATGAATGGAGATGGGAAATTAAGAATAATTTACTTGTTTGCATATGATCATAATATTTTAAATTGCTATGTTTTTAACCATTATGGATGCAGGAGCACAACATATGGTTATTATAAGTTTTTGATAAGATACCAGTGAGGGGAAAACCCATTCCGCTAAGCGGCGTGGTCTCACTAGATATCCGAACGGTTCGAGATGATAGGTTATTATTCATACAGGCTTTATGTCTGACTCAAATTTATGTTTTCCCTTTAAACACTCGAGTGCTCAATTAACTTTGAGTAGTTTGAGAGTTGAGGTTTTTAGGTACCTCTTTAGACGAATAAGCTTCCGGTGATGTGCAGGAGGAAAGCTTGCTAGTAGGAGTTCTTTTTTATTTTGATTCAGCTGTGTTTTGTTGTAAAAGCAAAGTTGTCTAATTGCTTATGTTTAGACTCTGATCATACAAGGGGGCATCTTCACATATCGTTCTTGGCGTATGTTGTAATAATTATATTTTCTCTGAATGTGGTTCTCGAATCTGGGATTATGTAATGAATTTGAAATGGTTTAAAATGGAATGGGAAAGCTGTTTAATGATTTTAAAAATGTTCCATATCCATGTGTTTCTGTTATACCAATGTATCTAACATTACCGTAGTTAGTCATCGAGGATTAATAAATATGGATGACTATAGCATCCGTAGATGTTAGTTTTGGGCCTCCAAGTGGGGGATGTTACATTCACCTAGGAGGATGGACTTCAACATCTTCAGGTAACACACCTTCCATTTGAAAATTAACAAGTGGATGAATCAGATGAGAATAAGATGCTCGAAAAAAGGACACTTTGAAATAGTCCTCGATATAGGAATAAACATCAAAATCAAAAGAAAGAATGCATCTAATAGCATGAGCATAGGAAACCCATAAATCTGCCATAAGTTACAATTACATTGCCGAACACTCAAATCTAAACAATAAGATTGAGTTGTTTGAACTTCATAAACATATACAATATATATAGTAACTTTATATTGAATACCCTCAAAGTATAAATCCCCTAAATGCTTCTCCATAAACGCGCACAATTGAATATTCCAAGTTTTACTTAACTCACATCTATCAGACATAAGTTTCACGAGCTTCAAACAATTCTATCTAAATAGGCATTGATGGGTAGATGTCTTCCCTCTAAAATCGATCAATTAAAACTTTCCACACACTTAGAACACATTTCCCCATATCGATTACCAATTAAAAAACATTAGCAAACTTTTCAAAAGGCAAACCATGCAAGAAATTTTCCACTTTTACCTCACCAGTGCTTTTAAACTTAGTCAATGCTTGATTAAATACTTCTACTATAGAAGCATTAGCAACTCGATAAAACAATGAAAAAAATCCATTTTTTGACCTTGAGGACAACGTCTTGTTAAAAAGAACTCTTGAAATTATTCTTCAACTGATAGTAACAAGACACATGAGCTGACTTTGGAAAAACCTGAGGAATAGTAAACAAAAAACCAGCCGATCAGGTATAAAAGTGAAATATCGATCATCATTTCATAACATTTACCGAAACTTCATCAAAAACCAATACCAATTAGGTTCATCTTTCACAAGATACAATCCCAATAGCCAGCGGAAGAAACTTAAAAGAAATAAAAATAGTTTTGTCACATAATCAAAATAAAAAATAAATGCATAAAATATAAAAGCCGCAATATCCAAGGTATGTTAAATACTTACCATAATAATATGGCAAATATTAGACACTGCAATATTTAACACCCTAAATCATCCAATACAACAAAATAGTTAATGTTAGAATGCGGATTACAGATCGTAAGGCTAGAATAACACTAGAGGAGGATGGGTGAATAGAGTTTTGTGGATTTACTCAATCTTTTTCAAACTTAAGTAATTTAATCACCAACAAATGTAATACACAGACACAGATATAATCAAAGAATCAGACATAGATGCAAATAATAAATAAAACCAGTAAAGGAAAGAATACGCCAGGATTTTATACTGCTTCGGAGTTACCCTACATCCAGTCCCGCACAATTGTAAGGATTTCTTTTCAAAATAATCTCTCAGATTACACCTCGATTTCAAGGCCATGAGGTGCACCCTCCTGCATTCGAGCCCAAGGCGAACTCTTTTGATTTACCAGGCCACAAGATCACCTAATTGATTTCCAAGGCAACAATCACATCCAATTTATTTCAAGGCTCAACCACATCTTTTACTCAACAGTTTTATTTACAAATAATCATATAACTCTGAATAGCACTGATATCTTATGGAGAGAGTGGCAGAGAATCAAACAAGAGATAATCAAGTTCGATTCACTTGATATTTCGACAGAGTATGATTTGGGATTCTTTAGAATAAATGTGGAAGATGATGAGGAGAGAAAATGAATGAAAATATGGTAAAAATTCATTTAGAACTTACTGGTATTTATAGAAATCAACAGCCATATCTATTCATGAAAGGATACGATGAATAGACACTTCTTTTCAAAATTTGAAATTTGAAAATTAACAGGCACAATTTGGATTTGGGGTAGGAGTATGTCGACATGCTCTAGGAAAAAAATGGTGATTTTGATTTTCTTATTAAAATTGGTTTCTATAATTTTTCAAAATAATTTCTAAACTTTTATAAATATACTTGAATATGGTTTAAACATAAAAGAGTTTAGAAAGTAATTTTTAATATATAATCTTAATGATTTAAAATCTGAGTATATAAATATTTAAAAGCTAAATATTAAAACAAGAGATTGTTTAAAATCAAGGACAATTTTGAAATCAAAAATATTAAAAATGATAAAGATAATTTTAAGGCTAAAATAATTTAAAACCAAGAGAGATGTCTTTTTGAAAAGATAGTTTTGAAAACATTTTTAGAAACAGGAGACATATTTTTAAAAATCATTTTTATAAAATTAGTGGATATCAAAATAGGACCACTATATGTTCCACTAGATTTTGTCGTGGGTTCCATCCCACTAGGGTTTCATCCCTTTAACAGGCTCGAAGTGGATTCCATTCCACGAATAAATTTTAAATAGAGATGTAAGTGCTTTCATGAAGTTTTAACATAATTCTAGACTCAATACTTATCTTGCACTTTGAAATCTTGAACTCTTGATATCTTGATACTCATGAGTCTTCAATCTTGATATCTTCGATCTTTAAATACATCAGTCTTGTGTCTCTATACTATACAGTCTTCATTGATGGTACTTGCATGTTTATATCCTGCATATACATATATATCTAAACTATAATGTTAGTATTTATATTTTACAATAAGTTCTAAGGTTGTTGTCATCAAAACCATCCTTCTCAAGGACTAACAATCTCCCCCTTTTGACGATGATAACCTACGTTTATAAAATATACTTCACCTTTAATATAATTCCCTCTAAAACTAATAACTCCCCCTTAATCTAAGCCTAACTACTCTAACTGCTTTATTTTATAATTCTCCCACTTTGTCGTCAACAAAAACTAAACCTATGCTAATATATATAACTCCCCTTTAATCTAATACTATCTAAACTGAATAGTAATAAAGAAGTATAATAAGCGAAACATAAATTATTATATACCATGTTATATTTACATATTTATATGAATTATAGACATACAAATATATTTAAGTACATAAATTATACAAAAATACTTCTAATGATGATTTTTGACAATTGGAGATTTGTGAATTGAACAATTTGGATAATGAAAACAAAAGTTTTCACGTTGTTCAATCAAATTTCCATCTTTGTCAAAACACACTTCGCCTATGCAGACCACCTTGTCGTCTTCTTCCATAGGTGCTTCCTCATCTTCTTCTTCTTCGCTGTGATCTAAAGGGTTATGCACTTGAATGTTGGGAGAATCTTCTTCAATTACAATAGGATTAACATGATTATCCATTAGGAATTTTTGCAAATTCCGAAATTTTTTGCCTTGCTTTTCTTGTTCTTTTGCCATCCTTATTTGAACAACTTGAAGTTCAGTTAACATTTGCATGGCATCCTTCATAGACTTTTCAATCTTTATCACACATGCCAGTGTAGTTTGTTGGAATGGACCAGAATGAGGAGAAGGAAAAGAAATGGTGTCGTTTTGGTTTGATTTTGTGGAGGAGGCCATTAATTTTAATTTTCAGAAGTTTAATACAGAGAAAGAGAAGTGAGAAGACAGAAAAATTCGAAATACATAGGTTTATATAACTACCGAATTATTTTTAGAGGGAAAACCAAATTTCAAAATTTGCCATTGTATGTCGACATGGGTAGTAGGGGTATGTCGACATATCTATGAAAAAATTTGATTTTCTTTTATACCTTTGTTTAAATGTTCGTATGTCTAAATTCTATAACTCAGTTATTGAACAAATGCCTAGTTCTCTTCTTAATTTAGTAAATATAGATTGATTTAAGGGTTTGGTTAAAATATCAGCAATTTGATTCTCGGAGTTGATAAATTCAAGAGAAATAATCCCTTTACTTATGTTATCTCTGAGAAAATGATGTCTGATATCAATATGTTTAGTCCTAGCATGATGAGTAGGATTTTTAGATAAATTTCTTGCATCAATGTTATCACAATAAATTGGTGATTTTGAAATTGTTAATCCAAAATCTTTTGAGGTTTATTGCATATAAATGGCTTGAGAGCAAGCCAAAGCAGCAGAGATATATTCTGCTTCGGTTGTTGATAAAAAACAGTATTTTGCTTTTTACTAAACCATGAAACTAGAGAATGCCCCAAAAAGTGACATGTTCCACTGGTACTTTTTTGGTCAAATTTACAACCAGTATAGTCAGCATCACAATAAGAGAATAAATCTAATGAATCGTTTTAGGGTAAAATAAACCATAGTTAAAAGTATGCTTAACATATCTTATGATATGTTTCACAGCTTTTAAATGAGTCTCTTTGGGTTGGGATTGATATCTTGCACATAGACAAACACTATGCATGATATCAGGTCTACTCGCAGTGATATATAGTAGTGATCCAATCATTCTTCTATATAGTTTTTGATTTACATCTTTGGAAAGATATTCTTTATGTAAATCTTCACTGGTTGCCATGGAAGTGGGTTTTCCACTCGCAGTAGTCATACCAAATTTACTAACTTGATCCCTAGCATATTTTTCTTAACTAATAAAAATACCGTTATCTAATTGTTTTATTTGTAAACCTAAGAAGAAAGTAAGTTCACCCATATGACTCATCACAAATTCTTTTGTCATTATTTCAAAAAATTCTTTATTCATTTCATGATTAGTTAATCCAAAAATAATACCATCTAGATATATTTGTACTAATTGGATATCATTTTTATTTCTTTTAATGAAAAGAGTATTATCTAATTTACCAATTTCAAAATTTAATTGTAATAAAAAAGATCTTAGTCTGACATACCATGCTTAGGAGCTTATTTCATACCATATAGAGCTTTCTTAAGTTTGAAAACATGGTTTGGAAATTTTTCATCTTCAAAGAGTGGGGGTTGTTCAACATAAACTTCCTCTTTAACAAATCCATTTAGAAAAGCAATTTTAGCATCCATTTGAAATAATTTGAAATTATAATTTTCGAAAGCAAGTAGAATTCTAATTGCTTCTAATCTTACTACGTATGCACAGGTTTCATCAAAATTTATTTCTTCTTCTACATAATAACCTTGTGCGACTAATCGAATTTTATTTCTAACACCTCACCTAGTTCATTCATTTTATTTTTATAAACTCATTTAGTTTCAATTATAGCTTTATCCTCTGGTATAAGAACAAGTTCCCAAACATCATTTTTGGTGAATTGATTCAGTTCTTCTTGCATAACCAGAATCCATGAATCATCAGATGATGCTTCCTTTGGATTTTTAGGTTCAATAGATGATATGAAAGCTACATTACTCATGTTATTTAGTTGATTTCTAGTTCTAACAACAGATTCAATATTTCCTAGTATATTTTCTATAGGATGATCTTTTAAAAGCTAACCTTTTTATTTGGATGAATGATTCATTATCTGTTTCAATTGATTCATTATTTAGCATAGCAAAATCTTCTTCATCATTAATTTGTTCAATATCTTTAAAATTTCATCAAACGAAACATGCATTGTTTCTTCAATGGTATTAGTTTATAAATTGAAAAGTCTGTATGCTTTACTTTTACTAGAATATCCAATAAAGATTCCTTTGTCGGATTTAGGATCAAATTTATTTAAATTATCTTTTGTATTTAGAATAAAACATTTACTTTCAAAGATTCTAAAATAAGATACCTTTAGTTTCTTCATGCATAGAAGTTCATAGGGTGTTTTATTAGTTAATGGTCTAATTAATATTCTATTCAAAATGTAGCAAGCTGTAGCAACTGCTTCAGCTCAAAAATCTTTTGGTAAATTACCATCTGAAAGCATTGTTCAAGCACACTCTTGAATCGTCCTATTTTTTGTTCTACCACTCCGTTTTGTTGTGGAGTTCTTGGAAAAGAGAAATTATGAGTTATTCCCTTTTTATTGCAGAACTACTCAAAATTTTCATTTTCAAATTCCCTACTGTGATCACTACGAATTGTTATAATTTTTAAAGAAAGTTGGTTTTGAAGTCTTTTTGTAAAAAAATTAAAAGAACCAAAAGTATCATTTTTATGTTTCATAAAAATTGTCCATGTAAACCAAGAATGATCATCTACAATTACAAAGATATATTTATTGTGATCTATTGATTGAATTTATGATGGACCAAATAAATCTAAATGAAGTAACTCAAGAGGTTTTGAAGTCGAAATCATATCTTTTAATTTGGAAGTACTCTTCCTAAATTTTCCTAATTGACAAGCATCACATATACTATCTATTTTAAAATTCATTCTAGGGAGACCTCTTACTAGATCAAGTTTAGAAATTTTAGAAAAGACTTTAAAATTCGAATGTCCAAATCTTTTATGCCAAATCCAAGGGTCACTTGTATTAGCCAAAAGACATAGATTATCATTTGACGTTTTCATGCTAAGAATATAAATATTTTTCTTCCTAAATCCTTCAAATATAATATTTGAATTATTATTTTCGATGTAGCACTTGTCTTTTTCAAATTTAATTTTGTATCCTTTATCGCAAAGTTGATTAATACTAAGTAGATTGTGTTTCAGATTTATAACTAATAAAACATTAAAAACAGTAGGAGTTTTAGAGTTACCGGCATTGTTGATGCCAATCCCATATCCTTTTGAGTTGTCTACAAAATTAACCAATCCTCCATCTTTGTAGATAATATCATTCAGCATATCTGAATTACCAGTCATGTATCTTGAACATCCACTATCAAGTATCCACTTATTCTTCTTGATTTGTACAATTTGTCCATTGAGAGTTGATTCTTTAAGGGCCTTATAACATTCTTCTTCCTGCACAGAATACAAACTTGGTAGAAATTTTGATCTTATATAATAACTATATGCAAACTTATGAGATAATGATGATTTGAAAAGATTTAAATTAGAATTAACAAAATTCCCAAAAATAGCCATTTTTTTAATTTTTCAAAATTCAGGTTATGAAAACTTTGAAAACCTTGCTCTTATACCAAATGTTAGAAATGTGGATTACGGATCTTAAGGCTAGAATAATACTAGAGAGGGGGTGAATAGTGTTTTGTGGATTTACTCAATCTTTTTCAAACTTAAGTAATTTAATTCCAATAAATGCAATACACAGACACAGATATAATCATAGAATCAGACACAGATGCAAATAATAAATAAAAGCAGCAAAGGAAAGAACACACCAGAATTTTATACTGGTTCAAAGTTACCCTACATCCAGTCCCGCACAATTGTACGGATTTCTTTTCAAAATAATATCCCAGATTACACCCTCGATTTCAAGGCCACGAGGTACACCCTCCTGTATTCGAGTCCTGGGCAAACTCTCTTGATTTACCAGGCCACAATCTCACCTAATTGATTTTCGGGGCAACAATCACACCCAATTTATTTCAAGGCTCAACCGCACCTTTTACTCAACAGATTGATTTGCAAATAATCTTATAACTCTGAATAGCACTGAGATCTTATGAAGAGAGTGACAGAGAATCAAACAAGAGATAATCAAGTTCGATTCACTTGGTATTTCGGCAGAGTATGGTTTGAGATTCTTTAGAATAAATGTGGAAGATGACTACAAGAGAAAATGAATGAAAATGTGGTAAAAATTCATTTAGAACTTACTGGTATTTATAGAGATCAACAGCCATATCTGTTCGTGAAAGGATATCTAAACACTTCTTTTGAAAATTTGAAATTTGAAAATTAACGGGCATCATGTCGATATGGGGGGTAGGAGTATGTCGACATGCTCTAGACAAAAATGGTGATTTTTATTTTCTTATTAAAATTGGTTTCTATAATTTTTCAAAACAATTTCTAAACTTTTATAAATATACTTGAATATAGTTTAAACATATAAAAGAGTTTAGAAAGTAATTTTTAATATATAATCTTAATGATTTAAAATTTGAGTATTTAAGTTTAAAAGCTAAATATTAAAACAAGAGAAAGTTTAAAATCAAGGACAATTTTGAAATCAAAAATATTAAAAATGATAAAGATAATTTTGAGGCAAAATATTTTAAAACCAAGAGAGATGTCTTTTTGAAAAGAAAGTTTTGAAAACATTTTTAAAAACAAGAGATATATTTTTGAAAATCATTTTTATAAAATTAGTGGATATCAAAATAGGACCATTATATGTTCCACTAGATTTTGTCGTGGGCTCCATCCTACTAGGGTTCCATCCCTTTAATGGGCTCGAAGTGGATTCCATTGCACGAATAAATTTCGAATAAAGATGTAAGTGCTTTCAATAAGTTTTAACATAATTCTAGACTCAATACTTATCTTGTACTTTGAAATCTTGAACTCTTGATATTTTGATACTCATGAGTTTTCAATCTTGATATCTTTGATCTTTAAATTCATCAGTCTTGTATCTCTATACTGTACAATATTCATTGTTGGTACCTACATCTTTATATCCTGCATATACATATATATCCAAACTATAATGTTAGTATTTATATTTTATAATAAGTCATAAGGTTGTTATCATCAAAATCGTCCTTCTCAAGGACTAACAGTTACACCATTCAAAAATAGTTGGACAAGTAAATAAAACAGCATATATAATACTAATTTACCAAACAAAATAATAAGAAAACAAACATATCAAATAAAATGAAACAATGTAGGTATGTGAAATATTTGCAATAAAAACATGACAAATATTTGACAGCCAAATATTTTCCATAAAGACATGGAAAATATTGTTCGAAGTTTTTTCATAAAATTGTTTAAATTGATTACCACTACAAAAGACGGGGTCCAGGGGGTGGCAACCCCCCTAGGTGGGGGTGTCGTGGCAACGCCCTATTAACGCCGATCAAGCCGCGGGGGTCCGGGGAGCAGCGCCCCATCCGAAATGCTACATTTCGTTTGCTGTTTTAATTTGAATTCAAATAGCAAACGGGTATGACTATTGGAAAGATATTTGTTCATTTCGAACCATCACCACCAACAGACGCCTTCCCCATATAAATACTTGGTAGCCTTCGTTTTTGAAATACAATAATAATTTTCTTCTTCTGTTTTCTAAATCAATAACTCTATTAGCATCATCTGATCAAATTCGTGTGTTCTTTTGATTTGTGTAAGTAATCACAACTTGCGCAAAATACACTCCATTATATCCTGAAAGAACATTTTTTGAAAGCCTCTATGATCTAAAAAAGGCGAAAACATTCTTGAATGAGAGAGATTCAATCGTGCCTGGAGTGATATATCTATATAATACTACAAAAAATATTTTCCATGAAATCATGAGAAACATTTGACATAAAAATATTTCATGAAATGAAAGACAAATAAATTATATTATAATTTTCAAAACCGATTCATACCATGATTACCCTTTTTAGCCGTAGCAGACAATATACAGCCTTAGCCTTTACCTTTCATGAAAGTCTCATCCAAAAATATTAAAGTACGACAATAATCAAACCCATATGCACTACATCATACCCTCTCAAATTCACGAGTAACAAAATCACCTTGAAGTTCAATAGTACTTCCATGATTACACTCAATCACAGCTTCACAAAAAGCTTTTTAATAATTATATATATAAAAGCAAATCATTGCCATGTATTTCTTCCAAAGTCAATCTTTTCCCTATATAAGCAAAATAGTAATTTAACATAGTATTATACTCGATCTGAAATAAATGAACAATATCTTTCGTTTTTACAATAGGATTTGAATGAACAAAATCAACAGCTAACTTCTTAACTAATTTGCTAGAAAGTGGTGGATGGTTAACATCTACAATACCAGCTCCACATGAATGATTAAATTGCACAGTTTTGATAAAAAATAGAAACCTGGTAGGTTAAACTTGCTACAAGCATGAATGCAAAATGTACAACCTTCCCGTGAACAAACAGCTGTAACTCGTTTCCTATTATTTTTAACAACATTAACTTTATAACCATTCCTAATATAGTATATCATAAGATAAAATCAGTATTCCTCAATACCACCGGCAAATCTTTGACCAATACGAGTAACTACTGGATTGCTAGAATCGTTTTTTAACAAATGTTTCAAAGTAGAACTAAAATCAACTGAAGAACAAACCATAGAAGAAGCAGATGAGCCATACTCAACAAAAGAACCAACAAACGAAGAACTATAAGAACCAACACCAGCCAATATACTTTTACACTGCTTAGATATAACCGAAACAAGTAGAAAATCATCACGGTTATGAGCAATAAGCAAAAATGTACTATGCAAATCGAAATTAGTTTCAACAACTCTTTTCCTTTTATCTCTTTCATAAACCAGTTTAATAGAACCGGATGTTAATTCAGACCAATGTTGACAAATATCATTTTTCAATCTCAACGTACAATCACTCAAACCAAGATGCCTACTATAAGTATCACCACCTAAAAGGAAAACGATAGAAACATCAATAGGCTCAGAGATGAAAAAAAAATATAATATTAGAATAAAAGTAAAACAACATAACAAATAGTAAAAACTACACTAACAATTATTTAATAAACACATGTTATTATGACAAATTTCTGCCTAGCAAATATTTACAGGGTAAAAATATGCCAGACAAATATTTTCCATAAAACCAATTTACTGCATAAAACTTTACTGCCATATCTCATTAAAATAATATAATTCAACAACAACATACATGAACTATAACAATAACAACATGATTATTATCGAACTATAACAATAAAAATAACAACATGAACTATAACAATAACAAATATTGTAATGGCAAATATTTGCCCGCCAAATATTTGCCATAACAACAATGCACTGCATAAAACTTCAGTAACACATCTCATTTATATCATATAATTCAACAACAATATATATGAACTATAACAATAACAACATGAGAATTACAACCAACTACAATGATAACAATAACAATCACAGTAAATTCAACAAGTTTGAAAACAGATGAATACATGAATGGAAGACAAAGCTTCAAACCAAATTCAAAATGAAATCGCAAAACTGTAAATAAAAACAAAATTCAACTAAAAAAACAACAAGATAGTTAATAACAAAATGCAAAACGAAAGAAGAGGAAAATAACTATGACTAAAAAAATAACCTCGAATTCATATTTTAACGCAGAACATAAGAAGATATTTGTAACCGATCGAGATGTAGAAGAAGAAGCAACCGAAAGAAATGAACACGTAGCAAAAACTGATTAAGATGCAAGAACGCTTCGGATATTCCAATCAAATGAGATGTAACTCAAGATCTATACGAACACTTCGGTTATATGAAATCGAACGAGATGCAGCTGAAAGATGATCGAAATTTGAAATTTACAAAAATACAATGGAAATTTAAAAGTAGAAATTCTTAGAAGAAAAGTTGAAAGTTGTTGAGGGGAAAGACGAAATTAGATACATAAAAGGATAAAAATGTAAACATGGACATGAAAAAAAAGAGACTTAAAACATAAATGAAAATTGAAATGGATACATTTTATAAAACAACTACAATTCCGCATATATTTATTTGCTCCGTTCATAATTAATTAAAGTCAACAGAATACATTAATTGTTTTGATCCAAGTGAATCCTTATCAGTAATAATGCTAATCTCTACTACTAATAAAGATAATTCATTAGATTGATTTAGTTGGTGTCTTTTTAAAATACCCAGAATACCCTTCGCCTTTCTTTCGTTTTGCGTCACATGCCCTTTTCATTTACGTTCGGTTTCTGCGTGTTCTTTCTTCCCCCTTGCTACAGGAAAAAACACTAATCGGCTCTCTCATTTCTAATCTCTAATGGCAATTATCGTTTAACATTTAAGCAAATAAGCTCAAGCATCATTGATCGATAGCCATACAATATCGGACTTAGGTAATTATTCATTGCATTTCATTAGTTGCTTACGATTCGATTAGTATCTCTTTTACGTTCTGTATCTTCATTCTCTCCCTTCTTGCTTACTATAGGAAAAAACGTAAATCGGCTCTCTCACTTCTAATGGCAATTATCGATTAACACTAAGCAGATAAGCTTAAGCATCATTGATCTTTACAATTTTAGACTCAGATAATTTTTTGCTGATTTTCAGTAACTGGTTTCCATTATCAATTAAGCATGAATCGCTGAAATTTTGATCAGTGTCTACAATGATGATTATCAATTAAGCAGGAATCGCTTAGGATTTTGAGTCGTATCTGCAAAGGCGGTTATCGATTAGGCTAGAAACTAACTTTAATTTGTTGGTTTACTGAAAATAAACAATTTACCTCAATCATCATAGATCTTATATCCATTAGACTTGAATCGCATGTAACTATTCATCAATATTCATTAATTACTTCGGATTTTGAGTATTATTGGGTTCCTTAATTATTCACTGGAAGAGTAGGCCATTCATTATTTTATTTTACTACTTTCTCTTCATAGTAGAAACTGAAAATGGTTACTATGATCCATGTCAAAGGCTAAGAAATCGAATTAAAACTGATTGTGTTCAGTTTGATTACTTCAATAACCCAAAGGCTAAGGTTGATAATGGAGTTTAAGAAAGTTAACAAAAGCGTAATAAAACTAACACTTTCAGTAAGCGATAGTAATCAAAAATCAACTCCATTGCAGTAAATCAACTCCAGAGCAGATTTAATGAATATCTGAAAACATGTGGAACTGTCTGTAGATAACGAAAAGATGTACACAGAATTGGTTTTGATCTCCTAAAGACTTGAAGCTGCTTTAGGTGTGTGTTTGCATGTGTGTGTATATGTGTGTGTGTGTTTGTGTGTGTGAGTGTCGATTAATTTGAACTTATGTAAAGAAGAAGAAAAAAGGCATGGCAACTTTAAAATTTATGTTCTCTGAATGATTCAAAGTAGACACAGTAACTAAATATGTTATCACTTATGTCTTCATGGAAAAGACATGTGAATTTGATTTATATGTGACTTTCAAATACAAGAAAAATACAAATATATATGGTATTATTTTATTTGTTTCTCAAAACTTTGAGATACATTTACTATTTTCAAATTTTTCTTCAAAGTTTATTTAAGGTATAATATATGTTGCTATTTATATTTAATTAAGTTAATTTTCTATCAGAATTTATGAGGTGAAAAATGGAAAAAAGTAAGCATTTAGGAGAAATACAATTTTATAAAGTTGGAAACAGGTTTAGGGAATTATGCAATCAATGTTCATTCTTATTCAATGAATTATCATTTTTAACTAGAGAGATGTGCGATAATTATATTCAGGTTAGTTGTTAAACTATTGGTATTGATTGAATTGGCTTTTTTCTTTTTTTATTCAAATTTCTCTTGATAGATAACTACGATTGCATTATCGTACAATGAAACTTGGTAAGTTCATCAAATTATACACTATATATATACATATTTAAATGTCATGATTATGTTCATCAAATGATACCACATATATTTGAATTGAAATGAAATATATATATATATATGTAACAACATTCTTTTTCTTATCTTTCAAATGATGCTCTTCGGTAGTTGGATGATTCATATGTTATCATGATGTACATTTGTTGTTTTAATTGCTTTATGCTAAATTGATTCAGTAATTTAGTCCACATAATTAACATGAGTTTGTTGGTTCAATGCAGATAAACAATAAAGATCATTCATTATTAATCTAATATCCATTAAACATCAATCTCAAATAATTATTCATTGATTTATTTTAATTCTTTCAGATTTTATGTATTTTCTGGATTCCTTAAGGATTCATGTGCTATAACTAAATTCGGTTTAGTTTTTAATCTCTTGATAATTATTAATAGCTTTGGGAATCTTTTTTAGTTTATCTTTGCAAATTGCAACAAAGAATATGACAAAATGGCACGATTGTTGGAAAGGGAATATTATAGCCACAACAATACGAAATGGTTACAAAAAATTATTTATGGCTCCAATTTTGTTTTCATTACCGAAATCGATCAAGTCCTTCATTCCATTTACAACTTATGAAATCTTCAAATGATAAAATAATTTCCTTACATTAAAAATTTTGGTTTGGAAACTGTGAATCATTCACTTTCGGTGATTTGCAACGGTGACATAAACCTTACTCATTATATGTTTAGTCATGTTAAGATTGGAAATATTAATGACTTTTAATGGATATTATCAAAACTGATTTGTTGATCATACCCAGCATCTCTTTTAGAAAAATTATTCAAGTACGATATATTTTTTAAAATTTTACTTTGTTTTGGTTCTTAGATAGGTAGGATGGTTTATAGTATAAGTAGGTAATTTTTTAATAAAATGTAGGCCATGGAATTATTTAAATGTTATTATGCTCAACTTAAAAACACATATGATTCCAAAAGAATGTCACATGATTAATAATAATATAGTTAATCATTTTGGCTTCCTGGTTACATAGTAATTCTCTTCCGCTTAACCATCTTGCTTGGTCAATATATAACATAATATGGATTAAATAATACCCCTTCCTCTCCTTTTACTCTAAATGTTTGACTTAATTATAACTTAGTTCGTCAAAAACCCCATTCCATTCGTCACTATCACCTGATTCATAAAAGCTAAAACAAATTACCCAATATGCAAACTTCAATTGATGCTTTGAGATATTGTTATGAAGTTGTAGTTTGAGATTAATAAATTAAAAACCATGCTATAAAAGCTATCTGTGGGCACTAAGTGCATAAGGTGACATGGGTATTACTTTTTTATAGCTTGGAATTTAATTTCTCTGTGTTGTATTTAAATATTAGTATTGAATACCACTTTCACTTTTACGTTGAAGGTTAAACCGCTTTAAGTCTATTAACTATATAACATTAACTTAGTAAATGTAAAAATGAACCAGAATTAGAGTTGAAGCCTCTTTATATGAGCTCGGGGTAGCAGAAATAACTCTAAGTGTTGAGAATTACAGGCCAAAATCCTGAAACTTTAATCCCAATTTTCTTTCCTATAACTCGAATAGACCAGGAAGGTAATAAATCTACTACCATGCACTATATTCTTCCTTTGAACTCCAACTCTTTGAGCATGCAATTGAACCCTTCAGGCATATGATTCACCACTTTGTATGATTCTCCACCTTTTGTTGTCGTTAGTCAGTCTATTTCATGCTGCTCATAAACATCCTTTTTTTCTCCTTTTTTGTGAATTTGGGATTAGGTAAGGTATATACATTTAGCTTTTTTTTACTTAATTTTTCACACATGTGAATGTGTATGCACGTTAATTTTAATTATATATTTTTTATAATAATTATTCACATGGATACATACACATACATGTGCTTCACATAAGTGTTATTTTGTATATAATAAAGCACCATGGTTCTTAATATTTTAGCTCATGCCTAACAGAAATCATAAAATAATGTCTTTCTTTGTATTTATTTAAAGCAAATTTTAGATAATTTGTTTGTTTTTTTTGCATAAACTAATTTCATTAAAGCTGAATTTCTCAATAACAAAATTATAACGATTTTAACGGATTTAGGCAGGACAAAAATGTGTATTAGTTAACAATATGAGTTCTGGTATGTCATGACAAAAGATCCAAGATGTTAGAAAATTATTATTTCAGTATTTATGTTATTTACCAAATCCTTACACTAACTGTCTTATGTACCAAAATTATCAAAAAAATTAGGTTGAGTGAGTGAAATGATCAAGAATATGAATATGTGATTTGTTTAAGTTCAATATGTCATGACAAATTTACACATTCTAAAGTAAGCAGATATATGACTCACACAAAGATAATATTAACATTTCTTTTTTACCTTTGCTATTTCCTTTAAATTCTACAAACCACTTATTTAGTCCATTGCAGGAAAGAAATGAAGTTCAGAGGTTCAAAACATGAAAGAAATGGAGAAACTGTGCCTATCAAGCATATACATGTTTCATAAAGTGCAATACAAGATTCACTCATTTCATATTTAGCTTGGAATAGTAAATTTTTGCTTACATGTTTTATGAAAAAAATATTGTATTGTAACATTTAATATTCGCTGGCTACTGTGATATTGGCAGCTATAACACTTTAGCTTTCAGTTACCCATTGCCTGAAATATTGCTTTTCTCTATTCACTGTGTCACCTTACATTAATTTACCAAATAATGGATTTTAGAAAATTTGAAGTATAATTTTTCAGTTTTCCTTTGCTCTTCCTTTCATCATCACAACTAATTTATATGTATACTGAAATTGGTTGTTTGCAGGATTACTTTATGAAATGTTAACAAATGCGCTGGCATATTATCTGGCAAAGGCACAAAGAGTGTTAGACATAATGGTACACCATTTGCCAGTTCGTTGAAATAATGCACATAATCCATCAAGTTAGTACACACCTATGAACTGTGAATTATGTTTGCGTAATGATTACATATCTGGTTTAACTTCATGTTATTGTTAAAGTTTTCAGCATCTCAAGGAAAGGTTGTAGTAATACTTTTATTTACCTATTAACAATATGCGATGGTGGAATATTTGTTAATTATAATAGTTAATCAATCAAAAAGTGTTTGCGGAAAAAATAATATGTACATGCATGGTGTTTATATTCATGGTGCATCCATGTATGCATGAAGCACTCAAATGTGTAATGGATATATTTTAGGAAAATAATTTAATATAATAAAAATGTCGATGAGTTTTTTTTGTTTGTTCTATCAAAAAGTTCACTGTAGTGTATTAAACTCTTACCAATTGTATGCCATACATGAATGTTAATCGTATAACTTTGCACGTAATGTTTCCATCGTTTTCCAAAGTTGTGATGGACTGTTAAATGAACTTCATCTACCGACCATCATATTGATACATATTCCTTTTTGAGGTTTGTTATAATTTGACCACTATAATGACATTGTGGAAATTTTACACAATTTTTTAATTTCAAATTATATTGTTACACAGTAAGGTAGAAAGTGGACAAGCTGTACCACTTTTATTCAAAAAAAAGGACAAATTATTACAAATAACGCCTTGATGTTTAACCATTAATAAATATATCCATAAATCGACCTTGCTAAGTTATGTCAACGGTATTATGACTGGAGAGTAAAAAAAATTAACAACTCTACCATTGGTTGTTACTTTGAGATTTATAGTAGTTAGCTAACTTCGACATTTATGTACATGTACGGACTACGACCTTTCACAATGTTGTAGAGGTTCAATAGTAGTAGTCATTCTATTTTGATTCATCTGTCTCCATTTGTTGCTTTCGTACTTCTGTCCGTCGTCCCTCTATTTTCTCATATTTGAGATACCTTTTGAAAACTGAAAACATAAAATTCATTTTTAAACTAAACACTACCTTAATATTTCAATAATGTATTCCATTGTAATCCATTTGCTTTGGTACTTCGTTGAAATCAAGCATGTAAAAGCATGTCTCTTTCCAGCATACCATTTCCAAACAAAACATTTTTCAATTTCAAAAGTGAACATTTTAGCAATGCTTATCAATTCAAATATATCGTAAATAAAAAAAAGTAAATGGTGAAGTGACCATGATCAAATGCAGGTCCAACTGGACGTGTATTTATATTCGTATAAATAAATAAAAATAGAAAATAGAACGATAATAATTGATTTTTGATAGCAAATATCAGTCTGTATATATGGACAATATAAATTATTATTATGATCAAATAGTATGAATCATTTTAAGCTATTAAGTATACAGTCTCAACCAGTGCCTCACGGATAATTTTTGGCAATTAATGGCGTCACAGATGACAGACATTCTCAAATTCCTTCTTGTTCCTCTCTTCTCAGATGCCCTAGATTGCAGTTTCAAAGGATAATCTTGCGATGTCTGTAATCTGCTCCTTGTTAGAAAACTGCCTGCTAATGAAATCAGCCTTTTATTGAAGTTCCAAGGTACTGCTATTTGCCAGAGTTTTCAATTTCATTCTTATTAATATCCAAATATAGCAACTATAAATACTTATAAAATAAATGTTTTTTGGATCCTTGATGAGTTACACAGTAGGCATTTAGGGTTAACAAAGTGGCCCAAAAGTAACAATTTATCCTTATCTTATATGTAAATAAATTAACATTTTTGGCATTATTACTAGAGAGTTCCACATAATTTTGCACCATTCATGACTATATCTCCGAATCCATTTCATGTACTTTTAAAGGAACATCCTTTTTAGTCTACCACCTACTCCCAATAATCAGATTGACTATTTGAAAACAAAGGAATACAATTAATTAAGTCCCTGTTTGTTCTTGTTTGAGTTAAAAGATAAGGAACAAACCTGTTATTCTATATGATATAACTCTCAACAGCTACCATTTTGCGAACGCCTACCAAACATACTTTTTACTAGTAAGCTAAATTAGCGGAGTATAGTGGGAAATCGGTGACTGATAAATTAGCGTAGCCAGCTAGTAAGCTGTATATATAACTGATAATTTGCATGAAGAGTTAGAAACAAACTCATTTGATCTTTGCATTTGATTTGTTGAAAATATTTTTGATGTTAACTTAAAAGGAAAAAAGATAATCTACCATATCTTTTAGCAAATCATCACTTATACTTGAATGGGATGAAACTCTTGGAGCCACCCAGGGTGAACAATGTACTATTGAAATCTGGCCTGTAAGTTTGAGTGCATTTTTTGTATTCAAGTACAAATTATTTGTAAACTTCATTTTATTATCGGTTCTTAGAGAGAATTTTTATGAATACAGTCACTGCTAGAAACGGCTCAGATAGCGACGGAATCTAGCGACGGCTAAAAAATGCGGCCGTCGCTATACGAAATATACAGATCTGCTTCCCGGGAGCAGAACTTTCATTCTTCCCACCAAAATTAAACCTTCCTTCCCCCAATCAGCCCCCCCCCCCCCCCCCCCCCCCGCGCAGCCGCCACCCCCGCCTTCCGCCGCCTCCAAATCACCCAAATTCGCCTAGGTATGCTTCTAATCTCTATTTTGAATGTAAATTTGATGTTTTTTAGGTTTAGTTTAAACCCTAATTAAATTTGGATTTGTTGTTAAATTAGGTATTAGTAGTGTTGTTAAATTAGGTATTAGTAGTGTTGTATGTTGATTTGGTAGATTAATTAGTTTATTATCATGAAGTTAAATTAGGTATTAGATTAATTAGTTTATCATGAAGTTGAATAAATGGTTGATGTAGATAATTAGTGTTGGCGATTAACATGGTTAGTTGTGTTAGGTGAAAAATTAGTGTATATTAATGATTAACTTGGTTATTGATAAATTTACATGAAAGTATTTCATAGTTTATGAAATTGATAAATTACAAATTTAAGTTGTTAAGTGAATTTAAATTGACAAATTTTTAATTAATAATTAGATTTTTGTTGTTTTCTAATTATCTATTTGATAATTAGATTTTGTTGTTTTATAATTATCTTCATTGATAATTCTTCTATTTATCTTGTTGATTTAACGATGGCTAGCGACACCCATTTTAATGATTTTAGCGATGGCTAGCGACGGCCAAAATGCAAAAGGTTGTATATATTGTACAAAAATAAAGTTTACACAAAAAATTAAAAAATGAATATGAGAACATTAAAAATTCTGCAAATATCTTTAAAAAATAAAAAAAAAAGAAATGACTTTAAAAACAACTGATATTGTACTAAAATCGATTTTGTAAAGAAATTAAGAAATGAATATAACAACAACAAATATTCCGCTAAAACCTATGTCGTAAAAATAATAAAGAAATGAATATTGAACTAAAATTGTTAATTGAATGTTGAACTAAAATTTAAATACACAAATTTATGAAATAAAATTTAAATAGTTGAAACATTGTCAAAATTTGAAAAGAACAACAATATTTGATAAAATTTAAAGAAATTTTTTTATCCCTTAGATTGGAATTGGCCCCATCTGACAAGTGTTGTATATGATCGTTATGTGGATGTTCGTTTTGTAACGGAACGGACATTTATATTCATCTGATACAATATTTGTCGGATTTGTCCCTGTATTGGACAAGTTACAAACACAATAAAGTAATTACATATTATAAATCATTTCATTTTAAACAGTTATAAAATTTCGACAGCACTTCCTTTACGTTCCCTGTATACATGCATTTGTGTACGATACAGGGAACAGAAGGGAAGTGCTGCCGAAATTTTGTTGAACCGTTTAATATGAAATGATTTATAAAATGTAATTACATTATTGTGTTTGTAATGGGAAGTAGGATGACTGACCACCGAAGTGAAAACCAAAATACCAAAAAATAAAGTGAAGTTTTTATTTTGAATTTTCTGCAACGATGAACTGTTTACAATGGAAAATGGTTGAAAATTAATGATTTAAATTGTCTAACATACATTTTCAAATCAGGAAAAATGTTCAATTATTTCCTCGACCGTACTTGGATGTATGAAGTCAGAACTGGAAAGAAGGGATCAATAAAGCAACATTTCTACAACGGTGTACACGAATTTATTAGATTTGCTAAATCTAATAACCGAAACAACACAGAAATTCGTTGTCTGTGTAGTAAGTGCCAACATTTGAAGCATTGGAAACCAGATATAGTTGAAGTACATTTGTATCAATATGGTTTCGTGCCTGATTATTATTTCTGAGATCGTCATGGATAACTTGTTGAACCTACACCTAATACTGAAGTGTTAGAGGACGCTAATATGATGGCAAATTCGATAGAAAATATGGTGGATGATGCAGCACGATCAATGTTTCCTACAACCGAAGTTGTCGATGAAGATGAAAATGTCGAAGAAGAACCGACTGCGAGAGATAAAAAATATACGATTTGTTGGATTCTGCTAAGAGGCCGTTGTGGGACGGATGTAAAAGCGAAACCGAACTTTCAGTAACCGCCGAATACATAACTATGAAATTAAAATTCAACCTTACGGAAGCTGCATTTACAGCAGTTGTACAAGCTGCAAAACGACACATGCCACCCAATAATCTGATGTGCGATAGTCATTATAAAATAAAAAAATTGATGTCCGCTTTCGGTCTACCGTATGAGAAGATAGATCCATGTGTGAAAGGTTGCATGTTGTATTGGAAAGACGACGTTGACCTCAGAAAATGCAAAATGTGTAATGAAGAAAGATACAAACCAAGAAAGAAGAAAGGGAAAGAAGTCACGTACAAGAGAATGCATTGTTTACCCAACACTCCCAGACTTCAAAGATTATATGCATCTTCTGCTACGGCCTGTCATATGCGATGGCATAGTGTGAGAACAACGGAAGAAGGAACTTTGATACATCCATCCGACGGAGAAGCATGGAAACATTTCAATAAGACTTATCCCGCATTTGTTGCGGAAAGCCGTAATGTCAGACTTGGTTTATGTACGGATGGATTTTCACCATTTTCACAGTTTGGTAGTAAATATTCATCCTGGCCAATTATCGTTACTCCATATAATTTTCCTCCATGGATGTGTATGAAGACATCATATATGTTTCTCACCACTGTCATTCCCGGCCCTCATGATCCAACCCAAGGAATTGATGTTTATTTACAACCATTGATCGAAGAGTTGAAGAAACTGTGGAATGAAGGAGTCAAAACTTACGATGTATCAACGTAAAAAAATTTCAGTTATTCGCTTTTTTGTTATGGACTATTAATGATTTTCCTGCATATGGGATGCTTTCTGGTTGGAGTACGGCCGGTCGTTTAGCATGACCTTATTGTATGGAAGAAACACGAGCATTTTCGTTACGATATGGGAAGAAAGTTTCGTGGTTTGATTGTCATCAGTGTTTTCTTCATCCCAATCATACTTTTAGAAGAGATAAGAAAATCTTCATAGCTAACAGAGAAGAGAATTTGAAACCACCCAAGGTTTGGTCAGGCGAGGAAATATACGAAATTGTAAGGGACTATCCAAAGATACATGAAACTGGAGTCCAGACTGAAATCCCAGGAAAGTCAGACATTCATAATTGGTGCAAACAAAGTATATTTTGGGAGTTACCATATTGGAAAGATCTCTTACTCCGACATAATATTGACGTGACGCACAACGAAAAGAACGTGTTTGATAATCTGTTTAATACAATTTTGAATGTAAAGGGCAAAACCAAGGACGATTTGAATTCAAGGCTTGATATAGCAAACTATTGTAAGCGCTCGGAACTTCATATGAAGCCTAATGACAATAAAAAACCGAAAGCATGCTATGAGCTAGACAATGAGCAAGTAAAACTCGTGTTAAAATGGGTGGAAGAATTAAGATTTTCCGAATGGATTTCTTCCAATCTTCGTAGATGTGTTGACTTCAAAAATGGTTAACTGAGTGGGATGAAAAGTCATGATGGGAATATTTACTACCCGTGGCTATCAAAGAACTGTTGCCCATAAAAGTATGGAACGTTATAACAGAGTTATGTTTGTTTTATAAACAGCTTTGTTCGACAACATTAAAGGTAGATCGTATACGTAAACTTGAAGTAGAAATACCCATATTGCCATGCAAACTGGAGAAATTACTTTCGCCTGGTTCTTTAACGTAATGGAGCATTTACCTATTCATCTTCCATCCGAAGCACTTTCTCGAGGTCCTGTGCAATATGGATGGATGTATCCGTTTGAGAGGTAAATTAACATGTGCAATGTTCATGTCAATTTCAAATTCAAATTTGTATATCTAAATATGTAATAAATATCTTAATAGGTACTTGAATCATCTGAAGAAGAAGATTCGACAAAAAGCCCGAGTTGAGGGTTCGATATGCAAATCGTATCTTGAAGAAGAAGCCTCATTTTTTCTCTCACTACTTCAAGGACGATGTGAACTTATCGTTTGTAACTGTTCCTCGAAATGAGGAAGTCGTTGAACAAAATTCTTCTCAAATAATGTTATCTATTTTTAGACAACGTGGTAGACCTGGTGGAAAATGTGTGGAAATATGGTTGGACGATAGAGACCACCATGTAGCACACACGTATGTTCTTTTAAATTGTGTCGAAGTCGCACCATTTGTCAGGTAATAATTAATTCACTTGTAATTTACTTGTACGTACATAATAATTATAACATATATTACATATATGAAGTATCTACGAATAACAATATCCATCTGGCGATCTCAGTAAAGAATTTGTCAAATGGTTTTTGAACTATGTTTATGAGCCAAGAAACTATGTCGTTGATGAAGGCTTAAGACATCTTGCGATTGGACCGAAAAGAAATGTGAAGACTTATCCAATATTCTTCGTCAATGGGTTTAAGTTCAACACGAAAGATTACGGGGCTGAAAAATTAACATATAACAGCGGGGTATTTGTCAAAGGCAGTGATGATCCAGATGAGCATTTAAAAGATTTTTACGGTGTCTTAACACATATTCTAGAGTTGACATATTATGTTGAACCTTTAGAAAAGGTTTTTTTATTTAAGTGCAATTGGTTCAGTAACGTTCCTGGTTCCGGAATCAACGTGCATAAACAGTATAAACTTATTGAAATAAGGCATATATCACACTACTATAAGTACGATCCTTTTGTATTAGGCTGGAATGCCCCACTCCGAGACCCACATTAGCAAAGAGTATTACAAGGTAATACCGTCTGCTAATACGGAGAATAGAGCTGGATAGGAGCGACCATCTATAGCCTTGTCTTAACTATCTATTGAATACGTCGATAAATGTAGCATTTTTTTTATGTGGATCGACATATCCAATAGATACTTAATACAAAACTATAATGGCTATAAGATCTAACAGAACAAAATATAATAACTCAAATGTAAACCACATCACAGAACAGTAGATCATCACATACATATACTCATATACAGATACATCACAGAGTATACAAAATGATACATGTCAAGTGGTATAGCAACCACAATATACAGGCGAGTCAAAAGAATATACATATCAGAGTTACAACCAAGAGGGACTACACAAAAAGGTATAACAAAAGAGGCTAGCAGAATAGTCCACGCGGAAGCAGAATAGGCTAAGTCCAAAGGTACCTAACCTGAAACACCTCGGTCTGACCCGAATATAAAATACACGGGTCAGTCTAGCTAAACAAATCAGTTAGACAAGCTAAACAATAATGAACATGCAAGGTCATAAAGTACCACAAATATCTCTAAAAGAGATAACTCAATCATCTACAAAAGATGAATCATAACAAGCCTCATATTATCGGCAACTCAATAAACAAAGGATATGAATATCCCAAATCAAGCCAAAAAGGCAAATAACAAATACCAATGAAGGTAACACAAGTTTCCACAAGGTAATCGCTATGTATCGAGTGGTTCAAAAGACCTACTCCGAAAGGCGATACTCTAGGGAAATATAAATATCAATGAAACAAAAGATGCACGTGCTCAGTACTGTATAAACAAGGATCCACAAGCCCGAAGGCGACAAACCCAAGTATCTCCCGAGCGGTGACGAAGGACCAACTCCAAAAGCGATACTATAGGGCAACAAACCCGAAGGCAACAAACCCAAGTATCTCTCGAGCGGTGACGAAGGACCAACTCCAAAAGCGATACTATAGGGCAACAAACCCAAAGGCAACAAACCCAAGTATCTCTCGAGCGGTGACGAAGGACTAACTCCAAAAGCGATACTATAGGGCAACAAACCCGAAGGCACAAACCCGAAGGCAACAAACCATAGTGGCGAAGGTCCGGAGGCCCAGTACTGGACACCACTAACTGGCAATATGTGTCACAAACTCTCGGAAAGGAACCCGAAAAGTGTTAACGTGTGTCCCATACCACACGTTCGCACTAAACGATTTACTAACCGTTAGTCAATTCCACACTTAAAGCAGTACAAAGTTTACCTCATCTCATCGGTAAACCAGACCCAAAGGTCAAAACAATCAAACGAATAGATTAGGAATTAACTGAAAAGATAAACGCACGTGTTCATAGCACGCGTTTTATCTAATCATTTAATTCTCCTCTCTCTTCGCTCGAAGTGCAAAATTGTGTGTTTTATATAGAAATTAAATTGAAGAAAACGAGTTTTAGTAACGCCTCAAAATCACTTTAGAAATTGCATTTGAAATTCTCCTATTATGGAGTAACTAATTTAATACTTAAAAATAATATTAAATAATAATTTTAAAAGTCAATTTGCTTGAAAAACACTTTGTAATGCTTTATAAAACCCGTGTACGAAATCTAGAGAAAAATCTCAAAGAAATCGGAAAATATCAGAAAACGCAGAAAATTATTCCAAGTATAAAAACACGGTGATAACAGGCTGCAAACCCAAGTTCGACAGCAGGTTTGGACCTGCAAACCGAGTCCAAATGACATGGAATTTGGTAGGAATGTAGTTCAACATTCCTACTTCAATCTTCAAAAAGAATCATTCAAATCCGAGTTGAAACGAAGAATCTGCGTCGTTTCAAAGTCGGACCAAAACAAAGTTTAAAATACTGAATTACAGCAAGCTGTGAGTACAAGTTCGACAGTAGTTTAGGAATAGCAAACCAATCCAGATTTTCATGAAATTTTAAAGAAATGTAAATCAGCACACCTACTTCAATCTGCAAAAAGAACCGCTCAAATCCGATTTGAAACGAATGAGTTATGCTGTCTCAAACATGGACTCAGACCATGTTTGCGACAGTTCAAAAACCAAATAAATGTGCAGGCCTAAAAACACTCCTGGACTCAACTTTCAGGCATATAATAGGAGATCAAATGATATCAGATTGAGCTAAAAATTGATACACATATAGTAAAAAACGTCATCTATTAAACAGAAAAAGAATGATGCAATTTGGATAAATTATGAGAAAGATATGATCGCTCAAAGTTGTACCCCGACAGTGTTTCACTGTTAGACTCTGGGCAAAAACATGGTCCAGGTACAAGTTTGGCAGCAGATTTATATAAGCTATTTATGCCATAATGACCTGAAATTTGGTATGCGGAAAGTAGAGAACTTCATCTTTCAAACAAAAAAAGATTTGTGCAATTTTAGTAAGAAACGAAGGAGATATGATGTCTCAAACATGTACACAGGCCATGTTTGCAACAACTCAGAAAACAAAATGTGCACAGGATAATTGCAGGCTGTGCATTGATTTTGCAGTGACGATTTGAACACTCAAAATACGATATTATTCAACCAAAATTTGCAGAAATGAAGTTTAACATATAAACTTGACTCAGAAAAAGATCCGGCAGCATTTCGTTGCCGGAGATGAAAGTTATGGATGGCCAAAGTGGGCACTTTAGGCCAGAAACGAAAATAGACTATACATTGAATTAATTTTTACATATGCAGCAAATTCAAGCAATTTCACAAGCAATTTAGCTAGTATTCGTGAGATATTGTTCTCACCTTGCTGATTTTCCTAAATACTCGGATTAGTGGAGAAAGATTGAAGCTTGGGTGGAATTTTAGGTTCTACAACCTGTAAAACTATGAAACAAGTGCATGCAAGAAAGAAGAAATCAATCAACAAACAATCATTCACAAATTTGGACTTGATGAAATATTAGGTTTTAGATTTTGATTACCTGTAGATTTATCTTCAAACTGATTTTTAAAACACCAAATTTGAGTCTAATTTGATGATTTTCAGCTAGGGTTTGTAAAAAGGAAATGGGTTCTTTTTTTTGACTTGAGGAAGGAGATGATAATAATTTCCTGTACGTACAGGAGATGTCTTTCTCATTTCCTTATTTCAAGCAAGCGTTACAAGTTTATTTTGCTCCGTATCCATCTTTGAAAAGAGATAAAGCGGATTGGTCTGCTGTTTTCAAAACAAAACCAAGGTTTACGTTTGATGGAAATAATATTTCAGATGAAGCAGCATATCAAGCCGATCTTGAACCAAATACAGAAATAATAATAACTGATGATATTGATGTAGGGCCTTTGAATGATGAATCGAACGTCTTATTTGGTGCATTCGAAAGTACCGAAGAAAATAAGATAGAATACGGGACTGAGTCTGAATCAGAAAATGATGAAGACTGATCGTTATTGATATAATTGTTATGTGATAGTGATTGAAACATGCTATGTAATAGTAAATTTCTGTAATTGTTCTGTGATGATCATTTAGTTAATTTTTATCCATGTTTTGTACTAGTAAATTTTTATAATTGTTCTGTGAAAGTGATTGAAACATGCTATGTAGTAGTGAATTTCTATTATTGTTTTGTGATGATCATTTATTTAATTTTTATCCATGTTTTGTACTAGTAAATTTTTATAATTGTTTCTGTGAAAGTGATTGAAACATGCTATGTAGTAGTGAATTTCTATAATTGTTCTATGATGATATTGTTTTTCTATAGTAGATATGTCTGGCACGAGACGAAGTATGACAGGCACGCCATCCCCTTCTCCCGGTGCAGGTGGTAGTGGCACTGCACTGGACTTACGTCCGATGGCAGAAGTTGTTCCGAAAAGTGCTGGGTAAGTATCAATTTTATTTAAAGTATAAGTTTTAAAATCCACTAAACATGTATATCATAACTTTTGCAGGGGCTTTGAGGTGAAGCCATCAGATTATATTCTACAGGTTTCGAGGAAGGCTTTTCAGAGCCGGATGGATGGTTGTTGGCCTCGCTGGGACGACATCCCCCTTCATGTCAAGAACGCAATACAGGCCGATTTACTTGTAAGTAGTAGTTTGAATTTCAGTTATAAATTAATATAATCTATATAACTTAAAATAATTTTAATTTACAGGCTGCAGTCCGCGTTGACCCTGACGACATGGACGTTTTCTTAAATCACTGGAACAAAAGAATGAAGAAAATTTACAGGGATACATTGTCCAAGGCTAAGAATTCAGGCAAAAAGCCGAACTGGATGGGTGACGGTGTATGGGCTGATTTTCTTCGGCTTTGGGACACTCCGGCGGCAAAAGTAAGTAATATATGTTTGCTTTGTTATTTAAATCTAATATAAATCTCGCAAGATATATACGTGATAATTTATCTTAATTTGTAGGAATTATCTGCGCGGAACCGGGCTAACAGGAATAAAAATCCTGCATTGCACCGTGGTGGCTCCAAATCCTTCCAGGAGCATAAGAGAGAGTTGGTAATTAAATTTATAAACCGTGTTTACATTTTATTAAAATATTTTATAATCGGATTAGTAATAATATTTATATATTTTCAGGCCGCGAGATACAACCGCGAGCCCACTATGGCCGAGTTGTTCAAGGTGACGCATGCCATGGAGAGGACTGATGAAGAAGGCAATGTTTCGTACGAGTGGACGTACTACAAATCCCAATCTGTAATGGTAAACTAATTTATTGTTAATAACAATATTTTGTCTTATTTTATTTTGAAAAACTTGAAATTCGGTTATCGTGTAAAACAATTGTTTGTAATCGCAGGAGAGGTACGAAGCTGAGCGGGCTCGGATAGCACGGTGCACTGGTCGGGAAGAGCTTACGCTAGAGGAGGCGATCAATATCTGGGATGCTATTATTGACCCGCCTTCTCGGACCAATGTGCGGTATAGCTATGGAAATCTAGAGGTAAATTTTGACATGTACTAATATATAAATTTACACATGCATATGAATAGTTAAATAATTTTAATAATATTATATATATATACTAATATATAAATAATTATGAACTATTTTGCAGGCGATGAGATTGCAGAGTGCATATAGGAGGTCCTAGCAAGAAGAGGAGATTGCTCAGTTGAAGCAAACAGTGGATGAAATAAATGATTGGAGGAAGAGTTTCTTCGAGCAATAGCTGGATGAGCAGATTGCAGGTTATTTGTAACAGCATGGGAGGATGCCTGGAGAGGATGGCAGCGATGGTGAGGAGTAGGTATGCTTGTTTGCTCATGTTTCAGTTTGGTATATACACATTTTGGTTGGTTTGGTGTATATATAATTCGGGATATTATGTACATATTTTGATGACTTGTAATTGTGTTAACGGTTTGTTTGGGTTAACGGTTTGTAGTTGTCGTTGGAGAACTATGCACACATTTTGGTTGGGAAACTATGTACATATTTTGATGACTTGTATTGGTTGACATGATATGTATTGTTGTTGGGATTGTATATGATTTTGTTTGATTTTGGTGGATTTTATATTGTTTCAATGTATAGTGATGTTATATGATGGTTATAGTTGATGAATATAGTGTATAGTGACTGTGATGATGGTATTTGATGGTTATTGTTTGAAGTGAATATGGATTGTGCAAGTGCACAGAATTTTGTTCAGTATAGCGACAGCTGGCGACGACCATTCTGTTTAGAGTAGCGACGGCTAGCGACGACCATTTTGTTCAGATTAGCGACGGCTAGCGACGGCCATTTTGTTCAGATTAGCGATGGCTGGCGACGGCAATTAGATGTTGGAAAATTTCCACGTGGCACATTTGCAGTCGCGAGCCGTCGCTATTTATGTGACGGAGCCGTCGCTAAAGCCGTCGCGATTCTATTGGGCGACGGGGTACATAGCGGCATTTAGCGTCGGCTAGCGATGGCCGGCGATGGCTAAAAGCCGTCGCTATCAGGTGCCGCTCTTGTAGTGAGCAATGTTACCTTGCATACTCTTAGGATAAAGCATGTACATACGACTATATGTAGTTGCAAAGAAATGTTAATAGATAAAACAATGCTAATAACAAATGGAATTTTGGTGGTTGTTGGATTCCATCCTTGCAACGTATTGACATGTCTGTGCATTTATCAAATTAGCATCATTCTGGGGCTAAATCTAGTATGATGGTATGTTGTACTTCCATATATCCATCAGCATAAGCATTAGAATATTCCATAAAAATAAAACAGATACATTGAGAGTCTAAGACAGTATGTACTCAGTTTAACCAAAAAATAAAATAAAATAAAAATAAATATAAAACCTTCTTCCTTCGCATCCAATTCATAAATGGCTGTGAAGTCCTTTGCTATAAATTTCTGGCATCAACCTGGCGCATATACGGTTTGCTGCATTTTTCATTTGAACAACAAAAATACTATTTTACGAATCCATACAGCTGTTTTTGGGCTCTCGTATCCTACTATTTCATTTCCTGCTTCGTCAAAATTCGCCTTGTTATGCTGTTTGTTTGATTATACTTGCTTTTGGTTCTTGTTCGTGAAGTAATTGAAAATTTACTCACCATAGCTTGCATTCGCTACTCCAGGGATGTCTGTCACCAACTTTAAACAATTCAAGCGTAATAAATCTAACAATATTAGGATGCCATATTTTATATACGAGTAAAGTTTAATTGTAATAAATAGAAACCGCACTAAATACTCTTTTTGGGTTGGATTGTTTGGTGTTGGTGCTGTTAGCAAATATATAGTAGAAACGACAGCAAACCGTTTCAAATAGTGTTGCAGAACTATAAACAGAAACGTTCAAATACTGATGTTGTTCTATACACAATTGCAACAGCAGCAAAGCATTGCAATATGTATGCAATGGAATAACATGAAGATGGTCTGAATAAAAACAGATGTACCGATTAGAATGTCCGAGTCCAGCGTATAACTGTTGGCTTGAAACGAAATTGCTCCCGCTACGGCGCTTTCAGTTGTAGAGCAATCGCTTCCCAAACCTGAAACGGACCTCTCTGCGATGCAGCGCAACAATCACAAAGTACGACGAACGCAAGAAAGACTGTAAATATTTCAGAACAGAAGAGGAAGAAGAAGAGCAGGAAAAAAAATTGTTTTTTTCGTTTTCTGTGTGCCTATAAATATACTGGGGAGAAGTGTCTGTTGGCTGTTCAAACAGATGTGACTGTTGGAAAGGTTGCGACCCTTTAAACCAACAGACCCACGTGCGCCCGTCTGGGCCTAATGACCGAATTTCAAGTTCAAAAATAAACGGTTCATCGTAGCGAGCCAGAGTGCAGCCTGGAGGCCCATTCAATCACAAGACTCCAAGAGCCCCAAGGCCCAAGGCCCTTATCTTTGACCTATTAATATATATGAAAGCCTTCATACCTTCAAGCCTTCATGCATGATCCATTCCTTCTCCTCATTTTCTTTTGATATCACTTACTGAGCCTTAGTATATAAGGTGGAATTGGGATGTATATTCCCCGATGTGGGACAATGTTTCCCTCACTTTAGCCACTTATTCATTTCTAACGAGAAGTGTCTGTTGGCTGTTCAAACGGGTGTGACTGTTGGAAAGGTGGCGACCCTTTAAACCAACAGACCCGCGCGCGCGCCCGTCTGGGCCTAACGATCGAATTTCAAGTTCAAAAATAAACGGTTCATCGCAGCGAGTCAAAGTGCAGCCTAGAGGCCCATTCAATCACAAGACCCCAAGAGCCCCAAGGCCCAAGGCCCTTATCTTTGACCTATATATATGAAAGCCTTCATGCCTTCAAGCCTTCATGCATGATCCATTCCTTCTCCTCATTTTCTTTTGATATCACTTACTGAGCCTCGGTATATAAGGCGGAATTGGGATGTATATTCCCCGATGTGGGACATTGTTTCCCTCACTTTAGCCACTTATTCATTTCTAACAATCCCCCACATGAATGAGTGTTTATTTAATCTGTTCTGAAATATTGCGAAACACTGATCATATCGGTGAAAGTAGCACAATGGCCTTGAACTTTTCCTAGTGTTTTATCGTTATAACTTACTGGCGAATCAGTGGACTAGATTGTCTTTGAACTGTAAGTCTTTTGTGTAAGCTTTATAAAGATAACACATGATAAGTGTTCGTTATAACTCCTTGGTTCTCTGTTTGTGTTCGTTTTTTCCATGAACACCAGCTTGGTCTCATGAGTGCTTGAAGAATTTGACCTTACAATTCTTCCTGAAGCGGCGCCTTCGCACTCACGTAGGTGATTCTATAAAGTGTATACCGTAATACTCCACTTGGTTCTTTATAACACCACGGTATAGACATCATTAAAAGCTAAGCTTATCCTACTCTCCGACGGGTTGTGCACTGACTTATCTTGGTAATGGTTGTAATGTTTCTTGTAGTCCTACTAAGTTATATCCTCAATTTAGTTGTCCCTTTGAACCTAGATCTTGGGATCTCCAGTCAGCTAGGTTGGGTTTCTATTGAAGAAAACTTTTCAGTTTATAGGTCTTAAACTCATTCCCATCGATAAGGTTTGAACTTTCTCTCTAGGCAAGCCTTTAGTTAGTGGATCCGCGATGTTATCTTTTGACCTTACATAGTCTATAGTGATAACTCCATTAGAGAGAAGTTGCCTTATGGTTTTATGTCTACGACGAATATGCTTAGATTTACCATTATACAGTTTACTATTAGCTCTTCCAATAGCAGATTGACTATCACAATGTATACATATTGGAGGTACTGGTTTTTCCCAATTTGGAATATCTTCCAAAAGCTTCGAAGCCAATCTGCTTCTTCTGCGGCTTTATCCAGAGCAATAAACTCGGATTCCATTGTTGACCTTGCTATGCAAGTTTGTTTGGACGATTTCCATGAAATTGCTCCATTTCCTAATGTAAACACATATCCACTTGTGGATTTTGTGTCTTTTGACCCAGTTATCCAATTTGCATCACTATATCCTTCTATTACAGAAGGATATTTTTCATAATGCAGCATATAGTTTTGTGTATACATTAGATATCCTAGAACTCTGATTATTGCTTTCCAGTGATGTTTACCAAGATTGCTGGTATATCTGCTAAGCTTGCTTACAGCGTATGCAATATCAGGCCTAGTGCAGTTCATGACATACATAATACTTCCCAGTATACAGGAGTATTCAAGATGATATATACCATCACCAGTGTTCTTTACCCAATTTCGGTTCATATCTAGTTATATTATGCTGCTTGAATCTTTCAAGTATTTTGGCAATGTAATGTGACTGAGATAACGCATATCCTTGTGATGTTTTTATAATTTTTACACCCAAGATTACATCAGCCACTCCTAGGTCTTTCATGTCAAATCTAGAGGATAACATATCCTTTGTAGATTTTATTATGGCCTTATTATTTCCTAGGATTAACAAATCATCAACATAAAGACAAACAATGACATATCCAATATCTGTGTGTTTTATATAAACACACTTATCTGATTCATTTATTTTGAATCCATTTGATAACAAAGTTTCATCAAATTTCTCGTGCCATTTTTTTGGTTCTTGTTTAAGGCCATAAAGTGATTTTACTAACTTACACACCTTATTTTCATTTCCTGGGCTTAGAAACCCTTCAGGTTGCTGCATATATATTTCTTCTTCCAGTTCACCATTTAAAAATGCAGTTTTCACATCCATTTGGTGTATTTCCAAATTTAATATGGATGCTATTGCTATAAGCATCCTAATTGATGTGATTCTAGTTATTGGTGAGTATGTATCAAAGTAATCTAGATCTTCCTTTTGTCTAAATCCTTTTATTACAAGTCTTGCTTTATACTTTTCGATTGAGCCGTCAGCCTTTAGTTTTTTCTTGAATATCCATTTATAACCTAGTGGTTTTGATCCTTTGGGTAGATCCACTAGTTCCCATGTATGGTTTTGTAAAATAGATTCTATTTCACTATTGACGGCCTCCTTCCAGTAAGGAGTATCGGGAGATGACATTGATTGCTGATAAGTTAGAGGTTCATTTTCTATCATATATGCATAGAAATCCGGTCCAAAGGTTTTAGAGGTCCTTTGTCGTTTGCTCCTTCTTGGTTCCTCTATCTCTGATTCAACATTCCTTTCAAACGTGGTTTGATCAATATTATCCTCAGGAGTATCAGTATCTCTCGGTCTCTTTTGAACAATAGTTTCAATCGAGTTTTTAAGAGGAAAAACATGTTCAAAAAATTTGGCATTTCGAGACTCGATAATGGTGTTTTCATGAATGTCATCAATTTCAGATTTGTACACCAAAAATCGATATGCACTACTATTATGAGCATATCCAATGAATATGCAATCTATAGTTTTTGGTCCAATTTTGACCTTTTTCGGTTTTGGTATTTCTACTTTGCCCAGACACCCCCACACTTTCAAGTATTTATAGGATGGTGGTCTATTTTTCCAAAGTTCGTAGGGAGATTTGGATATTTTTTTTCTAGGTATTTCATTTAAAATATGATTTGCCGAAAGAATAGCTTCTCCCCAGAAGTTATCTGGCAGGCCAGAACTAATTAGTAAGGCATTCATCATTTCTTTAAGTGTTCTATTTTTCCGTTCGGCTATGCCGTTGGATTGAGGAGAATACGGGGCTGTAGCTTGGTGTATAATTCCATGCTCAGCACAGAATTCCTCAAATGGGGACTCATACTCTCCTCCTCTATCACTTCTCAAAGCTTTTATTTTCTTGTTGAGTTGATTCTCAACTTCCGCCTTATACTGTTTAAACATATCGAATGCTTCATTTCTACTTCTAAGGAGGTATACATGACAGTACCTGGTACAGTCATCAATAAAGGTAATAAAGTACCTTTTTCCACCTCTACTTTGACACATTTTCAAATCGCACACGTCTGTATGTATTAGGTCTAGAGGTTCAGTTTCTCGTTCAACATGATGAAACGAGGTTCTTGTTATTTTTTCTTCTGCACAGACTTGACACTTATAGTTAGGGTCTATGTTGCATTTTGGTATAAAATCCAGATTAATTAGTTTCTGCAATGTATCAAAGTTTACATGCCCTAATCTAGAATGCCATGCGTTAAAAGAGTCAACAATATAAGCAGAAGATTCACTTTTGTTTATATCACTGTTTGGTACAACTGTGGTTACATTGGCTTTAAATAAACCATTACACACATAACCTCTTCCTACATACACTCCGTTCTTTGACATTACAAACTTGTCAGCAACAAAGGTTAGTTTGAAGCCATGTTTGCTAAGCAACGATCCTGAATCAGGTTCTTGCGGATTTATAGAACGTGGAGAACGTCACTTAATGTAAGTTCATTTCCAGAAGCTAATTTCAGTACAACCTTTCCCTTGCCTTCAACCCTTGATGCAGATGAGTTGCCCATGAATAGTTGCTCATTATCAGTGGCAAGTTTGTAGGTTGTAAACATCCACTTATTGGCACATATATGACGAGTGGCTCCTGTGTCTAAAAACCACTCTTTGTTATTACCAACAAGGTTGCATTCAGAAACAACTGCACATAAATCCATATCAGTGACACCATCTGAATTTTCTGCCACATTCGCTTCTTGTTTCTTCTTTTTGGGTGCACGACACATGGCTTCTTTATGACCTTTCTTTCCACAATTATGGCAATTTCCTTGAAACTTCTTTTGTTTCTTTGCCTTAGGATTATTTTCGTGTTTCCTTTTATTAGTCTTTTCATCCTCAACAACATTTGCCTTTGCCTGTATTGAATTGGTTGCCTTTTTCTCCGACCGTCTATTGTCCTCTTCAATTCGTAGACGAACAACCAGATCCTCCATAGTCATTTCCTTGCGCTTGTGCTTCAAATAATTCTTGAAATCCTTCCATGATGGAGGCAACTTTTTTATAGCGGCGGCGACTTGGAATGACTCACTCAACTCCATCTTTTCGTCGTGAATCTCATGAATGATCACTTGGAGTTCCTGAATCTGCCTGACGACTGTTTTGGAATCCACCATCTTGAAGTCAAGAAACTTTCCTATAATGAACTTTTTCATTCCAGCGTCTTCAGTCTTATATTTCTTTTGTAGTGACAACCAGAGGATTTTTGCAGTCTGGACGGTGCATTATACATTGTATAAACCGTTTTCCAGTCCATTGAGAATGTAGTTCTTACAGATGAAATCAGAATTTTTCCATGCTGTAAGTGCCTCGACCTTGGTGGCGTCAGGTTCAAGTTCATCAACATGTGGTGGATCCTCAGAAAGGTATTTGGTTAGACCCAATGTTGTTAAGTAGAACAGCATTTTCTGTTGCCAACGTTTAAAGTCTTGCCCATTAAATTTTTTCGGTCGCTCGCCTTGTGTGTACGTGACAGGTTGTGGAACCAGAGGCGCAGACGGTTGCACACTCGTTGTTGGTGCAGATTTGTTGTTGTTATCTTGCGACATTTTCGTCTGCAAATACAAATAACAAGCCAATTTCGTTTCAAGATTGTTAGCAAATATATAGTAGAAACGGCAGCAAATCGTTTCAAATAGTGTTGCAGAACTATAAACAGAAACGTTCAAATACTGATGTTGTTCTATACACAATTACAACAGCAGCAAAGCGTTGCAATATGTATGCAATGGAATAACAGGAAGATGGTCTGAATAAAAACAGATGTACCGATTAGAATGTCCGAGCGTAGAACGGTTGGATTGAAACGAAATTGCTTCCGCTACGGTGCTTTTGGTTGTAGAGCAATCGCTTTCCAAACCTGAAACGGACCTCTATGCGATGCAGCCCAGCAATCACAGAGTACGTTGAACGCAATAAAGACTGTAAATATTTTAGAACAGAGGAGGAAGAAGAAGAGCTGGAAAAAAACCGTTGGAAAGGTTTCGACCCTTTAAACCGACAGACCCACACAACAAGCCAAAGTGCAGCATCTTTGACCTATTAACATACATGAATGTCCTCATGCCTTCAAGTTATGATACATGATTTATTCATTCTTTTCATTTTCTTTCAGTATCACTTACTGAGCCTTAGTATATAAGGTGGAATTGGGATGTATATTCTCCGATGTGGGACACTGTTTCCCTCACTTTAGTCTTCTAACAGGTGCATCTGGGTCTACCACCACCTGTATATATTTAGTTTTACAGTCATATAATCTAATAAACTTTGTAATCTTATACGTATATAACGCATAAATTGGATTGATGTTTGATTACCAATATATTTTAATTACTCATAATAATATTGATGCGTATACATGGACATACCAAAGTGTAAAATAATCTTGCATCACATCCTTCATTTTTAACACGTGGCATATTTGTCGCTTCTCTCTGCCCAAGCCTGGCAATTGTACTAACCTCTCTGTCACCATACACTACTCTTATTGTAGCTGAGTTCTAAATCGGATGTATGATATCTTCAATTACTTGTCCTAATATCGGCATTTCTTTTTCAGTTTCAAATACACACACATTTGTTTTTTGTATATAATAAAGAGATGAACGTGTTTTTTATTTATACAGGCGAGCGATAACATGAAAAAGATTCGATTTCGGACACATGAAAAACACTTAAAAAGTGCTTGGAATGTACTAATTTTTAATGGTTAATTATATGAACCTCTCCCCCATTCAAGCCTGCGCATATTTGCACTACTGCGTTGATAATGTATTGAAGATATGATACTAGCACTTGATTATCAATTTTAGACTACCCCGAATGATAGCGTTCCCAGATAGATTAATCGCTTTTGAGAGAATAACTTGTCCAACGACAAACGTTTTTATTGAGTAATGCTGTTGTTAATGATCTATGGTGTGTAATTTTTGGCTGCTGAGCAGACAAAATAAAATTTCTGATTTTGACATGAGATAGATAATAAGGAGATTCCATGGAGAGCGAATTGTTTGTTGTGTTAAGGCTCTATCAAATCACCATGATTTCTCTTGTCTACAATATCAAAGTATCTGATTCCCAACTTCTCCTTTTATTTTCTATTACAAATATTGCTTAAGTTGTATGTGCCATATTGTGCGTCATTTGTTTGAAATCTTGTTCTACTAGTGCCATTGAACTTGCAAATTATAGAAGTGCAAAGACACATAAATAATTAACTAACATCATTACCAATATATAAGAGTTAATGAATCTGCACAAGATTCCCTTTTCTCTTATAATTCACTAGTCGAATAATCCAAATGTTGTTTGGATAGCTAGGTGATAAGCATGGAAAGCATTGTCATGTGCTTGTTCGAGTGAGTAAGGTGCATCAATAACTGCATCTTCAATGTTCCATCTGAATTTGTTTACTAGTGCAGGTAGGTTCATAACATGTCCGAAAGCAACAAGGTTTTGGAAGTGAGCTTGGGGTAATTTTTCCTATCGATCTTTTGCTAATATGGCTACATTGATCAATCTTTCGGCATTGTACAGCCAGCTTAAAATTTCATGCTTTAAAGCTTCATTGTGGGCTTCAGTTTCTTTGATGCAAACGATGAATTGTTTGATAACACGATCCCAGAGTTCAGAGCTTGGTTGGTAACAAATTGGGCAAAGGTACCATTTGCAGTAACTGAACGTTGGAAGAAGCCTTTTTTAGAAATCAGTATAGTCTTTATTTTGTTTATTTGTACAGGGATTTCTGTGTTCTATTGATGCGTAGAAAGCATTCAGAGATTGTCAATATGTACATTTTTAAAGTGAATAAAATGCAAAAGACTTGGGTATTTGAATGCCAAAAATATTGATGCTCATTTGGTATTCATGTGTTTCTTTTCTCATCTCAATTGCATTGAAACGTTTTGTTGTAGTCCAATACAAGTTATATTTTAATATTTAGATTATGGATCAATGGTAGAGGTTTAAGTGCCTGCTCTGCCAGCATTCTAGTGTATAAAATACCTACTCTATGCAGATACATACGGAAGTGATTAATGCAGATTATTTGTGAGATATGAAACAATACATGATGAAAATGCGAAGATGTAGTTTTCTTAAAATTGCCTTACGTCGTATACATAAATTCATGTGTACAGTCAAATATAAAATGAAAATACTTTCTGATATAATACATAAATTTCCTATTAGGCATTAAACAGTTAAGGCATCTAGGCACAATGGAACTTAATTTACAAGATGTAACAAAAATTTTTGACAACATTATAAAGCAAAGGTTATACTCTGGATCGGAAGATAACTGGAGATAAATATACAAGGGAAAAAAACATTATCATAGCTAGCCACAGAAGAAACCTGCAAAAAAAAGTCACGAACCTCTGTAAAATTTTCAACAATTTCTTGTATTTTAGTGGCATGAAACTAATTTTAATTTGATAAAAACTTTACAAAAACATGGATAAAATAGTAGAATGCATACTTTCAATAATAGCTTTAATTACATATACATTATCGATAGGAATTAGGAATACAGGTAAAGTTCGCTAATAAATAATAATAGGATGATTAAAACACACAAGTAACTAATACTTAATTTACTACTAGGGTCCCAAGTTAATCTCTTTCATAACCTCTTCAAAGGAAAGCTTAGCAACGTTATGTGCTTGTTCGAATGAAGTGCGTGCATCACGGAGTGCTTCTTCGTTGTTTTGGTTGCCAGCAGCAACCATTGCTTCCCAGCGAGTTTTTGCTGCTGCGGCTTCATTGATCAACCTTTGAGTATTATACAACATTCTTAAAAACTCATCAATTGTATCTTCATCTGGATCTTTAGCTTCCTCATTACAGATGATTAAATGTTCAGTGATATAATCCCATGACGCATCGTCTTCATCTTCACAAACCGGGCAAACATAAAAGACAGATGTTTCGAACATATTAACCTCCATTTTTTTCTTTCTTTCTTAATTTAGTGCCAACAGCGAAGTTGCTGGTAATGTATTTAGGATCTTGGGAGGTTAATCAACGCGTATCTATATGTATATATCGAACATATTCCCATGCAAATGATGTTTAGATGCATGCAATAAACATTATTTTTCCTCCAAGAGTTCATGATTTTACCATTTTCATCTGGCGCGGAGGCACTTTCTAGTTTCTACACTTTTTCATTCCATTTGCATGCTGTAGGATTCATCTAATCTTTACACATCTAAACTGTAATGTGTACTTGACAGAGTATATATCTACTTATTCCATAAATAATATGTAAGGTGTTATTAACTACCATAAATCATAAAGAGAAGATGAAATATAACCAAGACTTACGCCATAAAAAGTTGAATAACCAAGGTTACAATATTCGCAACTCACAAACTTTTTTTTGAGTTTAGCAGTAGAACAATGAAAAATTACAAAGGACACGGACATAACTGGTGACAAGTGAGTCGATTACACAAAAGTATTCATTCAGATAAACGTTGTTGTTAGCTAATTTTGCATGTCATTGTAGGATAAACATGATTTAGAGAAGGTGACATGGACCACTATACAACAAGCTTATTCCTTTTATACTTTCGTAGCTATAATTTACGACAGAGGGCTAGTCAGTGGAAACTTATATGATGTATGATATGTAAGTTGGTTCTTTTGCTACATGGTTCTTTCTCAAGATGATATCTGCCTTCACGATTAGTATTGAAACAAATAAACGAGCCCGGCAAGTCAGCAACTAATTTGCATTCAAGGTACAAAATAGTTCAAAGATAATATCTCTTTAATCGGTTTAAGGTCTGAGCCCAAGGCAAGGCTGTCAGAGCAACCGACACATCAGTGTTGGCGGGGGTGACATCAGGAAAGTTGCATCTTGATTTTTAAAATGAATATAATTCTATAATATAGAAGTACAATTTGTATATCAAATATGTTATATCTCAAGTAGTTTGTTTTTTGCTCAACATAGTAAGCAATTGAAGTTCAAATCCCAGCTCATGGATTAACTTTTTAGATGCATTTTTGTTTGAAAATCGACTGAAAAATCGACTGAAGAACAAATTAGCTTGGGCCGGCATGACGTTAAATTACTATGGCAAAAGTAACGAGTTTGGTAACATATAGTCAAAGGCGGACTCAGCCCTGGGCTCAACTGTGCTGCAGTCCAGAGTATAAAAAAAAATCTTACCCTAGCCTAGCCCGAAATGGAGCAAAGAAAACCGAAGCCTATCTCATCCTTTAAACCGCAATTCTTCTTTCTATCAGTTTCCTACGACCCATTCATTCACGCAAACTGCCAGTCGAGAGTCAATTCTAATTTTTAGGGTGATTTTTCAATTCAGCTCAATATCTTAGATCAATTCAGGCGATTTTTAATTTGCTTTCAAATTACTACACAGGAGATTAGTTCTTTGAATGAAAAACCCTAGTTTTTGAACTTCTCATGTCCCAAATCTCAAATCGGGTTGCAAACTTGCAATTTGCATTACTGACAACTGCATACATGTTCTTTAGGAATTAGGTTGTACGCTAATTGATTTTTATTTTATTGTTATTTGGTAGTTTATCTATTTATTTATTGATGACGCTATTGCAGTTTTCAACAATTTTATTAAATTGTATTTGATTGTTTTCTTTAAATGATGGTTAAAACAACTGTTATTTTGTTGAATTTCATAATTTTATAATGTCTAGTTTTGCTAATTACATGATATAATGTTTAATAGGTTATATTAAAATGTCGAACAAAAAACCAAGCAAGAAAACAAAAACTCTTCTATCTTTTTCTAAAAAGAGCAATGATGATGGATTATCAAACGAGCATTCAATAACGAAAGTTGACACACCTCAATTCAACTCTCAATTCAACCTCTTTCAGTTACTATCATTCAGTTCATTTCAACAACAGTTGGACGAGATCCAGCATTACGATCGTCGATTTACAAAATCGAATCTCTTACTAAAAGAGATGAGGTTCGACGTGCTAATATTAATTTAGGGCCATATCAACCTAAACTGGCTCAATACCCTAAAACACTTGTTGAAAAACAACATCTTCGACTCAAGCTGGGTGGTTTCAATAACTTTCTTGGTTGGAGTATTCTCCTACTAATGATAAAACATATATTTTTTTGTTATCTTTTTTGGGAGAAAAGTAGATCATCTGAGGCTCAATCCACGTTAACTTTAGAAGGATTTAACTTATGGAAGAGGATAAATGATGGAACAAAATGCACATTTTTATAACATGTTGGTCTTACCGCTTCATCACATAACAAACATGAGGAGTGCATAAGAAATTTAGAAAACACTCCCCAACATATCGATAGTGTGATTAACCCTTAATCAAGAGAGAATTTTTTTAAAAACCAAATACGGCTTAAAGCAAGCATTCAAGTCATGCGCTACCTTGCTGTTTAGGCTGTTGGTTTTAGAGAACATGATAAAAACCGAGTTCATTAGACCGAGAAAAATTCATTGAATTATTGAAATTTAAAGCAGAAGGAAATGATAACCTTGCAAGAAATATATTAAAGAATGCCCCTCAAAATGCTAAATACACTTCTCCTAAAATTCAAAGGAGATCCTACATATTCTAGCCAACCGAATAAGAAATATAATTCGTGATGAAATTGGAGAACAATGTTAATGAATCTCAAAATGAAGCTAAAAGGAAACAATGATCCTTGTATTGAGAGATGTCATATATGACGGTTTAGAAGAGTAACGTTTTTTTAATATTGTTGGTGTTGAGAGTACATCGGCATTGTCTAAAGACCGAGATGTCTAATATGCTTGGAAGATTTAATCTAACGATTCGAAATTTGAGGGCGCAAGGTTATGATGGTGCTAGTAATATGTGTGTTAACAATAAAGATCACTTAAGAACAATAGTATAAAGAGAAGGTCCATGAAAGTATTAAAGAAGCTTCGCAAGAATTGAAAAGAAGAGTTTCTCCATGATTCAAAAGCAGCGTTTCGATGGCATTGAAGTGGCTTTTGAAGAGGTTGGATTGATGCTGCAAGCACCTGATGCTCCTGCATGTATTAAATGAAATAAGAGCTTTTGAAGGAGTCGAAAGAGGGGCAAAGCTACCCTTTCGACTTAGTTGATCCTTTTGAAACTAGTGGGTCTACATGCATAAAAGGGTTTTGAATGTATTAAGAATGCCTTTCGAAGGTATCAAATAACAAGCCTTCACATATATATCAGATCCTTCGAAACGGTTGGAGGAGATTCTGCTAAAACAACCCTTTCGAAAGCGAAGATTAACCATTCGAATCGGTTGAATCCTTCTAGGGAAGTTTTGCACGTAACCAATATTGCTTCTGCAAACATCAAAGGATGAGATTTCATACTAACCAAGGGGATGCTTTCATAAGCTACCTTCTGTGACTTTCATTTGACCACTAAGAAGACTCCTCCATTATAAATGACCTTCCACACTAGTCCTTTCGACACCATTAAACCCTTTCGAAACCATCCAAATATCCTGCCCCACTCATTCAAGCGGCGACTTGTCATGATAGTACCAGATCTTAACAACAATAAAGAGGTTTCAAAGGAGATGAAGGAGTTAAAGTGCTTCCGCTTACATTTAAACAGCACAAAGATGTACCATGACTCATTCACCACTAATGAAAGTGTATTTTCGATGATGTTGAAAGTCTCTAGAAGTGCCAAAAGAAATATTGGTGAGCAACGAATCAATATTTTCCATCAGCATGCTTTCGACGAATATGGGAGAACGAAAGTGAAAGGATGGGTTCAAGATGGAAAAAGAGACATTTCAACAGCTTCAAAAGGATGGAGATGGAAGGGTTTAACCCGTATCTATAAATACGACCCTGGAGGTCCAAGTTGAGGACCAGTCCTTGTCATTTCCTAGCCAAATCAAACTCTTGTAACCCTAGATCAAACTGGAAAAAATTCTATTACTTGTATTCCAATCTTGAGAGAAAAAAAATGAGAGGACGCATGTATCTAATATTGATTTCAAATATGAGGACGACCATTTCGGTCATTAGCTTGTCTAATGACCAATTGTACATGATACACACTTATCTTCCTAACCCTTATTTGGCATATGCAATGTTATAGAGTTTACTTGAATATCTTAATTTTGGAGCAAATTATCATCACGTCTAAATTCAATGCGATGCTAAAGTGTCGTGATGATGATAAGTCAATATTATCAAGTTAATTAGACTAACACCATTAACCCAAGATTGGATTCCATAGCGTATTGAGTCCCCTTTTTATTTAATATTTATGTTGTGGTCTGGGTCTTTTCGAAAGCATAGAGATCCTCTTGACTTATGCAAAAGGGGTGTCGAAGGGATTCATTATGTCATCATTAAAGTCATACCCTTTGGGAGGACTCCTTTGAAAGGTGTCTGAATCCTTTAGAATACATAATTTCACTCGAAAGAACCCTCTACTTGACGGTAGGATCAATGCCTTCAAACAGGTTCCCTTTCGAGGGCATAAATACCCTTTCGTCTCATTCGAAAGGGATTTCGAAGGGATCATTTTCTTCTTAAAATTTGCTTTCAGATGTTGGCTAGATTTCTTATCAACATATTTGGTGCTAAAAGGAGGGCTCGAACCTCCAACCTTTAGAAGAAAATAGTACTCCAACCTTTAACTTGGAAGGAGTTATGCCAAGACAACCATCAACTCCAGCACAACCAGATGACAATGCAGCTAAGATAAGGCATTAAAGAAACAACTAATAGAAATGCAAGAACTCCTGAAGGCATCCTTATCTCATAAGTCTTCTAAAACTGCTAAACCAACAATAGAAGATGAAGTAGTCTCCCTAAGGAGAAACTTGAAAGCTTATATGTTTGAAGGCAAAAGCAAGATCGATTTAGCTTCATCAAAGAAGAAGGAACATCATGCAACCAAAGTCGATCACCAGGGTAGAATGCAGGATAAATCTTTGAAGCAATCTGGAAGCACCACTTAAAAGGAATACAATCCAAATCGGAAAAGTTATCATAACGTTGAAGCTTATCTAAAAGATCTAGCGAAGAAGGCTGTCAAAGACATGCTAAATGTCAAAGGGAGTTGAGCTAGTGAATGACAATGAATGAGTAGCTCCACTTACTGATGAAATCATGTCAGTAGTAATTCCATCTCATCTCAAAATTCCAAGTATGAAATATCACTGTACAACCAATTGCAATAACCATCTGATGACTTTTGATAGCCAAATGGACCTATACAACGCTTCTGGGGCTGTGCGGTGCAGGCTGTTTCCAGTAGCACTTCAAGGGGCTGTCGCGAAATGGACAGTCAATATCGAGAGAAGATTATTTACTCATGGAAACAATTTTCCTATGAATTCTCCACTCAATTCTGCATATTCAAAGATCCCACGGTTGATTATACTGTTTTAGCAAACATCAAATAAAGGCAGGGAAAATCGATGGGTCACTATCTTAGAAGGTTCAATACATAGACATTGAATGCCAAAGACATGAATGATATAGATAAGCTAATTGTAGTGCATTCGAGGTTGATAGAAAATACACCATTTTAGAAAGAGCTCCTCATTCATGGATGTAAAATTTACAAGGCTTTCACTTTTACGCTGATAAATTCATTCGAATGGCTAAATTATACTATGCCAGAAAGAAAGCTAACTCTAAGAAGGAGAGTGGAAAACTTAGATTTAACTGAGGACACAAAAGGGCAAGTAGGGAAGACTCCAATACTAATTCAATTGCTTTGAACAAGCCATTGTCTTATATCTATACCACAACTAAAAAAAATTAACTTCCCAACTTCATTCAACGCCAAAACCTACCTTGAGAAAAGAAAGGGGGATGATTATTATGCTTATGGCCATAGAACTAATGAATGCCGAAAGCTCGCTGGAATTATTCAAAAGCTAATTCATGAAGGACACCTGAAAGAATTCATCTAGGATAAACAAAAAACACCCCGGACCAATGATGGACCACAAAAGTTCCCTATTAATGCTATGAATATCTTAGAAGATGAAGATCCATTAAAATTAAGTCCGCCCTTGAATAGGATTGATGAAATTCATAGGGGATCGCATCCAGTGGGAACTAGTAAAGGAGCCAGAAATAGATATATCAAGGAAGCTAGGAAGGAGTATTTTCTGTCTAGGATGAGTCCATGCTTAAAAATCCGCAGCTTAATATATAGATGCTGAATCTTATCATCACCCCACAAGAGCTCAAAAAAGGAATTCATTATACCCATAATGACCCCCTTATGATCACTGCTCAAATCAGGCTTTCCATAATGTCCAAGATTCTAATAGACACTGGAAGCGTGGTCAACGTTATCTTCAAACACGCCTTTGATCAAATGGGCATTCCTAAAGGTAAGCCAGAGCCTAGTCTTAGACTTAGTTTTGGGTTCAATAATAGAGGGTCAACTCTGGTAAGGCAAGTAAAACTGCTAGTACAGATGGGAATACCACCATGCTGCAGAATTTTCGGAACTCTTTTTGTTATCATCAATCAACCATCATACTATAATGGAAGCAAGGAGGATCAGATGACAAGCTCTGACCTTCGCAATGATTGATTGAATAATTTATAAGAAAGGATATGCCCTTCCTTACTTAAGATGCGTAAGTCCAGAAGATGGGATGAAATTATTAGGGGAAGCACATGAAGGATTTTTTCCAATGGGATAAAGTTGGTTAAGAAAATAACGAGACAAGGTTTCTATTGGCCTCAAATGACAAGTCAAGCTATAGAGTATGTAAAAAAAATGTGAAATGTGCCAAAAATACTCAAAGATCCCCCATTTTCCACCAAGCCAATTAACCCCGATCTCGAGCCCATGGCCTCTGATGTATGGGGAATCGATTTGATCGGATCAATACCGATTTTCAAAGAAGGAGCAAAATATGCTGCAGTGGCCATTGATTACTTTAGTAAGTAGGTAGAAGCAGAGCCCCTCCCCGAAATCACTTATGGGAAAATTCTTAGATTCTTATTAAAAACATCGTTACTAGATTTGGATCTCTTACAAGATTATATCTTACAATGAAATGCAATTTGAATGTAAAGAATTTTCTTGATTTTTCCATAAGAACGGGATTATCAAAAGCTATTCTTCTGTGGCACATCCATAGGCTAATGGAACCGTTGAAATGGCAAACATGACTATTAAGAATATCCTAAAAATGATTGAATAAAACCAAACGGAATTGGGTAGAAGAATTTCCACTTGTACTTTGGGCCTATCATAAGTCCACCAAAACTACAACGGGTCATACCCCCTACTCTCTAACGTATGAGTGCGAAGCAATGTTACCAGTCAAATTTGAGGTACCTTCACATCGAAGAATCGAATATGAATTTGATCCAAACCAAGAATTAAAGAAAGAGTGATGTGGATTTAATACATGAGTTGAAACATGAAGCAGCTATTTAGACCGTAGAATATCAAAGAAGAATCTCAAAATACTACAACTCAAAAATAAAGACAATATCATTTCAAGAGGGAGATTTAGTAATCCGAATAGTAATGGAAAACACAAGAAATCCTATGGATGGACCGCTACGACCAAACTTGGAGAGTCCTATAATCATGTGCAAAGTAATTCCTTTTGGAGTATACAAATTATGTCACCAGATGGTAATATGGTTCATAGAATATGGAATACGGAACATTTACAACTGTTTTTACCATAATGAATGATTAAAGTGCCTCTTTTCGAAGAAAAGTTTACATGGTGGGAGTAAAATTATCCTTAAACTTGGAAATTACCTTTAACGGTCATAAACCTTTGTCTGCGTCGAGATGGCCAGGTCAAAGCTGTAACGATAAGGATTTTCGACTCACGAAAGTCGACATTAATACGTCCACTGTATCAACTGCTGAACAATCGAATGCCGAAAAACCGAACCGTTAGGGTTAAAGAAGAGGCAGAAGGTAGAAGAAGAAAGAAAGAAAGGAAAAGAAGAAAACAGAAACAATAACAGAATCTCACAATCGCAGCGGAAAAACATATAATAGATAAATGAATATATTTAAAACAAAGAACTATATCAGTTATTACATTACATCACATTTCATTACCTTATCAGAGTTTACAACAACAAACAGCGGAAAAGAAATACTATATACTAGTGGATACGCCATGCCATCCAGCTTTCTCCTGATCTCCACAGCATCTCCTGAATTCCAGAATGACCTGATAACTTGACTCTAGACTGCCCGTGTTGAAAATGATGGGCACCCAGAGTTTAGGAAGGGAACAATAAACTCTAGGTCAGTCATGGGACTGGTGTGAGAACTTAAAACAGTTTATCTTAAAAAAAAAAGAAATATTTTAAGGTAGATCCGCAATGCTTTTAGAAAATGAAACTACCATAAGACCTCCCACACACACACACAATGCAAACGCGGAATCAGAGGAGATTTCTCCTTATGATAGTCAAACATGCTTGATACGCAAATTTCTTTGATATTAATATTATAAGTGCAAAGTGTAGGAAAACATTTCGAAAGTATAATATAAATCTTAGCCAACATAGACATTTCGTACTATGCCTACTATAGCTACCATATAAACAGTGGTGACCACCATAAGTAATGGCAGGTTCTACAACTAAAACCGTACAAGGTGCGTATTGGAGTTTGGATTACCAACAAATGGTCAGGCCAAGGAACTTTCCATTGCCACATGGGTACGCCTCTGGAAGGACGCCCCGAGAACCTAACCGGATCTCTGCCAACACAAGGCCGGGTTACCCCTAGCTGGGTAACAACTGACACGAGTATGCCATCCCCCGATCGCAACCGACCTAAATCCCCGGATTCACCAACAACCACAAAATAATAAGTTTGCAGCAACAACATAGGTTAAGTATCAGGGCTCCATACCATAATACCACCTCTATCCAGAAGGAAATGACATACACTAAGGGGGCGCTATCCCCTAATAACCTTGCTGCATCTTTCCTGTTTTGACCATTACCGGGGTGTGAGGTCCGACGAAGTCTCGTCCACAAAGCTACGCTTTTCATAAAAGCCACGCTTTGATCAACAAATGATCAGCAACACTCGGCATGCACGTTACCAAATTGGGAATATATCACTAGTAACCATCAACTACATAACCTCTAAGCTCGTACGTCTCAGAGAAGGGTGTTAAGCTAAGAGAATAAATTCTCTGCCACCAACAGAAATATATTTGATAGAAACCAGCTTTACATCTCAAATTGTAACGTCAAACACACATCCATACAAGTCCGTTCCGGGATCGAACGGAACCGAAGGCACTTCCAAAGAAGCCCTTGCAATCCGGATATTCACTAATCACGTCCGGACTTCCCATCACAAAGGGTGATAAAATCTCTATACCGGAGATCAGCCGATGCAGAGTCATTCGACGGTAATCCTTCCGTTTTCGAAAATATCTGGTCTTCAACACCGGTCTTCAAACGCTATCCATTATGATATATCACTATTCAGAATGGGATTTATGACCCAAAGGCCCTCTTCCGGCTAAACCGAATAACGAGTGCTTATTTAAAAAAATAAGTGTAGCATTCAAATTCAAGCTAATCACAACAAATACCCATTTAAAGGTAAATATTGATAGTCGGTTATTTAACTATCAAGGCCAACAAACAAATATCCAGCACCATAACAATCACTAGGCTCTTTTTATTAATCTTCCATAAATTAAATAACTTGCCAGGTATTCAGTTCAATTTATCTTTAAAAAGATATATTCTCTAAACCATTTCAGTTTCTACATTGGAAAACATTTCCAAATACTTATTTAACAATAAGTAATTCCAAATCTATTTATTTTCAGTACTTAGAAAATATTCAATATACTTAAAACACGATTAAGTATATATTATATTCTTTAAAGGAAAACGTTTTCTTTAAATACATATATTTGGGTCAAAACGAATGTTGCGTAAAAACATCGTTACGACAACCCAAAATCAATAGCATAGGGATTCGAAATTACGATAGATATATAAATCCCAATACTATACAAAAAAAACATTTTGTTTCGAAAATCATTTACTATAACAACAGTGTTATAGTCCATCTTTTCCTTATTCCTCGAAAACGTCTATTTCAACAATGAATGTTGAAATCTATGGTTTCGATCCTTAACACATTTTAAAACAACTTCAAAATGTTTTAGTTCTATTTAAAAGATCACTTCCTAAAACATTTCTTTAATATATTATTCACTGTCCAAAATCGTGAATATAAATCGTTTACCAAATTCAATACTTCTACATATTTAATTTAAAGGATTATCCACCGTCCAAAATCGTGAATATATTTCCTTTAATAAGCTTTCATATTTACTTATCAAATTCAATCAATTTTGAATTTATAAATCAATGTTATAAATTCACATTTATATATTATAAAACTTCAAGTTATAAAAAATCACTTTATTTACAAATTCTATTATATCTTATTAAATTGCAAAATCCAAACTATAAGTAAATTTACTTATAAACCTCTTATTTAGAAAATTAATTCTTTTATAACTTCATCAATTATAAATCTGTAAATCTTATTTACTTATAAAACCCATTTATAACATCATTTTAACAATTATAAAAACTCCTTTATATCTCAATTATTCTGATTTATAAAAATCAAATTTTTATAAATCATATATATAAAGCTTTTATAATAAATTCAAAAATCTCTATTTAAATTGTTTTATAAAATCATTAACTCCATATTTCAAAAATCACATTTCAACTATATTTCTCAAAAATCATAATTTTTATAACATTAAAATTATAACGTTTATTTATTTAAAATGAATCAATTCCAAAATTCTATAAAATGTATACTTTCAAAAATCACTTGAAAATCCTTTTAAATTCGAAATCGTTACTTTCACATTTTTAAAACTCCAAAAATAGGCCCAATGCTGCAACAACACTAAATATAATAATCACGACATCCAAAACATCATATATCATATGATAACAGAATATATCACAATATCTGTAAATAAATCAATACAGCTGAGGAATCCAGTTGGATTCCTCCAACCTGTTTCCCTGCATCCACAGATGTTAGCACAATACCAATCCCGTTTCAAGATGGAATATCGTGGTATATGGGTTCATATAAAATATTATCCATTATTATGCGGCGCAATAGGGTCTCATCCGCTATATAATGCGGGAAATCAACTCCAAGTACATATATAATACCACTTCCACATCAAGGTGAAATATCGCGGTATATGTGTTTAATAAATAACATCCGCTTAATATACGGCGTATAGGGTCTATTTCCAAACAATAGATAATAATTTATCATTTAATCACACAATCAAGCAATTTTAAATCTAACTATTCAAAATTTAAATCGAAACAATTTAGATTGAGTGAGAAGTTCTCACCTTGCTTCCAATAACAGACGCAGTGTTTTCTTTCGAATAAAATTAAACGCGCGTTTAATTTTACCCAAAAGTTTCACTAGCTCCAATCAACTCCAATCCAGCTCCATCACGTAGTGCTCGTCAATGCGAGCTTTTTTATAAAATAGAATTATTTTTATTTTTGTTAAAAAAAATATATGTTATATAACAAATAGTAAATTTGGCAAACCCATAATTTGAATGAAGTAAAGGAAAAACCCATAAATAAGGATCGAAATAAACAGATCTATTTATCTACGATCGAATTATATTTGTTCGACACACCATTGTCAATATGAATAAATTGTTGAGAAAAAATGAGATCAATTAAATAAAAATGAAATAAAATAAGGATTTGTGTTGAATTGGCACAACAAACAATAAATATGGTAAATATAAAACATAATATAGAACAAGAAAAGAATCCAACGCAATTCGTTTCGTCATTTTTCGACCTCGTATGAACAAGTTATGACGTTTTAAAGTTTAAACGAATTATTATAAAATTAATTTACAACTTTTATTTTAAATTTTTCTAACCCTAACCAATCAGAGCCGTCCCTTTTTTCTTTGATCAAATACGGTCGTCCCCTTTTCCTTCTCCCCCATCAGTATAACACGCAGCCGCAAACCCATATGGCCGCCCCCATTCATCAATTATCGCGCTAAGCTCGAGCAACTCCACGACGATCCACCGTCTCCACATCAAAGCCCTACGCCTCACGCACCCATAGCTCGAAAACGAGCAAGCTCGGTCACGTATGTGCTTCGAAATCTAAGCTCGAACGCAAGACGTTCATCCTCAATTTGCCGACGATCCGTAGCTTGATTTTCGATCTCCACCGTTGAGATTATAGAAATCGTCGTGCTCTTCAACATTGTATTTGAAGATTCTTCGTAATTGTTGATGGATTTGAAGATAATTGAGGAATAACATTAGTGATTTTCGACCATTAAAATTAGAGGTGGCGGCCAGACCTAGTTGCTTAGGGTTTCTGAAAAAAGAAAAAAGTGGAGGGCTTTTATAGAAATTCTCGCGACACTATTCACCCAAAAAATTTCCGAACTCCAAACGAAGCGTGTCGCCTGGCATTTATAATGTTTTACCCCATTCCGAACGCAATGGAATATATATTACGAGCCAATTCGATCATATTTGGAAGATAAGTTTTCGAATCAAATTATTTAAATTTAAAATTCACTCAAACCGATTTCTACGCGTTTTAGCTTGCCCCGGACAAACCGTAAATCCGATTGACATGAAATTTGAAACCATACAATAATATAACATTACAGATCCGATGAAACTGGTTTTGTCGAAATCCGAGACGGTTGAAAAATGGCTATTTTTACTCGTCAATTGAATATTAAAATATTCAATTTCTACAGTTTGACTTTTAATTCGATTTTAAAAGTTCTATAACATCATTCTAACTCCAATATGATTTAATACAACTTTAAAAATCAATTCTAATCATATTAACTCAATTTCCAATTATTTCTGTAATTTCCAATATTAAATTATCGATTTAATTATCCAATTGAATCCTCATATTCAAAATTTAATTCACTCAGCTTATAAAATTCATTCGTGAATCATCAAAATTAATTAAATATACGAATTTCAAATGACAGAAATTCTAGGTCGTTACAAACTTCCCCCTTAAAACAATTTCGTCCTCGAAATTGCCAAGTAAGAAAAAGTTACAGAATCCATTAACTTTTCAAAAACATTTCAAATTAGATTTCAAATTCATTTAAACATTTTAACTTTTCCAAAATTCATAGTTAAACTTCTTACAATAACTTTACTAAGTTTTCAAATCATACTTAGTTATCTTTTCAAAATTTTCCAATTTTCTCAAAAATATTCTAACGCCTTAAATTTTCAGAAAAATTCGTCATAGCCTCCTTTGCGCGGCTCGATCCGAGGAAAAAAATGGCAATATATATATCACAAATATACATCTCATCAAAGTAATGAGGAATCCCGTAGGGAAAATAGTGTAAAGGTACGATATGTAATACGAGATATGTACCTTACATATTATTAGCGAGCATATACGACTAATATAGCACGAAAGCGAGCTCCAAATGCGAAGCAAGCGCAATCCACACCTACTAAACACTCAACAACAATGTGAAACATTTATATAGAAAATAATATTGATATACAACATATACTAGAAGCAACAACTACACATGCTAATATAGCAAATGCAACAAAAAGCAACAAATCCAACCATTAAACAACTATCATCCAACAACGATCCCAATCATCAAATCAATATACATTCACTTCTCATTAATATTTAATGAATTGGTTTTTCATTTAATCACATTTGATTCATTAACATTGGACTTTACTAACATTCATTTACTCATTTTTAATTAGTTTATATTCACTAATTTACATTCAAGTTAGTTCACTTCCACATTCAAATCAAATTTCATAGCTTCCAATTTTATCAATTCAACTTCATTAACACTTAACGAATTATATACAATCAACTAACAATCATATAACAACCAAATCATAACCAAATTATTAAATTCACATTCAATTTGTTTTAACACTTTTAATTTCAGTTGGTTGATATTAAATTGACTTCCATTCAATTATTCAATTTTTTTTCAACTTTATTAGCTTCTAATGAGTAAACACTTACATTCATTATTCCATATCAATTTATTTACATTCGATTGATTAATATTCAATTCATTAGTTCAATTCAATTGCTAATTCATTTAACAAATAAGGTTGAATTTCATTTATATAACTCAAGTTCATATTCATCACTTCACTTTATTAATTTACTTCGATACCAAAATCAACTTCATTCAACATTACTTAAGTTATATTCCATTTCAAACATCATTTGTTTAACTTAACTTAAATTTCCACTTATAAATCCAATTCAGATTCCAATTCTAAAGTAAATTCTATTTAACTTTACCAAAGTCAAATTTCATCACTTATTCAAATTCATATCTGGTTTTGCTTAACAAATTTGTTTAACCATTTTATTATTTGGTTTCACTTACATTCAATAATTACAACTTGGATTTTAATTTCAAATTTGTTTATCACAACCAAACTTCAATTTCCAATTTACTATGGTAGCAAATCCATCACATTGAAACTTGAAAAGGATACTGATGATGCTGCGGTCATCACCCTTATTATTTCCCAGCAACAGTAGTGAATTCAGTGCTTAATATTCTTTCAAAATTTTCCTTTTTATTTATAAATCACATTAATTATATAATTTCACCATTTAACTTTTAATTTTGGAAAATAAAATTAACTTCATTCAACACTTTCATTATAATTCCATACTAAATAATTCATTTGCTTATACAATTTATTCTTTTAATTAACTTGTAAATACTTTTACATTTTCAACAACCAAACAATCAATTTATATACACTTTAATAATTTCTGAAAAATTATTCCTTTATATATAAAATACAATCAAGGTAAAATTATTTCATTTACCCAATTTAAAATGATACTATGTCGGTTTATCTCGTTTAAGAGTTTAGAAGCCCCTATCGATACGGTTGTACTTCCCGCACCGACCAGAATTCATAAACAGCTCAACGTATAAGCAAACACAATATAAAACATTTTTATATTCACTAAAAAATACACGTTCATATCTATTATTACACTCACACTCATTCTAGAGTACTACTAACTCTTTCTCTAATAAATAACACCCAACAGAGCCAAGGTTGTCACTTAACCAAATGCTCTGATACCAAATTGTAACGATAAGGATTTTCGATTCACGAAAGTCGACATTAATACGTCCACTATATCAACTTTCGAACAATCGAATGCCGGAAAACCGAACCGTTAGGGTTAAAGAAGAGGTAGAAGGTAGAAGAAGAAAGAAAGAAAGGAAAATAAGAAAACAGAAACAATAACAGAATCTCACAATCGTAGCGGAACAACATATAATAGATAAATGAGTATCTTTAAAATAAAGAACTATATCAGTTATTACATTACATCACATTTCATTACATTATCAGAGTTTACAACAACAAAAAGTGGAAAAGAAATACTATATACTAGTGGATATGCCATGCCATCCAGCTTTCTCCTGATCTCCACAGGATCTCCTGAATTCCAGAATGACCTGATACCCTGACTCTAGACTTCCCGTGTTGAAAATGATGGGCACCCAGAGTTTACGAAGGGGACAATAAACTCAAGGTCAGTCATGTGACTGGTGTGAAAACTTAAAACAGTTTATCTTAAAAAAAACAAAGAAATATTTTAAGGTAGATTCGCAATGCTTTTAGAAAATGAAACTACCATAAGGCCTCCCGCACACACACAATGCAAACGCAGAATCGGAGGAGATTTCTCCTTATGATAGTCAAACATGCTTGATACGCAAATTTCTTTGATGTTATTATTATAAGTGCAAAGTGTAGGAAAACATTTCGAAAGTATAATATAAACCTTAGCCAACATAGACATTTCGTACTATGCCTACTATAGCTACCATCTAAACAGTGGTGAGCACCATAAGTAAATGGCAGGATTTACAACTAAAACCATACAAGGTGCGTATTGGAGTTTGGATTTCCGACAAATGGTCAGGCCAAGGAACTTCCCATTGCCACATGGGTACGTCTCTGGAAGGACGCCCCAAGAACCTAACCGGATCTCTGCCAACACAAGGTCGGGTTACTCCTAGCTAGGTAAAAACTGACACGAGTATGACATTCCCTGGTCGTAACCGACCTAAATCCCGGGATTCACCAACAACCACAAAATAATAAGTTTGCAGCAACAACATGGGTTAAGTATCAGGGATCCATACCATAATACCACCTCTATCCAAATGACATACACTAAGGGGGCGCTATCCCGTAATAACCTTGCTGCATCTTTCATGTTTTGACCATTACCGGGGTGTGAGGTCCGACGAAGTCTCGTCCACAAAGCTACGCTTTTCATAAAATCCACGCTTTGATCAACAAATGATCAGCAACACTCAGCATGCCACGTTACCAAATTGGGAATATATCACTAGTAACCATCAACTACATAACCTCTAAGCTCGTACATCTCAGAGAAGGGTGTTAAGCTAAGAGAATAAATTCTCCGCCACCAACAGAAATGTATTTGATAGAAACCAGCTTTACATCTCAAATTGTAACGTCAAACACACATCCATACAAGTCCGTTCCAGGATCGAATGGAACTGAAGGCACTTCCAAAGAAGCCCTTGCAATCCGGATATTCACTAATCACGTCCGGACTTCCCATCACAAAGGGTGATAAAATCTCTATATCGGAGATCAGCCGATGCAGAGTCATTCGACGGTAATCCTTCCGTTTTCGAAAATATCCGGTCTTCAACACCGGTCTTCAAATGCTATCCATTACGACATATCACTATTCGAAATAGGATTTATGACCCAAAGGTCCTTTCCCGGCTAAACCGAATAACGAGCGCTTATTTAAAAAAATAAGTGTAGCATTCAATTTCAAGCCAATCACAACAAATATCCATTTAAAGGTAAATATTGATAGTCGGTTATTTAACTATCAAGACCAACAAACAAATATCCAGCACCATAACAATCACTAGGCCCTTTTTATTAATCTTCCATAAATTAAATAACTTGCCAGATATTCACTTCAATTTATCTTTAAAAAGATATATTCTCTAAACCATTTCAATTTCTACATTGGAAAACATTTCCAAATACTTATTTAACAATAAGTAATTCCAAATCTATTTATTGTCAATACTTAGAAACTATTCAATAGACTTAAAACAAGATTAAGTATATATTATATTCTTTTAAGGAAAACGTTTTCTTTAAACATATTTATTTGGGTCAAAACGAATATTGCGTAAAAACATCATTACGACAACCCAAAATCAATATCATAGGGATTCGAAAATACGATAGATATATAAATCCCAATACTATACAAAAAAAACATTTCCTTCCGAAAATCATTTACTATAACAACAGTGTTATAGTCCATCTTTTCCTTATTCATCGAAAACGTCTATTTCAACAATGAATGTTGAAATCTATGGTTTTGATCCTTAACACATTTTAAAACAACTTCAAAATATTTTAGTTCTATTTAAAAGATCACTTCCTAAAACATTTCTTTAATATATTATTCACTGTCCAAAATCGTGAATATAAATCGTTTACCAAATTCAACACTTCTACATATTTAATTTAAAGGATTATCCACCATCCAAAATCATGAATATATTTCCTTTAATAAGCTTTCATATTTACTTATCAAATTCAATCAATTTTGAATTTATAAATCAATGTTTATAAATTCGCATTTATATATTATAAAACTTCAAGTTATAAAAAGTCACTTTATTTACAAATTCTATTATATCTTATTAAATTGCCGAATCCAAATTATAAGTAAATTTACTTATAAACTTCTTATTTAGAAAATTAATTCTTTTATAACTTCATCAATTATAAATCTGTAAATCTTATTTACTTATAAAACCCATTTATAACATCATTTTAACAATTATAAAAACTCCTTTATAACTCAATTATTCTGATTTATAAAAATCAAATTTTTATAAATCTTATATATAAAGCTTTTATAATAAATTCAAAAATCTCTATTTAAACTGTTTTATAAAATCATTAACTAAATATTTCAAAAATCACATTTCAACTATATTTCTCGAAAATCATAATTTTATAACATTAAAATTATAACGTTTATTTATTTAAAATGAATCAATTCAAAAATTCTATAAAATGTATACTTTCAAAAATCACTTGAAAATCCTTTTAAATTCGAAATCGTTACTTTAACATTTTTAAAACACCAAAAATAGGCCCAATGCCGCAACAGCACTAAATATTGTAGGATCGATTTCACCCTAGAGGGGGGTGAATAGGGTGATGGTATAAATTATAAAAATTAATTGTGGAAGCTTATAAAATAATTTCAACACAGATCACCGAACAATAGCAGCACAAATAATAGCAGAATAATAAAATTCATATATAGAACGACATAGAATTTACCCGGCTTCGGCAAAACCTTGCCTACGTGCTGCCCCCAAGGTTTTTACTAGAAATTAGACAGTCAGACGCTTATACACGTAAACTCGCGACACCGCTATCGACTAAACCTAACTCTATGCTCAAAACCCTGCCATAACTCAGCCACTGAGTTGCGAATTCTCAAACTACGCCACGCAGTTTGTCCCTTGGTCACACGACTAGAAAATTAAACGGTTTAAAAAAGAAAATACAAATTAAAAACAACTTAAAATAAAATACCCATAATTTTAAAACCTATAACCCTTTAAAAATAAAATAAAAGGCCGGCCCTCTTTTTTCCCTTTTTATAATAATTGGGTCGTTCCTTTTGTTCGAGATAATGTCGGCTTTATTCCTTTTCCTTGTTCGTCCTGATTAAAAATTAGGGCTTTGGAGAAATCTCAAAGATGACGACTTCAGTTGCTTGATCGAATGGAAGATTAATCACGTTGTTTGCTTTGTCGATCGCACGCTTCTCTGATTTGCCCACGGCTCTTTGAAATTGATCGAGTTTTCGGTATGGCTTCGGTAAGTAATTTTTTGCTCTTTTACTTTCTGATTCAATACTCGAACTCCATACCATTTGCAAATGATGTTAATTTCAATTTATAGGGTTCGATCCCCTGAATTTTCGTCGTATATACTTTATTTGAATTTGTCAACTGATATAGCTTGGTCGTTGATTTTCGTATGGATGTTTGAGATGATTTACGACTTGTTCATAATCGTATATATTTTCGTTGCTTGATGGTCACGGCTTTGATTCATTTCGTGATGACCACGGTTTCGAATTTGACTTGTTCGTTTGAGACGATTGCGACTTGTTCAAAAACGTATATTTTTGACTTGCTTTCCATGGTGATTTCACTGTGACTTCGTTAATGGTTCATCTGTGTTCGTCCCTGAACATTACTGTTTTGGTTTAACATGTATATCATTATCTTCAAACTTGCTATTATTGTTGCACTGCCTCATATTGTATATTTACCTTTGAGCCTGGACAGTTGTACACTTGGTTACATTCTTGCTTGTGCATCACCATATATCTGTAGCTTGCATGAAGCATTTTGTTGCGACCTGTACTTGTATACTGCTGTTATTGTTATACTTCATTTGTACACATATATGTATGTGATGTCTCGGTTGCTTCAACATACTGTTGTGTTTGGTTTTGTACTTGGGCTTCATGTAGTGTCTGCACTTATCCTGTCCACTGCCCTTTTTCTGTTGCAAGTGTTCATGTATGTTTTCATTTACTGTTTTGCTTGCATTCAAATCCTTGCTGTCAGCTTTGTTCATCATGGTAGTAGCATTGTGTACATGTTTCTATGACTTGAATGCGACTATGCACTGTATATACTGTTACTACATCATGTTGCATTGAACACCTCATTTGATCTACTTGCATTTACATTGTTTGCCATATTGGCTTCACTGCATCTTCATCTACCTTTTCATTTGAGTCTGGTTCACTGGTGGTCTTTTGATCTGTTCTCACTGACCATGTGGTCTTGGTCGTAGCTGGACTTGTAGTTGAATGTCAGTGGTTTGCTGTTTACCCATGTACATGCTTTTTGATACATGTTTGAACTGACTCTGTCATTTGCTTAGTGCATTGTGCATTGGTTTGGACTTGCAGTTAGAGTTGCATTGAGTTGAGTCAAGATTGCAGTGACTTGACCTTTGCATTTTGTTTATTTTTCGAAATTTCACCTGAGTTGAATCCAGCTTAAGTTCGGATTTGACCTTGTGCTGAGAGTTGTGACATTGTTTTATTGCACTTGAGTTGAATCCGATAATTTGGGTTTGACCTGTGCTCACCTGTCCCTGTAAATTTATCAAGTGTATATTTCAATGTGCACGACCTTGTGGCATATCCAGTGATACACTGTGTATGTCACAAGCTATCCGTGTATGATGAATTCAAATTTAAATGATGACGAACAACCCAAATAACCGAGGCAAATATTATTTTCAAAATTCACGTTTTATTTTATATTGCAAAAATATTTCTTTTTCAATTTTACCGCGTTAGTGAATATTTTTGCAGATTGCTCAGATGCTGGGTTCTAACTGGAATGAAGTTGAAGATAAATACGAGTGTGAGTGATATGTAGTGAGGTCAAATGTAAATGTAAAATTGTGATGTATTTGTAATCAAAATTGTATGTATAGTGAGAGCTTGAATTTGTACTATTCAAAAATTGTAATAAATATTTGTTTGAATAAAATTTCTGTTTGAATTCAAATTCTATGTTATTTAATTTTATTCAGCAAATATTTATTTAATCTATGAAAAAGAAAATAGTACAAATACATTTAAACGAATATATATATATATATGTTTATTATCTTCAAACAAAAATCATATAAGCGCATATTCAACAATCTCCCCCTTTTGATGATAACAAACATATATTTAAGATTTTGAATATGTTAAATTTATTTGATCATTGATATGCTCTAATTGCTCCCCCTATTTAAATGCTTCCTCTCTACACACAGCTCCCCCTACATATATGCATACAAATAAAAATACACAAATGAACCTAGATGAAAATAGAAAATTATTTGACCTTTGCTTGATTTTATTTGACAAAATCTTAACTTTTCTCTCCCCCTTTTGTTATCAGCAAAAGAATAATAGCGTTAGAGAAGATAGAGATAAAGTGATCGATATTAATCCAATATTAAAATTCAATTGAATATAAATATTAAATTTCAATAAAAAATCAAACAAAAATCATAAATATTTTGTTAGGCGCATATTCCACTTTTAGAATGATGGGAATTATGTCATCATATAAAACCATATAGTTGTGTCTATTTGTGGCATATTTATATCAAGAATTTGAATATCTACTAACCATACATAACCGTTAGGACTTTTAAATGAGATTAGTAGTATTCAAATTTTATTTAAAAAAAAATGAATTCAAGTATCTTCTAACCACGCATAACCGTGAGGACTTTTAAATGGGATTAGAATCAACTTGTTTATTTTAAAAATCAACTTTTGATATACGTTCCATACATGCATAACCGCGGGGACTTTTAAATGAGCATGGAAGCACATAACAAATTCCAAGTAATTCACCCATGCATAACCGTGAGGACTTTTAAATGAGAGTGAATACTTTGGTATTTATTATTATTATTATTATTATTATTATTTAAATGTAAAAATGAAAAACGAACGATTCCTGTTTAAAGTACCACATATCGGCAAACTATATAGAATTTTGATGGGTGACGTTCGTTAGAAATATGATAGAGATAGAGATGGTCATGGAATTTTTACCAACAAAAAGTTTTATAACTCTTGTTTAAATTTCTAAAGAAATTTACTAATTATACCATCTCGAGTCATAATATATGATAAATATCAACACTCATCACTTTTTCAATCACTATTTATCTTTTCGATAATTATTAGGGAGTCAGATTAGTCAAAATAGTCATTTAAAATCAAATTCAAAAATGATTATGAAATCAATTTTTCAAAATGACTAATATGAAAATATGGTCAAAAATGATTTTCTCGAGGGGGTTATATGAGAAAAATTTCTGCTATTTGAAAATTATTTGAAATGAAAAATATGCAGATATTTTCTTTGAAAAACGATGCAGTTACTAAATGTCTCAACAAAAATCACGTTCAACTAGTAATTTTTCTATCAACTAGATTACCAGTGTAATCTGCATCTGAATTTCTCTTTTGTCAATCAAAATCATCATTAATTGAATTTGATCGACCAAACCATGAAAAGTGCACTAAAAATTTCAAACTCAATTTTAAAGCAATTTAAATGACATTCTCTTGAATTTGAAATGAAGCCGCGTTAATAATCAGAAAACCGTGAATATAGAGTTAGCCGTATTATAACCAAATGTATTATCCAACAAAACACTATTTTTAATTCAAACTGAAGTAATTCAAAGAATCTAGAGATTTTTATAGTGTTTTTTGGCATAAGAATATAATTGGCCAACTATTTTGAATAAGTCAGAATCAAAATCATTATTATTTCATCATCTTCATTATTGGCTGATTTAATTGATCAGAATATGGTGCAGATCATCACATTTAATATATCGTAAATATACCTTTGCCTGTTTTACCTTTACGATATTTTTCGTTGTTGTCTGTTGTGATTCTGTCACCTTTATACTAGGCTAAGGAACTTTGCTTTGTTGCTCGTTGTGTCCTTGGAACAACCAAAAATCCAGAGAACACTGTTGTTTTTCCTTAGCCTGCCACCACACCTACACGGAAAAAGATTTATGTGACCTATTTTTTTTTATAGGTCCATGGTTGTTAGTGGCAGAAAATTTTGAAAAACAATTTTGTAAAGACCCAAAACTATTTATAATTGTTCCCTCCGGCACCCAAATTTGTTTAACTTTGAGAGTTTTTATATTTGTGCCTTTTGGAACCCAAATCGGTATAGTTTTCACATGTTTGGGTCTATACCAACAACTATTGTGATTGTGTCCATATTTTCTACAAATTGTGCACATTGAATTTTCTTGATTAATCTTGTTTTCAACAATTTTAGATTGATTATATCCAAGTCCTTTTCTAACCGTATTAACAGTTTGCTTTCCTAATAGCATATTCAACGATTTTTCACTTTTTGAAAATTTATCTAAAGTCGTTGACAATTGTTGGACTTGTGTTTTGAGAGATTCATTTTCGTTTAACAATTGTGTGCACTTTTTAATAGAATTCTCTCTCCTAGTATTTTCATTCTCTTTTAAAATCAAAATTTCATTTTCAAGTGATTTTATATTGATTTTTGATTTTTTTAATTTCGTTTTCGAATGTTGGACACTTATCACACTTAGGGATCCTACTTTGATAGGTTTTAACTAATTGGTCAAGTTGTTCATTTAATTCTATCAAAGTGTCGTTTTGTGATTCAAGTTTAGCGTATTTTTCCCTAAGTCATTCAAAACAACCATTTACTTCGTGGAAATAAATAAGTAATTCAGTGTGAGTAAGTTTTGATACCTTGCTTTGCTCGTCATCGTCGCTATCAGTTATATTTCCATGAAGGCACATATCTGCTTTCTCACTCTTACTGCTAGAACTTTGATTATCCTTATCACTTGTATTCCACGTGGCTGTAGCATTTCTCCATTTTGATTTCTTTTCAAAATCGCGTTGAAATCGGTGATAATTGGGCTTGATATCACCAGGTTTGTTGCAAATGATCCCGTGTTCTTTCGAGTTATCTAGTGCTTTGATTACTCTGCTTTTTAATTTTTGATTTAGAGCTGGATTTCCGTATTTGTGGTTCCACCTTTTGAATTTCTTCATTATTAATGCCAGCTCAGCCGCTCCATCATCATCATCCTCGTCACAACTGATTTTTACTAATCCTGTTAAGCATATTTCTTTAACTGAGTCGGTTGTGGAGGACTTCTCATTGCCGTTAACTTTTACACCATATATTGCATTTAAAGTATTCCATATTTCCTATGCATTTTCACAATGAGAGATGAAATTAAAATTATCTTGATTAATATGAGAATATAATATATGCATAGCAAGAGCATTAATCGAGATAATTTTCTCGTTTGTTATTCACACCCATTTTCAAATAATATTCCAACATTTAATATTAACAGATTTTAAATAAAATTCAATTTTCAATTTCCAATTCAAAAAATCCGTTCCATCGAAAATAGAAGGAATAATATTGGAACGACCCTCAACAAAAGTATTATTAAAAGAAGCCATTTTAAAAATTCAAATTTTTAAAACAAAAATCGATTTTTGAAACACGAATTTTTTTAAACAAAAATTGACTTCTAAACCTGGCTCTGATACCACTTGTAGGATCGATTTCACCCTAGAGGGGGGGTGAATAGGGTGATGGTATAAATTATAAAAATTAATTGCGGTAGCTTATAAAATAATTTCAACACAGATCACAGAACAATAGCAGCACAGATAATAGCAGAATAATAAAATGCAGATATAGAACGACACAGAATTTACCCAGCTTCGGCAAAACCTTGCCTACGTGCTGCCCCCAAGGTTTCTACTAGAAATTAGATAGTCAAACGCTTACACACGTAAACTCGCGACACCCGCTATCGACTAAACCTAACTCTACGCTCAAAACCCTGCCACAACTCAGCCACTGAGTTGCGAATTCTCAAACTACGCCACGTAGTTTGTCCCCTAGTCACACGACTAGAAAATTAAACGGTTTAAAAAAGAAAAAACAAATTAAAAACAATTTAAAAATAAAATACCCCTAATTTTAAAACCTATAACCCTTTAAAAATAAAATAAAAGGCCGGCCCTCTTTTTTCCCTTTTTATAATAATTGGGCCGTTCCTTTTGTTCGAGATAATGTCGGCTTTATTCCTTTTCCTTGTTCGTCCTGATTAAAAATTAGGGCTTTGAAGAAATCTCAAAGATGCCGACTTCGGTTGCTTGATCGAATGGAAGATTAATCACGTTGTTTGCTTTGTCGATCGCACGCTTCTCTGATTTGCCCACGGCTCTTTGAAATTGATCGAGTTTTCGGTATGGCTTCGGTAAGTAATTTTTTGCTCTTTTACTTTCTGATTCAATGCTCGAACTCGATACCTTTTACCAATGATGTTAATTTCAATTTATATGGTTCGATCCCCTGAATTCTCATCGTATATACTTTATTTGAATTGACAAGTCAACTGATATAGCTTGGCCGTTGATTTTCGTATGGATGTTTGAGATGATTTACGACTTGTTCATAATCGTATATATTTTCATTGCTTGATGGTCACAGCTTTGATTCATTTCGTGATGACCACGGTTTCGAATTTGACTTGGTCATTTGAGACGATTGCGACTTGTTCAAAAACGTATATTTTTGACTTGCTTTCCATGGTGATTTCACTGTGACTTCGTTAATGGTTCATCTGTGTTCGTCCCTGAACATTACTGTTTTGGTTTAACCTGTATATCATTATCTTCAAACTTGCTATTATTATTGCACTGCCTCATATTGTATATTTACCTTTGAGCCTGGACAGTTGTACACTTGGTTACATTCTTGCTTGTGCATCACCATATATCTGTAGCTTGCATGAAGCATTTTGTTGCGGCCTATACTTGTATACTGCTGTTATTGTTATACTTCATTTGTACACATATATGTATGTGATGTCTCGGTTGCTTCAACATACTGTTGTGTTTGGTTTTGTACTTGGGCTTCATGTAGTGTCTGCACTTATCCTGTCCACTGCCCTTTTTCTGTTGCAAGTGTTCATGTATGTTTTCATTTACTTGTTTTGCTTGCATTCAAATCCTTGCTGTCATCTTTGTTCATCATGGTAGTAGCATTGTGTACATGTTTCTATGACTTGAATGCGACTATGCACTGTATATACTGTTGCTACATCATGTTGCATTGAACACCTCATTTGATCTACTTGCATTTACATTGTTTGCCATATTGGCTTCACTGCATCTTCATCTACCTTTTCATTTGAGTCTGGTTCACTGGTGGTCTTTTGATCTGTTCTCACTGACCATGTGGTCTTGGTCGTAGCTGGACTTGTAGTTGAATGTCAGTGGTTTACTGTTTACCCATGTACATGTTTTTTGATACATGTTTGAACTGACTCTGTCATTTGCTTAGTGCATTGTGCATTGGTTTGGACTTGCAGTTAGAGTTGCATTGAGTTGAGTCAAGATTGCAGTGACTTGACCTTTGCATTTTGTTTATTTTCTAAATTTCACCTAAGTTGAATCCAGCTTAAGTTCGGATTTGACCTTGTGCTGAGAGTTGTGACATTGTTTTAGTGCACTTGAGTTGAATCCGATAATTTGTGTTTGACCTGTGCTCACCTGTCCTTGTAAATTTATTAAGTGATTTCGATGTGCACGGCATTGTGGCATATCCAGTGATACACTGTGTATGTCACAAGCTGTTCGTGTATGATGAATTCAAATTTAAATGATGACGAACAACCCAAATAACTGAGGCAAATATTATTTTCAAAATTCACGTTTTATTTTATATTGCAAAAATATTTCTTTTTCAATTTTATCGCGTTAGTGAATATTTTTGCAAATTGCTCAGATGTTGGAATCTAACTGGAATGAAGTTGAAGATAAATACGAGTGTGAGTGATATGTAGTGAGGTCAACTGTAAATGTAAAATTGTGATGTATTTGTAATCAAAATTGTATATGTATAGTGAGAGCTTGAATTTGTACTATTCAAAAATTGTAATAAATATTTGTTTGAATAAAATTTCTGTTTGAATTCAAATTCTGTGTTATTTAATTTTATTCAGCAAATATTTATTTAATCTATGAAAAATAAAATAGTGAAAATACATTTAAACGAATATATATATGTTTATTATCATCAAACAAAAATCATATAAGCGCATATTCAACAAATATAACAATCACGACATCCAAAACATCATATATCATATGATAACAGAATATATCACAATATCTGTAAATAAATCAATACGATTGAGGAATCCAGTTGGATTCCTCCAAGCTGTTTCCCTGCATCCACAGATGTTAGCATAATACCAATCCCATTTCAAGACGGAATATCGCGGTATATGGGTTCATATAAAATATTATCCGCTATTATGCGGCGCAATAGGGTCTCATCCGCTATATAATGCGGGAAATTAACTCCAAATACATATATAATACAAATTCCACATCAAGGTGAAATATCGCGGTATATGTGTTTAATAAATAACATCCGCTTAATATACGGCGTATAGGGTCTATTTCCAAATAATAGATAATAATTTATCATTCAATCACACAATCAAGCAATTTTAAATCTAACTATTCAAAATTTAAATCGAAACAGTTTTGATTGAGTGAGAAGTTCTCACCTTGCTTCCAATAACAGTCGCAGTGTTTTATTTCGAATAAATTAAACGCGCGTTTAATTTTACTCAAAAATTTCACTAGATCAAATCAACTCCAATCCAGCTCCATCACGTAGTGCTCGTCAATGCGAATCCAACGCAATTCGTTTCGTCATTTTTCGACCTCGTATGAACAAGTTATGACGTTTTAAAGTTTAAACAAATTATTATAAAATTAATTTACAACTTTTATTTTATATTTTCTAACCCTAACCAATCAGAGCCGTCCCTTTTTGCTTTGATCAAATCTGGCCGTCCCCTTTTCCTTCTCCCCATCAGTATAACATGCAGCCGCAAACCCATATGGCCGCTCTCTATTCATCAATTATCGCGCCAAGCTCGAGCAACTCCACGACGATCCAACGTCTCCACATCAAAGCCCTACGCCTCGCACACCCATAGCTCGAAAATGAGCAATCTCGGTCACGTATGTGCTTCAAAATCCAAGCTCGAACGCATGACGTTCATCCTCAATTTGCCGACGATCCGTAGCTTGATTTTCGATCTCCACCGTTGAGATTATAGAGCTCGTCGTGCTCTTCAACATTGTAGTTGAAGATTCCTCGTAATTGTTGATGGATTTGAAGATAATTGAGGAAGAACATTAGTGATTTTCGGCCATTAAAATTAGAGGTGGCGGCCAGACCTAGTTGCTTAGGGTTTCTGAAAAAAGAAAAAAGTGGAGGGCTTTTATAGAAATTCTTGCGACACTATTCACCCAAAAAATTTCCTAACTCCAAACGAAGCGTGCCGCCTGACGTTTATAATGTTTTACCACCATTCCGAACGCAATGGAATATATATCGGAAGCCAATTCGATCATATTTGGAAGATAAATTTTCGAATCGAATTATTTAAATTTAAAATTCACTCAAACCGATTTCTACGCGTTTTAGCTTGCCCCGGACAAACCGTAAATTAGACTGACACGAAATTTGAAACCATACAATAATATAACATTACGGATCCGATAAAACTAGTTTCGTCAAAATCTGAGACTGTTTGAAAAATGGCTATTTTTACTCGTCAATTAAATATTAAAATATTCAATTTCTACAGTTTGACTTTTAATTCGATTTTAAAAGTTGTATAACATCATTCTAACTCCAATATGATTTAATACAACTTTACAAATTAATTCTAATCACTTTAAACCCAATTTCCAATTATTTCTGTAATTTCCAATACTAAATTATTGATTTAATTATCCAATTAAATCCTCATATTCAATTTTAATTCACTCAGCTTATAAAATTCATTCGTGAATCATCAAAATTAATTAAATATACGAATTTCAAATGAAAGAAATTCTGTGTCGTTACAAAAGCACCTCCTAGAGGGAGGACATAGTAAACCTTTACCCACGCCACGCTATGGCCAGGGTAAAGCATCTTCAAGCTTTTAATCGTGTCATGCTATGGCCAGATCAAGGCGCTCTTAGAAGGGGGAAGGAATAAGCCCTTGAACACGCTACGCTATAGCCTGGTCAAGGCACCGACTAACCTTCAGTCTCATCAATAAGGCCTGGCTGGAGCACCTCCTGGAGGGAGGATGGAGTAAGCCCTTGATCCCGCCACACTGTGGCCCGGTCAAGGCATCGAACAAGCCTTCAGTCTCACCAATAAGGCCTAGCTGGAGTGCCTCTTGGAGGGAGGTCGGGGGTCCTGCTTTTGGATAAGCTAACCAAGCGCACCAAATAACAATGGACTAAGATGTGCAAGCCCGAGAAGTGGCGCTCCAAATAATAATAACATACAAAACCTAAAAGGTGGCACATGAAAAAAGAATTGAAAACCAGAACAGACAACTCGAAGCAAAACATTCAAACAACTGAAGCCTAAAAAATTAGTGCAAAACAAAAGGTTCGGATAAGAATTTACAACTGTTGGCTAATTTCCAAAGAATAATTTCTAAGTTTCACTAATTAATGCCCGAATTTGGGTTCCAGGTCATTCATTATTATTTGCTGATCTTCACTTATTAATACTCGAATCTGGGTTTTGGGTCTTTTGTTATTAATTTTTGGACTTCACTCATTAGTGCTCGAATCTCGATTTTGAGACTATTGTTATTGAAACATTTATTATGGACTTCTAGTCTTCTATTAACTTCTCGATTTATCTTACTGATACCCGAATCAGGGTCATTAGTCTTCTACTACTAATTTTTGGACAACACTTATCAACACCCGAATTTGGGTTTCAGGACTACTATTATTTCCAAAAAAGGATTTCTAAACTTCTATTATTTATCCTCAAATAAGGATTCTCGATCTTCTATGACTTATTTTCAGATGAAATTTTTTGGACTTCTATTACCAAACAATTTTCAGTACTATTTCTGGACTTCATTTATTAATTCTAGATTTACGTTAGATGTATGGTCTTCTATTAATGTAACTAGAGTTTAATTTCTAGACATCTTTCATTATTACCAAAGTTGGATGCTGCGACTTCTATTATTATTGGCAGACGATAAATTTTTATCTTCAGTCATTTCCAATTATGGATTTCTTATCACTTATTAACTTCAGACGATGGTCTACTAATTTTTGTTATTTCCAGATTTAGAATTCAGGAATTCTGTTATTAGAAATGCTAATATCATCTTCAATAATATTATGGACAAATACTAAAGATATACTTACATAAATTTTAAACTAACAATAAGGAATATTTCCTTCTTTGTACTTTGCAGGGAAATAAGGTCAGGGAGGATGAAATAATGCAAAAGGAAAGTTATTAGGTTTTTGTCCTAAAGAACAAAAGCTTCTTTCATACAAGGGGGCGAGGCAGAATGTTAACCATAAAGCTCACTTAAGAACAAATGTACGAAAGAAAGCCTATGAAAGTATCGAAGAAACTTTGCAAGAATTGAAAAGAAGGGTTTTACCATGATTCAAAAGCAGCGTTTCGAAGGCACTGCAGTGACTTCCGAAGAGGTTGTATTGATTCCGTAAGTACCTGATGCTCCTGCAAGTATTAAATGAAATAATGGCTTTCGAAGGAGTTGAAAGAAGGGCAAAGTTACCCTTTCGACTTGTTAGTCCTTTTGAAATTGTTAGGTCTGCATGCATAAAAGGGTTTTGAATGTACAAAGAATATCTTTCAAAGGTATCGAATAACAAGCTTCCGCATATATATTAGATCATTCGAAAAGGTTGGAGGAGACTCTACTAAAACAACCATTTCGAAAGCAAAGATTAGCCTTTCGAATCAGTTGAATCCTTCCACAAGTATTATGGGGGTTTCACACATAACTAATATTGCCTACGAAACATCTGTAGGATCTAGATTGACCCTAGAGGGGGGGTGAATAGGGTTATAGCAAATTTTCTCGAATTAAACGCAAAAACAAACTACATAAAAGTAAATATGCTGAAAAGTAAATCACACACAAAATTTACCCAGCTTCGGCAACCCCTGCCTACTGCTGCATTCCCAGATTTCTATTAGAATTAAACAGTCTCCCGCTTACAAACACTCTAATAGACTCGCAAACCCTGCTGCCGCCTATAGAGTTTTGCAAACTCGCAAACCCTGCTTACTGAACTAATCCTAACTAGACAACCTGACACAACCTAAATCCTAGGTGGTGATTTACCAAGATTTGATTCGAAAAAAAACAGACTTAAAAAATAGAAATAAGAGCAAAAATAAATAAAAAGCTTGAGTTACAAATTTTTTGCCCTTAAACAACACAACCCGACCCAAAAGGAAACTAAACACGACCACTTCCCTCTTCATGCAATTTAGGGTTCAGAAAATGGCGGCTTTCGTTCCTCTTTGCAACTGAAATTAGGGCTTCTGATAATTCGATGATGTTGATTGAGTTTGTTGCTCTGCGATTGATTTGCTCCTCTAATGATCGGCTGCTTGCCTCGAGATGATTGATTGCGAATCTACTTTGGTACATTGTTCGTTTCTTTTTCTTTTCAGGATTCGATTACTTGAATTTTCAATTGTTCTTTTTGCACACCCGCCGATGATGATTTTGGGTGTATATATATATATGGATTTCGAGACCCTTGAATTCGTTCGTATTCATTTACTTGACTTCATCGCTTTCCTTTCTCGGTTGCTTGATAATATATTGATGGTTGTGATATTTGCGACTTAGTCAAATACGTATATTTTTTACTTGATTCGCACGGTTTTGATTTTGAAGCGTTCGATCTTTCCTTGATCGATACGGCAGAAACTTTCCTGTTTTATTTGGATTTGACTTTTGACTTTTTCCATTTTTATACTGCGTTGATTTCTGACCTTGAATTTGAGACGTTTGATTACCACTGGCTTTGACTTGGTTACACGGCTATGTACTTGTCAGTCTTGTATTTCTCAATGAACTTGGGTAGTTTTCATTTGACCTATTCTCTGTAGCATATACATGTTTATTTTGTAGACCTGAGCCTTGTGTTCTTCATACCATGTGTACATGCTTCATTTGATCTGTTCTCTGTAAGCCCGAGTTTGCATATTATTGTGGTTCATGTATGTTGAGCTCTGGTCTCTATTACATGCATTGCTGTTGTAGATGTTGATGTTGTACAATGTTCGACCTAGCAATATTGTGCTTCATGTGTGCTTTGTTTAAATTCTGGATTTCATCATACTTCTGTTGCATTCACTTCATATTTTCATTGCACTCATATTGCCTCGAGCTTGTACTGTTTGGTTCATCTTCTCTGGTTGGTTTAACCTGAACTTCACTTGAGCATTGATACTGTTGACTTGAGTGACTTTGATCATCATGTAGCTCACTGTCTTTGTACTTGTGCATATATGTTTACTGTTCTGTATTCATTTAGTCATTGTTCCATTCTTTTGGTTGTCTGCACTATGATATCTTGTAGCCTGGTCTGGTGCACCTTGTTTGTTGTGACATTGTAGTTTGCATTATTGCTGCTACCTGTACTATCTGGTTGAAGTTCTGATCATTTGTATACATACATTCATGTATGTATATATGTGTATGTCTGCACTCATCTTTTCTACTGAAGGAGTCTTGTTGCTAGTTTTATTCACATGTTTGTTATTTGAACTTGATGTTGTTTCTCGACATTGCATACTGCTGTTGAGTTGTTTTGGAATTGAACTTGATGTTGTGTAGACTGATACTCCTCTCTGATTTTGCTTTGGTCATGACACTGTAGTTGTATACTTGGGCTTCACTGAGTTTTTTCATTGCCTTGTATTGTCCAGTAGAGTTGACATGGATTGATCTCTGGTTTGAGAAATGACTTGATTCACTGTTTGGATAGAGTTGCTTCACCTGTGTATGTTTACATTTTCTTTGTAGAAGCTTGGTCTGTCATTTGGTCTGCATACATAAGCTTTTATGTTGTTTCATTTATGATCTGCCATGCTTCAGTTTTATTGTGCCTTGTGTTGAACCCAGTTTTAAAAACTCGGGTTTGACCTTGTGCACACCTGTCCCTGTAGCGTTATCAAGTGTATATATCTATGTGCACGACTTTGTGGCATGTGCAGTGATACACTGTGCATGTCACACTGTTCGTGTGCGATGAATTCAAATGTGAATGATGACGAACAACCCAAATAACTAAGGCAAATAATATTTTCAAAATCCATATTTTATTTTATATTGCAAAATTATTTCTTTTTCAATTTTATTGCGTTAGTGAATATTTTTGCAGCTTGCTCAGATGCTGGATTCTAACTGGAATGAAGTTGAAGATAAACTACGAGTGTGAGTGATATGTAGTGAGGAATTTATATAAATTGAATTGTGATGTAATTAGAATCAAAATTGTATATGTATAGTGAGAGCTTGAATTTGTACTATTCAAAATTGTAATAAATATTTGTTTGAATAAAATTTCTGTTTGAATTCAAATTCTGTGTATTTAATTTTATTCAGCAAATATTTATTTAACCTATGAAAAATAAAATAGTACATTAACAAATACATTTAAACGAATGTATATATGTTATTATCATCAAACAAAAATCATATAAGCGCATATTCAACAATCTCCCCCTTTTGATGATAACAAACATATATTTAAGATTTTGACTGTGTTAAATGTATTTGGTCAATGATATACTCTAATTGCTCCCCCTATTTAAATGCTTCCTCTCTACACGATGCTCCCCCTACATATATGCATACAAATAGAAATATACAAATGAGCCTAGATGCAAATGGAAAATTATTTGACCTTTGCTTGATTTTATTTGACAAAATCTTTACTTTTCTCTCCCTCTTTTGTTATCAGCAAAAGAATAATAGTGTTAGAGAAAAATAGAGATAAAGTGATCGATATTAATCCAACATTAAAACTCAATTTGAATATAAATATTAAACTTCAATAAAAATCAAACAAAAATCATAACTACCCTTGTTAGGCGCATATTCCACTTTTAGAAATAATGGAAATGATGTTCTAATATAAAATCATACAGTTGTATCTACTTGTGGTACATTTATATCAGGAATTTGAATATCTACTAATCATGCATAACCGTTAGGACTTTTAAATGAGATTCGTAGTATTCCAATTTAATTTTAAAAATAAATTCAAGTATCTTCTAACCACGCATGACCGTGAGGACTTTTAAATGGGATTAGAATCAACTTGTTTATTTAATAAATCAATTTTGATACGCGTTCCATACTTGCATAACCGTAAGGACTTTTAAATGAGCATGGAAGCACATAACAAATTCCAAGTAATTCACCCATGCATAACCGTGAGGACTTTTAAATGAGAGTGAATACTTTGGTATTTATTTATTTTTACTTAAAAATGTAAAATGAAAAACGAATGATCCCTGATTATAGTACCACATATCGACAAACTATATTGAATTTTTGATAAACAATGGTCGATAGAAATATGATAGAAATAGAAATGGTCATGGAATCTTTACCCAACAAAAAGTTTTTATAACTCTTGTTTGAATTCCTAAAGAAATTTTCCAAATATACTGTCTTGAGTAATGTATGTTAAATATCAACACTTATCACCTTTTCAATCACTATTTATCTTTTTGATAATTAGTAGGGAGTCGGATTAGTCAAAATTTGTCATTTAAAATCAAATATTTTTTTTTTTCAAAATGACTAATCTGAAAATATGGTCAAAAATGATTTTCTCGAAGGGGTTATATGAGAAAAATTTCTGCTATTTGAAAATTATTTGTAATGAAAAATATGCATATATTTTCTTTGAAAAACGATGCAGTTACCAAATGTCTCACCATAAATCACGTTCAACTAGTAAATTTTCTGTCAACTAGATTACCAGTATGATCTGCATCTGAATTTCTCTTTCACTTCAAAACATCACTAATTAAATTTGATAGACCAGACCATGAAGTGTGCACAAAAACTCAAACTCAATTTTTAACAGCATTCTTGAATTTGAATTGGAGTCGTGTAAATAATCAGAAACTGTGAATATAGAGTTAGCCGTATTATAACCCAATGTATTATCATCCAACAAAACACTATGTTTAATCCAAATGTATATGTATGAAGTAATTTAAAGAATAGTGTTTTTGGCATAAATATAATTGGCCAACTATGTGTCAGAATCAAAAAATCATCATCTCTTTATCATCACATTATTGGATGATTTAATTCAGAATACGGTCAGATTATCACATTTAATATATCGATCAAATAAATATACCTTCACCTGTTTTACCTTTACGATAATTTTTCATGGTTGCCCATTGTGATTTTGTCACCTTTGTACTAGGCTAAGGAACTTTGCTTTGTTGCCCGTTGTGTTTCTGGAACAGCCAAAATCCAGAGAACACTGTTGTTGTTCCTTAGCCTGCCACCATACCTACACGAAGAGAGAGGAGGATGACCTAGAGAAACTCTTAGGTCCAATGATATTAGTGACTGAAGCATTGTGAATAAATAATCCCTTTGGAACCCAAACTTGTTTAGTCCTTTTATTCTTGTTCCAATAGACATGAAATTTGTTTGTAGAATTCTTAGGAGCCCAAACTTGTATAAATTTTGTGTTCTTGTTCCTATGACTACAATTTTCAACACGATGTCCAATTATTTCACATCTAGCAAAGACACTTTTACCTTTTGCATTATCATCAACTTGTGTTTTCCCAAAGCCTAGTCCTTTTCTGTTGTTAGCAAAAATTTGATTTCCCAATAACATGTTGAATAATTTTTCTCCTCTTGAAAAGTTATTCAGAGATTTCTCAAGATTTTGGACTTTGGTTTTTAGTGTTGTGTTTTCAGTTACAAGTGAGGTGCATCTATTTATAAAATCCTTTTTCCTAGTATCAATGGTTTCCTTAAGACTCAAGTTTTCTTTTTCAAGATTCTCAAAGCTATTCTTAAGTCTTGATAATTCTGAATCTAAAATTTTACATTTTTTACAGTCTAGGTTTTGAATATTTTCAAGTTCAGTTTCTAACCTAGAATTTTCATGGACAAGTTCTCTCCTATCAGATTTCAGTTTTTCAATTTTAGATTCAAGAGTATCAACTATTTTAGTAAGATCACAACACATCAAAGCAAGTTCTTTATAAGAATAGTCACCTCCCTCACTAGATTCCTCTGAGCTTGCTTCTGAATCTGATTTTGCCATAAGACACAAATTAGCCTCCTCTGAGCTATTATTCGAAACTTCCTCTCCTTCTTCATCATCCCAAGTCGCTGCAAAGGCCTTCTTTTTCTTTTTCTTTCCTTTGTTGTTTTTGAGAAGTGGGCATTGTTGTTTGAAGTGGCCAGGTTTCTTGCAGTTAAAGTACGTCAGTTCATTATCGGAATTGTCAAAATCTTTTGGCCTATTACCACTTGTTTTCTTCTTGCATGGCCTGAATCTTGACCATTTTCTAAGATTATTGACAACCACTGTAAGCTCTTCAATTGGATCTTCTTCTTCTTCATCGCTCTCTTCTTTGCTCTTTAAGGCAATCGTCTTCTTCTTTGATTCGGAGTTGTTGCGTTCCTCCTTTGTTTTTAGCTCAAGCTCATATGTCATCAAGTTGCCGATCAACTCCTCCATGCTTAGTTTACTCAGATCTTTCGATTCTTGTATTGCCATGACTTTTGCCTCAAAGCTCATCGGTAAGACTCGTAGCACCTTCCTCACAAGCTCTACCTCAGTGAATACCTTCCCAAGCGCTCTAGCATTGTACACCAAAGTTGAAAAGCGTCCAAACATGTCCTTTATGCTCTCGCCTTTGTCCATCACAAAGTTCTCGTATTCATTGCTGAATAGGGCTAGACGAGACTCCTTGACTTGAGAAGTTCCTTCATGTGTCACCTCCAAGGTATGCCAAATTTCCTGTGCAGTTTTACAATGAGAAATTCTATTGAATTCAGTCTTATCAAGAGCACAGATCAAAGCATTCATGGCTTTAGCATTTGTAGTTTTTAATTTCTTATCATTAGCATCCCACCTATCCTTAGGTTTAGGAATCTCAGTATCACCAACAGTTATAGTGGGAGATTTATAGCCGGATTCAATAATGTCCCAAACATCATAATCAACAGAACTAAGATAAATACCCATCCTAACTTTCCAATAAGCATAATCATTCCCATTAAACATGGATGGCCTAGCAATAGATTGCCCCTCAGAAAAAGCATTATTTGGTGGATTCATGACTCTAGAGTTAAAGAAAAAACTTTGCTTTGATACCACTTGTAGGATCTAGATTAACCCTAGAGGGGGGGGATGAATAGGGTTATAGCACATTTTCTCCAATTAAACGCAAAAACAAACTGCAGAAAAGTAAATATACTGAAAAGTAAACCACACACAAAATTTACCCAGCTTCGGCAACCCCTGCCTACTGCTACATTCCCAGATTTCTATTATAATTAAACAGTCTCCCGCTTACAAACACTCTAACAGACTCGCAAACCCTGCTACCACCTATAGAGTTTTGCAAACTCACAAACCCTGCTTATTGAACTAATCCTAACTAGACAATTTGACACAACCTAAATCCTAAGTGGTGATTTACCAAGATTTGATTCGGAAAAAAAACAGACTTAAAAAATAGAAATAAGAGCAAAAATAAATAAAAAACTTGAGTTACAAATTTTTTGCCCTTAAACAACACAACCCGACCCAAAAGGAAACTAAACACGGCCACTTCCCTCTTGATGCAATTTAGGGTTCAGAAAATGGCGGCTTTCGTTCCTCTTTGAAGCTGAAATTAGGGCTTCTGATAATTCGATGATGCCGATTGAGTTTGTTGCTCTGTCGATTGATTTGCTCCTCTAATGATCGGCCGCTTGCCTCGAGATGATTGATTGCGAATCTACTTTGGTACATTGTCCGTTCCTTTTTCTTTTCAGGATTCGATTACTTGAATTTTCGATTGTTCTTTTTGCACACCCGCCGATGATGATTTTGGGTGTATATATATATATGGATTTCGAGACCCTTGAATTCGTTCGTATTTATTTACTTGACTTCATCGCTTTCCTTTCTCGGTTGCTTGATAATATGTTGATGGTTGTGATATTTGCGACTTAGTCAAATACATATATTTTTGACTTGATTCACACGGTTTTGATTTCGAAGCGTTCGATCTTTCCTTGATCGATACGGTAGAAACTTTCCTGTTTTATTTGGATTTGACTTTTGACTTTTTCCATTTTTATACTGCGTTGATTTCTGACCTTGAATTTGAGACGGTTGATTACCACTGGCTTTGACTTGGTTACACGGCTATGTACTTGTCAGTCTTGTATTTCTCGATGAACTTGGGTAGTTTTCATTTGACATGTTCTCTGTAGCATATACATGTTTACTTTGTAGACATGAGCCTTGTGTTCTTCATACCATGTGTACATGCTTCATTTGATCTGTTCTCTGTAAGCTCGAGTTTGCATATTATTGTGGTTCATGTATGTTGAGCTCTAGTCTCTGTTGCATGCATTGTTGTTGTAGATGTTGATGTTGTAGAATGTTCGACCTGGCAATATTGTGCTTCATGTGTTCTTTGTTTAATTTCTGGATTTCATCATACTTCTGTTGCATTCACTTCATATTTTCATTGCACTCATATTGCCTCGAGCTTGTACTGTTTGGTTCATCTTCTCTAGTTGGTTTAACCTGAACTTCACTTGAGCATTGGTACTGTTGACTTGAGTGACTTTGATCATCATGTAGCTCACTCTCTTTGTACCTGTGCATATATGTTTACTGTTCTGTATTCATTTAGTCATTGTTCCATTCTTTTGGTTGTCTGCACTATGATATCTTGTAGCCTGGTCTGGTGCACCTTGTTTGCTGTGACATTGTAGTTTGCATTATTGCTGCTACCTGTACTATCTGGTTGAAGTTCTGATCATTTGTATACATACATTCATGTATGTATATATGTGTATGTCTGCACTCATCTTTTCTACTGAAGGAGTCTTGTTGCTAGTTTGATTCACATGTTTGTTATTTGAACTTGATGTTGTTTCTCGACATTGCATACTGCCGTTGAGTTGTTTTGGAATTGAACTTGATGTTGTGTAGACTGATACTCCTATCTGATTTTGCTTTGGTCACGACACTGTACTTGTATACTTGGGCTTCACTGTGTTTTTTCATTACCTTGTATTGTCCAGTAGAGTTGACATGGATTGATCTCTGGTTTGAGCCATGACTTGATTCACTGTTTGGATAGAGTTGCTTCACCTGTGTATGTTTACATTTTCTTTGTAGAAGCTTGGTCTGTCATTTGGTCTGCATACATAAGCTTTTATGCTGTTTCATTTATGTTCTGCCATGCTTCAGTTTTATTGTGCCTTGTGTTTTAAAAACTCGGGTTTGACCCTGTGCACCCTGTCCCTGTAGCGTTATCAAGTGTATATATCTATGTGCACGACTTTGTGGCATGTACAGTGATACACTGTGCATGTCACACTGTTCGTGTGCGATGAATTCAAATGTGAATGATGATGAACAACCCAAATAACTGGGGCAAATAATATTTTCAAAATCCATATTTTATTTTATATTGCAAAAATATTTCTTTTTCAATTTTACTGCGTTAGTGAATATTTTTGCGGATTGCTCAGATGCTGGATTCTAACTGGAATGAAGTTGAAGATAAACTACGAGTGTGAGTGAAAAGTAGTGATGAATTTATGTAAATTGAATTGTGATGTAATTAGAATCAAAATTGTATATGTATAGTGAGAGCTTGAATTTGTACTATTCAAAATTGTAATAAATATTTGTTTGAATAAAATTTCTGTTTGAACTCAAATTCCGTGTATTTAATTTTATTCAGCAAATATTTATTTAATCTATAAAAAATAAAATAGTACATTAACAAATACATTTAAACGAATGTATATATGTTTATTATCATCAAACAAAAATCATATAAGCGCATATTCAACAACATCAAAGGATGGGCTTTCACACTAACCAAGGGGATGCTTTCAAAAGCTACCTTGTGTGACTATCATTTGACCAACAAGAAGTCTCCTCCATCATAAATGACCTTTCGCTCTGGTCCTCTCGTCATGATTAAACCATTCTGAAACCATCCAAGTACCCTACCCCACTCATTCAAGCGACAACTTGCCATGATAGTACTAGATCTTAACAACAATAAAGAGGTTTCGAAGAAGATGAAGGAGTTAAAGTGCTTCCGCATACATTCACATAGCACACAGATGTACCTTGACTCATTTGCCACTAAGGATAGTGTACCTTTCGATTATGTCGAAACGCTCTAGAAGTGCCCAAAAGCAATATTGGTGAGCAACAGATCAATATTTTCCACTAGCATGCTTTCGACGAAGACGGAAAAATGAAGGCGAAAGTATGGGTTCGAAAGGTGGGAAAAGTGACCTTTGGACAACTTCGAAAGGATGAAGGCGGGATGGTCCAATCTGCATCTATAAATACAACCCTAGGGTTCCAAGTTAGGGACCAATTTTCGAATTCTTCAATTTCCTTGTCATTTCCCGCCAAATCAAATTCTTGTAATCCTAGATCGAATTGGGGAAAATTCCCTTACTTGGAATCCAATCTTGAGAAATAAAAATGAGCGGATGCATGGATCTAATATTAATTTCAGACACGAGGATGATTATTTCGACCGTTTAGCTTGTCTAATGACCAATTGCACATGATACACACTTATCTTCCTAACCCTTATTTGGCATATGCAATGCTGTAGAGTTTACTTGGATGTCTTAATTTTGAAGCAAATTATCATCATGTCTAAAGTCAATGCGATACCAAAGTGACGTGATGATTATAAGTCAATATTATGAAGTCAATTAGACTAACACCGTTTACCCAAGATGACATTCCATAGCGTATTGAGTCCCCTTTTTATTTAATATTTACGTTGTGACCTAGGTCCCGTCGAAAGCATAGAGATCCTCTTGACTCATGTGAAAGGGCTATCGATGGGATTCACTGTGTGATCATCAAAGTTAATCCTTTAGGAGGACCCCTTCAAAAGGTGTTTGAATCCTTTGGAATGTATATTTGCATTCCAAAAAACTGTCTACATGACAGCAAAATCAATACTTTCCACTATAAGAAAATGTTCTATTAATGGCAAACGTGGATTGCATGGAAACTTGACTTGCTATGGTTAGGTAGATGGTGAGTATTTAGTTAAAAAGATTGCTTATTTTAACACCGTTGTTAAATGTCAACCATACAAAAGAATTGGCGATCCAATATTTCACGTTCCCCTCCGTATTCTCCTGCCGCCAATCGTCCCTCTTTTCATTTTCACTTTCCCAAAATCCAAAATTAGAGTACTTATTCACTCACGAATATTATCTTCACTCATGGATCCCTCTTCAATCATAAATCCCTGAAAGCTCGATCCCGCAACCCGTTTGATTCCTTAAAGCTCGACTTCGCACGATTCCTCAACGAAGTCGATTCCTTCACTTCGCTTAACCGAGATTTTGAGTTGAAGCGTGATTCTTCAAAGAAGCTTAAGCACGATTCTTCAACCAAAGCTTGATTATTGAAGCATGATCCCTAAATTTTGCGAACATCTGTAGGTATATTTTTCAATTATTGTTTTTTTAATGGATCGTTGAATGGTTCCAGCACAGACTTCTGTAGGTATTTCTTTTAATAATATTTCCATTTGTTTTTCAAAAAAATGTTAATTCGATTTTTGAAAACAAATAAAAGCATATAAATTGGGTTATTAAATTGTAGAAATGCTTTCCTATCTTTCCAGAAATAGATACGTTTATAGTTATTTTTTTGATGCTTATATTTCATACTTTGAGAACTAGGTTATTCTAGCATTATTCTTCTGGTACCGTAGTAATTAACAAATAGGTGGAAACACACTAATCCTAATCGGTCTGATATTCAGAACATAAGTACATTATAATTAGTTAATATGATGTGTGGATTGATGTAGAAATTTATAGGATACAATGAGGTTTCATTTTTATTTATCTAGTATGACTCACTCTATTAGTGTCCAAGATAACTCCCAAAAAACAGATTTATTAATTACTAAACGTCTTTTCTTGCTGTCTGAGATTTATTGCTTTACTAGCTAATCAATTAAGATGTGCTTATGTATAGATATGTTCTGCAAAGATACAAGATAGAAAATCATGAGCTACAAGTAATGAACAACAAATGTTTTCATTGTAAATTTTAACTGATGCTAAGGTAAATGTTTATCCCTTAACAGTCTCTGAATCACCAAGACTTAATATATTTCGATAACTTATTATCTTCAAGCATGCAGTCCGCTCCAGTCCATGTATGCAGAGTATAATAAGAGAATTTTGAGTTAAGTAACACTTACATTTAATAATCTGGCTACATGTGTAGATGGCCTTGTACATAATATGAAAGGGTCAGAAAAATGAATGAAGAAAGTATATGGTTGAGAGTTAATGTGAAGATAAGAGTCCCTTGCTCCAGTGATCTGTATCTTATCAGCAAGAGGAGGTCCTCATAGCTCATAAAAACAAGGCTACATCATAAAGAATCAGGTGCATTCCATTTCCATGTGTTCATTTTTGCATTATGTTCTATGTTTGTACAATTGCACATTTATAAATGCACAAACATCCATATGCAATGTGAAAGTCTTAAACGTCAATTGTGTCATTAATTAATTATTGTTATTACATATTGTTATTTTGGCACCATTAAGGGATATTGATTAAGTTAATGCACTTGACAGTGTTTAGGTTAAGGTTCACTGTAGCTACTCTTTTATTGCTCGAATTTGTACACATCATCTACTTTCTCATCATGGGTGTTGCCTACCAATTTGCTCAACTTGTGAAGTATTCTTACCTACCATAATATGTAAGATGAGCAGGACATTTTACTAGTTATTTTATGATGTATGTATGTATGTATGTATGTATGTATGTATGTATGTATGTATGTATGTATGTATCATTTTCCAAGTGAGATGCATGCATGACTATATGTGTGGATTAATCCTTATTATACACAACTTAGGCACAAAACTACAAAACTGAAATGATATTCACCTTTATATGTTAAGTAATTTTTCGTTCATAGCTTGAAATGTTTCGAAAGACATTAGGCAACTAATTGAATCATAGACCATCAATATCCATAGTTTTCAAAAGAATGCAATAGATAATTTTTTTTTTCATTATTAACATTCTTCAATTTTTTCCCCTTAGATAAGGTTTAATTCATTGTGTTACCACTTGGTTTTGACTTGCAGCAAATTTGATTGCCTAATTAAATCTAGCATTTCAAATACATGTAAAATATAGGAAGCTTTGTCAACAGATAATTAATGTAAAGCTTATCTTGGTTGGGTAAATGAGAAAAAGATATATTGAGGGACCTTTCTACAAGGTAAGAAAATAGAACATGGTACGCTAGCCATAGAGTAGATAAAATATAGGTTTAGTTCTACATGTTTATTTATTTGATTTTTTAATTTATTTTAGGCAGTCAACACGTTATTTTAGACACTTATAATGCATGTACAAGAAAATATTAAAAAGACTCAATTTACTGGGTGATAAATTTACGATACACCATGTTATCTATGAATGTTTGTGAGCCAGTGATGTGACTTGTCAGGAGGAGAAGTAACCGAAAAATCGAGTCTTAGTTCAAAATTTATCTCATATGTTACTTTCTCCTTATGCCTTTGTTCTATAATGAGTGGTAAGTTGAACTGAAAAACATGTCATATTGATATGATAACAATGATGTGAGAAAGTACACGAGGATAACACACAATATGTTTTTATATGTAAACGGGCCATGGTAAATTTAGTAGAATGGCGATATCATATATTCAGTGTATGGTCTAAGGGTATATATTAGGACTGGTGATGAAAAAGAAATTCTACTTAATAGTTTTGATCCTTGTTACCATGTAAGAATTATTTTGTGATTTTGAATTTTGCCACTGGATCACATATTCACCCCAGCTTGATATTATCAAAGCTTTATGGCTTGATGATAAGATATGAAATTCTTGAGTTTGATTAATATCATAATTGGAAAAATACTAAAACCTTATCCTTATCAATTATTTGATGTACGTTTCCAGTGCATTGTTTGCCCAATTTTCATACGGTATACGCTTCCCTAATAGCTGTTCTATTTCATGTAATCAATAAGGTTCATAATGATTAGTGTAAACGAATTATTACTTGTTAGCTTGAACGTAAGATTAGTTAGTCCTTCACTGTGCAGCCTAAGTACCATCAGATTTCTTCTCTTGAACATTAACTCATTCAAAGTTTATGACCTATAATTAGTGTGGGCATCTAAATTTATTTCTTTTGTCATGTTTGAACTTCTCAGTAGATCTTAAATCATATTTTAGCACCTTGTGAAGTTTGTTACTTTATTCTGATTGTTACGTACTAATGCCAAGGTGAAGGCAATAATGAAACTGAAAATAACTTAGTAATTTATTAGGATGAGTGATGAAATAAATTCACATTGCATAAATTAGGATGAGTGTTGAATTTATTGTTTAGATAGGCCTATAGGCTTGCAATATGGACCAGCTCATAATTTCATATCCTTTGTCATAATATACTTGTATCTAGAGGGACAGGAGGAGGAAGTCACAATATAGATTGAACACAATTTAAAAGAAAATTTAGTAGTAACCTGAAAAAGAAGTTTGAAAATGGGTAAACCTTCCTTTTACATGATGATGTGTCTCATGCATTATTTGTTGGTCGCCTTAAAAACTTGATGTTTGAATAGATTTAAGGGTCACAATACTTGCCCATTTATATGCATTGTTAAAATATAGTTATCTCTAGGTGGACTGGTAGTGACAGTCACAACCTAGTTGGAGCACCATTTATAAGGAAATTTAGTAGTAATGAGAAAACAAAGTTTTAAAATGGGTGGACCTAATTAACCAGAGTTGCGTGCAGTCATACACAATAATATGTACTCATGCATTATTTTTTGTTTACATCCTTATGATTTCACTCTTACTCTTGACCACCCTAAATCATTTTGCAGGTGTGGCTCCATTCTGCACATTGCTGGTAGGTACTTTTCAACATTACTTCACTGCACCCTCCTATACACTCTTGAGTCTTGGCCAGTATATTCTACTTTTTGCTTCATTCGTTTCACCGCATATCTGATCATTTGCACATACATTCTTCACTGACTCTCCTTAGTTGCTTGCAACACTCTCGTGGTACCTGTGTGTCACCATAATTTGGATTGATTGGGGAATGACATAATTTGGTGTGATAGGGACGAATTAGTTCCCATCTTTTATGCTTTTCGCAGGTAGAAAACTTTAACCGTTTACGAGACAAAAAAAATAAATAGAATCTTGTTGTAAACATTTAGGTCAGTATACGCTTTTACAACTTAAACTATCCATGAAACCCATCGCTTTAGGAGATTCATGTCATCCACTTTATAATGTTCCATGAACCGGTGTTGAAATTTATTCTGTGGATGGCTAGCATGCATGGTTTTAATAATTTAGTCCCTCGTCAAATATTTTGCTTAACTATTTCTGGAATTAGTTGTATATATTTTAGTATCATTAGTCATATGACTCATATCTTCTCTTTTGCTTGATTATTAATAGCATGTTTAAGCTTCACTTAAATTATTCTTAATTATTCGTGAACCTTGAATAGTATTGTATCACGATAAACATTTTAATTTTGCTCAAATATTTGTAAGAATTTATTCATTAAGATAGTGATCCCACTTGCTAATTTTGTTGCATTTATTATGCAGGTACTGTGGCTTTGCTATCGCCAATTCTCTTCAACTCTACCAAGAGAATGAAGAGCATATTGCAGGTATGGCATAGAGAAAAGCAGATTTTGTTAAATACTAGTAAATTAAGTTTTATAAGAATTAACTAAATTTATAAAATCATGTAATGCATTTAATCAAACCACAGTAGAAATTTAGTCGTCCATACTTCATACACTTAATCAAACCATAGTAGAAATAATGGTATATAAAAAGGAGAATAATAAAATACTAGACGATGCGAGATAAAAGAACTTTATTGTAATTATCTTACAAATACTTCAATAAGAAAATTAAGCTTATTAATTAATGATGGAGTTAAAGGAAAAAAATGTAGAACTTTCTTTAATAGGATACTTTATTTTTAGAGTTTATGGAAGGATGGGAATTTTTTTTAGAGTTCATGTGGATGAAGAGGAAAAAAAGACATGAGTGAGGAGAAAACGAATATTTGCTAAATTATATATGTTTGGAGAATTATTGGGACTTATTTGCAAACTTAATTTAACATATTATATTTCTTGGTGCATTAAGAGATAGAAGAATTATTATTGTTGTTATGAATTTATACGCAATACAAAAATACTTCTACATTAACATTTTCTAGTCACAATTGTGCTTTTAAATTGTCAATTATCACAACATGCCATACATACATGCTCCAACTATTAATATAATATTCTGCCCTCTCATTCCTCAATTATATGCTTCATCTAATCATCTATTTGAAAAAAAATTCCAAAGGGACCCTCCTTCAATATTAATACTTAAACCACGTTAGTCCATGAACACATCAATAATCGCTTTTTGCCTTCTCATTTTTTCCATTTGCTTTCAACATATATAGTTCATAGTACAGTTCCTTCCTGATTTATATAAAAAGCTCCTTCCTGATTTATATATAAAGCTGAACAAACATTTGGCCCATAAAATACAGTCACAACAGAATAAAATTGACCCAAAAATACGGGGCAAAATATATTTCTGTATTCTGTTTTAAACTCAAAAATATCCTTCGTTCCGTCTTTTGTAATTTTTCAGCAATATATTTTTAATGCATTATATTATACAAATCTTAATTTTTTATTACTAGTACAATGTCTTTCCATTTTTCAAATCTTATACAAGAACACAGGTTACCCAAATTCCGTAACTGTAATCTAAAACAAAGCAAAATTTCAACATGTTGGGCTCTGGATTGAATCTTGTGACCACTATAATTGGATTTGGAATGAGTGTTACTTTCATTGTTTTCGTCTATGCACGTTTAATGTGTGTTCGAGTTCGATCTGATGAGGATTCTGCAACTATTGATATTAAGCTGGGATCTGACCTTGACATGGTATGTATATCTTTAGTTTTTTTTCCTTTACCTAAAAGAATTGTATGTTAATCATATAATCATCATAACATGAAGATAATTAATGAGTATTAATTTGATGTAGATGGAACATGCAAACAATGGATTGGAGTCTATTACTGTTTCTACCATTCCTACAGTGAAATATAGTCACAAGGCTTTCAAGTCCAGTGCGGATGCACAGTAAGTTTTAATCATTTTTTTGGTGTTATTAGAGATCAAAAATCGATTAGTTTGGATTATACTTGTATATATAGTTGAACACAATTGATTGCTAAATCTAAACGAAGAAAGCTCCTCTAGATCAGATACCTATTTGTTGCATTTTAGTATAATCTATAGTTTATACAGTGACTTTAAATTAAAAAGAAGATCTGACATATAAGTCAATTAGCTCATATTCAGACATTGAAGTTATTGTGCTTATTGAACTTAAATTTTTCTTCAATGTTAAACAACCGTTTTTTTTTTGGAGATGTTTGATGTCAATGGATCCTCTAAACTCAAATTTGAATTGATTTCACATTTATAAGAGATCGAGAAGAAAATGATAGAAGAGCACATTAAAACAATTGTATGTTTACGGAAAGGATTGGCATATCACCTAATAATAGACTTATTCTTGTAAACCAAATTTATATTTGAGTTTGTTAGTTAATCAACTCAAACTTTGATTAAATTATTAGATTATACATAAGTTAAATAAAGTAAGCAGTTAATTTCTCAACTTGGCGATTTTGAATATCAAATCTAAGGCATAGAGCATTATAATATGTGAAAAATCGACGTGTTACTTGAACTAAACTCCAATAGTTAATAGTTAAAGTCGGTATTAATATCTAAACTATTATCCAAACTCAGTTTTTTTTTAAATGGTACTTTATATGCAACTTGTGACCTTTTACACCAAAGCCGAATCAATTAACCACTTGGACAATGGTGTTTGTCTATCCAAACTCAGTATTCAAACAGTTAGTTTTGAGCGATGGTAGACACATTTGTCATAACCTGTAACTGACAAACTAATAATAGTTCCAATCCAAGCTAACTCCAATACTTATTTTTTTTCTACAATAAAAACTTGACAAGTCAAATATTTTAATCATGGTTCCTTTCCAATTTCTTTCTAATTGAAACTATATTTGTTTTATCAGGTGTTCAATATGCTTGGCAGATTATGAAGAAAAAGAAATCCTCCATGGTTTGATTGAGTGTAAGATGACTAAATTTTTATATATTATTATTTTACATTAGTTAACTGATTTTTTTCTACAATAAAAACTTGACAAGTCAAATATTTTAATCATGGTTCCTTTCCAATTTCTTTCTAATTGAAACTATATTTGTTTTATCAGGTGTTCAATATGCTTGGCAGATTATGAAGAAAAAGAAATCCTCCATGGTTTGATTGAGTGTAGGATGACTAAATTTTTATATATAATTATTTTACATTAGTTAACCATGGTTTGATTAAGTGTATGAAGTATGGATGACTAATTTTGTCTCGCTTCTTCTTGACAGGTGTTGTATGATGCTTTTGAGGTTGCCACATGATGACGCACTCTTTCTCCTTCAAACATGCTTGCATGAATGTATTGTCTATCAACGTTTATACTTGTTTTTAGTATGTATCGTTTTGGTTAGCTACAGTTGTATGTATTGTTACTTTTGGTCATGAATATTTATAAGCTTAATACTCCGTGTGTGAAATATTATGGATATATATTTTGTGGTTTGGCTTATGACTTCATTTGATACGTACATTACAATGTGATAAGTGTTGCTTTTGAATTGTTATAATATATTAGTTGAAATAAGTTTAGCAGAATTGAAAATTGTAAGCTTGAATGTATGTGGCAATAAAAAATGCGATGGAAGATTTTTTGAAAAATTGTTGCAGCTTTCATATGTTATAGCATTATGGTAGCGTTATACAAAATATTCTACAATGATTAAAAAGTTTTCATTGCAAAAAACAATGCTACAATGGATAGTAATGAATTTTCTATGGCGTTTCAATGCGTCATAAAAGATTGACATCATATTTTCATAGCGTTTTTAGACGCTATAGTAATATGACACGTCAACATATTATAACAATTTTGTTAGTATCATAAAACGTAATTTTGTGTAAAAATTCTATGCAAGCTTCAAAAAGCTATAGAAAAGTAGTTGTATTGATACGTCTTGTTTAAGAAAAGTCCGTTTTCTATTGCAATTTTCAAACGCTGTTGTATCTATCAGACTTATTAAAACTTATTGATCTATGGCATTTATAGAAACGCTATAGAAGACTTTAATAGCTGTTTTTAAACACTATAAAAGGTTTGTTTGTTGTAGTGTTCGAAAGGGTTTCCTTTCGAGAGCATAAATACCATTTCATCTTATTCGAAAGGGGTTTCGAAAGGATCATTTTCTTCTTAAACTTTGCTTCGAGGTGTTGGCTAGATTTCTTGTCAACAATGCATAGAGAGTGGAAAGGTTTACAAGCATTGGCTTTTAAGGATTGTTCGTTGGCTTATTATGTGCATTGTTTTGCTCATCAATTACAACCAGCATTAGTTGCAGCAACAAAAGATGAATCTAATGTTTGGCAATTTTGTTCTCATTTAACATGTGTTGTTAACCTTGTTGCTACATCTCCAAAATGTCTTTGTGAGTTAAAAAATTCTCAAAAAATTAAGATTTTGAAAATGCTGTTTAGTGGAGAATGACAAATAAGAATAGGGGCCGATCAAATTGGTACTTTACACCGTCCTAGAAAAATTGTTGGAATTGATACCATGATTCTATCGAGGATTTAATTAATATGTATGATGCTGCTTGCTTGGTTGTTGAATGTTTTAAAAAGAGTGGACATCAAACATTGAGAGGTCAAACTTTTGGTATATTCAAAACATTAAGAAGTTTTGATTTTCTATTTATTTTGCACTTGATGGAAAAAATAATAGGCATCACTGATGGACTTTGTCAAACATTACAATGCAAATCTCAAGACATTTTGAATGCAATGAAGTTAGTCTCAACAAAAAAATTCTTCTTCAAAAGTTAAGATTGGGGTAATGAGATACATTTTTAAAGACTTTATCATTTTTTTGTGATTGCCATGACATACTAGTCCTTATATGAATTCTCGGTATAAAGAAGGTACAAGTCATAGTTGTCAACAATGGGATGACATCACAGTTGAACATCATTACACTTACGATATTTTTAATTCTACAATTGATTTTCAATTAATGAAGTTAGAAAATAGATTTAATGGTGCAGTGGTTGGACATCTTACTCTTAGTTCAGCTCTAGATCCTAGTGATTTTTTAAGTCTTTTAATGCGGAAAATGTATGCAAGCTTACCGAAAATTATTACCTTATGGATCTTAGTGGACAAGACATTCATGCTTTGCAATGTCAATTGATGCATTATCGGATTGATGTTAAAAGTGATCCTCGGTTTGAAAATATAACTACACTTGGTGGCTTATGTCAATCGCTATTTGTAATAAGAAAGTTTAAGTTCTATTATTTGATTAATAAATTGATCCGTCTTGTGCTGACTCTTTCTGTCGCTACTGCAACGACCGAAAGAGCTTTTTCGGGCATGAAGCATGTCAAAATAACGATCCGTAATGCTGTAGGGGATGAATTTCTCGTTGATTGCATGTCCCTTTATTTAGAGCGTGATTTTGCTTGGAAGATCGATTTGGATTTTGTAGTTATGGAATTTGGCTCTATAAAGGCTCATCGAGCACAATTAAGCTACTGTTACGAATTCAAAGTGAAATATGAATCTACATATCATTATTATAAGTTCTTTTCTTTGGATTATTATTTTGTAGTAGTAATTGGAATTGCATTATAACTCAAAAAAAATTTAGCTTTGAAGTCAACCCACCCTTGCTTTAATTCCTAGGTCCGCCTTTGCATATAGTATTAAGGACTTGTAATATAGTTTCTAATTTATGGAAAACTCATTCAAAGCTTAAGAAAAAAGTTCTATTTTTATTTTTTCAATTTCCAAAGCAACGAGGAAGCCTTTATATAGACATTAAAAAGGTATTACCAATGGATAGTGGGTGCAAAGAAATAAGACATCCATTTATGAGTGATGTATAGAAGAAATGTCTTCCTAGCCGGTCATTGTAAATCATTGAATTTACTTAAATATTCTAACACTCCACCAGTCCTATCGCCCATATCGATGTCTATAGTGTGCATCCGATCCTGAAATGCCAAGAATGTTGTAGTATTAAGGGTTTTAACTAAACTAAACTAAGCTAACATGTTCATCGAAAAATTAAGTAATCATAACTCATGCCAGAAAGATCGTAATGTAATATGATAAGTGTTGTCCAACTTTTTAACCAACTCATATTTGGACGAGCCAGAAGAATTGAAGAATCAAATAGCAAACCAAAAGTCTAGAACCATAACTCCAGATGTCAGAATTCTAAGCAATGTCCAAATATGAAGTCATAAACCCGCTAATTACTTAAAGAAGTCATCTACTTTCCATAGAAGTCAAATGGCAAGAAGTAAAGTCAAAAAAGCAACTAACATCTTAGATCGGTACCGGTTTGAGGCCCATAGATCGGTACCATGCCAAGAAATCAAATCGAACTTCAAGCTACTGCAAGCACTTAAAGCCCAATGGAAAATGCAAGAGAAATGACACAAGGAATTATGGATTGCCACTAATCCTTGAAGGCAAATTGAAGATAAGTACTAAAGCATAGCGGACCATGTCACAGATCGACGCTGATCTGTGACTACCGATCCATGAATGCAAGTTTGAGGAACATGTTACAAAGAAGTGATGGAAAACCACGTTCAGGGATCATCACTGATCCATAGCTCTAAGATTGACACTAATCTGAGGCACATCTTGCCTATATGGTCGTGACCTCTTCCTGGAACCTCATGCTGAATGTGGAGATCATGGGAAGAACATGCCGGAGCCAATTTCGTCGATCTCCATCTTTAATTAGGAAGATAGAGGCACTATATTTTTTCTATTTTCTAAAATATCTGATTTTACTCTATTAATCTATTGGATTCTCACTGAGTTGTGAGCATCGAGTTGTAAGACTGTAGTTTGTAAAACCTTAAAAAAATCATTAACAAAGTTTGTTACTATAAATAAAGATGTCGAATATGTAGGAGACATGTCGGAATTCAAGATGTAGAAGGTAGTGGAACCTTTAGCCAGAGATATCACACTTCAAATGCTTTAAGAAAATGCCAAACTCAATAACCTTGGAGGTTATTGGGCATATGAAAAGGAAGAAATGCTGTATCTTAAAGTAGTTCCTAAGGACATCGTGCATATGACAAGCTTGAAGTGATATCGAATGACAACAGATGCCAAGAAACTATAGCAAAGAGATTATTGGACTTGAAGGCAGATAAAAAGAGATACCGCATCAATGAAGGATACCACAACATTGAAAGGTACCACATATATAACCACAAGGAGGGTATATTGAAATTCTGTAGATATCAGACCTTTACAATTATATCTATTGTAAAGCACAAACAAGCAGGAAACGATCTCGGACTTCAAAGAGTATGAAAGATATCAGATATCCATGGCTGTCAAAAATGTTGCATATCATCAGTGCTATCAAAGAAGTCGAAAGCCGACAATGCAAGTGAGGATACCATATTTCACCAATATAAAAATCAATATCGTAAATCGTCATGCTGTAAATCATCAATCTAGAGAAGGATGCCATGAGTCATTAGTGCTTAAAGTGATATCGTAAATCATCAATGTGGAGAGGGACGCTGTAAGTCACCAATGTAAAGACTATTGCCGCATATCAACAACATAGTGAAGGATGATGAAAAACAATGACGTCGAAGGACATATGCCAACTATGGCGCCTGCATCACCCCTATAAATACGAATCCAGTGACAATTTGGGTGGAGTGAACTCTTCTCATCACTTTTCTTACATTTTAAAAGTTTTAAATTGAACTGGGAATTTTGAAGCTTATTATACTTTTGCATATAAGGATTTGAGTTATGAATTTTTCATTGCATATTACAAGTGAATAAAGTCATTTGATTACGGTTTTCATTATGACCTACATATGACTCTTGTAATTTTGCATTTACGATACCAACATGATTTTTTTCAAAGGCCGAAACTATGAGCAAGCATATTTCACTTTGGACTTGCATACTTCTTTTAGGCTAACACAAGGTTTACCAAGCTTGTTACCAGACTAGATCTAATTCTGTATAACCTTTTTTGGGCAACATAATGACTATTCCTAAACAAGGATTTTCTGAACTTTGTTTGGCCAAACCAATTTACCAAGTCACTCATGACCCTTGGTTTCATGAAGAACAAGTGTTAAAATTGTTGACCTTGAAAATTATGGAAGAAAAGAATCAAATAGCTCTTTATAATCTAGAAAAATGAAGTATAAACTCATTCCACATAGGACCTACCATATTCTTTGCCTTGGAAAAGTGAGCCCAACGATAGATAGTTTGTTCTTAAAAATGAGGAGGGTCATTCAATTCCAATCTAAAGAAACTATCTTTGAAGAGGAAATAACAAGAGATTTCGACATGCTTGCCCATAAAATGGAATAAAGTAATTGATCATTCTCTTTCCCTTGTTAAAACTCAAGAATCTTCAAAAAAAAAGTTCATCGATGATACTTATGAACCAATCCAATGTTATAACAAAGCCAAGAAGGAATCAAGGACATAGTTCCCTAAATACTCTCGATTCAATATAACCCATTCCCTTACCACCTTTAATGTGAACATTTACCTTCTAACCAAGAGAAAGCTGACTTATTAGCTTTCTAAGAAGAGACAAACTAAAAATAAATAGAAACTTGGAGGTGCTTAATGCCAATATCATAGAACAAATGGACATGAAACCAAACAAATATCGAGCTCTAAAAGGAATGATCAAGAATTTCTTAGCCAAAGGAGAGCTTCAAAAGTTTGTTAAAGATATTTAACCAATGTATCTACAAGGATCAAATACTCAATAAAAAGGAATGTTTCATAAGAAGGATTTATAAATAAAGAAAAAACCTTTGATCCCACCAAGATAACCTGGTTAATGAACCTTCTAGGGGGAGGCCAAGGTAAGCCTATGGTCCCATCGATAAGACCAGGCTAGAGTACTACAAGCTTTTGGTCTCGCTTACATTGCCTGGCTAGAGCAACTCTTGGAGGGAAGACGGAATAAGCCTTTGGTCCTACTTAAGATGGTCTGGCCAGAGCATCGACCAGCCTTCGGTCCCGCCTATAAGGCCTGTCTGAGATGCCTCCTAGAGGAAGAATGGATCAAGCCTTTGGTCCCGCCTAAGATGGCTTGGTCAAAGCACCAAACCGACCTTCAGTTCCACCTATAAGGCCTGATCGAACCGCCTCCTAGAGGGAGGAAAAGTAAGACTTTGATTCTACTTAAGATAGCTAACCAAATGCACCAACCAAAACCCAAATCATCACCCAAGGGGTTGGATCAAAGATACCTAAAGATGGTAACAATGGAAATCAATCAAAGCCTCAATCACTACCCAAAGAGTAATAAGAGGTAGTTTTCTAGAGGAAGATCAACTGAATGTAAGAGCAAATCAAACTCCGCCTTAAAGAAGGATCGAGACGGTCTTCTAGAGGAAGAATAGTTAAATGCAAAGGCAATCTTTTAGAAAAAGAATAGTCAAACTTATGTAGTTCGCACCATGGCAAAGTTAAAGTAAGCTTCGAAGGAAGGATCAAAAGCTATCTATAGCGTAGAAGTGAGAATTTTGATGACAAATAATAACATCTAAAAGACTATGACTTATTACCCGAGGTTGGGGCTTCATTCTCCAAAATATCAGATTAACTTTCAATCCATGATTTCTATATTAGAATTGAAATTAGAAAATAAGGGGAATTTTCGCTAATATTCGAATTTCTAGATAGAATTCTAGACTTATTATCAGAAAAATTCCGATCTTCTTATCAAATGGAGTTACAAATTAATACTGGATGGATTTCTTATCTTTTATTCAAATTACATTATTGTATTATCAACAGATCGATTTTTGGTCTTCAGTTCGAACAATGTTATCAAATGGTTTTCTAGTCTCCTATTTCAAAGTTATTGCTAGAATGTTTTCTAGCCTCTTATTAAATTTATTGTCGATGAATTTCTGGTCTTCTATCCAAACGATATTATCACTAAAAGATTTCTAATCTTCAATATAGAAGATATTATAATTACCAAACGAATTTCCAAGTGTCTACACTTCGAGATTAAAGCTTCAAATGTCAGGTTTAAAATTTTTAGCTGATAAGGCCAAAAATAAAAGGTTGTTAAAAGATTCAGTCTTCAAATTGATAAATTAAGTTCTCCCATAATGGAGTTCAAATTTTCTAAAAACAAGAATTTTTATATTTCTGATTTCCCATTAAGTAAAAGAAGGGTTCTTCCTAACTTTTGATTAAGTAAGTTACTAATCCTCTTATCAAAATAAATTTTAGGTTTAATGGTAGGGTTCATGTTAAGAAGGCAAACCAATGCTCAATCAAAGGCTATGCATCGTATTGCATTAAAAATTTCTAGAAAGTAGGTAATGTGTCCCCAATAATTCAACAAAATTCAAATAGAAGAATACAACTTTCATTCAAGGTGACAATCATTCGGATTCAATTTTTTTTATTTTGCATATGATATAGAAGAATTACAGATACCAAGATGCGGTAGCCAAAAGGAAAACCTGCAAAAAATGGGGCTCATAAGCGATTCTTCGTTAGGTATTAAGTTTATGCACCTCCCTTTTAAAAAAATTACCGACCGAAGGAGAATCGGTAATGTAATGAATCGCCTTATGCAGATGTTATTTAAGCTTCATTTCTCTTCTTCGAAAAATTTTCGCAGCGTCAATCGAATTAACTTGAATTTCCACTACATGGTTGAGCGTTTTTATTAGCTCCCTTTAAATTCTAAATCTCGTTTTTCAATTTTTTCACTTCCAGTCCATTGCTTGTTTAGAAATTCAATGCATTCATATCTGGCCCTTTGACTCCATCGAGCGATCTCGCCATCATCTAGACTCGACGACGGGTTCGGCAAAGCAGAAAATCTTTCTTCACTAATCAATGGGGTAGGAGCAGAAACGCTGAATTCACCTTCACTCATAATAAGTTATAAGGATTGTCAGAATACTTGACTTTTCACTAAGTCTATTTCAAGATACATAATCCTTTGATATAGACAAACAATTTCTGCATCAGCGTTAATATTTTGGATTGAATGTTCAGACTGACCGATCGCACTCGTGCTCCCTTTCAGCTATAAAATTTCTCTATCTTTCTCTTTGATTTCCTCTTCCAAATCAGAAAACATCACCTTCATACTATTTAATGTAGATTTCAATTGATAAAACCTTTTATGCTATTTTTTGTGCATCCATGTTATTTGGGAACAACAAAGTTGAAGCGTCTTAAGAAGAGCGATTCTCCTAAATGAATGATTTTATCTTAGCTGTGATATTGTCCACTCGAGAAAGAAGATTTGGGCTACTAAGTTTAAATGCTAGTTGTTTTCCTAATAAAATAAGTAAACAGAAGCAGAAATTAACACACAAGAAAATATATTCTTTATTAACAACAAGAAAATTTGCAAGCATAAGCAGATAGTAATTCTATATTCTTTGTAACATCCTCCCTTTTTGTACGTTTTAAATCGACGATAAACCACACACGTCAGACCCAAACCATACAGAAGGACGGATTGTTATTGGGGTGAATAAGAAAAAGCAGAAAGAAATAAAACAAAACAGAATCTTGCAGCGGAACGATAAAATATAATAATCAAATAAACAGTTCATGAAGATGTTTTACAAAATATTCGATTATACTTATACAATACATATCAGAGTTACACATACCAGAGAACAATAAATAATGCAGCGGAATAGTGTGATGCAGTAGAACAATATAGTATACAAAAATATTAATACAATCTTCGTCTACGTCCTCCAGAAATAAGATCTTCGAACCCTGAAATGCTCAAACTGACCTGAGCGAATTGAAAAGACAAAACACTCGAGTTAGAACTAAAAGATCTTATGTAAGTTAAATCAACTTAATAAATTCATTATCATTTAAATAAAACCCAAATTACAAATAACTACATATTTCCTTCAATTTATTTATACTTGAAATATTTATTTAATTCACCTTAACAAGATCAAGTTATAAATCATATCCTTTAGAGATCTCAAATTCCAAAAGTTTCAAATCGGTTTCATTTAATAAATTTCTACATTTAATACAATTTCAAATCAATTTCAAATCTATCTTCTCAACCTTAATTTTATTAAAAGTCATTATAAACTCTATATAAAATATAATTTATATAAATACTTAACCATATTTCATTTTTAATAAAAATCAATCTTTATTTTTTTTAATTGTTTTATACCAAACAAATTTATACATAGCTAAAAATCAAGAATTTAACTATGTATATAAAGTAACATTTATATAATACATGAAATCAATATTTATGTAAAACCATATATTTCTTTACAAACCATAGAAACCATTTCAAAATATTTTTATATATAGACCACGATGTCTGTATAAAATTTTCTATCCTATGGTCAAGTGATACGGATATTTATCATTTCAATCCGTAATTTAAAATATAAATATGATTGTATATCATTTCAAACCGCAATCCCGAATGAAGTAAAAATCCACAACAACTTGCAGTTTATAACAATATAAAGCACAACATCCATTCATCCAATATCAATCATCAAACATTTATCATAATCATCATCCAATTCAATCAATAACATCAATATAGAACAGATAATAAATAACGGGCATTTACTGACAGTTTATATTCAATAATAAATTAAATAACTTTTAACTGGCAGTTTATATGCAAAAATAAATTAAATAACAATTTAATTCAAACAAATTCAATTTAACTGAGATGATGATTAAAAATATGCCAAACGGTCATAAATAAATTTCTAATCACATCATAAACCAATTTAACAAACATAAGAAATTTTGTAAGTTGTGAGTGGGTTAAAGCACTCACATTTTGAATTTAAATTGAATTTAAATCCAATTTAAACTCAAAATTTGAAAATTCTCAGAATTCATCCAAACCAGCGTCAAAATGTCCGGAATTCCAATAATAACCTAACGGAGAAAACTGCGCGTGAATTGGACCTCGTACGTAAAGTTATTCGAGTTAGAACGTTTGAAAATTAAATTTAATTAAAATAAGCAAAGAAAATAATAATTACACGTCACCATCTTTTTGCCTCACGTGGCTACAGGAACTAGGAGGCTACAGGAAACCCTAATCTCATTTGAACCAGAAGAAGCCACCACTATTCATGACCAAAACGCCGACGCCTCGAGCTCTTCCATCACGATCAGGCAGCGCCGCTACCCTGCTCCCCCTCGGCCGACCTAAACGATGCCTCGCACGCGCCTCCGATGGCCGAAACCCCCTTCGTCGCCGCTGGCTTCCCCCCGTTTTCTAGCGAACTATGACGCAATGCAGACCATAACGAACCCATAGATCGGAAGCACATGACTCCCCCTACGCAACCGTGCCAACCGATCGTCCCCAAATCGACAATCCACCATTAAAATGAAACCATTTAATGAACGGTCGGGAGTAAACTAGACAATTCCGGCCACACAGAAACCCATATCGAGAAACAAATCATAGAATTGACTTGTGCTTGTCGAGAGCTTCAAATCGATATAAAATTTAATAGTATTTGAGGAATTTGAAATTTTGGCTTTGAATTTGATTTGGGATTGCAATTGGAAATTTTTGTTTTGTCTGCCATTGGACATGAAGAGGAGCAACTGGAACTGTACGTAAAGAAATAAGGAATAGAAAGGCTGCTAGGGTTTATAGCATGCTATATACAGGTAGAGCTGAGAAGTAGAGGAACAAATACGATTGGTTTGGACTGTTGAACGATAAATGGCCCGAAAAGCCCGTTTCGACTCCGGAACGAAATTGGGTCAACCCATATATCAAAATAGATGATTTTAAATATTTTAAAATCAATGGAATAGGTTTCAAGTTCAAAATCCCATCATATGAAGAAGTTATGAAAAAATTAGTTTATTCCAAATTGATTTCAATTTAATTGGTTTGAAGGCGTTTCAAGCCCGTACGATCAAATGACAAGCCCGATCGTTATGAAACTTGAAATCCTACACTAATTCACCGTTACGGATGCGATGAAACTGGTTTCGTCGAAATCCGAGTCAACGGTCAAAATGGCTATTTCCCAGTTAATTAAATAATTTAATATTAAGTTGATTAAATCACCATTTAAATTCAAATTCTATAATTTATAAATTTTATCATCTGGGATTACTTTAGAAATTTGTAATCCTTTCTAACCAATTTCCATATCAATTTAAAGCCAATTAATTCACCAATTATAGTATTAAATTCCAATTCCAGTAAATTCATAAATTATCGATTGAAATTCCAATGAATCTATCTATTTGATTTCTCAACCTAGTTATCAATTCAATTATTAACATGTGGGTATAATTAACCTTGGTTATATTTATTACCTTGATATTACCCAATTCATTCCAATATCGATTGCCATATTATTTAACTTTATTTATTATGAATTGAATTCCATTTATTATATTTATTATCATTAAAGTAACATTTAATTACCCTTATTTGTAATTGGTAAATTAACTGGTAACAACAACCTTTTGTCACCATTATCCATTTATAATACTTGTATGTTTATTCTTCACAAACAATCACCATCTATTATATTATTTCACACATTAATTCAAAATTTACATTTGTTTTTCTTATATTTCATTTATAAACAAATTATAATATTTTCACTATTTCAATTAACTTGAATTCCATTCAAGTTATTATCCATTCATTTACATTCATACTGTTACAATTCATTCTAATTATTATTTTTATTAATAATTCACTAATTTTTTATTATCTTCAATATTAATTTTCAAAAATCTTATTAAATTAACAATTTTAATTATTGAAAATTTGCGGGTCGTTACACTCTTCCCCACTCAAAACTTTTCATCCCCGAAAAGGAAAAAGAAAGAATTAAGTAATCAATATATCTTATTCAAAATAAATTAAAAAAAATAAAATAATTTGAATAAATATATCAATTTATAACAATTAAATCTTTTTATATTCAAGTTAATAAAGTTTGGAAAATATTTTTCAAAAATTTTCTAAGTCCAAAATTTACGGAAAATTTCGGCAGAGTTTCCTTTGTACGAGAGGCTAGGGAGAAAATATAATATCAAATATAACAATATACAACATATATTTTCCAAAATAATATATCCCAATATAGGAAAAACAAGATAATAACGCTATAAAACCGTAATCCGAGAACGTACCTATTTGTCGGGCAATTTACGCTTAATTGTGAAACCAAAAGTGGTAGCAATTGCTTCCATAACCTGTATTTCACTTATATAACGCAAAAGAGTTAATATTTATATAAAATGAAATATTAATTTTGTTTCATCCACTAACATACAAATCATTATAACAACAATCAATTGCAACAAAGCATACAACCATTACATAAAATCAACACAAATCAATTATCTATTCATATCAAACAAAACAATTATTTGTTCAGGTTCCAAATTTTAAATTGTATGGGATGGAAAATAAACTACTAAGCGCACCATTTACTCAACTGTCTTAGATGAAACTAAATAGATTATTCATACATCCAAACAAATTTTAAAGTATCCTTTCCCCAAACAACCAAAAACCAAAACAAACAAGATATTATAACCTTACTTAGGTTTGTTCTTATAAACTTCTTTCACAATATTTCTTACTAAATTTTATTCCAATTCATTCATATCACGTAAATTTTCTTGCAAAATTTTCAATTTCCATTTATTCATTTATTTTTTAATTTCATTTATTCATTTATTTATAATACTTACCTTTAAATTTATTTAATTAGTAGCCTTTCAATTATACTTAAGGTTATAACAACTACAACATCAAATTCTTATTTATTAAATAATTTCATTGAATACTTTCATTATTTCAAATTTTACTTGTAAAATTTCCCATTCCATTTTCTTTTAACATTTTAACTTTTTATAGTTGGTAAGTTATATATATGTTAAAGAATGCAATTTAAAATTATACAAGTTTATCTCATTTCTTTTAATTAATCAAATGTTCAATAATCATATCCTTTGCTCTTTATAGATTATAAATTTAAACTTTCTTGTTATTTTGCTTATAACCTAGCATTTAATCACTTATTTTAATTAAAGGTTCCAATTATTATTAGTTACATTCCATTTTACTACAATAATTGAAACTATTAATTAATGAAAACTTAAGAACTAAATACCGGGTTAAATTTCAAAATCATTTTAGAATAATAGATAAATATATACTTACAACTTATTTATCCAATTATATTTAAAACAATTAAAATTTATATTTTTTTATCCAAATAAATCTGCAGTAAAACTACCATAGTGGCCTACCCGCTTAGAAACTCGAAAATGAATGTCGATAATGCGTGCACTCATCACCGAAATCATTTTCCAACGATAGAGAGGGGAGTACATAACTAATTTCTTTTCAAAGTTTCTTTAAAACAATTCTTTCAAATTATATTGAAATATTTATATCAGAAAATACTTCTAATAATATTATTATTATATTCCAAAATCATTCGAAAGAAAGTTTCAAAACCTCGGAACTTATGTTATAAATTTCCAATTTTACCTTATTTTTTATTTTAAATATCATTTCCAACCAATATTTATACATTTCACTACCCAACAACTAATATATTACCACCAATTATAACCTTTATATAATTTATTGCTTTATATACAGAAAATATAATAGGAAAAATTATTTCATTTACCTATGTTCAAAACAAATGTTATGTCGATCTGTCCTATTAGGTATTTAGAAATCCCTATTGATGTCATAGCATCCCTTGCACCAACCAGAATTTATAAATCCAAAACGGAACAAATTAGCACAATATTAAAACCTTTTTATAACACTAACAAATACGCTCTCTCATATATATATACACAAACACATATATACATATATACATACATACATACATATATATATACATATATATATACACGCTCAACGACTCATCATAGGGTATTACTACCCTATTAATAAAGAGTCAGACCCCACAAAGCTAAGGTTTATCGCTAAACCAAAGCTCTGATACCACGTTGTAACATCCTCCCTTTTTGTATGTTTTAAATCGACGATAAACCACACACGTCAGACTCAAACCATACAGAAGGGCGGGTTGTTATTGGGGTGAATAAGAAAAAGAAGAAAGAAATAAAACAAAACAGAATCTTGCAGCGGAACGATAAAATATAATAATCAAATAAACAGTTCATGAAGCTGTTTTACAAAATATTCGATTATACTTATACAATACATATGAGAGTTACACATACCAGAGAATAATAAATAATGCAGCGAAACAGTGTGATGCAGTGGAACAATATAGTATACAATAATAATAATACAATCTTCGTCTACGTCCTCCAGAAATAAGATCTTCAAACCCTGAAATGCTCAGACTGACTCGAGCGACTTGAAAAGACAAAACACTCGAGTCAGAACTAAAAGATCTTATGTAATTTAAATCAATAGTAAGTGGAACGGTGTCAGAGATGTTTATGAGATTTGACCTCTCTTATCCAGTGTCTAACGTGAGTGCAGTAACTTAAGAGATGCTCGGAATTAACATCTCCTAAGGATCCGTTAAACTATTTACTATGTAGTAATATTTCGCTATTATAGTAATGTCTATAGTAAAATAAACTTACTTTTAAATAACATTAAGGCTTTACATTTTCCACCTTAACACGTAATAGTCCCAGTAGTCCATCCAGTATCATGGTCCCTCCTGATCGAGAAGCCACCAGAGGATACCATATGGGCTATGGGAGAAAACCAAACTCGTATGAGGCGCGATAGGGTAGGTGACACGGCACACAAGGCGATGCCAGGATAGATATACCAATTACGCATCCGGGCTGGTGGTAACACGTAGCAGCTACTGCCGCCAACCTCGAGCCACACCCCCAAAATCAAAAATCAAAAGTGGCCACCAAAACAATCCAAAGTCAGAAGATAATATCGAAGGAGTGTGTCCGATAAGACGGCTACCTCCTTGGCCCGAGAATTGCTCATGTCTTAGCCACCTTATGCCAACTCACGGGAGTTGGGTCCACGTATATACCTCAAAAAACACCGCCACCAACCTACTTCATTCTGGAATACCCACGGCGTACATGGTTGTTAAAGTGGTTTTCAGAGTTGGCAGAGAGTATGACAACTTCCTATCCCGGTCTCTATAACAACCAAACGTTATTATAACACCGCGGTCATTTCAAAATTTTTTATACTTTAAACCAAATACCATTGCCCTTTCAAAATCTAATCAATATGATATCATTTTCATTTTAAATATATCCTTTTCTAAAATCATAACACTTTCAAAGTTATAACATTTCGAAATCAAAATACTTGAATATAACACTTTCAAATTTTAATCCCTTGAAACTCATAACTTTGAAACATAACTTCCACCACTCAAATGGTTTAAATAATTAAGTTACTTTATATAATAAAATAGATCCTTCAATTTCACAAATCAAATCCGACACAACTCGAATTTCCACATTTTTATATTTAACCAAATCCCAAATCATAAATTTCAATTCAACTCAGTTTCCAAAAAGTATTTCAAATTATATCGATTTCAAAGCAGATTTGATCCACAGAATAAACCATTTCAAATTCAATATATTTCGACTTTAAGTATTCAACAATTTTGGAACTAAGTTTGGTAATTTCATATATATATATATATATATATATATATATATATTTACATCAAATTCAATCTTCTATTATTTAGTTTAGAAATATTTTACTTAATAAATCCATTATCATTTAAATAAAACCCAAAATATAAATAACTAAATATTTCCTTCAATTTATTTATACTTGAAATATTTATTTAATTCACCTTAACAAGATCAAGTTATAAATCATATCCTTTACAGATCTCAAATTCCAAAAGTTCCAAATCGGTTTCATTTAATAAATTTCCACATCTAATACAATTTCAAATCTATCTTCTCAGCCTTAATTTTATTAAAAATCATTATAAAATCTATATAAAATATAATTTATATACTTAATATTTCATTTTTAATAAAAATCAATGTTTATTTATTTTTTACTTGTTTTATACCACACAAATTTATACATAGCTAAAAATCAAGAATTTAACTATATATAAAGTAACATTTATATAATACATAAAATCAATATTTCTGTAAAACCATATATTTCTTTGCAAACTATAGAAATCATTTTAAAATATTTTTTTATATAGACCACGGTGTCTATATAAAAAATTTCTACCCTATGGTCAAGTGATATGAATATTTATCATTTCATTACGTAATTTAAAATATAAATACGGTTATATATCATTTCAAACCGCAATTCCGAATGAAGTAAAAATCCACAAAAACTTGCAGTTTATAACAATATAAAGCACAATATCCATTCATCCAATATCAGTCATCAAATATTTATCACAATCATCATCCAATTCAATCAACAACATCTATATAGAATAGATAATAAATAACGGGCATTTACTGGCAGTTTATATTCAATAATAAATTAAATAACTATTTAACTGGCAATTTATATGCAAAAATAAATTAAATAACAACTTAATTCAAATAAATTCAATTTAACTGAGATGATGATTAAAAATATGCCAAACAGTCATAAATAATTTTCTAATCACATCATAAACCAATTTAACAAACATAAGAAATTTTAGTTGTGAGTGGGTTAAAGCACTCACCTTTGGAATTTAAACTAAATTTAAATCCAATTTAAACTCAAAATTTGAACAGTCTCAGAATCCGTCCAAACCAGCGTCAAAATGTTCGAAATTCCAACACGAACCTAGTGGAAAAAACCACACGTGAATTGGACATCGTACGTAAAAGTTATTCGAGTTAGAACGTTTGAAAATTAAAATAAGAAAAGCAAATAATAATTACACGTCACCATCTTTTTTCCTCATATGGCTACAGGAACTAGGCGGATACAGAAAACCCTAATCTCATTCGAACCAGAAGAAGCCGCTACTATTCACGACCAAAACACCGATGCCACGAGCTCCTCCATCACGATCAGGCAGCACCGCTACCCTGCTCCCCCTCGGTCGACCTGAACGATGCCTTGCACGCGCCTCTCGGTGGACGGAACCATCTTCACCGCCGCTAGCTTCCCTCCTTTTATTGACGAACTCTGACGCACTGTAGACCACAACGAACCCATGGATCGAAAGCATACGACTCCCCCTATGCAACCGTACCAACCGATCGTCCCCAAATCGACGATCCACCGCTAAAAATGAAACCATTTAATGAATGGTCGGGAATAAACTAGACAATTCCGTCCACACAGCAAGCCAGATCGAGAAATGAATCATATATAAAATTTGATAGTATTTGAGGAGTTTGAAATTTTGGCTTTGAATTTGATTTGAAATTGCAATTGAAATTTTTTGTTTTGTCTGCCATTGGAAATGAAGAGAAGCAACTGGAATTGTACGTACAAAAATGAGGAATAAAAGGGCTGCTAGGGTTTATAATAGGATATATATAGGTAAAGCTGAGAAATAGAGGAATGTATACGATTGATTTGGACCGTTGAACGATAAATGGCCCGAAAAGCTTTTTCGACTCCAGAACGAAATTGGGTCAACCTATATATATATATATATATCAAAATAAATGTTTTTAAATATTTTAAATTCAATGGGATAGGTTTCAAGTCCAAATTCCATCGTATGAAGAAGTTGTGCAAAAATCTGTTTATTTCAAATTGATTTCAATTGATTTCAATTTAATTGATTTCAAGGTGTTTCAAGCCCATACGATCAAATGACAAGACCGATCGTTATGAAACTTTAAATCCTACACTAATTCACCGTTACCGATCTGATGGAACTTGTTTCGTCGAAATCTGAGTCAGTGGCCAAAATGGCTATTTCCCAGTTAATTAATAATTTAATATTAAGTTGATCAAATCACCATTTAAATTCAAATTCTATAATTTTATAAATTTTATCATCTTGGATTACTTTAGAAATTTGTAATCCTTTCTAACCAATTTCGATATCAATTTAAAGTCAATTAATTCGCCAATTATAGTATTAAATTCCAATTCCAGTAAATTCATAAATTATCGATTGAAATTCCAACGAATCTATCTATTTGATTTCTCAACCTAGTTATCAATTCAATTATTAACATGTGGGTATAATTAACCTTGGTTATATTTATTACCTTGATGTTACCCAATTCATTCCAATATCGATTTCCATAGTATTTAACTTTATTTATTATGAATTGAATTCCATTTATTATATTTATTATCATTAAAGTAACATTTAATTACCCTTATTTGTAATTGGTAAATTAACTAGTAACAACAACCATTTGTCACCATTATCCCTTTATAATACTTGTATGTTTATTCTTCACAAACAATCACCATCTATTATATTATTTCACACGTTAATTCAAAAATTACATTTGTTTTTCTTATATTTCATTTATAAAAAAATTATGATATTTTCGCTATTTCAATTAACTTGAATTCCATTCAAGTTATTAGCCATTCATTTACATTCATACTGTTGCAATTCATTCTAATTATTATTTTTATTAATAATTCACTAATTTTTTATTCTCTTCAATATTAAATTTCAAAAATATTATTAAATTAACAATTTTAATTATTGAAGATTTATGGGTTGTTACGTTCTTAAAGTTAAAGACTGTAGTGTGCCCTATTCTAAGTGATACCAGGGACAAAGAAAGGGTAGAGTCAAAAGGAACATTAAACCCTGGAGGGTTACTAACAAGAGAGAATTGATGGTAGTCCTATTTTCCGGCCAGAGGGCTGATCTCGCCATATAACAGTTTAGCATGAAGCCAATTTAACCTTCTCATCACCCAAGAAATCAAAGCAAAAGTGTGGAAACGTGTGTAACCTCATGGAGATCTCTAAGGAAATAATATTCATTAGCCGATAAGTTTTGGGAATTAACAATTTCTCTTTAAAATCTCTCTTTAGTTTCATAAATTTATTTAAAAGTTCCGCGGAAACAGGACTACCTGACGATTCCGTAATCTGTAGGATTTATGAAAAATAAACTAAGCTATGAAGAAATTAAAACATTGCAATTCATAAAACTATCCGAGTTACACATTAGAAACAAAATCACTTGAGTTCATATAATATTGACCCTATGTAAAAGCCGAAAATAAATTTCTCCTTATTTAAATTAACTCCTTCAGAAGGAAGAGTGTTTTGAAAAAGAGAAATGATCGCAACCCTGGGAAGATTCTAGCATTCTCTAGAATGGTGATCGGTTCCATGATCATCCAAATATCTACTATGCAAGCGTCTGAGAAAACCTCTATATTTCCCCTAAGATTGAAAAATTAGTAAGGAAATTTCTAGAATAAACTTTATAAAGGTACTCGAACAAAGTATCCCTACCATTGATGAGTCTTCAGAGGAGAGTAGTTAGCTCTGCATTTTCCCTTATGACTCCCTTCTGATGAAGGCGAAACTTCTTCAGTAATGGGGCTACAATTTTCTCTTTAAAGCTTCTTAACCATATGGCATATATAGAAAGTCACCTACACTTATCAGATAATTTGTTATGCTCCTCAATTACCCTTTCAAGTTCTCTATTCAACCGAAGCTGCTACGACCTTGCCCTACCTTACACCTATCGTCATTGCCAAGCTGGCATCGTCTCATTCGTGATTTATATTTTTTTCTTTCATTCATCGTTTATATTTCGAGAATACCCTAAAGGGGAATTAGGCTATCAAGATGAAATGGATCCACGCATGGGATGGTTTAGGGAAAAGTAAAGAAGATGGAAAAAGAATAGACTTGGACTAGTTGATTTTTTTGGTCTATCATTCATCTGTTTATTTTATTTTTCTTTTCTTTTCCCTTAAAGTACACATTTACTTAATTTGTAAATAAATCCCGGTCTACTTTAATTTAATTCACACTTCATTCTAAAAATTATATTTCAATACTTGGAAAATTTTGTTCAATTCAACGCCCACTTATTTTTATATTTTATTAAAACATTTATTCAATTTCATGGCTTTTCTTTTTGAAGAGAATTTGTTAGTTTAATTCAATTTATAAAACAAAATATTTTATCAACTAGACTTCAAATAAGTAAGAAATTATTTTCAAAATGATAATCATCAAAAATACATTTCAAATATTTCTACATTAATTAAATTTACATATTATCACGACATAGAAGCATGGTTGTTACATTCTTCCCCCTTATGAAAATTACGTCCTCGCAATTTCTTATTGGGCGATGTGTTACACTACTCATACCCTGAACTTTCTTTGTATTCTACAATCTTCCATAAGCTTACAAATCTTGTTGCTTCTCTACTTCTCAACTTATCGTATGCCATCATTTAAATAGACTCATCCAACGACTTTCTATTTTCGCATATGAAAAATTTTTATGAAAAATTCTATTTGTCTGATTTTTTGGAAAAATTTCTATAGGATCTCCTTTATACGAAGGGCATTTCGAAAAATCACAACATAGATATATCACAATTTATATACATCCCAATTAATGGTGCATCCCGAAACACGGGAGAACAATATAATATCACATCTTATATCGATACAGATTAATAATGTACCTTTATATTAACGTTTAAAATAATTTTTTGTTATTATGCAAGTAAAAGCGAGCTATCATGGTCAAATTGTCAAAATATGCTCCAAGAGTACCTGTTATCAACTTAAATTCAAGCGTTAGTAGCATATGAAGAGGTATAAGAAGTACGTATTTATTTAATATTTAAATAGCAACACATTCATTATTAAACCACTTTCCGATAAATTTTTACATATCAAATACACCAAGTCAAGCTATGCTTTAGAAGAACAAATTGTTACATTGTGTATTAGATTTCCAAAAAAACTTTTGGATTGCCAAAATGTTGAGTACATCATGAGTTATAGTATTTTTTGTAAGGATGGTAAAATCTGGAATTAACTTACATATGCAGGCCCACCTAACAAATCAGCATTTTTAGCCTAGAAAACCACAAAATTTCATAGGTGTAAAATTTTGGAAATAAATATAGGTCAGAATTTTAATTCAACTTCAAACTATCTTTACCACCAATGGATTTCACAATTTAGAAAAAAAACGAGCATGAAATTTTTTCCATATTAAACTATCTTTCAAATGAAAGAAAGTTGACCAAAATTCATCCAAAATAGTGAAAGGTTATTGATGTATTGATACAATGCTTCAATAGGAGGGTATGTTTCTATGTCCATACATATAGCACTAGACATTTTAGTCTGTGAGGCACGAATTTATAAATACATCTATTGCCTATCTTATCCATTTACTTTATTACTACGTGGCCAATTTATCCAATCACTACATGATTTTGACGTTCATAGTGCATATAGATATATAAAGTAGACATATATGTATATATTAAATAACTCATCATTTTTTCTAAACATACACTATAACTCCTTTAAAAGTAACTTTAGGTTATAGACAATAGATTTAGATCAAAAATAAATTCATAAGAACTACTTTTTCAAAATAAGCAGACTCCAAACTTCAGAATCACTTCGTCTACCACTGTTTTTCTCAAAAATAATTTAAAACAACTTTACATAAATTACCTCTTTTTTTCAAGACATTTTTGAAATAAATAACATTCCCCCCTTTTTCTCTTAAGAAAAAATTATTTTCAACTCAATACAATTATACTATTTCTTTACATATTTTCCCTAGAGAATTCTTTTGATTCAATATTAAAGAAATATCTCTTTATATGCAATTATCCACAAATTAATTTATATTAAATATACAATGTTGTAGGGCCATAAATTTTAGTGGTTCATTTTGCCAAAAGCTACAATGTTGACCACCAAGGATAATATATCAACACCGCACCATTATTGATCTTAACTTCACACTAATACCCAGTGGTTGCATACTCTATTCAAAATATATACCAATCTAGAAAGATAATATATTCTTTCTCTGAGTAATATATTATTCTAAAAAATAATATATAATTTTGAGTAAAATATTTCTTATATTATTCTAAAATGTCATGTTTGTTTTGCTTGGTTTAATTGTCTAGGAATCTCTATCGATTAAGTGTGCACATGCATCAACCAGAATGCTTAAAGCACTTGACGGAAAATTAACGCAGAATCAGCTTCATAATTTTCTTTAAATAAATATATTTAAATTCTTTCACATACTTTACATATGAGAATAATTGTTTGTAGAAACTAAAACATTTTCTACTATTATATAACAATAAGTACCTTTAATCAAAATGGTTCTAATCGCATAATATGCTTGCTTTCGAATATTATTCTATCTTCAAGCCATCTTTTCCAAAATCGTTATTAATATTTATCATTCAAAATTTCAATTTCTATCAAATTAATATTCAGCTTCTCTTAGACTATTACCTTTTTCCTAGAATCTCAAACGACATCCAAAATTATCATTTTCAATCATAATTAAAATAATCAAATTCATATTTTATTAAATTGTATGCTTGTTTGTATAAAAATCTGTATTTTTAAAATTTTCATATATATTCAATTCATCAACCGTTAACAAGTATGCAATTTATCTCACATCATCAAACCATAGTATTAAACTAACATTAATACAAAATACATATATATTCGAATAAGCAAAAAAAACGCCTTCAACGGGAAGCTATCAGTTTCCGCTGCACAACTCTAATTACCACTGGATCATCTTACTCATCTTGCCTCATCACAATTTGAAACTGTGAAGTTTTCAAATCAAGATGGGAATTAGGTTATTTTACAACTTTTCTAGCTGAACAACTCAATTCTTACTTCAAAGCCACACAAAGGTCTAACAAACATCATCCATGCCGACACTACTAGTCGAACAATTTACTCCTACCTCTTTAACTTCCATCAATTTCTCTACATCTCATATAAATCCTTAGACTAAGAAAAAAGTAAAAGAAATATATAACATGATAAGAAAAATACAAATACGCCCCCATCTGTATGCTATATTGTTCTAAACTAGCTTTGACATCAATTGTAACACCCTATCTGTATATCCGTATTGCCAGAAAGTGTTACTGGGTAATACTTTCTGATAATACGGAGAATGAGGCAATATTAGGTTATCACACATGAATATTCTCTTGGATTAATATTGGTATGTATTCAAAAAATCAAATAAACAACTCATCTATACATACACAGTATCGATACAAAGCAATAAACACATGCGTTTCTACGATAGAATAGTACATGATATAAAATAAATCATAGAGAGCATGAAGTCATCAATGTAGTGATAACATGTAACATAAATATACACAAGTTGGGTGAACAAAAATAGTCAAATGCTTACTATCATCAAAAATATAAGTAAAATTTCCAAATATTTACATTTCAAAAACACATGTACACATGTAGTTATAAATATACAAAATGATACCCAACTCTATAATATATAACTGTCCTCCTCTATGCCCAACACTCAAAAAAGGTCACCTCATCTCTGCACCTGGAATATCTCAGACTAACTCGAGTATAATATATAACACACATGTCGGACTATAGCTGGAATGTGGGTGTCAAAAGACAGCAACTTTTATATATCCCAATGTGGCATGCATAAAACTCAATATATGTATGACACCATACCACATACCTTGTACATATAATTACCCAATCACTAAATGGTCAAATAACATATCAAGAAGTATAATATCAAAATAGATGAAATATCTAGCACATCCAACTATCAATAATGCACAAAATCATCAAGTACCATACGGGCAGCCACACATCAATGCTCAAGATTATCTCTCATATAATCATATAGTAGACATACTCAGGGTCCGTCTTACTCAACATATAAAATAATTACATTCACCCAAATTAAGCATACGCAAAATATAAATATGGCACACCCTCGATAGCCAGGGTCATCTCTCAGATAACTATATAAAAGCTAATTATAGGGTTCAGCTCCATGCTTTCAGCACCTCTAGCTATCTCGATAGCAATATGATCGATGTGTATAGGGTTACACAAGTTATAAACTCACAGTCTCATGAATAATCCAAGAGATCGATAATCAAATAATAATCATCTAGACTTTCCTCCTCATGGTAATCGACTTGGCTCTCAGCCAATGAAATAATCATACAGTCTCTCAGACCTTTAATAATCCCTCAACACCCAGTATCATGGACAGTCATCTTGACTCTCAGTGCTATATGCTCTTAACATCATAATAACTATTCAAATATCGGTGATAACAAATGATATGATCGCCTCTCAGCTATAAACACAATGATCTCATATAGGTGAATAAGTATTTGTCAATAGCATATCCTCAATAATGACAAGATGAAAGATTGAAAACTCTCAGCCTACTCTAGGAATCTTCCTCACATGCTCTCAATACTACTCCTCTATTCTTAATTACCTCGACGACCATCATGACCAAATATCATATTATGCAAAATTTTAATTAATTTGCACTGATGCCAAACCATTGTGGAATAGTTAGGCTTATGCATGGAAGCAACCAAAAGGATCTAGCTTATGATTAATTGTCAACGACTAATTCAGTAAACTATAATCACCATATAAATAAAAATATAAGAGTAGAAAACACAAAGATTTAACGTGGTTAAGTCAAGTCTACATCCACGTACCCAACAACTATTCTTTATTTCGCTGAAGAAAGAGAGTAAAAAAGAGAGAGATTAAAAAATTATAGGTAGCAAAGTAGAAAGAGTGACCTATAATTACAAATTGAATAATCTTTTTCTCCAAAGACTTATTCAAGCTCAAATTCGAATTTGATTTGGTTGCAGAAAATAGGGTTTACTGAAGAAAAGAATAACGGTGGATGCTCTCCCATACACCAATATGAAGGTGAACTTCCTTTATTTAAATAGACTTCAGAATAAAGGGTTACTTAGAGATTAAGTAAATTAAATGCCCAATTGTCTTGAACCTTTCCAAATATCCATGATTTGATTTCTATGCAAATGGATAATGATGATCTTGGTTTCTACAATTTTCTTACTTGAATCAATCTCCATCAACAATCTTTTCTTTCTTCATATAGCAAATCAATTGACCAATTAATTGATTAACTAATTAATTAGTTTCCTTTTCCCATAAATAATGAAATATAATGTTCATGTTTTTCTTTCTATATATAGCCTAATTGATTGATAAGATCAATTAGCTGAATTATATTCTTCTTTGGCAAATGTTTGAATCGGCCATAGTTAGCATATCCATCAAGTGTAAGACTATGCTATGCGATGGTTATGATCGGACAAGTTAGATTCAACAGTCATCAAGGCCAGTAAGTCCAGGGCGATGATTATGGGGTCCAAAAATCAAGTACAGATGATAATATGTAGCCATGATCGAACAAAATCAAGAGATATGCTATATATAGAGCATTCTAAGTATGGAATATAGTTTAATATAGAAGAGGGTTCGGTTATAACCCCTCTCAATCATAGGGACCAACCTATTTCAGCCAAAGAACTACAACTCAATAGAAAACAGTCGATATCTCAAGACCTAGAAGTCCAATACATATGAAACTTTTGAAATAAGATATGGGGTCCCTAAGGAGCCTACCCTAGGGATCGCACCTCAAAAAGGTTAGGCAAGAGGGATCGAACCTCTTCCCTCAGTAGGGATCAACCAATATTAAGTAACAACTCACATTACAGCAAAGATTGAGAAAATAACTCAAGTTCTACTAATTCAATTGGCATTAAACTTGGATGCTAAGCATATTACAACATGGAAAAGCTCCATTAGAGATCACACCCCTAAATTCTTCCAAAATAGGGATCGGTGCCGATCCCTATTCCTTGTGATTTAGGCTATGTGGTCCCTTTTATGGTTCCATATGGTTTTGGAGATCCTTCTGTCGAATTTAGAGAGAGACATTTTGCCATCTTCCGCTATAATACGAGCTTGATTGTTTATTTTCAGGAGTTTTAGGTTGCTTGTTGCTTTGTGCTCTATAACTAAAGATTTTCATCTGATCCCTATTTTACTCAATTTACACAGTGATTAATAAAGCTATATATTCAAAGTGGACGTAGGCAAACAACGCCGAACCACTATAAATCGCCATGTTCTTGTTATTTCTTTGATTTTTTGTTGTTTAACTACTTGTTCTCTATGTTTTCATTTTAGATTCTTCATTCATCACTCTACAAAATCTCTATTGGGTGTTTGTGTTAATTTTTGGTGCAAACTTTTTAGTGCTTTCATTGAGGGAGAGGTTCCAGTCCTGTTTGGATCCCTTTGCTTCTAATGGATTGCATAAATCCCCCAAAGAGATCCATAGTTATCTTCAATAAGATTATTAATTCTACTAAGATTTGCAAAAGTCCAAGGAAACTATAACCAATAGTTAGGAACACCAGATCTGCCTCTCAAAACACTTAAGGAAATGAGAACGCTAGCATCCAGCATAGAGGCTTGAGCAATCTACCAGTAGATGTGAATGCATCCAATCCTGTTGAGTTTCAAAATCCTACTGATTCCATCACAAGAGGTGATTTCTAGAATTTGATGAGGGAGTTAGTGGATAGCCACCTAGAGTTGAATTACCATATTCAAGCTAATATCGATCTAATGGATCAACTCAGAGAACAACAAATTAGGAAAACTAGAAGAGAGCCAACCCTTTATTTTATATTAGAGTGTTCTAGTACATCAGATGATTATCACAAGCGCAGACGTCACATAACTAATGAATATCACATAGAAGCTTCTAGACATCAGCAAGAAAACCCACAAGGCTTGTTGAGACTGATTGATGCCGATCCCTCTATAGGGATCGGGGTTGAGTCGTCCTCTAGAGGAGGAAGCTTGCCTCTTCATGAGCGCAAGCAGGAGCTGCTGAGATTGATTTGGATGCTAGAGTTTAGGTGGATGCATACCAATTACCTCCCTAGAAAGACGATAAGTGAACGCACATGATATGCAATAAGAGGATGTTGATCTGAGAAGGCATGAGCGGTGACATCGACCAGGCCATTCAAATGAGGTGGAGCATGACTACCGCTTGGCTTCAACTATCCGAACGTCGGAATTGTCGGCTATGGTTAGATAGCTAGTGAGGGAGAGCCAAGGTTGACCAATGGTGATTAGAGGATCTCGAAAAGCCACACCATGTTAACTGATAATATTCTACGTGCGGAGTATCGAAGGAGGTACAACATGCCATCGATGCCTGCCTATGTGGGAAAAATCAACCCCAGGTAGCACATCATGAGATATGGAAGGATGATGGATTCCGCACGAGCTGATGTTGCAACAAAATGCAGATGTTTTTCTATAACATTTATGGCATAGCGACCATGTAGTTTACGAGTAAACCCTATGGTCAATCTCTAGATTTGACGATTTAGCCACAAAATTTGTGAAGCAGTTCTGTAAGCACGTAATTCGCCCTAAAGATTTAATGTCCATATCCAGCGTAATCCAGACTCTCGAAGAATCATTGAAAGATTATTTAGAGAGATTTCATATGGTCGTCATAGAAGTCAGTAATTTGAATGACCATCCAATATTAATGGTGGTAACTAAAGGGATTGATTCAGAACCTGACTTTGGCGATTACTTAGCTAGCAACCCATCTGCAATGTTGGAGCGTTTCTATGCAAAAGTAGCTCAGTATTTGATTAAAGAGGAAGTTAGATGCTCTAGGAAGAAGAATGTTATGCGACCAAGTGGAAAGGGAGTGTAGAGTAACATTGCAGTGAAACAGTCTAAGGATAGTTATGGAAAAGTTAAAGTGAATGTCCAAAATAAACCAATTTAGCAAAATAATGGTAGTGATTGGAATTGTGAAGGAAAGAAGGATTCTGAAAGAGGGAAGCTTAAAATTCCAATGTATGATACCTGCACACCACTAAATACATCTCTCAAGGATGTCTACTTTTCTACCTACAATACCATGCAGTACAGGAAGCCACCTCCAAAAGAATCGATGGAGAAGCAGAAGCAGACTGGAAAATATTATCGGTTCCACGAATTCCATGGTCATAACACGAATGACTGTAGGCATCTCTCGGATGTTATTGAGAAACTAATTTGGTAAAGAAAATCATAGCAGTTTATTAAAGCCTCGCATGATAGCGGGCAAGGGACATCTGACCCTAACCAAGGAAAAGCACCGCACAGGGCCGAGGAGCCTGCATGGACTAGGGGAATATTAGTGATCAAAACTATATTCGGAGGACCGCATTCAGCTGATAAGAGTCGGCATGAGATGAAGCACTATGCTAGCGCAATCAAGCATATAAATTTTAAGTGTTGTTCAAGTACAAAAGATAAGCTCTAGCAAAACAAAAACTCTAATGGCAAGCGAAATTATATTCAGAAACAGAGATGCAAATAAGGTAGAGACACCAATGATTGATCCAATGGTCATTTCGGCCATGGCCGGCCCTGCCTTACCGAGAAGGATCTTGGTTGACTGTGGAAGTTCCGTAAATATAATTTTCCAAAAGGCTTATGATCAGATGAGGATAAAAGCTAAGGACTTAAAACTGTCAAAATCCTGCATTCATGGCTTTAACGGTCCTACGATCGAAGTTGTCGGTTATGTCAAATTGATCGTGGAGTTAAGAGAAGGTGGCTATAGGAGAGTATTAATTTTGTCATTTGTTGTCTTGGATGTTGATTCTCTATATAATGCTTTTCTGGGCCCAAAAGCCTTAGCTGAATTTCGAGCAGCTCTTACCTCATGGTATTTGACTTTGAAGTTTCCAATTGATAACATTTTAGAGTTGTGCATGGTGATCAAGTGATCGGACGTGCCTGCTATATGGCTGAATTGAGAGACGCTCAATGGAAAGAAAATGGTAAGGGTGTGGACAAGTCTCTCTGCATCCAAACCACCGAAGATTTACAACTAGCACCTAGGCCTTGGCTCAGGCGCTACAGTCGGTTCTATAAAGATATAGATCCGAGGGATGATGAGGAGGAGCCCAAAGAGACTATAACTGCACCGGTTGAGCTGACGATTGACATCACGGTCAGCCATGATGACCCATCATGAGTCCTAAAGATTGGATCACAGCTCAGCCCCTTAATGATGAAAAAACTTGTTGGTTTTCTTCGAGCGAATCTCGATATGTTCGCTTGAACTCACTCTGATATATGTGGGATATCGCCCGCTATTGCGAGCCATGCATTAAATATCGACCAAAGGCATGTGCCGGTGAAACTGAAAAGGTATGACATAAATCCGGAGAGATCTACTGCTCTTAAAGAGGAGGTGGATAAGCTCAAAAGCAATGGGTTTATTCATGATGCCCTCTACCCTGGGTGGGTATATATGTATTTGTGAGAAAGGCAAATGGAAAGTGGCAGACATGTATTAACAATTCGGATTTAAACAAAGCATGCCCGAAAGATAATTTTCACCTTTCAAGAATTGACCAGCTGGTGGTCTCTACCACATGACACGAGTTGTTATCTTTCATGGATGCATACTCTAGATATAACCAAATCCCGATGCACATCCCCGACTAGGAGTACACCAGCTTCATTACCGACATTGGATTGTATTGCTATGTGGTAATGCCATTTAGTTTGAAGAATGATGGAGCAACTTATCACCACCTAGTCAACCGAATGTTTAAAAATTTGATTGGAAAGACGATAGAGGTATATGTGGATGATATGCCCGTGAAGTCACAATGATCAACCAACCATATTAGAGACATAACAGAAATGTTCGATATCCTCCAATATTACAAAATGAAGATCAATTCTTTGAAATGCTCTTTTGGTGTTGCATTAGGAAAGTTTTTGGATTTTGTCGTTAATGCTTGTGGAATCGAAGCTAATCGCGAGAAGATTTAAGCAATTCACAAAATCCAAGTGTTGAAGACCATCAAGCAAGTACAAAGTCTAAACAAGAAGCTTGCTGCCCTAAGTCGATTTATTTCCAAGCCCTCAATAAATGTATTCCTTTCTTCGACTTGATTAGAAGAGGGAAAAGGAGCTTTGAATGGATGTAGGATTGTGAAGGCGAATTACGAGCTTTGGTGAACCACTTAGGGAGGCCACCAATCTTTTCAAAGTTAGTGGATCATGAAAACTTGTATGTTTAGTTGGCCGTGTCGGTATACACTATAAGTGTTGCACTGCTTCGCGAGGAGAATCAGATCTATAGACCGGTCTATTATGTTAGCAAGCGATTGATAGGAGCTGAAAGGAACTACCCAAAGATAGAGAAATTGTAATACTGCTTGTTAATTACTTCACGAAAGCTTCGCCCTATTTTCAGGCTCATCCAATCAATGATTATACTAGTAAATCGTTACGATAGGTCATACAACAACCTGAGACGTTTGGAAGGTAACCAAAGTGGAACATCGAACCGAACCAATTTGACATCACTTATCTCCCTCGGAGAGCCATTCAGGGACAGGCATCGCCGAACTTGATAGTAGAATTCACCACACACGATGATCCCCTAGAGAGCATTGGAGCCCCTATGTATATGAATAGAGCATCCAATTATCATTGTTTTAGAGTCGAAATCGTGCTAGTAACTCTAGTAGATCGATCAATTTGCTACGCTTTGAAGCTTGACCTCCGTAAATCAAACAATGAAGCTAAGTATGAAGCTCTTCTTGCTGGACTCAAACTTACCAGAGAACTGGGAATAAAGTCTTGAAATCTTTTGCGATTCCCAATTGGTAGTATACCAAGTCAGAGGAGCTTACTAGGCTAAAGGACATCATCTCACCCCATACCTTATACAAGTCCAAGAGCTACTGACTAGCGTTGAGTATTATGACATCGTGCACATTCCTTGGGATCAAAACAAAGAGGCCGACTCATTAGCAAAAGTTTGCTAGCACCAAGGATGCACAACAAATTTACTTAGTTCCAGTCGAAGTACAAGACGCTCCGAGTATAAACCCAATGGAAATCGACTGGGTACTAGAGACAGAGCCTGAAAAGGAGCCGTGGATGACTCTGATTAAAGACTACTTTCTACAGGAAATCCTTCCCGAATGTAGGAATGAAAGACGGCAAGTCCTCCGTAAAGCTTCATGGTATATCATTCATAAAGGAGTCATGTGTAGAAAAGGTTTTTCCATTCCCCTGCTCCAGTGTATCGCTCATGATGAAATAAAATGAGTCCAAAAGGAAGTTCATAAGGAGTTATGTGGCGATCATACTGGGGCAAATCCTAGCAAAGAAAATACTCCTTTATAGGTATTATTTGCCGACTGTCAACCGAGACGCTGCTGATTACATTAGGTAATGTGACAAGTGCCAGATGTATGCAAACGTTTTGAGAACTCCACCAACTAAAATCACAAAAATGGTCAGTCTATGGTCGTTTTCCATATGGGGCATAGATATTATCGGTTCCTTGCTGATCTCAAAAAGAGGTGCGTAGTACGCCATCGTAGCAGTTGACTACTTCACCAAATGGGCTGAAGCGGAGCCTTTAGCCATAATCACAAAAAAAGGCAATCAAATTTATTGTCCGAAATATCATCTATTGTTTTGGCCTTCCACAATCATTGTAACTGATAATGGGACTCAATTCGACAGGGCTGAATTCAAAAACTTCCACCGTCGGTATCATATTGAAAAGAGATTTGCGATAGTTTCTCACCCTCAAGAAAATGGAAAAGTTGAAGCTGTGAACAAAATCATAAAGTCCATTCCAAAGAAATGTTTGGAAATGGCTAGAGGCAAGTTGGTAGATGAACTCCCAATAGCATTATGGGCTTCTAGAACCACCCACAAGTCCGCAACTGGCCATACTGCATTCGTCCTTGCTTACGGCTCCGAAGCCGTCATTCTTATTGAACTCGATGTCCCTTCTCATCAAGTGTCCTATTACGATCCCAGAAAAAATAGAGATATCCATTTATAATCTCTAGGTTTTGTAGATGAGGAGCGCAAAGAAGTTGATTTGAGGGCAACTGCACATCGACACCGAGTCGCTCGATAGTATAACACTAAAGTCCATCCTAGAATCTTTGAAATTGACGATTTCACTTGAAACGGGTTTTTCCTTCCCCGTTACACATGAATCCTACTTAAGAAGGACCATATTTCATTGAACAAAGACTTGGAGAGGGAACTTTCAAGCTAGCAATTGTTAATGGTGTCACATTCCCAAGAGCGTGGAATAATGAGCATTTACGATGCTATTTCACTTAGTTCATTCTTTTTCATTTAGTTGTATTCAATTTCTTAATTTTCTTTAGCATTTTATTTTCCAAATAGGTAATAAGACAAATTATGTCATTCCTTTCCATTTGGCAAGTAAAATTTGAAATTTTCTTCATATCTGTGGTTGCTGTAGCATTACTATTAGTTATGATACCTAACTAACTAATATTGACATGTCCGAGCAAGTTCCCAGAGTTTGGAGCTAGTCGATTACATAAGTTCATGATTGAACTAAACAAAATGAGAATGGTCCGATCATTTATCTGATGATTCTCGCTCACAACCTAATGGATAGAGCACCTAACGAAGAATAGATGTGACTTGACCATCAAATAACCAAATTAATCCTGTAGGGAAATGAGACAGACATAAATCAAAAGAAATCGTGATACAGTCAATAGCTCGTGTAGTTAAACCCCGGACTTAAGGGAAAATCAATTAAGGAAAGTGCGGTCGCACTATTTTCCAAAATAACTCTATGTCCCCAAAGTGTGGATTGGAGTATAAACATGAATTGGGTTCAATTCGATCATCCACCAACTAACTCTTATCCCTATAGTATTGGTATGGGGATAGACAAATAGATGAGTGCAATTAGACCACTCACTACACCATAAACTCCGACCTAAAATCTACAGGAGGAGTATAAACTTGCTGAGGATGGAGTTCGGCTATCCATTATCTAACTCCGCTAAGAGACTGGAGGTAGGATTATAATCACTCAAAACCACTAAATCTGACGGCGTAACACTAGGGATTGAGCCTAGTGTTTGAGACAACTTATGGCTATGACCACTTGAAGGCCTTGAGTAAAAACCAATGGACGATTGTCCGAATTAATGAGCAACGAATTACAAGTACATTGAATGGAAAAGTAATAGCTCGACTACTTAGACAAAAGTAACATAAGAGTTTGACAGAAAACAAAGAATTTTTATTTGCTTTTAAAACTTGAAAATTATGGTACAAGTTTATTCAAAAGCGGGGGCCATACCTGCACAGTCACAACTAATAAAAAGAGAAAAACAACTATACAAGTTATGTACAAACTAAGCCGAAGTGATGTTTATTTCTTTTGCCCCTTTTCTCTTTTGGATTTTATGGGAATGGCGCCATCCAAGCTTCCTCCTGTTCTTCTCTTTGGTCTTTTACCACCCTTGGTAGGAGAGCTTTCAGAGGTTAGAGGAAGTTCTTTAGGAATCGACACGACCAGGGGAATGACTTGTAGTGGGATGAGATTTGAATCGTTGATGTCCAAATCAGTTGGTTTAGCTTTAGCTTTTTAATTTAATAACTCCTTTCTCTTAATGCACTCCTTCAGGCTAAGCTCATGGGTATACTCGGAGGCACTAGTGATCACAATGTCATCTGATTCATCTGATAGTGGTTGGTCATCAGTTTTTTCATCATTAAGTGCTCTGATAACTTGAGCATTGGATGCTGAAATGTTGGTGGCCGTCAGAATTTCAGTAAATGTCGATTGTTGCTCCATGGTGGTACCGCTTCCTAGAGTTTGATTGGGACCCGAAAGACTTGCAGATTCGTGGAAACAAGAAAATAAGCCCATACTATGTGCATGTGGAACGAAATCTCTTGAATAATGGTGAATAAAGTGGGATACCTATATCTAGCTAACTTTCAATTGTTGTCGAAGTGCTTCCATCTAGAATAGGAGTCAGCACCTTTGTTTGATAGGCTGGTCTGTTCGAACCATAGCTCAGATCATATCCCAGGCCAAGTGAAACTGGTGCTCCCACAGTTTGAAGTGAAGGGGAAACTTTAGGATCGGATTCCAAGACTTAGCAATGTTTTCCCCTTTGCCCGAGGGTGAAAGAATATCAAAGAATCAAAGCCTCGCAGCAGCAAGACCTAAAGGTTCATCCTTACGAAGGATCTCCTATACCAGTTTCTCTACTTCTAAATCAGCTTCACTAAGGGCTTTCTTCTTCATTTCAACTAATATTCATATGCCTCAGCGAGCGATTGAAGGTAGACCTCTTTGAGAAAACTCAAATCACGATGGATTAGGACTTTAGCATTGTATTCAATGATCAGAGGATAGAAAATGTCCTTAATTTTATTCCGAACAGCTTCCTCTGTGTCTTCTAACCTGGTCTCGATCTACTCTCTAACCTCGTTGTGGCCAGCTTCCTTTGCCTCTTCCTTGAGGGCTTCAATTTGAGCAAGTTGCTCGTCAAGTTTGATTTTCATTACACGGGCTTCGACGGCCTCTTCACAATGTCTCAAAGACTCCTCCTGAGCTTCAAGTTTTTCTTCCTTCTCTTTCTTAAGGAGTTCTTCGAGTTCCTTAACACGGTAGGCTAGAGCGTTTTTCTCTTTTGCACTATATCTTTCTCCAAAGCAAGCACACCGCTACAATTAAGGGCACTATCCAACTCCTTTTTGTGAGCCATTTATAAACGATTAACCGCCTCAGATGTTTGTTTTGTGCTCTTTTCTAACACAATTAGCTTCGTTGTTAACTCAAAGATCTCATTATCTTGATGTTTAATTATGTCCTTATCTTGGATCGTCTCTACCTTGAGAAGATCGATTTCATGTTGTTGCTCGATAGACACCTCAGGGGTTTTTTCCGGCTAATTGCTAGAATGCTTCATATTGCATAAAAACATCATTGACGCATGCAAGTGAACTCACTTTAGCACTCCCTGGAATTGTACGGATGGAAGGAATTCAAGCCCATCGAAATAGATTTTTGGAAAATTGACCTTATGTTCGACCAATTTTCTACCGTGGTAGCCTCAGAAGCTTCAAAGGTCAAAGCTGGATCAGAAGTAACAATTGGGCATTTTCTCGACCTACGATCGTGAGACTTACTGGAACAAGATGAACCAGAATAATGCTCAGGCGACACAATAATTTGAGGAGCATGGGAAATAGTTTGATCGTTGCTATGTACATGAAGGTTAGGCTAAATTCTTAAAGAAAAAATTGAGATTGGGACATATATTTAGAAGATGAAGACTCCCTCGAACGATGACTTCTTTCTCGGCTATCATCTCTCTCAATGCTTCTCGATTCTGGACCATGGCTAGATCCATACTTTGTTGAGGAGCCTCTCAAGCGATTGAAGGCATGGGAAAGAGACATAACACCTGCAAACCAAACAAGAGTGTATCAGTGACCGTCAAATAAAAGAAGGATGAAAATGGTGAAGTGAACCGCACGTGATTATGAGTGTCCTATTATCCCCCAACGGACCAGTTACTGTAGCCTTGCTCATAAAAGTGTTCTCCCCTTTGCTAGCAGGAGGAATGTCATCATCAGTACTAGTGGGGGAGTTAAGCCACTTAATACCGATTTTCGAGAAGTCATAAGTCATGATATTATCAAGATCGGGGGATTTGAGAACCCTTCCATCGAACATTCAAAATGTTGAGAAGAAGACTCTTCATCAATTGAGGTGATGATGAACTCTGGCTTATTGGCGGTTTTTTCCCTATGGAGTTTATATGCGAGCTTTTTTCCTCTCCTGGGTGGCATGTGAGATTGCGTGCCTTATGATGGTTCGACCATATGCTCATTTACTGGACCTGCATCAGCATTACCAGGCTAGTTGGTTTTGTCACCTCTAATTTCACCCTCTTCGATGTCGCCCTGAGCCCTCTTGACTGGGGCACGATAAGGAAATTGGTGCTGCATTCTTGTTCCATAGCATTCCTTGGTAGTGTAGTGCTTTCTAGTAGCCCGATGCTGCGACCTTCTTCTAACAACCTAAAAAGAGGTAACCATTCATCAGTTATAAGGGATCTGATGTCCTTGTCCTCAACTAGGGTGACACGAATTGCAAAAAGCGCCATTGAGAAACTATTGCCTTCTGGACGTGGATGTGCACCTATAAATTTTCAAAATACTAGTTAGTTCAAGATATGACTTGGACTAAAGAATTTGAGAATAAAGTGAATACAATACATACATCCTTCCAACCATCGCCTCGCGAAGCTAGGCTGACAGCAAACGTAGAACAATTCGTGTTTAAAGATGCTGAGCTTGTTCCAAGCGCCAGTTAGAACTTGACAGTTGGGCGAAGGCTCGAGGAAAGTGTAAGAAAGGCTTCCTACCTGTCATTTGAAATTGTAAACAAATCTGATATCCTTAGGAGATGGAAGGTGGAACATAACATGCATAAATAGCAAGAAAGTGCCACGAAAGAAACAATAGCTGTTTGGATGCAGCTAAGAGGAGCTATTCCTAGGTAATTTAGCATCTCTTAGATAAAAGAATTGAATGATGGCACACATCCGGCCCAGCACATGAATTTATTGCATGTCATATGTCTCACCGAGGGCAAATGAGGCCTATCATTCACTGAAAGGACTAGGACATCTCCAGACGAAATCCAATGTTTAGAGCATAGTCTACGAAGAGCGGCCTCGCGAATTCTGGAGGCTTGGGAGTCTGTCGGGTTATCCAAAAATACAGCACCTTCTTCAATGTCAGGAGCAGGACTTATCCCTTCCACCGGATGGATAGGAATGTCAGAAAAAGGTCGATCAAAAGGCTAAAAACCTCCAGTTGCTCAATTTGATGGTCAGGAGAAAGTCTGCTGGATACAATTGTAGAACTTGACTCAGCTCGAGGATTGCTATGTTGTGAAGGTTGTCTAGAAGGCATCGTGGCTAAATGCCTTGAACATCTAGGGCCAATATCAACCAAGCTTAGTAGATAATCAAGATTAGAAAGTTTTACCTGTCCTCCCATGCTAAGCATAAACTAGTGTGGTGTAGTGTTGTGCAGCGAAGCGATAAACAATTCAAAATTAAAAGCAAAAGTTAGTAACAAGATTATGGATACCGACCAGAGTGGCAGTCATCGCTCACCATCTTAACTAACATTTAGATTGATCGGTTGTGTAATCTTTGGGATTATCGGCATGTCGAAGTATGTAGTCCATTATTAAAGTCCATGTGTTAAGTTTTAGTTTGTATTCTAAGTCCCAGGGTCTAGTCGTTCAATTTCGAGTTCGATAATGGATATGTATGTCTTGTTGCTTATTATCATCATACGTTCAAGTTTGTTGAGATGAGATTGGTTTTTATTTTTCATGCAAGTGACTAAGGATTGGTTTTCAAGTTTAATTGAAAGCTTAGAATCGATTAAGTACCCATAGCCGATTCCTCTATCTTAAAATAACCAATCCTGATTTGTACAGATCCCTTTATCTTATCACAACAGACCCCTCTTGCAAAGCTTATAACCGTCCCTCCTCAAACATACCGCCAGCGATACCTCCACTTAGCCACTTTCATAATTCACCTAAAAAAACCAGCCGAACCCTCTTTACTTCACCAACAACCGATCCCTACATCACATGGTTACTAAACCGATTCCTCCACTTACATCATTCAACATCGTTTCTAACCGATCCCTCTCCCTCATTCAGTACCAATCTTTTCTTCATCCACTAGAAACTAATCCCTACAATCATCTCAACCATTATACTGATTGGTAATACCCACAAATTACTCCAACTTCCACTGCTGATCCCTCCATTTCATAATTTCACTTCATCTTCTCCAATTCAAACTAAACATGTGGATTCATAACCCCTAAATTCAACCGAACACATCGTCTCGTCACAAAGTGAATACAAGAGAGCTCACTTATATATTTAAGGAGAAATTTGCTCAAAGGGAGATGTTAGATTTTGATTTAAATTGAAGACAAAGTGGTGGTCTGAAGCAAGAAAGAATGGTAGATTTGAGGATGAAAGGAGTTTTGGGTTGTAAAGAAAGGGATCGAAGTTCGAGTTGAAGGGAAGAAATTTGGGTTTCAAGTTGAAAAGGAAGGCTTTGGAGGTGAGTTTGAAGGAAATAAGAAAGTCAGGTAAATGAAGTAAAGTGAAGGTTAGAGAGGGAAATGTTAGTTTATATATGAAGCTGGAGGGGTCGGTCTGCCTAAGTTTCTGCACGAAGCTAAAAACATGTAGTCTCCAATGTTGGAAGGGATCGGATACGATCCCTACATAAGGGGCATCCATCTGATCCCTATCAACATGCATATAACAAAAAAGAAAAAGAAAGAAAGAAAAGGGAGAGATTGGCTAGAAGAATGTCGATTCCTATAGACATAAAAAAGAAGAGAAGGAATCAGTTGCAAATCATATGTGCATGCAAACATTTACTTAAAAACTGTATAAAGTAAATAAATATAAAATGCAATGAAATTACATCTATTTAAAAAAAAAATGACGGTGACCAGTAGAGCCAATGACAAGAATGTTTACCTGAACGTGCATGTGTATATTCTAAAAGTACTAATTTTGAAATAGATATAAATTGAAGTCACATCAGAAGCTTTCAAGGTCGAGATGGATCAAATAGCCAAATCTTATTAGTCTCATAGAACTGGACATAGTTATCAACTGATGGAATATAATCCTGAATTTATACTATTGGAAATCGACTAAGCATTATGACAATCAAAGAGAAATACGACACTTTAGGAAAATAGTTCGATAGAAGGATAGCGACTTTTCAGAAAACCGGATGGATTTCTTATTGATGACTCTAACTTGCTCTAATTCAAAGCAAGCCATGTTCAACATAAGACATACTTGAGGGGGTAAGTGTTATTCAGCATTTTGTCGTAGCTGTATCCAAATTGATTAGACAAGTTAAATTTGACGGTCATCAAGGTCAGTAAGCCTCGGGCGATGATTGTGAAGTCCAAAAATCAAGTACAAATGATAATATGAAGCCATGATTGAAAGGAATCAAGAGATATGTATACAAAACATTCTAATAAAGAATATAGTTTAATATTGAAAAGGGATCGTCTATAATTCCTCTCAATCATAGGGATCAGCCTATTTCAGCCAAACAAGTGCAACTTAATGGAAAATAATCGATATCTCAAGATCTAGAGGTCCAATATATATGAAACTTTGGGAACAAGATGTGGGGACCTTAGGGATCACACCTCAAAATGATTAGGAAAGAGGGATCATCCCTCTTCCCTCAATAGGTATCGACCAAAATCAAATAACAACTCACATTGCAGCAAAGATCGAACAATAACTCAAATTTTACTAATCTAATTGGCATAGAACTTGGAGTCTAAGCATACTACAACATGGGAAAGCTTCCATAGGGATCACACCCCCAAAATCTACTAAAATAAGGTTCGTCACCGATCCCTATTCCTTGGGATTTGGCCCATGCGATCCTCTTATGGGTCCATATGGTTTCGGAATTCCTTCTGTCGAATTTTCATGGAGATATTTCGCCATCTTGCTTTATAAATACAAATTTGATTGTTCATTTTCTGGACATTTAGGCTGCTTGTTGCTTTGTACTTGATTGTGACTAAGGATTTTCATTGGCCCTATTGTATTCAGTTAAAAAAGTGATTAATAAAGCTATCTATTCGTAATGGACGTAGGAACACAATGGTGAATCACTATAAATCGTTATGTTCTTGTTATTGCTTTGATTTTCTATTATTTAACTGCTTGTTTCCTCCGTTCTCATTTTATATTCCTTATTTGTTTCTCTATAAAATCTCTATTGGGTGTTTATGTAAATTTGTGGTGCAAACATTAGTTTAAATACGGTTTGAGTTATAAGGCAATTAGGGATACCGATTTATTTAAAAAATAATAAGAGAATTTGAATTTTTCTACTCTCTTATATGGCCATAATTTTTTTTTAGCAAAGCTAGCGGCGTTGACTGGTCCCCTTTCATTTTTATTGCAAAGCCTAGAGAAAAAAGATATCTAAGAGAACATGAGGCTCATAACATGCTATTAGCACAAGAAAGAAAAATAAGGAACAAGGCTACAAAATAAAGGACATACAGGAAAACATAAGGAAAAAACAAACACATAGAAATTAGGGAGCTACCAGAAAGCAATTCAGAGCCAAGGAGTATGAAAGAGTGGTCAAAGGCAAACCCTGAATCTTTAAGACATGTAGATATTTCATGTTGTAGAATATGCAGGATTACAATTTGACCCTCTAACCACATTATTAAATACCCTACCATTTCATTTCTCCCATATGATTTTCACAAACTTCTTCCGAATAATAAGAAGGGAATAGGACTTCATGCTTTTCCATTCAGTAGCTTTATAAATTAGGGACCACTCAATATTACTTTGTCTATCCATATCATTCCTATCATATATGATCATCACCTTCCTCTATAAGTCAGATATAAAACTACAAGCAAAGAATGAGTGAAAGGTATTTTTATGTTCATTGTTGCAAAAGGTGCATAAAAAGCACAAATTAAACTATTACTAATCAAGTTGACTTTAGTATAAAGAGCATTTCAAAAAACTTTCTAGAGAAATAAATTTTGTTTTGGAAAGGAATGCTTTATCTAGATCCTTTTGTACCATGTGAAAACAGCTAAAATAGCTTGCCCATCCAGTTGATTATACATCATTTCAATGAAGTGATCTCAGCCTTTAGCAATCCAAACAACATGCACTTTATCAGTTATTTCATAAGTCCGCTCTGTTATGAAATCCCAAAGGCTTTTGATGTGCTGGTTGCTTATGTAAGGCAAGGTAAGGTAACCATTACTTATACAATCGATAGCTTTAGCATTTCTATTAATGTCGGTCTGCATGATTTGTTGATATGAAAGAAGGTTGGATAGAATAACACCTTGTTTGGGCTTAGGATCGTCCCAAAAGCTAGCCTTGCTATCATCATCTAAGATTAATTTGATATGGGGAAACAAGGAAGATCGCATGACTAATATTCTTCTCCAAGTCCAACTACATGATCGAGGCATGGTCAATAACTGGAAAATTTTCCTTCCTATGTTGTGAGAGGACCATTGCACTCATATGTTATCCCCCTGGTTAAGCAATGAGTCGAACTGTTTACTGAAAGATGCTTTATTCCATTGTTGTAAGTCTTTCAGGCCTAAACCACCGTTAATCTTAGGTAATTCAATTTTATAATACGAATAGGGAATCATTTTCTTGAAGTGCATGCTCCCAGACCAAAGAAACTTATACACAGCACTTCTCACCCTTTTATGGAGTCTACTGGGAAGTATAAAGTTTCTGGACCAACACACCATCATAGAAAATATGACAGACTTGATCAAGACAAGTCTACCAGCCTGAGATAAACATATTTTATCCCTATTATTCATAATGGAAGTAATCTTAACAAAGAGAGGAATGCACTATGATGTATTAATTCTTGAGGTTGCTAGAAAGATGCCGAGGTAGTTAGCGCTGTTGTCATAAGGTTGAAAGTTGGTTAGCTGAAGAATATCAACGACAACGGATTAATGGAGAAGCCAGGAAATGGAATTTTATAAAGATTGATCTTTAAACTATTCATTTTATGGAAGGTTTCAAAAACTTGAAGAATACAATGTATGGAACTGAGCATAGGTTTGGTGAACAATATACCATCATTAGCAAACATTAGTGAGGTTATTTGAGGATATTTACACTTTGGATGCAAGATATACTCCTTAGACATGAACCATTTGTTGATTAATTAAGTATATACCTTCATTACCAAGATGAACTAGACATAGGGTCACCCTGTCTAATCTTCCACTTACTACTAAAGAATCCAAATGACTTTCCACTGAAACACAGTGAAAATTTTAAAGTGGACATACATAAATATATCCAGGTAAAACATTTTTTAGGAACAACATCTTGGCCATAATTCTAACGATAGAAGACAAATTTATGGAATCAAATGCCTTTCTAATATCGAGCTTCAACAAAGCTCTAAGGGAAATTTAAGATCTATATTAAACATTAAGAAGTTCATGAGATAGTAATACATCATCTAGTATACTATTTTTGGGAAGAAAAGTAGACTGGTTATTGGATTTGATTTAGGCAGAACCAACCCGAGTCTCGAGGCAGTTAGCTTAGAAATGCACTTATATATAACGTTGCACCATTCGATGGATTTGAAGGAAGTTACAAAAGTAAGAGGATTAGCCATAGGAATGAGGACAAGATTTGTTGCATTGATCACTCCAAGCATTTTTCTTTTCCTAAAAAAGTTATGCATAGCTTTCAGCACATCAGGTGCTATTATATTCCAATGGTGGGTATAAAATACCACATTAAAGCCGTCAGGACCACATGAATCCTTCTTATTCATTCCAAATATTATTTGTTTTATATCCCCATCGGAGAAATGGGAGTTTAGACAGTTGATGTCCTCGGTGCTAAGAGAAGGTAGATCAATGTCATTAATAAGATCAAGTTTAGGTTAGAAATTGTCAGCATTACCTAGGAGGTCTAAAAAGTAAGAAAGGAGGGCATCATTAATAGACCGAGGAGTGGAGTGAAGAAAACCATGATTATTCGAGATAAAGTTGATATTTTGTCTTGTCTGCTTGGTTTTTAGAGAGGCATGAAAGTATTCAGAGTTTCTATCTCCATGAATATTCCAAGTTTATCTTAGTTTCTACTTCCTCGTGCTTTGTTCACAAAGAAGAGCTTGAGCTACTCAGCTGCTAATATGGCTTCACCAGCAGAGGCATTAACATCATCTAGGTCATCTAGCATTTGTTTCTAAGCTATCAGAAGGTTATCTTTAATGGATGTAGATAACATATCACCATCACCATGCTTGTTTTTGGCTCAGACCTTTAAGGCAGCTTTAGTTGTTATCCAGCCTTTTGACTGAGCAGAATCCGAATAGGCTGGACAGATATAATATGGAGTTATCAAGATAGAAAGCCTGGAGATATTTCCTAGGAGTCCAGAAACCTAGCAGACAAAGTCACGAGACCAAGACCAAAACAGCCCAAGTCAAGAGAACCAGGGGATCCCCCAAGTTAGGGATAGTACCGAATCCTTTGGGGATCAATACCGACTCCCAAATACAAATTGGATGGACCTCATCTTCTGCCTTCTTGCTTATCTTGGTGCTTATAGCCTATTTCAAAAGTTAATTTTCTAATTCAATATAATTTTCCATCGATCTCCTTGAACACTTGAAACTTCAACTTTGTTCCATCATTTAGGCTTAGAAACATTCTAAAACAAGTACAAACAACTGTGGAATTAAGAAGCTAACCATAATATGATATGTAGAAAGAAGGTAAAGATGCCAAAAATGGTGAACTTGGGGATCGATACTGACTCCCACTTTTGGATTGGTACCGACTCTAAGATATTATTGAGAAGGTGCCTATTATTTTGGAGGAATTGGTCAAATTCGTGCACAACGGTTTGGAAATATTTTAGACGAGATTTTAGACCCCATATCTCTATATATAGGAAGGTGGGCTCATTTTTAAGGATTTTTTTAGCCGAACCCTTATAAATGATTATATCTTGTTTATTTCCTCATTTACATTTACCTTTCTTCATTTAATCTCCACTACATAAATTTCTAGGTGTTTATGCCCTTTTTGGTTCAAACATTTTGGTGCTCCCATTGAGAAAAATATTCTCAGGCCATTTGGATCCATCATCTATTATTGGATTTCCTATATCCAAGAGATAGATCTATTTTCTCCATCTATTAATTCTACAAATCAAATTTTTAACAAATCTACCAAAAGCTTTCTATTATGGCCTATCAAGAAAAGATTGTTCTACCAATTCCAATGCTACCAATGAAGTTAAGAATCAAAATCCTCAGCAATGAGATGGAGTTGTCCAACCAATTAAACCTGAGATCCAGTCTCAAATTGACATCATGACCATAATGGAGATGGTTATGACGATAAAGTAGATGGAAGACAGACTTAAAGCTAGCTAATAGGAGATGAACAACACAATGCAATAGAGCTTGAGGCTGTTGAATGAGCTAACTAAAAACTCGCAGACAATGTAGAAGGGATTCCAGCTCAGAATCAGAGAGCTCTTCCTCATCCGAGCATAGATGGTAGGAAGGAAGGCAGAAGAAAACTCAATATGTTGCTGGAACATCTGCACAAGGAAGAGGATGATCCCCACGATCAAATACTAGGACCAGTACCGATCCATACTTTGGACTCCGTACCAACCCCCAAAATGGTGAACCCAGAGCCCATCCTCTGGAAGGCGGCACAGATGTCATCCTTGGGCGTGTCATTGAAGGTCTGAATTTGGAAAATCACAATATTGTTGATGATGTTGCTCATGGGAATCAAACATAAGGGAATGTTGGACGAATGGATCCCTTAGAGTTTGGGAAGCCTAGGTATTGAGCACCTTTCCTAGCGCATTTGTTGGGCCAAACACTTGGGAATGGGCCTAATCATCACCGTTCAATTGAATCTATTGATTTGGACTATTTGGAGGATATGGTTTGGAGGTTGGTTAGTGAAAATAGATCCAGAACTAATGATGATTGGGGAACTTATGCTAGTCGAAACCCATTTATAAAGGACATCCTTCACGCAAGATATCCCCAAAGATTCAACATTCTACCGATGCCGTTGTATGGAGGAATGACAAATCCTAGGCAACACTATTAAGATATGAATGAAACATGGATTCAGTCAGGGCTTTAGATGCTGCAAAGAGCCACTGTTTCCCAATTTTCTTACAAGCGGTGTCTATAACGTAGTTAACTTGGCTTTCGTCAAGGTCCATATCATATTTTGTCCAATTTCCATGGTACTTCATGGAACAATTTCGTTTGCACAACTCATGGCCAAAAGATATGATGTCATTGTCTAATTTATATCAAGTAGAAGAAGAGTTGATACAAGACTATTCAAATTGGTTCTACATGGCTATACCACAAATAATGGATCCAAAGGAAGATATGGTATTGATGGCACTTTGTAGAGGATTTCATACCAACTCATATTTTGGGTATTGAATAGAAAGAAAGCAACCATTGACGGTGGAAGTTTTCAATAGGAAAGCTAATGAGTATTTGCGTCAGAAGGATGCATGTTAGCGTCTATGGAGGAGAAATACTGAAAGATTGAATGAGCCGATTCAGAGTAATATTGCTGTAAAGCAGTCAAGAGGAAGCTCTAGGAATGTTGATGTGAAAGTTGGTAACCAGAACAAAGGAGGAAAATATAATAATGATGGGGCAAAGAAGGGAAAGCCAGACAACATGAGTCATTTCAGAGGTCCCAAGTATGACAATTACACTAAATTGAACAACTCGGTAGATAACATCTATCTAGCTACTCAAAATACCAAACCATATCTGATGTCGGCTCTTATAGAGTCAATTGAGAAGGAGAGGAAGTCGGGTATGTTCTATAGATTCCATGAGACTTATAGTCATTATACTAATGTATGCAGGCACTTACACGATATGACTGAGGATTTAACAAGGGAAAAGGAATTACAACACTATGTGAAAGCCTAGTAGGTTGGCAGTCAAAGAAATTCTAGCACCTTTGGGCCGCCTTCCCAGTGAGGGCAAGCTGTCCTTGGTGCCGATGCATCAGGCGGCCAAAAAAATGATTATTGACTAACACAATCATCGGTGGGCCTCATCATGTCGATAAGAGTTTTGCAGAGACAGATAGATAATTTGGAGCCTCAAAGCCTACTGAGAATGAAAGTTGCTATGCTATTGAGGATGGAGCTTTGGAAAAACAATCTCGAACCATGATGTACGATATTGTTTTCTGAATGACGGATGCCAAAAGAGTGAAGGCTCCAACAATTGACCCACTCATGATCTCAGCTGCAATTAGTCTTGTTGTTGTACGAAAAGTGCTTGTTGACTACGGGAGTTCAGTCAATATTTTGTTTAAAAAAGCTTACGACCAAATGATATTGGAGGAGAGAGATTTGAAGCTTTGTAGATCTCTTATACATAGGTTCAACGGGATGGCTATTGAAGCTGTAGGATTTGTTGAATTACCGATGGAACTTGTTGAGGACGACCGTAGATAAGTGTAGGTTATGCTGTTTTTAGTGTTGGATAATTATTTTATTATAATGCATTCTTGTGCCCACCAAACCTAGCTAAATTTAGAGCGACCATCGCTCCCTGGTGTTTAACCATGAAATTATCTACAAACAATGGAGTGGGGATCATGCACGGAGATCAAGTGGCTGGCCGAGAGTGCTATGTTTCCGAACTGAAGGAAGCAAGGCGTAATGGGAGAAGAAAGAGTGCAGAGAGGTCCTCTATATAAAGGCTTTGGACACATAGCAACAACCACCTGAGCCCCAGCTCAGACAGACTAGTCGGTCTACGATGATATAGACCCAAAAAAAGAGCAAGAGGGCGGACGAGTAGCCCCGATCGTGTTAAAGATTGTTGTTCCAATCAGCAGGGATGACTCAAATAAAGTCCTAAAGGTTGGATCTCAGCTCAATGCTACCATGATAAAGGAGTTTATTCGTTTTGTCTCGTCAAACCTAGATATGTTTGTTTGGACACACTCAAATAGGTGTGAGATCATGCCTAGGATAGCGATCCATGCATTAAACATCAATCCAAATGCGTTCCTATGAAACAAAAATGTCGCAGCCTGGGCCCGAGATCCACTGCACTCAAGAAGTAAGTGGATAAGCTAAAGGACAATGGCTTTATCCACAATGCTATATACCTGTATTGTTTATCTAACCCTATTTTGTTGAAGAAAGTGAATAGGAAGTGGAGGACATGCATTAACTATTCGGACTTGAATAAAGCATTCCCGAAGGACAGCTTCTCGCTTACAAGAATAGATCAGTTGGTGGACTCAACTACCGGACACGGGTTACTTTCATTCACGGATGCGTACTCCAAATATAATCAAATCCCAATGCACGTCCCAAATTCGAAAAACACCAGTTTCATCACCGACCTTAGACTCTATTGCTATTTGGTCATGCCTTCGGATTAAAGAACATAGGAGCAACTTAGAAGAGGCATGTGAACTAGATGTTTAAGAACCAGATCAGACGATCAATGAAAGTTTACATGGACGATATGCTCGTGAAGCCATGCATTCGAGAAATCACATTGATGATCTGGTGGAAATGTTTGATGTCCTCTGATATTAGAGGTGAAGTTCAATCCTTTGAAACGATCTTTCGGTGTTGCATCAAGGAGGTGCTAGGTCTTCATTATGAATTCTCATGGAATTGAAGCCAATCTGTAGAAGATCAAGGCTTTGAGAGAGATTGAATCCCCAAAAATGATCAAGGAGGTCCAAAGCTTGAATGGGAAAGTAATCTCCATGAGTCGATTCATTTTCAAAGCCACTAACAATTGTATCACTTTCTTCAAGGTGGTCAAGAAGGGAAAGAGAAACTTCGAATTGAATCAAGACTGCAAAGATGCATTCCAGGCTCTAGTGAATCACCCAAAGAGACCTTTCATTCTCTCGAAACTGGTGGATGGTGAGGATTTGTTCTTATACTTAGCGGTGTCGGTACATGCTTTGAGCGCCATACTTGTACATGAGGAATCTCGCATCCAATGATCGGTCTACTACATTAGAAAGTGATTGATTGGAGCAGAGAGAATTTACCTAAAACTGGAAAAGCTCTCATACTATCTGTTGATCGCTTTGAGAAAGCTCTACTCCTACTTCTAAGCTCATCCGACCATTGTCCTTACTGTATAACCTTTAGACAAGTCCTACAACAACCTGAGACTTCTGGAAGGCTGCTAAAAATGGAACTTTGAACTGAGTCAATACGATATCATTTATCACCCTTATAGAGCAATCCAGGGTCTAGCTTTAGTAGATTTCATAGTTGAATTCACTGCATGAGATGACTTTCCAAAGAGCAGTGGAGGAAAGGAAGTTGGATGGAAGATGTACACGGATGGTGCATTCAGTGACTAGTGTTCTAGTGCTCGAGTTGTACTTGTCACTCTCAAAGAACACCCAATCTGCTACACCTTGAAACTCGATTTTACAGCAATAGACAATGAAGCTAAATACGTGGCCCTGATTCCAAGACTCAAGATCATCAAGGAACTGAGAATAAAGACTTTACACATTTTCTATGACTCCCAGCTAGTGGTATGCCAAGTTCAGAAAGAGTGTCCGGCATAAGGAGCAAGACTACCTCCTTACCTTAATCGAGTTCTTGAGTTGCTTGATGATTTTGAACATTACACGATCACTCATATTCCAAAGGAGGAAAATGAAAAAGCCGACTTGCATACTAAGTTGGCTCATTCCAGAGATGCACAACTCATGGGCTTAGCCCCAATGGTAGTACTTTCAGCACCGAGCATTGACCAGATGGACGTCGATTGGATCTTAGAGATTGAGCCTGAATGGGAGTTATGGATGACTCCTATTTGGGATTATTTGCAAAAAGGGATCTTTCCAAAGAAAAGGAATGAATGACAAAAAATCCTTTGCCAAACTTTGAGATACATCATGCAAGAAGGATTACTGTACATGAAGTGTTTCTTTGTCCCCATGCTTCGGTATGTCGCCCACGATGAGGCCAAACAAGTCCCAAGAGAAGTCCATGAAGGAACTTTTAGCAATCGCACTGGGAGGCAAACTTTAGCGAAGAAGATTCTTCGATATGGATACTTCCGGCCAACTATTAATCGAGACACGTCTGACTACACCTGAAGATATGAAAAGTGCAAGAGATTTGCTAAAATTCTAAGAGCCCCACCAACGAAAATTACTAAAGTGGTCAGTCCTTGGTTGTTTGCAGTTTTGGTCTTGATATTATCGGTATATTACCAATATCTAAAGGCAATGTGAAGTACGCCATCATGGCGGTTGATTACTTTACTAAATGAGCCGAGGCGGAGCCATTGGCCACCATTACCATAAAGAAAGTAATCAACTTTGTTGTTTGGAAAATCATCTCTCATTTTGGAGTTCCATAAGTGGTAGTAATCGATAACTGGACCCAATTCGATAGTATGGAGTTTAAGGATTTCTACCGCAGATAGCGCATAGAGAATAGATTCGCAGCTGTAGCACATCCTTAGGCGAATGGATAGACCAAAGCTGTAAACAATATTATTAAGTCCATTCTTAAGAAGTGATAACAAAAGGTCAAAGGAAGGTGGGTCAATGAACTCCGTTAACACTTTCGGGTTATCAAACCATCAATAAGTGCGCGATGGGCCATTCTCCATTCGCCATGGCATACAAATCAGAGGCTGCGATTTCGCTCAAACTGGAAGTGTCTTCTCATCGAGTTACCCACTATGATCAATGGACAAACGAGCAACTCCTTCTGAAGTCTCTTAATATGATCAATGAGAAGCGGACAAAGGATAGTGAAGAGTAGCTGCACATAGACATCAAGTCGTACAATATTATAGCACTAAAGTTAGGAGTCAAACCTTTGGAATCGGCAACTTGGTCCTCAAATGAACCTTTCCTGGCCTTAAGAACTTGGGCCCAGTTTGGGAAGGTCTGTATGCAAAAGGAAAAAACTCGGGGATGGCACTTTCAAGCTAGCAACTATGGATGGGATCTCACTTCCGAGGGTGTGGATTAGCGAACATCTATAACGCTATTTCACTTAGAGAAATTTGTAAATAATGGGCTAGAGTATCGTAATAAGATAGAATTCTATCATATCCCATCCTTAATCAAATAAACATTCTACCAAGCTAGAAATTCTATCTCTCAATTTCTTAAGAGTTGTGACTTTACTAACTCAAATAATTCTGCATATGATTAATGCAGGTGCACAAGTACCTAGAGATAGGTGTTGATTAAACTTCCGTGGTCAATGATTGGGCCCATGGAGTCCCTCTTGATGTTCGAATATCGACTAACTCTTGCCTTTGGATTGAGGGTAAGGGTATAAACATATGCCAGACATAATATGATCGTTTGCACCCTAACTCTCATTCCTAGAGTAGGAGATGGAGTATAAACTTAAATCAGATGCGATATGAGCATCTGCACCCTAACTCTTGTTCTCGGAGTAGGAGCCGGAGTATCAACTTAAGCCTAATGAAACACGTTCATCCGTAAACTGACTCTTGCCTTCAGATTAGGGACAAGAGCACAAACTTAAAATCTAACGTGACACAACCATCTATATGCTAACTCTTACCCTCGGATGGAGTGTAAGAGTATAAATCAAAACAAGCATGATAGGACTGATTGCTCAATCGACTTTCATCCTCAAATTGGGGTTAGAAGTATAAGCGGAAGCATGCATGAAATATCTGTCTAACCTTAAGAATTTTCCTAGAGTATCCAGGGCTGAAGGTCCCTACTCAAAGTAAAGCGAGATCCAATTTTTAAGCCTTCTGTCAATGTTGGGACGTAAGCGTGATCAAATGCTAATGTCATGGGTGAGGGGACTATGATTCTAAGTAGTTAACTTCAACTTGCACTGGAAGTTTAGTGCGGTTGGGACTTACTATCCTGTAAAAGGATACTCAACCTACTATTTTAAGTAGTTTACCCTAAGGATTTCTTTACGTTCGCTAGAACAATTCGAGTCGGTAAATCACAAAATGAATTAAGAATTTAATCCAAAAATGATCACTGAAAGAAATAAATATCAAGTACATTGAATAGAATATGTACATAATAACTACTTAGACAAAATTTGAACAAAGATTTTACAAAACAAAAGGTCTTTGTTATAAAAATTAAACCAAGAAAGCTAAGTACAACCAGAAATAAAAAAGCAATAATGGGGGCCAAACCCATAGAAGGCCGTCTAACAAATAAAAGGAGTCTATCTATAGAGAAACAAAATAGCAACTATTTCTTCTTTGACTTCTTCTTCTTCTTCTTAGAACCAGGGAAGACTTCACTTGAGCTCTCTCACTGCCTCTTTACACCTCTTCCTTTACCACCTTAGCCTTTAGAGGGAGTGCTTTGTGAAGATCCAATAGGTACACTCTTGCCGCTATTGGACGGAGAAATGGAGGGTGGAATGCTTTGTGAAAATAATGTCAACGTACTTCGAGTACCCTAGGGCAGAGGAATATAAACTGGAGTGAAAATGGCTTGCCCGGGCGAAGCCATCTACATAGAGGAAGGAAAACTTCTATTTTCTCTTGTTTGATTTGATTGGCAAGGAGGATATCTGCCTTAAGTTTTTGCTCGAGCTCATGCATGGAGGGACCGAACAAGGACTGGGAGACCCCGGCAATAATAAAGATCTCATCAAGTTGAGTCCCATGATTCTCATTGTTTTATTCTTCCAATAAAGAGTCTATCCTGTGATCATCAAGGCTTGGGATCTCTTAACCGAGATGCTAGGAATTGTTGTCGAAGTCATGACAGTTACAGACTCTGTTTGATATTTATGGTCCCAGTTGAGAATCTTTGGGAGGAAGCGGACCAATTGCAGGTTGTCCTATAGCTAAAAAAATACAAAGAAGGAGATTAGTGACGCTAATCGATGACATGCCAACTCTTTGGAAACTAAGAGAAGTCAACAAGATACCTTCTTCAGTTTTAACTTCCGCGTTAGCTAGAGTGTTGACAGGAGTTTTCACGGGAATAAAGGAGTGAACAGTGGATTTTTAGAGCCACGACTTCTCTAGGTCTCAACCAGCATCGATAAAGCAATCAACGATGAAACTAGGAGTAACGTGAGTTCTGGGAGTTTGACCAGCTGCGGTATTATGATGTGCTGAGCCGGAACCTTCGCCTGATTCTTTTCGAGCAATTGCAACTAATTCCGAATGAATAAGATGCTAGTTAGAGTAAAGGATTTTGGGCTCATCTCCCTTAAAAATCTCTTTTTTTAGCTGCTATATTTCAAAATTATCACTATTAAGAAATTTTTTTCTTCCTTGACAACCTTTTCCCAGGCATGGGCAAGCATCAAAGGTTAATCTTTTCTAAATCACTCTAGATCCCGAAATTTGAGCACCATGGCATTGTACTGAGTTATCAGTGGCTAAAACTTCTTCATAGTCTACTCTTCTACTTGCTTCTTAGCCTATTTTACTAGAGCTTCAACTTCTCTCTTGATGAGAACATCGATGTATCCGACGTTTTCAAGCACATTGTCTCTCTCTCTCTCTTTCTCTATCCCGATGGCCACCTACTCATTGCATGCATCCTGAGCAATTTGCTACGCTTCATCTTTTTCCTTGGTCTCACATTCAAGCTTGGTTTTCAATTCAGCGGTGCTCCTCCTGGAAGCATCCCTTTGCATGACAAGCTCATGGTTTCGGTGGATTGCTTGCTCAACTTCATTCAGATGCTTGGATGTCTCAACTTCGAGTGATTTAATGGCCTTCTCGGCCTTCTTCTCTGCTTTGGCTTGGGATTTTCTTGAGTTCTCAATCTCAATATCAAGCTATGATTTCGTTACTCTCGTCTTCAATGAGTTTCTAGTTCTCTATCTCCTATAACCTTTCTCTTGAAAATTCTGAAATCTTTTCAGCTAGCTTATCCCATTCGTTGTATTGATTATGGACATCGATCGTGCAGTCGATGGTCCTTTGTTGGACTTCTGCAAGAATTCTCTTTAATTTTTGCAAGAATGTAACTCCATCAAAGCAAATGTTCGAAAATTCATTCTTAAGATTGGCCATCTGCCTCGTAGTATCTACCTACTTCTACACCATAGTGGCCGAAACAATAACGCTTCGTTTGCCTGACCTCTGATGAAAAGTATTGGAGCCACTCTTATAGTGTTTGTGCTCAGAAGACAGAGGCAGCTGGTGGAACTTGGAATATGATGAACGTATTTTCTACATTTTAAACTGTTTGTTTCATATATTTTTATTTTAATAAAGCGGTATTATACGGGTATTTTGTTATGGTTTTGCATATTATAGATTTCGAAGTGCAACGTTGAAATTAATCGACTGTGCCATCCAATGGTTCAGATGACACGCAAAAAAAGAGTGCAAAATTTTGAGTACCGAATAATTCGAAGAGAAAGTACATATCATTCATGAAGAAATGCATCTCACGTCACCAACATGTGCATTATTCATGCAAGAAATCAATTGCAAATATTGAAAATACACTTTCAAAGTTTAGCCTAAAAATCTCTCAAAGCAAGGCCACTTGTTAATCAAATAACAAAGCAAAGACCAATTCAAAGTGAGGTGGCCTTATTATTCTCCAAATATCAAGCACATGGACCTAAATAGTAGGATTATTTTTGGAGGCTGAAATCTTTAAATAGGGAGAGCAATGCAGATGGAAAATGATCTCTTACCCCATCACTCTTCTTCAAGTTTAATTTTAAATTCAGCAATGTTTTTATTTTCGAACAGAATACGTAGGATTATTGATTAGATTTAGCAATATCTTTATTCTTGTTCTTAGTTATTGCACTCTTTTTAGTTAGTTAATAAATATTTCAGTTGTTTGCTCTATTATTTCCTTTTCCGCAATTTCAATTTCTGTTCTGATTTTTACAATTTTATATTTTGGTTGCAATTTCGATTAGTTTTGGAATCGATTCGGAGTATATTATTTTTTTTATTTTCTGTTCAAATTCACCGTTGGATTCGTTTAACACGCCTAAGATTTAACTATGGATTTCAATTGTTTTAAAATACAATTCCCTGTGTTCGACCTGCATACTACATGCCTGCGCGCTTGCAGAATTAATTAAAATTTGTCATTTTCTAATCAATAGGAAAGTCACAACAGAATATCATTGTGACAGTCAGGCTATATATCCAGGCCTCTAGAAGGAGACGAATTGGATCTAGGTCGACGCTTAGAAGTGGAATCATGAGAAGAACAGTCCCTATCATAACTACTCTTGTCCGAGTCGTCTCTATTGCTACTGGAGCAATAACTTAAATCATAGTCTCGACCACTTCTTTCATGGTACAAGCTCGACCGAGGGCATTAGACATGATATGCCTTCTTTTCCATGGATTGGAATGAATGCTTTCTCTTATCTATCGAGCCTGCAAAGAAAATAGGAATGAGGTAGATCAAATGGGCAAGGATATAGATCAAGTACGAGTATCATATTGTGCATGTGTGTGTGTCTACTATTTTTCCCCTGACGGACCATGTACTATAGCTTTACTTATGGCAGTAACCTCTCTTGCGCCGGTTCGAATGATATCTTTCTCAAAGTGAATAGGAGAACCAATGTCAACGATGATGATGTTACTAAAGTCGAAAGAGCCAAACTCTAAGGGAATAGACCTTAAACCGACGAATATGCCCATGAAGGGTATAAATGGAGTCTTCTATGCACTTATGACTGGTGGAGATTGAGTGGAAATCCGCATCTTTGAAATTTTCACAATTAATCTCTTTTTAGGAGCAGGCGATGGGCCATCTATAGGTTTTTCAGTCTAAGATCCATAGCCCACTTCAATGTTACTTTGGCCGGCCTCACCACCCTCTCCAATAATTTTGCCTTGCTCGATGCCTTCGTGTTCTAGCTCTATATTTGCTTCGGCTCCGGTCCAGTACTTAGGGATGGAAGCCAATCAAGATCGACTTTATCTCCTATGGGCAAATTGTTATCATCATTATCGTCACCATCCTCAATGTCGACAACGGGAACTATGTGGGCGTTGTGGCCTTCCTTTAATAAACCAAGTCGACAACGGGAACTATGTGGGCGTTGTGGCCTTCCTTTAATAAACCACGGGAGAGAAGTTTCTCATTTTTCAGTAGAGTTCTTATATACCTTTCACGGGCTGAGACTGTCATGCGAGTATTTATGGTATCCGAAGTGATCTATCGTCGGGTGTCGCTAGAATATCTATATAACAGAGAAAGATAAATTAAGCATATAGACTATAAGGCAAATGCATGAATGGCATTTGAAATAAAACGTATGTCCGGATATCCATCAATGGGAAAACCCAAGTGGACAATGTATAAAGAACTATTCAGCCTTAAAATAACTTAGCTTGTTCCAAGCCTCAAAAGTGATTCTGCAACCCCTCATCGGCTCCAAGTAAATAAGAGACGGGTTTTCTTTTATGGATTTTAAAGCTATAAATGTATCAGATTTCTTTATCACATGACACTCGATTCAAATGCTCAGAGAAAACTAAATAAGTGCTAAGAAAAAAGCATAGCTATTTCGATGTAGCTATTTAGGAGCCAGTCTCATACAGTTTAGGACTCGACGGATGAATTGATTAAATAGCAGGACGCAACTCACCAGGCACATATATCTGTTGTAAGATATATATCCTACTGGAGAATCGTGAGCTCTATGGTCGTGAGACGGTGCCAGAACAACGTCAAATGGAATTCCAGGCTCACTGCATATCCTTTGAAGAGATCCTTCACAAATTTTGGAGATAATGGAATCGATAGGGTTATTCTATGTTACGGCATCCCGAAGAGTATAGGGCTTTGGATCTTTTTGAGGCCGAACTACCAGTTTAACTAGATTTTAAGGGATCTATTGCTCCAATTTTGGATTCTCTATGTTTTGTTAATCAATGTGTGGAATTTCTAGTTATTCCTTAATGGATATGAGTTTGCTGCACCTGTGAAGCTGTGGCTGAGCTTGACTCTATGTAAGATTCGATATATTCTGATGGTGAAGTACTTGTAGTCTAAGCAGCTAGATGTTTGGAATGTCTTTAGTCCATATCTATAAAAAAACATGACAGATAATCAACATTAGAATGTTAATTACAAGTCATACCCCTTATGCTAAAGTGGATCCTAATGCTTATCATGTAGTGCTACACAGTTTAGATTATTATTTAATTGTTTGTTTCAGTAAATTGATCTAAAAGTCTAGATGCAAATTAAAGTGACCATCATCGCTGACCATCCCAACAAGCTTAATGTCATTAGTCGCGCTTCAAAGATCTTCAAGCGGTTTTTGGCATGAATCCCCAAAGAAAGATTTGGTTGCAAAGCTTGGAGTAGGCAAAATTTGCCAAAGTATGGGAGTCTTACTTACCTCCACAATCAAGGCGAATTTCAACTTCCGCCTTCTTCCTTACTAATACTGATGTTGGGAAGTCATAAGTCATGATGCCATCAATGATTTGGAGATTTGAAAACTCTTTCATCGAGCTTTCTAAATGTTGAGAGGATGAATCTTCCTCGATGGAAGTGATAGTAAACTGAGACTCTTTAGCATTTTTTCTCCTACGGAATTTATATGCAAGCCTTTTTCTTCTTCTTGCTAGCATGTGAGGTTGCGCGTCTTATGACGATTTGACCACGGGCACATTTTCCGAGCCTGCATCAGCATTGCCAGGCTCGTTGATCTTGGCACCCCTAATTTCACCTTCTTCAACATTATCCGGAGTCCCCTTGACTAGGGGCTTGATAGGGTTATTGGTATCGTCTTCTTATTCTGAAGCATTTCTTGGTAACACAGTGCTTCCTGGAAGCCCAATGTTGCGACCTGCTTCAAACATCCCAAACAAAGATAACCATTTATCGGTTACAAGTAGTCTAATGTCCCTGACTCCAACCGGGGTGGCATGAATCACAAAAATTGACCTTGAGAATCTATTTCCCTCTGGACATGGATAGATGCTTGTAAATTTTCGAAACACTAATTGGTTTAGGATATGACTTGGATAAAGAATTTGAGAATAAAGCAAAAATGCCATTACATCCTTCCAGCCATCGCCTCACGAAGCTAGAAGGACATCAGATACAGAACCATTCATGTTTGAAGAGGTTGAGAGTTTATTCCAAGCATCTATTAAGATTTGATAGTTCAGCGAATGCTTGAGGAAAATATTGGAGAGCCTTCCTATCCATCATTTAAAGTTGTGAATAAACCGTATATCCTTAGGAGATGGCGGGCAAAATAGAATGTTCGTGAATTGCAGGAAAGTGCCATAAGGAAAGGCATAGCTGTTCGGTTGTAGTTGAGTGGGAGCTATTATGAGATATTTTAGCATCTCCCGAATAAAATAATTAAAGGGCGAACACACTAGTAGGCCTATCAACGGATACTTTCAGATGCAGATAGTGCCATATCTACATCCACATCCGAAATGATTTTTGGATAACGGATATCCGCATCTAAGGATACGAACGGATATCGGATAATTATCCTATCTACTAACGAATGATAAATCAAGAAATATAAATATAAATCTTAAGTTTAACATACATTTTTCAATCTAATTGATTATAAAAGTGTTAAATATAAACAAATATGGCGATAATAAATAGCATTCAGCAGTTAATAAGCAATAAATGCATATAGTATAAACTACTAACTTAGTAAAACAATAAACTAATATCTTTCATTATACTAAAATACACATAATTTATACTATAATCTTGACAAAGACTGGACGGATAATTTTTGGATGCGGATGTCTTCGTATCCGCATTCGTTTTTCCGGATATCAGATATTATCCGCCTTTTGGATACGGATGGGGATGGATTTTGGATTTTTCGGGTATCCATTGACAGCCCTACACACCAGGCCCAGCATATGAACTTATTGCATGCTGTATACCCCTTAGGGGGAAAATGAGTCCTACCGTTCTCGAAAGGAATGAGAACGTCTTTGAACAAAATACCAGGTCTAGAAAAAAAGTCTGCAAAAAGCAACCTCGCCAATTCAGGAGGCTTGGGAATCTGTTGGGTCATCAAAAAAATAGCACCTTCTATAGCATCGGTGGAAAGACTTATACGTCCATCGGGAGGATGGGACCGTTGGTGAAAAGGTTGGTTGACTGGTCAAAAACCTTCGGTTGTTCGGTTTGGCGATCAAGGGAAAGTCTGTCATATATAGTTGGAAAACTTCACTCAGCTCTAGGATTTCTGTGTTGTGAAGTTGGACCAGAAGACATTGCAGCTAGACGCTTTGGATGTCTAGGGTCCATATCAACTAAACTCAATAGATAATCGAGATTATAAAAGTTTACCTGTCCCTCTATGCTAAGTGTAAGCTAGTGTGGTGTAGCGTCGTGTAGTGCAGTGATAAGCAGCTCGAAACAAAAATGCAAAAGTAAATGAAGAGACTTTGGATTCCAACTAGAGTGACCGTCATCGCTGACCATCTCAAATGTCGAATAGATTGATCAATTGCGTATACTTTGGGATTGATCATTGGCATATCGAAGTGTGAAACTCGTTATTAAAGTCCATATGTTAAGTTTTAGTTCATGTTCTAAGTCCTAGGAATTTGGTCGTTCAGTTTCGAGTTCAATAGTGGATATGCAAGTCCTATTGTTCATCGTCGTCATATATTCATGTTTATTAGGATGGGACTGGTTTTGTTTGTTCAAACAAGTGAATATTGATAAGTTTTCAAGTTCAATTCAAAGCCTAGAATTGGCTAAGTACAAATAGCCGATCCCTAGAATCTGCTAGGTATTAGTAGGTGATCACTACATATGCCGATCCTTATTCCAAAGCGAGATACTGATCCCTCTCTCCAAATTATCCATGCCAATCCTTTTCCATGGTGGCAGCTGATCCCTCCATCTAAACCACACTAACGAAAACAACTGATCCCTTCCCTTCACCATACCATCGAACCCTTTATGCAAGCCAAAAATTACCAACCCCTCAATGAGAGCCAAAAACAACCTATCCCGCTCCTTCCATACTTTTGTGATATTCCTCAAGCCTTTTGACTGATCCCTACAGCCAACGCGCCTTTCTTCCTCCTTCTTCATCGCAGCGAACTCCATTTTCCAATGTAATAGAACCCATCGTCTTATCGTAAAACCAAAAGTCAAAGATGATAAAACCTACCTAAATATATAGAAGATGAGCTGTATAAGAAGAAGCATTGAATTACAATTCAAATGGAAGGCGAATTGATGTTCTAAAGCAAAATAGGAAGGTGAGATTATATATGAAGGTGATATTTAATTCAAAAGGAAGGGGTCAGGTTTTCTTTCAAGACAAGGGAGGGTTTGGGACCAAAGTTAAAGGAAGAATGAAGATGAAAGTAAATAGGGAAGAGATGAATAAGTAAAGGTTGAGGGGGAGGAGTTCTAGCTTATATATCGGGACAAGCGTTCAGCCCGTATCTTTGAGGTTAACACAAAATAGGGAAGAATCGGCTAGGAAAATACCGACTTTATAAGCATATAAAAAAGTAGGTGGGATTGGCTAAAAGAAGGCCGATCCATATACGTATACGTATACGTATACATATACATATACCTATACGTAATATATATATATATATATATGACTAAGCGAAGGAGGGAGGGATCGGTAGGAGAATGGCGACCCCTACATGTGTAAAAAATAGAGAAAAGAAAGGATCAGCTATGGGCACTATTAACTCACCTTTTGGCAAGGCAACATACAAGCAGATTTAACCCAATCAACCGCATAAGACATAGCGTAGTCAACGAACAAACAACACGAAATACTTAGAGTATAGATTTTGTAGGAAATGGGATGCTTGGAGTCTACTTCGAGTCACCTTCATGTTTGCTTCGTGTTTTCAGGTACCTTGCTTTGGGTCAAAGGAGTGTTCGCTTTAGGTCTTTGAGGAGCAAGTTACTTCGAGTCATCAAACAACTTACTTCGAGTCGTGTAACGACCCGCCTTTTCGGACAGTTTAAACCGACGATCAAATACACATTCCGATTCCAAACCATTCAAAAGGGCAGATGGTTATTGGGGTAAATAAGAAAAGAAAAGAAAGAGAAATAAAGGAAAAGAAACAACACAGAATCTCGCAGCGGAACGATAAAATATAATAGTCAAATAAACAGTTCATGAAGCTGTTTACTATACTTTGACAATTATTTATACAACATTTATCAGAGTTATACATATACAACAGAACAATTAAAATAATGCAGCAGATAGCATGATGCAAGGGTAATAATAGTAATAGTATACCAAATCTTCATCTTCATCCTTCAGAATAGATCTTCAAAAATATGAAAAACTCAGGACTGACCCGAGCATAATGAAAAGACAAAACACTCGAGTCAGGACTAAAATATCCTTATGAAAGTTAAATCAATCGTAAATAAATACGAGTGTAACGGCGTCAGAGATGTTTACGGGGTTTGACATCTCATATCCAGTGTCAACGTGCGTGCAATAACTCAAGAGATGTTACGGGATTTTCCATCTCTTAAGGATCCGTTAAACTATCTACTAGGTAGTAATGTACGCTAAGTAGATAATACCTATCAGTAATATAAAGTATCAAAATAGCGTTAAGGCGTTGCCATAATCCCCCTTAACACGTTTTTATAATGCCATAGTCTATACAGCACCGTAAGCCCCACCGTAAACTGGTGGTTATCAGAGGGTACCCCATAGGTATAACACAAAACAAAACGTAGTGGTCGCGAATAGGATAATCAGTATGACAAGGTACATGAGGCGATACCAACTAGGATACTAGTAGTTGCGTGATCCGGACTGATGTTGAGCATAACCAACAGCTACCCCAACACCGCGAAACAACACTCCCAAATCAAGGGGTGCACCCATATCGAATCACAAATGTAATAGATATGGTATAGAAGAAGTGTGTCCGCTAGAGATGGCGAACCTCAATGGCCCGGCGCGGCTCCTGTTTTAGTCATGTCAGGGGTCATCCAATATCGTTCTCTTTCTTCAGTCAACGCGTTCACCAAACCATCCACTTCATTCTGGATCAACACTCCACGTATAATAGTTATTAAAGTGGTTTTCGGTATCGACACAGAGTATGTCCATATCCGATCCCGGTCTCTTTAATAACTACGTATTATTACACCGGAGGCTCCTTTACATTTCAAATCGATTCATAGTTGATATCAAAAATATTATATTCGCTTCAAAATCAAGTCCATTTCAAATATCATCGTATCTATTCAAAATGTAAGGTTCCGTTTCAAAAACATTTTTCTCCTCAATATCTCATTTTGATTTCCAAATCATTTCGAATTTCAATTTAGGTTGCAACTTCATTTAACCCAATTCGTATTTACATTCGGGATTTAAACATAAAAATTTCACCTTATTGACCAGCCCATTTAAATTATAACTTCCCAATTCAAATCATTTCAATTTCCAATCTACCGATTCAATTTCGATTTCAATTCAAATCAATGTCAACTTTGACTTCAAATTAATTCAATTTGACATTCACCTTCAATTAATTCAATTTCAATTTATATCGATTCGGAGCTTGATTTTCAAAATATCAATTTATAACACATAACAAAATTATCCTTCAATATTCAAATTTAAATCCAAATTTCAAATATGATTCAATTTCAAGCTCAATTTCAAAATATCATTTTTATGTCACTTTTACTTAGTAATACTCAAAGCTCGAATGTTCAATCTTTAAAACAAATAAATTTTCGAAATTCAATCATATCCCGATTTTTAATCTCAAAGTCTCAACTTAAATTATTTAACAATTTCCTTTAACCAAAATTTATTTCAACATTCCAAACTCAATTTTTCGATAAATTCGATTTCTATAAATTGATTTCTATTTATAACTTTTAAATCAAAACATTTAAATAAATTTCAAATCGACGATTTTAAAAATTATTAATTTAGCCAATCCGGTGTCCGTAATTTTCTATCCTATGGCCAAGTGATCAGTTATTTCAATTAAATGTCAGGGATGAATATATATCACTTAAATCAAATCATAGTGTCATATGTATGCATAACAGGATATATATAAGCAAATAAACATCTAAACATTTAAATATCAACCAATAGCATCCATTGAAATAAATCATCCAATAGACAATACAATTCACGGCAATTTCATAGTTATCAATATCAGGTAATTTAATCGCAATTCAATTTTTAATTTCAATTTGATTGTGAATTAAATTTTCAACGGTGAACTCAAATGACAATTAAATTTTATCAAACAACGACAAATAAAATTCATAACACTTCATAATGTCGAATTTAACTAGCATAAAGATATTCAGTACGTTGTGAGCGTTATAAAACACTCACCTTGATTTCAATGTAGTTCCAGCGTTTTATTTCGAATAAAATTAAACGAGCGTTTAATTTTACCCGAAATTTTCACTAGCTTCAAACAATTCCAATCCAGCTCCATAACGTAGTGCTCGTCAATACGAACCCAACGCACTTCGTTTCATCCCAAAACGGACCTCGCATCAACAAGTTATGATATTTAGAAGTTAATACGAATTTAAATATAAATTTTTACACTTTATTTTTAATTTAAAACCCTATCTCACATCATAGCCGTTGATTTCCATCCCCCATCCATCAGGCCGCACGCACGCTTCCTCCATCTCCAGTTTTAGAATGCGTACGCGAACCCATCTTGCCTCCAAAACCCTAAATGACGCACCCACTCCGAGCCACCTGGAGACGATCAGCTAGCGCCATTCGAAAGCCCCTCGACAAAGCTAATCTCGGCTGCAATATGGTGGAACTCGGCCTCCCCTATGGCGCGGAAAACGAGGGCGAACGGCCGGCCTTCTTGAGCCAATTGCCGTTGATTCGCCTCACCAAATTCGATCATCACCGTTGATCTTCAAGATCTCAATGCCCTCTTCACCTTTGTAGTTGATGACTTTGCGTAAATGTCGACGGATTGGAGGGAAATTGGAGGAGAAGGGGACGAATTTCTGGTCGTTGGTCCTGTTAGTGGCGGTTACGAATAGAAAACCCTAGGGTTTTCTTTCTGGTTTGCAAATGAGAATTAGGCAGGTGCTTTTATAGAAAATAACGAACACTATTCATCCCGGAATTTCCGAACTCCAAATCTCGCGCGGTGACCGACATTTCTAAGGTTTACCCCACATTCCGGACATAATGGAATAGGTTTCAGAAGCTAATTCGATCATCTGTGCGAGTTACGGTAATAAACGATCAATTTTAAATTAAACCGATTAAACGATTTTCTAGGCGTTTTGGCTTGCCCCGGACAAACGGTAAATCCGATTGACACGAAATTTGAAGTCTTACAATAATATCACGTTACGGATCCGATGAAACTGGTTTCGTCGAAGTCCGAGACTGTTTGAAAAGTGGCTATTTTAACTCGTCAATTAAATATTAAAATATTCAATTTTCACAAATTTACTTTAAATTCAATTTTAAAAGTTCTACAACATCATTCTAACTTTAATATGATAAACTAAAATTTTACAAATCATTTTTAATCTTATTAAACCCGTTATTCAATTATTCAATAAATTCCAAATATTAAATTCTTATTAACTCTATTATAATCCCGATATAACTTACATTCACTTTGGAAACCAATTTGAATCATATTAAATCAAATTTCAATTATTCACTCTATTTTCATATATTAAATTTCAATATCAAATTAATCATATCAAATTCGGAATTTAATTATTCAAACATTTGTAATATTAAATTTAAACAAATTTGATTATTCTTAAATCACTATCTTTTGAAATATTCAAAACGAACTTATAAAATTTAACAAATTCAAATTATAGAACAACCATTTTCATTAAAACAGTTATTCAATTCCCGCTATTCAATTATTCAATAAATTCCAAATACTAAATTTAAACAATTTAATTGTTCAATATTTGACGAATTTCAATATTGGATTTTTAAATAAAATTCATTATCAGTCGATTTACTATATTACATCAAATGAATTCCACATTATTATTTAACTACATTTAGAGATAATGCACTCAACTAATATATAAACTTTCATTTCAATTGCAATTGGTTCACAAATTCAATTTGACTAACTAGATGAATAGGTAACTTAAATAATTATCACCGTTAACTTTTAATTACTTATAAGTTTATTATTTACAAACAAGTGTCACAATTACCTATACAATACAAATTCATTCAATTACCTTTGGCTACATATTATGATAATTGATTTGGGATTCCATTCAATTCATAAATAATTAACTTAGATAAAATTTATTGCATTTCATTCTAGTTATTATTACCATACATAAATTTCCATTTTTTTTCTAACCTTAAATCACGAAATCTTATCAAATTAGCTATTTTAATTATCGAAAATTTACGGGTCGTTACACTCTCCCCCACTCAAAACTTTTCGTCCCCGAAAAGGAAAAAGAAGGGAAAAGGAACTAAGTATAGAATTCAACATTAGATATATTTTATTCAAAGTTACCAACTTATAAAACAATGAAATTCCATTTATAAAGTCATAACTACGCTTTCACTAAGTTACTCCGAACGGCTTTCTAACTTTAAAAGTTAGTTATCAAAACAAGTTATAAAATTTTAAAACTTGAAAATTTTCTAACACCCGGATTTACGGAAAATTTCGGCAGAGTCTCCTTTGCGCGGCTCGATCGGAAAAAAAATGACAGTATATATATCACAAATATACATCTCATCAAGTGATGAGGCATCCCGCAGGGAAAAAGTGTAAAAGTACGGTATGTAATCCGAGATATGTACCTTATATATTATTAGCGAGCATATACGGCTAATATAGCGCGAAAGCGAGCTCCAAATGCGAAGCAAGCGCAATCCGCACCTACTAAACACTCAACAAACTATGAGAAACATGCATATATGAAAATAATATCAATATACACAATATAGCAACATAACAACTACATGTGCCAACATAGCAAATGCAACAAAAGCAACAAATGCAACCATCAATCAACTATCATCCAACGAATCCATAACCAATCAATATAAATTCACTTCTCATTAATATTTATTGACTTGGGTTTCAATTTTAATCACAGTTGATTCATTAACGTTGGATTTTACTAACATTCATTCTCAATTCAATTAGTTAACATTCACTAATTTATGTTTACATTAGTTCACTTCCAATTTGAATCAAATTAAATTCATTTAACTTCCAATTTGATTTCAATGATTTATAGCTTCCAATTTCATTAACACTTAATGAATTATATACAATCAACTAACAATCATATAACAACCACATCATACCCAACATAACCAAATTATTAATTTTACATTCAATTTGGTTTATCTCTTTCAATTCCAATTGATTCTTAGCCATACCAAATTCTTTTGTTTACATTTACTTCATATTCAGTTTCAATTAATAACCAATTTATTTGCGGAATATTTTATTAATGCGGAACATTTTATTAATCATCACTTTAATTTATAGTCATTCCATAAAAGTCTAACTTCTTATATACGACTTTTCTTAGTTTATAGTTATCTCAAAAGTTGCAAATTTATCTTCACATATTTGGCATCTTAAATTTCCAATATTAACTTTAATTAAGTCCGTATGCCGTACATATATCATCCGTGAGCAATATCAATCTAATCGCTTATTCGATCACACAATTTCACTTCCAAACTAGTATCGTTCACACGACTCTCTAGTGCGGACTCAGATTTGGTTCCTTCATTGGAAACTGTTACTCTCCTTGCATAGCCATATACTATGATAGAGAATTCCAGAATCAAATTAAAAATCCATATCCAGGGTTCGTCGTCGAAAATCGATTGAAAAATCCTAACTTGGATCGATATAAATCATCTCGAAATTTTGTGCTCGAATTTGGATAATATACGTACAATCTCACGTATTACCTTCCAATAGATTTCTATCCGATTTATCTATACTAAATTATTTTATTGGCTTCTATTTTTTTCACTTAATTACTCACAATCCATTATTCAGTTAGTATATTCATTTCTTTACATAGCATATTCTTCAACATTATCTTTTCTTAAACATCATATCATAGAATTTTGCCTACTCAAGTTCATTTTAAACATTCTATATAATTTAATTAAATTCAATTTCATTTTCCAATTGATTCTTAGCTATAAGAAATTCCTTTGTTTACATTTATTGCATTTTCATAATTTCAGTTAATAACGAATTCATTTGTGAAACATTTTATTAACCGGCACTTTAGTTTATTAATCATCCTATAAAAGTCTAACCTCTCCTAAATGACTTTTCTTAGTTTACAGTTATCTTAAAGGTTACAAATTCAAAAAAAAATTCTATAACCAATTTACAAAGATATAATACGATTCATTTATCTTCTTTCTTAAGTTCACTTACTTGTTCCATTTATCCATTCATCATTTCCTGTTATATTTAAGTATTTATAATTTTTTTATCACAACCAAATTTCCATTTATATACATTTTAATTCCTTTTGAGTTTTCCTTACTTATATACTTCAATTATTTTCAGGTTCTGTTTATTTGTACAATATCTCATTACATATCCAAAACATCATTTCAACTTCTTAATATTTGGTAAGTCATATTATATGTTATTAGAATGCAAATTTGGTATTATACAAATTTATAGAATTTCATTTTACTTAATTAGAATGTTCACAAATTTAATTTATTTAAATCTTCTTTACCTTTCAACTTCAAAGGTACACTATAACTCTAAAGTTTTCCCAAAACATAAGCTTAGATATCTTAATCCTCTTATTTTATAAATTTTGGTTATTCACATTTCATTCAAATAATTTGAAATTTTCTAATTAACATAACTTAGAATTTTAAATGCCCGGTTCTTTTCAAATCGTTTGAAATAAACATATATACTTATATCTTTTTTTATATATCAAATCATACCTTTGGAGTTTAAACCAAAACCCATTTACCCAAAATAATTTTGAAGAAAAGCAAAGCTTCTTAGAAGTCTCTCCCCACTTTGAGACTCGAAAATGAACGTCGATGATGTTGCCCAGTCATCACCGAAATTATTTTCCAGCGACATAAGAGAGGAGTACTGAATTAATTCCTTCCTTTAAAAATCCTTTCAAAGTATTTCCATAAATATTTTCCAACTAATATCACAATATAATTTCTGCAAAGCTTTGAGAGCCATTGTCAAAACCTCCGGGTCTTAAATTCAATATTTTCCAATTTAAATCTATTTTAATTTATAAGTCACCTTTATAAAATATTCTTATAAGAATTTCTTTCTTAAAACATTCCATAAGTTGTTTTATTACTGTTCATTTTGTAATTCACCTTATTTATTAAATTACAATATCCAATTAATGATAATAACCAATATATCATTTGTAACAACCAGGTAAGCTAGATAAGTCACAATAATTTCTGAAATTTTCTTTATATTCAAATATAATTAGAGCAAAATTATTTCATTTACCCAATTTCAAAACAATACTATGTCGAATTGTTCTTTTTAAGTGTTTAGAGATCCCTATCAATGACGTTAATTACTCGTATTGACCAGAATCCATAAGCCACTCAACAAATCAACCGACACAATATAAAACATTTTGTATCACTAACAAATACGCTCTCTCATATATATACACTTAGCGACTCATCATAGGGTATTACTACCCTATTTATAAAGAGTCAGACCCCACAAAGCTAAGGTTATCGCTAAACCAAAGCTCTGATACCAACTGTAACGACCCGCCTTTTTGGACAGTTTAAACCAACGATCAAATACACATGCCGATTCCAAACCATTCAAAAGGGCAGATGGTTATTGGGGTAAATAAGAAAAGAAAAGAAAGAGAAATAAAGGAAAAGAAACAACACAGAATCTCGCAGCGGAACGATAAAATATAATAGTCAAATAAACAGTTCACGAAGCTGTTTACTATACTTTGACAATTATTTATACAACATTTATCAGAGTTATACATATACAACAGAACAATTAAAATAATGCAGCAGATAGCATGATGCAAGGGTAATAATAGTAATAGTATACCAAATCTTTGTCTTCATCCTCCAGAATAGATCTTCAAAAATATGAAAAACTCAGGACTGACCCGAGCGTAATGAAAAGACAAAACACTCGAGTGAGGACTAAAATATCCTTATGAAAGTTAAATCAATCGTAAATAAATATGAGTGTAACGGCGTCAGAGATGTTTACGGAGTTTGACATTTCATATCCAGTGTCAACGTGCATGCAATAACTCAAGAGATGTTACGGGATTTTCCATCTCTCAAGGATCCGTTAAACTATCTACTAGGTAGTAATGTACGCTAAGTAGATAATGCCTATCAGTAATATAAAGTATCAAAATAGCGTTAAGGCGTTACCATAATCCCCCTTAACACGTTTTTATAATGCCATAGTCTATACAGCACCGTAAGCCTCACCGTAAACTGGTGGTTATCAGAGGGTACCCCATAGGTATAACACAAAACAAAACGTAGTGGTCGCGAATAGGATAATCAGTATGACAAGGTACATGAGGCGATACCAACTAGGATACTAGTAGTTGCGTGATCCGGACTAATGTTGAGCATAGCCAGCAGCTACAAACTCTTCAAAGTGCACATAGACTACAACGCCGAACCACTATAAACCTTGTCTTTTTACTACATTCCTTTTAAATTTTGAGTGTTCTTCATATTTATATCATCTACATTTTGTCTATCTGCGATCTGAGATTGTGAATTGGTGCTTTCATCTGCAATTGGGTGTTTGTGACCAACTTTGGCGCAAACATTTTGGTCCTTTCATTGGAAAGGCAAACATTCAGGAATTCTGAAGCTTGGATTTTGGATTTGAAGGCTTAGGAACTTGGATCTGTATAGCTATGACGAAGCAATCAATAAGGAGAAAAAGATCAGAAATGAGTCAACATGAAGGAAGTTAGGAGGCTTCTTCAAGAGCTAATCAGACTTTATTTTTCATCACCAGAGACGAAATGTAGATGTTGATGGAGGCTATGCAGGAAGGAATGCTGAAAAGGCAGGAGGAAATGATGCAGAACTTACTCCGGTAGATTGGACATGCTAGAGCATATAATTGACAGAACGAAGCAATTGGAACAAGGGGAATCCAAAACCAAAGTCAGGGACATAGAGCAACCAAGATTCAGGATAGAGTGGGACTATCAGGAACTTCCCCTGAGCTAGGGGTCATGCCCCGGATCATGTTGGCCCAATCCCAAACAGGATACCTGGTAGTACCACGCAATTTGGCATTGATAGAGCAGTGGATGCTCATCCAGAGGAGAAAATTTCAAGATTACCTCTAGAACTGGTAGGGTAGGTCAGAGGTACCAGACAAGGACCGTAACTTGATGACAGTGACAGATTGACAGAGATGGTCAGACGAGCTATGAAAGGATGGTTAGTGAATAGAGATCTAGAAGATGTAAACATGAGCCCCTTTGTACCCACAATTAGGTAGGCCAGGAACCCACTTGAATTCAAGTTATGTAACGATCGCGGTTTTTCGTTGCCGAAAAACCGAATAGTTATGGGTTTAAGAAAAAGGAAAAGACAGAAGAAGAAGAGAGAAAAAGATAGAAAAGATAGAGAAGAGAGAGGAAGATAAGAAAATAGAGAGAAATAGAAAATAGAAAACATAGAAAATAGAGAAAGAAAATGGAAAATAGAACGGAACAGAAAACAACAGAACAACATCAGAATTTCAAAATTCGTAGCGGAACAACATATAATAGATAAATGAATAATCTTTAAACAAAGAACTATATCAGTTATTACATTACATTTCATTACATCATATCATCAGAGTGTACAACATCAACAACATCAAATAGTGCAGCGGAAAAAGAAATACTATATAAACTAGTAATACGTCATGTCATCCAGCTTGCTTCCAGCAATTCCAGAATATCCAGAATATCCTGATAGACCTAACTCTTAACTGCCCGTGTGGAAATTGGTGGGCACCCAGAGTTTAGGAGGGAAAATAATAAACTCCGAGTCAGTCATGTGACTGGTGTGAGAACTCAAAACAGTTTATTTATCTTTGAAAACAAAATAGAGGAATATTTTTAAAGTCAATTCGCAATGCTTTTAAAAATGAGACTACCATAAGGCCTCCCGCACACACACACAATGCAAACGCAGAATCGGAGGAGATTTCTCCTTATGATAGCCAAATATGCTTGATACGCATTAAAAAGAACATTTGATATTATTACTAGTGCATAGTGTAGAGAAAAATTCATTTCGAAAGTAGAATATAAATCTTAGCCAACATAGACATTCCGAACTATGCCTACTATCCAAACAGTAGGGCGCCACCATAAGTGAATGATAGGTTCTACAACTAATACCGTACAAGTCTCGTATTGTTTCTTTGGATTTCCAACGAATGATCAGGCCAAGGAACTTCCCATTGCCACATGAGAATGCCTCTGGATGGACATCCCCGAGAACCAAACCGGATCTCTACCAACACATGGCCGGGTTACCCCTAACTGAGTAACAACTGACCGAATATGCCATCCCCCGGTCCTTTGGGACCTTTTCACCGAGCGCTCGTAATCAATTCACACAATCATAACAAAGTGTTTTCAACATGAGTAAGTATCTGGGCTCCATACCATGATACCACCCTTTTCCAGAAGGAAATGCACACATCCTAAAGGGCGCTACCCCTCATAACCTTGCCGCATCTTTCCTGTTTTGACCATTCACGGGGTGTGAGGCTCGACGAAGTCACGTCCACAAAAACATACTTTATTCAAAAGCCATGCTTTGGGTCAACAAATGATCATAGAAATGATCACCAGGATAGACGATCAAATAAACGATCCTATCACAAAAAATCAACACAATGATCATTTCACAGCAACACTCAGCATGTCACATTACCAAATTGGGAATATATCGCTGATAACATTCAACTACATAACCTCTGAGCTCGTACGTCTCAGAGAAGGGTGTTAAGCTAAAAGAATAAATTCTCCGCCACCAACAGAAATATATTTGAAAGAAACCGGCTTTATATCTCAACTTGTAATGTCAGACATACAATCCATACAAGTCTGTTCCGGGCTCGAACAAAACCGAAGGCACTTACAAAGAAGTCCTTGCAATCCGGATATTCACAATCCTGATCGGATTTCCCATCACTTAGGGAGTCTCTATATCGTTGCAACTCAGTGCAGAGACAATCGACAGGTCATCCTATCGCTCTCGCAAATACCGGGTCTTCAACACCGATCTTCAATGCTATTCACAACGACGTATCGCATATTCGGAATGGGTTATACGACCCCATGGTCCTTTCCCGGTTAACCCGAATAGTGAGCGCTTATTCAAAAATAAGTGTGGCATTCAAATTCAAACAAATCACATCAATTACCCATTCAAAGGGAAATATTGATAGTCGGTTATTGAACTATCAATGGATATGCACAACATTACCAGGTTCCAAATAAATTTCCAAATTATTCACTTTCCAAAAATATCTTTACAAGATATAAAATTCAATATCTCAAAAATAAATCAATATTTATTTTTAACAAATTCCACTTTCTTTTATAAATTCCATAGTGAATTTATATTTCAAAATATCTATGAATATACGATTTCAATTATTCATTTCAATTTATCTTCAAAAAGATAAATTCTCAAAGTATTCACTTTATATTGGAAAACATTTCCATACTTATTTAATAAGTAATTCACAAATTTTATTTATTTTCAACACTTAGAAAATATTCAATATACTTAAATCGAGATTAAGTATATATTTCATTCTTTAAGGAAATCATTCTCTTAAACAAATTTATTTGGGCCAAAACGAATGTTGCGTAAAACATTGTTACGACAACCCAAAATCACTAGTATAGGGATTCGAAATTAAAATAGATATATAAATCCCAATACTATACAAAACATTTCCTTTCGGAAATCATTTATTATAACAACAGTGTTATAATCCACCATTTCCTTTTATTTCTCGAAAACGTCTATTTCAACAATAAATGTTGAAATCTATGGTTTCGAATCTTAACATATTTAAAACATCGTTAGATCGTTTTAATTCAATTTAAACATCTCATTCAAAACAATTTTCTTTAACATATTATTCACTATTCAAAAACGTGAATATACTACGTTAACCAATTTCATCATTTCTATACATTTTATTTTAAAGTCTTATTCACAGTCAAAAATGTGAATATAACTCCATTAATAGGTTTCAACAATTTACTTATCAAAATAAGTCATTTGCGAATTTATAAAACAACGTTTATAAATTCCATTATTAACCTATTCAATTCATAACTCAATTATAAACCAAAAGTTTATATTATAAGTAAAATACTTATAATTTATTTGTTTGCACCATCGTTCCTTTGAATTTCATAATTATAAATCTTATAACTTATAAGATTCAATTATTTATCCAAAACCATTCTTTTAATAACTTTATAAATTTTATAAACCTACTGCTTATAAAATTCCATTTATAACTTCACCGTTTATAATTCTATGAATTCCATTCACTTATGCAATCCATTTTCACTTCATTCAAACACTTATAAAAACTCGTTTTATAAATCAAATGTTTTAATCTATAAATATCAATTTATAAATCTCTTATATAAATCAATTTATACTATTATTTTAAAACATCTTTAATCTCCTTTAAAAACTTCATCATTTTGATTTATAAAATAATCAAATTTTATAAACCCTTTATTTAAACTTTTCACAATAAATTCTAAAATCCCGATTAAACTATTTTATAAAATCATTAGCATCATATTCTCAAAAATCAATTTTTAACTATTTTTCTCAAAAATCATAATTTTTATAACATTAAAAATTATAACGTTTATTTATTTAAAATAGATCAAATTCCAAACATATAGTATATTTTCAAAAATCACTTTATAAATCATTTTAAAATTCCAAAACTTGGTCCAATGATGCTACATACCAAATAGTCAATCACGACAACAACGACATCATATATCGATATGATAGTCAATCAAATATCAAAATATCTGAAATCAAATAAATACTGTTGAGGAATCCAGTTGGATCCCTCCAACCTGTTTTCCTGCATTCACAAACATTAGCACAATACCAATTTCGCTCCAGTACGAAAATATCGCGGTATATGGGATTTAATAATATTATCCGCTTAATAGACGGCGCAATAGGGTCTCATCCGCTAAACAAAAAATGCGGGAAATCAACAACTCCAATATATACATATGCCAATATATATATATTGCTATTATATATAATACCAATTTCACTGTTTATGAAATATTCGCGGTATATGTTTTTAATAAATAACATCCGCTTACTAACGGCGCATAATGTCTATTTTAACAATCAATAGATATCAATCATCATTCAAACATGCATTCAAATATTTTAAATCTAACTATTTAAAATTAAAATCGAAACTGATTCGATTGAGTGAGAAGTTCTCACCATGATTTTATTTCCGTTTTAGCGATTTATTTCGAATAAAATTAAACGGACGTTTAATTTTACACGAAATTTTCACTAACTCCAAACGACTCCAATCCAACTCCATCACATAGTGCTCGTCCATACGATTCCAACGCAACTGGTTTCGCGCGTTTTCGACCTCGTATGAAAAAGTTATGGATTTTACTAGTTTATACGAATTTTTATAACTAAATTTACAACTTAAATATATAATTTCAACCTAATCAAGCCATAGCCGTATGATCCAACTTCATGAAATCTCGGCCGCACCCCCACTCTCCCTCTCCCTCACGTTTATCCCCTCCAGTACTCATGTTTAGCCGCCGAACCCATTTAGATAATTAGGGTTTAAATTCGAGCAATCTCCTTCCATCTCCACACCGATCAAACACCTCCACTTCAAAGCCCCGCACGCAAGCTACCACCACCAAGAAGAGCACGAAGCTCGGCTGCCTCTGGGGCCTTAAAATGCATGCGCAAACCCCCTAGGACGCGGCCCTCTTGCTGTCAATCCATCGCACCAAATCCAATCACAACCGTTGAAACCCAAGATCTCACCATCCTCTACGAGTTTCTAGTTGGAAGTTTGTGAAATTATTGAGTAGATTGGAAGATAAATGAGGAAGAAAGATTGAAGTTTCTGGCCGTCCATGGGTGAGGGTGGCGGCTAGGTTTTAGATTAGGGTTAGGTTTTATTTTTTCTAATAGAGTTTTGAACGACACTATTCATCCCGGAAATTCCAAACTCCGATTTACGCGTCGTAACCAGCGTTTCTAGGGTTTACCCCGCGTTCCGGACACAATGGAACAGGTTTCGAAAGCTAATTCGGACATCTGTGCGAGTTATGGCTATAAACGTTCAATTTGAATTAAACCGATTTAAACGATTTTCTAGGCGTTTTAATTCGTACCGGACAAACGGTAAATCCAATTGACTTGAAATTTGAAACCTTACAATAATATCACATTACGGATCCGATGAAACTGGTTTCGTCGAAATCCGAGACTTTTTGAAAAATGGCTATTTTAACTCGCCAAATTTAAATTAAAAATAATTCGATGCGTTTCGAGCTGCCACGATCAAACGATAACTCCGATTGACACGAAAATTGAAATCCAATAATAACTAACTATTACGGATCCAATGAAACTGGTTTCGTTCAATTCTGAGACTGTTCAAAAATTGGCTATTTTCACTAGTCGATTTTAATATTAAAATATTCAATTTTCACAAATTAACTTTTAATTCGATTTTAAAAGTTCTAAAATATCATTCTAACTCCAACATGATAAAATAAAATTTTACAAATCATTTTCAATCATATTTAACCCAATTTTCAATTATTTCCATAATTTAACATATTGAATTATCGATTTAATTATTCAATTAAATCCAATAATTCAAATAAAAATTTATTCGACTTATAAATTTCGCTTATTAATATTTAAAATAAATTAAATATTCAAATTTTAATTATGAAAAATCCTGGGTCGTTACAATCTTCCCCACTTAAAAGAATTTCGTCCTCGAAATTATCAAGTAAGAAAAGTTACAGAATTTATTAATTTTTTCCAAAATTCATAGTTAAACTTCTTACAATACTTTACTAAGTTTTCAAATCATACTTAGTTATCTTTTCAAAAACAACTACTATTGTTTAACTTTCAACTTCAAATCAAAGTTAAAGTTTTCAAAAAATTTCCCACTTTCTCAAATTTTTTTCTAACGCCTTAAATTTTCGGAAAAATTCGCCATAGTCTCCTTTGCGCGGCTCGATCCGAAAAAAAATGACAGTATATATATCACAAATATACATCTCATCAAGTAATGAGGCATCCCGCAGGGAAAAAAGTGTAAAAGTACGGTATTTAATCCGAGATATGTACCTTATATTTTATTAGCGAGCATATACGGCTAATATAGCGCGAAAGCGAGCTCCAAATGCGAAGCAAACGCGATCCGCACCTACTAATCACTCAACAAACAACATGAGAACATGCATATAGACAATAGTATCAATATACAACATATAGCAACATAATAACTATATATGTCAACATATCAAATGCAAATAAAACAACAAATGCAACCATCAACCAACTAAATATTCATAACCAAATCGATATTCATTTATATTCTCATTAATATTCAATGAATGGTTTTCCATTTAATCACATATGGTTCTTTACAGTGGATGTTTTTACTAACATTCATTTTCAGTTAGTTTATATTCACTAATTCATATTCAAGTTGGTTCACTTCTAAATCAAATTCACTTCTATTCACAATTTACTTAACTTCCAATTGAATTTCAATTACTTTAGCTTCCAATTTCATCAATTCGATTTCATTAACACTTAATGAATTATATACAATCAATCTAACAACCATATAACAATCAATGTATATCAATTACAACCAAATTACTTTGCTTTCAATTGGTTTAATTAAATTGATTTTCATTCTATTATTCAACTTCCAATGACATTAGATTTTAATGAATTAACACTTATATTCATTATTTCATATCAACTTAATTCACATTCAATTGATTTACTTTCAATCCATTAATTCAATTCAATTCAATTACTAAAGTTGAATTTCATTTATATAACTCAAGTTCATATTCATTTAACTTTATTGATTTACTTTGACACCAATATCAACTTCATTCAATATCACTTAAGTTATACTCCATTTAACTTTAAATTCATTTTTATTTCAACTCATATTCATAGATATATTCATATAGTTTCACTTGTTATATATATAAGTTTATTTCACAATTGTAAATTACTTTAATTATAATTCAATTCTTATAATTCATTTGCTTATACAATTATTCTTTTATTTAGATTATTCAAACTACTAAACAATCAACTTATATACACTTTAATAATTTTGAAAAATTATTTCTTTATATATAAAAATATAATCAAGTAAAATTATTTCATTTACCCAATTTTAAAACAATATTGTGTCGAATTGTTCTATTCAAGTGTTAAGAAACCCCTTTGGCATAGTTTGACAGACCGCGCTGACGAAGGTTCATATACCACTCAATAAACCAATCATCACAATATAAAACAATTTAATATTCACTAACAAATACGCTCTCATAGCTATTATTACACTCAAACTCATTCTAGAGTACTGCTGACTCTATCTCTAATGAGTAATACCCAACAGAACCATGGTTGTCGCTTAACCATATGCTCTGATACCAAATGTAACGATCGCGGTTTTTCGTTGCCGAAAAACCGAATAGTTATGGGTTTAAGAAAAAGGAAAAGACAGAAGAAGAAGAGAGAAAAAGATAGAAAAGATAGAGAAGAGAGAGGAAGATAAGAAAATAGAGAGAAATAGAAAATAGAAAACATAGAAAATAGAGAAAGAAAATGGAAAATAGAACGGAACAGAAAACAACAGAACAACATCAGAATTTCAAAATTCGTAGCGGAACAACATATAATAGATAAATGAATAATCTTTAAACAAAGAACTATATCAGTTATTACATTACATTTCATTACATCATATCATCAGAGTGTACAACATCAACAACATCAAATAGTGCAGCGGAAAAAGAAATACTATATAAACTAGTAATACGCCATGTCATCCAGCTTGCTTCCAGCAATTCCAGAATATCCAGAATATCCTGATAGACCTAACTCTTAACTGCCCGTGTGGAAATTGGTGGGCACCCAGAGTTTAGGAGGGAAAATAATAAACTCCGAGTCAGTCATGTGACTGGTGTGAGAACTCAAAACAGTTTATTTATCTTTGAAAACAAAATAGAGGAATATTTTTAAAGTCAATTCGCAATGCTTTTAAAAATGAGACTACCATAAGGCCTCCCGCACACACACACAATGCAAACGCAGAATCGGAGGAGATTTCTCCTTATGATAGCCAAATATGCTTGATACGCATTAAAAAGAACATTTGATATTATTACTAGTGCATAGTGTAGAGAAAAATTCATTTCGAAAGTAGAATATAAATCTTAGCCAACATAGACATTCCGAACTATGCCTACTATCCAAACAGTAGGGCGCCACCATAAGTGAATGATAGGTTCTACAACTAATACCGTACAAGTCTCGTATTGTTTCTTTGGATTTCCAACGAATGATCAGGCCAAGGAACTTCCCATTGCCACATGAGAATGCCTCTGGATGGACATCCCCGAGAACCAAACCGGATCTCTACCAACACATGGCCGGGTTACCCCTAACTGAGTAACAACTGACCGAATATGCCATCCCCCGGTCCTTTGGGACCTTTTCACCGAGCGCTCGTAATCAATTCACACAATCATAACAAAGTGTTTTCAACATGAGTAAGTATCTGGGCTCCATACCATGATACCACCCTTTTCCAGAAGGAAATGCACACATCCTAAAGGGCGCTACCCCTCATAACCTTGCCGCATCTTTCCTGTTTTGACCATTCACGGGGTGTGAGGCTCGACGAAGTCACGTCCACAAAAACATACTTTATTCAAAAGCCATGCTTTGGGTCAACAAATGATCATAGAAATGATCACCAGGATAGACGATCAAATAAACGATCCTATCACAAAAAATCAACACAATGATCATTTCACAGCAACACTCAGCATGTCACATTACCAAATTGGGAATATATCGCTGATAACATTCAACTACATAACCTCTGAGCTCGTACGTCTCAGAGAAGGGTGTTAAGCTAAAAGAATAAATTCTCCGCAACCAACAGAAATATATTTGAAAGAAACCGGCTTTATATCTCAACTTGTAATGTCAGACATACAATCCATACAAGTCTGTTCCGGGCTCGAACAAAACCGAAGGCACTTACAAAGAAGTCCTTGCAATCCGGATATTCACAATCCTGATCGGATTTCCCATCACTTAGGGAGTCTCTATATCGTTGCAACTCAGTGCAGAGACAATCGACAGGTCATCCTATCGCTCTCGCAAATACCGGGTCTTCAACACCGATCTTCAATGCTATTCACAACGACGTATCGCATATTCGGAATGGGTTATACGACCCCATGGTCCTTTCCCGGTTAACCCGAATAGTGAGCGCTTATTCAAAAATAAGTGTGGCATTCAAATTCAAACAAATCACATCAATTACCCATTCAAAGGGAAATATTGATAGTCGGTTATTGAACTATCAATGGATATGCACAACATTACCAGGTTCCAAATAAATTTCCAAATTATTCACTTTCCAAAAATATCTTTACAAGATATAAAATTCAATATCTCAAAAATAAATCAATATTTATTTTTAACAAATTCCACTTTCTTTTATAAATTCCATAGTGAATTTATATTTCAAAATATCTATGAATATACGATTTCAATTATTCATTTCAATTTATCTTCAAAAAGATAAATTCTCAAAGTATTCACTTTATATTGGAAAACATTTCCATACTTATTTAATAAGTAATTCACAAATTTTATTTATTTTCAACACTTAGAAAATATTCAATATACTTAAATCGAGATTAAGTATATATTTCATTCTTTAAGGAAATCATTCTCTTAAACAAATTTATTTGGGCCAAAACGAATGTTGCGTAAAACATTGTTACGACAACCCAAAATCACTAGTATAGGGATTCGAAATTAAAATAGATATATAAATCCCAATACTATACAAAACATTTCCTTTCGGAAATCATTTATTATAACAACAGTGTTATAATCCACCATTTCCTTTTATTTCTCGAAAACGTCTATTTCAACAATAAATGTTGAAATCTATGGTTTCGAATCTTAACATATTTAAAACATCGTTAGATCGTTTTAATTCAATTTAAACATCTCATTCAAAACAATTTTCTTTAACATATTATTCACTATTCAAAAACGTGAATATACTACGTTAACCAATTTCATCATTTCTATACATTTTATTTTAAAGTCTTATTCACAGTCAAAAATGTGAATATAACTCCATTAATAGGTTTCAACAATTTACTTATCAAAATAAGTCATTTGCGAATTTATAAAACAACGTTTATAAATTCCATTATTAACCTATTCAATTCATAACTCAATTATAAACCAAAAGTTTATATTATAAGTAAAATACTTATAATTTATTTGTTTGCACCATCGTTCCTTTGAATTTCATAATTATAAATCTTATAACTTATAAGATTCAATTATTTATCCAAAACCATTCTTTTAATAACTTTATAAATTTTATAAACCTACTGCTTATAAAATTCCATTTATAACTTCACCGTTTATAATTCTATGAATTCCATTCACTTATGCAATCCATTTTCACTTCATTCCAACACTTATAAAAACTCGTTTTATAAATCAAATGTTTTAATCTATAAATATCAATTTATAAATCTCTTATATAAATCAATTTATACTATTATTTTAAAACATCTTTAATCTCCTTTAAAAACTTCATCATTTTGATTTATAAAATAATCAAATTTTATAAACCCTTTATTTAAACTTTTCACAATAAATTCTAAAATCCCGATTAAACTATTTTATAAAATCATTAGCATCATATTCTCAAAAATCAATTTTTAACTATTTTTCTCAAAAATCATAATTTTTTAACATTAAAAATTATAACGTTTATTTATTTAAAATAGATCAAATTCCAAACATATAGTATATTTTCAAAAACCACTTTATAAATCATTTTAAAATTCCAAAACTTGGTCCAATGATGCTACATACCAAATAGTCAATCACGACAACAACGACATCATATATCGATATGATAGTCAATCAAATATCAAAATATCTGAAATCAAATAAATACTGTTGAGGAATCCAGTTGGATCCCTCCAACCTGTTTTCCTGCATTCACAAACATTAGCACAATACCAATTTCGCTCCAGTACGAAAATATCGCGGTATATGGAATTTAATAATATTATCCGCTTAATAGACGGCGCAATAGGGTCTCATCCGCTAAACAAAAAATGCGGGAAATCAACAACTCCAATATATACATATGCCAATATATATATATATATATATTGCTATTATATATAATACCAATTTCACTGTTTATGAAATATTTGCGGTATATGTTTTTAATAAATAACATCCGCTTACTAACGGCGCATAATGTCTATTTTAACAATCAATAGATATCAATCATCATTCAAACATGCATTCAAATATTTTAAATCTAACTATTTAAAATTAAAATCGAAACTGATTCGATTGAGTGAGAAGTTCTCACCATGATTTTATTTCTGTTTTAGCGATTTATTTCGAATAAAATTAAACGGACGTTTAATTTTACACGAAATTTTCACTAACTCCAAACGACTCCAATCCAACTCCATCGCGTAGTGCTCGTCCATACGATTCCAACGCAACTGGTTTCGCGCGTTTTCGACCTCGTATGAAAAAGTTATGGATTTTACTAGTTTATACGAATTTTTATAACTAAATTTACAACTTAAATATATAATTTCAACCTAATCAAGCCATAGCCGTATGATCCAACTTCATGAAATCTTGGCCGCACCCCCACTCTCCCTCTCCCTCACGTTTATCCCCTCCAGTACTCATGTTTAGCCGCCGAACCCATTTAGATAATTAGGGTTTAAATTCGAGCAATCTCCTTCCATCTCCACGCCGATCAAACACCTCCACTTCAAAGCCCCACACGCAAGCTACCACCACCAAGAAGAGCACGAAGCTCGGCTGCCTCTGGGGCCTTAAAATGCATGCGCAAACCCCCTAGGACGCGGCCCTCTTGCTGTCAATCCATCGCACCAAATCCAATCACAACCATTGAAACCCAAGATCTCACCATCCTCTACGAGTTTCTAGTTGGAAGTTTGTGAAATTATTGAGTAGATTGGAAGATAAATGAGGAAGAAAGATTGAAGTTTCTGGCCGTCCATGGGTGAGGGTGGCGGCTGGGTTTTAGATTAGGGTTAGGTTTTATTTTTTCTAAAAAAAATTGTGAATGGTTGGTCTATTTATAGAGTTTTGAACGACACTATTCATCCCGGAAATTCCGAACTCCGATTTACGCGCCGTAACCAGCGTTTCTAGGGTTTACCCCGCATTCCGGACACAATGGAACAGGTTTCGAAAGCTAATTCGGACATCTGTGCGAGTTATGGCTATAAACGTTCAATTTGAATTAAACCGATTTAAACGATTTTCTAGGCGTTTTAATTCGTACCGGACAAACGGTAAATCCAATTGACTTGAAATTTGAAACCTTACAATAATATCACATTACGGATCTGATGAAACTGGTTTCGTCGAAATCCGAGACTTTTTGAAAAATGGCTATTTTAACTCGCCAAATTTAAATTAAAAATAATTCGATGCGTTTCGAGCTGCCACGATCAAACGATAACTCCGATTGACACGAAAATTGAAATCCAGTAATAACTAACTATTACGGATCCAATGGAACTGGTTTCGTTCAATTCTGAGACTGTTCAAAAATTGGCTATTTTCACTAGTCAATTTTAATATTAAAATATTCAATTTTCACAAATTAACTTTTAATTCGATTTTAAAAGTTCTAAAATATCATTCTAACTCCAACATGATAAAATAAAATTTTACAAATCATTTTCAATCATATTTAACCCAATTTTCAATTATTTCCATAATTTAACATATTGAATTATCGATTTAATTATTCAATTAAATCCAATAATTCAAATAAAAATTTATTCGACTTATAAATTTCACTTATTAATATTTAAAATAAATTAAATATTCAAATTTTAATTACGAAAAATCCTGGGTCGTTACAAGTTACCTACATTGGAGACGTACGATGGGAGGATGGATCCTGCAATTCATCCAACATGGTATATGAGGCACATGGAGGTACCGCGGGCATCAGAGGAAGTCATGGCATGGTGTTTCCCATTGTATTTGACAAATATAGCAGCACTGTGTTTCAGACAATCAGAAAGTGGCTCCATTGGAACATGGACCGAGTTGATTGAGAAGTTTATGAGGCAGTTCAGAGTTCACATCTCGAGGCCCAAGAACGTGATGAGTTTGACAACATTGAAGCAGAAAACCATGGAGTCTCTAAGGAGTTTTCTAACATGATTCAATGTAGCGGCGACATCGGTGGATCGGCCAGATCCATCCATAGTTCTGATGGTAGCTATATCTTGCATAGTTGATGGCATAGAATTCAAGAATTCATTGACAAGAGATCCACCTATGGACCTGGGAGAGTTTTACCATGAGGTAGAGAGGTTGTTGCGATAGGAAGTTGCAAAGGCTGGGAAAGAGAGGAAGGAGATGAAGTTGATGTTTATGCAGTTAAAGGTGGGGATCCGCCTAGGAAAGATTCGAACAAGGATAAAAGGAAGCGAAAAGCAAAAAACAGCTTTGACGAGTCGAGGTGACCACGAAAGGAGCCAAGATTTACCTCTTATTCGGAGCCGAGTGAGAATTTTGAGCGAATATATCAGGACACAAGGGGCAGGTTCCCTACCGGAGGCCAATAAGGAGGGATCCAACCAACAAAGAAGAGAAATCGGACAAGTATTGCTTATTCCACGAACTAAGTGGCCATAGTACGAATGATTGCAGGCACTCGAGGGATGAGATAGAAGGACATATCCGGAATGGTATGCTGCTGCAGTACGTTAAAAGGCGAGCAGCGATGGTGGGACAAGAGAGACTCCCATCTGCATCAAATGAGAACGGCTCCGAATCAAGGCATCAACTTATCATCAACTGATTAGAATAATCACGAATAAGTAGCAAACTTCGCACTAACAACGGTTAAGTTGCTTACACATGTATGGGATCTCGAACGGTCCTCAGGCATGCTTTGAGACGACTACAAACCGTAACAGTGGAGGTGTTTGCACTTTGACGTTTCTGTTTTGCTTTTGTTTTCTCTTTAGTGTATCTGGACTTGATTTAGTTGGACATTTTTATTGTAAGACTCATGTGAATGTAATTCTAATGTTTATAATTTCAAAATGCGACCATAAACGGTCATAATTCGCCATGAACGACACCCGACTGTGAACGATCACAATTCGCCCCTAACGACATCCGACCTCGAACGATCACAATTCGCCTCGAACGACATCCGACCTCGAACGGTCACAATTCGCCTCGAACGACATCCGACCTCAAATGATCATAGTTTTCCATGAACGGCAGCCGACCTCGAACGGTCACAATTCGCCTCAAACGGCATCCGACCTAGAACGGTCATAATACGCCACGAACGGCATCCGACCATGAACGGTCCCAATTTGCCTTAAACGACATCCGACCTCGAATGGTCACAATTCACCTCGAATGGCATCCGACCTAGAACGGTCACAATCCACTTCAAACGGCATCCGACCTCGAACGGTCACATATCGCCTCGAACGACATACGGTCTTGAATGATCTCTTTAATGGTCATTGACAGGATACGAACATCCAGCTTACGGCGCTACAAAACACACCTACCTATCACAAGGCATGTTTTGGGGGCAAAGTGTTAGCCAACCTTTTGGCAAGGCAACAGACGGATTTAACCCAATTAACTGCACAAGACATAGCATAGTCAACGAACAAACAATGTGAAATACTTAGAATATAGATTTTGGAGAAAATGGGATGCTTGGAGTCTGCTTCGAATTACCTTCATGTTTGCTTTGGGTTTTCAGGCAGCTTACTCGAGTCAAAGAAGTGTTTGCTTCGGGTCTTTGAGGAACAAGTTACTTCGGTTCTTTAAACAGCTTACTTTGGGTCAGCAACACGTTTACTTCGAGTCGATGGAAGGATTACTTCGGGTCAAGCAGGCGGCTACTTTGAGTAGATCGATCGACAACCATGGGTTCACATCATTTCGTATCCATCACTTTACAACCACCCTTCTTCGTATCGATACGGCTTCGTGTCCATCAATTTACAACCGCCATTCTTCATATTGATACGGCTTCGTATCCATCACTTCACAACCCCCTTCTTCATATCGATACAACTTCGTATCCATCAAGTTTACAGCTTCTTCCTTCGTATCCATCGAGTGTTGGCATCCTTCTAGGTTCATCTAACACCCACTTCGTATCAATTCCTCCTTCTACACATTTTATATCGATTAGCAAATGATTGATATGAAATTCACCTCTGAATGATCGATACGAACAACACGTGCCAACATTGATTAAAATAAAGCGACATATAAGCATGGATACGAAGGTGTTTCCCTAAATATTAATACGAAGAGCATGAAAACGATGGATATGAAGAGGGCAAGGTCAACCATAAGAAAGGTCATGCAGCACAAAAAGTGGATCTCCCCTAAGTCATCGCTCCACATCATCGATACATGTTTGATGGATACGCATAAGGATCGATGCGAACTGGGATCTATACGAAGCTGTCAGCTAACCAAAAAAATCCAAATTTTGATCGATCATAACTCAAGAACCATAAGTCTAAATGCCTTTAAATTTTCACCGTAGCTTACATACCACCAGAAGAATGATCATGATCGATCTCAGCCTAAATGGACACCATCTTGATCGATACGAAGGAGATGGGGATTGATCCCAATCGATCCCAAATGACCCTTAATCGATCACATGGGCCCACTCACGTGTGAGAAGGAGCATTCCGAGTTCAAAGATAGATATTTTAGACCTTCACCTATAAATAGCACTCCGATGCCAACAGAAAAGGGACTTTTTGACTCTTCTACGTTGTTACCAGCTGGAACTCCATTGTATCTTGAGTATATTATCAATTGTACTATTGTAAACCAGTTGAGAATCATCAATAAACAACAAAATCTTCAAAGTGGATGTAGGCTACAACGTCGAACCACTATAAACCTTGTCTTTTTATTGAATTCCTTTTAAATTTTGAGTGTTCTTCATATTTATATCCTATACATTTTGTCTATCTGAGATTGTGATTTGGTGCTTTCATCTGCAATTGGGTGTTCGTGACCAATTTTGGCGCAAACAGGCACTTGTACGTGTAAATGTGGGCATGAAAATTATGCAAAGTACATATATACCAAGTGTACTGAAATCGTATCCCACTCAATGAAAATTGGCAACAACCCATGAATATATAACACGTCCAGGTGCCAAAAGAAGAACGTCCGAACGAGCACGTGAACATGATAAAAGTTCTAATTTTGGAGTCAATAGAAATTTAACCTGAAGCCTCCATGTTTTAGGTCGGATCTGATAACCAAAGCTTATTAGTCTCGTGGAATCGCACACAAATATCAATTGACGGAGTATAATCCTGGATTCACGCTATTAGAAATCAACCAAACGCCATGAAAACCAAAGAGAGATTCAGCGGTTTGGGAAAATAATTCAACAGAAGGACATCAACTATTCGAAAAATTAGATGGATTCCTTTCCAACGACTCTAGCCTGCTTCGGTTGAATGCACATCATGTTCAGCGCAAGACGTACTTTAGGGAGCAAGTGTTATCCGACATTTTGACCCAGCCATATTTGAACTGATTGGACAAGTTAGATTCGACTGTCATCAAGGCTAGTAATTCCAAGGTGACGATTGTCGGGTCCATAAGTCAAGTACAGATGGTAATACGAAGCCATGATTGAATGGAATTGAGAGATATGCAATGAAAAATGTTTAAAGTATGGAATATGGTTCAACATATATGATGGATCGACAAAACTCAAATACCAAAATAGGGATCGGTATGTTTCAAGGAGTTAATACAGTTCGATAGAAAGCAATTAATATCTCAAGATCCATAAGCCCAATGCATATGAAATTTTGTAAGCAAAATATAGGGACCCTAGGGAGCTTACCCTAGGGATCTCACCTCAAAAGGGATGAAGTCACTTGGCCTTCTTCCCTTAATAGGTATCGACTAAAATCAGCGAGTAATTCATTCAAGCAAGGATTAAGAAATAACTCCAGTTCTACTAATCTAGTAGGCATGAAACTTGAAGGCTAAGCATATTTCAACATGGGAACGCTACCACAGGGATCACACCCCTAAATTCCTCCAGGATAGGGATCGGTACCAATCCCTATTCTTTGGGAATTGGGCCATGCGATCCCTTTTGTGGGTCCGTATGTTTTTGAAGGTCCTTCTACCAAGTTTTCAGGGAGATATTTGACCATCTTTGTCTATAAATACAGGCTTTGTTGTTCATTTTTGGCACATTTATGCTGTTATTTGCTTTGTACTCTAATGTACCTAAGGATTTTCATCTGATCCCTATCATACTCAGTTTCCAAAGTGATTAGTAAAGCAATCTGTTCAAAGTGGATGTAGGCACACAATGCCAAACCACTATAAATCGATGTGCTTGTGTTATTGCTTTAGTTTATTGCTATTTCTTGGATATTATCCTATGTTTCATTTTATACTCTTCTTTTATTTCTATTCAAAACCTTTATTAGGTGTTTATGCCAATTTTTGGTGCTTTCATTGAGAGACTTGATTCTCAGATTATTAGGATCGCTTTGTTGCTACTGGATTGCATAAATCCCTCGAAGGACATCCATAGTTATCTTCAAGGAGCTTGTTTGTTCTATTTGGATTTGCAAAAGTCTAAGAAAAGGTGTCAATAATGGTTAGGAACACCAGATCTACTTTTCAAAACGTAGAAGGAAATGAGAATGCTATCATCCAGCACGAAGGCCCAAGGAGTCAACCAATGGATGTGAATGCCAATCCAGTTGAAGTTCAGAATCTACCTGATTCTATACAAAAGCTAAATTCTAGAATCTAATGAGGGGGCTAAAGGACATCCATTGATAGTTGAATCGGCAGATTCAAGCCAGTATTAATCTGATGAATCAACTTAGTCAACAACAGCATGGGAAATAAAGAAGGGCCCCCCCTTTAATCTGCATTGAAGAGTTCTAGTTCATCAGACGAGTTCCACAGACTTAGCCGTCACAGAATTAACAAATATCATGTAGAAACTTCAGGGCATCAACAGGAAAACCTACCCGATCTGCCAAGACTGAACGGTGCCGACCCCTCTATAGGGATCGGTACTGATCCCTCCTCCAGAGGAGGGAACTTTCCTGTCCATGTTGGGATCTAAGCTAGAGCTGCAACGACTGATTTGGATGATGGAGTTTAGTTGAATATTGACCAATTGCTTCCTTGGAATGATGATGAAATGAATTTACGAGATCTACATCGAGAGGACATTGAACCCCGAAGGCATGGAACGACCCATAGACATCAACCGAACCATTCACTGAGGTGGAACACGACCATCGCTTAGCACCCACTATCCAAACACTGGATTTTTCTGCTATGGTTAGACAATTAGCGAAAGAGAGCCAAGGCTTGACCAATGATGACTAAGGTATCTCGAGAAGCCATACCCCGTTCACAGACAATGTCCTATATGTAGAGTATCCAAGGAGGTTCGACATGCCATCGATGCTCGCCTACGAGGGAAAAACTAACCCCAGGCAGGACATCATAAATATGAATGGCTGACGGATTCCGCACGAGTAGATGATGCGATTAAGTGTAGATGTTTTCCTATAACTCTCTCTACAATAGCAATGATGTGCACCCACAGTCGATCTCTAGATTTTACGATTTAGCAACAAGTGTGGAACAGTCCCGTATGTGCGCAACTCGCCCCAAAGATGTAATGTCCCTATCAAGTGTGATCTAGGCTTCGGGAGAATCGTTGAATGATTTTTTGGAGAGATTCCAAATAGCTATCACAGAAATCAGTGATCCAAATGACCATGCAATATTGATGGTCCTAACAAGAGAGATTGATCCAAAATCTGATTTTGGTGATTGGTTAGCTAGCAAGCCACCCTGGACATTGGAATGCTTCTTTGGAAAGGCTTCTCAGTATTTAAGGAAAGAGGAAGCCTGATCTTCTAGGAGGAAGAATGTTGTGGGACCAAGTGGAGAGGGAGTACAAAGTAACATTGCAGTGAAGTAGTTTGGTGATAGTTCTGGAAAAGTTCAAGTGAATGTCTAGAACAAACCGAATCAACAAAAGAATGGAGATTGAGCCGAGAACGAAAGTGGGATTCTGGAAGAGGAAAGCCTAGGATTTTGATGTATGGTACCTACACACCACTGAATACATCCCTAGAGAATGTCTATTTGTCTACCTGCAATACTATGTGGAAAATTGATGTATTCCTAGAAACAAAAATTAGATCCATAACATCTATGTCAGTTTTTCTTATTAAAGACACCCAAAGCCACTCGCTTTCTAGATGAACCCTCGAGAAGGGGGATTCTATTATCCCAAATCCATCTAATCTAGTTACTTCGTTCCATATCCATTAGACAATAGATGCTTTTCATTCCTATTTCATTCTTTCGCATTCTCCCTTTATCTTTTTTTAAGAAAAATAAATGAAAATTTTTTTAGGTAAAAAAAGAACGTATAGGAAGCCGCCTCCGAAAGAAACCACGAAGAAGCAAAAAAAAACCAAAAAGTATTGTCGGTTCCATGAGTGTTATGGCCATAATACAAATGAATGCAGGTTTCTACAAGATATTGTCGAAAAACTTATTCGAGAAACAAATTTACAGTAGTTGTAAAAACCCCATAAGATGGCGGGAAGGGGACATCCAATTCCAACCGAAGACAAGCATCGCACAGGGCTGAGGAGCCTGGGCAGACTGGTGGAAGATTGGTAATCAATACAATAATCGGAGGACCGCATCCAGCTGATAAGAGTTGGTATGAGATAGAGCGCTACGCTAGCGCGATCAAGCATGTGAATTTTGAGTGCTGTTCGAGTACAGAAAACGGAGCTCCGGCAAAGTAACAACGTATAATAATAGATGATATTATGGTTCAAAACAGGGATATGGACAAGGTGGAGGCTCCGATGATTGACCTAATGGCCATTTCAACTATGATCGGCCCCGCTTTAGTGAGAAGGATATCGGTTGTTTGTGGAAGCTCTGTAAATAAAATTTTCAAAAAATCTTATGATTAGATGAGGATGGAAGCTAAGGCCTTGAAACCGTCTAAAGCCCGCATTCGTGGCTTTAATTGTACTGCAACTGAAGATGTTGGTTATGTTGAATTTCCCATGGAGTTAGGAGAAGTTGACCGTAGGAGGGTGTAGATTTTGCCATTTGTTGTTGTGGATGTTGACTCTCCGTACAATGTTTTTCTGGATTGATCGTCCCTAACTGAGTTCAGGGCAGCTCTTTCCCCAAGGTTTTTGACTTTGAAGTTCTCGAAAGAAAATGGTGTTGGAGTTGTTCATGGTGATCAAGCGACCGGACGTAACTGTTATGTAGTTGAATTGAGGGATGCTCAATGAAAGGAAAAAGGTAAGGGTATGGACAAAGTCTGCCCGCATCCAAGCTACTAAAGATTGACAAACAACGCTTGAGCCTTGGCTAGGGCGACACTGTCGGTTCTATAGAGACATAGATCTAAGTGATGAGGAGGAGGAGCCCAAAGAGATCAAGGCTGCATCGGCTAATCTGATGATTGATATTGCAGTCAGCACGACGACGCATCATGGGTCCTAAAGATCGGATCATGGCTCAGCCGCCCGATGATGAAAGAACATGCTAGATTTCTCTGAGCGGATCTCGACGTGTTCACTTGGACTCACTGTGACATGTGTGGGATCTCGTCTGCCATTATGAGCTATGCATTGAATATAGACCCGAGGCATGTTTTGATGAAACAGAAAAGATGGGGCATAGATTCAAAGAGATATGCCTCTATTAAAGAGGGAGTAGATAGGCCTACAGAGAATGGGTGTATTCGCAATTCCCTCTACCTTAAGTGGGTAACTAATCCTATACTTTTGAGAAAGGAAAATGGGAAATGGCGGACATGTGTAGATTACTTGGACTTGGAAAAGGCATGCCCGAAAGACAACTTCCCCCTTCCAAGGATTGACCAGTTGGTAGATTCAACAGTGGGACATGAATTGCTATCTTTTATGGATGCGCACTCAAGATATAACCAAATCCCAATGCACATTCTCGATTAAGAGCACACCTGCTTCATTACCGATGTTGGATTATATTGCCATGTGGTAATGCCTTTTGGACTAAAGAATGCAGGAGCGACCTACCAACGCCTGGTCAACAAAATGGTTAAAGATTAGGTAGAAAAGATGATGAAGGTATATGTGGATGACGTGTTCGTGATGTCACGATGGTCTAGCGACCACATTAGAGACTTGGTAGAAATGTTCGATATCTTTCGATACTACAAAATGAAGTTTAATCCTCTGAAGTGTTCTTTTGGCATTACATCAAGAAAGTTCTTGAGTTTCATCATCAATGCACATGGAATCAACGCTAATCCTGAGAAGGTCCAGGCTATTCGTAATATCCAAGCGCCAAAGACTATCAAACAAGTATAGAGCCTGAATGGGAAGGTTGCCGCTTCAAGCTGATTTATTTCCAAAGCTACCGATAAATGCATTCCTTTCTTTTACTTAATTAAAAGAATAAAAAGGAATTTTGAATGGACATGGGATTGTAAAGATGCATTCTAAACTTTGATGAATCACCTAGAGAGACCTCCAATCTTGTCAAATCCAGTAGACATGAAGATTTGTATATTTACTTGGCCGTGTTGGTACACACAATAAGTGCCGAATTGCTTCGCGAAGAAAATTGGATCCAAAAACCGGTCTACTATGTTAGAAAGCATTTAACAGGAGATGAAAGGAACTACGCGAAGATAAAGAAATTGGCATACTATTTATTGTTTGCTTCGCGAAAGCTTTTCCCTTTCTTTTAGGCATATCCTATCAATGTTTACATGGACCAGCTGTTACAATAGGTCTTGTAGTGACCTGAGACGTCTAAAAGGTTACTTAAGTGGAACATCGAACTGAGCCAATTTGACATCACTTATCTTCCTCGGAGGGCTATCCAAGCTCAGGCACTGGGGTATTTTATAGCTGAATTTACTACACATGATGGTTTCACAAAGAGCAGTGAAACCCATACCATATGGTGGAAGTTACATGCGGATAGAGCATCCAATAATCATTATTTAGGAGCTGGAATTGTGCTTGTAACTCCCAAAGATCAGTCAATTTGCTATGCTTTAAAGCTTGATTTCCCTGCAATAAACAATGAAACTGGGTATGAAGCTCTGATTACTAGACTTAAACTCGCCAATAAACTGGGGATAAAATCTCCAAAAATGTTTTGTGACTCACAATTTGTAGTATGCGAAGTTAAGGGAGACTATCAAGCTAAAGGAAAAGACTTGCTCCCTACCTTACCCCAAGTCTAAGAACTGTTGGCTGACTTTGAGTACTATGATATTACGCACATTCCTAGGGATCAAAATAAAGAGGCCGATTCATCAGTAAAGTTTGCTAGCATCGGGGATGCACAACAAATGGTCTTGGTTCTAGTCCAAGTACTAAACGCTACAAGCATATGCCTGATAGAAATCGATTGGGTACTCGAGATGGATCTTAAGAAGGAGTCACAGATGACTCTGATAAAAACTATTTGCCATTGGGAGTTCTTCCTGTTTGCGCCAAAAATGCCATAAACACCCAATTATCAATGAAAGCAACGGTTTACAATCACAGATCACAGATAACAGGTATATAGAGAATTAGAAATGGAGAACACTCAGAAAATTAAGAAGAAAGCAGAAAGAACACAGAGTTTATAGTGGTTCGACAATACGTCCTACTTCCACTTTGAAGTTGATAACTTTATTGATGTTTTCTTACTGATTCAATTGATTACAGCGGATTACAGTGATGAATTTCTAGTACAACAGTATCCTTCAAGTGTAAAAAATGAATTCGACAGTGTCTGGACGTAGAAGAATCAAAAGTCCCCTTTTCTGTAGACCTTGGGATGCTATTTATAGGCGTAGGATGCAAATATCTCGCTCAGATCTCGGGAGACCTCTTCTGGCATGTGAGTGGGCCTACGCGTTCGATCCTAAATGATTTCGACTCGACCCGTAATCGATACGAACGAATTTCGTATCGATCAAGATTTGATCCAATCGAGTTGAAATTTAGCATGAACATTCCTTAGGTCGTACGTAAGCTCCTGTGAAAATTTCATTGCATTTGGACTTGTGGATTGCGAGTTATGATCGATGCAAATTATAATTTTCGATCACGGTCCCCTTCGTATTGATACTGTACATATCGATCATTTCGGCTCGATGTTGAGCACGTGCCTACGAGTTGACGTGGCGCTTGATTTTTGGATCACTCCACTTTCGATGCCAAGTTGACCGAGTCACGCCAAGGTTTTTGCCTTGTTTGTATCGAAGACCATTGCTTTGTTCGCATCGATGGAAGTGGCTCAGTTCGTAATTGTTTGGCTTGGTCTTGTTCGTATCGGTTGAAGTCGTCCTGTTCGTATCGATGGACTTGGTCTTATTCGTATCGATCGGAATTAACTCCAGTTGATCGATACGAAGTTGAAACAATAGAATGGATACGAACAAATGATAACGCGATGGATACGAACAATAGGTAACATGATGGATACGAACAACATGTAGCATGATGGATACGAAAAATGGTAACATGATGGATACGAACAACAGGTAGCATGATGGATGCGAACAGATGGTAACATGATGGATACGAACAGATGGATGGCACGATGGATACGAATAACGTGTTCTCTTGACTTGTACCGATCATATCCCGTGCATACGAACTTTGATTGACTTGAGATTTGGAGTGTTGCTTCCATAGTTTTACTCGCCATGTCATATTAATTGTAGCTTGATCCAAACTCGGATAAAATTCACCAACATCCATAGTGAACCTGTGCATATTCGATATTCGAGATAAGCGATCTTTGATTTCTAGTCAATTTCTTGGTGTTACGGCTTTGCCAATAGGCGGGATAACACTTGCCCTCCAAAACATGCCTTGCGATAGGAAGGTGTCTTTTGCAGTACTATAAGCTGGATGTTCATATCCTGTTGATGACCTGTAAAAGAGATTGATAGTCTTACCTGACTTTGAATGACGATCATTCGAGATCGTATGTCATTTGAGGTGGTATGTGACTGATCGAGGTCGGATGCAGCTCGCGGTGAATGGTGACCGTTTGTAGTCGGGGTTCCATTCGATGCGATTTGTGATTGTTCGTGATCGGGGGTCGTTCAAGGCGAGTTGTGACCGTTCGCGGTCGGGTGCCGTTTGAGGCGAGTTGTGACCGTTTGCGGTCGTGTGCCGTTCGAGGCGAGTTGTGACCGTTTGCGGTAGGGTGCCGTTCGAGGCGAGTTGTGACCATCTCAGAGCATATCCGGGTGGGACTTCGTATCAATAACATCAAATTTCACATTCGAGTGAATTTCTGAATTTTTTGTAGTGGTGGTTTATCGCCATCTCAGAGCATGTTTGAGGACCATTCGCGGTTCCGTGCATGTGTAAGTGGCTTAGCCATTATGGAATTACAAATAGAAGATTTACATTCAAAATGAGTCTTTCAACAAAAATGTCCAGCAAAACCAAATCCAAACATGAGAAATAGAAAACAAAAGCAACAAAGAGATGTCAAAGTGCCAACACCTACACCAATGCGATTAGTAGTCGTATCAGAGCTTGCTTGAAGATCGTTCGCGGTCCTATACATGTGTAAATGACTTAATCGCGTTGGTGTCGAGTTTGCCACTTATTCGTCATTATTTCAATCAGTTGATGACAAGCTGACGCCACGATCCTGAGCCGTTCTCAGTTGATGCAGGTGGTGGCCGCTCTCGTTCCACCATTGTTACTCCCTTTCTCACATATTGCATAGCAGACCATTCCGGATATGGCCCTTAACCTCATCCTTCAAGTGCCTGCAATCATTCCTGCTATGACAATTCAGCTCGTGGAATAAGAAAAATTGTCTAATCTTCTTTCATTACTGGTTGGATCCCTTGTCATTGGCTTTGGATAAGGAATCTACCCCCTGGTATCCTGGTAGATTCACTCCAAAGTCTCATTCAACTCCATATAAGAGGTGAATCTTGGTTCCTTTCATGGCCGCATTGGTCCATCACCATTATCCTTGGCCTTCCGTTTCCCTTTATCAGTTCCTGCACCTTTTTCAAGAGGATTTCCGCCTTTGACTGCATAAACATCGACTCCTCCTTCCTCTCTTTCAGCATTTGCATCCTCTAATCGCAAAAATCCTTCATGCTCATGATAAAATTTTCCTAGATCCATAGGGGGATCCTTTGTCAACGATTCTTGAATTCTGTGCCATCAGCTATGCCAGATACAGCTGCCATCAAAACCATGGATGGATCTGGTCGATCCAACGATGCTGTCGCGACATTGAATCGCGTCAAAAAGCTCCTCAAAGATTCCTTGGTTATTTGCTTTAATGTTTCCAAGCTCATCACGTTCTTGGGTCTCAAAATGTGAACTATGAATTGCCTCATAAACTTCTCAATCAAATCGGTCCATTTTCCAATGGAGCCGCTCTCCAGTTGTCTGAAGCATAGCGCTGCAATGTCTGTCAAATACAATGGGAAGCATCGGGCCATGACCTCCTACGATGCCTCCAACACCTCCATATGCCTCATGTATCATGTCACATGAACTACAGGATCCGTCTTCCCATCGTACATCTTCAGTGTTGGTAGCTTGAATTCTGGTGGATTCCTAGCCTGTCTATTTGTAGGAGCGAAGGGGCTCATGTTCACATCTTCCAGATCTCTATTCACTAGTCCGCCTCTCATGGCTCGTGTGACCATCTCCGCCAACCTGTCATTTTCGTCAAAAGTCCTTGTCCGTTGCCTCTGACCTGCCTCCCGAGTTCATGATGGAATCCTGGAACTTGGTCTCCCGGACGGGCGTCCATTCCTCTATCAATGCCATGTTGAACAGCTCCACCTGGTATCCTGCCTGAGGTTGGATCAACACACTCCTGGTGAGCGCCCCTAGCTCTAGGGCCGCCCCTGATGGTCCCGTTCTGTTTTGGGTCCTAATTGCTCCATGCTCCTGACTCCTATCTCAAGCATCTCCTACAGCTGCGTTAGCTTGATTCTGCACTCCAGTTTGTCCAGTTCGTCGGAGCAAATTCTGCATCATCTCCTCTTATCTTTTCAGAAGCTCTTCATGCATAACTCCCATCATCATCTCCATCTCATCCTGGGTGATGAAGACTGAAGCCTGATTCGCTCCCGAGGAAGCCTCCTGACTCCCTTCATGTTGACTCCTTTCAGTCCTCTATCTTCTGGCTGATTGCCTTGCCATTGCTTTCCAGATCCAAGTCTTCAAAATTTCAAATCTGAAATCTAAGCTTTAGAATCCCTGAGTTCAATTCTTAGTGAAAGCACCAAAACGTTTGCGCCAAAAATGGTCACAAACACCCAATTGCCGATGAAAGCACCAGTTCACAATCACAGATAATAGGTATGTAGAGAATTAAAAATGGAGAACACTTAGAAAATTAAGAAGAAAGCAGTAAAGAACACAGAGTTTATAGTGGTTCGGCAATCCAGCCTACGTCCACTTTGAAGTTGATCACTTTATTGATGTTTTCTTGCTGATTAAAATTGATTACAGTGGATTACAGTGATGAATTTCTAGTAGAATAGTAGCCTTGAAGTGCAAGAAACGAATTTGGCAGAGTCTAGACGTAGAAGAATCAAAAGTCCCCTTTTCTATAGACCCTGGGATGATATTTATAGGTGTAGGATGCAAATATCTCGCTAAGATCTTGGGAGACCTCTTCTGGCATGTGAGTGGGCCTACGCCTTAGATCCTAAATGATTTCGACTCGACCCGTAATCGATACGAATGAATTTCGTATCGATCAAGATTTGATCCAATCGAGTTGAAATTTGGTATGAACATTCCTTAGGTCGTACGTAAGCTCCTATGAAAATTTCATAGCATTTGTACTTGTGGATTGCTAGTTATGATCGATGCAAATTACATTTTTTCGGTCACGCTCCCATTCGTAGCGATATTGTTCGTATCGATCATTTCGGCTCGATGTTGAGCACGTACCTGCAAGTTGACATGGTGCTTGATTTTTGGATCGCTCCATTTTCGATGCCGAGTTGACCAAGTCACCCTAAGTTTTTTGCCTTGTTCGTATCGAAGACCATTGCTTTGTTCGTATCGATGGAAGTGACTCATTTCGTAATGGTTTGGCTTGGCCTTGTTCGTATCGGTTGAAGTCATCATGTTCGTATCGATGGACTTTGTCTTGTTCATATCGATCGAACTTAACTCCAGTTGATCGATACGAAGTTGAAACAATAGAATGGATACAAACAAATGATAGCACGAGGGATACAAACAACAGGTAACATGATGGATATGAACAATAGGTAGCATGATGGATACGAACAACAGGTAGCATGATGGATACGAAAAAATGGTAACATGATGGATACGAACAACAGGTGGCATGATGGATATGAACAGATGGTAACATGATGGATACGAACAGATGGATGGCACAATGGATATGAATAACGTGTTCTCTTGACTTGTATCGATCATATCTCGTGCATACGAACCCCGATTAACTTGAGATTTGGAGCGTTGGCTTCCATAACTTTGCTCGCCATGTCATAGTAATTGTAGCTTAATCCGGACTCGGACAAAATTCACCGACATCCATAGTGAACCTATGCATGCTCGATATTCGGGATGAGCGGTCTTTGATTTCTAGTCAATTTCTTGGTGTAATAGGCGGGATAACACTTTCCAAATGAAGGAATGAAAAATGACAAGTACTTTTAAGGCTTCGCGTTATATCATGCAGGAAGGAATTATGTATATATAAGGTTTTTCCGTCCCCGTACTCTGATGAATCACTCATGATGAAATAAAATGGGTCCTAAAGGAAGTTCATGAAGAGGAATGTGGCTATCACACTGGAAGGCAAACTCTAGTAAATAAAATACATCATTACAGGTACTATTGGTGGACTGTCAATCGAGATGCTACTGATTGTGTAAGGCGATGCGGCAAGTGCCAGATGTATGCAAAAGTTTGGAGAGCTCCACTGATGAAAATCATAAAAATGGTCAGTCCATGGTTTTTTTCCATGCAGGGCATAGATATTATCGGTTCCTTACCGATCTCTAAAGCGGATGCGAAGTATGCCATCATTGCAGTTGATTACTTCATAAATTGGGCAGAAGCGGAACCATTAGCCATGATCACAGCAAAGAAAGTAATCAACTTCATCGTTCAAAATATCATCTATCATTTTGGTCTTACATGAACTATTATAACAAATAATGGTACTCAATTCGATAGTGCTAAATTCAAAGACTTCTGCCGTTGGCATCATATTGAAAAGAAATATGTGGCAGTTGCTCAATCTCAAGCCAATGGACAAGTTGAAGCTATGAACAAAATCATAAAGTCCATTCTGGAGAAGCATTTGGAAAAGGCTAGAGGCAAGTGGGTAGATGAACTCCTGACAGCATTATGGGCTTATATGACTACTCATAAGTCTACGACTAGCTATACTACATTTGCCCTTGCTTACGGTTCCTAAGTCGTTATTCTTATTGAGAATGAAGTTCCTTTTCATCGAGCGACCTACTACGATCCTAGAATGAATAAAGATTTCCTGTTGGAATCTCCAGACTTTGTAGAGGTGAAACATGAAAAAGCTGATTTGAGGGCAGCCGCACATCGACACCGAGTCGCCTAGTACTACAACACTAAAGTCCAACCTAGAACTTCTGAAATCGGCGATCTCGTCTTGATATGGGTTTTTCCTGCCCCATCGCATATGAATCCTACTTGAGAAGGACCATATGTCATTGAAGATGCTATTTCACTTAGTTTATATCTTTTTCATTCAGTTGTATGTAATTTCAGGATTTGCTTTAGCATTTGATTTTCAAAGATATGTAATAAGACAAATCATGTCATTTCTTTCCATTTGGCAAATAAAATTTTGAATTTCCATCATGTAAGTGTTTCTGTAGCATTACATGTTAGTTGCGATGCTAGACTAACTAGTATTGACATGTCTAAGCAGCTTCCTAGAGTTTGGAGCTAGCCGATTACATAAATTCATGATTGAACTAAATAAAATAACAATGGTACAACCGTTCATTTGACGATTCACATTCACAACCAGATGGACGGAATGCCTAACGAGGAATGGATGTGATTTGACCATCCAATAACCAACTTAATCCTATCAAATAATGGTACAAATATGAATCAAAAGTGATCATGACAAGACCAATTGCTCGCTAAGTTAAACCCCGGACTTGGAGGCCAATTAATTAATTAAGGAAAGTACGATCCAACTATTTTTCAAAATAACTCCCAAGTCATCGGAGTGTGGACTAAAGTATAAACATAAGTTAGGAGCGGTTCGACTACCCACTAACTAGCTCTTATCCCAAAGTGCGGATATGAGTATAAACAAAGAGATGAGTGCGGTTCGACCACTCATTATTCCATAAATTCCGGCTTGAAACCGACAGGAGTATAAACTCGCTGAGGATGGAGTTCGACCATCGACCGTCGAACTTTGCAAATCCAAGACGAGGGGCAGGAGTTAATCATTTGAACTGCTAAATTTGATAGCGTAACACTAGGGCTTGAGCCTCATGTTTGGTATGAATCAAGACCACAACCACATGGAGGCCTTAGGATAGAATTAATGGATTATCATCCAAATCAAAGAGCAATGAATTACAAGTACATTGAATGGAAAGTAATAGCTCGACTACATAAATAAAAAATTTACATAAGAGTTCGATAGAAAACAAAGAAATTTTATTACATAATAAATTTCAAAAATTGTAATACAAGTTTATTCAAAAACAGGGGCTACACCTGCATAATCATGGCCAATAGAAGAGAAAAACAGCTATGCAAACAATATACAAACTAAGACGGAGTGATGACTATTTCTTCTACCCTTTCTCCTTTCTAGATTTCTTAGGAGTACCACCACCCAAACTTCCACATATCCTTTTCCTTGAACCTTTGCCACCTTTAGTAGGCAAGCTTTCATAGGTTGGAGGGAGTTATTGGGGAACCGATGCACCAAGTGGGATGACTTGTAATGGAACGAGATTTGGTTCGTCAATGTCCCCATCGACAGGTTCAGCCTTAGCCTTTTGCTTTAACAAGTCCTTTCTCTTAATGCGTTCTTTTAAGCAAAGATCATCGATATGTTCAGTGGTGTCGGTAATCATAACGTCATTCGACTCATCAGTTAATGATAGGTCTTCAGCTTTATCATCATCGATTGCTCCGATAACTTGAGCGTCGGTGGCCACTGAAATCTCAGTAGATGTTGATTGTTGCTCCATGGTGGAACCACTTTTTTATTTTGGCTAGGACCCGGAAGATCGGTAGATTCATGGAAACAAGAAGATAAGCCCATGACTATTGGGCATAAAGAACAAAATCTCTTAAAAAGAGGAGAATAAAGTGGAATTCCGACATCCGATTGACTCTCAGTTGTCGTCAAGTGCTTCCCTCCAGAATGGCAGTCAGCGCCTTAGATTGATAACTAGGTCTGTCCGGATCGTAGCTCAAATCCTGTCTTGGGCTGAGAGAATCTGATGCTCCAGCTGCTTGAAATGAAGAAGGGCCTTTGTGATTGGATTTCGAAGAGTCAACAGTTTTTCCTTTTGCCGAAGTGCGCTAGAATGTTAAAGTATCGAAGTCATGCAATAATAAGGTCTAAAGGTTCATCCCCATAAAGAATCTTCTGTACCATTTTCTCTATGTCTAAATCAGCTTCACTAAGGGTTTTCTTTTTCATTTCAACAATGTATCCCCAGGCTTTAGCGAGCGACTCGACGTAGCCCTCTCCAAGAAGATTTAAATTGCGATGGTTAAGGACTTTAGCATTATATTCAACGATTAGGGGTTCAAACATGATCGGCTTCCATGGCATCTTCTAACCGGGCCTCGATCTATTCTCTAATCTCATTGCAACCCACTTCTTTTCACTCTTCATTGAGGACTTTAATTTGAGCAATTTGCTTGTCAAGCTTAATTTTCAAATTTTGGGCTTCAATGACATCTTCACAATATCTTTACGACTCCTCCTGAGTTGCAATTTTCTCTCCCCTCTCCTTTTGAAGGAGTTCTTCAAGCTCCTCAATGAGGCGGGCCAAAATATTTTTCTCCTTTTCCAAGGTATCCCTTTTCCAATGCAAGCGCATAACTATGGTTGAGGGCAGTATAAAGTTGTTTTTTGTGGGTAGATTCTACATAACTCACTGCCTCAGATGTTTCTTTGGCACTTTTTTCTGCCACGGTTAGCTTCACTCTCAACTTCAAGATCTCATTGTCTTGATGTTTAATTATATCTTTAACATGGATCGCCTCCAGCTTGAGACGATCGATTTCATGCTGTCTCTCGATAGATACCTCAAAAATCTTTTTTTGCTAAGTGTTGGAATGATTCGTGTTGCACAAAAACATCAATGACGCATGCGAGAGAACTTGCTTTAGCATTCCTTGGGATTGTATGAATGGAGGAAAGGAACCTGAGCCCGTCGAAGAAAATCTTTGGGAAATTGACCTTAAGTTCGGCCAATTTTTTCGTCCTGGAAGCCTCAAGAGCCACGATCAACAAAAATGGATCAGAAGAGGCGATTAGGCATTAGCCCGACCTACGGTCACAGAATTGTCTACAACTAGATGAACCAAAATACTGCTCAGGCGGTATAGCAATTTGAGGACCATGAAAAGAAGTATGATCGCCATTATGTACAGGAAGATTAGGTTGAACTTCCTGATGAGATGATCGAGACTAGGACTTATGTTTGGAAGATGAAAATTTCCTCGAACAATGACTTCTTTCCTGCCCATCATCTCTGTTTACGCCTACCCGATTCTAAATCAAGGTTGGATCCTTACTGCGTCATGGAGCCCTTAAAGCGATCGAAAGCTTGGGATTAATACATCGCACTTGCAAACCAAATTTTTTTATAAGTAACCATTGAAAAAAAGATAAATGAGAATTGTGCGGTGAAGTGCATGTGATTATGAGTGTCATAGTGTCCCCTCAATGGACCAGTTGCTACAGTCTTGCTCATAGGCGTTTTCTCCCCTTCATTGGTGGGGAGAATGTTGTCACCATTTCTAGTAGGAGAAGTGAGCCCCATGATACTGATGTTTGGGAATTCATAAGTCACGATGTCATCAAGGATTGGGAGATTTGAAAACCCTTTCGTCAAGCTTTCTAAATGTTAGAAAGATGACTCTCGTCGACGGAAGTGATAATAAATGGAGGCTCTTTAGTAGTTTTTCTCCTACAGAGTTTATATGTAAGCCTTTTTCTTCTTCTTTCTAGCATATTAGGTTGCGTGCTTTGTGACGGTTCGATAACGGGCAGATTGCCTGAGCTTGGATTAGCATTGCCAGGCTCGTTGATCTTGGCACCCCTAATTTCACCCTTTTCAACATCATCCCAAGTCCCCACGACTGGGGTCACGATAGGATTATTGGTATCGTCTTCTTATTCTGCAACATTTCTTGGTAGTGAAGTGCTTCCTGGAAGCCTAATGATGCGACCTTCTTCCAGCAGCCCAAACAGAGATAACCATTTATTGGTTATGAGGAGTCTATGTCCCTGACTCCAACCAGGGTGGCATGAATCACTGAAATTGCCCTCGAAAAGCTATCGCCCTCTGGACGTAGATGGACACCTATAATTTTTGAAACATTAGTTGGTTCAGGACATGACTTGGACTAATGAATTTGAGAATAAAGCAAAGATGCACTTACATCCTTCCAACCATCGCCTCGCGAAGCCATGAGGACATCGGACGTAGAACCATTCGTGTTTAAAGAGGTTGAGTTTATTCCATGCACCCTTTAAGAATTGACAATTGGGCGAAGGCTTGAGGAAAATATAGGAGAGGCTTCCTATCCTTCCTTTAAAGTTGTAAATAAACCTAATGTCCTTAGGAGATAGCAGGCGGAGCCAAACATTCATGAATAGCAGTAAAGTGCTATGGAGAATGGCATAGCTATTCAGGTGTAGTTGGGTGAGAGCTATTCTGAGATATTTTAGCATCTCCTGGATAAAAGAATTGAAGGGCAGCTCACACCTGGCCTAGCATATGAACTTACTACATGCTGTATACCTCTCCGAGGGTGAATGAGCCATTTCATTCACTGAAGGAACCAAAACGTCTTCGAGCAGAATCCCATGTCTAGAACGTAGTCTATGAAGAGCGACCTCGCCGATTCTGAAGGTTTGGGAATTTATTGGGTCATCTAGTAATGTAACTCTACTGCATTAGGCGCAGGACTTATATATTCTGCCAGGAGGATGAGAACATCGACGAAAAGGTCTATTGATGGGCTGAAAACCTTCGGTTGTTTAGTTTGGTGATCAAGGGAAGTCCACTACTCGGCTCCGAGATTGCTGTGTTGTGAAGTTGGTCTGTAAGACCTTGCAGCTAGATGCTTTAGACATCTAAGGTCCATATCAACTAAAATTAATAGATAATTGAGATTAGAAAAGTTTACATATCGCCCCTACTAATTGTAAGCTAGTGTGGTGTACTATCGTGTAGTGTAGAGATAAGAGGCTCAAAATAATAAAAAAGAAAAATTAAATGATGAGACTTTGGATTCCAACTAAAGCGACGCCATTATTGACCATCCCAACTGACGAATAGATTGATTGGTTGTGTAAGCTTTGGGATCGATCATAGGCATATCGATGTGTGAAACCCGCTATTAAAATCCGCATGTTAAGTTTTAGTTCATGTTCTAAGTCCTAGGAATTTGGTCGTTCAATTTCAAGTTCAATAGTGGATATGCAAGTCATATTGTTCATCATCGTCATATATTCGAGTTTGTTGGAATGTGACTGGTTCTGTTTGTTCAAACAAGTGAATATTAATTGGTTTTCAAGTTCAATTAAAGCTTAGAATTGGCAAAGTACAAATAGCCGATCCTTATAATTGGCTAGGTATAAGTAGCAGATCTCGACATATGCAGATCCATATTCCAAAGCAAGAAACCGATCCCTCTCTCCAAATTATCCATGCCGATCCCTTTCCATGGTAGTAGCCGATCCCTCCATATAAACCACACCAACGAAAACAATTGATCCTTACCCTTTATCATACCACCGAACCCTCTATGTAAGCCAAAAAATAACAACCTCGCCATGCGAGCCAAAAACGACCGATCCCTCTCCTCCTATACTTTTGTGCTATCCATCAAGCCTTTTGACGGATCCCTACATCCTACGCACCTTTCTTCCTCCTTCTTTACTATTCTACCGAACTCTGCTCCATCATACATCTCGTCTCTACCAAACAACTTCGACCATCATCTTTCCATCGCATTGAACTCCTACCCATTCGCCAATGTAATAGACACCATCATCTCGTCATAAAATCAAAAGATAAAGATGAGAAAACTTACCTAAATATATAGAAAATGAGCTGTACGAGAAGAATTACCATATTTCTCTTCAAATGGAAGGTGAAATGATAATCTAAAGAAAAATAGGAAGGCGAGATTATAGATGAAGGCAATGTTTAATTCAAAAGGAAGGGGTTGGGTTTTCTTTCATGACAGGGGAGGGTTCGGGACCGAACTTAAAGAAAGTACATTAAGATGAAAGTAAATAGGGAAGAGACGAATAAGTAAGGTTGAGAGAAAGGAGTGCTAGCTTATATATGGGGACAAGGGTTCGGCCCATGTCGTCGAGGTCAACACAAAATAGGGGGGAGTCGACTAAGAAAATATCGATCCCTATAAGCATAAAAAAGTAGGAGGGATCAGCTAAAATCATGTCGATGCATGTACGTGTATATATATATATATATATATATATATATATGTATGTATGTATGTATGTATGTATGTATGTATGTATGTATGTATGTATGTATGTGTGTGTGTGTGTGTGCATGAGTGTATGTGTATGTGTGTGTATAAATGAATAAGAGAAGGCGGGAGGGATCGATAGGAGAATGCTGACCTCTACATGTGTAAAAAATAGAGAAAAGAAGGGATCGACTATAAGCTCTTATACATATAAACGTGGGCATGAAAATTATGCAAAGCAATATATAGAAAGTGTAGTGAAATCTTATCTAACTCAGCAGAAATTGGCGATGATCCACAAACGTATGATATGTCCGACAACCAATAACAAGAATGTGTACATAAACATGCATGTGAATTTTCTCAAAGTTCAATTTTTGAAATCGATGGAAATTTGATTCAAACCTGAAGCCTCCATGGTTAAGGCTGGATCAAATGATGTAATCTTATTAGTCTCGTGGAATTGGACACAAATATCAGTTGATGGAGTATAATCCTGGATTTATGCTATTGGAAATTGACCAAACGTCGTGACAACCAAAGAGAGATTCAGAGCTTTGAGAAAATAATTTGACGGAAGGACAGAAATTATTCAGAAAACTGGATGAATTTCTTTCCGACAACTCTACTCTGCTTCGATTCATAGCATTTCATGTCCAGCAGAAGTTGTACTTTAGGAGGTAAGTTATCCGGCCTTTTGATCCGGCTATATTTGAACTGACTGGACAAGTTGGATTCGACTGTTATAAAGGCCAATAATTCTAGGATGACGATTGCGGGGTCCAGAAGTCAAGTACAGATGGTAAAACAAAGCCGTGACCAAATGGAATTGTCAGGACCCGATTCTTCGACTTTCGAAAATCGACATCAATACGTCCACCGTATCAACTGCCGAGCAATTGAATGCCGGAAAACCGAACCATGAGGGTTAAAAAGAAGAGGTAGAATAAAAAGATAGAAGAAATAAGGAAACAGAACATAAACAATATCAGAATCTCACATATCGCAGCGGAACAACATATAATACATAAATGAATAATCTTTAAAACAAAGAACTATCTCAGTTATTACATTACATCACATCATCATCAGAGTATACAACAACAATATACAACACAGCTGGACAATGGACAGTTGTACAAACGTGTCCTTACAACTGAAATACACAGCGGAAAACATAATATCATATACAAGTAATACGTCTCGCCATCCAGCTCGCCACTTGAGCTCCATAGCACTTCTGAATCCAAAATGACCCGAAAACCTGACTCTTGACTGCCCGTGTAGAAAATTATGGGCACACAGAGTTTAGGAAGAGAACAATAAACTCCAGGTCAGTCATGAGACCGGTGTGGGAGCTTAAACAGTTATTTATCTTTAAAACAACAACAACAATAAGGGAAGTGAAAAATATCCGCAATGCTTTTGGAAAATGAAACTACCATAAGGCCTCCCCACACACACACACAATGCAAAAGCAGAATTGGAGGAGATTTCTCCTTATGATAGTCAAAGATGCTTACTACGCAAAACAAATCATTTGATTTTTTTTTTATTATTATTAGTGCATAGTGTAGAAAACATTTCGAAAATAGAATATAAATCTTAGCTAGCATAGACATTTCGAACTATGCCTACTATAGCTACCATCCAAACAGTGGGGCGCCACCATAAGTGAATGGCAGGTTCTACAACTAAAACCGTACAAGATGCGTATTGTTTTATTTGGATTTCCTACAAATGGTCAGGCTAAGGAACTTCCTACTGTCAATGGGATCGCCTCTGGCGGGACGTCCCGAGAACCTAACGTTACGGTTAGATCTCTGCCAACACAAGGCCGGGTTACCTTTGTAACTAGGTAACTACTACACGAATATGTCATCCCCCTGTCCCTTTGGACCTTTATCCGAGCACTCGATAACCAACATCACACAGTAATAAATATAGTGTGTCAACATGAGTAAGTATCTAGGCTCCATACCATGATGCCACCCTTTCCAGAAGGAAATGGCATACCCTAAAGGGCGCGACCCTCGTAACCGTGCCGCATATTCCTGTTTTGACCATTTCCGGGGAGTGAGGTCTAACGAAGTCTCGTCCACAAAGCTAGGCACAAAGCCAAGCTTTGATCAATGAATGATCAACACACAGCAGCACTAAGCATGTCACATTACCAAATTGGGAGTATATCGCTGATAACCTTCAATTACATAACCTCAAAGGGTGTTGAGCTAAGAAAATAAATTCTCCGCCACCAACGGAAATATATTTGAAAAAAATCTGCTTTATATCTCAAAATGCAATGTCAGACACGTAACCATACAAGTCTATTCAGTTCGAACAGAACCGAAGGCACTTCAAAATAAGCCCTTGCAATCCGGGTATTCACAATCCCGATCAAATTTCCCATCACAAAGGAAATCTCCATACTGTAGCTAACGGTGCAGAGACAATCGATAGGTTATCCTATCGTTTTCACAAATATCCGGTCTTCACCACCGGTCTTCAATGCTATCCATTACGTCGTATCACTATTCGGAATGGGTAATCCGAATAACGAGCGCAATAATTTAAAAATAAATGTAGCATTCAATTTCAACCAATTCACAACAAATACCTATTTAAAGGTCAATATTGATAGTCGGTTATTTAATTATCAATCAATATTCACAACATCACCCGATTTCAAATAATTTTCCAAATTATTTATTTTCAAAAATATCTTTACAAGATATATTTTCCACACTTCAACCATTTGAAAACAAATTTCAAATCATTTTTCACCTTTCAATCTTTGAAAACAAATTTCAAATCAATTTCCTTAAACGGAAAATACTTCCAAATATTTATCCATTTTCAATTTAAAATGGTTCATTTAAATCAATCAAATAAATCCTTACCGATTTATTTTAAACTTACGTTCCAAATCCGTAAATTTATTTCCACAGTTCAAAATAAATCAATGTTTATTTTTAAACAAATTTCCCTTTCCTTTATAAATTCAATATTGAATTTACATTTCCAAAATATCTATGAATATACGATTTAATAAATCGATTTCTGATATTCGTTTTCAGTTTATCTTTAAAAGACAAAATCTCAAAACATTCACTTCATATTGGAAAAACATTTCCATACTTATTTAATAATAAGTAATTCACAAATCTATTTATTTTCAACACTTGGAAAATATTCAATATACTTAAATCCAAATTAAGTATATATTTTTTTTCTTTAAGGAAAACATTCTCTTAAACACATTTTTTTGAGTCAAAACGAATGTTGCGTAAAACATCGTTACGACAACCCAAAATCATTAGTATAGCGATTCGAACTTAAAATAGATTTATAAATCCCAATTCCATATAAAACATTTCCTTTCGGAAATCATTTACTATAACAACAATGTTATAGTCCACCATTTCCTTATATTTCTCGAAAACGTCTATTTCAACAATGAATGTTGAAATCTATGGTTTCGATACTTAACACATTTTAAATCATTTTTAAATCGTTTTAATTCTATTTAAAATATCACTTTCCCAAAATATTTCTTTAATATATTATTCACTATCCAAAATCGTGAATATACTTCATTAACCAAATTCAATTTCTACATATTTTATTTAAAGGATTATCCACTGCCCCAAAATTGTGGATATATGTCCTTTAATAAGCTATAATAATTAAACTTATTAAAATAAGTCAATTTCGGATTTATAAAACAACATTTATAATTTCCATTTATATTTTATAACAACTTCAACTTATAAAATCACTTTATTAACAAATTCTATCCATATTCCATTTACACGCAAAAATCCAATTTATAAGTTCATTACTTATAAATCTTTTATTTTATAAAATCTATTCATTTTATAACTTCACAAATTATAAATCTATAGATTTCATCCACTTATGAAATCCATTTACATTTCATTTTAACACTTATAAAAACTTGTTTTATAATTCCAATATTTTTAATTTATAAATATCAATTTTATAAATATTTTATATAAACCATTTATAATAATTCAAAAAATCCCAATTTAAACCATTTTATAAATTTATCAACTACTTATCTAAAAAATCACATTTTGGTTATATTTCTCAAAAATCATAATTTTTATAACATATAAATTACAACGTTTATTCATTTAAAATGAATCAATTTCAAAATTAAATTTTATTATGAATTCTCAACTTAATTTTCAAAAATCAAATTTTGTTTATTTTCGGCATCTAACGATACCAAAATATATTCGGCTAAAATTTAGCATTTAACGATTTCAATCACAAAGATAATCACGCAGATTATAAATAGTTCAACACACAATATTGAAACCAATTCAATCATTTAAGGAATGCAATTGGATCCCTCCAACCTGTTTCCCTGCATCCAAAGATGTTAGCACAATACCAATTCCGCTTCGAGATGGAATATCGCGGTATATAGGATTTATAAAATACTATCCGCTATTACATGGTGCAATAGGGTCTCATCTGCTATATAATGTGGGAAAATCAACTCCAAGTACATATATAATACCAATTCCATACAAGTTGGAATTATCGCGGTATATGTTTTTAATAAATAACCTCCGCTTAATATACGACATATAGGGTCTATTTAACACAATAGATAAGAAATTATCATCCAATCACACAATCAAGCAATTCTAAATCTAACTATTTAAAATTTAAATCGAAACAGATTCGATTGAGTGAGAAGTTCTCACCTTGAGTTTCCGATAACAGTTGTAGCGTTTTATTTCGAATAAAATTAAATGTGCGTTTAATTTTACTCGAAATTCAAACTAGCTCCAAACGACTCTAAACCAGCTCCATCGCGTAGTGTTCGACAAAACGAAGCCAACGCAATTTGTTTCGTGTATTTTCGACATCGTATGACAAAGATATCGCCTTTTAAACATTATACAAATTATAATATATAAATAAATCATATTTTATTTTAAATTTTTAACCTAACTCCCATCGGTCCGTTCGTTGCTTTGATGAGAAATCTAGGCCGCGAAATGCTCTTTCTTCCCTCACGTTCAAAACTCCCAGTAAAGCTTCGCGTTCATGAACCCATAGCCGACCCCCTTTCATAAATTTTTGCAACCCATACGATGCGTTTGAAATCGATCAAGCACCACCAAAGAATGCCCCAACCCAGCCCCCACTCACGGCCTGCGACCGGCCTCATTTAGTGCCGCCTCCAGCATGCAAATCGAGGACGAACGCGCAACGTTCCTGAGCTATTTGCCATCGACTCGTTGCTCCATTTACGATCTTACCCGTTGGATTTGTAGATCTCGCGGAGCTCTACAACATTGCAGTTGACAATTTTTGATGAAGATGAGCGGATTAGAAGAGATCGAGGGGGAAGTTTCAAAAATTCCCAGCCATTGAAAACAAACGGCGGCTGGCTAAGAATAGCTAGGGTTTGCAAAAATAGAAGGAGATGAGTCCTTTTATAGAAAATCCAACGAACACTATTCATCTCCAAATTTTCGAACTCCAAATCTCGCGCAGTGGCCAGCATTTCTAGGGTTTACCCCGCGTTTCGGACACAATGGAATAGGTTTCGGGAGCCAATTCGATCATCTGTGCGAGTTACGGCAATAAACGATCGATTTTAAATTAAATCGGTTAAGCTAATTTCTATGCGTTTTGGCTTGCCCCGGAAAAACGGTAAATCCGATTGACACGAAATTTGAAACCATACAATAATTTAACATTACGGATCCAATGAAACTAGTTTCGTCGAAATCCGAGACTGTTTGAAAAATTGCTATTTTAACTCGTCAATTAAATGTTAAAATATTCAATTTTCACAAATCAACTTTTAATTCAATTTTAAACGTTCTATAACATCATTATAACTCCAATATGATTTAATATAACTTTATAAATCATTTTTAATCACCTTAAATCAAATTTTTAATTATTTCTGGAATTTGTTATATTAAATTATCGATTTAATTATCCAATTAAATCCAGATATACGAAAAAATAAATTATTCGACTTACAAATTTTACTTGTTGATATTTAAAATCAATTAAATATCTGAATTTCAAATGACAGAAATTCTTGGTCGTTACAAACTTCCCCCCTTAAAAGAATTTCGTCCTCGAAATTACCAAGTAAGAAAGAGTTTTGAAATCCATTAACTTTTCAAAACAAACCGTTCAAGTTTGATTTACAAATCTCTTAAGCGTTTAACTTTTCCAAAATATCAATAGTTAAATTTCTTACAAAATATTTACTAGTATTTCTCAAATCTATATATAGTTATCTTTTCAAAATCAACTATATCGTTTAACCTTTAACTTCAAATCAAAACTTAGTTTTCACAAAAAAAAATTCCAAAAGTTTCCGAAAATTTTCTAACGCCTTAAATTTTCAAAAAATTTCGCCATAACCTCCTTTGTACGGAGGAGCTTTTACAATATCACAATAGATATAAATATATATACATCGACCCACCCGGTCGGAAAACAGAAAAACAGTTCATATTTTTATTGCGTAGGCGTACCTTTTTAGCATTTTTAAGCAAAGCAGTTATCTATTTAGCATTTTGCGCAACTCAAAATCCGCTAACGGTAGCCCCGGTACATGTACTTACTCAATATAAACACGTAAGTGACATATATAAGAAGTTATTAACATTTTACTCCTTTAAATGACTACAATACATGCATATAGCAACATAACAACTACATATGCCAACATAGCAAATGCAACAAAACAACAAATGCAACCATCAAACAACCATCATCCAATTAACATCCAACAAATCAATAACCAAATCAATATTCTTTCATTTCTCATTAATATTCAATGAATTGGTTTTTTTTCAATTTTAATCACATTTGACTTGTTAACATTGGACTTTACAAATATTCATTTATTCATTTCCAATTAGTATACATTCACTAATTTACATTCATTTTAGTTCACTTCCAAATCAAATTCAATTCTATTCAAATTCATTTTCTTCCAATTTGAATTCAATTACATAGCTTTTAATTTCACTAATTTAATTTCATTAACACTTAATGAATTTATATACAATCAACTAACAATCAAATAACAACCAATGTATATTCAACATAACCAAATTATTAAATTTACATTCAATTTGGTTCAACACTTTTAATTCCGATTTGGTTTAATATTAAATTGGCTTACATTCAATTTATTCAATTTATTAACTTTAATGAATTAACACCTCTATTCACTGTTTCATATCAATTCATTTACATTCGATTGATTAACATTCAATCCCTTCATTAATTCAATTGCTAATTCATTTCATAAATAAAGTTGAATCTCCTTTTATATAACTCAAGTTCACATCCATTTAATTTACTTCATTATTTTACTTCGATACCAAAATCAACTTTATTCAATATTACTTAAGCTATATTCCATTTCAATTCATCATTTGTTTAGCTTAACTTAAATTTCCACTTACAAATCCAATTCTAAAGTAAATTCTATTTAACTTTTACCAAAGCTAAATTTATTAACTCATATTATAAGTTCAAAACTCGTTTTACTTATATTTATCAATTTCAACTTGAATTTTCAATTTCAAATTTGTTTATCACTACAAAACTTCAATTTCAATTTACTATGGTAGCAAATCCATCACACAAAAACTCAAAAATGATACTGATGATGCTGCAGTCATCATCCTTATCATTTCCCAGTAACAATAGTGAAATCAATGCTTTAAATTATTTTTAAAATTTTCTTTTATTTATAAATCACATTTATAAAAAAAAATTCCACATATAATTTCACTATTTATATATAAGATTATTTTACAACTGTAAATCATTTTAATTATAATCCATACTTATAATTCATTTTCTTACAATTCATTCTTTTACAACTGTTGTTTTTATTTAACTTATTCAAACAACTTTTATTAACTTATACATTTTTACATTTTCAACAACCAGACAATCAATTCATATATACTTTAATAATTTCTGAAGAATTATTTCCTTTATATAAAAATATAATCGAGGTAAAATTATTTCATTTACCCAATTTAAAATGATATCGTGCCGAATTGTTCTGAACAAGTGTTTAGAGATCCCTATCGATAGAGTTGTACAGACTATACCAACTAGAATCCATATACCACTCAACAAACCAATCATCACAACATAAAACAATTTTATTTTCACTAACAAATACACGTTCATAGCTATTATTACACTCAAACTCATTCTAGAGTACTACTGACTCTATCTCTAATGAGTAACATCCAACAGAGCCAAGGTTGTCACTTAACCATATGCTCTGATACCACATTGTCAGAACCCGATTCTTCGACTTCCGAAAATCGACATCAATACGTCCACTATATCAACTGCCGAGCAATCGAATGCCGGAAAACCGAACCATGAGGGTTAAAAAGAAGAGGTAGAAGAAAAAGATAGAAGAAATAAGGAAATTGAACAGAAATAATATCAGAATCTCACATATCGCAACGGAACAACATATAATACATAAATGAATAATCTTTAAAACAAAGAACTATCTCAGTTATTATATTACATCACATCATCATCAGAGTATACAACAACAATACACAACACAACTGGACAATGGACAGCTATACAAACGTGTCCTTACAAGTGAAATACACAGCGGAAAACATAATATGATACACAAGTAATACGTCTCGTCGTCCAGCTCACCACTTAAGCTCCATAGCACTTCTGAATCCAAAATGACCTGATAACCTGATTCTAGACTGCCCGTGTAGAAAATTATGGGCACCCAGAGTTTAGGAAGAGAACAATAAACTCCAGGTCAGTCATGGGACTGGTGTGAGAGCTTAAACAGTTATTTATCTTTAAAACAACAACAATAATAAGGGAAGTGAAAAATATCCGCAATGCTTTTGGAAAATGAAACTACCATAACGCCTCCCCACACACACACAATGCAAACGCAGAATTAGAGGAGATTTCTCCTTATGATAGTCAAAGATGCTTACTACGCAAAAAAAAAAAAATTTATTTTTTTTATTATTATTAGTGCATAGTGTAGAAAACATTTCGAAAATAGAATATAAATCTTAGCCAGCATAGACATTTCGAACTATGCCTACTATAGCTACCATCCAAACAGTGGGGCGCCACCATAAGTGAATGGCAGGTTCTACAACTAAAATCGTACAAGATGCGTATTGTTTTATTTGGATTTCCTACAAATGGTCAGGCTAAGGAACTTCCTACTGTCAATGGGATCGCCTCTGGCGGGACGTCCCGAGAACCTAACGTTACGGTTAGATCTCTGCCAACACAAGGCCGGGTTACCTTTGCAACTAGGTAACAACTACACGAATATGTCATCCTCCGGTCCCTTTGGACCATTATCCGAGTGCTCGATAACCAACATCACACAGTAATAAATATAGTGTGTCAACATGAGTAAGTATCTGGGCTCCATACCATGATACCACCCTTTCCAGAAGGAAATGACATACACTAAAGGGCGCGACCCTCATAACCTTGCCGCATATTCCTATTTTGACCATTTCCGAGGAGTGAGGTCTGACGAAGTCTCGTCCACAAAGCTAGGCACAAAGCCACGCTTTGATCAATAAATGATCAATGGATGATCAACACACAGCAGCACTAAGCATGTCACATTGCCAAATTGGGAGTATATCGCTGATAACCTTCAACTACATAACCTCAAAGGGTGTTGAGCTAAGAAAATAAATTCTCCACCACCAACGGAAATATATTTGAAAGAAATCTGCTTTATATCTCAAAATGTAATGTCAGACACGTAACCATACAAGTCTGTTCCGGGTTCGAACAGAACCGAAGGCACTTCAAAATAAGCCCATGCAATCCGGGTATTCACAATCCCGATCGAATTTCCCATCACAAAGGAGATCTCCATACCGTAGCTAACGGCGTAGAGAGAATCGATAGGTCGTCCTATCGTTTTCACAAATACCCGGTCTTCACCACCGGTCTTCAATGCTATCCATTACGTCGTATCACTATTCGGAATGGGTAATTCGAATAACGAGCGCAATAATTTAAAAATAAGTGTAGCATTCAATTTCAACCAATTCACAACAAATACCTATTTAAAGGTCAATATTGATAGTCGGTTATTTAACTATCAATCAATATTCACAACATCGCCCGATTTCAAATAATTTCCCAAATTATTTATTTTCAAAAATATCTTTACAAGATATATTTTCCACACTTCAATCATTTGAAAACAAATTTCAAATAATTTTTCACCTTTCAATCTTTGAAAACAAATTTCAAATAAATTTCCTTAAACGGAAAACACTTCCAAATATTTATCCATTTTCAATTTAAAATGGTTCATTTAAATCAATCAAATAAATCCTTACCGATTTATTTTAAACTTACGTTCCAAATCCGTAAATTTATTTCCACAGTTCAAAATAAATCAATGTTTATTTTTAAACAAATTTTCCTTTCCTTTATAAATTCCATATTGAATTTACATTTCCAAAATATCTATGAATATACGATTTAATAAATCGATTTCTGATATTCATTTTCAATTTATCTTTAAAAGATAAAATCTCAAAACATTCACTTCATATTGGAAAAACATTTCCATACTTATTTAATAATAAGTAATTCACAAATCTATTTATTTTCAACACTTGGAAAATATTCAATATACTTAAATCCAAATTAAGTATATATTTTTTTTCTTTAAGGAAAACATTCTCTTAAACACATTTATTCGAGTCAAAACGAATGTTGCGTAAAACATTGTTACGACAACCCAAAATCATTAGTATAGGGATTCGAACTTAAAATAGATATACAAATCCCAATTCTATATAAAACATTTCCTTTTGGAAATCATTTACTATAACAACAATGTTATAGTCCACCATTTCCTTATATTTCTCGAAAACGTCTATTTCAACAATGAACGTTGAAATCTATGGTTTCGATACTTAACACATTTTAAAACATTTTTAAATCGTTTTAATTCTATTTAAAATATCACTTCCCAAAATATTTCTTTAATATATTATTCACCGTCCAAAATCGTGAATATACTTCATTAACCAAATTCAATTTCTACATATTTTATTTAAAGGTTATCCCTGCCCCAAAATCGTGGATATATCTCCTTTAATAAGCTATAATAATTAAACTTATTAAAATAAGTCAATTTCGAATTTATAAAACAACATGTATAATTTCCATTTATATTTTATAACAACTTCAACTTATAAAATCACTTTATTAACAAATTCTATCCATATTCCATTTACACGCAAAAATCCAATTTATAAGTTAATTACTTATAAATCTTTTATTTTATAAAATCTATTCATTTTATAACTTCACAAATTATAAATCTATAGATTTCATCCACTTATGAAATCCATTTACATTTCATTTTAACACTTATAAAAACTTGTTTTATAATTCCAATATTTTTAATTTATAAATATCAATTTTATAAGTATTTTATATAAATCATTTATAATAATTCAAAAAATCCCAATTTAAACCATTTTATAAATTTATCAACTACTTATCTAAAAAATCACATTTTGGTTATATTTCTCAAAAATCATAATTTTTATAACATATAAATTACAACGTTTATTCATTTAAAATGAATCAATTTCAAAATTAAATTTTATTATGATTCTCAACTTAATTTTCAAAAATCAAATTTTGTTTATTTTCGGCATCTAACGATACCAAAATATATTCGGCTAAAATTTAGCATTTAACGATTTCAATCACAAAGATAATCACGCAGATTATAAATAGTTCAACACACAATATTGAAACCAATTCAATCATTTGAGGAATGCAATTGGATCCCTCCAACCTGTTTCCCTGCATCCAAAGATGTTAGCACAATACCAATTCCGTTTCGAGACGGAATATCGCGGTATATGGGATTTATAAAATACTATCCGCTATTATGCGGCGCAATAGGGTCTCATCCACTATATAATGCGGGAAAATCAACTCCAAGTACATATATAATACCAATTCCATACAAGTTGGAATTATCGCGGTATATGTTTTTAATAAATAACCTCCGCTTAATATACAGCGTATAGGTTCTATTTAACACAATAGATAACAAATTATAATCCAATCACACAATCAAGCAATTCTAAATCTAACTATTTAAAATTTAAATCGAAACAGGTTCGATTGAGTGAGAAGTTCTCACCTTGAGTTTCCGATAACAGTTGTAGCGCTTTATTTCGAATAAAATTAAACGTGCGTTTAATTTTACCCGAAATTCAAACTAGCTCCAAATGACTCCAAACCAGCTCCATTGCGTAATGTTCGACAAAACGAAGCCAATGCAATTTGTTTCGTGCGTTTTCGACCTCGTATGACAAAGATATCGCCTTTTAAACATTATACAAATTATAATATATAAATAAATCACATTTTTATTTTAAATTTTTAACCTAACTCCCATCGGTCCGTTCTTTGCTTTGATGAGAAATCTAGGCCACGAAATGCTCTTTCTTCCCTCACGTTCAAAACTCCCAGTAAAGCTTCGCGTTCATGAACCCATAGCCGACCCCCTTTGATAAATTTTCGTAACCCATACAATGCGTTTGAAATCGATCAAGCACCACCAAAGAATGCCCCAACCCAGCCCCCACTCACGGCCTGAGACCGACCTCATCTAGTGCCGCCTCCAGCACGCAAATCGAGGATGAACGCGCAACGTTCCCGAGCAATTTGCCATCGACTCGTTGCTCCATTTACGATTTTACCCGTTGGATTTGTAGATCTCGCGGAGCTCTACAACATTGAAGCTGACAATTTTTGATGATGGTGGGCGGATTAGAAGAGATCGAGGGGGAAAGTTTCGAAAATTCCCAGCCATTGAAAACAAACGGCGGCTGGCTAAGAATAGCTAGGGTTTGCAAAAATAGAAGGAGATGGGTCCTTTTATAGAAAATCCAACGAACACTATTCATCTGTAAATTTTCGAACTCCAAATCTCGTGTAGTGACCGACGTTTCTAGGGTTCACCCCACGTTTCGGACACAATGGAATAGGTTTCGGGAGCCAATTCGATCATCTGTGCGAGTTACGGCAATAAACGATCGATTTTAAATTAAATCGGTTAAGCTAATTTCTATGCGTTTTGGCTTGCCCCGAACAAACGGTAAACCCGATTGACACGAAATTTGAAACCATACAATAATTTAACATTACGGATCCGATGAAACTAGTTTCGTCGAAATCCGAAATTGTTTGAAAAATGGCTATTTTAACTCGTCAATTAAATATTAAAATATTCAATTTTCACAAATCAACTATTAATTCAATTTTAAAAGTTTTATAACATCACTATAACTCCAATATGATTTAATATAACTTTATAAATCATTTTTAATCACCTTAAATCAAATTTTCAATTATTTCTGGAATTTGTTATGTTAAATTATCGATTTAATTATCCAATTAAATCCAGATATTCGAAAAAATAAATTATTCGACTTAAAAATTTTACTTGTTGATATTTAAAATCAATTAAATATCTAAATTTCAAATGGCAGAAATTCTGGGTCGTTACTGGAATTGAGAGACATGCAATGCAAAATGTTTGAAGTATGGAATATGGTTCGACATATAGGAGGGATTGGCAAAAATCAACTTCCAAAATAGGGATCGGTATGTTTCAGGAAATTAAAAGTTCGATAGAAAACAATTCAAGATCCATAAGTCCAATGCATATAAGATTTTGTGAGCAAGATGTGGGGACTCAAGGGAGCTTACCCTAGGGATCTTACCTCAATAGGATGGAGTCGGCCTTCTTCCTCAGTAGGGTTCGACTGAAATCAACGAGCAATTCATATTCAAGCAAGGATCAAGAAATAACTCGAGTTCTACTAATCCAATTGGCATAAAACTAGGAGGCTAAGCATATTTCAACATGGGGAAGCTACCACAGGGATTTCACCTCAAATCTCCTCCATGATAAGGATCGGTACCGATCCCTATTCTTTAGGAATTGGGCCATGCGATCCCCTTATGGGTCCGTATGGTTCTGAAGGTCCTTCTACCGTGTTTTCAGGGAGATATTTGACTATATTCGTTTATAAATATAGGCTTGGTTGTCCATTTTCGAGACCTTTACGCTACTAGTTGCTTCGCACTCTATTATAATTAAGGATTGTCGTCTAATCCTTATTGTACTCAGTTTACAAGGTGATTAATAAAGCACTCTGTTCAAAATGGACATAAGCACAAAACACTGAAACATTATAAATCATTGTGCTCGTTTTATTGCTTCAATATATTGCTATTTCATGGTTATTATCCTCTGTTTTCATTTTATATTCTTCATTTATTTCTCTTCAAAACTTCTATTTGGTGTTTATGCCAATTTTTGATGCAAACATCAGCGTCACCACTCATCCACGCTCATCATCAATCCTATTCTTCTCTGTCATCAAGGTCATTATGAACCTACCTTTTGCTACAAGTTCATAGTTCAAAGGATCAATTGGAAATGTTTCCTCAAGATGGGGTTCCGATTGATGGAGGCAGATCTGCTCGAGACAATGAACGACGATGAGGGTGACGTCAAGCAATGGCAAAGATGGGTGATGGTGGTCTTGATTTAGGCGAGGGTTAAAGCTTATGTTGGATGTAGAGGTTTTAATGGTGAGGATGAGAATTGAAGTTGAAGGCAGGAATAAAAATGAGCAAGTGAGAGAAAAAAGGAGAGAGAAAGGCTTATAAAACCTCTCAAGCCCGTATCAGGTCAAAACTTAAAAGATATTCCAAGTATGGAGTCGGTACCGACTCCTAAATTAGGGATCGGTACCGAGTCCCAAGCATAAAAAACACACACACACACATGCATATGTATGGTATATGCTTATGTGTGTGAATGCCTACGCACATGTAATGAGTCATGTGTGTATATTCCTAATACTTGACGACCAAAATCAAAGTAAGATCAGATTCGTACCTGGCGAACTCATGGATGGGTCAATCTAAAATCATCAGATTTAGAATAGTAGATCATGAGACCACTTTCCAAATTTATAGTCCTGGATGTTGGCAGAACATCGCAATGGATCATTGTGCATATGACAATTCACGGAATCAATTCACGAAAGGATAGTAATCATTCAAGGTGCAAAGTGGAGTCCTTCAAAGAAATCTGAACTTGTCTCGATTCTAAACACATCATGGTGGAAACGAGATGTACTTTGGGGGAAAATGTTATCTAGCCTTTTGATTGGGCAGAATCCGAATAGACTAAACATATGGAAATTGAAGTTATTAAGGCGGAAAGCTCAGAGACTGCCTAGGTATCCAGAAACCAAGCATAGACAGAGTCATGAGACCACGACCAAAACATCCCAAGTCAATAGAACCAAGGGATCCCCCAAGTTGAGGACCGGTACCGACCCTATTTGGGGATTGGTACCGACTTTGAAATACAAGTTGGGTGGACCCCATATTCTGCCTACATGCTTATCTTGATGCTAATAGCCTATTTTTGAAGTTGATTTTCTGATTCAATACAATTTTCCATTGATCTCCATGAACACTTGAAACATAACTTTGTTCTCCTTCACCTCCATCATTTGGGCTCAGAAACAAGCTAAAATAAGTACAAACAATTGTAGAATCGAGAAGCTAATAATAAGACGATCCAAAGCAAGAAGTCGAAGGTTCCACAAATGGTGAACTTGGGGATCGGTACCGAATCCCAGATATTGCTAAGAAGGTGCCTATTAATTTGGGAGAATTGGTCAAATTCGAGCACAAAGGTTTGGAGATATTTTAGACGAGATTTTAGCCCCCTACCTCTATAAATAGGGAGGTAGGGCTCATTTTTTAGGATCTTTTTGGCCGGATTTCCATTATTTCTCATATTCTTGTAACTCTGAAATTTTAATTGTTGGAGTTATATCAACCCCTAAAAAATTCTACCTTTAAATTAGAAATAAGCAATAAAATGTCAAAGTGGACATAGGCCTTGCTTTGTAAAACCACTATAAACGATTGTGTCTTGTTTATTTCCTTATTTTTATTTACTAGTCTTCATTTAATCTCTACTACATAAACTTCTTTGTGTTTGTTCCATTTTTGCTTTAAATAACATACCACCATCACTATACTTGTTTCCACCTAGACCTTTAAGGCAACCTTAGTTGCTTTCAACTTTTGGGAGAGAATGAATATTGGGTTGCCATAGAACCTGTTAGATCAAGCAAAGGAGACAACATTAATAAGACTGGAGTCTTTTACCCAAGCATTAAAAAAAAATTAAACTAGTTTTCTCTTTCTTGGTAAAAAGCCCAAAAGAAATTGTAAGAGGAGAATAATCTAAAAGGATAGTCATGGGAAGGTTATTAGCTAGGGCAGTGCAGATAGAGAAGGCTTTGAAATTACAAAATGCATGGTCAATCCTACTAAAGGTTCTTACACACTCCTACTGCAGTTATTCCAGAAGTATGGTGTGCCAGAGCTATTGATGGTTATAACAGAAGCATCATGATTGGCTTTATTGAAATGGAGGATATCTCTAGGGCATAAAGGGATGCCACCACACTTGTCAATGTAGTTGAGGCAGTAGTTGAAGTCACCAAAGACTAACCATGGATGTGAATCCTTTCTTAAGGCAAGGAGTAGGTTAACAAGGTTTTGTCTTAAAGCTAGAGAGTTGTTAGCATAGATAGTTGAAAGATAAAAGGAAGAAGAGGAGGGAATGTGTATGTTATGATAGTGGATAAGCTGGCTAGTGGCTAGAATAGGAGACAGGAAGAAAGTTATAGGGTTACAAAGACCAAGGATCCTACCATATGAAGCCTCAGATAGGTTACGAGAGAGATGCCAAACTAAGTTAGTGTATTTAGCATCTCTAGAGGTAAAGGAAGAGTTGAATTTTGTTTCAAGAAGAGCAAGAAGATGAAGTTTGTGAGTTTGGATAAGGTTTTTAGCTTGATCAAGCTTAATCTCATTACGAGCACCTCGTAAATTCTAGGCAGCTAATTATACTAATGCTTTTGAGCCTTAAGCTTGTTGCCCCTAATTATAGGAGATTTGGAGGTGGAGTTTTTGGGAACAATCCTAAAAGGAGGTAGACCAGCAGTGACCTCCAAAATATTGGAGGCATTCTTACTACCTCTTTTTGGTTTTCTATTTTTCTTGTTATTAGTGGTAGTGTCATTGTTAGCTTGGAGGAGGTTTTCAAATGCTAGAGCGTTAATGTGAGAGGTGGAGGTAGGGGAGATCCAACTAGGTAAACCAATTGTAGAATTGAGAGGAGATGGGGTATCAAGACATTTAAAACTTTGTCAAAATGTGTTGATAAGAGATGGTAGTTGGTAGAAGTTGAGTTACGAGGGGTAGATGTTATAATAGGTGATAATGATATATTACTTGCTTTTGGGGAATTGTTATCATGCAGCATCGTTTGCATGGGATTAATAGTTTTGCTATGAAGAAGAAAGGAATTTGAAAAGAGTAGGGTATTAGGAAGTTTTGGGAATCTTGTTTGGCACTGGAGACCAAGTCAGGTATTGTGGTGTGAAGGGTTTGAGTCGAGGTTATAATATCTTTTGTGGTGCATACAACCTAGGCATCAGATGTCCACACAACAGTTTATGATGTGTCTGCTTTTGAAGAGAAGTTAAAGTAGGAACAAAGTAATCGGGAACTTGTCATCCAAAATTTTACCATCTTCCTTAACTTGTTCATCATTTTGGCTAGTAACAATATCTTCCTCATCTTCATAATCACCCTCATTCACATCATCTTCCAAGACATGAAATTGATAAGTATTCACTGAGCTGGAATTCAAAGCATCCATAACAGTTCCTTAAGAGGGAGTAGCCAAAGTTTCCCCCAAAACATTGTGATCAAACATAAAGCCAATAGGGCCATTCATCCTATACTTATTATACTTGCCCATTATATTCAAGTTATGTTTCTTACTCCACCCTTTTTCTTTGAGCCATGTTTTTTTTTAGTATCCTTTTGTTACAGCAACTTCCTTGACTTTCTTTCATGCTCTACCTCCTTTTCCATCACTTTTTGCACTTCCTTAGTATTAACATTATCATGCTTGACATTATAACAGGATGAAGTAACATGACCAAACTACTTACAACATACACATATCTCGGGTTTCCATAGGAATTTAACATGAACAACTTACTCGCCTCCTTCCACTAACTGAATAGAAAACCTAACAACCGCTTAGCATCAGGCTTGACTTCAATCTGGCATTTGGCAAACTCAATTCTTTTAAGCTTTTCAGTCGATTCATCCTACATAGAAGTTTTCCCAATCTATAGGCCAGCCAGTTGATCCTAATATAAGACCAGGCAAAGAGAGGGATGTTATAGAGTTTAGTCCATACAGGGACCGAGCATATACTACCACAGACATTGCCAATGGTGGGACCGCAAGGTTTTATAATAAATAGCTTGTTTCTTATTATAATCAGATCACCCTCCACTATTCTTCTTTTATCCTCATCACATGATAATAAAAATAAAAAAGTAAAGCCATCAGATTTTACTTTGGCTAATCCCTTCAATTTCTAGAATCGATTCAAATGTTCTATTACAGCTGCATGTGATAGGGGTTTGTCAAGAAAGAATCCTACCAAATACTACTACCATACCTCATTTCCTGCCTAGATGATGTTAGCAGATGGAACCATGGCTTTACCAAAGAAAGATATTTTCATAGCCGAAGGGATGAATTTACCTATGTTTCAAGGTTTTTTTCTGAAGAGCGAGCACCAATTATTGTTTGGAGGGGTGACAAAGGTTGAAAATAAAGGCATAGATAACAGAGAGAGAAAAGATGGAGAATAGACAGGGATGGAAGGGGCAGGTAAGGAAGGCACATAAGCGGAGAGAGGAAGGGGAGGAGGGTAAGAGGCTATCTCGAGGGCAGAACGAGGAGGAGGGGTTTCGGGCAGGAATTTTGAAGTGCTAGGGTTAGGAAGTAAGGCGGGAGAGAGGGCGGCCATTAAAGAGAAAGCGGTTTTATGTTAAATTGTTATACTTTTGTTAATTTTACATGGGAGCAAATCATCGGGCCACACTTTAATCCATATCTTTAAAATGACCATGTTTTAACTTACATTATTATTACTTAAAACTTAAGGCTCCGTTTGGTTTACTATTTTTAGTTTTGTGTTTTCGTCTAAACAAAAATTCACATTTATTATATATGATTGAAAAACACACAATTTTGAAAAATAAAACTAACATGGAAAATAGAAAACAAGTTTATTTGATTTTTCGTGTTTTGAGACATAACAAATGGATGATAAACAATTCATCCCCTCCATTTTTCGTCCATCGTCGCGATGGCTAAGAATTGTAAAAAAAATTCCACAATTTCTTGTATTTTGTAGTGTATGTTGAAAACACAAAACTCAAAACGAAACCAAACGGGGCTTAAGTCTCTCTACCATATGCTATAAATACATAACTCTCTATTTCATTCCCTCTTCCCTCTTGAAAGCTAGGAACTCCATTGCGTTGCCATTGCTCTACTTCATCTTCATTATCAACTTCAAGTTCACCTACAAACCAGTAAAACCAAGTGAGCGTACTCCTTATCTTTTTGTTTGCCTACCATTCTCTGTATACATACATATACATACATACATACATATACATACACACACACATACACACACACACACACACATATATATATATATATATATATATATATATGAATATCAATGTTCACTTTTCTACTTGAGCTTCATCATTTTGATCTTTGTTTACAAAGTAACAAAAGTAATGTATGAAGTATAAAGTCCATTTGAAACCATATTAAAGGTCACCAAAGTTTTGGCGTCGATCATTAGCGTACGAAGATCGAAGAACGAAGTTTAAGGCTCACTGCCTATAAGTTCATCATAGCTGGTCGACCAGTTAGGTAAACATTTATGGGCAATGAATGCCCAGACTTAACCATCTTGACCCAGCATCATTTCTCTCTTCTCTCGTTGATTGTTTGATTCCACAATAATGAATTTTAACCTGTTTTATACCTAACACACACTTGATATCACCCTTGTAGTATTTCAATGTATTTTAGTTTACTGTATTTTTGAAAATATTTCCAGAAAATGGCTGTTGCTTCTTTCCTTGATTTGAACTATTGTGTAATACTTTGAAGTTGATATAAACTACATACATACAGTATAAATTGTTGGTATCAAGATTTTCTATATTAAAAAGGGTTTACAAAGGATTTTTAACTTAATTTATATTGGAAAAGTAATTTGGAAATTATGAAGTGATATTTAATTTGGTAAATAAAGTAATTTGTGTAAGACAAGCAAGGGGTATTTTGATAGTATTTTTACTACTGATAATTTCCCAATTTGAAATAAATTATTATTTTGGTGTATTTCTACATTTGGAAATAGCTTTAGTGATTTTACCGTATGTAAAAAGGGATTGCTACTTTTTTTATAAACTGGTTAGATATTTACCGGTTGAATATTTTCTACTTTTCACACACACACACATACACATACATACATACATATATATGTGGCTCAAAGGTAATGCCTAATGTATATAGAGCACGGATTGTAGAGGTTAGATTAAAAGGTTCCTTTCCTAGGTGTCGATTGCAGATGATTTGTTATGGTTTATTGTAATGGACATTTGCCAAATAAGGATAATTATTTTTCATCGAAGTGGAAAGTTTAACAAAATAAAAGGAAAATTTTATTTTGCAAACTGTTTTGGAAAGATGATTTTAACTAGGAAATATATTACAAAGATTTGGTTTATACAAATTGGGAAACTTTTTGATAAAATTATTTGAATATAAAACCAGTATTTACTATTTTGAAACCATTTGTAAAGTGGTCCTCTAGTATACGATTTTTTTATATGTGAGATTTCGTTGAATAAAGTGATTTTATAAATGAAAATCTTTGAAGTGATTTTGTTGAAATGATTCAAAAAAAGGAATTTCGAAATTTATTTTGAGACATATTTAATTACATAGCTTATATGGAAATTTATGGGTGTAGACTGTAGTGATAAATTTGTGTTTGCAATCAAGTATAGCAATATTTAAACTTGTCCCACTCATTATCTTATTATTTGAGATCGGTTATACTCAAAGTAATATTTCTAGCTTGATTTGGGATTTTTTATTTGTTTACAACCTCAGGTCATACCGAGATTGTTATACAGGTTTGATGTCATACTTGTATATGTTTTGTGAATTGCGATATGGAGTTGGAGCCGATAACAATGGTGAATACTTGCTTTGCTAGTACTTATATTAGGATTTTAGTGTCTTGATTAATTTAACGACCCCACTGCATTACCCATTTTATTAGAGACCTTTGTAAATAACGTCGTCTAAGAATATAGAGAATACGGCTTGTTAAAGGCAACGAAATGTGAATATGGCTTTAAACTAACACTGACATGTCATACTTACCTCTTTCACTGAATCTCTAGGATAAAATTGACATGTACAGTCTCAGTTCAAAGTGATAAACAAATTGGTTTTTTCAGAATTAGAATAGTATGTCATATAAAATTGAAATCACATATTACACCAGAGTAATAGATCTTATACATATAGAAACTGTGAGTCTACAAAAGAAAATACTAGACTCACATAATAACATGTGTTACAATTCTCTAATCTCAAATATACATCTCAATATGCGCACACACACAAAATCCTAAATGAGATAAACTAAAATTCAAATAGCTTATCTACCAGTTAGCCCAACCATCCAAAGGTCTTCCTATCCTGTAACCTGAAAAGTCTTGGCTTCACTCAAGCATTAAAATAACACCTATGTCAGACCATCCTAAATACCTAAAAGGGTAAGAACAAGATGTAACACCCAAAAAAAATAACATATAAGTAAATCTAGATATCCAAGATATAACAAGTCGCATATTTAATTTATCTCAAAATGTACTACATGGCACAGATTTAAATATTTTTGGTCAAAAACACATATTAGTCACTAAACACTGGTTTACAGAACAAAACACAATAACTCTAATACATAGAAACCAATTCCGTACAGATCACCTATTTGATCGTACATACCAATCTTACCAATTGTCCATACCATGCAAATAGTTTGGTATCGCTCATATCGATCCATGTGAAGGATCGTCTATACCCTAATATAGAACCTTGAACGTTCACAAAGATAGGGGAAATCCTAAATATCAACTGATCAAAACAATCAGAGCAACCATGTGATGACTTGGCATTTTGAACCGTTCAAATCGACAAGCATCTACTCATGTCAGACTTAAATTGCTCAAAAGAATAGATTGTTAATTTATATTGGGAAAAACTTAGCATATACAGTAAATAAATCAATCACAGAATCACAGATACAGAGTAATATAACAATAAGCAGCGGAAATAGATAAATAGTAGTTCATGAAGCTACTACAGAACATCAGAGTCTGAAATAAATACAACAGAAATCTCAAATATAGAGTAACCTCAAATACAAAAGTAACTAACAAGATTGAACAAAAACAACTTGAAATAACTGGAAGCTGAACAGATAAACGATAGATCTTCAAGTAAAGCTTCAAGCTCCAAGGTGAGTCTCAAATGCTGTGATACTTAGTCGGACCCGAGCATAAAGCAAACACAAAACACTCGAGTCAAGATTAACATTCTTATACCGGTAAATCAACTCAAGTGAAATGTCCAAGTGAAATGCAATATAACTTAGAGGATGTTTAGGATTCCCATCTTCTAGGGATCTATTAAACTATCTACATACATAGTATAATACGCTATATAGATAATGTCTATAGCAAAGTAAACTATTAAAATAGCATTAAGGCGTTACTCATATCCCTCTTAACACATTTTATAGAAATGCCATAGTCTATAGAGTACTATAAACTCCACCAAACTGGTGAGCTATTAGGGAGCAGTCCATAGGTACGACATAAACCAAACTCGTAGAAGGCGCAATAAGGCAGGTGACAAGGCACGCAAGACAATGCCAGGATAGGATTCTACCGTTTGTACTCTCGAACTGGTGGTAACGCATAACAGCCACTACCGCCCATCTCGAGACATACTCCCAAATCAAAGGTGCACCCAATCAAATCGCAAAGTAATAGAATGGTATCGAAGAAGCATGCTCGTTCGGAGGTGCGACGTCAGTTGTCCCGGTATAGCTCCTGTTTTAGCCACATCAAGCTGACTTGTAGGAGTCAGGGCTGCGTTAATACCTCATATAGAATCATTTGCCAAACCATCCTACTTCGTTTTGGAATCTCCACCATGTACATAGTTGTTAAAGTGGTTTTCGGTATTGGCAGAGAGTATGACAGTATCCGATCCTAGTCTCTTTGACAACCAAACGGTTATTTCACACCGTGGTCGTTTTTATTTCAAAACAATTCATACTTCATATCAAAATATCATATTCATTTCAAATTTATATCATTTTTGAAATCATATTCACCTTCAAAATCATATCACTTTCGAAATCATATCACTTTCGAAATCGTCATATCAAAATTTTCGCATTTAGATCTATTAAATCTAAAATCATAATAGTTCCAACTTAAACAATTTGAATATTGAAAATAGTTTATACATATTGAAATAGTTATAATTTAAAATAGTTTATAGATTAAAATAATTTATATATTAAAATAGTTTACATTTAAAATAGTTTATATATTAAAAATTGTTTATATATTAAAAATATTTATATTAAAAATAGTTCATATATTAAAAATAGTTTATATTTAAAATAGCTTCTATATAAAAAATAGTTTATATATTAAAATGTATATATTTAAAATTGTTTATACATTTAAAATAATATATTAAAATAATTTCAAAATAGAATTGTTTCTTCCTGTTTCACAAATCAATTCAAATTCTCATTCAAACCATTTTAAGTTATATTAATTTCAAATTCAGGTTTGAACTACAATTTAAACCATTTTTAATTCAATAGATTTCAAAATCTAGATATTCAAACAATTTACAATAACTTAATTTGATAAATTTCATTTATATTTCAAAATTCAACTTTAATTCTATGTAAATTTGAAAATATTCACTTAATTCATTTTTAATAACATTTAAATAAAACCTCATATTACAAATCTAAATAAAAACCAATAATTAAATATCTAACTTTAATTATATTTAATTTGAAAATTTTCTCTTAATCACTCTTCTTTAAATATTTGATTAAAATTTCAAATTTCAAATTTAAATCAAAATTAAGTATTCAATTACAATTTTATTTAAATTTGAAATATTCATTAAATCATCTTTATCCAAACCAAGTGTTTGTGCCAAAATTGGTCACTAACACCCAAATCCAAATGAAAGCACCAAATCATAGTCACAGATCTAGAATGTATGTAGAGAGTATAAATACGAAGAACAATAAGAATTAAAGAGAAAGCAGTAAAGACACAAGGTTTATAGTGGTTCGGCTAACTCCGGCCTACGTCCACTTCAGAAATTTCCTTTTCATTGATGTTAGAATCAATTACAGTTACAATCTGGAGTTTTTAGAATGACAATGGCAGAGCAACCTTAGTGTAAAAGACTAAGGAAACAGAATGAAGGTCCCTTTTTTGAAGCCCCACATGCTGTATTTATAGGCAAATCTCGAGTTGCTGGGCTTCCTGAGTAGTCCGGGCCCATCAGGACCATAGCCGAGTCAACATCCTTTATCATGACAGACCCTTACTATCAAGGCTGAACCGGTCTCAACCCTACGACCGAACCAGGCAAGCCGGCCCTGTAATGCTGAACCACATATGTATTTTCATCATACCTAGCCCGGAGTCTTCTTCCTACCGATCCGAAGCTCCCTTACGTGGGACTCGAAGTAGCTCTATGCTTTACTCGAAGTAGTTTGTTCTGTAGCCCGAAGTGAGATTGCATCGACCCTATACTTGCCGAACCACCACAGACCGAACCACATGACCCGATCCCTCCGAAGCCAGTCCCTTCCAAACCGAGCCACCATCGCCGACCAACCCATAACTCCCAATCCGAGCCACAAATGTTGATCGACCCATAACTCCAGACCAAACCACCAATGCCGACTGACCCATAAATCCCAGACCGAGCCACCAATGCCGACTATGACGATCCAGAATTTTGAACATTTGAAATCGAGATATTTAATTGATTTTAAATATTGGGAGTTATTTTAAACTTGAATTTCAAATATAACTATGAATTTGACTATTAAATTTTTGAACTTAATTTATTGAAGTTGGGTAAAATATTGAATCTTGATTTTTAAGCTGATTAAAAATATTTTAAAGGCTTGAAAAATCTATAATAGTAATACTGAAGATAATAGAAGCTTTAGAATTGGATTTGAAAGTGATTTATTCGGTTTTGAATTATATCGTTTAAATCGATATTTAAAAGGTCTTTTCAGGCTCAAGGAAAAAGTTGGCGAAAAATTTAGTTTTAGAGACAACAAGTTTGCTTTTTAGGCTTAAGGACATTTTTTATTGTAAATCATAGAATGATAGTTGTACCTATCATTTCAATTTACACTAGAAAATGTCCTTCAAACTAAAAAATAAACTTGCTATCTCTGTGACTAATTTTTTTTCTACTTCTTCCTTGTGTCTATTTTCCTATATTTAAAAATAGCCTTTCGAGGCACAGTCTTGGATTTCAACGAAACCAGTTTCATTGGATCCGTAATATTGTATTATTATCGGGTTTCAATTTTCGCAATGTTTGGAGTGATCGTTTGGCCGTACGATAAGAAAATGCGCTGAAAATTTTATCGAAATTTAATTTAATAACTGGGTTTAAAAAGCTATCTTCTCCATACGATCGAATTTGGCCCCGAAACCTTTTCCGTTGCGTTCGAGATAGGGGTTAAACATTATAAACAACCGGCAGCACGCCTCGACTGGAGATTGAGATTTTGATTTGTAAATTGATACGATTTAAAATTTAAATTTAAAATATAATATTATTCTATTGATAACGTGGAAAGATTTTTAACACGTTTCGTCCCTTCTAACACTTGTCTTTCAAGATTTTACGTGCGTTCATTAAAAAGAATGAAAGAAAAAGAAGCCAAATATAGTTCGTTCGTTTACAAAAAAATCTCAAAAGAAATCGCAGAGCAAAAAAATAAAATGGACGCGTTCTTTTCAAAAACCTAAAAACGAAATCTCATTCAAGGGAAAACCAAATAAATAAGAAAACAACCAAATCGAACGCAAGTTCGAGATCGCGTTCGTATGGCCATCAATTCGAACGAAGGGGGGATGGGGATTTTCACGACCTAATCGTGATGAGCTTCACATGTGGGAGCAGACGCCCGTGCATGCGCATGAAAGTCCACAGCAAGTCGAGATGGCGAATTATCGAAGGCGCACGAGGAGGATCGAGAGTTGCTGAGGGTTTCGAACGCAATGGCGGTGGCTTTGAAGTAGGGCTCAGTGGCGTGAGTTTTGGGCAAGGAGGATTTGGTCTTTGTAGCCTGGACCGAGTCGTTGGCCAGTAGATGTCGACGTCGTGGTAGTTGTCAGTGAGGTATAGATATTTCTAGTTTAATCTGAATGCATAAAAATGTGTAGAAAGGAAAAGTTTGTTTATAAAACGGTATTTGATTACTGTAGGATATAAGTTTTTCATTTAATATATATACATATTCGAAGACAACAGTAAATACACACTTATTTTTAGTTGCTAATTTATTTTTAAATAATGGTTTGATGGTTAATTTGTTTTATTAACTTATTTAATTATTTTTAACTACTAAGAATAATTTATTAAAAGGAAATTTATTTTTACTTAAATAAATTTATTAAAGGAGGAATTGGTTTAAATAAAACTATCAGTTGATTAAACTATTAAACAATAATGAGTTATTCAATTTGTTCGAATAGTTATGAAATTTCATATAATTGTTATACAAGGTTTAAAAATCGTGAAAACAAGTTGGAATGGAAATGGGTTGCATGCATAGTTAAAGGTGAGATCTTTCACTCAAATTATAATAATTGAAATTTCAGTTATTGATTGATTGTTGGATTATGATAGTGTGTGTGTGTGTGTGTGTGTATATATATATATATATATTTGGAGTGATTGATTTCCCGCATTATATAGAGGATGAGACCCTATGCGCCGCATAATAGCGGATGATATTATTTAATCCTATATACCACAATATTCCACCTCGAAGTGGAATTGGTATTTAATTATTGTGGTAACATCTGTGGATGCAGGGAAACAGGTTGGAGGGATCCAACTGGATTCCTCAAATATTTGAATTTGTTTCAATGTTGTATGTTGATTTATTTATAAACCGCGTATGGTTATATTTGTGATTGAAATCGTTGAAGGCTATAATTTAGCCGAATATATTTTTGGTATCGTAGGATACCAGAAATATAAAAAATTGGATTTTTGGAAATTAAAGTAGAAAACTTTAAGTAAATTCATTTTTAAGAATTGATGAATTTAAAAGAAGGAATTTAAATGGGTAAAGATTGATTTTGAAATCTTATCGAATTAATGCCAAAATAGGGGAAAAGTTTTTAATAAATGGATTAAAAGTTGAAGAATTTATTTAAAATTTAGATTTTAAATAGTTTGGAAGAAATAAAGGAATTTGTTTTAAAAGATAATAAATTTGGTGTTTGAATGAAAATATGTTGGGTGTTTGAAAATAAATCTTTAGGAAATCGATTTGAAATTTGATTTGGTGTTTTAAAAATAAATTGGGAAATCGATTTGAAATTGATTTGGTGTTTTTAAAATAAATCTTTGGGAAATTAATTTGGAAATCGATTTGGTGTTTGAAATAAATGTTTGGAAAATCAATTTGGAATTTGGTTTGGTGTTTGAAAATGAATATTTGGAAATCAATTTGAAAATCGTATATCAATGGATATTTGAAAATTTAAATTCACAATGGGAATTTTATTTTAAAAATAAATATTGGTTTTTTTTAAAAGTGTGGACAGATTTGGAATATAAATTTAAATTAAATTAAGAAGGATTTATTAATTGATTTAAATGGACTATATTGAAAAGGAAAGTGTATTTTCCCTGGAAAGCCGAGTATGTTTTCAAAGTAGCTTTCAAATATAAATTAAAAGTTCTTGTGTTGGTTTTAAAAGAATGTTTTGGAGAAATTATTTTCTTAAGTTATTTTGAAAATCTTTAAAGTAAAGATTTATTTAATTAATTAGAGAAGTAATCATTTAAAGATTTAATTGATATTTGATTTAGAAAATGGTTATTCAAATAGTTATACTCTATCTAATAATTTTATTTTTAAATTATTTTGGGCTTAAGATTTATATGAGATATGAGTATAAAATTTCATAACCAATATTTTAAAATAAAGTGTTTTAAAATAGTTTATTTTAAAATTTTCCAAGTATATATGTTTGGATAAGTAATATAAATTATTTTAATGTATTTGCATTCGGCAAATTCTCAGTAGAAATAAACTAATATTTGGAAATTTATTCCGCGTAAGGAAAGTGATTTGAAATTTGTTTTCAAATGGTTGAAGTGTGAAAATATATCTTGTGAAGATATTTTGAAAATATATACTTGGGAATTTTTTTTAAAATCTAGTGATTTTGTGAGTGTTGATTGATAGTTAAATAACCGACTATCAATATTGGCCTTTAAACGGTGTTTGAATTTCGAAGTGACCGGGGGTCGGATGCCGAATGGTTATTGGAAAACCACATCGAATCTTTGTGATGGATCTTTTGTTTAAAATATCAAAGTGGAAATTTGTTGTGATTTATTTTAAATTTAAATGTAACACTTATTTTTAAATAAGCGCTCATTATTCAGATTAGCCGGGAGAGGACTTTGTGTTATAAAATCCATTCTGAATAGTGATACGATGAAATGGGATTGCATTTGAAGATGGTGTTGAAGACTGGGTATTTTCAAAAACGAAAGGATTACCTGTCGAATGTCTCTTCTCCGAGTTGCTCCGGTATAGAGATTATATCACCATTTGTGATGGGAAGTCCAGACGTGATTAGTGAATATCCGGATTGCAAGGGCTTCTTTGAAGTGCCTTCGGTTCCATTCGATCCCGAAATGGACCTGTATGGATGTGTGTCTGACATTACACTTTAGATATAAAGCTGGTTTCTATCAAATACATTTCTATTGGTGGCGGAGAATTTATTATCTTAACTTAACACCCTTCTCTGAGACGTACGAGCTCAGAGGTTATATAGTTGATGGTTACTAGTGATATACTCCCAATTTGGTAGTATGGCATACGAAGTGCTGCTGATCATTTTTTGATCGAAACATGGCTTTTGTGAAAACCGTAGCTTTGTGGATGAGACCTCGTTGGACCTCACAACCTAGAAATGGTCGAAACAGGAAGGATGCAACAAGACAATTTGGGGCTAGCGCCCTAAGGGTTTGTCCATTTCCTTCTAGAAAAAGGTGTATCATGGTATGGAGCTCAGATACTTAACTATATGGTTACTGCAAATTTATTGCTTTGTGGTTGTTGCTTTATGATTGAGGATCCTCGGATAACGGTCGGTAACGACCGGGGATAGCATACTTGTGGTAGTTACCTATGTTATAGCTATATTACATCGTAAGATAACTCGGCCTTGTGTTGGCAGAGAGCTGGTTAAGTTCTCGGGGCGTCCCTCCAAAGGCGTTCCCATATGGCATAGGAAGTTCCTTAGCCTGACCATTTGTTGGAAATCCAAAGAAACAATACGCGCCCTGTATGGTTTTAGTTGTATAACCTATCATAGAATGTGGCGGTAACCTACTGTTGAACATGGTAGCTATAGTAGGCATACAATAATGGTTGTATGCTGGCTAAGATTAATATTATACTTTCGAAATGTTTTCCACACTATGCACTATTGATAATATTAAAAAGAATTTTGCGTGTCAAGCATGTTTGACTATCATAAGGAGAAATCTCCTCCAATTCTGCGTTTGCATTGTGTGTGTGGCGGTAGGCCTTATGGTAATTTCATTTTCCAAAAGCATTGAGGATTTCTTTTTATTTTCTTTGTGAAAATAACTCTTTTTAAGATCTCACACCAGTCACATGACTGACCTGGAGTTTATTGTTCCCTTTCTAAACTCTGGGTGCCCATAATTTTCCATACGGACAGCCTAGAGTCAGGTTATCAGTTGTTCTGGAGTGAAGTCAGAAAAGAAGTTGCTGTGGAGATCTGGAGTTCAAGCTGGATGGCGAGGCGTATCAATAGTGTATGTTATATTCTTTTCCGCTATTTTTTGTTCTAACACTCTGATGATGTGATGTGGTGTGTAAACTGATATAGTGCTTTTGTTTCGAAGATTATTCATTTATGTATTATATATTGTTCCGCTGCGAAATGTGAGATTCTGATATTGTTTTCTATTTCTTAAACCATAACGGTTCAATTTTTCGTCATTCGATTGCTCGACATTGGATATAGTGGACGTACTGATGTCGACTTTTGGACGTCGAAAAATTGGGTCGTTACAAAGTGGTATCAGAGCAGTTGGTTAAGCGACAACCTTGGCTCTAGTGGGATTACTCATTAGAGATAGAGTCAGTAGTACTCTAGAATGAGTTGAGTGTAATAGTAGATATGAGCGCATATTTGTTACTGAATATAAAAATTGTTTTATATTGTGTTGATTGGTTTGTTGAGTGGTAGATGGATTCTGGTCAATACGAGTAATTAACGTTATTGATAGTAATCTCTAAACACTTGTATAGAACAATTCTACACAGTATGAGTAGGGTAAATGAAATAATTTTACCCAAATTATTTTCATGTATAAAAGAAATAATTTTCCGTAAATTATTATAGTATATGGTTGCTTTGGATGTTAAGAAGTGATAATATTGAATTATTATCATTGATTATTGAATAAGAAACTGAAATCATAACTAAAAGCTAAGAATATTAATGCCTATGCAAATGGGATTTGTAAATATAAATTGTAAATGTGATTTATAATTTGAAATAGAATTCCAGAGAAATATTTGAAAGTAGATTGAAAAGTTTTGAAATTTGAAATTTTGGTGAAAAGTTTAAATTCCTTTGGAGTTTGAAAATGATTTTTCAAGGGTTTGGAAAAATAATGGTGAAATTATTTGGGAAAAATATTTTGAATTAGATTTGAAAGCCGGTGAAATTTGGATTTTAAAAAAAATATTTGGAAAGAATATTTTGAAGGGATAAAAAGCACTAAACTCTTTTCGGTCGTTGGAAAATAACTTCGGCGATGATTACAGCATCATCGATGTTCATTTTCGAGTTTCCAGGAGAGAAGTTGCTGTCGAATTATTTTAAATCGAAGTTGTTTGGAAAACAAGGGTTGGTTTTGGAAATTCAAAAGGATAATTTGAATTGATTTCAAAAATGGTTTTGAAAAGATGGAAAGACTCTGGTATCCTATATAAAATATTTATAGAATATAATTGAGTTTGGCAACTTATCAATTTGAAACTGTTAGAATAAAATCTAACTTGAAAGGAGCTAAAATCAAAATAAGTGTGAAATGTACATAAGTTGGAATACTTATCGAAGCTTAAAAGTTCGAATTAAAACTGAATATTGGAAATTGAATTTGATTTGGGATAAACAATGTAAAATGGAAATTTTGTTAAGTTAGACCAAATAAAGTGAAGTATTGAAATAAAATTAGTAAGTGAAACTAATTGAAGGTAAATTGAATTCATATGGAATTTGAAATCCAGTTTAAATATAAGTAGATATTAACCGAAGAGGCAAATTGAAAATAAATATAGGAAGTATACAAAATACTTGTATCGAACTTAAGAAATAAATGGTAAAATTCTTAATTAAAATTTGGTGTTGAGAAAATATTCTAAATTAATAAGTGAACGAAGGTTAAACTAGGAATTGTGAAATGGTAATTGTGAATAAGGGAATGAAAATCAATGCGAATAAAAGAAAAAAAGATTGATATGTCTAATAATCAATTGGAATTAATACGTACGATGTACGTATATTATTTTATTCGCATAGCGATTTAATCCAGAATTCGAGCATAGAATTTCGAGATAGTTATATCAATCCGAGTTGGAATTTTTCACCCGATTTTCGATGGCGAACCCGGATATGGATTTTTGGTTGATTCTGGAAATTCTCTATCATAGTTTTGAACTATGCAAGGAGAATAACGGTTTCTGATCAAGAAACCAGATCTGAGCCCGCACTAGGAAGTCGGGTGTACGATACTAGTTCAGAAGTGAAATTGTGTGATCGAATGAGCGATCAGATTTGGTATTGCGTACGAATGATATAAGTGTACCATACGGGTTTGAATGAAATAAATATTGAAATTACATAAAGAATGTATTAAATGGTTTTGAATGTTGTGATTAGACATTATTGTTAAGAAAGATATATAGGTGATATAAAGGAAAATGGGATTGGGATTTTGATTTCGAAGATAAATTTTAATTGCTCGAAAAAGTTATGTATTTAAATTTCTATATGAAATTTGATGATTTTCTTGTCTAACCGCTTGTCTTTTGTTTTCTTTTGAAATTTGAGGGCCCGCTATGGCATTTTGTAGTCGTACCAAGCTAGCCGTGCAAAGGAAACGCTGGTGAAATTTTTCGAAAATTTAGGGAGTTGGAAAAATTTTGAGAATATTTTGAAAATTTAAAATTTGAGCTTGAATTTAAATTTGAATTGTTAAGAAAACAAAGTTTTTTTAAATTTATGAAAGGTTTTGGAAAGTTAGTTAAAATGATAATGGATCTTTAATAAAAAGATTTGTTTTGGCAAGTTGATAAAACTGTTTGGTTTTGGGAAAATAATAAACGGGTTAAGGATCATTCTTCTTAAGTGGTAATTTCGGGACGAAATTCTTCTAAGGGGGAAGAATGCGACGACCGAAATTTTAGACCTTTGAAATTGAGATGTTTAATTGATTTTAAATATTGGAAGTTATTTTAAACTTGAATTTCAAATATAACTATGAATTTGACTATTAAATTTTTGAATTTAATTTATTGAAGTTGGGTAAATATTGAATCTTGATTTTAAGCCGATTAAAAATATTTTAAAGGCTTGAAAAATCTATAATGGTAATGCTGAAGATAATGAAAGTTTCAGAATTGGATTTGAAAGTGATTTATTCAATTTTGAATTATATCGTTTAAATCGATATTTAAAAATAGCCTTTCGAGGCACAGTCTCGGATTTCAACGAAACCAGTTCCACTGGATCTGTAATATTGTAATATTATCGGATTTCAATTTTCGCAATGTTTGAGGTGATCGTCTGGACGTACAATAAGAAAATGCACTGAAGATTTTATTGAAATTTAATTTAGTAATTGGGTTAAAAAGGCTATCTTCTCCATACGATCGAATTTGGCCGCGAAACCTTTTCCATTGCGTTTGGGATAGGGATTAAACATTATAAACGACTGGCGGCACGCCTCGATTGGAGATCGAGATTTTGAGTTGCGAAATTGATACGATTTAAAATTTGAATATAAATTTAAAATATAATATTATTGTATTGATAACGTGGCAAGCTTTTTAACACGTTTCATCCCTTCTAACACTTGTCTTTCAAAATTTTAAACGCGTTCATTAAAAAGAATGAAAGAAAACGAAGCCAAATGTATTTCGTTCGTTTAGAAAAAAATCTCAAATGAAATCGCAGAGCAAAATAAAATAAAATGGCCTAGTTCTTTTCAAAAATCCAAAATTGAAATCTTATTCGAAGGAAAACCAAATAAATAAATAAAATCAACCAAATCGAACGCGAGTTCGAGGTCGCATTCGTATGGCCATCAATTCAAACGAAGGGGGGATTTTCACGACTTAATCGCGATGAGCTTCGCGAGTGGAGCAGACGCTTGCGCGTGCGCATGAAAGTCCACGGCAAGTCGAGACGGCGAATTATCGAAGGCGCGTGAGGAGGATCGAGAGTTCCTGAGGGTTTCAAACGCAATGGCGACGGCTTTGAAGTAGGGCTCAGTGGTGTGAGTTTGGGCGAGGAGGATTTGGTCTTTGCAGCCTGGACTGAGTCGTTGGCTAGTAGATGTCGACGTCGTGGTAGTTGTCAGTGAGGTATGGATATTTCTAATTTAATTTGAATGCATAATGATGTATAGAAAGGAAAATCATGTTTATAAAACGATATTTGATTACTGTAGGATATAAGTTTTTCATTTAATATATATACATATTCGAAGATAACAGTAAATACACACCTATGTTTAATTACTAATTTATTTTTAAATAATGGTTTGGTGGTAAAAAAAATTATTAACTTATTTAATTATTTTTAACTACTAAGAATAATTTATTAAAAGGAAATTTAGTTTTAAATTTATTTTTAGTTAAATAAATTTATTAAAGGAGGAATTAGTTTAAATAAAACTATCGGTTAATTAACTTATTAAACAATAATGGATTATTCGATTTGTTCGAATATTTATGAAATTTTATATAATTTTTATACAAGGTTTAAAAATCGTTAAAACAAGCTGGAATGGAAATGGGTTGAATGCATAGTTAAAGGTGAGATCTTCTTACTCAAATTATAATAATTGAAATTTCAGTTATTGATTGATTGTTGGATTGTGATAGTGTGTGTGTATATATATTTTTTGAGTGATTGATTTCCCGCATTATATAGCGGATAAGACCCTATGCGCCACATAATAGCGGATGATATTATTTAATCTCATATACCGCAATATTCCACCTCGAAGTGGAATTGGTATTTAATTGTTGTGCTAACATCTGTGGATGCAGGGAAACAGGTTGGAGGGATCCAACTGGATTCCTCAAATATTTAAATTTGTTTCAATGTTGTGTGTTGATTTACTTATAATCTGCGTATGATTATATTTGTGATTGAAATCGTTTAAGTGTGATGACCCGGAATTTTAGGCAATATCAATTTAATAATCTGAATTAAAAATTAAATTGATTTGATAAAATTTGTTAATAAGATTTGAATTAATGTAATAATCCAATTAAAATAAATATTTAATTGATAGATTTTATCTTTTAAAAGCTAATAAATTGTTTTCTATTTATAATGTATATAGAATATGTATATACCGTAAATAGATATTGTTTTAATTTAATAAATCCTGTTTTCTATATATATATATATATATATATATATATATTAGTAAATTGGGAATTATGATTTTATTTAAAGTTAAACTTTTAAAAGCTATTGAATAAATAGAATATGGTTTTAAATTGATAAGATAAAAATTTAATTTGTTTAAATTAATTTATTTGATATTAAGCTTTTTAAAAGTATATAATAAATAACTATATGATTTTAAATACATAAGGTGAATATTTAAATGGTTTAAAATATGTTTAGCTTAAGTTTAAATTTAAATAAAAATAACAATAAGGTTTATTTTGATATAGTTGGATAAAATAAATAATTTATTAATAAAGAAAACAATTTCTTTTATAAATTATTTATAGTTATCAAATTTGTTATTTTCAAAATATAATAATACATTGTTTTTAAAAAATAGATTTTTAATAGAAATAATTGTTTTTCAAAATTGAATTGTGTAGTTATATATGTAAATATATAACTTAATTTCAAAATTTAATTTTAGAATTTGATTTGGATTTGAATTTAAAGCTTTGAAAATTTAAAGTATAAATATTTTTAATTTGTTTTGATTTTAAAATATTTGTATAAACTTTATTTTATAAATATAATTGGATTTATTGATTTCAAAATTATCTACATATAAATAAGTACATATTAATTAATTAATTAAACATAGATTTACATTTATCTTATATTAACATCTAATTAAATACAAATTAACCTAATTATAACTAATTAACTTTAAAAGACAAATGTAAACATTTTACAAATTAAAAGAACATGTGTTAACTAATTAACATACTTATATGACAAATGTTAAAATTAATGACAAGTGTCATTTTAAAAAACTTTGATTTTTCTTTTTAATAAACCACATGTTCATTTGTATAAAACCCTTTATATCCTTAACTCCATTTCTTATCTATTCCTTTATTCAAAGCCAAAGAATAATTAAAACAAATTCCCTCAAAACTAAAATCTGAAAACACTAAAATCAAATTCATGAAATCAAAACATGCAAATCTGTAGCATTCAAAGCAAATCTGTGTTTTTTTTTAAACCTGCATATTCAATCAAGGCCTGCCTCACTTAGAATCTGGAATTCAAGCTGCATGCATGTATTTCCTTTTTAAAGATCAAATTTTAAAGCTTCAACAACTCAAGTTTTCAGAGCAACAGCAGTTTTAAAACTCACAGATTTAGTAGCAGCTCTAAGGCAAAGTAATACCCCTGTTTCAAGTTTTTAAGGATCAAAAAGCTTTTTAAAAAAATCTGGAAGCTCTGCCTTCATTGTTATTTGGTGAGTAACTTTATTTAAAAAAATAAATCTAGTACAAAATCTGGTTGCATGCTAGTTGATGATGAGATGAATATGACTACGTGAACCTGCTGTGTGTGTGTGTGTGTGTGTCTATATATATATATATGTAAGAGTATGCTTGACTGTACCTACTCTATTTATAGCCCAGATTTTCTTGTTTAAATTCGAAATCAATTTTCTCTGGTACAAATTATTGTTAAGACTTAATTTACAAGAAAATGTTGATTGATTTATCATAAACTAAGATTTAAAAATTTAATCAAGTTAAATTAAAGCCTGTGTATCCCTCTTAAACCGAATATCAGTACATGCTCTAAATAAATTAAAAATTCAAACTGTGAAAATTATAGATTCGCTATTAGGAAATGAATATATAAACAAAATCATGATTTTTAGCATTAAAATCCAGATTTTTAAGAATGAGGAATAGGTGCAGTTCTGAAATGATCAGAAAATGGAAAATAAGGGATTTCTATTGATCTCTATAATTTTGGAAGTTGTAATCTTCAGTGTTGATTGGGAAGTGAGCATGGATTAAGGGAAAAATGCCAGGAAAATTGATCAATTCATTTTGGAGGAGCGCGTGGTCGATTTGAATCTGTAGCCCTAGTTTTTGGAAGGTTTAGTAAATTGATCGGCACGGCTTTAATGTTTGATCAAGTGCAACTAGGTTTTAGGATTTGAAAGCTTGGTCGTAGACGAGACTGTGACCGGTGGTCGGAGCGTCGTGGATGAAGTGTTGACAGGTTTGGTGGGGGGGTTGGTCTTTCTGTTCCAGGTTTTATAATTGAACTCGAATTCAAATTCGAGTAGTGTGGAAGCTAGAGGATGACCGGGGTGGAATGAGGACTTGGTCGTCGATGTGGGGAGGCCACCGGAGGTGGCTGGAGTTGATCGTAGGCACGGTGCATGTGCACCGTGCACTTTTGGTTTCAGGTGTTTGCCTGGTGGAAGCAGAGTAATGGACTCGAGAATCACTCGAGTAGGTGCTGTGTATTGGTCGAAGTATTGAGATGGTTGACTTGAAGTAGAATTTGCTCTGGCTCGGGTTAAAGTGTGATAACAGGTTTTAAACAGAAACCTGTTATTCTGTTTAAAATTTTAAAATAAAATTTAAAACCCTGAGTTTAAATGAAAGTAAAGTTTTTAAATGAGATTTAAATCTAGTTTTCAATCTTAGTTTAAGTTTAAATCTAAGTTTAAAAATAGATTCAAGTTGAATTTGAATCTAGTTTTGAAATAAATGAGTTTTTAAATTCAAATTGGCTTAATAATATTAAAGTGTTTAAGAAGTTTAAAGTGTAATTAAAGAATTTTAATTTAAATGGAGTTTGAAATGTAAAAGAGGATTTAAACAAAGTTAAATCAGAATTTTAAATTTAAATTCAAATTGAATTTGAGTCTTCGGTTTTGGAAATAAGATAAAGTTTATAAATTTAAATATTGTAAATAAGTTTAAAAGTTAAAGTATACTTTAATGATTTGAGATAAAAGGAATTTAGTTTAAAATATTTAAATTTCTTTTATATAAGTATTCTTCAACATGTGGATTTCAAAGTTTTAATTTAGTTAAAGATAAATTGGTTTTCATTTTAAAACTTGAATTTAAAATGAAATTTGAAATTGAATTTGAAATAAATAATTTCAAAAGTATTTATGAATGATAATTTAACCATAGATAAGAAAGGTTTTATCTTAAATCAAATTTAGAATTTAATGATTTATAATTTCATTTAATTATTAAGGTAATTAAATGAATAATTTATTAAATTAATTAATGGAATGGATAATTAATTAAGGTAATTAAGGGTTTTAAATTATTAATTTAAAGTTTAAGTTAATCAATTAATTAAGGATAATTAATCCATAATTAAGGATCATTAATTAGATTTAATTAATGATTAGTAATTAATTAATCAAGTAATTATGAATTAATTAAGTTACAGTTAACACTTAATTAGCTAAATAATTAAAGGTTAATTAATTGGATATTAAAGATTAATTAATTTGAAATTAATAAAGATTAATGAAAGTTAATTACTTAAGAGAAGTAATTAAAGTATCGTTAATGGTTAATGATGTCATTAACTTAAGATTATTTAACAATTAATTAATGTGATTAATTTAAATAATTAATTAGATTAATTAATTAAATGATAATCAATTGTGAAAAAGTATTTAAGTTTAATTACTAAATGAAAGTAATTAAGAAATTAATTACTTAATGTAATCAATAGAGTTTATTGTGTTTGGTTTAAATTAATTAATTAATTATTAAGTTTAATTATTTTTAATCACTTGTTGGTTTGATAATAATTACTTAATGTAATTAATGAAATGTAATTACTCAGTGAAGTAATTAAAGATAATTACTGGATGTAATTAGTGGAAGATGGTTTAATTGTGAAAGTAATCTGGATTAAAATACTTTGTATAATTAATCAAGGGATTAATTATAGATAATTAATTAAGGAGTGATTAATTTGATGAAGTAATTAAGGTGGTTAATTACTGAATGTGATTAATCAAAGGTGATTAATAATTATGGTTTAACTGAGATTAATTACTGAATGTAATTAATTTAAATAAGATAATTAATTAAATATAATTTAGGATCATTAACTAATATAATTAATGATGTAATTAAGGATTAATTAATTAAGATTAATTAATCAATGATAAGTGATTAATGTGGTAGTTAATTAATATAACTAATTAAGGATTAATGTAATTAATTATAAATAATTAATTAATGAAGTAATTAAAGGTTAATTACTATTTTGGTTAAGGATAGTTAATTTGTGAAATTAATTAAAGGATAATTACTTGAATGTAATTTAAAGGATAATTAATCAAGGATGATTAATTAAAGTGATTAATTAGAGGATAATTAATTAATTAATTAATTTGTAATTAATTAATGGATATGTAAGCAAGATTTATATTGATTTAATTCACTTTAAATTAGTTAGGAGATGGAAGTAATTAATTTAATTCATTTTAAATTAATTATAGATGGTGTGATTATAGATCATTGCTTATGTATGGATGAATGATATTGTTTGCCTTAAATGGATAAAATCTCAGAAATGAGATAAGTAATGTTGTGTGATATGGATGTATTGGTTGCATTGTGATGGTGATTTGGATTATCTTTTGATAATGATAATATGGATTATCTGTTGTGATGATAATGTTGATTATCTATTGTGAATCTGTAAATTATCTATCTGTGTGTATATAGATAATGAAATTGAATTATTTTAAATTCTAAAACAACTTGGACCTAAAAGACACGCTTTGGATTTCGATGAGACCGGGATCGGGTTTTCAAATTTGGATATCTGAAAAACACATCGATCCAAATTAATGATAGGTCGTAAATCTCAAGTGAAGAGTGAAGACTCGAGGTGTAAGGACTATTCGTCAGTATAACTCTTAGGGTGATTCCGAGATGAGTTTCACGGAGATAGTACTTTCAGATTCGAGATGAAGATTCAGAGTGCAAGGGTTATCGTCGTTAACTCTAAGGGTGATTCCAAAATGAGTGTAACGAGATAATGCCTTCGGTTTCGTTCGAACCCGGAACGAACTTGTATGGATTGAATGCTTTTAGAACATCGTCAGGTGGACGATGAGCATTCTAAGATAAATGTGTCCTATAAAGGTAATCGCAGCCTCAAGCCTCATCAACCGGGAATGGCTAAAACAGGGGAGGTGCAGCAAGGCTAAGTGGGTTATGCCCAAGTAGAACGAGATTTTCCCCTGTCTAGACGTCCCTTTTTATTCGGCTTAGTCGGCGGTTGGATATGCACACCAACTGCGGGGTTGCCTTGCTCGGAACTGTTCAGTAAGGAATGGTTCCGGCCTTGTGTTGCAGCGGATTGGGAGTGATCCTCGGTACGGTAATCTAGGCCACGTACTGTGACGGGCGGTACCCCGGTAGCCCTGCCATTGTATGGAATCCAAAATCCAATAAGTGCCAACGGTTTTGATTGTATTGCCCACTTTTGTGGCTAGTAGCTGGAATTTAATCATGTAACAATTTTGACTATTTCATATTTACTTGAAAACCCTAGATCTATTATAATATCGCTGGATTTCCTATCAAATGTTTTGGTTAGCGTAAGGTAAAAACTTTTCATGTTTATGTGTGGGAAGTCTTACGTGATACTTTTTTTCCAAAGGTTTTCAAAAGTTAAGCAATTTTAACCAGTTACTCACACTAGACCCATGTTTGACCCGGAGTTTATCTTCTGTTTTCTTAAACTCTTGGGTACTCAAATTTTTACGAGTAGCCAAGGGATTCAGGTTAGCTTTGACGATTTGTGGAGGAGCAATGGAGCAGGAGGCTTCTGCGTGTAGAAATATCGTTTTCCGCTATGTTGGTTTCTCTGAGTAGTTTCCCTGTACTGTATTGAGTTGTATAACTAGGCAGGTGTTTATAACTGTCTAGTATGTGTTGTGAAATCTGTGTAACTCTGATAATGGTTGTAAACTATGTAATATTTATGTTATTAATATAATTTATTCGTTCCGCTGTTGAGATTCTGATGTTGTTTCTTCTTTCTCTTCTTTCTTTTCTCTTTTCTATCCCTTTCTTTCTTATTAATGATGCGTCATTCTGTGGAGATGGATGGCGGGTCGTTACATGAAGACTATAGTTTAGCCGAATATATTTTTGGATCGTAGGATACCAGAAATTTAAAAAATTGGATTTTTGGAAATTAAAGTAGAAAATTTTAAGTAAATTCATTTTTAAGAATTGGTGAATTTAAAAGAAGGAATTTAAATGGGTAAAGATTGATTTTGAAATCTTATCGAATTAATTCCAAAATATGGGAAAAGCTTTTGATAAATGGATTAAAAGTTGGAGAATTTATTTAAATAAATTTATTAAAGGAGGAATTAGTTTAAATAAAACTATCGGTTAATTAACTTATTAAACAATAATGGATTATTCGATTTGTTCGAATATTTATGAAATTTTATATAATTTTTATACAAGGTTTAAAAATCGTTAAAACAAGCTGGAATGGAAATGGGTTGCATGCATAGTTAAAGGTGAGATCTTCTTACTAAAATTATAATAATTGAAATTTCAGTTATTGATTGATTGTTGGATTGTGATAATGTGTATATATATATTTTGAGTGATTGATTTCCCGCATTATATAGCGGATAAGACCCTATGCGCCACATAATAGCGGATGATATTATTTAATCTCATATACCGCAATATTCCACCTCGAAGTGGAATTGGTATTTAATTGTTGTGCTAACATCTGTGGATGCAGGGAAACAGGTTGGAGGGATCCAACTGGATTCCTCAAATATTTGAATTTGTTTCAATGTTGTGTGTTGATTTACTTATAATCTGCATATGATTATATTTGTGATTGAAATCGTTTAAGTGTGATGACCCGGAACTTTAGGCAATATCAATTTAATAATCTGAATTAAAAATTAAATTGATTTGATAAAATTTGTTAATAAGATTTGAATTAATGTAATAATCCAATTAAAATAAATATTTAATTGATAGATTTTATCTTTTAAAAGCTAATAAATTGTTTTCTATTTATAATGTATATAGAATATGTATATATCGTAAATAGATATTGTTTTAATTTAATAAATCATGTTTTCTATATATATATATATATATATATATATATATATATATATATTTTAGTAAATTGGGAATTATGATTTTATTTAAAGTTAAACTTTTAAAAGCTATTGAATAAATAGAATATGGTTTTAAATTGATAAGATAAAAATTTAATTTGTTTAAATTAATTTATTTGATATTAAGCTTTTTAAAAGTATATAATAAATAACTATATGATTTTAAATACATAAGGTAAATATTTAAATGGTTTAAAATATGTTTAGCTTAAGTTTAAATTTAAATAAAAATAACAATAAGGTTTATTTTGATATAGTTGGATAAAATAAATAATTTATTAATAAAGAAAAAAATTTCTTTTATAAATTATTTATAGTTATCAAATTTGTTATTTTCAAAATATAATAATACATTGTTTTTAACAAATAGATTTTTAATAGAAATAATTGTTTTTCAAAATTGAATTGTGTAGTTATATATGTAAATATATAACTTAATTTCAAAATTTAATTTTAGAATTTGATTTGGATTTGAATTTAAAGCTTTGAAAATTTAAAGTATAAATATTTTTAATTTGTTTTGATTTTAAAATATTTGTATAAACTTTATTTTATAAGTATAATTGGATTTATTGATTTCAAAATTATCTACATATAAATAAGTACATATTAATTAATTAATTAAACATAGATTTACATTTATCTTATATTAACATCTAATTAAATACAAATTAACCTAATTATAACTAATTAACTTTAAAAGACAAATGTAAACATTTTACAAATTAAAAGAACATGTGTTAACTAATTAACATACTTATATGACAAGTGTTAAAATTAATGACAAGTGTCATTTTAAAAAACTTTAATTTTTCTTTTTAATAAACCACATGTTCATTTATATAAAACCCTTTATATCCTTAACTCCATTTCTTATCTATTCCTTTATTCAAAGCCAAAGAAGAATTAAAACAAATTCCCTCAAAACTAAAATCTGAAAACACTAAAATCAAATTCATGAAATCAAAACATGCAAATCTGTAGCTTTCAAAGCAAATCTGTGTTTTTTTTAAACCTGCATATTCAATCAAGGCCTGCCTCACTTAGAATCTGGAATTCAAGTTGCATGCATGTATTTCCTTTTTAAAGATCAAATTTTAAAGCTTCAACAACTCAAGTTTTCAGAGCAACAGCAGTTTTAAAACTCACAGATTTAGTAGCAGCTCCAAGGCAAAGTAATACCCCTGTTTCAAGTTTTTAAGGATCAAAAAGCTTTTTAAAAAAATCTGGAAGCTCTGCCTTCATTGTTATCTGGTGAGTAACTTTATTTAAAAAAAAATGTAGTACAAAATCTGGTTGCATGCTAGTTGATGATGAGATGAATATGATTACGTGAACCTGCTGTGTGTGTGTGTGTGTGTGTGTGTGTGTGTGTGTGTGTATGTAAGAGTATGCTTGACTGTACCTACTCTATTTATAGCCCAGATTTTCTTGTTTAAATTCGAAATCAATTTTCTCTGGTACAAATTATTGTTAGGACTTAATTTACAAGCAAATGTTGATTGATTTATCATAAACTAAGATTTAAAAATTTAATCAAGTTAAATTAAAGCCTGTGTATCCCTCTTTAACCAAATATCAGTACATGCTCTAAATAAATTAAAAATTCAAACTGTGAAAATTATAGATTCGGTATTAGGAAATGAATATATAAACAAAATCATGATTTTTAAGAATGAGGAATAGGTGCAGTTCTGAAATGATCAGAAAATGGAAAATAAGGGATTTCTGTTGATCTCTATAATTTTGGAAGTTGTAATCTTCAGTGTTGATTGGGAAGTGAGCATGGATTTAGGGAAAAATGCCAGGAAAATTGATCAATTCATTTTGGAGGAGTGCGTGGTCGATTTGGATCTGTAGCCCTAGTTTTAGGAAGGTTAAGTAAATTGATCGGCACGGCTTTAACGTTTGATCAAGTGCAACTAGGTTTTAGGATTTGAAAGCTTGGTCGTAGACGAGACTGTGACCGGTGGTGGAGGCTCTCTGGTGGTCGGAGCGCCGTGGATGAAGTGTTGACAGGTTTGGTGGGGGGGGGGTTGGTCTTTCTGTTCCAGGTTTTATAATTGAACTCGAATTCAAATTCGAGTAGTGTGGAAGCTAGAGGATGACCGGGGTGGAATGAGGACTTGGTCGTCGATGTGGGGAGGCCACCGGAGGTGGCTGGAGTTGATCGTAGGCACGGTGCATGTGCACCGTGCACTTTTGGTTTCTGGTGTTTGCCTGGTGGAAGCAGAGTAATGGACTCGAGAATCACTCGAGTAGGTGCTGTGTATTGGTCGAAGTATTGGGCTGGTTGACTTGAAGTAGAATTTGCTCTGGCTCGGGTTAAAGTATGATAACAGGTTTTAAACAGAAACCTGTTATTCTGTTTAAAATTTTAAAATAAAATTTAAAACCCTGAGTTTAAATGAAAGTAAAGTTTTTAAATGAGATTTAAATCTAGTTTTCAATCTGAGTTTAAGTTTAAATCTAAGTTTAAAAATAGATTCAAGTTGAATTTGAATCTAGTTTGGAAATAAATGAGTTTTTAAATTCAAATTGGCTTAATAATATTAAAGTTTTTAAGAAGTTTAAAGTGTAATTAAAGAATTTTAATTTAAATGGAGTTTGAAATATAAAAGAGGATTTAAACAAAGTTAAATCAGAATTTTAAATTTAAATTCAAATTGAATTTGAGCCTTAGGTTTTGGAAATAAGATAAAGTTTATAAATTTAAATATTGTAAATAAGTTTAAAAGTTAAAGTATACTTTAATGATTTGAGATAAAAGGAATTTAGTTTAAAATATTTAAATTTCTTTTATATAAGTATTCTTTAACATGTGGATTTCAAAGTTTTAATTTAGTTAAAGATAAATTGGTTTTCATTTTAAAACTTGAATTTAAAATGAAATTTGAAATTAAATTTGAAATAAATAATTTCAAAAGTATTTATGAATGATAATTTAACCATAGATAAGAAAGGTTTTAACTTAAAGCAAATTTAGAATTTAATGATTTATAATTTCATTTAATTATTAAGGTAATTAAATGAATAATTTATTAAATTAATTAATGGAATGGATAATTAATTAAGGTAATTAAGGGTTTTAAATTATTAATTTAAAGTTTAAGTTAATCAATTAATTAAGGATAATTAATCCATAATTAAGGATCATTAATTAAATTTAATTAATGATTAGTAATTAATTAATCAAGTAATTATGAATTAATTAAGTTACAGTTAACACTTAATTAGCTAAATAATTAAAGGTTAATTAATTGGATATTAAAGATTAATTAATTTGAAATTAATAATGATTAATGAAAGTTAATTACTTAAGAGAAGTAATTAAAGTATCGTTAATGGTTAATGATGTCATTAACTTAAGATTATTTAACAATTAATTAATGTGATTAATTTAAATAATTAATTAGATTAATTAATTAAATGATAATCAATTGTGAAAAATTATTTAAGTTTAATTACTAAATGAAAGTAATTAAGGAATTAATTACTTAATGTAATCAATAGAGTTTATTGTGTTTGGTTTAAATTAATTAATTAATTAATTAATTAAGTTTAATTATTTTTAATCACTTGTTGGTTTGATAATAATTACTTAATGTAATTAATGAAATGTAATTACTCGGTGAAGTAATTAAAGATAATTACTGGATGTAATTAGTGGAAGATGGTTTAATTGTGAAAGTAATCTGGATTAAAATACTTTGTATAATTAATCAAGGGATTAATTATAGATAATTAATGAAGGAGTGATTAATTTGATGAAGTAATTAAGGTGGTTAATTACTGAATGTGATTAATCAAAGGTGATTAATAATTATGGTTTAACTGAGATTAATTACTGAATGTAATTAATTTAAATAAGATAATTAATTAAATATAATTTAGGATCATTAACTAATATAATTAATGATGTAATTAAGGATTAATTAATTAAGATTAATTAATCAATGATAAGTGATTAATGTGGTAGTTAATTAATATAACTAATTAAGGATTAATGTAATTAATTATAAATAATTAATTAATGAAGTAATTAAAGGTTAATTACTATTTTGGTTAAGGATAGTTAATTTGTGAAATTAATTAAAGGATAATTACTTGAATGTAATTTAAAGGATAATTAATCAAGGATGATTAATTAAAGTGATTAATTAGAGGATAATTAATTAATTAATTAATTTGTAATTAATTAATGGATATGTAAGCAAGATTTATATTGATTTAATTCACTTTAAATTAGTTAGGAGATGGAAGTAATTAATTTAATTCATTTTAAATTAATTATAGATGGTGTGATTATAGATCATTGCTTATGTATGGATGGATGATATTGTTTGCCTTAAATGGTTAAAATCTCAGAAATGAGATAAGTAATGTTGTGTGATATGGATGTATTGGTTGCATTGTGATGGTGATTTGGATTATCTTTTGATAATGATAATATGGATTATCTGTTGTGATGATAATGTTGATTATCTATTGTAAATCTGTAAATTATCTATCTGTGTGTATATAGATAATGAAATTGAATTATTTTAAATTCTAAAACAACTTGGACCTAAAAGACACGCTTTGGATTTCGATGAGACCGGGATCGGGTTTCCAAATTTGGATATCCGAAAAACACATCGATCCAAATTAACGATAGGTCGTAAATCTCAAGTGAAGAGTGAAGACTCGAGGTGTAAGGACTATTCGTCAGTATAACTCTTAGGGTGATTCCGAGATGAGTTTCACGGAGATAGTACTTTCAGATTCAAGATGAAGATTCAGAGTGCAAGGGTTATCGTCGTTAACTCTAAGGGTGATTCCAAAATGAGTGTAACGAGATAATGCCTTCGGTTTCGTTCGAACCCGGAACGAACTTGTATGGATTGAATGCTTTTAGAAAATCGTCAGGTGGACGATGAGCATTCTAAGATAAATGTGTCCTATAAAGGTAATCGCAGCCTCAAGCCTCATCAACCGGGAATGGCTAAAACAGGGGAGGTGCAGCAAGGCTAAGTGGGTTATGCCCAAGTAGAACGAGATTTTCCCCTGTCTAGACGTCCCTTTTTATTCGGCTTAGTGGGCGGTTGGATATGCGCACCAACTGCGGGGTTGCCTTGCTCGGAACTGTTCCGTAAGGAATGGTTCCGGCCTTGTGTTGCAGCGGATTGGGAGTGATCCTCGGTACGGTAATCTAGGCTACGTACTGTGACGGGCGGTACCCCGGTAGCCCTGCCATTGTATGGAATCCAAAATCCAATAAGTGCCAACGGTTTTGATTGTATTGCCCACTTTTGTGGCTAGTAGCTGGAATTTAATCATGTAACAATTTTGACTATTTCATATTTACTTGAAAACCCTAGATCTATTATAATATCACTGGATTTCCTATCAAATGTTTTGGTTAGCGTAAGGTAAAAACTTTTCATGTTTATGTGTGGGAAGTCTTACGTGATACTTTTCTTTCCTAAGGTTTTCAAAAGTTAAGCAATTTTAACCAGTTACTCACACCAGACCCATGTTTGACCCGGAGTTTATCTTCTGTTCTCTTAAACTCTTGGGTACTCAAATTTTTACGAGTAGCCAAGGGATTCAGGTTAGCTTTGACGATTTGTGGAGGAGCAATGGAGCAGGAGGCTTCTGCGTGTAGAAATATCGTTTTCCGCTATGTTGGTTTCTCTGAGTAGTTTCCCTATACTGTATTGAGTTGTATAACTAGGCAGGTGTTTATAACTGTCTAGTATGTGTTGTGAAATCTGTGTAACTTTGATAATGGTTGTAAACTATGTAATATTTATGTTATTAATATAATTTATTCGTTCCGCTATTGAGATTCTGATGTTGTTTCTTCTTTCTCTTCTTTCTTTTCTCTTTTCTATCCCTTTCTTTCTTATTAATGATGCGTCATTCTGTGGAGATGGATGGCGGGTCGTTACATGAAGGCTATAGTTTAGCCGAATATATTTTTGGATCGTATGATACCAAAAATTTAAAAAATTGGATTTTTGGAAATTAAAGTAGAAAACTTTAAGTAAATTCATTTTTAAGAATTGGTGAATTTAAAAGAAGGAATTTAAATGGGTAAAGATTGATTTTGAAATCTTATCGAATTAATTCCAAAATATGGGAAAAGCTTTTAATAAATGGATTAAAAGTTGGAGAATTTATTTAAAATTCAGATTTTAAATAGTTTGGAAGAAATAAAGGAATTTGTTTTAAAAGATAATAAATTTGGTGTTTGAATGAAAATTTATTTGGTGTTTGAAAATAAATCTTAGGAAAATCGATTTGAAATTTGATTTGGTGTTTTGAAAATAAATATGAAAATCGATTTGAAATTGATTTGGTGTTTTGAAATAAATCTTTGGGAAATTGATTTGGAAATCGATTTGATGTTTGAAATAAATGTTTGGAAAATCAATTTGGAATTTGATTTGGTGTTTGAAAATGAATATTTGAAAATCGATTTGAAAATCGTATATCAGTGGATATTTGAAAATTTAAATTCACAATGGGAATTTTATAAAGGAAAGGGAATTTTATTTTAAAAATAAATATTGGTTTATTTTTAAAAGCGTGGGAAGAAATTTGCAGATTTGGAATGTAAATTTAAAATACATCAAGAAGGATTTATTAATTGATTTAAATAGACTATTTTGAAAAGGAAAGTGTATTTTCCCTGGAAAGCCGTGTATGTTTTCAAAGTAGCTTTCAAATATAAATTAAAAGTTCTAGTGTTGGTTTTAAAAGAATGTTTTGGAGAAATTATTCTCTTGAGTAATTTTGAAAATCTTTAGAGTAAAGATTTATTTATTTAATTATAGAAGTTATTATTTAAAGAGTTAATTGATATTTGATTTAGAAAATGGTTATTTAAATAGCTATACTCTATCTTATAATTTTATTTTAAAATTATTTTTGGCTTAAGATTTCTATGAGATATGAGTATAAAATTTCATAACTAATGTTTTAAAATAAAGTGTTTTAAAATAGTTTATTTTAAATATTTCCAAGTATATATGTTTGGATAAGTAATTTCAATTATTTTAAAGTATTTGCACATGACAAATTTTCAGTGGAAATAAACAAATATTTGGAATTTTTCCGCATAAGGAAAGTGATTTGAAATTTGTTTTCAAATGGTTGAAGTGTGAAAATATATCTTGCGAAGATATTTTGAAAATAAATAATTGGGGAAAATTATTCAAATCTAGTGATTGTTGTGAATGTTGATTGATAGTTAAATAACCAACTATCAATATTGGCCTTTAAACGGCGTTTGAATTTCGATGCTACCAGGGGTCGGATGCCGAATGGTTATTCGAAAACCACATTGAATCTTTATGATGGATCTTTTGTTTAAAAGATTAAAGTGGAAATTTGTTGTGATTTATTTGAAATCTGAATGTAACACTTATTTTTAAAATAAGCGCTCGTTATTCAGATTAGCCGAGAGAGGACTTTGTGTCATAAAACCCATTTCGAATAATGATACGACGAAATGAGATTGCATTTAAAGATGGTGTTGAAGACCGGGTATTTTCGAAAACGAAAGGATTACCTGTCGAATGTCTCTGCACCGAGTTGCTCCGGTATAGAGATTATATCACCCTTTGTGATGGAAAGTCCAGACGTGATTAGTGAATATCCGGATTGCAAGGGCTTCTTTGAAGTGTCTTCGGTTCCGTTCGATCCCTGAACGGACTTGTATGGATGTGTGTCTGTGGCGAAGAATTTATTCTCTTAGCTTAACACTCTTCTCTGAGACGTACGGGCTCAGAGGTTATGTAGTTGATGGTTACTAGTGATATACTCCCAATTTAGTAGTGTGGCATACGAAGTGCTGCTGATCATTTGTATATCGAAGCATGGCTTTTGTGAAAAGCGTAGCTTTGTGGATGAGACCTCGTCAGACCTCACAACCAGGAAATGGTCGAAACAAGAAGGATGCGGCAAGACAATTTGGGGGTAGCGCCCTTAGGGTATGTCCATTTCCTTCTGGAAAAAGGTGGTATCATGGTATGAAGCCCAGATACTTAACTTATGTGGTTACTGCAAATTTATTTCTTTGTGGTTGTTTCTTTGTGGTTGAGGATCCTCGGATAAAGGTCGGTAACGACCGGGGATGGCATACTTGTGGTAGTTACCTATGTTATAGCTGTATTACAACGTGAGGTAACTCGGCCTTGTGTTGGCAGAGAGCTGGTTAAGTTCTCTAGGCGTCCCTCCAGAGGCGTTCCCAGTGGCATAGGAAGTTCCTTAGCCTAACCCCTTGTTGGAAATCCAAAGAAACAATACGCGCCCTGTACAGTTTTAGTTGTATAACCTGCCATGGAATGTGGCGGTAACCTGCTGTTGAACATGATAGCGACAATAATGGTTGTATGATGGCTAAGATTTATATTATACTTTCGAAATGTTTTCCACACTATGCACTAACGATAATATTAAGAAGAATTTTGCGTATCAAGCATGTTTGACTATCGTAAGGAGAAATCTCTTCCAATTCTGCGTTTGCATTGTGTGTGTGGCGGGAGGCCTTATGGTAGTTTCATTTTCCAAAAGCATAGCGGATTTCCTTTTATTTTCTTTGTGAAAATAACTATTTTTAAGATCTCACACCAGTCCCATGACTGAGCTGGAGTTTATTGTTCCCTTTCTAAACTCTGGGTGTCCATAATTTTCCACACGGACAGCATAGAGTCAGGTTATCAGTTGTTCTGGAGCGAAGTAGAAAAGAAGTTGCTGTGGAGATCTGGAGTTCAAGCTGGATGGCAAGGCGTATCGCTAGTATATGTTATATTCTTTTCCGCTATTTGTTGTTGTAACACTCTGATGATGTGATGTGGTGTGTAAAACGATATAGTGCTTTTGTTTCAAAGATTATTTATTTATCTATTATATATTGTTCCGTTGCAAAATGTGAGATTCTGATATTGTTTTTTGTTTCTTGTTCTATTCTTCTTCTTTTTAAAACCTAACGGTTTGGTTTTCCAGAATTCGATTATTCGGCATTGGATACAGTGTACGTATTGATGTCGACTTTCAGGCGTCGAAAAATCGGGTCGTTTCACCGACCGACCTATGACTCCCAGACTGAGACACCAATGTCGAACGACCCGCTAGTTCCGAAACATTCTCGACCAAACCACTTTTCCTTGACCATTTTAGCCGAACCAACTTCCGCCGAACCACTCCAGTATGACCGAACTATCTTGTTCAACTCTCAATGACCGAGCCATGTATGACCGAATGGCCGAGCCGCATGGCCGAACACCAACCATACCGAACGATATTATGCCGAATCCCGGCTTCGTAATCATTTCTCTCATTTGCGAATGATCGTCTATCCATCCTGTTGACTCAAACCTATCGTATTCTAGCCTCAGCAAACGAGTAGTCGATCAAGTTAAATCCGCCCGTCCACGGCCTTGCCAAAAGGTGGGTTAACACCAAGATATTTAGTTGTAAAATCATATCCTTAAAAATCTCAAAATCAATAAATTTTGGACCAATACTTATTAAATTCAATTCTCAACAAACAAAATTACAAATTAATTCCTATTTAAATCCAATTGTTAACCAATTTAAATGTCACGTCAACTTTAATTTATCTTTCCAATCTCTATTTATTAAAGTTATTACAACATCTATTTTAAAATATAGATATAAATTTTAAATAAATATCTTAATACATATTAGTTAAATTAAATTTTAATAAATTTTATTATATTAATTATTATTAAATTAAATCTTATTTTTTAAAAAATCTATTTTAAGTCTAATTTTATATTTTTAAAAATAATAAAATTATAAGTAAAAAAATTATAATTTACATTTTAAAACTTTAACTTATAATTTTTTAATTTCCAAAACATATAATTCAAAATCTAAATTTGCACACATATTAAAATTTAAAATAAAACCTATATATATATATATATATATATATATATTATATTTTAAAAATCAACTTTATTAAAATCCATATATTTCCTTTCAAAAAATTTAAAATCATTTTCAAAAATAGACCAACGGCGTCCGTATATAATTTTCTATCCTATGGTCAAGTTATACAGATATTTATCATTTCAATCCGCAATTTAAATAAATTTACGAGTATATATCATTTCAACCCGCAATCTTAAAATTCAAAATTAATAAAATCGCTTGGGTTTATCATTTCAACCCATAACGATTTTCCCCCAATCTATAAGATCATTCGGATATGTATCATTTCAACCCATAGGAAATTTCAAAACTAATAAGGAACTTGCAGAGTAAGAACAAATATGATAATAATATAACATATCAACAACTGGCATATATCATCAGTAACAAATTTAAATATATACAACAGGTTATGGTGTCATGTATCATAGGTGAACAATTGCAGATAATGGTACGTCTTAATTAACAATTAAATAACTTAACAATTCAAATTTAAGAGTATACTTCAATTGTCATTTCATGTGTATGGAATTCACTAACTATAGGAATGCTAATCGTGAGTGATTGCTCACCATTCGATACTAGAGAAATTTGACAACACGATAATCTACGAATCCAAGCACGAATTCCAAAGCAAAGCATGATGGACAAGAACAAGCTAGAGTTGCATATGAATCTCCGGACAACAACGAAAACAGTCAAAGCAAAGTGGATGAACTTGGATTTGATGAAAATACAATATATATGTATATATTATATCCTTTTTCAGAAATCAACATCCATTTAAAACACATATCAAAAATCTATATATACACACATTATAAGATCATTACTAAATTTAAAACATATAGATTTTAAAAGCAAACATATACATATTATGACAGCACTACACTTAAAATTTAACAAAATTTCAAATATACTTAAAATGCAACAAATTTAAAATTCAACAATTTTTAAATATATGAGTTTTGAAACCTAAATACTTAAATAGCTTGAGGCTTATACTGTAAAAAGAAAAAATATAAAACATAACTCATATTTTAAACCATGAAACATGCAAGTAGTAGGGTTGTTCATCGATAAGGAAGGGAAGCGGGTCGTCGCTCAGGTATTGAAGTGGTCGGAGGGTTCGATGATTGCTGGAAGGCCGAGGCGGTCAGGGCGAGGTGGCAACCAAGGCAGTGGTGGTAGAGGAAGGGTGAAGGGGGAAGGCTGGGAAAGGTTGTGGAGATGGTCAGGGCAGGCGACCGTGTCTTGGTGATGGTTGGTGATAGGCTGCTCGGCTAGAGAGGGTCACGGTGGGTTTTGTTAGTTCCTAAGATGATGGTTTTGATGACAACAATCCTAGGACTTGTTATAAAATACAAATACTAATATCTTTGTTTAGATATAAATGTATATGCAGGATATATATGTAGATACTGAAGAATGAAGACAGTATAGTATAACATACAAGACAGACGAATTCAAGATTAAAGAAATCAAAACTGAAGACTCATGAGTATCAAGAGTTTAAGATTTCAAGAGTTCAAGATAAGTAATAGTATCTAGATTTATGTTAAAACTTCATTATAGCACTAAAATCTTTATTCGGATTTTAATTGTGGAATGGAATCCACCTTCTCGCTTTAATAGTGGGATGGAACTCAATTCCTCTTTAGTGGGATGGAACCCACAACTTTTTCTAGTGGAATGGAATCCATGAAATTTTCAAAATGATTTATGTTAAATATTTTTCCCAAAACTTTTTAAAAGTAATCTCTCTCGGTTTAAATATTTCAGCCTTAGACTATTTTTATTATCTTTTATATTTTGATTTCAAAATCATCTCTTATTTTAAACTATCTCCTGGTTTTAATATTATAAGCTTTAAATTTCAAAAATATATACTATACTTAGTTTTTAATATTACTTTTATATTATAGATTATATATTTTATAAGCTTACTTTTTAAATCTCTTTTATAAGTTTCAACTATATTCAAAATGGTTTATAAACTTCAGAAATTGTTTTGACAAGTTTTAAAAAAAAAATCTCCTTTAAAAAAAAAATTCAAAATTTACTAGGGCATCTCGACATACCCCGTCCCTCCATGTCGACATGGTAACCGTAGAATTTAAAATTCAAATTTTCAATGAAGTGTCTATTGGTCATAACCTTTCATGAATGGACATGACTGTTGTTCTTCTATAAATATAAGTTGTTTTCAACGAATTTTAAGTTAGTTTTTCTTCATTTCTTCACTCCTTCTTCTCCATTCAATTACTCTTATATTTTAACAAAACTCTATCGAAATACTAAGTGAATCAAACTCGATCATCTCAAGTTTGATTCTCTGCCACTCTCTCTCAAAGATCTCGGTGCTATTCAGAGTTATATGATCATTTGTAATCAAAGAAGTGTATCGAGTCCCTCTATCTATCAAAGTGATATTGAAAACGGTGTGATTGTGGCCCGTAAATCAATTGGGTGTGATTATAGTCCGTAAATCAATTGGGTGTGATTGTAGCCTAGTTAAATCAAGAGAGCTTGCCTTAGACTTGAAGGCAGGAGGATGTATCTCATGGCCTTGAAATCGTGGTTGTAATATCGACATTATATTTGAAAAGAAATCTACACAAGAAATTGTGTGGGACTTGATGTAGGGTAACTCCGAACCAGTAAAAAAATTAGGCGTGTTCTTTCCTTTACTGCTTTTTATTTACTATCTGCATCTGTGTCTGATTCTATGGTTGTCTGTGTTTGTCAATTGCATCTATCCGTGTTTAATTTCAAAAGATTTCAGAAATTTCATAAAATCCATTAAACATTATTCACCCCCTCTAATGTTAATCCAGCCTCAAGTTCCATCATTCGCATTTCCAAAAGGTTTTACTGTGGCAGAAGGCGGACATGGTGCTAGGCTGATGGCCGATGGTAGTGGGTTCGACCAGGTGAAAGGTTGATGGTGGGCGAGATGTTTGGTCAGGGAGAGGAACAATGGACAAGAAAGTAGGGGTTTGAAAATGAAGGAGGCTATTGGTTTGTGCAGGCTGTGACGAGCTGTGGTGATAGGAAGATGGAGAACTCGGGAATGCACAGGCTTTCCTTTGAGAAAAAATGGAAGCGGCATGTATAAATATAAGACTTAGATTACATAAAAATAAATAAATAAATAAATAAATGTCTCGAAGCAAAATGGGACGAGACCTGGAGAGAGAGATGAGCGGAGGTCAGAGGCGTATGGGGTTTGATGATAATCGTGCACGAGAGAGAGGGGTGAGGTTCCTTGCGTGCTTCAAGCAAAAGTATATGGTTTGCAGGTGGTCTTCGAGCAAAAGGGAGAAGCAGTATTTCGCAAGCCATTTTTCTCTTTCAGACCAAAGAAATGAACGTAGTGGAAAGGTGTAGAAGGAAAAAGTGAATGAACCATAATAAATCAAGCAGGGGAAAATCAATAGTCCAATATTAAATAAAATAAGGAATATGTTAGATATTTATTTCTGGGAATATGAAAAGTAAGAGGCTATTGGTTTATACACGGTGGAGAATTAAACGGACAGGGAAACCAAAAGACCAAAAATGGGTACCGATACGGCTAACCGTTGTACAGATTTCGCCGTGTACAGGACGTCGAAATGCACAAACGAATAGACTTCGGAGATCAGCACAACAACAAAGAGAATGGTATTTAGATATCAGAGATACGATCATTCTATCAAAAGTCGGTATTCGCTGCCAAACTACTGCTAAACCATCAAAAATAAGATAAACGGGCTATAGCAGTCCAAATTTGGTAAAACTAAATACGACGTCTCATTAAGAAAATGATTTATAAATTTATTATATAAAAATATTCAGATTTAAAAAATATTTTATTTCCATCAAATTGACTAATTTTAAATTGAAATTGAAAATTATACAATAGAACTAACACTCATATTTTCTGATGAAAATCTGTTATTTGCTATGTTTAAATGGATGAATACCAAATATCAAATTTTCATTGTCAAAATTTATAGTTTAAATTTCAAGAAAAATTCAGATAATTACGTTATAAAAATCGTTAAAATTTACAGGTCGTTACAAACCATGACCCGAAAAATATAGTTTATTATTTTTAAGTTTGGAAAGAAATCCAAGAGTATACCTCTTAAGGATTAATCGGTTCCATCAAACCCTAAAAGGAATATACTATAAAAAGACAAATACTACCGCTTTCAGTAATCACTGGAACTTAACCAAAACGTCCCATACCGCACGATGAAATTCTAATGTTTACTAGAAGCCAGTAAATTTCACTCGTTACGAATACTACTGGGAAACCTGAACTATATTCTCTTAAGGATCTAGAAGCCCTATACCGCACACCAAAAAAAATACAACTCTAAAGTGTTAAATACTTCCTAATAGTAGTCACGAGAATTTAACCAAGACATCCCATACTACCCGGTGGAATCCGAGTATTCACTAATGGGCTAGTAAGTTCAACTCTATTCAATGAGTTATATCATATTCGACAAAGAATTACTTGGGAGCATTTAAACAAATCGTAACACTAAGTCAATTACTAGTATTTCCTAAATTATAGAATTAAGGTTCTCAAAACATTTATTTAATTTATCATTTACTAAGATATTCCATTAGCCTAAATTATTCCAAAGGCGGTTATTTAATAAAACCAATGTTTCTCATGTTCCAAAACCATATTGATACCTAAAATTGCATAAAGCTATACTATTCACAATTTATGTTTCAAAGGCCATATATATTTAAATAGTCATTTATTTGTAAACTATATTTATTGCTCTTGTTCCAAATCCAAAATTTATATTTATACATTAGTTTAAAACAACTTAAGTTTACACTTCCCAAAACCACATTTCCAAATCCATAGCCATTTGTATTAGTAATACTTTATGTATGTATATATGTATGTACGTACGTATGTATGTATAATACAACCAATTGTTAAAACCATTTACCAAAAGAAATTAAATTTGTTTTAGAAACAAGTTTGACATTGATATTTGTAACTCAAATAAACACTATTTTATTAAATTGTTTATATACAAAATTAATTATATTCATATTTTGAAACTAGATAGAGATAAGTTTATAATATATTTCAAACCTTTTAATCAAAGTGATTCAAAGTCCATAAAGCACACTATAATTCACTACGACAAAATACTAGGTCGGCACAAGGTTATAGCCATAAATTTAATCCATATGGTGCTATCCTTTTATATTATCTCAAAAAAAAATTTATGGTTTAGCAAATTGATGAAAATGGATGCCACAAGGACCACACACAAACATACATAGCACTAGAAAATAACAACAACAAACAAAACAATAGATAAAGAAGAAATGGCAACTAGAGGGGTTTTACCTAGAGCTGAATCAGCTCTAGGATTCGCCCACCGTTGCACCAATAGAGCCCACCAGTCCACTGATCGGGACATTTTCTATAGCTATTTTAGCTCTAGAAAACCTCTCTGGCTGAGCATAGGTGAGGGCGGATTGATCCAACATCTTGTGTGATTTCTCTAAGGTAATTATAGTATTCATGCATCCAGATAAACAACTCAAATTGTCAACTAGATAAGATCATAAGGTTAGGGTTCAGCACAATAGAAATTGAGCAATATAAATTCTGAATAATCCAAAAGATTGAGATAATACAACCATAAATTCATCCAATTCAACCAAGCATCGAACATGCGTTCATTTAGAGATAGTTGTGTGAGGTAAACTCACCTTTCTTCTTCAATTCAATAGCCAAGATACTATAGCTGCCACAGTTGTTCAATTAACAAACCTTAGCAATTACTCAACCCAAAAAAATAATAACCAGAAATCAACTACTATAAAGAAACCGAAATTGAATTGACCAAAAGTTAAAATTGGTCTCCGAAACATTACCTTGGTTATCTTAGATCTTATAACAATTGATTTCCTATCTAATTAGCTAATAAGCTTAAAGATTCCAAAATAGAAACTAGGGCTTTCTTCTTATTTGTTTATTGCCTTAGAGAAAGTAACGTACAAGTGATTGATACGAAGAAGTAATACTTCTCATAAACGGGCTGGGCTTTACTATAAACTGACTAAGAAACTAATTGTATTTTATTTACAATAATCAATTTTCTTTTGTTTTACATATTATAAAACACTATTTTACACTAACCAAAGTTCTATAAAAATATAAATTGATTTCTCAATTTTTTTACCAAAACAAATCAATAAGTTAAAATTCCAATTTCTATTAACATTGAAATATTTTATACAATTAAATATAACTTTTGAAAATAAAAGTTATTCTTATTATTTTTAGTAAAATAAAATAAAATATCAATTGCAAAATTTCATTTTAAAAAATAACTCTTGATATTGACATTTAATTATGTTTACAATACTTGTTGAAATAATTTGAGACGAAAATAATTTATCACAAATCTTCACTCACAATAAATAAGTGAATAAAACTTTGTAATTCATGTTTTAAATTGCAAATTATTTCCATATATTTAGTTATCATATTTTCAAAAATAATTCTTATATTATCAAATATAAGAATTAAGTTTCACAAAAGGATGTTAATTGAATTTCCAATTTATTTAATCACAAAACCATTTTAATTTGGAAATTACAACTAATAAAATTCACAATTTTGTCTTAGGACTAATTGAAATAAACCAGATCATATTTATAAGTTTAATCTAAGTAATCTCGATCAGGGTTGTTATAGACTTTCCCTTAAAAAAATTGCGACCTCGCAATTTCGATTCAGAGAAAAGTCTAAAATTAAAACATATATATTCAAAAGTTTCTTCTTTAAATTTTACTAATACCATATGAATAAAACATTGTTTTAATTTATACTTTAATTTATAAAATTTAATATATTCTCCTTCCTTATTTTTAATTGGAAAATAAGTTCACACAAATATTTTATGTAAATCTTAGAATTTTAATTATTATTTCAAATTACTCTTTCCAAAGATTTACATTTCTAGTTATAAAACCTAAATCATCAGGTTATAAAATTCCCATTCCAATTAAATTACAAAGTTAACATCCATCTAAATCATTAAGTGATATACACAATAAATAAAAAATTATAACATATTATTCTTCGCAGCATTTATATTAAAGTAAACATTCATTATTTACGTATATTAAGTAATTTAGTAATGTTGCCTTACTTTCTATTTATAGTGAATCTCTATATCAATTGGTTACGATGTTGACCATAAAGTCAACATGGCCTCGCCATTGACCTCTGTTATTGCTAAGGTTAGGTGGCTGCACATATTATTCAAAAATAATACATTTATAATGCACCTTCATAATTTTCTAAATCACCAAATTTTTTTAATATATATGTATGTAAGTATGTACTATGTATGTATGTATGTACCAATAAATTTTCTTCCTAACTAAAATATTATTTATATCCAAAATGCATACTTTTAAAATTTATAACATTTGTATATACATGTATAAAATTTTCCACAAAATATCCTTTTACTTCCAAAATTTATTTTCATAATTTGTTAATTATTAACTTCTTATTAAATAAAATTTGTATAAAACAATTTGCTTTCATTCAAACCATAGAACTTAAAAGTGAAATTCATAAATGAAAGTAAATTTTCAATTATTATCTTTTAAAAAAAAATTCAACTAAATTCCATTTAATTTTAATATAAATCAACTCTAAAATTTAAAACAATATCCTTAACTTATCTTGTTATATAAAATAATATTAAGCTATGAAATTTTAGTGATTCATTTCATCACTTGGCTACAAAGTTGATTACCTAGAATATCAACATTACCTCGCCATGCTCTCCATTTCTAACAATTTATTTAATGTCTACAATATTATTTTAAATTATTTTTGCAACTTTAATAGTTTTCAAATTTTCAAATTAATTATTTCTCATGTCAAATTGCCTCCTTCGATATATCAGGAACTCCTATCGATAACATGGCTTCTCATATCGATCAAAATCCGTAAACATTTTTTGGACAAGTCAACAATAATTAATCACAAGTTTTTCTTACGTATATGTTCAGAACGGATTTTCTATCGATTAGAAAACCATCTGATTATATCGTTATAAAAACCGCAAGCGCACGACATATAATCGTAGTACGTATGCGAGAATGGGCCGATCCTAATAGGAAAGCAAAAATTTTAAAATCATCCAATCAAATTATCCCAAACGTTTGAAATTGTGTTAAATAAAAATTGTTAAAAACAAGAGAAAATTGAAATTTAAATCTATGAGATTAGAAGGCAATTTAGAGGCAAATCCCTTCTCATAATCATATAAATCAACACAAAATGAATTTATGATATCTCTTTTTAAATCACTTGTGAATTAGCTGATGTATTTATTATAAGTATGGCCTAACTGTGATATTGACCAACACAACTTAAACTATCAAACTTTACTACACCATCTAAATCCACTTGTCGAAACTAATGAAGATGATTATGAAATTAAAAATAAAATCTATTTGAAGCACAATCTATCTACTATGAATTATTAACATACAACATCAATATATAATTCTAGTTTCACTTTCATCACAAAAATCATATTTAGATGAAAAGGTAACTTGTGTTTATGTTTGATTAAGCATAGCCTATTTGTTACGAACAATATAGGCTATCAAATTCACTAATAATCAACAAAATTCCATTAGCATAAAAATTTCCATTAAGCACTAAACAAGAGATAATAAACGAAATCATTATGTTAATTTTATATGATTCATGCGAGCTTCATTATCCCTAAATTGAAGGAGTTTAGCTTCCCATATTTGAATGCATATTAACATAAATTGATTTGGACATAAACATAAAGGAAAGGAAAAATAAGTAAAGAGAACAAAAGCCAACTAACTTTCATAAAATAAAACTAAGCTATTTTCATGAAAATGAATCTAATCTACGAACATAAAATAAAAGAAAGCATGTAATAAAAATAACATAAAAGAAAAAAGCACGAAATTAAAAAACATAGAAAGAAAGTTGCACAAAAAAAGATGGCTAAGAAGCCACTAAAGAAAGGCTTTTACTTCTAATTTTTGATTACAATTCTATGCATTAAAAAAGAGAAGAAGATCCTATTACATGAACATAAGAGGGTTATTTATATATCTTCTAAAATGCTAATATCTTTAGGGAACTACCAATATTGCCCTCTACCTTGTGTAGCCTCCATGTAATCATTAAGGAATTAATTATTCTCCACTAACATGTGCTTTTTCTTTTTAATGTTGATCCATTAGTTAATGGGTAGATGAACTCCTCCATGTTGATTTAATTACTTCCACTCTTCATTCTTTTGGCTTCTTTCTCTTTGTGCATGCATATATTCATAAAGCAACTTCTAATTTGCACTCATTTTCCTACAAAACAAAAATAAAATGTGCAGATAAATTTTCTTCAAATTAATTCACACACAAAATTACCGTGCCTAAATGTAGATGAGTAAATGATGATTTGAAAGCACTTTTATATTTTGGTTTAAAACATGTAAAACACCATAATATGTCATTTATTTAAATAAAAAAAGAAAAAGTATGAGAGTAAAAATATACATTTTAACATATATATCATTATATCTATTTTATTATCACTAACATTCATGCATCCAATCTAAATAAATATAACCAAGCAATCAATTCCTAACAACCAATTAACTAAAATTAAATAGTCACTTTCAGTGGAATGGTTATATTACTAAAATTCCACTGTGCAACTCTGATTATCCTTAGATCATTTAAATTTTTAAACCCATTTACTCAAATTTCCAAATTAATCCACTTTAATTTATCTCCTTTAAAATTAATTTCGCAATATCCAAAAGTAATTTTCCAAATTCTAAAAGATTTTAACACATTACTTTCCAAAAGTTTTGTATCATAAATTCCAACTTATCTAATTTAAATTTTAAATCAAAATACATCCCCATTGATCATTCTAATAATTAATTTAAAACCTTGACTTTCACCCTCGAACGAGCCGCTACGCTCCTAGGGTCGAGATGTCTTTTCCCCTTCCACGTCCCTGGCACGAGCTTAGAAGCCTAGGGGACCTATAATCAAAGGGGGATCGAAGATAGATAAACTTCCTCGCTTCAGCGGGTAGGTAATATTTAATTCAACTATCTACCACACACCCTAGGGTAAAGGACTCCAAGTCTCAATAGGTCTCAAATTATGATATTATAGGATATAATGTTCTGACTTAGCTCTAATACCAAACTTAACGATCCCACCATGATACCCATATTATTAGAGAACATTATAAATGATGTCGTTAGAAATTATGGAGAATACGGCTTGTTAAGGGTGATCAAATGTAAATATGACTTTAAACTAACACTGACACATCATACTTACCTTCTCATTGAATCTTTTAGATAAAATTTGATGTGTACAGTCTTAGTTCAGAGCGACAAACACATTAATTTTCTTAGATCAGAACAGTATACCATACAAAATTGAAATCATTGATCACAACGGAATAGTAAATCTCATACATATAGAAACCGTGAGTCTATAAAATAAAATACTAGACTCACATAATATAAAAATGTTACAATTCTCTAATCTCAAATACACACACACACACACACACACACACACACACACACACACACACACACACACACATATATATATACATACACGAAATCGTAGATGAGATAAACTAAAAGTCAAACAGCTTATCTCCTAGCTAGCCCAACCATCCAAAGGTCTTCCAATTCAGTAACCAGAAAAGTCTCGGCTTGACATGAGCATTAAAATAACACCTGGACCAGATTATCTCTAAATATTCAAAAGGGTAAGGAAAAGATGTAACACTAAAACACATAACATATGTAACGACCCGTAAATTTTAATAATTTTTATTTGTTTTAATAATACATCTAATTGAAATTTTGTGTAATTTTAAACGATAAAATTTTGAAATAAAAATTTGATATTTGAATTACGTCTAATTAATTATAGCAATTGGTAAATTTTCAATTAATTATATGAATATTTATTTTATTGTGTAATTTTATTTCAATTTACATCAGTTAATAACAGTTGAATTTAAAAGTGTTCTGAAACCTAAATATGTCAACATGAGGAAATTTATTTAGGACACTCTAAATAAGAATGCGTAATTCGTTTTGTAAATTTCGGATGTTTTTAGCTCCATTTGGATTTTTCCGTACGGAATAGCATCGTATATTAGTGTCTGTATCGACTTTTGATCGGATGATTGTACCACTGATATCTGTATACCATTTTGATCGTCTCGTCGTGCTGATCTCTGTGCTATATTCAATTCTGTGTTTGAAGTCCTTTACCCATTGAAACCGTTGAAAAAGGTAACCATATCGGTACTGGTTTTTGTGTGCCTTTTTGTTTCTTTGCCTTTTCTTATTTCAGCCATGCTAGCCAAGCAACATTTGCTTTAATTATTGTTCCTCAATGTGACTTATGACCTTTCCATTCGTCTTATTTAATATTTGCCTTGAATTCGGCTTTAATACTTGCTGTGAATTCGCTTATGTAATTATCAATTGAAATAAGGCGAACCATTTTTCTTTTGTTGTAGCTTCACTCCTCTTCTCATTTTCTTTTGCAAATAAACTACTGTAAGATTTCCTTCTTCCCCTTTTCATTTCTTTAGCAGTTTCTACTTCTCCGGCCTTGGTCGCTACCCAACACCACCCCAACAAATGCATCCACCACCGCAGCCTACTTCGGCCTCTTCCTTCCACCATAGCCGAGGCCACAACAGCCACCAGCTTGCCATTCTTCCTTCCTACCTAGCTCTTGCCGGCCTCAGCCACTCTTCCTCCCACCGCACGAGGCCGAGACCCCATCGTGCCACCCGAGAGCAGCAGCATCCCTTCTTTTAAAAACTAGTAGTATATATCGTATATATGTAAGTAAATATGATTTACTATATATATATTAGGCTATAAGTAGTAGGCTATATAGGTTTATATATTGGGTTCTGGGTATAAGAGTATACAAAGTTTTGAATATACGTATTTGTTTATAAAAGTTGTTTATATATATACATTTATATAAAACACGTTCTGTGCTTGGTTTGAATGTTGTAGCATACACATAAGTCTATTTGTTTCGTTATGTAAATATAGCTCATTTTGATTTGGTTTATATATATACGGTTGTGACAGTATTTTATATAATTATGCAATGCATTTCATTCTCTTCTCCACCTAGCATTTACGAGGTGATGTAAAAATTTAACTGATACAGGCAAAATATTAAGTAGTAGATATTATTTTACTCGTAGCATGTACATGGCATATATATGTATATGCTTGTTATATATTATAAGCGTGAATGATTCTTCCATATATATATATAGTGTGTGTGTGTGTATAAATATAATCTGGTTTGGGTTATATGTATACATCTGTTAACATCTATTAAGGTATGTGTACCTTAGTTAAATAAGACGTTTACGGTATGAGTTCGTACATATAGTATAGTTTTAATATGTTAGTATAATTTTTATTTTTATTTTATTCAAACTGCTCTATTTTCTTTGTCTATAAAAAGTACTCTTTTTTTATGTCAGTACTAGATACACCTTCTGTTCTACGAATTATATACTTGTATATATACATATTATTGATTTCAAAGTATATACGTATGTAAGTTTTATCTGTTAGTCTCGTATATGTTATAACAAGACATGGCATATGCTAGTTTTATAAAGTGATGTCAGTAATAAAATATTTTTTTATTTAAATTTTGTTTTCTGCATATATATAGATGTATATAAAGTTATTTTATATACAAATTACAAAGTTCTACCGTTTACCAAATAATGTGCTCAATTTTATATAAACATTACTTTACAAATATTGTTGAGTATTGTTTGAAATTGAAATATTTATATATAGTATGTATAGATTTTATGTTCTCTATATATATACACTTTAATTTTTTATTATTTTGGAAATCTTGTTTGTCTTTTGTTGAAAAATATGCGATGTTGAGCTTTGTTTGCTATTTGAGAGCCTGTTAAGCTAGATACACATTAGTAGATAAGTTGTATACTACTTACACTTGTTTTAAATGGAATATGACTTTATTTATATGTACAAGCTTATGATTGCGTTATTTTAACTGTTGAAAATCTTATTTAATATGTATGTGTAAGCCCATATTAGTATTATATATTTTATGCTGTATAAGATTTTAGTGTGTGTGTGTGTGTGTGTGTGTGTGTGTGTGTGTGTGTGTATCGGATATATTAGCCTGTTATGTTTTAATGTGAGGATTATAATAGTTTATTTTGTATATATAGGTTCTTTACGTTGTTTGTTTATAAGTATATACATATATTCCTATTTTAAATTTTATTTTGTAGTATAAAACCATGATTTTGAAACATATATATATATATATATATTTAATTAAATATGTGTTTAAATTTATAACTTATTTGAAAATAAATATTATATATATATATTCTGTTTCTATCCTGATGGTTCTAATTCGTCTTCATCAATTCTTATCTATCAGCTTCGTCAAATTCACGTCCAATCTTGTTTTCTTGGGAAGTCATGCTTGGATTCATGACTCTTCTCATTTTCGTTCGTCTCTGGCCTCGAAAGGTGGGCAATCACTCACGATTAATGTTCTTATATTTATTAAATTTTATTTCAATTGAAACGACAATTGAAATATGCTAATGTTAGTTATCCACATTGCTATATATATGTTGTTATCTATATCTGTTCACCTGTGACATCTGACACCATTATCTGTTATTCATATTGATGATATATGCCTGTTACATTATTATCATATCTATTATCACTCTACAAGTTCCCTGTTAGTATAGAATTCACAATGGGTTGAAATGATACATACCCGAAAGGACTTTGGAGAAATTCGTTATGGGTTGAAATGATAGATCCAAGCGATTTTCAATTGAATTAAATTTGGGATTGCGAGTTGAAATGATATAACCCGTATATAATTTAAATTACGGATTGAAATGATAAATATCTGTATCACTTGAGCATACGATAGAAAATTATATACAAACACCGTTGGTCTATATATAAGTATTTTGAAAATGATTTCTATGGCTTTGGAAAGAAATATATGGTTTCACATGAATATTGATTTTTGATATCATATAAATATTATTTTATATATGGTTAAATTCTTGATTTTAAGCTATGTATAAAATGGTTCAATATAAAATAAGTTTAATAATAATGTTTGATTTTATTAAATATAATATGGTTAAGTATTTAAATTATATTTTAATATAGATTCATAATGGTTTAAATAAATCAAGGTTGGAAGTTAAATTTGAAATTGATTTGGAAATGAATTTATTAAAGAATTGAACTCAAATAAGTTTGATTTGAAATTTATTAAATTTGATATGTTAAGGTATACAATTTTTATAACTTGATTTTGGTTTAAGATGAATTAAATGAATATTTCAATTATAAATAAATTGAAGGAAATATTTAGTTATTTGTAATTATGTTTTATTTAAATGATAATGGATTTATTAAGTAAATGTTTCAAAACTAAATAATAGAAATTTAATTATATAAATATATATGAAATTATAAAATTTAGTTTTGAAATTGTTGAATACTTATAGTTTGAAATATATTGAATTTGAAATGGTTTATTTTATGGTTCAAATCTATTTTGAAATCGATAAAATTTGGAATGGTTATTTGGAAACTGAATTGAATTGAAATTTATGATTTGAGATTTGGTTAAATTTGAACTTTGGAATTCGTGTTGTTTTGGAATTGATTTGTGAAATTGAAGAAGCTATTTATTATATAAAGTATTTTAATATCTAAACCATTTAAGTGGTGGAAGTTATGTTTCAAAGTTATGAGTTTCAAAGTATTATGATTTGAAAGTATTATAATTTCAAGGGTTTCGGGTTTCGAAGTGTTATAACTATGAAAGTACTATGATTCTAGAAGTAAATATATTTGGAATAAAAATGATATTATATTGATTTGGTTTTACATAAAAATGATATCATATCGATTTGGTTTTTGAAGTGGAAATGATATCGTATTTGGTTTTGAAATGGGAATGATATCGTATTTATATGGTTTTGAAATGGATATGATACTTTGGTTTTGAAGTATAAATTATTTTGAAATGACCACGGTGTAATAATAACGTTTGGTTGTTAAAGAGACCGGGATCGGAAGTTGTCATACTCTCTGCCAACTCCGAAAACCACTTTAACAACCATATACGCGGTGCAGATTCTAGAATGAAGTAGGATGGTGGCGACGTCCTATTGAGGTATGTACGTGGACCCGACTCCCGTGAGTTGGCATAAGTAGCTAAAACAGGAGCGATTCCGGGCCAATAAGGTAGCTCCTCTGATCGGACACACTTCTTCGATACCATTCTATTACCTTGTGATTGATTGGGTGCACCTTTGATTTTGGAGTGTGGCTCGAGGTGGGCGGCAGTGGCTGCTATGCGTTACCACCAATCCAGATGCGTAATTGGTATATCTACCCTGGCATTGCCTCGTTGTGCCATGTCACCTACCCTAGCGCGTCTTGTATGAGTTTCGATTTGTGTCGTACCTATGGAGTATCCTCTGGTAGCCTTCCGATCAGGAGGTATTACGGTACTGTATAGACTATTGGCACTATGTATGTGTTAAGGGGGATATTGGGTAACTCCTTAACGCTATTTTTAAGTAAGTTTACTTTACTTTAGACATTATTATAATAGCGTATTTTACTACATAGTAGATAGTTTAACGGTTCCTTAGAGGATGGTTATCCCAACATCCTTTGAGTTACTTGTATTTCTGTTGTTATTTCACTTGAGTTGGATCTATTGATATAAGAATGTTGATCCTGACTCGAGTGTTTTGTGTTTTGCTTTACGCTAGGGTTAGACTGAGTGATACAGCTTTTGAGACTCACTTTTGGAGTTGGAACTTTGCTTGGAGATCCAGCTATCTATCCAGCTTTCAGATATTCAGTTGATTCTAGTGATGTATTTTGATCTTGTATTTGACTATTGTATTCGAGACTTCTATTGTATCTTATTTAACTTTGTTATATATAGTAGCTTCATGAACGACTATTATCTTGTTTCCGCTGCATTATTGTTATATTACCATGTGTCTGTGATTCTGTGATTATTTTATTTACTGTATATGTTGAGTTTTGCCAAATATAAATTAACAACTTGATATTTTGAGGAATTCAAATCCGGCATGTGTGGATGTGAATGGTGGAAAATATTGGGTCGTTACAACATATAAGTAAATCCATATATCCAAGATATAACAAGTCACAGAATTAACTTATCACAAAATTTACTTCAAGGCACATATATAAATACTTTTGGTCGCAAACACATATTAGTCACTAAACACTGATTCATTAAAAAAAAATCTAATACACAGAAACCAATTCCATACTGATCATCCATTTGATCGTACAAACCAATCTTACCAATTGTCCACGTCGTGCAAACATTTTGGTATCACTCATACCGATTTGATACCAAGGATCGTCCATACTATAACACAGAATCTCTACCGATCATAAGGATCAAGGAAATCCCAAATCTCGACTAATCAAAACAATTGCGACAATCATGACTCAAAAACTCTTGTTTATTATATACTTAAGCTTGGAAATAAATCCAGGAGTATACCTCTTAAGGTTTTATATGTCCCACCAAACCTTAAAAGGAATATAATCTAAAGTGCCAAATACTATCGCTTTTAGTAATCATTAGAACTTAACCAAAATGTCTCATACCATATGGTGAAATTCTAGTATTTACTAAAAGCTAGTAAATTTCAATCGTTACGGATACCACTGGAAAACCTAAAATATATTCTTAAGGATCTAGCAGCTCTATGCCGCACACCAAAAGAGAATACAAATCTAAAGTGTTAAATACTTCCTAATAGAAATCACAAGTATTTAACTAAGGCATCCCATATTATCCTGTGAAATTGGAGTATTCGCTAATGGGTCAGTAAGTTCCACTCAAACATTCTATTCAACGAGTTATACCATATTCAACAAAGTGTTACACGAGAGAATTTAAACCAATCGATAACACTAAGTCGATTACTAGTATTTTCCAAATTATAGAATTAAGGTTCTCAAAATTTTTATTTAATTTATCACTTAATAATACATCCCATTAGCCCAAATTGTTCCAAAAGCACTTATTTTATGAAATCAATGTTTTCCGTGTTCCAGAACCATATTTATACTTCAAATTCCATAAAGTTGTATTGTTCATAATTTATGTTCCAAAGGCCACATATATTTAAATAGTCATTTATTTTATAAAATCATACTTATTACTCTTATTCCAAATACCAAATTAGTATTTATACATTAGTTTAAAACAACTTAAGTTCAGTTCCCAAAACCACATTTCCAAATCGGTAACCATTTATATAGGTAATACTTAATATATATATATATATAACCAATTGTTAAAACCATTTATAAAAAGAAACTAGATTTTTTAGAAACAAGTATGATAATTGTATTTCAAATAAATACTCTTTTATAAAATTATTTATATAAAATTAGGCATATCCATATTTTGAAAAGAAAGATACAAGTTTATAATATATTCTAAATCTTTGAATCAATGAGATTAAAAGTCCATCAAGCACACTATAATTCACTATGACAAAATACTAAATTATCACAAGGTTATAGTCATAAATTTAATCCACATAGTGCTAACTTTTAATATTATCTCAATCAAATTTTTATGGATTAGCAAATCGATGAAAATGGATGCCATAATGACCACGCACAAACACATATAGAACTAGAAAATAACAATAAACAAAACAATGGAAGAAGAAGAAACGACGAACTGGAGGGGTTTCACTTGAAGCTGAATCAGCTCCAAGATTCGCCCACCAATGCATCGGTGCTACCCACCGGTCCATCGGTCGGGATGTTTTCTAGAACTGTTTCAGCTCCAAAAGATCTCACTAGCCGAGCATAGGTGATGGCGGATTGATCCAACATCTTGAGTGATTGCTCTAAGGTAATTACAGCGTGCATGCATCTATATGAACAACTTAAATTGTCAACTAGAAAAGATCATAAAGTTAGGGTTTCAACATAATGCAAATTGAGCAAAATAAATTTTGAATAATATAAAATATTTAAATAGTACAACCATACATTCATCCAATTCAACCAAACAACGAACATGCATTCATTTAGAAATAGTTGTGTGAGGTAAACTCACCATTCTTCCTCAATTCAATAGCCAAGATACTATAGGAGCCCCAATTCTTCAATTAGCAAACCTTAGCAATTACCTAAACCCAAACAAACATTAACCAAAAATCAGCCACTGTAAAAAAACTAAAACCGAGTTGACTAAAAGCTAAAATTGGGCTTAGAGACATTACCTTGAATATCCTAGATCTTATAGCAATTGATTTCCTATCTAATTAACTAATAGGCTTCAAGGTTTCAAAAGAGGTACTAGGTTTTTCTTCTTATTTGTTTACTGCCTTAGAGAAAGTAACGTACACGTGATTGATAAGGAGAAGTAATACTCCTCATAAATGAGCTGGACTTTACTATAAACCCACTAAGAAATTAATCGTATTTCATTTTCTACAATATCCAATTTTATTTTGTTTTTCCTATTATAAAGCACTATTTTGCACTAACCAAAGTTCTATGAAAATATAAATTGATTTCTCAATTTTTTACCAAAACAAGTAAATAAGTTAAAATTCCCATTTCTATTGATATTGAAATATTTTATACAATTAAATATAATTTTTGAAAATAAAATTTATTCTTATTATTTTTATTAAAATGAAATAAACTATTAATTGAAAAATTCTCATTTTAAACAGTAACTCTAAATATTGACATTTTATTAAATTTACAATACTTGTTGAAATAATTTGAGACGAAAATAATTTATCACAAATCTTCACTTATCTCTACTACTAATAAAGAGAATTCAATGAATAGATTTCCATGGTGTCATTTTGAAATTCCAAAAATACCCTACACTGATCAATGGAATTTCACCATCACTTTGCAACCTCTATCACCACACTTTTCAACCATCCATCATTGAAATTCAATAAATAAAATTGATGTGACCATCAAAATTTTGCACTTATAGCACACATCCATTCATAAATATTTTATTAAATAAATATTCAAACATTTTTAAATAATTAGATGCACGTACGTGTAATTTACACTAGTAATAAATAAGTGAATAAAAAATTATAATTCATATTTTAAATTGCAAATTACTTCCGTATATTTAATTATCACATTTTCCAAAATTATTCTTACATTATCAAATATAAGAAGTAAGTTCCACAAAAGGATATTCATTGAGTCTAATTTATTTAATCCAAAATCAATTTTAATTTGGAAATTAAAACTAATAAAATTCCTAGTTTTATCTTAAAGCTAACTAAAATAAATCAAATCATATTTTTAATTTTAATTTTAGGTAATCTCAACCAAGGTTGTTATTGTGAAAGTGATTTATACAATGATTTGTACATATGAAATAATTTTTCAGATTCTTGGAAACGATATTGTAACGACCCATAAATTTTTAATAATTTTTAATTTATTTTATAACGTATTAATTGAATGTTTGTGAAATTTTATAATAATTGAATCTTTAAAAGATAAAATGTTCATGTATTTAGAATACGTATATTTAAATATAGCAGATTGAAATTTTTCAAAATTTTATCAAAGTTTATTTCATTGTGAAATTCTATTAGATTCAAGCTAGCTAATGATTGCTGATAATAAATTTATTTTTAAGCCTGAATATTTTTCTATAGAAAATTTCTAAATCCTCTTCTGAGTGACACGTCATCCTTCGTTTTTCCAAATTCGGACGTCTACTGCTCCGTTTACCTTATTTCTGACAAATTTTGCAGCATGTTGGTACCGATCATCGACTTTTGATCGGATGATCATACCACTGATATCTGTATACCGTTGTGATCACCTCGACGTGCTGATCTCAATAGTATATTTATTTCTGTATTTTGAAAACCGGTACGTGGCGGAATCTATAAAACGTCGACCCGTATCGGTATCCGTTTTAAAACTTTTGGTTTCCTTTGTCTGTTCAAACTTGTGACGTGCTGCCCAAACAAATAAATTGCTTTATTAAGTTTTCAAATTAATGCTTCTAGACATTTGCTATGTCATTGCTATATTTTGGGTGATAACGTTTTGAACGTTGATAAAAATAATTAATCTGCATAGTTTAATTGGCTATGAATTGAGATCTAGGAAATAAATAAATATAAAACGTATAACCTGACAAATAATAAAATTGCTTTAATTGCACCGTTGATTTTGAAACGTATAAAATTCTATATGTTCTTTACGCATCCATTCATTTCTTTTATTTCTTCCTTTACGTTTCCTCTCTTTACTGATATATACTTACTTCTTTTATCTCTCCTATCTACTACAAAAGGCAGCCCACTTCTTTGTGAAAATATAAAAAAATTAAAAAAAAAACAACTGTTCACATCACTTTGCCCATACTTTATCATCCTCCTCCTCTAAAAATTTCTCTCGTTCCAGTATTTTTCCGAGCCTTCCCCATCATCTATTTTTCTCAACCGCCATCTGCGTGCGATCTCACCATCTTCCCTTCGGCCACCACAACCTCAGCAGCCTCCACCCGCACCGTAGCCTACCCACTGAACGGCACCAGTCCCACACGCGCAGCCTCCCCTTCAACGAACAGCCCTACTCCTGCCGCACTCCAAGTTTCCATCACCTCCGACCTCCATCACCTGCTCAGCCGCAACCAACCTCTTCCCTCCGTAGCAGCACGTCCAGTCCATAGCAGGTCCGCCCTTCCCTCCTTATCTAACGCCGATCATCCTACCACCATGGTCAGAAGGTCGCAACCCACCCCCACGTTTTCACGTTGCCAAACCCGTTCCTCTGCCCCTCCACAAACCGCACCACCCAGTTTCTCGTAGCCTCCGTCTTCCCTATTTGAAATAGGTATATACTATATTTATATAACTTTATGTTTATTTGATTTACAAGCTGTCACTTGGTATATTGTATGCTATGTGTAATATTAGTAAGTCTACACATCTATATTTACAGTACATGTTTAAATATAAAGTATATAATACATATTATATTGTTAATATTCTATATAAGTATGTTTTGAAAACCTTTCTGTTTAGTTATACACATATATTTTGCAAGAATATATTAAGTTTGTTTATAGGTTAATTACATATACATATGTTTAGTCATACATTTCATGCATGTATATATATACACTAAATTCGTTAGGAAGATAGACTATGTTTCAGGATTTGTAGATAATAGCTATAAATGCTTGTATGAGTTTATATATTATGTTAAATACGCATTAGTTATGTATTAAATATGTGTTGTGCGATACTGTCATATGGTCTGCTATGTTTTAAATGAGTAAAGGTTCATCATAGTTATTTTGTATATTAGGTTGCATAGTATATGTAGTTATGGTTGTATAGTGGGCCTGCATTTATGATGTGATTCCAAAGTATATATGTGATAGCGTGCATACCTACCTATTTATATATGAGATCTGTAAATTTGTAAAAGCTTTTGTAAATAGTATTTATTTGTATATATGGTCTATGTAACATTTCAACATAGGTTCCTATTTGGGTTGCAAGCTACATATTATATATACTAGTGGTTTAAGATGGTTAAGTATATAAAGTTTATATATGAGTTATATGGGATTTCATATATAGATATTATTCAATGAACATACAGTATATGTAAGCATTGTGCATTTTATTAAGTATATATTTGGTTTGGTGAATGTGGATATTTTATTTTACTAAGTGTGTTTTAATTTAAAACAATTATTTTGAAATATACATATATATTTAATATAATTTGAGTTTAAACTTATCATGATTTGAAATTTATATAATATATATACCTTATTTTAACCGTACGTCTAAAATCGGTTTAGAGAGAGGTTAAAACTTATATTCTGTTTCGATTATATCAAGATGATTCTGATTCGTTTCCATTAATCCCTATCTTTCAGCTTTGCCAGTCAATCCACTTTCAGCTTACTTCACTTTGAAATTGTTGTTTGGATTTGTTCGATTGTCTAGATCGTGATCCGGTTCGTGTTCAAATCTTTCTAGCATTGAAAGGTGAGCAATCACTCACGATTAACGTTCTTTTATTTATTAAATTTGATTTCAGTTGAAACGACAATTGAAATATGAGGCTGTAGTTATTTAAATTGTTATATATGCTATTATCCATAATTGTTCACTTATGGGATATGACACCATATCCTGTTGTTTATATTTATTTGGATGATATATGTCTGTTGTTATTATTATTTTCATATCTGTTATCACTCTGTAAGTTCCCTGTTAGTATAGAAATCATTATGGGTTGAAATGATACATACCCGAACGGACTTTAGAATATGAGAAAATCGTTATGAGTTGAAATGATAAACCCAAGCGATTTTCATTTAATTGAATTTGGGATTACGGGTTGAAATGATATCCACCCGTATATATTTAGTGTACGGGTTGAAATGATAAATATCTGTGGTACTTGACTATATGATAGGAAATATATATAGACACCGTTGGTCCATATAAATATCTTTAAAAAAAATCTACAGTTGAAAAGAAAGGGGATTTAATAAATATTGGTTCTTAAAATACTATGTATATAAATGGAAATTTTATATATAGATTTAATAATAATATTATTGAGATTTATTTTATCCATATAATATGTTTGAGTATTATTTAAGATTTATATTTCAAAATTTACCGTTGTAAAAGGTTAAATAATTAAGATTGGGAGATAAATTTGGGTTTATTAAAAATGGTATTTAAATAAGGATTTATTTAATTAGATCGATTTGAACTTATTGAATGGAAAATTTAAAGGTATGATTTTGTAACTGGATTTTTGATTTAAGTGATTTAATAAATAATTCACGTTTAATAAAATTAAAGAAATTATTGAGTAAAATGTAATTTAAGGTTACTTAAATGATATTGAATCTAATAAGGGAGTATTTGAAGACTAAATAATAATGAGGTTAAATCGAGATCTATATGAAACTGTTAATTGAATATTTAAATTTTTAAGCCTTAAACTATATTGGAATTTAAATGGTTTAAATTTGAGATTCAGATCTGTATTTGAAATCAATATAGTTGAATTTGTTATTTAGAAACTAAATTGAATTAAAATGAAAATTTAGGTTGAACTAAATTTGAATTTATTATTTAGAAAACTAAATTGAGTAAAAATTTAGTTGAAACGTTGAATACTTAAAGGTTTTATAATATTGAATATAAAGGGGTATTTTGTGATTACAAATCCGAATTTAAGATCGATAAAATTGAAGTGGTTATTTTAGAATTGAGTTGAATTTAAATTTGATAAATTGAGATTGAATTTAATTTAAATGGAAAGGTCGGCTTGATGTTGAAACAAATTTGTTAAGTTGAGGGAATTGAAAATATTTTACGGTATAAATTATTTAATATATCTAAATACTATTTTGGAAAATAGCTATATTTAAAGTGAGATGATATTTGATTTTGAGGTATAAATTAAGTTGAAAGAACCATGGTGTTATAGTGTATATTTCTACCCTGTAGATAGTTCCACAGACCCTTAGAGGATGGTTATCCCAAACATCCTTTAAGTTATTTGTATTTCAGTTGATATTTCACTTGAGTTGGATTTATTGATATAAGAATGTTAATCCTGACTCGAGTATTTTGTGTTTTGCTTTACGCTCGGGTCAGACTGAGTGATACAGCATTTGAGACTCACCTTCGAAGTTGGAGCTTTGGTCGAAGATTCAGCTATGTATCCTTTCAGTCATCCAGTTGATTGGTTCAGAGAAGTCAACTGCTCGTACTGGAGACTTCACTGCATATGGGATATTCTAATGTATTTTATTTCTAACTCTGATGTATATAGTAGCTTCATGAACTACTATTCCTTATCTATTCCGCTGCATTTTATTACTCTGTGTCTGTGATCTGTGACTGATTTATTTACTGTATATGTTACGTTTGTCAAATTTTAATTAACAATTCGGTATTTTGAATGGTCCAAAATAGCGGGTCGTTACAGTTGGTATCAAAGCTTTGGCTCTAGGCAAAACTTAGCATATATGGTAAATTTATTTACAGAATCACTTTCGTTCGGGATTGAATCTCTTCCTTTTTGACTCAATTTCCTTTGAATTTTGGAATGTCCCTCGGTTCCGAAATTCATTCTTGTCTTTTCCTATTTATATTCATTTGATTCTGGAGTATCCCATAACTCCACTGAATGATTTGTAAAAGAGGTGAAACTCCTTTACAAATTCGCATAGATTCACCGAAGATTTCTATATCCTCGGTTTACGATGCTGATATATCTTGATATGCCGAATTCTATCTCTGGCGATCGAATGTCGATTTTTTTTTGAATTCCGCATCGATTATATTTCTAAGGTCACGATTGACCTGATTAAGGTCGCCGCGATTTGTAGAAGTATATCCATCTTCTATTTTGTAATAAAATTTCCCCATTTTCGTTTGAGACTTCCCACTTTGTTTCGAAACTTCCTTTGGCCAGTTTCCCTTAAAATTTTGAACCTCTATCTTGTTTGATTTTGGACTCCTTGATGATAGGAAACTATTTTGCAGATGGCAAAATCGGAAGAGCAGAAAGCAGCTCGTCGAGCTCGGAGAGCACTAGCCCGTAAGGAACAGGAGGAAGCAATGGAGAAGTGGGAAAGGTTGTGGAGGGAAAGGGCAGGACCTGGTCCTTATGACCATGTCATCTGTTATCGGTGTCAGGAGAAGGGACATTATGCAGCCATGTGCGGAAAGAGAGATGAAGGAAAGAAGAAAGAGAGCAAGCGTTATCGATCCAAGATCTTCTGTTTTATATGCCGTAGTACGGGGCACTTTCCCAGTCGCTGCCAGAAGGTGAAGAAAGTAAAGGCTGCACCCACTGCATCAGTCAACCAGTCAACCATTTGCTATCACTGCAGGCTGCCTGGGCATATAGCCAGGAATTGTCCTGTGAGGAAGTACGGAAGGAAGGCTGCGTTTCCACAGTTCGTTAGGGAGGATGGGTGTGTCGTGCATTTATGCAAGAAATGCAGAAGTTGGGGCCATATTGAGGGGGAGTGTTCTGGACCCGTTGAAGTGCCACCCGGTAGAATTAATACCGATGCTTTGTTTATGTAGAGTGGTTATCTGTGGATCTGTTTGTTTTCAGCAGTTGTTATATTACTTTCGGTAAACTCTATTGTATCTTTTGCTTAACTGAAGTTCTCAAATAAAGTATTCATGTTCCTGTTTTCGTTGATATGAAATTTGAATCTCTGTTTGTTTGAAATCTATCCTTGAATAATCCTTTGAGAGATCGGGTATGTTGTATTTTTGAAATTGTTATATATATATCGAAATTATTATTTGGATAACTATGATTTTATTCTATATATAAAAGCGAAAATCTTTTCGATAAGGATTATATACCTATATATAAAACAAATAAGAAATGTTATTCTATATATATAAAAGTTTTGAAAGGATTTGAAAATTTGAAAACTTGTAAGAAATTGATTTATATATAAAAATGATTTATAACTGAAGGGTTAAATTTGAAATTCAAGAATTGAATTCCAGTGTTTTGAAATTGGTTTTAAGATTTTTGAAATCATATAATAATACGTTTTGAAAGTATTTTCTGAATAAGAAGTGTTTCAAATGACTCAAACGAGTTCCAATGATTTCAATGAAATTTCAAGGAAGTTTTAAGAAAACAGAAGTCCAGAACTCACTTTGTCGCTGGAAAATAATTTCGGTGATGAGTGCACGCATCATCGACATTGATTTTTGAGTTTCAAAGTGGGGGAGAGGCCACTTTAATAGCTTCGCTATGCGAGTGATTTTATAAAACCGTTTTTGATTTCAAAATTCCGAAGTATAATTTGATATTTTCGAAAGATATATGTATATTTTTGAAACAATTTAATGTGAGACCGGTGTTCAGTCCTCGAGTTTCGGATTTGATTTAGTATAATCCTATCTATTGAAATTGATTTATTGATTTATGTTGATTTTCAACTCTTGAATTTGGAAATTTGATTTTCCTAACTATTTTGAATGTTCGAACACTTCCAAATTGAGATTAAATTTTCAAAGCTAAGAAATTTCGAAGAGTATAAAATGTTTGATAAAGAATATAAATTTAGTTTTGAAATGTTTTGAAAAAAGTTGAATAATGGTTTTCAGAAAGGTAAATTGGATATTTCACAAAGAAATAGATAGTTTAAAAGTTTTTTTTAAAAAAAAAGGATAATTATAAATTTGGAAACCATTTTGAGTATAATTGATTCTGGGAAAATATTTGGTTTTGAAATTAAATTGGAATTAAAAACCAGTACTTATATGGTGATTTTTGGAAATGAATTTGTTTGGCTTGAATTATTTTAATTTGGAAAATGGGATAGTTTTGTAAACCTATTATTTTGGGAACTTTGAAATTTAGATATTTGATTTGGAAGAAAATTTGGTGAAATCATATATGATTTTGAAACTGAATTGATATTGAAATGATTTGAAATTGAGAACCTTTATTTTATTAAGCACTTGATTTGGGAGTGGTCGAACTTGTATAAAAAGGATTTGTATAAGTATGAAGTTGATTTGAAATCTATTGATTTGCAAGCTACTTAATTTGGAAAGAGAATTTTATATAATCGAAGACTATATAAGTATGATTTGATCTACTATTGATTTGGAAAGTATTCGATTTGGGAAAAATGGAATCCTATATAATGGACTTTATATAAGTATGATATTTGAAAGTGATTTGAAAAGGTACTATATGATATATATTTTCGAAGTAAAGATATGGAAAGTGCCTTCTGCTTGATATCCGCTTTGTGGCCACATCGTGGATTCATTCTATCGATATTATTCTCTCTGATTTTTGGTTTTCCGGATGTAATACTCGAGTGTTCCCACCATGGCGTAACCCATGGGTTTTTTTTTCTCTCGTGAATGCATAGCGCAATTGCCTGGCTGAGTCTTGCCTAGGGGTACGGATTGTTTTCTGGGGGATCCAGGCGTAACCATTGTGTATCCTGCAATCTGTGTAGGTCACGAATAGTAGCGCAAGTACCTGGCTGAGTCTTGCCTAGGGGTACGGATTGTTTCCTGGGGGATCCAGACGTAACCATTGTGTATCCTGCACTTTACTAGTCATCATGGCGTAACTCGCAGGGCTGAGAAAGCTTACGGATATGGATTGTTTCCCGAGGGACCCAGGCGTAACCATTGTGTATCTGCGAACCATGATCGGACAAAGGTTTTGGTTTGGTTGTTTGTTGGATTGTACTTTCCATATCTGTTTTTAAAGGTTTTTCAAGTATTTTCACTGGGTGTTGAAACGGGTCTACTAAGTACTTGAAGAATTCTAGCTTTGCGCCTGATCAACGCATAGCCAAAGTCTGCAAGAACGAGGATAAACTTGTTGAAACATCGAGTTATAAAAGTATTTTCGAAAGGGAAATTTATTTCGATATAATAGTATTTTATTTTAAAAGTATTTCCAACAGGGAAATTTTGAATTAATATTTGAAATTTAAACTCTTTTGGTTTGATATTAACTATTCGTGCCCGATACTAGTCTTTTGAATCTACCTTATCTGCTCAGCTTATTTATTCACCTATATTCTGTTTCCGAATCTACCTTCCTTCCCTTTTTAATATAATCTTTAATATTGCTTCAGTGTATATAACATGGTTTAATAGAAAATTTTAGTGGTATAAATAATTTTAAAGTTCTTAATTAAATAAAACATATTTGAGAAAATGATTTTAATTTGTTGATAATATTTGAAAGGTATCTTCAGATAAATTTAAAATTTCTTGAATTATAGATTTAATATTTTCAATAGCCTCTGTGTAAATATAACAAATAATGTAAATAATTGTTTCCAAATAGTTTTCATATATTTATAAAGGTAATATGTAAACATTTTTAATTCCATTTGGGTTTTGAAAGCTTTAAGGTATCATGGACAACTGAATTGCAAATAAAGTTTTCAAATGAATATTTCAAGTAAAAAAAAATTATATGGTTTTAAATTAATTATTTACCTTGACTTTTAATCTACTTTTATTTTGGTTATCCTATTCTCCTTCCACCTTCCTTTTCGGGGATGAAAAGTTTTGAATGGGGGAGAGTGTAACGACCCATAAATTTTTATTAATTTTTAATTTATTTTATAACGTATTAATTGAATGTTTGTGAAATTTTATAATAATTGAATCTTTAAAAGATAAAATGTTCATGTATTTAAAATACGTATATTTAAATATAGCAGATTGAAATTTTTCAAAATTTTATCAAAGTTTATTTCATTGTGAAATTCTATTAGATTCAAGCTAGCTAATGATTGCTGATAATAAATTTATTTTTAAGCCTGAATATTTTTCTATAGAAAATTTCTAAATCCTCTTCTGAGTGAGACGTCATCCTTCGTTTTTCCAAATTCGGACGTCTACTGCTCCGTTTACCTTATTTCTGACAAATTTTGCAGCATGTTGGTACCGATCATCGACTTTTGATCGGATGATCATACCACTGATATCTGTATACCGTTGTGATCACCTCGACGTGCTGATCTCAATAGTATATTTATTTCTGTATTTTGAAAACCGGTATGTGGCAGAATCTGTAAAACGTCGACCCGTATCGGTATCCGTTTTAAAACTTTTGGTTTCCTTTGTCTGTTCAAACTTGTGACGTGCTGCCCAAACAAATAAATTGCTTTATTAAGTTTTCAAATTAATGCTTCTAGACATTTGCTATGTCATTGCTGTATTTTGGGTGATAACGTTTTGAACGTTGATAAAAATAATTAATCTGCATAGTTTAATTGGCTATGAATTGAGATCTAGGAAATAAATAAATATAAAACGTATAACCTGACAAATAATAAAATTGCTTTAATTGCACCATTGATTTTGAAACGTATAAAATTCTATATGTTCTTTACGCATCCATTCATTTCTTTTATTTCTTCCTTTACGTTTCCTCTCTTTACTGATATATACTTACTTCTTTTATCTCTCCTATCTACTACAAAAGGCAGCCCACTTCTTTGTGAAAATATAAAAAAATTAAAAAAAAACAACTGTTCACATCACTTTGCCCATACTTTATCATCCTCCTCCTCTACAAATTTCTCTCGTTCCAGTATTTTTGCCGAGCCTTCCCCATCATCTATTTTGCTCAACCGCCATCTGCGTGCGATCTCACCATCTTCCCTTCGGCCACCACAACCTCAGCAGCCTCCACCCGCACCGTAGCCTACCCACTGAACAGCACCAGTCCCACACGCGCAGCCTCCCCTTCAACGAACAGCCCTACTCCGGCCGCACTCCCAGTTTCCATCACCTCCGACCTCCATCACCTGCTCAGCCGCAACCAACCTCTTCACTCTGTAGCAGCACGTCCAGTCCATAGCAGGTCCGCCCTTCCCTCCTTATCTAACGCCGATCATCCCACCACCACGGTCAGAAGGTCGCAACCCACCCCCACGTTTTCACGTTGCCAAACCCGTTCCTCTGCCCCTCCACAAGCCGCACCACCCAGTTTCTCGTAGCCTCCGTCTTCCCTATTTGAAATAGGTATATACTATATTTATATAACTTTATGTTTATTTGATTTACAAGCTATCACTTGGTATATTGTATGCTATGTGTAATATTAGTAAGTCTACACATCTATATTTACAGTACATGTTTAAATATAAAGTATATAATACATATTATATTGTTAATATTCTATATAAGTATGTTTTGAAAACCTTTCTGTTTAGTTATACACATATATTTTGCAAGAATATATTAAGTTTGTTTATAGGTTAATTACATATACATATGTTTAGTCATACATTTCGTGCATGTATATATATACACTAAATTCGTTAGGAAGATAGACTATGTCTCAGGATTTGTAGATAATAGCTGTAAATGCTTGTATGAGTTTATATAGTATGTTAAATACGCATTAGTTATGTATTAAATATGTGTTGTGCGATACTGTCATATGGTCTGCTATGTTTTAAATGGGTAAAGGTTCATCATAGTTATTTTGTATATTAGGTTGCATAGTATATGTAACTATGGTTGTATAGTGGGGCTGCATTTATGATGTGATTCCAAAGTATATATGTGATAGCGTGCATACCTACCTATTTATATATGAGATCTGTAAATTTGTAAAAGCTTTTGTAAATAGTATTTATTTGTATATATGGTTTATGTAACATTTCAACATAGGTTCCTATTTGGGTTGCAAGCTACATATTATATATACTAGTGGTTTAAGATGGTTAAGTATATAAAGTTTATATATGAGTTATATGGGATTTCATATATAGATATTATTCAATGAACATACAGTATATGTAAGCATTGTGCATTTTATTAAGTATATATTTGGTTTGGTGAATGTGGATATTTTATTTTACTAAGTGTGTTTTAATTTAAAACAATTATTTTGAAATATATATATATATTTAATATAATTTGAGTTTAAACTTATCATGATTTGAAATTTATATAATATATATACCTTATTTTAACCGTACGTCTAAAATCGGTTTAGAGAGAGGTTAAAACTTATATTCTGTTTCGATTATATCAAGATGATTCTGATTCGTTTCCATCAATCCCTATCTTTCAGCTTTGCCAGTCAATCCACTTTCAGCTTACTTCACTTTGAAATTGTTGTTTGGATTTGTTCGATTGTCTAGATCGTGATCCGGTTCGTGTTCAAATCTTTCTAGCCTCGAAAGGTGAGCAATCGCTCATGATTAACGTTCTTTTATTTATTAAATTTGATTTCAGTTGAAACGACAATTGAAATATGAGGCTGTAGTTATTTAAATTGTTATATATGCTATTATCCATAATTGTTCACTTATGGGATATGACACCATATCCTATTGTTTATATTTATTTGGATGATATATGTCTGTTGTTATTATTATTTTCATATCTGTTATCACTCTGCAAGTTCCCTGTTAGTATAGAAATCATTATGGGTTGAAATGATACATACCCGAACGGACTTTAGAATATGAGAAAATCGTTATGAGTTGAAATGATAAACCCAAGCGATTTTCATTTAATTGAATTTGAGATTACGGGTTGAAATGATATCCACCCGTATATATTTAGTGTACGGGTTGAAATGATAAATATCCGTGGCACTTGACTATATGATAGGAAATATATATAGACACCGTTGGTCCATATAAATATCTTAAAAAAAATTCTACAGTTGAAAAGAAAGGGGATTTAATAAATATTGGTTCTTAAAATACTATGTATATAAATGGAAATTTTATATATAGATTTAATAATAATATTATTGAGATTTATTTTATCCATATAATATGTTTGAGTATTATTTAAGATTTATATTTCAAAATTTACCGTTGTAAAAAGTTAAATAATTAAGATTGGGAGATAAATTTGGGTTTATTAAAAATGGTATTTAAATAAGGATTTATTTAATTAGATCGATTTGAACTTATTGAATGGAAAATTTAAAGGTATGATTTTGTAACTGGAATTTTGATTTAAGTGATTTAATAAATAATTCACGTTTAATAAAATTAAAGAAATTATTGAGTAAAATGTAATTTAAGGTTACTTAAATGATATTGAATCTAATAAGGGAGTATTTGAAGACTAAATTATAATGAGGTTAAATCGAGATCTATATGAAACTGTTAATTGAATATTTAAATTTTTAAGCCTTAAACTATATTGGAATTTAAATGGTTTAAATTTGAGATTCAGATCTGTATTTGAAATCAATATAGTTGAATTTGTTATTTAGAAACTAAATTGAATTAAAATGAAAATTTAGGTTGAACTAAATTTGAATTTATTATTTAGAAAACTAAATTGAGTAAAAATTTAGTTGAAACGTTGAATACTTAAAGGTTTTAAAATATTGAATATAAAGGGGTATTTTGTGATTACAAATCCGAATTTGAGATCGATAAAATTGAAGTGGTTATTTTAGAATTGAGTTGAATTTAAATTTGATAAATTGAGATTGAATTTAATTTAAATGGAAAGGTCGGGTTGATGTTGAAACAAATTTGTTAACTTGAGGGAATTGAAAATATTTTACGGTATAAATTATTTAATATATCTAAATACTATTTTGGAAAATAGCTATATTTGAAGTGAGATGATATTTGATTTTGAGGTATAAATTAAGTTGAAAGAACCACGGTGTTATAGTGTATATTTCTACCCTGTAGATAGTTCCATAGACCCTTAGAGGATGGTTATCCCAAACATCCTTTAAGTTATTTGTATTTCAGTTGATATTTCACTTGAGTTGGATTTATTGATATAAGAATGTTAATCCTGACTCGAGTATTTTGTGTTTTGCTTTACGCTCGGGTCAGACTGAGTGATACAGCATTTGAGACTCACCTTCGAAGTTGGAGCTTTGGTCGAAGATCCAGCTATGTATCCTTTCAGTCATCCAGTTGATTGGTTCAGAGAAGTCAACTGCTCGTATTGGAGACTTCACTGCATATGGGATATTCTAATGTATTTTATTTCTAACTCTGATGTATATAGTAGCTTCATGAACTACTATTCCTTATCTATTCCACTGCATTTTATTACTCTGTGTCTGTGAATCTGTGACTGATTTATTTACTGTATATGTTACGTTTGTCAAATTTTAATTAACAATTCGGTATTTTGAATGGTCCAAAATAGCGGGTCGTTACTGATATAATATCCATTGCTTTTATTCATTTTGATTCTGTTAGTTGGAAAATTTTCGTTTGTGTCTCTAACACTGTGTATTCGGTTCTATATATCGCGTATGTTCCCTTGTGTCGAGATGAGATATGTATTATTTCAGATATATTCACGTATTGAAACATATCTACGTTGACCAAAAATAGTGTATATGAACAGGCCAGGTCGATGCCCAAGGCTGGAGATGCATTAGCTTAGGGCAACATAGCACAATGGGCAACAAAATTTTATTATCTCCTTTTTATTTTCAGGTGCTTAATTACTGCGCAACCTCGACCTCCTCCCTTCACCGCCTCTTCAATTGGCCTTGCTTTAATAGTGCACGCTACTACCACGGCCAATCCACACACTGCTTGTCTTTTACCTTACCGCTTTCTGCCTACGCTCATCAAATTTACCGCCTTCTGCTGGCTATTGTTGCCTTCACTATCTTGCCCTAATTGATATGTAATTTTTTTTTTAATAATTTGAACACGGTTAAATCATTTAATAAATGTGATGTAAATCTAAAATTACCACCACCAACTAGATCCCTTAACCATCTGTTGTTTTGCTATGCTAGTGGCCACCCTAGTCTACAACTCTGCAAATCTACTGAATATTTGAAAGTTAAGTCTTTTTAAATTAAGAATTTATTGAGTTGATTTCATAATTTGTTAAAATGAATTAAAATGTCAGTAAACCACTAAAACAAATGAATTATAAGGTTAGTTGTTAACTGCTAACGTTTTGTAATAACAAACTACTGAACGTAAATCGACTATGTTTTTTTCAACTTTTTTTCTACAGTTACATATTTTCTAACCTAAAATCAATTTGAATAGAGTTGTTAGGAAATACTGTAAAATCGTCTAGTGTAACATGTAAAAATAACTAAAGCATATTGATCATTTTTGTTTTTGGGTTTATATCTGCAATTGTTAATTTTCTAAAGAAGAAAAAACCTCTAATCTGTAGAGCTTTGAATGTAAGTTGTAATTTGAAAATATTACCTAATAGGTAACTTAAGTATGACAAGCTACTATAGGAGTTTTCTTCAAAAAAATTATGAAGTAGTTGTTTTATAAAAATGTATTGTTTTGTTATAATATCATGTTAAATTTTAAAAAAATGGACTTCCAATCTAAATGACTTAGTTATTCATATCTTTTAATTAATTGGTAACTAAATGACCGATTTTCTCTTTTATTTGTACATACAGAAATAGTTGTAATAATTGCCCATTGATCTAAGCTATCAGAAGGTAGACTCCTTCTGATAATTCGATCGCCGAAGCCGGGGCGTTATAAAGTGGTATTAGAGCCAAGATAGGAATACTATAAGATAGAGATATATTTTTTCCTTAGAGGAGTGAGATTTAAGTTGTTTTACCTACTTTTTTACACGACTCTCACCTATCAGGTGCAAGATGTGAATGATCGAAAGAGTCTATCATCAGGAAGAACATTTATAACCATGCATTTGTATTGAAGATTTATTAAATAAAAGTTATTTATTCTTCAAAAGAAAAAATAAATTTTTTGGAGATGTATATATAAGGTGTTATCAGAGGGTACAGATAATGCATGGTAAAAAATGATGTGTGTATAATATTTGTTATTAATTTTATTGGTTAAATCGATTACAGTACTCTTTAATAAACTACAAGGATGTGATTTCTTTAAGGAGGTGAGTTTGTAATATCCTATTATTTGATTAACTATAATAGTATTTATTTCTGATTTTTAGTTTGAGTTATTTGAAAGCATAGTCATCGATGCAAAAAAGCGCTAGGCGAGGCCTAGCGCTTTTTTGCATCTAGGGCTTTTTTGGGCCCCTCGAATGACATTTTTTCTGTATTTCAACCAAAAAACTATACTAAAAAATGCATTAGAACTCAATTTTTGACATTAAAAAGGGTTTATAAATACAATATTGAGAACAAAACATCATACGATTAGCATAAATCAAACTAAGAGCTTCGGTGGCAAACGTCAAGCGAAGACGCAACAATAAAGCGGTGGAGGCAAAAATGGGGTGGTTGAAGTCAACAGAAGTAGGGTTTGTTTATTCGAGAGTTCGACGTTGAAAAAGGAAACTATGGTTTTTTTTGAGAATATGCTTCAAATCGACAGTTAAAGGAGTCCTTTTTTTCCTTCCCTTGTTGGATTTTGGGCTATTGTTGGGCTAAATGATGAAAATTTTAATTTCTCCTCCAGTGTTGCACAAGGCATGCTTTTTTGCCGCTTTACAAGTCGAGCGTCCTAGTGCTTTTGGAGCTTTTTTAGTGCCTCACACATCGCAGGCGCTTCTAAAGGTAAAAAATCCCTTGGCTAGTGCCTAGGCATGGGCTTTGATAACATTGTTTGAAAGATAATGATTTAAAGATTCGAATTTATACTTTCAAATTCCAAAAGTTATTTGAAAATTTAGTTTTTAAAATAATAGTACTTATAATATTTTGAAATTTTGGAATTATTTGAAGATAAAATAATTATTTTATAATCGTTGAAAACTAAACAATGAAATTTTTCACAAAGAGAAATCATTATAAGAATAAAATAGAATTTGAATAAAACGCCTTGAGTGGACTTTTAAATGGATGTAAAATGTTTGTTTAAATATGGTTCGAGTCATAAATTAGTTATGGGTATCGATTTATTTGAAGAATAAGAGGAAAAACTGAATTTTTCTACTTTCTTATTGGACCACACTTTTATGTTCAAAATGATTATATGTCAACTTATACTATTATTACTTAAACCCTAAGTCTCTTTACCAAACCCTATAAATACAGGATCGTCTATTTCATTATGTCCTCCCTCCTGAAAGTTATGAAGTCCATTACACGACTAATGCTCTACTTCTTCATCCTCATTATCTGTAACGACCCTGACTCGAGCTTAGAAAATCGACACCTTAATACATCATCTGTATTCGAATGCCGTATATTCAAACGTTGAGTCTGGTTCGGAGCTTATAACTACATTAGGCAATAACAACATAGTGGAAATAGAAGAATAATCTTTATTGATACACAACATTTGATACAATCAATGATACAAATGAAATGATCAACATATATCAGAGATATAAAATAGCGGAAGACGCGGCAGAAAACACCAACAACAACGATGGAAAGATTATATCTTCAATACCAAAGCTCCAAAGATTCCAATCCAACAAACTCGAACCACCATTAATGCTGAAGTGAAGCAAACTCGATCCGTAATGCGATGGCCAAAATCCAAAGACTTCGAAGATTTCCAAAATCTACACCTACTATCTGATTATCTGAAAATCTGACTCTAGGCTGTCCGTTTGGAAAATTGTGGGCACGTAGAGTTTAGAAAGGGAACGATAAACTCCAGGTCATCCATGGGACTATTGTGAGCAAACAAAAACAGTTTATCTTGAACAAACAAAGAGAAACTAAAAGAAATTCGCTATGCTTTTTGGAAAGTGAAACTACCATAAGGCCTTCCGGCACACACATAATACAATCGCACACTTGGGGGGAGATTTCTCCTTATGATAGTCAAACATTCTTGATACGCAAAATCCTCCTTGATATTATTATTAGTGCATAGTGCAGAAGACATTTCAGAAGTATTATATTAATCTGAGCCAGCATAGGTACCATTATATTATGCCTGCTATAGCTACCACCTGAGGTGGCAGGTTATACAACTGTAATCGTAAAGGCTCGTATTGTTTGATTGGATTTCCAACAAACGGTCCGGCTAAGGAACTTCCTCACCACATGGGTACGCCTGTGGAAGGATGCCCCGAGAACTTAACCAGCTTTCTGCCAACATAAGGTCGGGTTACCTCTGTAACTAGGTAACAACTGACACGAGTATGCCATCTCCCGGTCGTTACCGACCTTTATCCGAGGGCCCTCAACACCAAAAAATTCCAACAACCACATAGGTTGAATATCCGGGCTCCATACCATGATACCACCTTTTCTAGAAGGAAATTGATATACCCTAAAGGGCGCGACCCTCATAACCTTGTTGCATTCTTTCTGTTTCAACCATTTTCGGGTTGTGAGGTTCTGACGAAGTCTCATCCCACAAAGCTATGCTTTTCACAAAAGCCATGCTTCAATCAAAAAATGATTAGAAACACTTAGCATGGCACATTACCAAATTGGGAATATATTACTAGTAACCATCAACTACACAATCTATGAGCTCGTACGTCTTAGAGAAGGGTGTTGAGCAAAGAGAATAAATTCCCCACCACCAAATAGAAATGTATTTGATAGAGACCAGCTTTACATCTCAAAGTGTAACGTTAGATATACATCCATACAAGTCCATTCCGAGTTCAAACAGAACCGAAGGCACTTCGAAGAAGCCCTTGCAAATCAGAATAATCCCTAATCATGTCCGGACTCCCCATCACATAGGGTGATCAAATCTCTATACCAGGGCCATTCGGTGCAGAGACATTCGACAGGTAATCCTTTCGCTTTCGAAAATACTCGGTCTTCACCACCGTCTTCAAATGCTATCCATTTCGTCGTATCATTAATTCGGAATGGGTTTTATGACACAAAGTCCTCTCCCGGCTAAACCGAATAATGAGCGCTTATTTTAAAGGCATATGGATATATTGGGATCTTAGTTAAGTCACAACTTTTAGCCCAAAACCTTTCCTTTAAATAGTTTAAACAAATTTCCACTTTTAATATTTTAACAGAAGATCCACCCTTGAAGATCCTCTTCAATTTGAAAATAAAGTTCTTCAATCTTTAACAAAGATTCGATCATAGCTTTCAAAACAATTCTATTTCAAGCTTGAAATCCTTTCAACAAAAACTGGGAATTCTTTCTTTATATGAAAGCTATTATCATTTGAAAACAAATGCATTTCATTTCGAGAAAATCCGATTTAAATTTGCACAAGTTATAGCCTTTCAAAGTATACATTGGAAAATTAGCGAATTGCCGTATTCTCGGCAAGCTCTATTTGAATTAAATTTAAATTCTCAAAAAAAATTATCCAATATACTTCAAAATGGTTTAAAATCCATATATATATATATTGTATAACTTATATACCCTTTCAAACCATAATTCCAAAATAATTTCAAATCTTAAATAACATATATTATATTCAAACTAAATTTCAATTTCAAGACTTCTTCTCAAAAGCTTTTCATATTCAATCCAATTCCATTTCCAAACCATTTTGGATTCAAAATTCAACTTTTAAAACCATTTTGAATAAAATAATATTACATCCAAAATATCTGTGACTTAACCGATTTCTCGTGAAATCCATATTTGTGTGTGTTTGTGTGGTGTAGTCCAAGGGTTTTACATACAACAATAACATATAATAACGATTATTAATTCAAGCACAACAATATCGATAAGGTATAGTCCTATAACGCTTATCTTCATTCACAAATTCACAGTTAAATATGTAAATTCATCACATATAAATAAACCATAGTTCACAGCTCAATCATATCACATAAGATCACATATCAGGGATATCGAACAATTCAAAGCATTCAATATAATAATCAACCATAAGCAAATTAATTAATCACTTGTTTATATTTAATTTAAACAAGATTAATTTCTTACTAATCCTGGTTAATTAACATTAATTAATTGCAAACCATTTTAATTGATTATCCTTTAATCATTTATTAATTAACCTTTAATAATAAATTAATCAACCTGTAATTATTAATTAATCAATCTTACTTAATAAATCAATCAACCTTTAATCATTTATTAATTAACCTTTAATAAATTAACTAACCTTTAATTATAAATTAATCAACCTTAATTAGTAAATTAATTAACTTTTAATCATTAAATAATTAACCTTTAATTATTTAATTATTCTTTAATTAACAATCCTTAATTAATTATATTAATTAATTAACCCTTAATTAATAAATCATCCCTTAATCACTTTCATTAATTAATTAACCTTTAAACAATTAATTATCCTCAAATTAATTACCTAAATTAATTGATCACATAAATTAATTATCCTTAATTAATTATTCTCTAATCACTTGATTAATCAACCTTTAAATCATTAATTTATTATTCTTAATTACTTTCATTAAGTAATTATGTTTAAGTAATTGATTACCCTTAATTACTTACACTAGTTAGTCAACCTTTAATTTAGTTACACTAAGTAATTATCCTTTTAATTACTTGATTAATTAACCCTTAATTAATACTCACATATCCTTTAATTTATTACCTTAATTAATCAACCATTTATTAATTAAGTAATTATCATCATCTTTTAAATTTCATTAAGAAATTACTCAAGATCTTAATTATTTTAAAAGATAAACTATTTATCTTTGTTCATCAATTAATTTCATTTAAGTTTATTTGATAAACCTTTGAAATAAATCTTCATAACATACAAATCAACTTAAAACCCTTTAAGTTACTTAAAACTATTACATTACATTGTTTAAACTTATTTAAATAAACTTTTTAAAAATAAACTTAAAATATTTTAAATTAAATACTTAATTACATCATGGTATTATTTTTGAAAACACTAAAGAAATTAATTACAAAACTAATATAATATATAATTACTTTTAAAATGATAATTTAAAAATTTTAACTTTTAACATTTAAATTTGAAAACCTTACTTGGAAACTTGTTGAAACTTTTCTTAGAAAACTTAATTACTTCAATTACTTTTAAAAAAAATACTTGTTTAATAATATTTTCCTTCGAAAAACAGGTTTACGTTTCTTTAAAAAAAACTTGTTTACTTAAACATACCTCAAAACTTGTTCGTACTTTATATTTGAAAACTTGGTTATTTGAAAACTTTGCTTTGAAACATTGTATTTCTTATGCTTTTATAAAACTGTCTCATTTTTTTTTACATTATAAAAAACAGGCTAGCTATCAAAACAACCCGAGCCTATTAGATAAACCTGACCAAAACCCACAAAATCACCGAGTTATTCCAGCGTCACCCACGAACTCATCTTTCCACTTCATCTCTTCAGGTCAAACACGCAAACATCCCGAGCTTAACCCAAAAAAAAAAACTTCTTCCCAAACTCGAACACACAGCCATACTTCAACCCGACACAAACGTGTACGCGTACACGCGCACGTTGATCAGATGCTCCTCCGACCAACTCTCCGTCCTTCAGCACGTCGCATACCTCCTCGCCAACCCAAGTCCACCTATATCGCCGTATTCACCAGAGAAACGAAACCAAACAACTCGATTTCCACCGGAACCCAAACACCCTGACGAAAATTAGCTTGCCTCAATGCCACCAATCGCCAGAAATCATGTCGCTTCATCCAGAGTTGTGCCACTTCACCATGCTTCGATCCCACCACATGCGATCGCTTCTGGTGAGCTACCGACCCCGCACAAAGCTCGTCAACTACCCCAACCAAATCAAGTCCTCGAACCCAAGTTCGCCGCTGCCTGACCACGACAGCCACCTAACAATCTGGCAATCATTTTTGCAAAGACCACCAGATTACCCTCTACCTCCATCAAACTACTACGCCGACTAACTCTTAGCTGACCTTCGGTAATCGGTGAACAACCCAAATTCGATCATCCCAATAAATCTCAATGAATACAAACCTGAAAATCATTATTCCCATATTAAAATTCATCGTTTACAAATTGGAATCAGATTATAGAACCAAATCAAGAATTCCAGAGAATGGAATTTGAACTTATATTTTAACAGACCTGTAATTTTCCATTTCTGAAAATACATACTCAAATATTTATTTGAAACTATTTTTAAAATTAGACTTTTATTCTTACAATCATTTTCTCTTTAAAGATCAAGGTCTAAAATTGATTCGTTTAGAAGATATGAATTTATTTATGAATTTGGGGCCTGTTATTTAAATAGAGAATATATATATATATATATAAGAAACTCATATATACACAGACATTTGCATATATACAAACATGCAATGATATTCGTATAAACAGATTTCAATCACAAGCATCAAGTATTTATCACACACAATCAAAATATTAGAGAGGGTAGTTTGCTCACCTGTAGATGATGAACAGAGAAAGCCTGGAATTTAAAAAAAAAAAACTGGACTCTTTGAATTGATCTTGAAATTAAGAACAGAGGATAAGCTTGGATTTGATTGTGTTGAGTTGAACCCTTGCTTGATCTGATTTGCTTTGTTTTTATGCTTGAAATCTTGTGAAGATTGTTTGATTTTCTTTGAGATGCTTCAGATTTATTTGATCTTTACTTGATCTTGAAAACTGGTAATTATTTTGAACCTAATCTGTTTGTTTTCAGGTTGAAATGCTTCAGGTTTTTCAAGCTGAAGTTGTTTGTTTTGATTCTTTTATTTATTTATTTTAGTTTTCAGTATTAGATGAAGGACGAAAAGGAAGATATGGAGAACATTTTCTCAGGTTTGAAAATTAAGAAGAATTTTGATAAAATATACACTAGCCTTGTTTCTCTCATTTGATATTTATTAACATTAAAATTTTAAATAAAAACATTTTGCCACTTGTAATTGTTAAACTAACACATGTAAATTAAGTAAACACATGTTAAAACATGTTCTTATTATTCTACAAATGTTAAAAATATCAAATTTATGTTTAAGTCCTGAACTTAAATTAATTTATAAATTGTGTTTTAAACCCTTTCATTTTATAATTTGTGAATAAATTTATCTCTTATGTTTTAAAGGTCTATATATAAGTTCAATTTATCTCATGTGTATTTTAAATTCTTAAATTTAAGTTAAAATATCCTTATTTATGTACAAACCATTTTTTATTCCAAAAGATATATATATATATATATATATATATATATATATGTTAAAGCTTTCATTTATTCTTGTCTTACATTTGCATTCATACATTATATTTTATACTTTTATAATTTTTAAAGAAATTGATTTTTAAAATCTAATTATACTTAAATAAATAAACACAAATATTATAAAATATAGAATTTAGCTTTAACTTTTATATCAAACTCAAAATATAACTTTCAAAAATATATGTATATTACATATATATTTTAATTAGGAAACAAATTTCTATTAGTTCTAAAATAAAATGTTTTTTCCAAATCCAATATATTCATAAGATATTTATTTATGAAATTCAAATTAAAATTCTATTTACAATCTATTTGTATAAATAACAAGCACATATCCTTTTTTTATTTGAGAAGTTAAAATTAATTCACAATTTAATAAAAGATTTATATTAATTACTAATTTAAATTTGACTCAAAACTGGGACCGTTACAGATTCCCCGCTTTAAGAAAATTTCGTCCTCGAAATTTGCTAGACAGGGAGACAAACAAAGAACAGATAGTGAATGTTTTACTAGATCAAACTAAATATTTATTCTACATTTGGCTTACCAAATCAGAATATCATCAATAAATATGAGATCGAACTCATTCAACACTTTACGAAATACTCAGGTCATCAGATCTACGAAAGATGCAAGGGCATTGGTTAGCCCGAAGGGATAACTATCTATTCGTAGAATGTATCTAGACCCCAAAGAATAGAAAAATGGATACAATCCAATTTAACTTCATATTTTGTTAATCAATTTATTTCAATTAAAATCTCAAATTCATTAAATTTAAGAACGAAAACTTGATAGAAAACTGATGGAGAGAATACGAAATAGGAACTTTTCTATGATGTAAACAAAGATTCGTAGCACCACACCAAAGCTTCTTCTTGTAGCTGCCTTGAAACCATCAGAAAATTGAAATTGGATGATGGTCAAAAGAAATTGATGGAAAAAGTTGTTCCTTGTTGTTACAGGGTATCGACCATTTGTAGTGGTACTCCCCTGTCCCCTACCTCGTCCTCTTCTTGCATTCATTCTTACTATCAATGAATAGTTAGAGAATTTACCGAGGCATACGGACGGATATCATAGAGATACTCATTCTTGGGTATTTGTAACCCTGTCTCTAATGAGTCACCTAATGTGTTATACTCCTGAGCTAAAGTTCTTACTCAACCTTTAGCTCTGATACCACTGTAACGACCCTGACTCGACCTTCGAAAATCGACACCCAAATACATCACCCGTATTCGAAAGCCGCAGATTCAAATGTTGAGTCTAGTTCACCGGAGCTTATAACAACATTAGGCAATAACAACACAGCAGAAATAGAAGAGTAATCTTTATTGATACACAACATTTGATACAATCAATGATACAAATGAAATGATCAATATATATCAGAGATATACAATAGTGGAAGACACAGCAGAAAACACTAGCAACAACGGCGGAAAGATAACATCTTCAATACCAAAGCTCCAAAGATTCCAATCCAATAAACTCAAACCACCATCAATGCTGAAGTGAAGCAAACTCGATCCATAATGCGATTGCCAATATCCAAAGATTTCGAAGATTTCCAAAAGCTACTCCTACTATCTGATTATCCGAAAATCTGACACTAGGCTGCCCGTGTGGAAAATTGTGGGCACCCAGAGTTTAGAAAGGGAACAATAAACTCCAGGTCACTCATGGGACTGGTGTGAGCAAACAAAAATAGTTTATCTTGAACAAACAAAAAGAAATTCAAAGAAATTCACTATGCTTTTGGAAAATGAAACTACCATAAGGCCTCCGGCACACACACAATGCAATTGCACACTTGGAGGAGATTTCTCCTTATGATAGTTAAACATGCTTGATACTCAAAATCCTCTTTGATATTATTATTAGTGCATAGTATAGAAAACATTTCGAAAGTATAATATTAATCTTAGCCAGCATAGGTACCATTATATTATGTCTGCTATAGCTACCACCTGAGGTGGCAGGTTATACAACTGCAATCGTAAAGGCTCGTATTGTTTGATTGGATTTCCAACAAATGGTCAGGCTAAGGAACTTCCTCACTACATGGGTACGCCTCTGGAGGGACTCTCCGAGAACTTAACCAGCTCTCTACTAACACAAGGCCGGGTTACCTCTGTAACTAAATAGCTACTGACACGAGTATGCCATTCCCCGGTCGTTACCGACCTTTATCCAAAGGCCCTCAACATCAACAAATTCCAACAACCACATAGGTTAAATATTTGGGATCCATACCATGATACCACCTTTTTCCAGAAGGAAATGGACATACCCTAAAGGATGCGACCCTCATAACCTTGCCACATTCTTCCTGTTTCGACCATTTTCGGGTTGTGAGGTTTTGACGAAGTCTTATCCCACAAAGCTATGCTTTTCACAAAAGCCATGCTTCGATCAACAAATGATCAGCAACACTTAGCATGCCACATTACCAAATTAGGAATATATCACTAGTAACCATCAACTACATAACCTCTGAGCTCGTACATCTCAGAGAAGGGTGTTAAGCTAAGAGAATAAATTCTTCACCACCAAATAGAAATGTATTTGATAGAGACCAGCTTTACATCTCAAAGTGTAACGTCAGATATACATCCATACAAGTCCGTTTCGGGTTCGAACAGAACCGAAGGCACTTCAAAGAAGCCCTTGCAATTCCGGATAATCCCTAATCACGTCCGGACTCCCCATCACATAAGGTGATCAAATCTCTATACCGAGGCCATTCAGTGCAGATACATTTGACAGGTAATCCTTCCACTTTCGAAAGTACCCGGTCTTCACCACCGTCTTCAAATGCTATCCATTTCATCGTATTTTTAATTCGGAATGGGTTTTATGACACAAAGTCCTCTCCTGGCTAAACCGAATAATGAGCGCTTATTTTAAAAGCATATGGGTATATTGGGATCTTAGTTAAGTCACAACTTTTATCCCAAAACATTTCCTTTAAATGGTTTAAACAAATTTCCACTTTTAATCTTTTAAACAAACGATCCACCCTTGAAGATCCTCTTCAATTTGAAAACAAAGTTCATCAATCTTTAACAAAGATACATTCATAGCTTTCAAAACAATTCTATTTCAAACTTGAAATCCTTTCAACAAAAACTGTGGATTCTTTCTTTATATGAAAGCTGTTATCATTTGAAAACAAATGCTTTTCGTTTCGGGAAAATCCGATTTAATTTGCACAAGTTATAGCCTTTCAAAGTATACATTGGAAAATTAGCGAAACTAACGTATTATCGGCAAGTTCTATTCGAATTAAAATTTAATTCCCAATTCTTTTTATTCAATATACTTCAAAATGGTTTAAAATCCATATATATATATATATATATATATTGTTTAACTAATATACCCTTTCAAACCATAATTTCCAAAATAATTTCAAATCTTAAATAAGATATATTATATTCAAACTAAATTTCAATTTCAAAACTTCCTTTTCAAAAGCTTTTCATATTCAACCCAATTCCATTTCCAAACCATTTTGGATTCAAAATTCAACTTTTAAAACCATTTTGAATAAAATAATATTACATCAAAATATCTGTGACATAACCGATTTCCGATGAAATCCATATTTTTGTGTGTGTGGTGTATTCCAGGGGTTTTACACACAACAATAACATATCACTACCATTATCAATTCAAACATAATAATATCGATAAGCGGTATAGTCCTATAACGCTCATCTTCATTCACAGATTCATAGGTAAATATGTAAATTCATCACAGATAAATAAATCATAGTTCACATCCCAATCATATCATAGAATATCACACATTAGAAATATCAAACAATTCAAAGCATTCAATATAATAATCAACTATAAGCAAATTAATTAATCACTTGGTTATAATTAATTTAAACCAGATTAATTGCTTACAAATCCTGGTTAATTAACATTAATTAATTACAAACCATTTTAATTAATTATCCTTTAATCATTTATTAATTAACCTTTAATAATAAATTAATCAACCTTTAATTATTAACTGATCAATGTTAATTAATAAATCAATCAACCTTAAATCATTTATTAATTAACCTTTAATAAATTAACTAACCTTTAATTATAATTCAATCAACCTTAATTAGTAAATCAATTAACTTTTAATCATTAAATAATTAACCTTTAATTATTTAATTATTCTTTAATTAATTATCCTCAATTAATTATATTAATTAATTAACCCTTAATTAATAAATCATCCCTTAATCACTTTCGTTAGTTAATTAACCTTTAAATAATTAATTATCCTTAAATTAATTACCTTAATTAATTAATCACATAAATTAATTATCCTTTAATTAATTATTCTTTAATTACCTGATTAATCGACCTTTAAATCATTAATTTATTATTCTTAATTACTTTCATTAAGTAATTATATTTAAGTAATTAATTACCCTCAATTACTTACACTAGTTAGTCAACCTTTAATTTAATTACACTAAGTAATTATCCTTTTAATTACTTGATTGATTAACCTTTAATTAATACTCAACTATACTTTAATTTATTACCTTAATTAATCAACCATTTATTAATTAAGTTATCATCATCTTTTAAATTTCATTAAGAAATTACTCAAGACCTTAATTATTTTAAAAGGTAAACTATTTATCTTTGTTCATCAATTAATTTCATTTAAGTTTATTTGATAAACCTTTGAAATAAATATTCATAACATACAAATCAACTTAAAACCCTTTAAGTAACTTAAAACTATTACATTACATTATTTAAACTATTTAAATAAACTTTTTAAAAATAATTTTAAAATATTATAAATTAAATACGTAATTACATCATGGTATTATATTTGAAAATACTTAAGAAATTAATTACAAAATTAATCTAATATATAATTTCTTTTAAAATGATAATTTAAAACATTTAACTTTTAACATTTAAATTTGAAAACCTTACTTGGAAACTTGTTGAAACTTTTCTTAGAAAACTTAATTACTTTAATTACTTCTAAAAAAAATTGTTCAATAAATTTTTCCTTGGAAAAACATGTTTACGTTTCTTTAAAAAAAACTTGTTTACTTAAACATACCTCAAAACTTGTTCATACTTTATATTTGAAAACTTCGTTATTTAAAAACTTTGCTTTGAAACTTTGTATTTCTTATGCTTTTATAAAACTGTCTCATTTTTTTCTTACTTTAAAAAAACAGGTTAGCTATCAAAACAACCCGAGCCTATCAGATAAACCCGAGCAAAACCCACAAAATCACCGAGTTATTCTCGCGTCACTTACGAACTCATCTTTCCACTTCATCCCTTTGAGTCAAACACGCAAACGTCCCGAGCTTAACCCAAAAAAAACTTCTTCCCAAACTTGAACGCACAGCCATACTTCAACCTGACACAAACATGCATGCGTACACATGCATGTTGATCAGACACTCCTCTGACCAACTCTCCATCCATCAGCACATTGCATACCTCCTCGCCGACCCATACGTCCACCCAGATCATCGTATTCACCAGAGAAACGAAATCGAACAACTCGATTTCCACCAGAACCCAAACACCCTGACGGAAATTAGCTCGCCTCAACGCCACCGATCACCAGAAATCATGCCGCCTCATTCAGAGTTGCGCCACCTCGCCATGCTTCGATCCCTCCCCATGCGACCGCCTCTAGTGAACTATCGACGTCGCACAAAGCTCGTCAACTACCCTGACCAAATCAAGTCATCAAACCCTAGTTCGCCGCTGCCTGACCACGACAACCACCTAATAATATGGCGATCATTTTTCCAACGACCGCCAGATTACCCTCTACCTCCAGCAAACTACTACGCCAACTAACTCTTCGCCGACCTTCGGCAATCGGTGAACCACCCAAATTTGATCATCCCAATAAATCTCAATGAATACAAACCTGAAAATCATAATTCCCATATTAAAATTCATCGTACAGATTATAGAACCAAATCAAGAATTCCAGACAATGGAATTTGAACTTATATTTGAACAGACCTGTAATTTTCCATTTTTGAAAATACATACTCAAATATTTATTTAAAATTATTTTTAAAATTAGACTTATACTCTTACAATCATTTTCTCTTTAAAGATCAAGGTCTAAAATTGATTCATTTAGAAGATATGAATTTATTTATGAATTTGGGGCCTCTTATTTAAACAGAGAAGATATATATATACACACACACACAGATACTCATATATACACAGACATGCAATGACATTCATACAAACAGATTTCGATCACAATCATCAGGTATTTATCACACACAATCAAAATATTTGTAACGACCGTAAATTTTCAATAATTAAGTTTGGTTATTTTAATTAAAATTGAGTAATTAAATTTAGAAGAAAACAAAAATTTATAATTTATATTGAAGCAAATGTAAAAAAGTAATGTAGCTATGGTAAATTAAATAAGACTTTGTGATTTAATAATTGGAAAAATAAATTCGCGTAACTTATTAATAAAATAATAAGTAAATTAAAACGTAACAATACTAATTATGGTTAATAATTAATAGGATGAATGAAATGACAATTAATGAATTTATTTAAATTTGTAGAGTTATAATGGAATTATTGTATTTATGTGTGAATGTAAATTTAAAATAGAAACGTAGATTTATTATAAGGTATTAATTGATGTAATAGAAATCATGAGACCAAATAGGTAAATTCATTAAGGATATTAACTGTAATTGGATGTAAGCTAATAAATAAATAAATTTAGCGCAACCCTAATTAATTGAAATAACTGTAAGATCATAATTTGGTGTATTCAGTAAATTTGAAAAATAAATTTCAGTAAATGTAATAAAGTATTTGGAATGTATATTGTTTCCATAGGATAATATAAAGAATTGAAAACTTGTGACCTATGTTTGGAATAATGACCAAAATAAGTGAAATAGTGTTAATGTAAGTAAATTGGTAACAAATTGAATGGATTCCCATGATTTATTGAAAATTTTATATGTTACAACTTGGTTATGAAATCAATATAAGGTAAGTGAGTGGAAATAATATAATCTATCTATGAACGTAATAATGCAGTGTTAATGGTAATTAATTGGTGCTATATATGGAATTATAACCTAGGTTGGTAAGTAACAAACTTATAAATGAAAGAAAAGTAAATATGTGACCATTTATATATGTTATTTATTCATTTGGTATGTTAAATAAAAATTTGGAAACTAGATTTCAATTAAGGGAAATTAAGTAGTACGTTAATTGGAAATAAATTTTAATAATTATTACATTAATGTGAAATGTAATACAAATGGTTAGGGGTTGTCAAATTTGGTAAACTAGGGTAATTATTAATAAATTGAATGAATTTCAATTCAACGGAAATAATGTATATACATACTTAGCTACAAATTGAATATATGAAAAAAAATATAAGCATTGAATTAAATTAATGAATTTAAATATAATAAATGGACATTGAATATAATCAATGTTCTGTAAGTAATTATAATATTGGTTTGAAGGAAATAAATTTAAAGGTAATGAATGAAAAGAAAACAAGGTAACTAAGTTTGTAGAATAGTAATGAACTTAATAAAAGTTTGGATTGAAACAAATCACTCCATTGAAATCCGAATTATATTAAGCGTGATTTTTGTAGCAATTGAAATTAAAGGGTATGAAATTCGAAATAAAGATAATATGAGAATTTTTTTTTAATGTAATAGTTTTAAATCCAATATTTAAGTCATCTATTTAACAATAATGAATGGAATAATTATTGATGGGTTTAATTTAATAGAATTTTGGAAACTTAATTTATAATTGTTGAATTTAAGGAAATTGAGGAATTTATCAATTTTAAATCAACAGTTAAATTTGTTTAAATTAGTATAAATGTGTAGGAAAATTTAAAATGACAAAGAATTGTCGATTATAGGATTGAAATTGAAGGTTGATTTAATTAACTAATTTTTAATTTATTTAATTAATATAATAATAGCCATTTTTGCCACTGACTCGGACTTCGATAAAACCAGTTTCATCGGATCTGTATCGGTGAATTATTATAGGGTTTAAAGTTTCGCAGCGATCGGACTTGTCGTTTGATCGTACGAACGCGAAACGCCTTGAAATCGATTTAATTGAAATCAATTTGAAAAATATTAATTTTAGCATAACTTCTTCATACGATGGAATTTGGACTTGAAAATTTTTCCATCGCGTTTAAAATATTTAAAAACATCTATTTTGATATACGGGTTGACCCAATTTCGTTCCGGAGTCGAAGCGGGCTTTTTGGGCCACTTTGGCGTTAGCCCGTAAATCTATCTTATCCATCCATTCAAATGTCAACCTTGCATATATATATATCCTGCTATAAACCCTAACAGCCTTTGTTCCTCATTTCTATGCGTTCTATTCACCTCCTCACTTCAATGGCAGAAAAACCCTAATTCCAATTGCAATCCCAAATCAAATCCAAAGCTAAAATTTCAAACTCCTCAAAAAAATTCAGAAAAAATATATATCGAAGCTCTCGACGAACGCATCACAGATCCGTAATTCTTTTTTCTATTCGCATCACCGGTTGTTCAGAAAGTGATCATTTATTTTTGGCCGTTCATCGTTCGACGATGAACTTCGTCTGATCGGGAAATCCTTTCTGGGTTTTGTGGAGATTGATGAGCGTAGTCCATCGGTGTGTTTGGTTCGTCAATTCGACGGCCAGATCATCGGGAAAAATTCGATTAGGGTTTGTTTTTATGTGGCGGTCGGTGTTTTTTTGACGACGCGACTTCGTCGTGGAGCCACCGAGAGTGGCGGCATGGCTCTAGAGAGGTGAGACGCTCTAGCGCGACGACGTGGCGTAGTGGGCGTGCGGTTTGAAATACGATGAGGGGGCCGTTGATGGTGCAGTGCATATGAAGTAAAGAAGCAGTAGGGTGTGCAATGCTGGAATGTTTTGCGAGCATGAAAATTGGGGTTCTGGGGGAAGCATTTTTGGTGAGGTGGCATATTTTTTAGGTGAGTGTTGTTATTTTTATTTTTTTATTTTATTTTTGATTTCGAATCTCTTAATTTGAATATCTTTTGCATACGATATCCGTTTAACGCGCAGTTCCTTTTGTTAGGACCGTATCTGAATTCCAGACACTTTGACGCTAGTTTGGACAAATTCTGAGACTGTTAAATTTTTGGGTTTAAATTGAATTTGGATTCAATTTTAATTCAAAAGGTGAGTGTTTTAACCCACTCACAACTTCTAAGATTTCTTATGTTTGTTAAATTAACTTTTGATGTGATTTAAAATTTATCTATGATTGTTTGGCGTATTTAAGCGTCCTCTCAGTTAAATTGCGTCTATTTAATTAAATTGTTATTTAATTTTTCGTTGCATATAAACTGCCAATTAAATTGTATTTATTTATTATTACATATAAACTGCCAGTTAAACAGTTATTTAATTTATCATTGAATATAAATTGCTGATTAGTACCTGTTGTTTATTATCTGTTCTATATTAATGCTATTGTTTGAATTGGATGATGATTGTGATAAATGGTTGATGGTTGATATTGGATGAATGGATGTTGTATTTTATATTGTTATAAACCGTAAGTTATTATGCATTTTCATTTCATTCGGGATTGGGGTTTGTAATGATATATAACCGTAATTTTTATTTTAAATTACAGATTGAAATGATAAATATCTGTATCACTTGACCATAGGATAGAAAATTTTATACAGGCACCGCAGTTTATGTATAAAAATATTTTGAAAGGATTTCTATGGTTTTATAGAGAAAAATATGGTTTATGAGATATTGATTCGGATATTTATAAATGTTATATTTATATATATAATTAATTTCTTGGATTTAAGCAATGTATAAATTGGTTTAAAGTATAAAAGAAGTTTAATAATAAAAGTTGATTTTATTAAGATATGATACAGTGAAGTATTTATTTATATTATATTTGTAGAGTATAATGACTTAAATAATGAAGGCTGGAAGAGAAATATGAATTGATTTGAATTAAAGTGTTTTAAGAATCATCCTCGAATAAAATTGATTTGAAATTTAAATAAATCTGAGATTTTAAAAGGTATGATTTGTATAATTTGATTTTGGTTTAGAGGATAAAAAAAATATCAATCACTTTAAATGAATATTATCAAGTTAATTTAAATAGAAAGTATATCATGTTATTTGAAGTTTAAAGGCTTTGCTTAAATGATATTTGATTTATTAAGTAAACATTTCAAGTCTAAATAATAGTAATTGAATTTGATACATATGGAATTATCAAAGAATTAGTTTAAAATGGTGGAATATTTAAGCTTTGAAATATATTGAATTTGAAATGGTTTATTTGGAGGTTCAAATCGGTATTTGGAATTTATTTGCGAAATTAAAGAAGCTATTTTATTTTATAGAGTAATTTAATATTTAAACCATTTAAGTGGTGTAGTTATATTTTAAAGTTATGAAATTCAAAGTTTTATGTTTTGGAAGGCTATATTTCAAGCATTTGGTTTCGAAATATTTAACCTTGAAAATGTTATGGTTTTTGAAAATAATATATTTGGAAAATAATATCATATTGATTTGGTTTTAAAAGGGAAAATGATATCGTAATTATATGGTTTGGAAATGATATTATATTCTGGTTTTGAAGTATAAATTATTTTGAAACGACCGCGGTGTTATAATAACGTTTGGTTGTTGAAGAGACCGAGATCGAAAGTTGTCATACTCTCTGCCAACTCCGAAAACCATTTTAATAACCGTGTACGCGGTGGAGATTCCAGAATGAAGTAGGATGGTGGTGACGTTCTTTTAAGGTATATACGTGGACCGGACTCCCATGAGTTGGCATATGATGGCTAAAACAGGAGCGATTCTCGGGCCAATGAGGTCATTTCTCTGATCGGACGCACTCCTTCGATATTATACTCTGACATTTGAATTGATTCGGTGGCCACTTTTGATTTTTGATTTTGGGCGTGTTGTTCGAGGTGGGCGGTAGTAGCTACTACGCGTTACCACCAGCCCGGATGCGTAATTGGTATATCTACCCTGGCATTGCCTAGTTGTGCCATGTCACCTACCATACCGAGCCTTTACTACGAGTTTCTATTTGTGTCGTACCTATGGAGTATCCTCTGGTAGCCTCTCGATCAGGAGGTATTACGGTACTGTATAGACTATTGGCATTATTTGTGTTAAGGGCTATATGGATAACCCCTTAACGCTATTAAAAGGTAAGTTTACTTTACTATTAGACATTATTATAATAGCGAAATATACTACATAGTAAATAGTTTAATCGATCCTTAGGAGATGTGAATCCCGAGCATCTCTTGAGTTACCGCACTCACGTTAGACACTGGATAGGAAATGTCAAATCCCGAAAACATCTCCGACGCCGTTACACTCATATTTATTTCAGTTGATTTAACTTACATAAGATATTTTAGTTCCGACTCGAGTGTTTTGTGTTTTCAATTCGCTCGGGTCAGTCCGAGCATTTCAGGAATCGAAGACTTTATTTCTGAAGGATGAAGACAAAGATTTCATTCTTATTATTATATATATTATATTGTTCCACTACACTGTATTCCGTTGCATTGATTAGTATTCACTGGTATGTGCAACTCTGATATGTATTGTATAAATATAATAAAATGCTTATAAAACAGCTTCATGAACTGTATATTTGATTATTATATTTTATCGTTCCCTTGCAAGATTCTATTTTGTTTCATTTCTATCTCTGCTTTTCTTATTTATCCAATAACAATCCGCCATTCTGTATGGTTTAAGTCTGACATGTGTGGTCTATCGTCGATTTAAATTGTGCAAAAAGGCGGGAAGTTACATCTGGTATCAGAGCTTTGGTTTAGTGAAAACCTTAGCTTTGTGGGGTTTGACTCTTTACTAATAGGGTAGTAATACCCTATGGTGAGTTGCTGAGTGTATGTATATGAGAGAGCGTATTTGTTAGTGTTATAAAAAGGTTTCAATATTGTGTTAATTTGTTCCGTTTTGTATTTATAAATTCCGGTTGGTGCATGGGACACTATGACATCAATAGGGATTTCTAAATACTTAATAGGACAGACCGACATAATATATTTTTTAAGATAGGTGAATGAAATAATTTTGCCTATTATATTTTCTATATATAAAGTAATAAATTTTATAAAGATTATATTTGGTTGTAATATATTGGTCATTAGGTAGTGAAAATTTATAAATAATAGTGAAATAAGATTGAAAATAAAATAAATCAATTGGAAATTTTAGAACTTAAGTTCCAGGGTTTTGGAAATTTCTTTCAAATGATTTTGGAATATAATAATAGTATTATTAGAAGTATTTTCTGATATAAATATTTCAATATAATCTGAAAGAATTGTTTTAAAAGAAACTTTGAAAAGAAATAAGTTATATACTCCCCTCTTTGTTGCTAGAAAATAATTTCGGTGATGAGTGCACGCATCATCGACATTCATTTTCGAGCTTCGAAGTGGGAAGGCCACTGTAGTAGTTACTGCAAATTTGTTTTGATAAACAAATATAAATTTTAAAATTGTTTTAAATATAATTGGGTATATAAACTGTAAGTATATACAATTATCTATTATTTTAAAATAATTTGAAATTAAACCCGATATTTAGTTATTAAGTTTCCGAAATTAATAATTTCAATTATTATAGTGAAATTGAATGTAACTAATTTATAATTAGAACCTTTAATTAAAATAAGAAGTTTAATGCTAGGTTATGAATGAAATTAAAAGAAAATTTAAAGTTGTAACATATAAAACAAAGGATTATTATTGAACAGTAAATTTATTAAAAGAATTAAGAAAATCTTGTATAACTTTCAATTACATTCTTAAATGCATATATATAACTTACCAAATATTAAAAGTTGAAATGTTTAATAAGAAAATGTAATGGGAAATTGTACAAGAAAAATTTATATAATGAAAAGGTTCAATAAATCACCTAAATAAATAAGAATTTGATGTGTGGTGTTATAAACTTAAGTATAATTGAAATGCTACTAGTTTAATAGAAGTGTAAGTATTATGAATAAATGAATGTAATGTAAATAAAAGAAATTTGTAGTATATGGATAAAAGAAAAAGAATTTGTTAGTAGCGGATAGCAATAAATGAATAGTAAGGTAAGCACTAAATTAATAAGTGGAATTGGGAAATGAATAAGTATAATGCAAAAAAAAAAACTTACATGACCTGAATGAATGAAAACGAATAATTGCAAGCATAAATGAAAATTTGCAAGAAATAATATAAATTAAAGGAAGGCAAACAATAAATGCTATGAAATTGGAAATTAACTTGATTTATTGTTTGGAAGTGTCATTTGTTTGGTTTATGGTTGTTTGGGAAAGGATACTTTAAGATTGTTGGATGTATGAATAATCTATTTCGTTTCATCTAAGATTGTTGAGTAAAAGATGCACTTAGTAGTTTATTCTTCGTTCTGTACAATTTAAAGTTTTGAACCCGAACAACTACCTATTTTGTTTGATATGGGTGGATAGTTGAATTGTGTTGATTCTGTATGATGGTTGTATGCTGTTTGTTGCAATTGATTGTCGTTGTACTGATTGTTGTTTGGGGTTGAAACAACCTTAAATATTTCATTTTATATAATTGTTAACCTTTTGGATTTTATAAGTGAAATACAGGTTATGGAAGCAATTGCTACTGCTTTTGGTTTCGTAATTAAGCGTAAATTGCCCGAAAAATAGGTATGTTTTCGGATTACGGTCTATAGCAATATTATATTTTTTTTCCATGTTGGGATTTATATTATTTTGGAAAATATATGTTGTATACTATTATAATTGATATTATATTTTCTCTCGACCCTCCCCGTACAAAGGAGACTCTGCCGAAATTTTTCATAAATTTTGGACTTAGAAAATATTTTGAAATTGTTTTCCAAACCTTATTAATTTGAATATATAAAGATTTAATTGTTTATAAATCTATATATTTTATTTAAATTATCCTATTCTATAAACTTATTGTTATGAATATAATGTTTTGAATAATTTATATTGATTTATAAGTTCTTCTTTTCCCTTCCTTTTCCTTTTCGGGGACGAAAAGTTTTGAGTGGGGGAGAGTGTAACGACCGTAAATTTTCAATAATTAAGTTTGGTTATTTTAATTAAAATTGAGTAATTAAATTTAGAAGAAAACAAAAATGCATAATTTATATTGAAGCAAACGTAAAAAAAAGTAATGTAGCTATGGTAAATTAAATAAGACTTTGTGATTTAATAATTGGAAATAAAAATTCGCGTAACTTATTAATGAAATAATAAGTAAATTAAAACGTAACAATGCTAATTATGGTTAATAATTAATAGAATGAATGAAATGAAAATTAATGAATTTATTTAAATTTGTAAAGTTATAATGGAATTGTTGTATTTATGTGTGAATGTAAATTTAAAATAGAAACGTAGATTTATTATAAGGTATTAATTGATGAAAGCATGAGACCAAATAGGTAAATTCATTAAGGATATTAATTGTAATTGGATGTAAGCTAATAAATTAATTAATTTAGCGCAACCCTAATTAATTGAAATAACTATAAGGTCATAATTTGGTGTATTCAGTAAATTTGGAAAATAAATTTCAGTGAATGTAATAAAGTATTTGGAATGTATATTGTTTCCATAGGATAATATAAAGAATTGAAAACTTGTGACCTATGTTTGGAATAATGACCAAAATAAGTGAAATAGTGTTAATGTAAGTAAATTGGTAACAAATTAAATGGATTCCCATGATTTATTCGAAATTTTATATGTTACAACTTGGTTATGAATTCAATATAAGGTAAGTGAGTGGAAATATTATAATCTATCTATAAACGTAATAATGCAGTGTTAATGGTAATTAATTAGTTCTATATGTGGAATTATAACCTGGGTTGGTAAGTAACAAACTTATAAATGAAAGAAAAGTAAATAGGTGACCATTTATATATGTTATTTATTCATTTAGTATGTTAAATAAAAATTTGGAAATCAGATTTCAATTAAGGGAAATTAAGTAGTACGTTAATTGAAAATAAATTTTAACAATTATTATATTAATGTGAAATGTAATACAAATGGTTAGGGGTTGTCAAATTTGGTAAACTAAGGTAATTATTAATAAATTGAATGAATTTCAATTCAATGGAAATAATGTAAATATATACTTAGCTACAAATTGAATATATGAAAAAAAATGTAAGCATTGAATTAAATTAATGAATTTAAATATAATAAATGGTCATTGGATATAATCAATGTTCTGTAAGTAATTATAATATTGGTTTGAAGGAAATAAATCTAAAGGTAATGAATGAAAAAAAAAGGTAACTAAGTTTATAGAATAGTAATGAACTTAATAAAAGTTTGGATTGAAACAAATCACTCCATTGAAATCCAAATTATATTAAGTGTAATTTTTGTAGCAATTGAATTTAAAGGGTGTGCAATTCGAAATAAAGATAATATTAGAAAAAAATTTAATGTAATAGTTTTAAATCCAATATTTAAGTCATCTATTTAACAATAATGAATGGAATAATTATTGATGGGTTTAATTAAATAGAATTTTGGAAATTTAACTTATAATTGTTGAATTTAAGGAAATTGAGGAATTTATCAATTTTAAATCAACAGTTAAATTTGTTTAAATTAGTATAAATGTTTAGGGAAATTTAAAATGACAAAGAATTGTCGATTATAGGATTGAAATTGAAGGTTGATTTAATTAATTAATTTTTAATTTATGTAATTAATATAATAATAGCCATTTTGGCCACTGACTCGGATTTTGACGAAACCAGTTTCATCGAATCCGTATCGGTGAATTATTGTAGGGTTTCAAGTTTTGCAGCGATCGGACTTGTTGTTTGATCGTATGAACGCGAAACACCTTGAAATCGATTTAATTGAAATCAATTTGAAAAATATTGATTTTAGCATAACTTCTTCATACGATGGAATTTGGACTTAAAACTTTTTCCGTCGCGTTTAAAATATTTAAAAAACTCTATTTTGATATATGGGTTGACCCAATTTCGTTCCGGAGTCGAAGCGGGCTTTTTGGGCCACTTTGGCGTTAGCGCGTAAATCTGTCTTATCCATCCATTCAAATGTCAACCCTGCCTATATATATCCTGCTATAAACCCTAGCAGCCTTTGTTCCTCATTTCTATACATTCTATTCACCTCCTTACTTCAATGGCAGACAAACCCTGATTCCAATTGCAATCCCAAATCAAATCCAAAGCTAAAATTTCAAACTCCTCAAAAAAATTCAGAAAAATTATATATGGAAGCTCTCGACGAGCGCATCACAGATCCGTAATTTGTTTTTCTGTTCGCATCACCGTTGTTCAGAAAGTGATCGTTTACTTTCGGCCGTTCATCGCTCGATGATGAACTTCGTCTCATCGGGAAATCCTTTCTGGGTTTTGTGGAGATTGACGAGCGTAGTCCATCGGTGCGTTTGGTTCGTCGATTCGACGGCCAGATCGTCGAGAAAAATTCGATTAGGGTTTGTTTTTATGTGGCGGCCGGTGTTTTTTTTTGACGACGCGACTTCGTCGTGGAGCCACCGAGAGTGGCGGCATGGCTCTGGAGAGATGAGACGCTCTGGCGCGGCGGCGTGGCGTAGTGGGCGTGCAGTTTGAAATACGATGAGGGGGCCGTTGATGGTGCAGTACATACGAAGTAAAGAAGCGGAAGGGTGTGCAATGCTGGAATGTTTTGCGTGCGTGAAAATTGGAGTTCTGGGAGAAGCATTTTTGGTGGCGTGGCATATTTTTTAGGTGAGTGTTGTTATTTTTATTTTTTATTTTATTTTTGATTTCGAATCTGTTAATTCGGATATATTTTGCATATAATATCTGTTTTACACGCAGTTTCTTTTCTTAGGATCGTATCTGAATTCTGGACATTTTGGCGCTGGTTTGGACGAATTCTGAGACTGTTAAATTTTTAGGTTTAAATTGAATTTGGATTCAATTTAAATTCAAAAGAGGAGTGTTTTAACCCACTGACAACTTCTAAGATTTTTTATGTTTGTTAAATTAATTATTAATGTGATTTAAAATTTATCTATGATTGTTTGGCGTATTTTAAGCACTCTCTCAGTTAAATTGCATTTATTTAATTAAATTATTATTTAATTTTTCATTGCATATAAACTGCTAGTAAATTGTATTTATTTATTATTGGATATAAACTGCCAGTTAAACAGTTATTTAATTTATCATTGAATATAAATTGATAGTTAATACCTGTTGTTTATTAATCGTTCTATATGTGAGAAATGCGGATTACGGATCTTAAGGCTAAGATTAACACCAGAGGGGAGGTGAATAGTGTTAATAAAGAATTACGAAATCTTTTTGAATTTATGTTAATTTAGACACAAAAGTGTGCAATATACAGACGTAGATATGATCACAGAAACAAACACAGATGCAGAAATAAAATAAAAGCAGTAAAGGAAAGAACACACCAGATTTTATGCTGGTTCGGAGTTACCCTACATCCAGTCCCGCAACACAAGTACGGATTTCCTTTCAAAAACAATTGTACAATTACACCCTCGGTTTCAAGGCTACGAGGTACACCCTCCAGAATTTCGATCCTCTGGGAAGAGATACTTGATTTCCGGGCCACAAGTTTACCCAATTATTTTACCAAGGCTACAATCACACCTTTTCCCTTTTGATTGATTTCCAAGGTTACAATCACACCTTTTCTCGCTTAATAGATTATAAAGAAGTCTATAACTCTGAATAGCACTGAGAATCTTGTAAAGATAGTGATAGAGAATCAAACTAGAAGTAATCGAGTATGATTCAATGTTGATTTCGGTAGAGTAATGATAAGAATATGTATTAAGAAATGAGGAAGAAGAATAGGAGTGAAACCAGAAAAATATGATTGAAATTTCGTTGAAACTGACCCCTATTTATAGAAGAACAACAGCCATGACCATTCACGAAGAGTTATGGCGAATAGACACTTCTTTTGAAATTTGAATTTTTGAATCAAACTATCACCATGTCGACATGGTCATGCTAGGCATGTCGACATCCCAAAGGATTTTTTGGTGTTTTTGATTTCTTTGAAAATAACCTTTATCTTATATAAAAACTAATTTAAACTTTATAAATATACTTGACTACAGATAAAATTCATAAGTAAATATAAAGAATAATATATATAGATTTTAACTATAATTTTATATTTAAATCTAAGTATAAATATTAAAAGTTAAATATATTATTTAAAAAAATAGTTTAAAATCAGGAGTAATTTGACTTTGAAAATAAAGATTTTTTTGAGGCTAAAATTATTTAAAATCAGGATCGAGGGTTTTGAATCTTTTAAAAGGAAAGTTTTGAAAACATTTTGAAAATAGGATATAATTTTGAAAAATCATTTTGAATAAAAGTCGGATACAAAACAATGTTCCACTAGATTTTTCGTAGCTTCCATCCTACTTAGGGTTCCATCCCTTTAACGGGCTCGAAGTGGAGTCCATTCCACGAATAAATTGGATTTTAAGATGCCAGTGCTTTTCTACGAGTTTTAACAAAAATTCCTAATAATAATAAAAAATATTTATCCTTGAAATCTTGATCTTGATAGTTTCGATGCTCATGAGCCTTCTATCTTGATATTTTATCTTGAATCTCTATACTGTACAGTCTTCATTCTTAGTACCTGCATGGTTAAATCCTGCATATACATATATATCTAAACTTATAATGTTAGTATTTATATTTTATAATCTATTCTAAGGTTGTTGTCATCAAAACCATCATCTCACGGGCTAACAATCTCCCCTCTTTTGATGATGACAACCTTTGTTTATAAAATATTATTTCTATCCTAATAACTCCCCCTAAAACTAATAAACTCCCCCTTAATTTATGCCTAATTATCCTATTTTATATTTCTCCCTCTTTGCCATCAACAAAAAAAAACTCACTCCAAACTATATAACTCCCCCTTAATCTAATACTATATGACATGTAATTATAATGATAGTGTTATCATAAATAATCAACACTTAACTCTAAAAACTAAAACTTAATCCTAAATTACTAACTATCCTAACTAAGAATCTATTATAATACTTATAATAGTTAGAAAAATATAAGAACATAAATTATTTATTAAGTATATTTCAATACACTCATCAAAACCGATCATGTCAGACAAGTCAAACAAATCAATCAAGTCAAACAAGTCAATCAATTCAAACAAGTCAATCAAGTCAAACAAGTTAATCAAGTCAATCAAATCAAACAAGTCAATCAAAATATACCAAACAAATCAAAAACTAATAATCCTATATTATAAGACAATACTACAAACTCCTCCTAAAAAATACACTTTATGTAGTTTGTAATGCAGTATGAAATGTATGACATATGCAATGTAGCGTGAGATAATATGCAAAATGAAATGCAACTTGTGATGCAAAGATTATGATATGCACTGTAATTTATGATGTAATATGCAATGAAATGTGATATGAAATAGGATGCATAATGATATGTAATAAAATGACAAAAAGTAAAATAATTTGCAGAATGATGTGATGATATATATACTATGATAAGAGATATTCAGACTATTAAATAAACATGAGTAATAAGTAATATCTAATTGACAAGCATATATATATATATATCAAATTATTTGTTATAAATTACTTCAACCAAACAAAGGTAATACACACCAATTACTGGACTTAAGTTAAGGAAACTAATGAATGAGACCGAAAGAGTAGTAAAAAAAAGAGTTTAAAGGTAATAAATGATATTAAAATTATAACATATTTATGAAAGGTAGTAATCAAATTCAATATCAAAATTAACTTGTTAAGAAATATGGACCTAAACTATATATATATATATATATATATATATGATCAAATATATTTTTATAAAAATCAATAGCCTAATTATTTAATTTAAAATAATTATGTAATTTAAAATAATTATTTTAACTTGGTTGTTTTTATTTTTTTTATTTTTAAGAATCCAACCTTCCATGTTTATAAATACTTAACTTACTAATTAAAACCTTTATATTAAATTTTTATTGATTAAAATATTTAGAAACATGTTTAAACATCTTTTAAATTTAAAAAATAACAAAATGAAATATTAAATAAAATGATAAAGATTGAAAAACTAAAATAAACATGTGTTATATTAAGGCCTCTTACCTTTTTTAAAAAAAAATTAATTAATTATAAAAAAAATATTTAAACATGAAATTTATTTTAAAATATTCCAATATAAGTTAGAAAATAACTTCTAAAAAGAATAGAGAAAAATTCTTAATTTAAATATTATTTTTACATAGTTTAAAGTTTCATAAAGAAAAAAATAGTATTTAAAGAATGTTATAAAAAGTTTTTGTAGTAAAAAATATTCGAAACTTTATAAAACTAAAATTGTAGCTTTTACCAAATGCTGTGTAAAGTTTCTGAAACTCAACAGCATTTCAAAGCACAGAAATGCTATAAAAATAAATTTGCAGTACTTACAAAACATTACAGAAGAAAAGAAGCATTTTAGAAATGCTATCTAAAATTCCAGTCATGTGATGCGGTGCTATCTTATTTATTGAAGAAATATATAAATTAAGCCTTACTCTAACATTCTAAATTCATTCTATTAATTTCTTAAAGATATAAAATTAGTATCTTAAAAGAAATAGAGTATGAGAAGTAAAAATAGCATTAGCAAAGTTGAAATCATGAATGAAGGTATGCTTTTCTACTTAGTATAGTTGTAATAAATTAGTTGTAGATTTTATTTGAAAAAAAACACATTTTAAAAGACTTTAGAAAATAATTTAGACTTGTACATTGATATTTATACTATGGTGTGTTGATATATGGACCAATATATCAAAACTTATAAAAGAGATAAATTTCTATACCTAACTAAATGCATATATATATATATATATATATATATATATTCCTAAATGCAACAATAAAGATGAAATAATAGTAAAGCGTACCAATTTTTACACTCCATCTTTCTAACTTTGTTGTTCTGCCATTGTAGTGAGTCACACATTTATATCTTTCAGAATTTGATGATGAGATCTTCTCTATTGCGACGGGCTTGTTTTTCTGATCATCGTAGTATATTTATTTATTGAATTTGGAGGCCATATGAGAAAGATATAGATGATTTAGTAGATCGACCAACTTGGCGCCAAAACTTTGAATTTGAATTTTGAATGAGTGGACACTTCAACCACTATAAATAGGCCCAACGGTCACCACTCTTCATTTTAATTGCTCTTCTTCTTCTTCCCGTTTTTCTATATACTATCAAACTTCTAGAGGGCATATCTCCTTCGTTTCTTAACGGAATTGGATGAAACCAGTGGAAAATCGAAGAGGAAGGTAAGGGCTATGATCTACTAATAGTTTGGTGTCCAATTTGACGGTATTGTGATGCAACAGGCCGAACAGTAGAAGAAATGTAGAAGATCCCGTACACAGTTTTTCACTTTTGGATAGCCAACTTCAAACTATCATATTTCACTCAATTTTGATCGGAATTTGATGATCCACCCATCAAAACGACCGCGAAAATAAGAACTACAATCTGGAAAAGGAGTGGGAATAAAATACTCAAATCTTTGGATGACATTTGAAGAATACCTTTGACAGTTTTGCCTTCCTTTTCTCTTTGTTCACCAAAACTTCATTTGACCACAACTTGGTCATTTCTTGACGGATTAGCACGAAACCAGTGGCATTACGAAGCAGATGGAGAGAAGTACAGTATCAAATCAAGTTGTAGATGAGAACCAAAAGTTTTAAATTGATCTGGTACCTATTTCTTTGTCGATTTCCATTATAAATCGATTTGTTCTTCTTGATCGATGAATGATTATCTGGTATCTTTTAACCAACAGTCATTAGACATAATTCTTCTCCTGAAAAACAACATAACCTTTTAAAGAATCAAGTGGCTTTTCAGAATAATTAAATATAGTTTTAAATAAAAATATCATGATGATTCTGTGACATATTCATATGAAAATAGTGTTAATCAAATCCTGAAAAATAGCCATTTTAGAAACTTTTTCAAAATTCAGATTATGAAAACTTTGAAAACCTTGCTCTGATACCAATTGTGAGAAATGCGGATTACGGATCTTAAGGCTAAGATTAACACTAGAGGGGGGTGAATAGTGTTAATAAAGAATTACTAAATCTTTTTGAATTTATGTTAATTTAGACACAAAAGTATGCAATATACAGACACGAATATGATCACAGAAACAAACACAGATGCAGAAATAAAATAAAAGCAGTAAAGGAAAGAACATACCTGATTTTATACTAGTTCGGAGTTACCCTACATCCAGTCCCGCAACACAAGTACGAATTTCCTTTCAAAAACAATTGTACAATTACACCCTCGGTTTCAAGGATACGAGGTACACCCTCTAGAATTTCGATCCTCTGGGTAGAGATACTTGATTTCCGGGCCACAAGTTTACCCAATTTATTTACTAAGGCTATAATCACACCTTTTCCCTTTTGATTGATTTCCAAGGCTACAACACACCTTTTCTTGCTTAATAGATTACAAAGAAGTCTATAACTTTGAATAGCACTGAGAATCTTGTAGAGATAGTGATAGAGAATCAAACTAGAAGTAATCGAGTATGATTCAATGTTGATTTCGGCAGAGTAATGATAAGAATGTGTATTAAGAAATGAGGAAGAAGAAGAGGAGTGAAAACCCAAAAAATATGATTGAATATTCGTTGAAACTGACCCCTATTTATAGAAGAACAACAGCCATGACCATTCATGAAGAGTTATGTCGAATAGACACTTCTTTTGAAATTTGAATTTTTGAATCAAACTGTCACCATGTCGACATGGTCATGCTAGCCATGTCGACATCCCAAAGGATTTTTTGGTCTTTTTGCTTTGAAAATAACCTTTATCTTATATAAAAACTAATTTAAACTTTATAAATATACTTGACTATAGTTAAAATTCATAAGTAAATATAAATAATAGTGTATATAGATTTGAACTATAATTTTATATTTAAATCTAAGTATAAATATTAAAAGTTAAATATATTATTTAAAAAGATAGTTTAAAATCAGGAGTAATTTGACTTTGAAAATAAAGATTTTTTTGAGGCTAAAATTATTTAAAATAAGGATCGAGGGTTTTGAATCTTTTAAAAGGAAAGTTTTGAAAACATTTTGAAAATAGGATATAATTTTGAAAAATCATTTTGAATAGAAGTTAGCGGATACAAAACAATGTTCCACTAGATTTTTCGTAGGTTCCATCCTACTTAGGGTTCCATCCCTTTAATGGGCTCGAAGTGGATTCCATTCCACAAATAAATTAGATTTTAAGATGCCAGTGCTTTTCTACGAGTTTTAACAAAAATTCCTAATAATAATAAAAAATACTTATCCTTGAAATCTTGAACTCTTGATAATCTCGATACTCATGAGTCTTCCATCTTGATATTTTATCTTGATATTTTATCTTGATTTCTTGAATCTCTATACTGTACAGTCTTCATTCTTAGTACCTGCATGGTTAAATCCTGCATATACATATATATCTAAACTTATAATGTTAGTATTTATATTTTATAATCTATTCTAAGGTTGTTGTCATCAAAACCATCATCTCACATACTAACAGTATATTAATGCTATTGTTTGAATTGGATGATGATTGTGATAAATGGTTGATGGTTGATATTGGATGAATGGATGTTGTATTTTATATTGTTATAAACTGCAAATTATTATGCATTTTCATTTCATTCGGGATTGCGGTTTGAAATAATATATAACCGTAATTTTTGTTTTAAATTACGGATTGAAATTATAAATATCCATATCACTTGACCATAGGATAAAAAAATTTATACAGGCACCGCGGTATATATATAAATATATTTTGAAAGGATTTCTATGGTTTTGTAAAGAAAAAGATGGTTTATGTGATATTGATTCGGATATTTATAAATGTTATATTTATATATATAATTAATTTCTTGGATTAAAGCGATGTATAAATTGGTTTAAAATATAAAAGAAATTTAATAATAAAAGTTGATTTTATTAAGATATGATACAGTGAAGTATTTATTTATATTATATTTGTAGAGTATAATGACTTAAATAATGAAGGCTGGAAGAGAAATATGAATTGATTTGAATTAAAGTGTTTTAAGAATCATCCTCGAATAAAATTGATTTGAAATTTAAATAAATCTGAGATTTTAAAAGGTATGATTTGTATAATTTGATTTTGGTTTAGAGGATAAAAAAAATATCAATCACTTTAAATGAATATTATCAAGTTAATTTAAGTAGAAAGTATATCCTGTTATTTGAAGTTTAAAGGCTTTGCTTAAATGATATTTGATTTATTAAGCAAACATTTTAAGTCTAAATAATAGTAATTGAATTTGATATATATGGAATTATCAAAGAATTAGTTTAAAATGGTGGAATATTTAAGTTTTGAAATATATTGAATTTGAAATAGTTTATTTAGAGGTTCAAATCGGTATTTGGAATTTATTTGCGAAATTAAAGAAGCTATTTTATTTTATAAAGTAATTTAATATTTAAACCATTTAAGTGGTGTAGTTATATTTCAAAATTATGAAATTCAAAGTTTTATGTTTTGGAAGGCTATATTTCAAGCATTTGGTTTCGAAATATTTAACCTTGAAAATGTTATGGTTTTTGAAAATGATATATTTGGAAAATAATATCATAACTATTTGGTTTTAAAAGGGAAAATGATATCGTAATTATATGGTTTGGAAACGATATTATATTCTGGTTTTGAAGTATAAATTATTTTGAAATGACCATGGTGTTATAATAACGTTTGGTTGTTGAAGAGACCGGGATCGGAAGTTGTCATACTCTCTGTCAACTCCGAAAACCACTTTAACAACCGTGTTCGCGGTGGAGATTTCAGCATGAAGTAGGATGGTGGCGACGTTCTTTTAAGGTATATACGTGGACCCGACTCCCGTGAGTTGGCATAAGGTGGCTAAAACAGGAGCGATTCTCGGGCCAATGAGGTCATTCCTCTGATCGGACGCACACCTTCGATATTATACTCAGACATTTGGATTGATTCGGTGGCCACTTTTGATTTTGATTTTGGGGGTGTTGTTCGAGGTGGGCGGTAGTAGCTGTTACGCGTTACCACCAGCTCGGATGCGTAATTGGTATATCTACCCTGGCATTGCCTAGTTGTGCCGTGTCACCTACCATACCGAGCCTTTACTACGAGTTTCTATTTGTGTCGTACCAATGGAGTATCCTCTGGTAGCCTCCCGATCAGGAGGTATTACGGTACTGTATAGACTATTGGCATTATTTGTGTTAAGGGCTATATTGGTAACCCCTTAGCGCTATTAAAACGTAAGTTTACTTTACTATTAGACATTATTATAATAGCAAAATATACTACATAGTAAAGAGTTTAACGGATCCTTAGGAGATGTGAATCCCGAGCAACTCTTGAGTTACCGCACTCACGTTAGACACTTGAAAGGAGATGTCAAATCCCGTAAACATCTCCGACGCCGTTACACTCATATTTATTTCAGTTGATTTAACTTACATAAGATATATTAGTTCTGACTCGAGTGTTTTGTCTTTTCAATTCGCTCGGGTCAGTCCGAGCATTTCAAGAATCGAAGGCTTTATTTCTGGAGGACGAAGACGAAGATTTCATTATTATTATTATATATATATTATATTGTTCCACTACACTGTATTTCGCTGCATTAATTAGTATTCACTGGTATGTGCAACTCTGATATGTATTGTATAAATATAATAAAATGTTTATAATACAGCTTCATGAACTGTATATTTGATTATTATATTTTATCGTTCCCCTGCAAGATTCTATTTTGTTTTATTTCTATCTCTGCTTTTCTTATTTACCCCATAACAATCCGCCATTCTGTATGGTTTAAGTCTGACGTGTGTGGTCTATCGTCGATTTAAATTGTGCAAAAGGCAGGATGTTACAATATTAGAGAGGGTAGTTTGCTCATCTGTTGATGATGAACAGAGGAAGCCTGGAATTTTAAAAAAAAAACTGGAATCTTTGAATTGATCTGGAAATTAAGAACAGAGGATAAGCATGGATTTGATTGTGTTGAGTTGAAACCTTGCTTGATCTGGTTTGCTTTGTTTTTAGGCTTGAAATCTTGTGAAGATTGTTTGATTTTCTTTGAGATGCTTCAGATTTACTTGATCTTTGCTTGATCTTGAAAACTGGTAATTATTTTGAACCTGATCTGTTTTTTTTCAGGTTGAAATGCTTCGGGTTTTTCAAACTAAAGTTGTTTGTTTTGATTCTTTTTTTATTATTTTAGTTTTTCAGTTTTAGATGAAGGATGAAAAGGAAGATATGGAGAACATTTTCTCAGGTTTGAAAATGAAGAAGAATTTTGACAAAATATACACTAGCCTTGTTTCTCTCATTTGATATTTATGTACATTAAAATTTTAAAAGAAAATCATTTTGCCACTTGTAATTGTTGAACTAACACATGTAAATTAAGTAAACACTTATTAAAACATGTTCTTATTGTTTTACAAATGTTAAAAATATCAAATTTATGTTTAAGTCCTTGACTTAAATTAATTTGTAAATTGTGTTTTAAACCCTTTCATTTTATAATTTGTGAATTAATTTATCTCTTATGTTTTATAGGTTTATATATATAAGTTCAATTTATCTCATGTGTATTATAAATTCTTAAACTTAAGTTAAAGTATCCTTATTTATGTACAAACCATTTTTTATTCCAAAAGATATATATATATATATATATGTATGTATGTATGTATGTATGTATGTATGTATGTATGTGTGTATGTATGTATGTATGTATGTTAAAGCTTTCATTTATTCTTGTCTTACATTTGCATTCATACATTATATTTATACTTTTATAATTTTTAAAGAAATTGATTTTTAAAATCTAATTATACTTAAATAAATAAACACACGTATTATAAAATATGGAATTTAGCTTTAACTTTTATATCAAATTCAAATTATAACTTTCAAAAAAAATTAAAATACATATGTATTTTAATTAGAAAACAAATTTCTATTAGTTTTAAAATAAAATGTTTTTCCAAATCCAATATATTCATAAGATATTTATTTATGAAATTCAAATTAAAATTCTATTTACAATCCATTTGTATGAATAACAAGCACATATCCTTTTTTTTATTTGAAAAATTCAAATTAATTCACAATTTAATCCAAGATTTATATTAATTACTAATTTAAATTTGACTCAAAACCGGGATCGTTACATTATCAACTTTAAGTTCTTCTGTAAACCAGCAACCAAGTGAGTGTACTCCCTATCTTTATGTTAACCTTGTTTATTCTCTTTGCACACACACACACACACACACACATATATATATATATATATAAATATATATATATATATATATATGTTTAATATTCACGTATCTTCTTGAGCTTCATCATTTTGATCTCTGCTCATGAATTAACTGAAGTAATATATGATGTATACAGTCCATTTGAAACCATATTTATGGTCATTGAAGTCTTGACAAAGATCATTAGCGAACGGGGACCGAAGGATGAAGTTTTGGGTCCACTTTCCAGAAGTTCCTCATAACCGATCAACCGCTCATTTTACAAGTGGTCGACCAATTAGATCGACATTTATGGGCAGTGAATGCCTAGAACTTAACCTTCTTGACCCAACTTCATTTTCTCTTCTCATGTTGATTGTTTGATTCCATGACAAAGAATTTGAACTTTTTTATGTTGAACACGTACTTGATATCACCCTTGTAGTAAGATTCAAAGCTTTGGAATAGTTTACAAAATATTTTAGTTTATTTATGAAAATATTTCAACAAAATGGTTCTTGCTTCTTTCCTTGATTTCAAATATTATGTACTGCTTTCAAGATATAAACTACATACATAAAGTATAAAATTTTGATACAAAAAGGTGTTTGGAAAGCATTTTAGCTTACTTTATATTGGAAAAATAATTTGGAAATTATGAAATGATAATTGATTTGGTAAAATAAATCTTTTTTTGCAAAATAAACAAGAGGTTTTTTGATGATATTTCTACTATTGATAATTTCTCAATTTGAAAGAAACCATAATTTTGTGTATTTTCTTATTTTGGAAATAGTTTTAGTGATTTTACTTTTAAAAAGGAACTGAGGTTTGTTTTATAAACTGATTGGATATTTTTTTTCTATTTTTGAAACATATATCTATACTATAATATGAATAACCAGTTCAATTTCAGGAGCACACAAGCCTCTTGAATTTTGGCAGCTGAACAGTCTCCAAAATTTTCTTCCTCTATTGTTATTACTCAATTGCATTTCTAAAGCACTGAAGCACTCTTCATATTTTAAACTCAACCATCACTATCACATTTCATTTCTCTACTATTGCTTCTCTTCCCTTCCTCCCTCTTCATATAACCTATATACTAAAACCCCTTCAATCTATGCCTTTTTCGCTCTGTCATAGTCGACTTCACCTCCTACCCCCATTGCCAGCCCAATTGACTCCGAATCATCACCAGAACGACTAACAACTGCCTTCGCATCTCCATCCTTTTGATTTTTCTCATCCAATCTTTGGCATTGGCCATCTACTCCCATCGATGGATGAGTGAAGGACAATGGTTCATCGACGGGGTGCCTTTAAAGTTCCTAGCACGTAAGTGATTTAGGATTAGATTGGCAAGTACTTAAATCCTAGCACTATTTTTTCTTCTAAGTGTTTGCTTTATTTTCACATACTGATAACTGAGTGAAGATAATTAGTCTGTTATTCTTTCTAATTGTGGTAGAACAATGATCGTGAAATTGAGGTAAAACATGAAGGATTTCATTGAATAGACTTGCTCAATAATGATGAGAGACAGATAATTTAAAACCGTTCATTCATATTCGGGTATTATTTTTGAATGATTTTATTTCAGTTATCGTGCTATTGATTGTTTTCACATGGAATTATTATTCATTTGGTTAACTGTATATGAAGATGCATCGGTGAGTTTCTGCAAATAAACTTATAAGGAGTTGGAGACAACCAAAATGAATTGACAGATTCAGAAAATTTATTAATATCATTTCTAATGGATTTTTTAAATACTTTTAATTTGAACACCTTTCCTTTAGCTTAGGCCATAACCTGTTAGGCTAATGCTATAATGTAAGAGTTTGTATCTTCATTTATGAGTTGATGAGTATCAAGCCAAACCAATAAGTTTATCATGCATAAATGATTCTTTTAGTCCTTTCATCTATTGACAAACGGTAAATTTGAAATGAAGTTAGAAATACTGCATTCAAAAACTACAATAGCTGCAGAACTTTTGATATAATAAGCAATTTCATAAGCAGTAGCTACTCCTATAATATGACTCCAATTTGTTTCAGTCTTCAATCTTTGTTATTTATATTCATATATTTATTTAAACAAGCCAAATTTATTTTGATTTAAATTGAGTTTTCTGGATGAACCCTGCTATTATCCAAGACAGGATTTAGCTGTTAATAAATCAATTAGTGACTCCAAATATGTGTACTAGTCGTCTTAATTTCAGGTTGGTTTATCTGAAAGGTAAAAGTGCTCAATGAAAAAAAATGATTTGAATCACTAATTAAACACAAGTTTATTACAACTTTTACAGGTAAATAATTTACTAATCATAAATATTCTTATGAATTGTGATAGAATCATGATGGTGAAACCAGTGTACAACTAAGAAATTTCAAATTTTAGACCGGCTCAATATGACGAGTAATAGTTAATATGAAGTAAATTGTTCATAACTAGGTATTTTTCATATAAAAATATATTTTTTATTTTAGTTATCTCATTGTTACTTGCTTTTTTCATGGAATTATTATTCATTTTGCTAAGTTCACATGAAGATGCATTAGTGAGCCTTTGCAAAAAAAAACATTTGAAAATTTGGAGATAATCAAGGTGAATTGATAATTTTAGAAAATTTATTAATATTGATTTTAATAAACTTTTTGTTAGTAATTTAAACATTAATTATTCAATGTACTCTAACCATGTCAGGTTGAAGATATTTTGTGAAAGATATATCTTTGTTTATGACTTGATAAGTATCAGGCTTAATAAATAAAATTCCATGAATAAATGTTGTTTCGGGTATTTTCATTCATTGATAAACAATAAATTATAAATATAATTAAAAGTTGTGCATTTAACAACTTCAAAAATGATATAACTATAAAAATATTTCCACTATCTCTTTTGGTTGGCAACAAATCTACTGAATTTACCAATTTTTTTTCCGATTGTTGAATGTGTGAAAATTTACCTTCAAAGCAATGACAAGTTTCCCCCTTTTTTTACATGATTAAATAGGTTGATACAATTTTCTAGCAAACAGAGGCAATCTACCTCTCTTCAAAATATTTTATCCCCTATGAGGTTTATTTGATCTACGGAATAGTTTTAAAAATATTGTAAAACAAGTCATTTCACCAATATATTTTCCTATGCGTATACAAGCATGTTATGTTTATTTCCTAGCATGCATGATAGGTTATTGAAAAAAATCAGGGATTTACACCCTGCTAACCATGATTAATTCTGATATCTATGTTGGTCCTACTGATTACTCATTAAATAGGTACTAATATATCATCGCAGTATGTACTAATTAACAACTATATTTTTGGAATAGCAGAAATATGAATTTAGTTTGTAGTTAGATTCACCAAATGGTGTGTGTTTGACATAGAATATGAAACTCCAGCTTCATCTATTCTACCCCTAACCCTAATATCAACTCCGCAGCCTAATTTGTCTGAGACACCCACTGCCCGCCTTCACGTTGCTACACCAGCGTCTCGAATCCCCGTTGAATCCGAAACTCCGATGATGTTTTCCTGGATCATGGATAAGTCCTACAGTTAAGGTACTCTGCTTTACTATGTTCACTTTTTTCAGTAAGGAGGAAAAAGATAAAAGAAACTGGTGGGAAATTTGTTAGTGGCTATATTGGTTTTCATGTTTTAAATTAAGTACACAGAAATATATTTTATGGTTTTAAATAAAAATTGTAAAATTTGCATGAATGAAAGTAAAATATTACAGATTAATGTTTGCAAAGAGTAATTTTTGCTACCTCGGTCAGAAAATAAAGGTATATAATATGTACCATAGTCGAGAAACTCTAAAGCATTTTATTTCTCTTTCTTTGCCTTCTAATTTTTATTTGTTAGCTATTTTAAGTGAACTCATTTTTTCAGTGTCAGTTCCATTATGGATTACATTTTTCTGATTATGCTATCAACATTATACTAGAAAATGAACTCCATTTTAGTTTCTTATTAGTCTTTCTAATTGACCATTAGGAGATGTCTAGATTGTTCTCAATTTCAAATTTATTTGGTAAATTATTCATTGGTTTATCACTCTAACTAATTTTTAACCCTATGGACATACGTTTATGAACCTCTTTTGTGTTGCATAAATAGAATGTCTGCATACACACACTTACATTTTCAATTTAATAATTATCATTAAAACTTAAACATTAAAGTTATCTATGATGAAATTATAATGTACACTTTTCGGTCCTAATGGATTAAGCAAAGGTAGTGATTATAGCTATGCGATAAGACTGATTCCAAAGTATCATCAAAAGGTAGAATTGAGTATGTGGGTGCACTATAGTGAGAAGAGAGTAATTGAGTCGGTATGCATGGAAGGATTTCTAAAATTGTTTTTTCCTTTGGTTTATAGAACAGAGGATGTTATGTTACTGCCTTATGCTAAGTTAACATAACTGTTCTTAATTTGCAGAACGATTGAAACTGGCATCAGGAATCTTAATCACTATAAAGATAGTTCCTAACTCGATTAAAATGTTGGAAATTTTTTCTAATAATGTGACAGTCCAGTTCATATAGGTTATCTCTGGTATAAGATCAACGGCAAAATTGAACATTAGTTGAGCAAAGGAATCACATGAGTAAGAAATCCGAATAACAGAAGCAATACCAATTAGCTAATTGTAACATCCTGATATTTAAACTATTCGCATCCACACATGCTAGATTTGAATTTCTTAAAATACCAAATTGTTAATTTATATTTGGCAAAACTCAGCATATACAGTAAATAAATAATCACAGAATCACAGACATAAAGTAATATACAAATGCAGCGGAAACAAAATAAATAGTAGTTCATGAAGCATATATATATATATATATATATATATATATATATCAGAGTTAAATAAGATACAATAGAAGTTTCAAATACAATAGTCAAATACAAGATCAGAATACATCACTGGAATCAACTGAATAACTGCAAGCTGAAAGATATAGATGGATCTCCAAATGAAGCTCCAACTCCAAAGGTGAGTCTCAAAAGCTGTATCACTCAGTCTGACCTGAGTCTAAAGAAAAACACAAAACACTCGAGTCAGGATTAACATTATTATATCAATAAATCCTACTCAAGTGAAATAACAACTGAAATACAAGTAACTCAAAGGATGTTTGGGATAACCATCCTCTAAGAATCCGTTAAACTATCTACTATGTAGTAATATACGCTATTATCATAATGTCTGAAGTAAAGTATACTATTTAAAAATAGCGTTAAGGCTTTACATTTTCCACCTTAACACATTTTATAGTGCTAATAGTCTATACAGTACCGTAATACCTCTAGATCGGGAGGCTACCAGAGGATACTCAATAGGTACGACACAAATCAAACTCGTATAAGGCGTGTTAGGGTTGGTGACATGGAACAACTAGGCAATTCCAGGGTAGATATACCAATTACACTTCTGGGCTGGTGGTAACGCATAGCAGCCACTACCGCCCACCTCGAGCCACACTCCTAAAAAAATCAAAGGTTTGCACCAAATCAATCACAAAGTAATAGAATGGCATACGAAGAAGTGTGTCCGATCAGAGGAGCTACCTCACTTGGCCCGTCAATTGCTCCTGTTTTAGCCACCTTATGCCAACTCACGGGAGTCAGGCCCATGTATATACCTCATATAGGATCGTCGCCACCACCCTACTTCATTCTGGAATCTCCACCGCGTACATGGTTGTTAAAGTGGTTTTGGGTATTGGCAGAGAGTATGAAAATATCTGATCTCGATCTCTTTAACAACCAATCATTATTATAACACCATGGTCATTTCAAAATAGTTTATACTTCAAAACCAAGATATCGTTGCCATTTCAAAAACCATATCAATACGATATAATTTCCCTTTCAAAACCATATATGATATCATTTTCATTTCAAATATATATCCTTTTCCAAAATCATAGCACTTTTAAAGTTATAACACTTTCAAAACCAAACACTTGAAATTATAACACTTTCAAAACATAATACTTTGAAATTCATAACTTTGAAAACATAACTTCCACCACTTAAACAGTTTAAATATTAAATAGTATATATAATAAAATAGTTTATAAAGTAACATAGTTTATATAAAAGAGTTATAAGTTAAAATAGTTTATATTAAATAGTTAGTATTTTAAAATAGTTTATATTAAAAATAGTTTATAAAGTAAAATATATAAATAGTTTTAAATATAATTTCATATAATAAATAGCTTCCTTAAATTTCACAAATCAATTCCAAATCAACTCGAATTCAAAAATTCAAATTTAAATCAAATCTCACATCATCAATTTCAATTTAGTTCTGTTTCTCAATAAAACATTCCATATTATATCGATTTCAAAAACAGATTTGAACCACAAAATAATTAATTTCAATTTCAACATATTTCAAAGCTTTAAGTATTCAACATTTTCAAAACTAAATTTGAGAATTTCATATATATATCAAATTCAATTTACTATTATTTTGTTTTGAAATATTTACTTAATAAATTCAACATCATTTAAATAAAACTTTCAAATTTCAAATAACTGAATATCCCTTCAATTTATTTAAACTTGATATATTCATTTAAATCACCTTAAAACAAAATCAAGTTATAAAATCATATCCTTTAAAAATTTCAAATTCCATAAGTTTCAAATCGATTAATTAAATAAATTCTTAATTAAATACCATTTCAAATCAATTTCACATCTATCTTCCCAACCTTAACTTATAAAAATCATTATAAAATCTATTTTAAATTATAAATAAATACTTAAACATATTACTTATTAAATAAATCAAATTTTATTAAATCAAATCTTATAAATAAATTTATTTTATATTAAAACTTATTTTATGTATTTGAAGATAGTAAATTATAATAAAATCTTAAAGTCAATAAATTTCAAAACTAACTTATAACTTTGAATTTTTCAAACATATTTTAAAAAAAAATAAAAAATTCAACTATATATAAAATAACATTTATATATAATATTGGAAAATCAGTATTTATGTAAAACTATATATATCTTTTTAAACCTTAGAAAAATCATTTCAAAATATATATAAAGACCAACTATGTCTATATATAATTTTCTATCCCATGGTCAAGTGATACGGATATTTATCTTTTCAATCCGCTATTTAAATATATACGGGTATATATCATTTCAACCCGCAATCTCAAATTGAATTCAACGAAAATTATTTGGATTTATCATTTCAACCCATAAGGATTTTATCCTATTCTACAGATCGTTCGGGTATGTATCATTTCAATCCATAGTGAATTCTATACTAACGGGAACTTCCATAGTGATAATAAATATAATAATAATATAACAGGCCTATATCATTAATATAAATAACAGATAATGGTGTCAGATGTCATAGATAAACAGATATAGATAATAGCATATATAACAATGTAAATAACTAACAGCAACATATTTCAATTTTCGTTTCAATTGAAATCAAATTTAATAAATATAAGAATGTTAATCATGAGTGATTTCTCACCTTTCGAGGCTAGAGAGAACAGGAGATGACACGGATATGCACACCGGTACAGACACTGAAATTGGGTTAGGAATCCAAGCACAAATTCGATGATCAAAGCTGATAACAAGGAATAGATGAAATCAAAACAGAATTGGGTCAATGAAGATAAATGGGTATAATGAACTTATATAGATATATAACTTTATATATATATATATATACATATAATTTCAAACATTTATTAAATTAAATATATATATATATATATATTTAAAAAAATTATTTTTTTAACACCTATAAAGCGACATATCTGCATGGTATAAATTGAAATAAATGAATATATATACTTATAAACAAACGCGTAAACAACCTATATAACAATTTTATGCAAATCAATGTATAAAACAGAACTTATTTACATATACTTACATAACCCACACACACACTAGCCGACAAAAACATCACTTATATACAATATAATATATATATATATATATATATATATATATATATATATATTATTCCTCTTATTATAAGTATAGTCTCAAAACTGCAATTTCATAATACTACTTATATACAATATATAACAGAACTCATTTATCACAAGTATAATATGGCCGAGGCTTTCATATACAAACAACAGATTTATAGAATTATAAACATATATATATAAGTTGTTTGTGCCAAAATTGGTCACAAACACCCAATCGTCGATGAAAGCACCAGTTCACAATCACAGATCTCAGATGACTAGTATGCAGAGAATAACAAATGAAGAACACTCATAAAATTCAAAAGAAATCAATAAAAAACACAGAATTTATAGTGGTTCGGCGATCTAGCTTGCATCCACTCTGAAGTTGATGACTTTATTGATATTCACTTGATAATTACAATCGATTACAGCGGGTTACAACTAATTATAGCTCTGAAATTCGATTACAACAGCAGTGATGAAGTACAAAGTTGAATCCAGCAGAGTCTGGACGTTCGAGAGTCGAAAAGCCCCTTCTTTTGTAGGCCCTAAGGCTCTATTTATAGGCGTAGGAGGCTGATATCTCGCTCAAACTTCAGAAGACTCCTTCTGGCACGTGAGTTGGTCTGCGCGATCGATCCCGTGAAGTTTCGACTCGATCTGTGATCAATAACAATGCAATTCGTATTGATCAAGATTTTGTCCAATGGAGTCAAAACTTGGTATGAACATTCTTTAGCTTGTACGTAAGCTCCTATGAAAATTTCATAGCATTTGGACATGTGGATCTCGAGTTATGATCGATACAAGTTGAAGTTTCTCTTAAGGTTTTTTGGCTCGAATCGATGGATTCGCATCGATCTATTCAAATCGATCAGGGCACGTGCCCAGGTGATGAGGTGGTGCGCTCTCCTCAGATCGATCCACCTTTTATGCCTCATTGACCGAGTCGTTCCCAAATATCTCGCCCCATTCGTATCGAAGGCTGTTGCATAGCTCGAATCGATGGAGATGGTCCAGTTCGCATCGATGAAGGTGGTGTAGTTCGCATCGATGGAGGTGGCTCTGTTCGCATCCATCAAGCCAGCCCTTGTTCGTATCGATCAAAGCTGCTTCAACTTGATGGATACGAACAAGCACTATCGTGATGGGTTCGAACAGATGGCGACATTGCTTGGCTTGATGGATACGAATAGTGATCACACAATGGATACGAAGTAGGGACTGTTTGATCGATACGAACTATGGTCACCTGATGGATTCGAACTAAAGTTAACTGATGGATCCGAACACGGCTTTCCAGCTGATGGATACGAAATGGCATTCCCCGATGGACACGAACAGATGTTCGTCGATGGATGCGAAGTAGGAAATAGTTGATCGATACGAAGTGAGCCCAACTGATGGATACGAAACTGACCGATGCGAACTAATGGGTTGTGTCTTTGGTCAATTCAAAATGGTGGGTTCGAATTGAGGCTTACTAATGGATACGAAATAGGGTCATTTTCTCTAATTTGCATCGATCATAACTTGAGCATACGAACTCGGATTGACTTGAAATTTGGAATGTCGGCTTCCACGGCTTCACTTGTCGTGTCTTATCAATCGTAGCTAGATCTGGGCTCAGACAAAATTCATCGATATCCCTAGTGATCCTGCATACAACCAATTTTCGGGACGAACTGTCTTTGGTTTTCAGTTAATCTTTTGGTATCACGGCCTTGCTAAAAGGCGGGATAACACTTGCCCTTCAAAACATGCCTTGCAATAGGACGGTGTGTTTTGTAACGCCATAAGCCATGTTCATATCCTGTTGATGACTTGCAAGGAAATTGATAGTTTTATCTGACCACGAATGACGATCGTTCGGGATCGTTTGTCATTTGAGGTGATATGTGACCTTCGCGGTCGAATGTCGTTTGCGGCGAATGGTGACTGTTCGAGGTTGGACGTCATTCTAGACGAGTTGCGATCGTTCGCAATCGGATGTCATTCTAGACGAATTGCGACCGTTCACGATCGGATGTCGTTCTAGACGAAGTATGATCGTTCACGATCGGATGCCGCACGAGGTAGAACGTGATTGTTCGCGATCAGACGCCGCACGAGGCAAAACGTGATTGTTCGCGATCGGATGTCGAGGGGGGCTTAGCATTATTAAGCTCAGATATCACGTTCGAGTGAATTTCTGAATCGGCGACTTTGGCGATTCGTCGCCATACAAGGCATGCTTGTGGGCCGTTCACGATCCCACGCATATACAAGTAACTTCTTTTACGGAATTGCAAAAATCCAATTTATGTTCATACGAATTTTATAACAGAAATGTCCTAATAAACAAATCCAAATGTTCAAATCAAAACAAAAAAGAAGCAAGACAAAGATGTCAAAGTGCAAACTCTTACTATGATACGGTCAATAGTCATTCAGAGCATGCCTGTGGATCTTTCGTGATCCCGTACATGTGTAAATGATTTAACCGTGCTATTGAGGAGTTTACGACTTGTTCATCGTTATTCTAATCAATTGATAACCATCTGGTGTTCCGGTTCAATGTCACCCCTATTTGATGCAGATGGTGGTCGTTCTGGCTCCATCGTTGGAGCTTGCCTTCTCACATACTGAAGTAGCCTACCGTTCCTGATATGCCCTTCTACCTCATCTTTCAGATGTCTACAGTCGTTTGTGTTATGACCATTTAGTTCGTGGAATAAGTAATATTTGTCTGCTTTTCTCTCGTCAACAATCAGACCCCTTCTCATTGGTCTATGATAGAGAACTTGCTCTCTGGTGTCTTAGTAGATTCGCTCCAAACTCTCATTTAGCTCTGAATAAGTGGTGAACTGCGGCTCCCTACATGGTCGCTTTGACCTATCATCATTATCTTCCGCTTTCTGCTTCTCCTTGCTCTTGTCAGGATCCTTCTTGGGTAGGTCTCCACCTTTTACTGCATAAACATTGATTCCTTCTTCTCTTTCAACACTAGCATCCTCCAATCGTAAAAAAAGTTCGGCTTCATAATATAATTCTCCCAGATCCATAGGCGGGCCTTTAGTTAACGAATTCTTGAATTCTATGCCATCAGCTATTTCGGATACAGCTGCCATCATAACCATGGATGGATATGGTCGATCCAGACGCCGCTGCTGCATTGAATCACGTCAGAAAACTCCTCAAAGATTCCTCGGCCTTTTGCTTTAGAGTTGCCAAACTCATCACATTCTTGGGTCCTGAAATGTGAACCCTGAATTGCCTCATGAATTTCTCGGTCAAATCGGTCCATGTTCCTATGGAGCCGCTCTCCAGCTACCTAAACCATAGTGCAGCAATGTCTGTTAAATACAATGGAAAGCACCGGGCCATGACTTCCTGTGATGCCCCCAACAGTTCCATGTGCCTCATATACTTTGTCAAATGGACCACAGGATCCGTCCTCCCATCATACATTTCCACTGTTGGTAGTTTGAATTCTGGTGGGTTCCTAGCCAGCCTAATCGCAGGAGAAAAAGGACTCCTGTTCACATCTTCTAGATCTCTGTTTACTAATCTGCCTCTCATGGCTCGTCTGACCATTTCCGCCAATCTATCACTATCTTCAAGCTGAAATCTTTGTTCATTGCCTCGGATCTGCCCCCCGATTTCATGAGGGTTTTCAGGAATTTGCCTCCTGGTTGAGCATCCATTCCTCTATCACTGCCAGGTTGTTCGGATCCCCTGATTCTCTTCCTGTGATTGGATCAACATGCTCTAGATGAGTGCCCCCTAGTTCTGGTGCTGTGCCGGATGGTCCTGCTCCATTTTGAACTCTAGTTGCTCCTTATTTTGCGCTCCAAGTTGTCGAACCTATCGAAACAAATTCTGAATCATTTCCTCTTATCTTTTCATCATTGTCTCCATCTCATCCCTGGTGATGAAGACCGAGGCCTGGATTGCCCTTGAGGAAGCCTCCTGACTCCCTTCATGTTGACTTCTCTCTATTCTTTGCCTTCTACTTATCTTCCTTGTCATAGCTTTTCAGATCTAAAACCCTAGGCCTTCAAATTAAACTTCCAAATGACAGAATCCCTGAATTAGCCATCTCAGTGAAAGCACCAAAATGTTTGCGCCAAAATTGGTCACAAGCACCTAATCGTCGATGAAAGCACGAGTTCAGAATCACAGATCTCGGATGACTAGTATGTAGAAAATAAAAAATGAAGAACACTCAGAAATTTCAAAAGAAAGCAATAAACAACACAGAATTTATTGTGCTTTGATGATCTGGCCTACATCCACTCTGAAGTTGATAACTTTATTGATATTCACTTGATGATTACAATTGATTACAGCAGGTTACAACGAATTGTAGCTCTGAAATTCGAGTACAACAGGAGTGATGAAGTGCAAAGTTGAATCCGGTAGAGTCTGGACGTTCGAGAGTCGAAAAGCCCCTTCTTCTGTAGGCCCTGGGATCTATATATAGGCGTAGGAGGCAGATATTTTGCTCAAACTTTGGAAGACTCCTTCTGGCACGTGAGTGGGCCCGCGCGATCGATCCTGTGAAGTTTCGACTCGATCTGTGATCGATACGAACGCAATTCGTATCGATCAAGATTTTGTCCAATGGAGTCTAAACTTGGTGTGAACATTCTTTAGCTTGTACGTAAGCTCCTGTGAAAATTTCATAGCATTTGGACTTGTGGATCTTGAGTTATGATCGATACGAGTTGAAGTTTCTCTTTAGGCTGTTTGGCTCGAATCGATGGATTCGCATCGATCTATTCAAATCGATCAAGGCACGTGCCTAGGTGATGACGTGGTGCGCTCTCCTCGGATCGATCCACCTTTTACGCCGTGTTGATCGAGTCGTTCCAAAAGCTCTCGCCTCATTCGTATCGAAGGTCATTACATAGCTCGAATCGATGGAGATGGCCCAGTTCGCATCGATGAAGGTGGTGTAGTTCACATCGATGGAGGTGGCTCTATTCGCATCCATCAAGCCAGTACTTGTTTGTATCGATCAAAGCTGCTTTAACTTGATGGATACGAACAAGCAATGTCATGATGGGTTCGAACAAATGGCGACATTGCTTGGCTTGATGGATACGAATAGTAATCACTCAATGGATACGAAGTAGGGACTGCTTGATCGATACGAACTATGGTCACCTGGTGGATACAAACTAAAGTTAACTGATGGATTCGAACACGGCTTTCCAGCTGATGGATATGAAATGGCGTGCCCTGATGGACACGAACAGATGTTCGCCGATGGATGCAAAGTAGACAATAGTTGATCGACACGAAGTGAGACCAGCTGATGATACGAAACTGACCGATGCAAAATAATGGATTGTGACTTTGGTCGATTCGAAATGATGGGTTCGAATTGAGGCTTATTGATGGATATGAAATAAGGTCATTTCCTTCAATTTGCATCGATCATAACTTAATCATACAAACTCGGATTGACTTGAAATTTGGAATGATAGCTTCCACGGCTTCGCTTGTCGTGTCTTATCAATCGTAGCTAGATCCAGGCTCGGAAAAAATTCATCGATATCCATAGTGAGCCTGCGTACAACCAATCTTCAAGACGAACTATCTTTGGTTTTCGGTTAATCTTTTGGTATCACTGCCTTGCTAAAAGGCGGGATAACATTAACTATTGTATATATATACTAATATATATATGTATGTATGTATGTATGCATATACTACAAAAGAATATATATATAAACGAAAGTCATGCACTCCTACCATATATATAAATAACAATATGTGCAACCTTAATTGTATATATATATATACACACTTACCCTATACATACAACAGATCTATATGTATATATATATATATATATATGTATGTATATTAAAACGCATACTTACAGAATTCAAATAGTATATATGTTGTACACGTACATATATAACACAACAGACTAAAATTTATAATAGAACATATCTCTTAGTACAATAAAATATAATACTATATATATTAACTCACGCAACCCATAAACTTTATATAAAATTTACATATTATAGGCAACTAGCATGCATGGATATAAACTTTTATATAAACAAGTAAAATACCAATATATATATATATATATATATCTGTAATTGTATATACTGCAAATAGATATATCACTATTTTCTAAAACCCAATGCAAGAACACATATATAACAAAATAAGTATAATTTTAGATGAGTAAGAATATGATCTGAGTGCAACAACGATATCAATATATACATGTAACTTCTGCAATGATATCATATATATAGCATATATATTCTTTTAAACAATCAGACATGCCATAAATAAATAATATATACATAACACATATATAGTACTTATAAAAATATACCTCGAAAACTACGCAGGCTCAGTTGGAAGAGATGAAAGTGGAGCATGAGAAGGGAGGAGTTGGAACCCACGGCCATGCGGACTTGGGTGTGGGCTGCCATTTTCGGCCATGGCGTGGCGGAAAGTTGGAGTGAAGGTGGTCAGCTTGCAAGGGTCTCAGCAGTGGAGGGGAAAGGTGGTCATCGAAGCTGTTGGAGGAGCAAGGGGAGCACGGCCAAGGGAAGCAAAGGCAAAGGCTGATGTGTTGATCGGCGTGTGGAAGAAGGCTGTCTCGTATGATGATAGATGTGGTTGGGTCTGGAACTTACGTGGGTTATGGGAGGAGTGGGCACGAGCAAGAAGATGAAAAATCTTACGGTGAGTGAAGAAGGAATGGCAGAGAAGGAGTATAGGAATATAAAGTTTTTTGATTTTTTTTTTGATTTTTTTAAACAAGAGAAGAACGTACAGGAGAAAGTGGAATAGATAGGACAAGCCAAAAGATAATAATTTCAACAGTGAGAATGACAAAAGCCGATGTTGATTTCTGTATATAATAATAACGAATAACCATTACGGTGAGTGAAAGGTCACAAAAAACAAAAAGACAGACCGTTACGGTTGATCGTTTCGCATGTTTCGTCATCCCCTGGACCCCAAAACACAGAATTGAATATACCGCAAAGATCAGCACGATGAGACGATCAAAACGGTATATATATATCACTGGTATGATTATCCTATCAAAAGTTGATAATCGGTGCCGAAAATGCTGCAAATTTGCCAAAAATAAGATAAACGGAGCAATAACAGTCAAAATTTGGAGAAACGAAATATAACGTCTCACTCAGAAGATGATTAACGATTTCTACAGAAAAAGACTCAGGTTCGGAAAACATTTTATTATCATCAAATTTAACTAATTTGAATTTAAATAAAATTACACAAGAAAATAAATTTCCGTAATTTCCAATGAAAATTTACCATTTTCTATGTTTCATTAGATGTAATCCAAATATCAAATTTTTATTTCCAAATTTTATTATTTAAAATTTCACAAAAATTCAATTAGTTAAATAAACAAAACCACTAAAATTTACGGGTCGTTACACTCTCCCCCACTCAAAAATTTTCGTCCCCGAAAAAGAAGGAGGCAGGAGAGTAGAAACAACCAGAAGAAAAATAGATTGAAAAACAGGATAAAAAGGATTAATTTAAACGGTATAAATTTCAATTTGAATTAATTAATACTCAATATTTTATTTTTTACTTCAATAAGTTGATTTAATTTCAATTTATCAATTCCTTCAAAAAAAAATGATTTATTTATACTATTTATTATTCATTCAACTTTTCCTAAGTTAATTTCACAAAAATTTAACCTTAATTATTCATTTATTTACTACCTTATTATTCAATTTATCTCAATTAACATTTTTATAATCATAAATTAAGTATAAAACATTTATTATAACCACTCAAATTTATTTATAAATTCCTTTAACGTCATTTTACATTGTAAATTATTCAATTACATATTCAACTTCTGAATGATTTAGGTAAGTTATATTGGAATGCATTGAGTATTATACAAGTAAAACTTCTATTTCAATTATTTCAAATTCAAATATCCATTCAAAATTTTGGCTTTATTTTATTATTGAAATCACCTTTTACATAAAATTTAAGAATTAAATTTCCGATTAACTTCAAACTATTTAGAGATAAACATATATATATATATATATATATATATTATATCAAATTAAATCTATAATCATATACCAATATATATTATAAATCAAGTCATACTTTAGGATTTTTAATCAATTTCATTTTTCAAACAAAGTGTAGCAAAGCTACAGAATGGTCTCTCCACTCTGAAACTCAAAAATGAATGTCGATGATGCTGCAGTCATCACCAAAATTATTTTCCAGCGATAAAACAAGAGAGCACTGGTTTAACACTTTAAAATTCTTTGAAAATAATTTCTATTTGAAAATACTTTAAATAATATATATTTTAAATTTTAAAACCAAAGTTTGGAATATTCGGAAATTAAATCCTCAATTTCTAAAATTTTGAATTGAATTAAATTTCCAAAACAATTTCTAAACCATGTTTTTATAATTCTATATATTTATATCATGTGACAATAGTCAATGATATACAAAGCAATAAATGAATATCAAATATTATCATTTCAAACAACCAATTCATTGAACTATTTAATTTCAAAAAAATCTACTTATATATATCATATAATCATGCAAAATTATTTCATTCACCTAATTTGAAAACAATATTGTGTCAGTTTGCTCTGTTCAAGCGTTTTGGAATTCCTATTGATAACATTGATCAAACGAACTGATCGAAAACCCAAATCAACATCAACAGCTCAAAGAACACAATATATAAAAGATTTTTATATTAATACAAATGCACTCCCTCACTCGATTGTTCCAGAATGAATTTCAAAACAAGGAGAGAGATTCAAACACAGAGGGAATCTAACCAAAAGAATTCAACTAAAAGATGGACTCGATAGGAAGATAAGACGATTGAATTTCAAACAGGAAGATGGATAAACTTATATAAATCGCAGGTAACCTTAATCGAGTCAACCGTGACTTCAAGAATAAGATCAATGCAGAATTCTGAAGCAAATCAACATTCGATCACAAGGGAAATTACCACGGTTGTCTACTAGAGAACGGTTCGGGTATAACAAGAGATAGCAACATCTAAATTGAGGATATAGAAATCTCCGGTGAATCGATGCTCGGTGTAAAGGAGTTTCACTTCTTTACAAATCATTCGGTGGAGCTATGGGGTGCTCCAAAATCAAGAAACACGAATAGGGAGAGAGAATGATGGATTTTGGAACAGAGGGGAACGTTCCAAAATTCAAAGGAAACGGAGTCAAAGAGGAAGGAATTCAAGCTCGAACGAAAGAGGTTCTGTAATTAAATTTACTCTATATGCTAAGTTTGCCTAAAACAAGAGCTCAAATAACACGTGTAACATCCTGATATTCTCAACCATTCGCATCCACACATGCCGGATTTGAATTACTCAAAATACCAGATTGTTAATTTATATTTGGCAAAACTCAGCATATATAGTAAATAAATAAATCACAAAATCATAGGCACAGTGTAATATACAATATGCAGCGGAAAAAAATAAATAGTAGTTCATGAAGCAAATTTATATATATACATATATATATTTATATATATTTATATATTAGAGTTAAATAAGATACAATAGAATTTTCAAATACAATAGTCAAATACAAGATCAGAATACATCACTGGAATCAACTAAAAACTGCAAGCTGAAAGATGTAGATGGATCTCCAAACGAAGCTCCAACTCCTAAGGTGAGTCTCAAAAGCTGTATCACTCAGTTTTACCCGAGCGTAAAGCAAAACACAAAACACTCGAGTCAGGATTAACATTCTTATATCAGTAAATCCAACTCAAGTGAAATAACAACTGAAATACAAGTAACTCAAAGGATGTTTGGGATAACCATCCTCTAAGGATCCGTTAAACTATCTACTATGTAGTAATATACGCTATTATAATAATGTCTAAATTAAAGTATACTATTTAAAAATAGTGTTAAGGCTTTACATTTTGCACATTAACATATTTTATAGTGCCAATAAGTCTATACAGTACCGTAATACCTCCAGATCGGGATGCTACTAGAGGATACTCCATAGGTACAACACAAATCAAACTCATATAAGGCGCGCTAGGATAGGTGTGTAACGACCCGTATTTGCAAACATTTAAAAATATTAAATTAAATAAGAATTTTGAATAAAATTGTTAGGAAAAAAATTAAGATTTTACTGATACAAATTAAATTATAATACAAGTTATGAGCTTAAGTAAAATTTCTATTAATGAGACATGTTTGCAATAATGTAAGGATGATAAAAAAAATTTAGTGTGGATTTTAATAACATTGGTTTGAGTGAAATTAACTATTGTCTGAATGTAAATTTCCAATTGATTGGAATAATAAATGTTAATAAGTAATAACAATAAAAGTTTCTTTATAAAAGAAGAAATCGGATGTTTATTTATTTGAAAGGTTTGGTAGATAAAAGATTGATTGCAGAGATGAGAAACTATTATTTGGTAAGAAATATATAATTCTTATTTGTACCAATAGTGTATAAATATGTTTAAATTACTGTTAGACAGGAAATAATTGTTCTATTTCTCATTATTACAAATAATTGAATTAATGTAATTGAATAATTTCAATTAATGATAGAGAGGACACCAAATTGTAAATTAATAGGTGTAATTAAACGTAGCTTATGTTTTGTGAATATAAAAGGAAAGTTGGTTTAATGAAAAGAACATTTAAGTCAAATAAAATGAATGTTTCATTTGTGAATGCACGTTTAGTTTCATTAAAATAAAGAATAGAATGATTGATTCAAAGGAAGAAATATATATATATATATATATATATATATATTTGAACTGTGTTTCAGTATATAGATGGATTACAAGAGTAGAAAAATAATTTATTTAAGTAAGTTATTTATTACTCTGCTGTATGAACAACAAATTTATAAACGTGTTCAAAAGACTAAAGGAAACAATTATTCTATATTTCATCCATTTTAGTTGTCTTTTTTGAAATTTAACTTTGTAAGTAATTGCAATTAATGTAATTGAATATTTCAGTTAGAAGGAAAGAAAACGTTGATTGCAATTAATAGATTTAATAAAAGAAACACATCTTTTGTGTTAAACAGAAAAGATGTTTTAATGGAAATAAAAGATCATTTTGGGAAAACCAAACTAAACATTTTCATTTTTATGGTAAGTAATTTTATTTATTATGCATAGAAAAAAAACTAAATGCGTACAAATTTGAATATTATTTGAGTTAATAAAGCTAATTTGGTTAGGTTTCATAAGTTGAATTTCAAAAAGGTTGTGCAATGTACATGGTTCCGTCATTTCTTTTATTATTAATTGTTGCATGTATGTTTTAAAATAGTTATCTCATTATTAATACTTGATCCGTTTATTTCTCCTTCTGTTTAATAGATAAGCCTAGACTTTTAGGTTATATTTAATTCTTGCCACCTTATTTTCGCGTATAAAAAATTTCACTTTCCTTTTGTTTGCAAAATTTTCCATTCCTTCATACATTTCTTTATGCATTATTAATGCCTAAAGATTTCAAAATAAAATGTGACATTAATTTTTTGTTCTCCGCCTTAATTCCTTAATTATTAAGTAACTTGTTGCTTATTTCTTTCATTTGTAGTGTATATTTTGGTTCTATTTTTTTTAGCAAAGTCTTATCTGGTTTGTTTTAGAGTAATGGGCTCCTTAGTAAACCAAGAGACCCTAGGAACCTTAAGAAACATTGGATCCTTTCTTTTCTCACACATTGACCTTCTATTTTCCTATCTGACTAAAACAAGTACGTACGAAAATTGCTCATTTAAGAAACTTTCTGCGTACTCTTCTTCTTCTTCTTCCTGAAAAATCTATAGAAAACTCTAAACCCCAAATTCCTAAATCTCCAAATCAAATTCCATCCTTCCTCCTTCAAAACCCTAGCCTACCTCTCTCCTCTTACCGCTACCCACCTCCATCACAACCCACGACAGTAACCCATGGCCAAAGCCCCATCTTTCCTCTTCTTTTCTTTCTCTTTTTTTACCTCCTTTTCCCTTATTTCCATGGCTTCTATTTTCCAATAAGCTACTCCAAATCAAATATTTTTTTTGAAACCGTGTATAATTTCAATGGCCACAACTTTGTTGTTGAACCTTTCCTCCCATTCTGAATATTTCTATATCAAAAACTCTATTGATCAAGTCCTTTCCCGGGTCCAGTTTTGGATGAAAATACAACATATTGTATCAAACAATCTCCTTTAGTAAAGAACCAAATTATGTGATTATTTTTTTCAAATCATTTATTTTTCCAGTGGCTTCAACTTTCTTTTAGATCAGTTCTTCAAATTCCTTAACTTTCTATGCCAAAAACTCAAATCTTTTTAAAGTATATTTGAACTCAGATTTTCAACTCAGAAAACACCTCTGTTTGTTTTGATCATAACTTCCTCAAGAAAGAAGCTTTTTGGGTGATTCTTTTTTTGAAATGGAGAGAAAAGAATTTGCAACAACTTTCTATTTAGTCACTTCTATAGATTCAATAACATGCTTGTCCGTATATTTTCTTAAAGATGACGTAGTTTCTGGTTTGTCCGTTGTTCAAAATTTGGGCATTCAATTGGATTTTTAAACGTCGACAAATCAAAGGTGAGTGTTTTAAACCCACTCACAACTATTAAATTTTCTTATGTTGGTTAAATAAGATTTATGATGTGATTAGAAATTTATTAATTATTGTTTGGAATTTTAATTTGTCATTTAGATTTAATTTGGATTGATATTGAATTTTATAGCCATGTAGTTAATATTGAATATAATTTCTAGTTAAACACCTAATAATGATAACCAATTAATTGTTGTGATTTATTTGCTAATTTGGATGTTGATTGTGATGTATGTATTGGTTGAAATTTTGGATGATTGGATATTTATTTATGTTTATATCTCTGTTGTCACTATGGATTGAAATAATACATACCACAATGATCTTGTAGATTAGGGAAATCGTTTTGGGTTGAAAAAATAAACTCGAGCGGTTTTCATTGATTTGAAAATTTTAATTTAAGATATTGGCTGAAATGACATATATATATATATGCATAAAATTTCTTTAATTTGGATTATGTATTGGAATTGAATTATCTCAAAAGGTTTAAGTTAAACTTCGAATTTTTTTTACTAAAGTGGTTAAAATTAATATCTTGAATTATTTGAAATCTTTTGATAATTATATTCACGTTGTACACTTGATAGGAGTTGGAAAATCTCCTAACATCTCTGAATCCATTGCACTCACCTTTTATTTTAGGTTAATTTGACTTACATAAGATCTTTTAGTTCTGACTCGAGTGTTTTGTTTTCATTACGCTCGGGTCAGTCTGAGCTTTTCAGTGTATTAAAGACTTTTTTCTAGAGGACGAAGACGAAGATTCAGTATATTATTATTACTTATTATAATTATTCCACTATATCATGTATTCTGCTACATTATTTGTTTATTCCTACTGTATGTATAACTCTGTTTTGAATTGTAAAAGTGTAATCACATGTTATTTGTAAAACAGCTTCATGAACTGTTTATTTGATTATTATATATTGTCATTCCGCTGTGAGATTCTGTGTTTTATTTTTCTTTCTTTTCTTTTATTTTCATATTTACTCTATTAACAATCCTCCCTTTTGAATGGTTTGAATTAGACATGTGTGGTTTATTGTCGATTTAAATCATCCAAAAGGTGGATTGTTACAAGGTGACACGACACAACTAGGCAATGCCAGGTTGATATACCAATTACACTTCCGAGTTGGTGGTAACGCATAACAGCCACTACCGCCCACCTCGAGCCACACTCCCAAAAAAAATCAAAGGTGTGCACCAAATCAATCACAAAGTAATAGAATGGCATATGAAGAAGTGTGTCCGATCGGAGGAGCTACCTCACTTGGCCTGTCGATTGCTCCCGTTTTAGCCACCTTATGCCAACTCATAGGAGTCGGGTCCACGTATATACCTCATATAGGATCGTAGCCACCACCCAACTTCATTCTGGAATCTCCACCGCGTACACGGTTGTTATAGTGGTTTGTAGTATTGGCAAAGATTATGACAATATCTGATCCCAGTCTCTCTAACAACCAATCATTATTATAACATCGTGGTCATTTCAAAATAGTTTATACTTCAAAACCAAGATATCATTGCCATTTCAAAAACCATATCAATACGATATCATTTCCCTTTCAAAACCAAGTACGATATCATTTCCATTTCAAATATATATCCTTTTCTAAAATCATAGAACTTTCAAAGTTTTAACACTTTCGAAACCAAACACTTGAAATTATAACACTTTCAAAACATAATATTTTGAAATTCATAACTTTGAAAACATAACTTCCACCGCTTAAACAGTTTAAATATTAAATAGTATATATAATAAAATATTTTATAAAGTAAAATAGTTTATATAAAGAGTTATAAGTTAAAATAGTTTAAATTAAAATAGTTAGTATATTAAAATAGTTTTTATTAAAAATAGTTTATATTAAAAATATAACTAGTTTTAAATATAATTTTATATAATAAATAGCTTCCTCAAATTTCACAAATCAATTCCAAATCAACTCGAATTCCAAAATTTAAATTTAAATCAAATCGCACATCATCAATTTCAATTTAGTTCTGTTTCTCAATAAACCATTCCAAATTATATCAATTTCAAAAACAGTTTTGAACCACAAAATAAACCATTTCAATTTCAATATATTTCAAAGCTTTAAGTATTCGATATTTTCAAAACTAAATTTGAGAATTTCATATATATATATATGTATATATATATATATCAAATTCAATTTACTATTATTTAGTTTTGAAATATTTACTTAATAAATCCAACATCATTTAAATAAAACTTTCAAATTTCAAATAACTAAATATTCCTTCAATTTATTTAAACTTGATATATTCATTTAGATCACCTTAAACTAAAATCAAGTTTTAAAATCATATCCTTTAAAAAAATTAAATTCCATAAGTTTCAAATCGATTTAATTCAATATATTCTTAATTAAATACCATTTCAAATCAATTTCAAATCTATCTTCCCAACCTTAACTTATAGAAATCATTATAAAATCTATTTCAAAATATAAATAAATACTTAAATATATTACTTATTAAGTAAATCAACTTTTATTAAATCAAATCTTACAAATAAATTTATTTTATATTATAACTTATTTTATATATTTGAAAATAGTAAATTATAAGTAAAATCTTAAAGTCAATAAATTTCAAAACTAACTTATAACTTTATAATTTTCAAACATATTTTAAAAAAAACCAAAAATTCAACTATATATAAAATAACATTTATATATAATATTGGAAAATCGGTATTTATGTAAAACCACATATATATCTCTTTAAACCTCGAAAAAATCAATTTCAATATATATATATACCAACGGTGTCTGTATATAATTTTCTATCCTACGGTCAAGTGATATGGATATTTATCATTTCAATCCGCAATTTAAATATATACGGGTATATATCATTTCAACCCGCAATCCCAAATTCAATTCAATGAAAATCGTTTAGGTTTATCATTTCAACCCATAATCCGACTTTCTCCTATTCTACAGATCATTCGGGTATGTATCATGTCAACCCATAATGAATTCTATACTAACAGAGAACTTCCAGAGTGATAACAGATATAATAATAATATAATATGCATATATCGTCAATATAAATAACAGATAATGGTATCAGATGTCACAGATGAACAGATACAGATAATAGCATATAAGCAATGTAAATAACTAACAGCAACATATTTCAATTGTTGTTTCAATTGAAATCAAATTTACTAAATATAAGAACGTTAATCGTGAGTGATTGCTCACCTTTCGAGGCTAGAGAGAACAGGAGGTGACACTTATATGCACACTGATACAGACACTGAAATTGGGTTACGAATCCAAGCACGAATTCGATGATCAAAGCTGATAATAAGGAATAGATGAAATCAAATCAGAATTGGGTCGATGAAGATAAATGGGTATAAGTGAACTTATATAGATATATAACTATATATATATATATATATATATATTCTAATTTCAAACATTTATTAAATCAAATAAATATATATATTTAAAAAAAGTCATTTTTTAACACATATAAAGCAACATATCTGTATGGTATAAATTGAAATAAATGAATATATATACTTATAAACAAATACGTAAACAGCCTATGTAACTATTCTATGCAAATCAATATATAAAACAGAACTTATTTACATATACTTACACAAAAAAAAAAAATACATATACTTACATAACCCACACACATACTAGCCGACAAAAGCATCACTTATATATAATATATATAATATATACCTCTTATTATAAGTATAGTCTCAAAACTGCAATTTCATAATACCACTTATATACAATATATAATAGAACTCATTTATCACAAGTATAATATGACCGAGGCTTTCATATAAAAACAACAGATTTATAGAAATATAAACTTATATATATAAACTACTATATATATACTAATATATATATACACACACACGTGTGCATATACTAACAAAAGAATATATATATATATATAAACCGAAAGTCATGCACTCGTATCATATATATAAACAACAATATGTACAACCTTAAATTGTATATACATACTTACCCTATATATATATATATATATATATATATATATATTAAAACGCATACTTACAGAAATCAAATAGTATATATATTGTACACGTACATATATAACACAACAGACTAAAATTTATAACAGAACATATATCTTAGTATAAAATATAATACTATATATATATATATAAATTCACGCTACCCATAAACTTTATATAAAATTTACATATTTAGACATCTAGCTTGCATGGATATAAACTTTTATATAAACACGTAAAATACCAATATATATATATCTATAATTGTACATACTGCAAATAGATATATCACTATTTTCTAAAACCCAATGCAAGAACATATATATAACAAAATAAGTATAATTTTAGATGAGTAAGAATATGATCTGAGTGCAACAACCTATATCAATATATACGTGTAACTTCTGCAATGATATCATATATATAGCATGTATATTCTTTAAAACAATCAGACATGCCATAAATAAATAATATATATATAACATATATATATAGTACTTATAAAAGTATACCTCGAAAACTATGCAAGCTTGGTTGGAAGAGATGAAAGTGGAGCATGAGGAGGGAGGAGTTGGAACCCACGACCGTGTGGGCTTAGGTGTGGGCTGCCGAGTTCAGCCATGGCACGGCGGAAAGTTGGAGTGAAGGTGGTCGTCTTGCAAGGGTCTCGGCAGTGGAGGGGAGAGGTGGTCATCGAAGCTGCTGGAGGAGCAAGGGGAGCACGGCCAAGGGAAGCAAAGGCGAAGGCTGCTGTGTTGATCGGCGCGTGGAAGAAGGCTGTTTCGTGTGATGATAGATGTGGTCGGGTCTGGAACTTACGTGGGTTGTGGGAGGAGTGGGCACGAGTAAGAAGATGAAAAATCTCACGGTGAGTGAAGAAGGAATGGTGGAGGAGTACAGGAATATAAGGTGTTTTGATTTTTTTTCTATTTTCTCTTTTAACAAGATAAGCACGTAAAGGAGAAAGTGGAATAGACAGGACGAACCCAAAGATAATAATTTCAACGATGAGAATGACTATGGGCCGATATTGATTTCTGTATATAATAATAACGAATGACCATTGGTTTTTAAACGGTGGAAAAATGAAAGGTCACGAAAAACAAAAAGACAGACTATTACGGTTGATCGTTTTGCATGTTTCGTCGTCCCCTGGACCCTAAAACACAGAATTGAATATACCGCAAAGATCAGCACGATGAGACGATCAAAACGGTATATAAATATCAGTGGTATGATTATCCTATCAAAAGTTGATAATCGGTACCGAAAATGCTGCAAATTTGCCGAAAATAAGATAAACGGAGCAATCAAAATTTGAAGAAACGAAATATAACATCTCACTCAGAAGATGATTTACGAAAAAGATTCAGATTTGGAAAACATTTTATTATCATCAAATTTAACTGATTTGAATTTATATAAAATTACACAAGAAAATAAATTTCCATAATTTCTGATGAGAATTTATCATTTTCTATGTTTAATTGGACATAATCCAAACATCAAATTTTTATTTCCAAATTTTATCATTTAAAATTTCACAAAAATTCAATTAATTAAACAAATAAACCACTAAAATTTCCGGGTCATCACACTAATTTTGCCAAGTGATTATAAATTCTGTCTATGCCATTTGACAAAGTCTCCATGAATCCAGTCTTTGCTTTTAAACTTGATGTTCTGTTGAGGAGTTGAATTCCTTTGTCCCAAAGCACATGTGGCCCCATCCCTATACATCATCCATCGGTCGTTATTAATTTACGTTGGTAATTGTGCAAGGGCGGAAACATATGGAGTTTTGGGGCAGAGGATCTCAATTTTCTATTAAGGTAATTTTTCTTCCTGCCATAATTTTATGTACAATGACATATAATAAGCCATAGAGGTTTACGTTTCACAACTTTGCTCAGAGTTCCTTACCTATCCTAATATTTACTTCGGTTTTTTTTAATAGTGGAGTCCACTAAGTTTTTTGGTTTATTTGTTTCCCCTTTCTCCATGTTTTGACCTTTTATAGTCGTTTTCTACAAAACTGAAGAGCATATTACATAGAGTTAATTCCACGATTCCTACTTTTTTCCTACCACATGTAAAAAGGTAAACTGATTTGCCTCTTTTCCTTTTCAGTTTACTTTAAGTTATGCAGAATGGCATTAGTAGTAAATTATGAATTTAAAAGTAATGAATAAAATAAATATTATCCATCTGAATGAGTTAGAATATAGATGTGGCAAGAGTTAAAATTGTATATGCTTGCTATTATCTTTGACCTTTCCATAAATCTAAGTTACTTTAGTAAACATAAATGGTTAGCGATAGTACATTTAAATCGGAAGTGCAAACGAATAGATTCAAGCAGAAGTTAAGTTTAGCCTCCATGTCTCCTAACATCTTAGAAGGCGATTGGAAATTGCATGCGCTTTGAGAATAAAATAACACTTATCTTATGTTCGGATTGAGAGAGAGAGAGAGAAAAGGTAAAATATCTTTCTAATTCCATTCTATAATGAGTTAAACTTGAAAATGGTTTGTACATCTTTACCATGAAATTTGAATACAAAAAATTATTTATATCCAAGGTATGGAATTGATCGACGAGATGTAATGAGCATACGAATTACAAGCCAAAACGCCTATTTATTAATCTTTAATCTTTATAGCTAGGCTAATCATGTGATAAAAGGGGAAAACACTCAAAGTTCATGATAATAGAAAAGGATTAAGCAAGAAACACGTGCAGTTTGCAAATATTTGTTTGGAAAATATGCATGTAAATGTTAAAATATGCATGCCCCTACAATTTGCTTATGTTTAAATATTATTGATTAACTATGCATTAGTCCTTTCAAAGTATCTCTATTAATAATGCAAGTACTTTAGGACATTGAAGCTTTTTTGAACTTTCCAATCAGTCCGCTGACGTTATCGCAAAGGAATGCAGTAAAAAAAAAATTTCAAGGGCATATGCATCAATTCTCCTACCCATGTCTTATTCCCCACTAAAACCTATATGATGTAGTTAGCCGGCTCTTCCAACTTCCTTTTTTTCTCTACTGTTCTTCAAACTTTTCCTAAGCATGTTTCTTCCCCACTAAAAAAATGGAGTTAACGACCTCTCACAACTTTCTACCTTTCCCTTCTGTTTTTAAAATTGGAATCACGATGCTTTTCAGATCCAAATTCAAGGATCGAGAAAAGTGATGGCTGGAACGAGCTCTCTTCTTCCTCTAACTCGGTCAGGTTTGATATTGAAACTGGATGCGTCTCTCTTCTTCGTCCAACTCGATTTATAGGGTTGAGCTGCAAATTTGGGATTCGAGATATATATTGAGGAGATCTCTAACTTCTTTCAATAATTTCGTAGGTTTGTATGAATTTTGTTTTTTTTTTTTTTAATTTTTTTTGAAAGTTGATAAATGGGCCAAGCTCAGAAAGTTACAGAGCAAAATGTATTTCGGTATACCCGAAGTGGGATAACCCAAAACCAAACTATACAAACAAACAAACCCTAGTATGTTAGGACAAATAAGAGCCTCCACTGAACACATGAGAGAAAGAACAAAAATGACGGAACGCCATGAAAAAATCTCTGCTAGAAACTCAAAAATAACCCTCTTAAGCCTAAATTAAAGGTTTAAGGAGGCCTCCACTCCTTTATTTCTTTTGTGTGTAGTCTGGAGATCTTTGGAGCAAAGCTAAAATGGCTATGACTTGCTGTTTTAGTCTTCGTATCTTTGAAGTTAGCCTCTTTACTATCATATTTGTCTTCATACTTTAGATCTGAGGAAGAAGGGGGGTCGAAGCTTGATCCTCTTTTGAATTAGTCCTTGAATGCTTAGGAGAAGCATCTGAGAAGTGGTTGCTAGTCTCTCCTTTTTTCCAAATAGATAAGTGGTAAATCTCTTTGTTTAACTTGTTAATGTAGTAAAAGTTTTCTAATCTTTGTTCGCTGATAGCCAGGAGGAAATTGTTGTCATCTTCGGCTTTACTGCGGCTCCTCTTGCTAGAATCAGGTAAGAAATTATTTGCGTTAGTGCAAAATCCATTATTTAACTTAAGATTATTTTTAATGCAACCCTTGTTACTTCCCTTGCAGATTTAGAGCTGATTGCTAGAGAGGTTGTCTGCAGTGACCTTGTTAGTACCATTAACTCGAGCCAATGAAGATAACTACTTGACATATTTGTTCGCTTTATCTCTGGGTACCACAACATTCGTCCTAATGATGTTACTTCGAAGTTGACAGTCATTGAGAAGCACATGCTCAATGTTGGATGGACGGCTATTCCTATTCATATCGGGTAAAGAAGTATGTAAATTTATATTAGAAAAACTCTTATAATTAGAATTAGTACCGATAGGATGTTTACTTCCCTTGTAGGGAGTATTCCTGGTATGAATAGTGGAGCAGCAACCTTCAACTGAGGTACTAGGATCAATGAACTCTGTTGGCTTCCCCGGGCATCTTCCAGTAGTAGCAAGATATTGGGAATTTTTGATAAAATTCTCCTTTTGTAAGTATTCTTCAACAAAGTCTTCATAGTTGTCAGCTTCTAAGATATTATATGTTCTATTGTTGTTTCTGTTTGTATTGTTTAATTTATGTAGGATGATGTTGAATTCTATTTCAATGGTTTTCCAAAGTTGTATACTGTCAGTTTCAACTTTATTATGGAGCCTGTTGTTTCTCTCTTTCCAACTTGCTTTTCACTTTGAATACTCCTTTTTTAACTCCGTACTTTCTCTGTTTAGGAAATATTGGAAAAATTGCGACAAAGGCCTAAGCTATTTCTCAAAGGTAAGATCTCCAACTTCCTTCAATAATTTCATAGGTTTGTATTAATTTTGTTCTGCTTGCACACGTTCAAAGATGCAGTATCAAGCATGTACGTTGATGCTACACGTTTCTTTTCTTCCATTTTTTCTTTTTTTGCTTTTCTCCCTTCTGTTTGTTTTGGTTGGGCTTTTTCGAGCCTTTTTTGTTCTTTTATGTTATTTCTTTTTTGATAACAAGACCAGATAGGGATGCAGTATAAAATCCCATTAGCTTTTAAAACATATGTATGTATATATGATTTTCATGAGTTAATGATCAGTTCAGTCATATTATTTACATCTTACACCATGACATACACTGTTCCTATATTAATGTATCTTCTCACCCCAGACATAGTCTGACCCATTATTGCTACCTTTATATTTTTGTTTCACTTTTTCTACTATTTGTTCAATTCACTAATGAAGACTGTCATTTTTCGGGATTGGAGTGCATAAGTAAAGAGAGGGTACAAATCCTCAAATTTCTCCAGCCATTGCACTCATAGGTATGTGAACAGACGTATGTTATTTCAGATAGATATATCATAAGAAATCAACTACTATAAACATATATCAAGTTTTTGTTAACTAGATATAAGATTTAAGTTGAAGGAAGGTCATGGTCAGTGAGTGAAAATACATTCTAGAATGTGACTCGCCTAAGTTATTCATTCAAACTCGATTTCTGGACTTCTTTACAAGAGGTTTAATACCTGGGAAACATTACTTGATCATTCCAGTCAATGATAAATGCAAGGCAATTAAGGATACATTTAACTCGGGAAACAATCATCTAGATAAGGCTCAAGAAATTAGAAAGATGGGAAGCAGATTTATCCAGGAAGAGCTGAAAATGGACTATTTATATGACTACATGTTGCACCTTCTGAACGGATATTCGAAGCTTTCGAACATTGAAGTATAGACCAGCTTTTCCACAAAATGAAGATGAATTGTGCATCAACTCCGTTTAATTATGCATGATCTTTGTTCAATGTGCATCAGTTTCAACGTTTGGTCTGTAACACACTCATCAACATCAGTACAATGGTCTGAATTGCAAGTTGTGGCTATTTTTTTATATTGAAACTTGAATCTTTTTTAACTTTTGGAACTAATTACATTCAATGGATAAGGGAATTATACACTTTTGCTTTTAACTTAAACTATGCCAATTGAGTTTCATCATATATGGTAAATCTAATTTATTTGCATTGAAATGGGAAAATATATTTGTTTCTTCTAATATAAAAATTAGACAGTATGCTTTATGTCCCTAATATCTTTGTATATTCAAGTTACTGATATAAATGCAATATGTCTTCCTAATATAAAATCAGTAGTATAGGAACATCCATAACTAATTTGAAGGCAAAATATAGCAAATCATTACAAGTAGTAACATAGGATGTTTTCAAGGAGAATGCAACTAAAAATTTTCCAATCTAATTTTGTAAAGAAAGTAGAATAAAATACCTGAATGGTCTTGATAATTAACAATCAAAGGTCGATCTTTTCTTTTAGAAAACTTCTAAGATTTCTCAAAAATTTATGCCGGAGTGACCAAAACTGCACACCAAAAAGTAGTTTTAATAACGATATTAATCTAAAGTAAAATTCAAAATCAATTCACTAGCATTAAATAGTTTGTACTTCAGCAGGCATTGAGGATATGTATCTTGGGATATTCGGCTTTATTGTGGACAAGAAAAATTCTTTATACATTAACATGCTTATTTATTACTATTTAAAAAAGAGTTGACACAAGTTTTCTAATTTCCAAACCACTTTAAGTGCTAACTTGATATTTGTCGCATTTTTCTAGATATTGTTGTAATAGTTGATCACTTTCTTTATCTATTTAATTATTATTTTATCTATTTAATTATTTTCTAAGATCACTTAGTTTCATTCACGTTGCAACAAACGATTGATTTGTGCATGTGCACATTTAAAAAATGCAACATTATGTACATATCAATGTCATTTAATAAGATCCAAAAAAACTTACAAACAGTGGTTTGCATGCCAAATCCTCCTGCGCACGTGCACCGCACGTGCCATAGTACCCATGATTCATAATGCATAGTTCATTTCACCCTTTATAAACAATTTTTAGATGTCATTTGAAAAATATTGTTTCAATTTTTCACATGTATTATATACTGAGATTAGTATATGAATGTTGTCTAATATTTTTATGATTTATGGTTATATGCAGAATGGTAAGGAAGAGGAATTAAAGTGTATCATTCCACAATATTTGAAAAAACTTGACATACTATGGATTCTAGGGATTCAAAATTAAAGGAATTTTTACATAGTAGAGGAGTACCATCGGTATGTTGCTAAAGGAAAAAGATTTTGCTTGAGGTGTTCAGTTTTAGTGACCCTGTTTGTTACTATGATTGAATTTTATATGAAAAGAAGAAGTAACTCATCATTGAAGGCTTTGATTGCATCGACCGATTTGATAAACAACCTCGAAAACTGCATTCATTTCCACACAAACCCATCGGAGAATGGCGTCAATAAGGTAATCCAACTAACAGGATAACAACTAGCTATCGTATCACTATGATTAAATATTGTTACCTCATCTCTTAACAGGTTATGGTAAGACTAAATAACTCCATTGATGGTGTGTACATTACCAGCTCAGACTTGCTGACCGTTCTGAGCACTCACAACTTCAACATCGAAAATTCATCCATCAACCAAAGTACCCATGCACCCGGTTTCAAACATAGGTAAGTTTGGAATTAACATTATATTAACCAAAGTTAATTTTCCTACGCAACAGTGTTACAGTCCGCACAATTTTTTTTTATCTACTATCATGACAAAAAATTTCAACCAAACTCATATGTATCAGTTGTTCACCGTGCTCTTTCCCCCGTACTCCTCTACTTCCTACTATACTTCTCGTTTGTCTTCCTACAAAATCTAGGTTTCCACTATTGAATATGAGTTCACACTGCGCCTTTCCCCGTGCTAATCTACCACTATAATTTTCTTTTCATTTTTCAACAAGAAGAAGAAAGCAGTGCAAAAATATATTCTTAGCGCATTTATTCTACTATAGAACAACACCCAGGCGCGTGCAATCACAGACGCACATATCTGTGTGCACATTTATGTTCGTGCTCACACACACCTACACATATAATTTACAATAGTCATTTTTAGTAAGTTGTCAAAAGTTTATGTCTTTTTTCTATATACCAGCTAAATTCATCAAATTCAATATACATTATTACTTTTAACAAGATAGAAAACAATATTAATTCATTCAACTATAATTTTATATCTTTTTTGTTCATCAACGCAATATTGGATATAACAACAATAGAATAAAATAGCTACGACATACCTTCTTGAGTCAACTCTGCAACTACATGCAGTATTATTTGCGAGGACCGGTTGTTTTTACAGGCTCAAGTAGGTAAAGTGCAACATAATTTAGAATTGCATCCCATTAACACATATTTCCTTTTTTCCATTAAGTATACTTTGGAAGCTTAGCCACCAGTTACTGGTAAGACCAGTACAGCTATGTAAATATGTTGTAAATGTTCTTGCCAGTCAAAGCTATATATAAGAATACCATATGTTGACTTATTTAAATTACTTAATTTTAATTATCTTACCAATTTAACCATCTCTCTATAGATACCCAATATATTTACACCACCCTGTATGCGAAACACGGTTCACACTTAAGGTATTCGATCTTCAACTATCAAAATATTAAGTTTTTGTTGCCAAAAAAATGAAATGATTATGGGTACACATGTTTATTGATTCTGGTAATGCTGCTGCATTGTTCCGCTATTTATAAGTTATATATACCTATAACTAACAACATCATTTTCTATTGCAGGTGAAAACATGTGTAACATGAATGATGTGGATAGGTGGAATAAGGCTCACACATAGGAATCAAATATAGTTGACACCGCTGCCTCTCAACAATTTAAATTTTCAGTCATGTTTTAATAATCAATAAACATCCATGTACAAACACTGTCTTGACAGATTATTTAACTGTTACTTCCAGACTTTGGTTTGCTCGACTGTTTCTTCAATACATTTTAAGGGTTGTAGTTTCTATTAATCATAATTAATATATTTACAGTTATACGTATCACGTTCCACTATGTAAGGACAATTTTTTGAATTAATCAGCAACAAACATATTTATAGCTTATGATGTTCAAAATGGTTCCTACATACCTTACCCATGTTTCACTTCACCAAATTTTATTTCACATCTGATGTTTGATTTCTGACTACAAATTAAGCATTATCTGTTACAAAATTCAAAAAATTGTTATGCATGTGTACACTACACTTTATTCCCTCCACACCGAACTTTATTCAATATTATAGCAATTCATCCTACTATATTCCATTACAAGGATCTGTTTAATATGAACTACCGCTCTTTCACCCATTGTGATATGCCAAGGAAATACAAAAATGGTACATAGGTTGCCAACAAAGTGTGAATGCGAACATAACTTTATTTTAAAACTTTCAAATGGTGAATAGGTGTAATGCTACATTGTTGCTCAAAGTTTACTACAGTTGAAAAATGAAAAATCAATTCCTTAAAGTGCTTTTCAACTATTTCTAAATTAATATTTTAATACAACTACTTTGACCAATCCGTGTGTGAAGCACGGGTTCACACTAGTGTGTGTGTGTGTATGTATACCACGCAAAGAAATGTCTAGTGTCTGTGAAGCCTATATCATAGGGTTTAGATAAAAAGGTTCCTTCCCCTGGATGTCGATTGCGGATGATTTATTGTCATGGGCATTCACCAAATGAGGATATTTAATTTGTACCGAAGTAGCAATTTTAGACAAATAAAGGAGTAATATTATTTTGCAAAATGAATTGGAAAGATGTTTTGAATGAATTGGATTTGCAAATTAAATTGAGAAATATATTGAAAATATTGGTTTTATACAAATTATGAAATATTTTGATAAACTTATTTGTATATAAAACCAACAATTTGACATTGTTTTCATAGTGGACCTCTGGTATATGATCTTTGAATATATGAGATTTACTTGAATAGAGCGATTTTACAAAAGTGATTTGGAAATCCATTTTGAAGTGATTTTGGGGAAATGATTTGGAAGAAAAAGAATTTAGAAACCAATTTTGAGACTTTTTTGATTTAGCTTATGTAGAAATTTATTGGTGTAGATTGTAGTGATGAATTTGTGTTTATAACCAACTATAGCTATATTTAAACTTGTCCCACTCATTATGCTATTATTTGAGATCGGTTACACTCACGGCTAGATTTCTAGCTTGACTTGGGTTTTTTATTTGTTTAATAATCTCAGGTCAGATTAAGATTGATATACAGGTTTGATGTTATACTTTTATATGCTTTGTGGGTTGTGATATGGAGTTGTAGCTGATGATGATGGCGAGTACTTGCTTTGCTATTACTTATTTTGAGTTTTCAGTGTCTTGGTCGAAGTGACATATTTGTGCGATGTGTTGTACATATGAAATAATGATTGGATTCTCATAAATGATATAAAATTCATTACTTTTATTCACTCCGATTTTGTTAGTTGGAAAATTTTCGTTTGTGCCTTCGATATGGTATTATTCAATTCTAAAACTTGTATACGTTGTCTTCTATCGAGATGAGATATGTATCATTTCAAATATATTCGGATATTGAAACGTATCTATGTGATCAAAATAGTGTGTAAGAGAGATTTCTCCTTTCGTGTTCATAGATACGAGTTACCGAATGGTAGATTCCCTTTGATAATTCATTTACTAGTAGGCACGTTACATACTCTTACTCTTGGTCTGTCAACAGATACTTTTAAATGTAGATAGTTCAATAATATCATCCACATCTGAAATTACTTTCGAACATCGGATATCCATATCCGCGAGTACACGTATCAAAATATTTATTTGCTCCACTCATAATTAATAAAATCAAAAAAATAAATTAATTGCTTTGATCCAAGAGAATCCTTCCCTGTGATAATACTAATATAAATACAAAAAATAGAAAATAGGATGATGATAATTGATTTTGATAGCAAATATTAATTATATATATGAGCATTACGGCATGCGCTTTGCATGAAGGCACCTAATTTGTTTTTGTGCAAATTGTACTTGTTTAATACGTAAAGAAAATGTTTTCCACAAACATTTAGCCATATGTTTGAGTTGAATCATATGTAGTTAATTTGAATTTTTATTTCTAAGTAGCAATATCTAATTTTTTGTTAGCTTAAAATTTTATTTATATTATTAATTTATAAAAAACAAATTTGTAAAATAGCCCTTTACAAGAAATTACTGGACAAAATTTCTCAGCATTTTAGCCTTAAGGACAGACCTTCAGTATTTTAGCCTCAATGACAACTTTCTTTATGTATCATTTTTTAGTTATTGATAGCAGTTTTTAGGTATCGTTTTATAGTTATCGATAGCAGTTTTTAGGTCGGTAGAAGTTTTGGAAGAATGTTTGTCCTTATAAATAATTTTTTGAAGAATGTTTGTCCTTATTAATAATTTCAGGGGAATGTTTGTCCTTGTGGTTAAAACATTGAGGTCGTGTCCTTGAGGCTAATAATATACAAATTTTTGTCCTTTAAATTAATTCCCCCAATAGTTTATTTGTTGGATCCTATTTTAAGTAAGATGAAGATTTGATAATATATATAGAGGAAATTTTGAATCGGTAAAAAAACTTAATTGTCCGATTTTATTTTGAAGGTACACTAAATTTGATAAAATATGTAGAAAGAAAGTTTTAATATTTCACGCTAAAATCAAAAGAGTGTGCTGCAACATTTAATAAAGAAATACATACATGGGGAATTTTGAAAGTTCGCGGTTGGACCAAAAGTTTCGTATTCCAAGCCAACTATTAATAAAAGAATACATGGATAACTTAAATTATTATTGTCATGATAAAATAGTATAAATCATTTTATGCTACGAAACTTGCGTAGTCTCAACTAGTGCCTTCCGGATAATTTTTGGCAATTAATGGCGTCGCAGATGATAGACATTCTCAAATTCCTTCTTGTTCCTCTCTTCTCTCTTCTCATATGCCCCAGATTGCGGTTACAAAGGGTAGTCTTGATGTCCCTAATCTGCTTTTTGTTACAAAACTGCCTGCTGTGAAATCAGCATTTTATTAAAGTTCGAAGGTACTACTATTTGCTGGAGTTTTCAATTTCAGTCTGATTGATATCCAAATGTAGCAACTATAAATCAGTTATAAAATAAATGTTTTCTGAATTCTTGGAATGGGTTACACAGTAGGCATTTAGGGTTAACTAAGTTGCCCAAAATCAACAATTTATCCTTATTTTTTATATACATATACATAAATTAACATTTTTGGCATTATTACTAGGGACTTCCACACAACTTTGCATCATTCATGGCTATATCTCTGAATCCATTTCATGTACTTTTAAAGGAACATCCTTTTCCGTTTGCCACCTACTCTCTATAATCAGACTGACTATTTGAAAACAAAGGAATACATTCAATTAGGTCCCTGCTTGATCCTGTTTGGGTTAAAAGATCAGGAACAAATCTGTTATTCTATATGATAAAACTCACAACAGCTGCCATTTTGCGAATGCCTACCAATCTTACTTTTTACTAGTAAGCTAAAATTAGCGTAGTATCACTGGAAATCCGTAACTGATAAATCAACGTAGCCAGCTAGTAAGTTGTATATATAACTGATAATGTGCATGAAGGGTTAGAAACAAACCCATTTGATCACTGCAGTTGATTTGTTGAAAATATTTTGGATGTTAACCGAAAATAAACATAAAAACAAAGAACACACCATATCTTTTAGCAAATCATTAATTATACTTGAATGGGATCAAAGTCTTGGATTAATAAGAATATGCGACCCAGGGTGAACAATGTACTATTGAAATCTGGCCCGTAGGTTTCAGTGCATTTTTTGTATTCAAGTACAAATTATTTGTAAAATTCATTTTATTATTGGTGCTTAGAGAGAATTTTTACAAATAAAGTAATGTTGCCTTGCATGCTGTTAGAATAAAGTATGTACATACAGCTATGTGCAGTTGCAAAGAAATGTTAATAGATAAAACAAGGCTAATAACAAACGGATTTTTGGTGGTTGTTGGATTCCAACCTTGCAACATATTGGCATATCGGTGCATTTATCAAATTAGCATCATTCTGGGGTTAAATGTAGTATGACGGTATGCTGTACTTCCATATGTCCATCAGCATAAGCATTTTAATCTTCCATAAAAATAAAACAGATACATTGAGAGTCTAAGACAGTATGTACTCTGTTTGCGCCAAAATTGACCACAAACCCCAAATACCGTGAAAGCACCAGTGTATGAATACAAATCAGCGATATTCAAACACAAATCACAGATCTCAGCAAATAACTCACATATGTTTGCACAAAAAATGGGCAAACACCTCCAAGTCGTATGATTTAGTTGATTTTATGTTGTTCGTAGTGATTTGGATGGTTTATGCAAATACGTAAAAAACAGGGACTAAACTGTAAAAGACACACAGATTTATAGTGGTTCGGCCAGAATGTGCCTACGTCCACTTTATATGTTATTTTCCTTTTCCGATCCGATTACAAGTGCAAAGCTTTGATTACAAGTATATCAAAGTTGTTTGAAAGTTCCTTCCAGGCTTGAGCTCTCCAACTTGTCCCCCTTGTTGTACCTCTGCCCCTCTATTTATAGAGTGAGGCTTGGGGCAGAGGTGTTGGATGTATATAGATGCTGGTGGGCCTGGGCTGATGCAATCTGGCCTAGAAAAGTTGGTTCGGTAGCCCCTTGGTTCGGCGGTGAGTGGAGTGTTGACTGGACCGGTAGTGTGTGGAGCGTGGGTTGGTTCGGTAGCCCCGGTCCAGTAGTGGTTGGTTTGACTCGGTGGTGAGTTGGTTCGGCGAGGCCTTGGACCGGTGGAGCTTGGTTCGGTGGGAAGGGAAGTGGAGTTGGTTCGGTGGTGAGAGGAAGTGGAGTTGGTTCGGTGGGAAGGAAAGATGGCTGGTTCGGCTATGCTTTGGACCGGCATTGTTTGAAGATGGAGCTTGGACCGGCATTGTTTTGGACCGGTAATAGGTAAATACGTGCCCAGCAGATCATATCTCCTTCATACGAACTCCGATTATCCTGAAAATTGAAACATAGCCTTTCCTAGTCCTTATCATCATTTCCAATCAATTTCGTCCCGATCGGAACTCAACCAAATTTTAATAATATCGACCGTAGCCTTGATCCCAATCGATTTCCAATCCCGACATCCATCGTTCCTTGCGAATTTGTTGGTATTCCAGTTTTTACCCAAAAAGTGGGATAACACTTTGCCCTCCAAAACATGCCTTTTGATAACAAGGCGTGTTTTGAATAATTCCGAATCCAATATCCGAAGTCCATAACCATATTGTTAGAGTATATCATCCTTGACTGCTCCGAGTCGATATCCAATCCCAAATCCAATAACCAAAGCTTGAGCCAATTCCATGTCTATTCAAACTCGACAACCGAGTCCCAAACCATCCTTATCCAATAGCCAATAACTGAATCCAGGACCTCTCCGGGTCGATATCCAAATCCATAACCTCTCCGGGCTCTTGCCAAGCGCAATCTACACCTGACGGTCGTGATCCAGTGTGCCTGGATGTTAAGCTAGCCTCATCGTGTTCTTGTTGAGCGTAATCCACACTTGATGGCCTTGGTCCAGTGTCCCTGGACGTTGAGCTAACATCTCCGGGTTCTTGCCAAACGTAATCCACACTTGACGACCTTGGTTCAGTGTCCCTGGATGCTGTACAATGCCATGGCTTAAGTCCTAAGCCGAATACTGGTCTCTCCGGACTCTTGTTGAGCATAGTCCATACTCAACGACCTGAAAATAACAATTGATAATACAGGGCCTAAGTCCTAAGCCGAATCCTGGTCACTCCGGACCCTTTCCAAGCATAGTCCATACTCGACGACCTGAGTGAGTCAATTTACCACGTTCGGGCAAAGCGACTCACCCCTTGCCAGGCATAATCCATACCCGACGACCGTTTATCAAAAATCAGATAAAAATCCAGTCAAAATCCAATCCAAAATCCACATCCAAAATCCAAATCAAAAGCAGAAAACCAGAAATCCAAACCAGCATCCAAAACCGAAAACAATCATCCAAAGGAAAATCCAAATCAAAAAGCAAGAAAAACCAGGAGCTCAATCCAAGCTCCAAAACCGAAAATCAAAAAGAAAAGCAGTGTCCAATCCAAAAGCAAAAGATAAATTTCACAAACCATAGCATTGCAGTTTATCATCATTTAGAGCATGCCTAGGGGCTATCTCCGTCCCCGTACATGTGTAAATGACTTGGTTGCTTGCCAATAGTTCGCTACTTATTTCATATTAAACTGGTCAATGGATGATCAACCGACCATCATTCCTGGGCCTCTCACCATCGTAGCTTGAGGTAGGCGGTGGTTGCTCCTGCCCCGCCGTTGCATTCCGAGGTCCAACATATTGTGGCAGCTGTCCATTTCTTACATGCTCCTCAATTATGTCCTTTATGTGCCTGCAGCTGTTGGTGTCGTGTCCATCCAAATCATGGAAGAGACAGTGCCTTCCTGATTTCATTTCCCGTTCTGTTGGTTCTCTCCTAGCCGGCCTCCGGTAGGGAAGACGATTCCGAGTATCCAGGTATATCCGCTCCAGCGTCTCGTTCAATCCTGTGTATGTGGAAAACTTTGGATCCTTCCATTGCTTCCTAGCATTTCCAGAACCATCGTCCAACTTCTTTTTTCCTTTGTCTTTATCCAAACCTTTGCTGGATGGTCCTCCAACCTCAACTGCATTAACCTTTTTCAACTTTAAATCCGTACTCGCATCTTCTTGCCGAAGGAACCTTTCCGCCTCGTGAAAGAATTCGTCGAGATCTCGTGGGGGATCTCGTATCAGAGATACCTTGAAATCCGAGTTCTCCCTGACTCCTGATACTGCTGCCATTAAAACCATCGGTGGATCGGGCCGATCCACCGAAGCAACTGCGGCACTGAATCGAGTTAGAAAGACTCTAAGCGATTCATCGATCCTTTGCTTTACCGATGTCAATGTCATCACGTTCTTCGGTCTCCTGACATGAACCCGAAACTGTCCCAAAAACTTTTCCACCAATTCCCTCCAAGTCTTGATAGATCCTTCTCCCAGCTGCCTAAACCACATCGCAGCTAAGTCCGTTAAGTACAAAGGGAAACATCGGGCCATCACTTCCTCCGATGCCTCCAGCACCTCCATGTGTCTGGTGTACCTCATCAAGTGATCTGTAGGGTCTGTTTTGCCATCGTATACCTCCACGCTAGGTAGCTTGAACTTAGGTGGATTCTGAGCCATCCTTATTTCCCGAGCAAACAGACTCCTGTTCACTCCTTCCAAGTCTCCGTTGGTCAAACCACCTCGCACAGTCTTCCTGATTATATCTACCAATCCAGCGTTGTCTGTCGGAGGCTGCCCCCGAGGGAATTCCGGTACATACTCTTCATGTGGCTCGCTAGCAGCAACGTTGGTTCTAGCCTGTTGAACTCCTTCCAAAGTTCCTCCTGTGTTGGATCCTGCGGGCCTGCCCCCAAGTCCTTGTTGATTGCCCTCTGGCTCTGCATTCTGTCCTCCATTGAGTTCCATAACCCTAGCTCCTTATCCTGCATCCACGGCTGCTGTAGCTGTTCCTAAGTTCTGGGCCCCTGCAGCTCTCATTTGCTCCAAGAAAGTCTGCATCATCTCCTGTTGACTCTTCAACAACCTCTCTTGCAGTGAATTTCTATATGTGATTCGGTAGTCCATGCTACTTATATATGATGTATTATTATGGAGATGTATGGTGATGTATGTATTTATATATATATATACTCTAATCTGGGTTTGCTATTCTGTTACTGATGTTTTCTATCTGCATGTATATTACATTATTTCTGAAATGATCCGAATCCACCATAGTGTGCATTAGTTATGGACTAAGCGTGTCTACCACTTATGAGGTAATGAAAAAAAATCAAGACATAATTGACATGCTTAGTTCTTAACTAACGTATTACTATGATGGTCGCCCTTAACCAGCCCTATTCTCTGCATTAGTAGACGGGATTACTTAGTAATTCTCTTTACTAATGTAGGTCTCGGGGTGGGGCGTCACAGCTTTCTTTATTATGCCTTCCATTTCATTCCGGGTTATGTAGAGCTGGTACTTCCTCACCTCCAGAGGATGCTTGTTGACTTCCTTCCTGTTGGCTTCTCTTAGCCCTTAACCTTCTACTGTTTTGCCTAGCCATTGTCTTCCAAATCCAAACTTCTATCCGATGCAGCGGGTGCTAGTCCTTCTCAGTGAAAGCACCAAAGTATTTGCACCAAAATTGGCCACAAACCCCAAATACCGTGAAAGCACCAGTGTATGAATACAAATCAGCGATATTCAAACACAAATCACAGGTCTCAGCAAATAACCCAAATATGTTTGCACAAAAAATGGGCAAACACCTCCAAGTCGTATGATTTAGTTGATTTTATGTTGTTCATAGTGATTTGGATGGTTTATGCAAATACGTAAAAAACAGGGACTAAACTGTAAAAGACACACAGATTTATAGTGGTTCGGCCAGAATGTGCCTACGTCCACTTTATATGTTATTTTCCTTTTCCGATCCGATTACAAGTGCAAAGCTTTGATTACAAGTATATCAAAGTTTTTTGAAAGTTCCTTCCAGGCTTGAGCTCTCCAACTTGTCCCCCATTGTTGTACCTCTGCCCCTCTATTTATAGAGTGAGGCTGGGGCCAGAGGTCTTGAATGTATATAGCTGCTGGTGGGACTGAGCTGATGCAATCTGGCCTGGAAAAGTTGGTTCGGTAGCCCCTTGGTTCGGCGGTGAGTGGAGTGTTGACTGGACCGGTAGTGTGTGGAGCGTGGATTGGTTCGGTAGCCCCGGTCCGGTAGTGGTTGGTTTGACTCGGTGGTGAGTTGGTTCGGCGAGGCCTTGGACCGTTGGAGCTTGGTTCGGTGAGAAGGGAAGTGGAGTTGGTTCGGTGGTGAGAGAAAGTGGAGTTGGTTCGGTGGGAAGGGAAGATGGCTGGTTCGGCTATGCTTTGGACCTACATTGTTTGAAGATGGAGCTTGGACCGGCATTGTTTTGGACCGGTAATAGGTAAAAACGTGCCCAGCAGATCATATCTCCTTCATACGAACTCCGATTATCCTGAAAATTGAAACATAGCCTTTCCTAGTCCTTATCATCATTTCCAATCAATTTCGTCCCGATCGGAACTCAACCAAATTTTAATAATATCGACCGTAGCCTTGATCCCAATCGATTTTCAATCCCGACATCCATCATTCCTTGCGAATTTGTTGGTATTCCAGTTTTTACCCAAAAAGAGGGATAACATACTCATTTTTATTGAAAACGAAAAAATAAAAATAAAAATAAAACCTTCTTCCTCCACATCCAATCTCTCCCTGACAGTCGAATCACAATGCAGTGGCAGATGAACCTAATTCATAAATGGTTGCGAAGTCCTTTGTTATAAATTTTTAGTACCAACCTGGTGCATATATGGTTTGCTTCATTTTTTGTTTGAACACCAAAAAAACTATTCTAAGAATCCCTACAGCTATTTTTAGGCTCTCATATCCAACTATTTCATTTCCTGTTTCGTCAAAATTTGCCTTGTTACACTGTTTGTTTGATTATACTTGCTTTTGGTTCTTGTTTGTGAAATAATTGAAAATTTTACTCACCATAGCTTGCATCCGCTGCCCCAGGGATGTCTGTCACCAATCTTAAAGACATGAAACATAATAAATCTAACAATTTTTGGATGCCATAATTGTAATAAATAGAAACTCACCGCAGTAAATACTCTTTTTTGGTTGGATTGGTTGGTGTTGGTGCATCTGGGTCTACCACCACCTATATATGTGTGTGTGTGTGCGTGTATGTATATGTTTAGTTTTACAGTCATATAATCTAATAAATTTTACAATCTTATACGTAGATAATGCATAAATTAGATTGATTTTGATCACCAATATATTTTAATTACTTGTAATAATGTTGATGTGTATACGTGGACATGCCAAAGTGCCAAATAATCTTGCATCACTTCCTTCAATTTTAACGCGTGGCATATTCGTCGCTTCTCTCTGCCTAAGCCTGGCACCTGTATTAACTTCTCTGTCACCATACGCTACTCTTATTGTAGCTGAGTTCTCAATCGGATGTATAATATCTTTAATTACTTGTCCTAATATCGGCATTTCTTTTTCAGTTTCAAATATATATGCGCTTTTGTTTCTTATATATAATAAAGAGATGAACATGTTTTTTATTTATACTGGCCAGCAATAACATGAAAAGATTCAATTTCGAACACATGAAAAACATTAAAAAAGTGCTTGGACTGTACTAATTTTTAATGGTTAATTATGTGTATTAGGATTTTTTTGGTGATACAATATTTCCAAAATTAATAGATTTTGGAGATATTCTCGGTATTTAGTTACCCGTTCTATGCATGAAGGAAATGAAAAGAGAAATTAAAGAGATAGGGATGTGGAGATATTTGCCATATATATTTGATTGCCATATTTTATAAAAGGAGAAACAAAAGGAATCAAATAGGGAAATAATTGATTGATGGAGAAAATGGAATATTATCAATCAATTACATGGCAAGGCAATTAATGGGAATATTATTATTCCATGAATTGATTTATTTACATAAATCAATTGCTTCATCTCTAAGTAACTTTTCTCTATATATAAAGAGAGGCATAGAGAATGTTAAGATATCAGATGTGAGAGAACAATCTCTTGTTTATTTTTCTTCATTTCTTTACTCTATAACCTCTTCAAATAGTAATAAAGCTCTTCCCCATTAAAGTGGACGTACACTATCTCGCGATAGTGGAACCACTATAAATCTGTGTGTTCTCTCTTGTCTCTATATTATTTTTTTCTGTGATCTATAATTATCTGTTTGTTCTATCACGCCAAATTGCAAGATCCTATTTTTCTGCTGAGAGGGATTGATCACCCTCCCCCTTACAATGTGAACCTCCCCCCATTCAAGCCTGCACACATTTGCACTACTGCATTGATAATAATGTATTGTAGACATGATACTAGCACTAGATTATCAATTTTAGGCTACCCCAAATGATAGCATTCCTGGATAGATTATTCACTTTTGGGAGAATAAATAGTCCAATTGCAAATGTTTTCATCAAGCAATGCTTTTATCAATGAACTATGGTATGTAATTTTTGGCTGCTTAGCAGTTAGCAGACAAAATAAAATTCCTATTTTGACATGAGATAGATAAGGAGATTCCATGGAAAGCAAATTGTTTGTTGTGTTATGGCTCTATCAAATCACTAATGAACTTTGATTTCTCTTGTCTAGTCTATCCAAGTATCTGATTCCCAACTTCTCCTTTTATTTTCAATTACAAATATTGCTTAAGTTGTATTTGTCATATTGTGCATCATCTGTGTGAAGTCTAGTTCTACTAGTGCCATTGAAATTTTAAGTAATTCTAGTTTGAACATGCAAATTATAGAAGCGCAAAAACACACAAAACATCATGACTGCAATTTATGGTTTGAGTTAAGTTAATATGCACCAGATTTATTTTTCTCTTATAATTTAACAGTCAAATAATCCAAATATTGTTTGAATAGCTAGGTGATAAGCATGGTCAGCATTGTCATGTGATTGTTCGAGTGAGTAATGTGCATCAAAGACTGCAGCTTCAATGTTCCATCTATATATGTTTACAAGTGCAGGTAGGTTCATCAGATGTCTGAAAGCAACAAGGTATTGGAAGTGAGCTGCAAGTAACTTTTCCCACCGAGCTTTTGCTAATATGGCTACATTGATCAATCTTTCAGCATTGTACAGCAAGATTAAAATCTCATGCTTTAAAGCTTCATTGCGGGCTTCGGTTTCTTTGATGCTATTGATGAAGCGTTTGATAGCAAACTGGGCAAAGGTACCATTGGCAGGAAGTGAACATTGGAAGCAGCATTTTTTAGAAATTTGTATAAAGTCTTTAGTTTGTTTATTTGTACAGAGGTGTCTCTGTTCTGTTAATGCATAGAAAGCATTCAGAGATGTCAATATGTACATTCTTAAAGTGAATAAAATGCAAAAGATGTGGGTTTGAATGCCAAAAATATGGATCCTCATTTGTTATTCATGTGTTTCTTTTTTTCATCTCAATTGCATTGAAACCTTTTGTTGTTGTACGATACATGTTATATTTCAATATTGAAATCATGGATCTTTGTTAGAGGTTTAAGTACCTGCTCTACCAACATTACAGAGTATAAAATATCTACTCTATGCAGATAAATATGGAAGTGATTAATGCACAAATAATTTGTGAGATACGAAGCAATACATGGACAAATTAGAAGATGAAACTGCAAAGATTTAGTTTTTTTTTAAAATTGCTTACATTGAAAAACATAAATCGCTTCATGTGTGTAGTCAGACATAAAATGAAAATAGTTTCTAACATAATTAGGAATCTTTGAAAATTTTCAACAATTTCTTGTATTTCAGTGGCATTAAACTAATTTTAATTTGATAAAAACTTTACAAAAACATGGATAGAATAGTAGAATGCAAATTTTCAATACTAACTTTAGTTACATACTAAAGATAGAAATACAAATAAAGGTCACTAATAATAGGATGATTGAAACATACAAGTAACTAATACTTAATTTACTATTAGGGTCCCAAGTTAATCTCTTTCATAACCTCGTCAAAGGAAAGCTTAGCAACGTTATGTGCTTGTTCGAATGAAGTGCGTGCATCACGGAGTGCTTCTTCATTGTTTTGGCTGCAAGCAGCAACCATTTCTTCCCAGCGAGTTTTTGCTGCTGCGGCTTCATTGATCAACCTTTGAGTATTATACAACATTCTTAAAAACTCATCAATTGTATCTTCATCTGGATCTTTAGCTTCCTCGTTACAGATGATTAAATGTTCTGTGATATAATCCCATGATTCATGGTCTTCATCTTCACAAACCGGGCAAACATACCGGACAGATGTTTCGAACATATTAACCTCCATTTTTTTCTTCCTTTCTTAATTTAGTGCCAGCCCCGAAGTAGCTTGTAATGTATATAGGATCTTGGCAGGTTAATCGACGTGTATATATATGTATTTATTAAAGTTATTCCCATGCAAATGATGTTGTTAAATGCATGTAATAAACATTATTTTTCCTCCAAAAGTTCATGATTCTACCATTTTCATCTGGCATGGTGGCACTTTATAGTTTCTACACTTTTCATTCCATTTGCATGCTGTAGCATTCATCTAATCTTTACACTTCTAAACTGTAACGTTCAGTTTAGCATAGAAAAGTAGATACGAAGAAGCAAAGATACAAAGAAATCGTAATGCTAATATAAAATTTGGATATCTCTTAGTCCCTAATACATGTGTACTTGACAGTGTATATACCCGCATATTCCGTAAATTAAAGACAAAATGAAATATTCCAAGACTTATGCCATAAAATGTTGAATAACCAAGGCTACAATATTTGCAACTCACAAACTTTTTTTGAGTCTAGCAGTAGAACAATGAAAAATTAATAGAGCTTTGCACCGAAGGTCTCTATTTTTGACGTTGTTGTAAGAAAAGTCTCTATGGTAATGAGCATGTAAATTAAGTTTTTTTTTTCTAAATCAGAAAGCGCAAACTATCTTGCGCTTTCCTTATAGAGAGCGTAAGTTAACTTGCACTTTTTAAAAATATAAATTTTTTGAAAATTTCAAAATCAAAAGCGCAAACTAGTTTTCATTTTCCTCATAAAAAGCGCAAGTTAACTAGCGCTTTTCAAAAATTTTAAAATTTTCAAAAAAAATTCAAAATCAGAAAGCATAAACTAGCAAGTTAACTTGCATTTTTCAAAAATTTTAAAATTTTCAAACATTTTAAAAAAAAAATCAAAATAAAAGCGCAAACTAGCTTACGCATAGAAAGCGCAGGTTAACTTGCATTTTTCAAAAATTTCAAAAGTTCGAAAATTTTTAAAATTTTCGAGCAAAAATTATGTAGTCAAAAAGTTGCAAGTTAGCTTGCATTTTCTGTCAGAAAAATGCAAAACACCTTGCGTTTTATATTTTTCAAAACATAGAGACTAAATTTACATATTCATATCTATAGGGACTTTTCTTATAACAGCATCAAAAATAAGGACCCGTGATTCTTTTCTTGAAAATTAATTAATTTTGCATGGCATTGTAGGATAAACATGATTCAGAGAAGGTAACATGGAGCACTATACAAAAAGCTTATTCCATTTATATTTTGGTAGCTATAATTTATGACAAAGGGCCAGTCAGTGGAAACTTACATGATGTCTGATATGCAAGTTGGTTCTTTTGCTACGTGGTTCTTTCTTAAGATGATATCCGCCTTCACGATTAGTATTAAAACCAAGGTTCCAAATTTCGGTTTATGGTTCCGTTCCGGTCAATTAAATTTTTTTAGAATTTCGGTTCCGTTTTAGAAATTCCGTTATTTTTCCAGTTTCGAGTCTTGTGTACATTTTTCAAGTAATAACATCAATAATTATTTCAAATTTGTATTTAGAACGAAAAATCCATCTTTCGTCCACAAATTATATTTTCTATTTGATTGTCATGTAACCTAAATAAAAATTAGAGTAAAAATTTGTAATTAATCATAAACAGTTCAGTTGGGCGTCGAATAAAAAATGAATAGAACAAATTCTTTTTAGAAATAACCCCGTGATGAAAAAACCCAAAATCATATACGTGTTTGAAGCCCTACATCTTCCTTCTTCTTCGTTGAACACACGCAACCCTTGATCACCTAGAATACCAACATTGCCTCGCCATGCTCTACATTTCTAACAATTCATTCGATGTCTACAATATTATTTGAAATTATTTTTGCAACTTGAATAGTTTTCAAATTTTCAAATTTTCAAATTAATCATTTCTCATGTCAAATTGCCTCGTTCGATATTCAAGAACTCTTATCGATAACATGGCTTCCCACATATCGATCAAAATCCGTAAACATTTTCTGGACAAGTCAACAATGAATAATCACAAGTTTTACGTACTTATATGTTTAGAACGGACTTTCTATCGATTAGAAATCCAACGAATTATATCGTTATAAAAATCGCGAGCGCACGACATACAATCGTAGTATGTATGCGAGTATGAGTCGATCCTACTAGGAAAGCAAATTTTTTAAAATCAATCAATCAAATTATCCTTAACTTTTGAAATTGTGTTAATTAAAATTGTTAAAAACAAGAGAAAATTGGAATTTAAAACTATGAGGTTAGGAAGCAATTTAGAGGAAAATCGCTTCTCATAATCATATAAATCAACACAAAATGAATTTATGATCTCTCTTTTTAAATCACTTGTGAATTAGTTGATGTATTTATTATAAATATGACCTGATTGTGATATTGACCAACACAACTTAAACTATCAAACTTTAATACACCATCTAAATCCACTTGTCGAAACTAATGAAGATAATTATGAAATTAAAAATAAAATCTATTTTAAGCACAATCTATTTACTATGAATTATTAACAATAGAGCATCAAAATTTGATTCCAGTTTCACTTTCATCACCAAAATCATATTTAGATGAAATGGTAACTTGTGTTTATGTTTGGTTAAGCATAGTCTATTTGTTACGAACAATATAGGCTATCAAATTCACTAATAGTCAACAAAATTCCATTAACATAAAAATTTCCATTAAGCACTAAACAAGAGATAATAAATGAAATCATTATATTAATTTTATATGATTCACGAGAGCTTCATTCCACCTAAATTGAAGGAGTTTAGCTTTCCATATTTGAATACGCATTAACTTAAATTGATTTAGATATAAACATAAAGGAAAGGAAAAATAAGAAAAGAGAACAAAAGCCAACTAACTTTCATAAATACAAATAAGTTATTTTCATGAAAATAAATCTAATCTACTAACATAAAATAAAAGAAAGCGTGTAATAAAAATAACATAAAAGAAAAAAGCATGAAATAAAAAAAATAGAAAGAAAGTTGCATAAAAAAAGATGGCTAAGAAGCCATTAAAGATAAGCTTTTATTTCTAATTTTTTATTACAACTCTATGCATTAAAAAAGAAGAGAAGATCCTATTACATGAACATAAAAGGGTTATTTATATATCTTCTAAAACGCTAATATCTTTTAGGGAACTATCAATATTGCCCTCTACTTTTTGTAGCCTCCATGTAATCATTAAGGAATTAATTATTCTCCACTAACATGTGATTTTGCTTTTTAATGCTGGTCCATTAGTTAATGGGTAGATGGGCTCCTCGATGTTGATTTAATTCCTTCCACTCTTCATTCTTTTGGATTCTTTCTCTTTGTGCATGCATATATCCGTAAAACAACTTCTAATTTGCACTCAGTTTCCTACAAAACAAAAATAAAATGTGCAAATAAATTTTCTTCAAATTAATTCACACACAAAATTACCGTTTGCCTAAATGTAGATGAGTAAATGATGATTTGAAAGCACTTTTATATTTTGGTTTAAAACATGTAAAACGCCCTAATATGTTATTTATTTAAATAAAAGAAGAAGAAGCATGAGTGTAAAAATATACATTTTAACATATATATCATTATATCTGTTTTATTACTACTAAAATTCATGCATCCAATCTAAATAAATATAACCAAGCAATCAATTCCTAACAACCAATCAACTAAAACTAAATAGTCACTTTCAGTGGAACGGTTATATTACTAAAATTCCACTATGCAACTCTGATAATTCTTAGATCATTTAAATTTTTAAACCCGTTTACTCAAATTTTCCTTATTAATCCACTTTAATTTATCTCCTTTAAAATTAATTTCTCAATATCCAAAAGTAATTTTCCAAACACTAAAAGATTTTAACACGTTACTTTCCAAAAGTTTTATATCGCAAATTCCAACTTATCTAATTTAAATACATCCCCATTGATCATCCCAACAATTAATTTATATTCCTATCCCTACATAGATAATTAATTTAACTATCTACCACACACCCTGTGGTAAAGGACTCCAAGTCTCAATAGGTCTCAATTTATGATATTATAGGATATAATGTTCTGACTCAGCTCTAATACCAAACTTAACGATCCCACTGTGATACCTATATTATTAGAGAACATTATAAATGTTGTTAGAAATTAAGGAGAATACGCCTTGTTAAGGGTGATCAAATGTGAATATATGACTTTAAACTAACACCGAAACATCATACTTACCTTCCCATTGAATCTTTTGGATGAAATTTGACTTGTATAGTCTCAGTTCAAAGTGACAAACACATTAATTTTCTTAGATTAGAACAGTATACCATACAAAATTGAAATCACTGATCACAACGGAATAGTAAATCTCATACATATAGAAACCGTGAGTCTACAAAATAAAATACTAGACTCGCATAATATAAAAATGTTACAATTCTCTAATCTCAAATATACGTCTCGAACACACACACACACATGTATATATATAGATACATATATACATGAAATCGAAGATGAGATAAACTAAAAGTCAAACAGCTTATCTCCTAGCTAGCCCAACCATCCAAACGTCTTCTTATTCTGTAACCTGAAAAGTCTCCGCTTGACCCGAGCATTAAAGCAACACCTGGATCAGACTATCTCTAAATATTCAAAAGGGTAAGAACAAATAACATATAAGTGAATCCATATATCCAAGATATAACTAGTCACATAATTAATTTATCACAAAATTTACTTCAGGGCACTGATATAAATACTTTTGGTCGCAAATACATATTAGTCACTAAACAATGATTCATAAAAAACGTAATAACTCTAATACACAGAAACCAATTCAATACTGATCATCCATCTGATCGTACATATCAATCTTACCAATTGTCCATATCGTGCAAACATTTTGGTATCACTCGTACTGATCTGATACCAAGGATCGTCCATACTATAACATAGAATCTCTACCGATCACAAAGATCAGGGAAATCCTAAATCTCGACCAATCAAAACAATTGCGACAATCATGACTCAAAAACTCTAGTTTATTATATACTTAACGTAACGACCCGCAGATTTAACCGGTTTTAAATAACGTTATTAATTAGAATTTTATGGAATTTTAAACGATAAAATTTTGAAATATAAATTTGATATTTGGAATGCGTCTAGTTAAACATAGCAACTGGTAAATTTTCGTCCGAAAATATGAAAGTTTATTTCGTGCGTAAAATTACTTCAATTTAATCAGTTAAAAAGCGATGAAAATAAAACGTTTTCAAAATCAAAATATTTTTACATAGAAAAATTCTAAAACATATTTTGAGCAAGTTGTCAGTTTGTCGTTTTCCCAAATTCGTACATTTTTGGCTCCGTCGATCTTAATCTTCTGCGATTTTTACGCATTTTCCATTAGTAGGAAAAATTCGAATTTTTATATTTCAATCAAACTACCGATATCTGTATACCATTTTGATCGTCTCGTCGCACTGATCAAAAGGGTATATTCATTCGTGCAAATCGGAGTCCGAAAAAAAAAATCGTCGCGTTATGTTAACCGTTCCGGACGGACCGGTTACACCATTTTTAGCACAAAATCTTTAACCCGTATCCACTTAAATTTGAAAATTTGTAATGTCAGTTGGTGTATTAAAAAGCAGCTGGACAGCCTCTAGCATTTATTTTGTTCTCTATGACCGTTGTTTTCATTATTTAATATAATATCGGAACTCAAATTTTGTCCATTCGATATTCGCGTGGCTTTTGAAGTAATCAAAAATTTGTAACTTATATTTTTATTCTGAGATAACTGTGCTCTCATTCTCTCCTTTTCCCATACATTCTTTTCCCCACCTTTTCTTTCTCTTCCTCCACCATATTTACATTCTGCTCTTCCCCTCTCTTATCATTCCCTTCCATGTTTGCAACCTACTCCTGCTCATGCTTTACAGCAAACCCACGGTCACCCTATCCTCCTCACCATGCACGGCCCCTCCTTCCAAAAAAAAAAGAAAAAAGAAAGAAAAAAAAGAAAGTGCCTGTAGCCTTGGTCTTCCACACTACAGAAACATTGTCTTCATCATTTTAACACCCATGACAGCCGCCTTCTCTCCAACCACCGCCCGCACCCCTTGCCAACGACGCAGCGCCTCCGCGTCCCGCAACGGCCTCCTCCGCCATGCTCGATCTCCCCTGGCCGAGAACCACACTCCACTCACCGACTTGCTTCAACGGCCACCTACCTCCGACACCAACGCCAACTAGCAATCCAACCCGCCACATGTCAGCCGAGTCTCTCCACTGCACCCCACCAATAACGGCCACTCGAAACCCCGCAGCAACGCACCCAGTTCCCTCCGCCAGCTCACACGCGCTGTCCCTCTTTGCTCGGCCTGACCTAGTCCTTCAAGCGAGTTCATCTCTAGGCAAGTAGTTGGCGCATTCCTCTTCCTTTTAGGTACTTTATAAGTATTATGTAAATTTGTCTATATGATACGTTTAAATATTTTGATATATATGTTAGTTATTAATATGATTTAATGATTTATACAGTATTTTAACATTTAAAGTGCTTGTTTTGATAAATATATGGTTTTAAACATTTAAATATGTACAAGTAATTTCATTTATATATAGATCTGGATTGCCGCATACATATCTAGCCTAGTTATTTATGTTGACTGCATATGAAAGTGTCTGCATACTTGTTATAGTCTGCACTGATATGCGTACACTGTTTTCTTTATTATGTATATGTTTTTAGTTAAGTGATAGTTCTGTAGAATACATTCTATTTATAGATTTTAAATTATATAAGTTGTAGATAGTTGTTTTCATTTTATTCATTTGAAACCGTACTCTGTATGATAATACTTTATTACATGCGTTTTAAATGTAAACAATGATTTTTAAAATAGTTATATATTTAATTTAATATGTTTGAATTTAGAATATGATCTTACATATAAGTAGTTAGATACACTTATATATATAGATATAAGTTCACTGATACTATTTATCTGCATCAATTCCTATTTATCAGCTTGTCCGTCGAACTCCAGTCCATCGTGCTTTGCTTCAAAATTTATCTTTGGGGTTTGTGATTCGATTCAGTGTCCGTATCAATGTGCGTATCCGTGTCATCTCTTTTCTCTCTAGCCTCAAAAGGTGAGCAATCACTCACGATTAATATTCTTTTATTTATTAAATTTGATTTTAAATTGAAACAGCAATTGAAATATACCTGTTGTTAGTTATGTACACTGTTATTATCTGTATCTGTTCACTTATGACATCTGACACCATTATCTGTTAACTATTATGCGATGATAATACAGTTTGGTTGAAATTGATTGATTGTTTGTTGTTTATATTGGATGTTAAATTGAAATGTAAAAAAAAGTGATAAATATTATGCAATTGAATTTGACGTAGGATAGTTTAAAATTTGAATCGACATATGTGTTGAATTTGATTAGTTAATTTGAATAATATGACCCCTTTTATTTGTTAAGTTAATTGACACATAGAATTTGATAAATGAGACTTTGAACCTTCGAACGCATATTGGATTAATTATTGTAGCTTTAAAATTTAAATTGAACGACAAGTGAAAACCGTAATGAATAATCTTTAATCTACATGAAATGATAGTGTAGATTCTAGGAATAATTATATTAGTTCGCACAAATAACAATGCGAATTAATATCATTATTTCGGGATTATTTGAATTGATTATTGAATTGTTATTGATTATTGTTGTTGCTTGTTTATTTACTTTGACACCATCCCTGTTATCACACTGCAAGTTCCCTTTTGTTATGCTTTGATTTGAATTGAATTGGAATCGGGTTGAAATGATAAATACCCCAAAGAACTTGACTTAGGATAGAGAATTAAATAAATCCGATTGGTAAATAATTTGATTTTAAAAATAAAATAATGATTTTTTTTTGAGAAAAGAATAAGTTTTGAAATGAAGTTCGAATTTGAATGTTATGAAAAAGAAATGTAAAGATTAAAATATGAAGCAAATATCAACGTAGAAATTGATAAAAGAACGTTGTTTGAAATTTAATTATTTAATAATTAAATTTGGAATTACTAATAAATAATTTAGAATTAGTGATAATTGAGTTTTGAAATTATTAAGTTTGAAATCATTTAATAATTAAATTTGAAATTATAATTAAGTTTGAAATTATAATTAAGTTTGAAATTATTAAGTGGAATTAATAATTAAGTTGAAATGATTTGATGATTAAGTTGAATTCATAATCAAGTGGAAATGATTTAATAATTAAGTTTGAATTGATAATCAAGTTGGTAATTATTAAGTTTTGAAATTATTAATAATTAAGATTGAAATTATTTAATAATTGAATAAGATTGAATTAATTGATAATTGAATAAAAATTGAATTCTTTGATAAGAAAAATTGAACTTTTGAATAAGTGGATTTGAACTTCGTTAATAAATGAAATTGAGTTTCTTTATTTATTAATTAAACTTTGGAAAATTTAAGTAAGTCAATAAGTGAAATAAAACCTCTCGAATATATGAAATTTAGTTTCTTTATTAATTGAGTTTTGGAAATTTGTAACTAAGTAAAGAGATTAGCGAAATTGAATTTCTTTAACAAGAAATAAAATGTGATTTATTGAAATTAATGTAAGACTTGTAATTTTGAGAATTGATTTGACGAATCTAATTTAGTTAATTTGAAGTTTTGATAAAATGAAGATGAACTTAAGTAATTGACTTAATGAATTGGGAATTAAGTGAAAACTGTTTTGAATAATAAAGTGACTTAACGAATGAAGTCGATAAATGAATTTAAATTAGTTTGAATGTTGAATTTAGTCATTTAAATGATTTTGGAATGAAATATATGCGAACTTGAATCAATATTTGAATTGTTTAAATAAAAATTGTAATTGAATTATAAGACTTTGAAATGGATTTGGAAGTTTTGAAACGTAAATTTTGGAAATTGATTTAGAAAGACGAATGAAATGTTGATTATAAATTTTAATTGAAATTGAAATTGAAATTGATTTGGTTTTGAAATTTATTAAACGACCAATCGGTGTAATAATTACGAAAGTTATTAAAGAGACCGGAATCGGTTATGGACATACTCTCTGTCTAAACCGAAAACCACTTTGATAACTATACGCGGAGTGATGATCCAGAATGAAGTGGTTGGAATGATGTACGTGATGACTGAAGAAAGAGAACGATAATGGATAGCCTTGACACTTGTGTCAAATTGGAAATGACTAAAATCAGGAGCCGTGCCGGGCCAAATGGGGATAGCCACCTCGAGCGAACGCACTTCTTCGTAACTACTACTCATTACTTGTTATCGATTGGTGCACCCTCGGAAATTCAGGAGTGTTGTTTCGCGGTGTTGCGATCGTTGTGGCGATGCGTTCTCACCAGTCCGGATCAGGCAAACGGTAGTTTCACTACCTTGGGTATGGCCTCATGTGCCTTGTCATACTTGTATCCCTATATACGCGACCACTACGAATTTGTTTTGTGCTATACCTATGGAGTACTCTCTGATATCCCACTAGTTTACGGTGGAGTTTACAGTGCTGTATAGACTATGATGCTTATATAAAATGTGTTAAGGGGGATAATGGTAACGCCTTAACACTACTTTGATACTTTATATTACTGATAGACATTATCTATTTAGCGTATACTATTACATAGTATATATTTTAACGGATCCTTAGAGGATGGTGATTCCAACATCCTTTGAGTTACTTGTATTTCGATTGCTGTTTCACTTGAGTTGAATTTATTGATATGAGAATATTAATCCTGACTCGAGTGTTTTGTGTTTTGCTTTACGCTCGGGTCAGACTGAGTGGTTCAGCTTTTGAGACTCACCTCTGGAGTTGGAGCTTTGCTTGAAGATCCAGCCATCTATTCTACTTCCAGTATTCGATGATTCCAGTGGTATTCTGATTTGTACCTGATTGTATCATATTACTCTTCTATTATAAACTCTCATGTATCTTATATATTTATATAGTAGCTTCATGAACTACTATCTCTTTTACTTCCACTGCATATTATTACTCTGTGTCTGTGATTCTGTGATTATTTATTTACTGTATATCTGAGCTTTGCCAAATTTAAATAACAATTCGATATTTTGAATTATTCAAGTCCGACACGTGCGGATGCGAATAGTACAAAATAGCGGGTCGTTACAGTTGGTATCAGAGCTTTTGGTAGCTCTAGGCAAAACTTGGCATATAGGGTAAATGTATTTACAGAATCACTCCCACTCGTGTTTCAATCTCCTCCATTTGACGCAATTCCCTTGAATTTTGGAACGTCCCCTCGGTTTTGAAATTCATTCTTGTCCCTCACTATTCGTATTCGTCTAAATTCTGGAGTATCACATAAACTCCACTTCGAATGATCTTATAATGAGACGGCGATCTCGCCAATCTCGAATTGATTCATAAAAGGGGTGAAACTCCTTTACAATAGACATTGATTTACCGAAGATTTCTGTATCCTCGGTTTACGATGCTATCTATCTCCTACAATACCTGAATTCTATTTCTTGAGATCGGATGTAGATTTACCTCGGAATTCTGCATCGATCCTATTCTTGAAGTTACGGTCGACCAGGTTAAGATTGCCCGTAAATTAAATAAGCTTATCCATCTCCCGATTCTGTTAATTGAATTATCTTATCTTCTGTTTCGAACTTATTATCGAATCAAAATTCTCTTTGATTTGATTTCCATCAAATTTGAATCTCTATACTTATTTTGAAATCCATCCTTGTATTGTCAAGCGAGAAAGTGTATTTGTGAATTAAAATTTAAAAATAAGAAAAATATATTGTGTTGTTTGAGTTGTTGATGTTGATTTGGGTTTTCGATCGATTCGTCTGATCAACGCTATCGATAGGATTTCCAAAACACTTTAACAGAGCAAACTGACACAATAGTATTTTCGAATTTGATAAATAAGATAATTTTGAATGATTATTTTATAGATAAGTATAAATTTTTCTAAAATTAAACTGTTAATGAATTTGTTGTTTGAAATGATAATATTTAATTTTCATTTATTATTTTATAAACCACTGACTATTGCATAATAGAAATAAATGAATTTATAAAACTTGGTTTGTAAATTTATTTGGAAATTTAAACGAATGTAAATCAGGAATTAGAGAATTTGATTTTCGGTGATTTCAAACTTTGATTTTAAAGTTAAAGCGTATAGTATTTGAAGTATTTTCGAATAGAAATCGTTTTCAAGGAATTTTAAATGCTTAAATCAGTGCTCTTCTCTTTGTCGCTGGAAAATAATTTCGGTGTTGACGGCCGCATCATCGACATTCATTTTCGAGTTTCGAAGCGGAAAGACCATTTGTAGCTTGATACACTTTTGTTTTGAAATAAATTTGATTTGAAATTTCTAAAGTATGACTTGATTTAAAATATATATAGTAGTATTTGATTTAGATTTGACTTGGATATGTTGTATGTATATAAGTATCTCTAAATTGTTGGAAGATAATCAGAAATTTAAATTCTAAAATTTGGGTAAAGGATGATTCCAGTTATAAACGAAACCAAAGTTTGAGTTAACATGTAAACTTGAGATAATTGAATTGTAAAATTTTATTCGGATAATACTCAATTGCATTATACATACTTACCTAAATTTTCAAAAGTTAACTGCGTAATTGAATATTATACAATATAAATGATATCAAAGGAATTTTAAATAAATTTGAGTAGTTATAATGAATGTAAATATACTTAATATATATCTGATAGGATATATTAAGTAGAATAAATTTAATTAATGTTGGAATAAAGAAGAATTAAATTTGTCAAGGAAAGCATGATTATAATAAATGACTATTCAAATTTATGATCTTTTGAATTGTTAATTTAAGAAAATTGGATAATATACAATATAAATTGTCTTTATAAATAAAATGTGGGTGCGTATAATAAATGTTATTCACTAAATTTTAAATTATAAAATGTTTGTGGAGATATATAGAATAATAAGTTAAATAAATAATAGGTGATTAATGGAAGGAAAATTTGGTTTTGAAAGTTAATAAATTGAATTAAATCAACTTAATAAGATATCTTGAATTAATTGAATTTAAATTGAAGTTCATTTGAAAGAAACCTTTGTATATAACATTAAAATGAGGAATTAAATAAATTTAATGGAAACCTTGAATTTAAAAACAAATTGTTGAATATAAATAAAAAAATTTATATGGTTTAAATTAATTGTTTATAACATAATTCAAGTCTATTTTCTTTTGATTGTTCTATTCTCCTACTTCTTTCCTTTTCGAGCACGAAAAGTTTTGAGTGGGGGTGAATGTAACGACCCGCAGATTTAACCGGTTTTAAATAACGTTATTAATTGGAATTTTATGGAATTTTAAACGATAAAATTTTGAAATATAAATTTGATATTTGGAATGCGTCTAGTTAAACATAGCAACTGGTAAATTTTCGTCCGAAAATATGAAAGTTTATTTCGTGCGTAAAATTACTTCAATTTAATCAGTTAAAAAGCGATGAAAATAAAACGTTTTCAAAATCAAAATATTTTTACATAGAAAAATTCTAAAACATATTTTGAGCAAGTTGTCAGTTTGTCGTTTTCCCAAATTCGTACATTTTCTGCTCCGTCGATCTTAATCTTCTGCGATTTTTACGCATTTTCCACTAGTAGGAAAAATTCGAATTTTTATATTTCAATCAAACTACCGATATCTGTATACCATTTTGATCGTCTCGTCGCACTGATCAAAATGGTATATTCATTCGTGCAAATCGGAGTCCGAAAAAAAAAAATCGTCGCGTTATGTTAACCGTTCCGGACGGACCGGTTACACCATTTTTAGCACAAAATCTTTAACCCGTATCCACTTAAATTTGAAAATTTGTAATGTCAGTTGGTGTATTAAAAAGCAGCTGGACAGCCTCTAGCATTTATTTTGTTCTCTATGACCGTTGTTTTCATTATTTAATATAATATCGGAACTCAAATTTTGTCCATTCGATATTCGCGTGGCTTTTGAAGTAATCAAAAATTTGTAACTTATATTTTTATTCTGAGATAACTGTGCTCTCATTCTCTCCTTTTCCCATACATTCTTTTCCCCACTGTTTCTTTCTCTTCCTCCACCATATTTACATTCTGCTCTTCCCCTCTCTTATCATTCCCTTCCATGTTTGCAACCTACTCCTGCTCATGCTTTACAGAAAACCCACGGTCACCCTATCCTCCTCACCATGCACGGCCCCTCCTTCCAAAAAAAAAAGAAAAAAGAAAGAAAAAAAAGAAAGTGCCTGTAGCCTTGGTCTTCCACACTACAGAAACATTGTCTTCATCATTTTAACACCCATGACAGCCGCCTTCTCTCCAACCACCGCCCGCACCCCTTGCCAACGACGCAGCGCCTCCGCGTCCCGCAACGGCCTCCTCCGCCATGCTCGATCTCCCCGGCCGAGAACCACACTCCACTCACCGACTTGCTTCAACGGCCACCTACCTCCGACACCAACGCCAACTAGCAATCCAACCCGCCACGTGTCAGCCGAGTCTCTCCACTGCACCCCACCAATAACGGCCACTCGAAACCCCGCAGCAACGCACCCAGTTCCCTCCGCCAGCTCACACGCGTTGTCCCTCTTTGCTCGGCCTGACCTAGTCCTTCAAGCGAGTTCATCTCTAGGCAAGTAGTTGGCGCATTCCTCTTCCTTTTAGGTACTGTATAAGTATTATGTAAATTTGTCTATATGATACGTTTAAATATTTTGATATATATGTTAGTTATTAATATGATTTAATGATTTATACAGTATTTTAACATTTAAAGTGCTTGTTTTGATAAATATATGGTTTTAAACATTTAAATATGTACGAGTAATTTCATTTATATATAGATCTGGATTGCCGCATACATATCTAGCCTAGTTATTTATGTTGACTGCATATGAAAGTGTCTGCATACTTGTTATAGTCTGCACTGATATGCGTACACTGTTTTCTTTATTATGTATATGTTTTTAGTTAAGTGATAGTTCTGTAGAATACATTCTATTTATAGATTTTAAATTATATAAGTTGTAGATAGTTGTTTTCATTTTATTCATTTGAAACCGTACTCTGTATGATAATACTTTATTACATGCGTTTTAAATGTAAACAATGATTTTTAAAATAGTTATATATTTAATTTAATATGTTTGAATTTAGAATATGATCTTACATATAAGTAGTTAGATACACTTATATATATAGATATAAGTTCACTGATACTATTTATCTGCATCAATTCCTATTTATCAGCTTGTCCGTCGAACTCCAGTCCATCGTGCTTTGCTTCAAAATTTATCTTTGGGGTTTGTGATTCGATTCAGTGTCCGTATCAATGTGCGTATCTATGTCATCTCTTTTCTCTCTAGCCTCAAAAGGTGAGCAATCACTCACGATTAATATTCTTTTATTTATTAAATTTGATTTTAAATTGAAACAGCAATTGAAATATACCTGTTGTTAGTTATGTACACTGTTATTACCTGTATCTGTTCACCTATGACATCTGACACCATTATCTGTTAACTATTATGCGATGATAATACAGTTTGGTTGAAATTGATTGATTGTTTGTTGTTTATATTGGATGTTAAATTGAAATGTAAAAAAAAAGTGATAAATATTATGCAATTGAATTTGACGTAGGATAGTTTAAAATTTGAATCGACATATGTGTTGAATTTGATTAGTTAATTTGAATAATATGACCTCTTTTATTTGTTAAGTTAATTGACACATAGAATTTGATAAATGAGACTTTGAACCTTCGAACGCATATTGGATTAATTATTGTAGCTTTAAAATTTAAATTGAACGACAAGTGAAAACCGTAATGAATAATCTTTAATCTACATGAAATGATAGTGTAGATTCTAGGAATAATTATATTAGTTCGCACAAATAACAATGCGAATTAATATCATTATTTCGGGATTATTTGAATTGATTATTGAATTGTTATTGATTGTTGTTGTTGCTTGTTTATTTACTTTGACACCATCCCTGTTATCACACTGCAAGTTCCCTTTTGTTATGCTTTGATTTGAATTGAATTGGAATCGGGTTGAAATGATAAATACCCCAAAGAACTTGACTTAGGATAGAGAATTAAATAAATCCGATTGGTAAATAATTTGATTTTAAAAATAAAATAATGATTTTTTTTTGAGAAAAGAATAAGTTTTGAAATGAAGTTCGAATTTGAATTTTATGAAAAAGAAATGTAAAGATTAAAATATGAAGCAAATATCAACGTAGAAATTGATAAAAGAACGTTGTTTGAAATTTAATTATTTAATAATTAAATTTGGAATTACTAATAAATAATTTAGAATTAGTGATAATTGAGTTTTGAAATTATTAAGTTTGAAATCATTTAATAATTAAATTTGAAATTATAATTAAGTTTGAAATTATAATTAAGTTTGAAATTATTAAGTGGAATTAATAATTAAGTTGAAATGATTTGATGATTAAGTTGAATTCATAATCAAGTGGAAATGATTTAATAATTAAGTTTGAATTCATAATCAAGTTGGTAATTATTAAGTTTTGAAATTATTAATAATTAAGATTGAAATTATTTAATAATTGAATAAGATTGAATTAATTGATAATTGAATAAAAATTGAATTCTTTGATAAGAAAAATTGAACTTTTGAATAAGTGGATTTGAATTTCGTTAATAAATGAAATTGAGTTTCTTTATTTATTAATTAAACTTTGGAAAATTTAAGTAAGTCAATAAGTGAAATAAAACCTCTCGAATATATGAAATTTAGTTTCTTTATTAATTGAGTTTTGGAAATTTGTAACTAAGTAAAGAGATTAGCGAAATTGAATTTCTTTAACAAGAAATAAAATGTGATTTATTGAAATTAATGTAAGACTTGTAATTTTGAGAATTGATTTGACGAATCTAATTTAGTTAATTTGAAGTTTTGATAAAATGAAGATGAACTTAAGTAATTGACTTAATGAATTGGGAATTAAGTGAAAATTGTTTTGAATAATAAAGTGACTTAACGAATGAAGTCGATAAATGAATTTAAATTAGTTTGAATGTTGAATTTAATCATTTAAATGATTTTGGAATGAAATATATGCGAACTTGAATCAATATTTGAATTGTTTAAATAAAAATTGTAATTGAATTATAAGACTTTGAAATGGATTTGGAAGTTTTGAAACGTAAATTTTGGAAATTGATTTAGAAAGACGAATGAAATGTTGATTATAAATTTTAATTGAAATTGAAATTGAAATTGATTTGGTTTTGAAATTTATTAAACGACCAATCGGTGTAATAATTACGAAAGTTATTAAAGAGACCGGAATCGGTTATGGACATACTCTCTGTCTAAACCGAAAACCACTTTGATAACTATACGCGGAGTGATGATCCAGAATGAAGTGGTTGGAATGATGTACGTGATGACTGAAGAAAGAGAACGATAATGGATAGCCTTGACACTTGTGTCAAATTGGAAATGACTAAAATCAGGAGCCGTGCCGGGCCAAATGGGGATAGCCACCTCGAGCGAACACACTTCTTCGTAACTACTACTCATTACTTGTTATCGATTGGTGCACCCTCGGAAATTCAGGAGTGTTGTTTCGCGGTGTTGCGATCGTTGTGGCGATGCGTTCTCACCAGTCCGGATCAGGCAAACGGTAGTTTCACTACCTTGGGTATGGCCTCATGTGCCTTGTCATACTTGTATCCCTATATACGCGACCACTACGAATTTGTTTTGTGCTATACCTATGGAGTACTCCCTGATATCCCACTAGTTTACGGTGGAGTTTACAGTGCTGTATAGACTATGATGCTTATATAAAATGTGTTAAGGGGGATAATGGTAACGCCTTAACACTACTTTGATACTTTATATTACTGATAGACATTATCTATTTAGCGTATACTATTACATAGTATATATTTTAACGGATCCTTAGAGGATGGTGATTCCAACATCCTTTGAGTTACTTGTATTTCGATTGCTGTTTCACTTGAGTTGAATTTATTGATATGAGAATATTAATCCTGACTCGAGTGTTTTGTGTTTTGCTTTACGCTCGGGTCAGACTGAGTGGTTCAGCTTTTGAGACTCACCTCTGGAGTTGGAGCTTTGCTTGAAGATCCAGCCATCTATTCTACTTCCAGTATTCGATGATTCCAGTGGTATTCTGATTTGTACCTGATTGTATCATATTACTCTTCTATTATAAACTCTCATGTATCTTATATATTTATATAGTAGCTTCATGAACTACTATCTCTTTTACTTCCGCTGCATATTATTACTCTGTGTCTGTGATTCTGTGATTATTTATTTACTGTATATCTGAGCTTTGCCAAATTTAAATAACAATTCGATATTTTGAATTATTCAAGTCCGACATGTGCGGATGCGAATTGTACAAAATAGCGGGTCGTTACACTTAAGCTCTAAAGTGTCAAATACTATCGATTTCAGTATTCACTAGAACTTAACCAAAATATCCCATACCATATGGTGAAATTCCGGTATTTACTAAAAGCTAGTAAATTTCAATCGTTACGGATACCACCGGAAAACCTGAACTATATTCTTAAGGATCTAGCAGCTCTATGCCGCACACCAAAAGAGAATACAAATCTAAAGTGTTAAATACTTCCTAATAGAAATCACATGAATTTAACTAAGGCATCACATACTATCCGGTGAAATTGAGTATTCGCTAATGGGCCAGTAAGTTCCACTCAAACATTCTATTCAGTGAGTTATACCATTTTCAACAAAGTATTACACGAGAGAATTTAAACCAATCGATAATACTAAGTCGATTACTAGTATTTTCCAAATTATAGAATTAAGGTTCTCAAAATTTTTGTTTAATTTATCACTTAATAAGATATCCCATTAGCCCAAATTGTTCCAAAAGCGCTTATTTTACGAAATCAATGTTTTCCGTATTCCAGAACCATATTGATACTTCAAATTCCATAAAGTTATATTATTCATAATTTATGCTCCAAAGGCCACATATATTTAAATAATCATTTATTTTATAAAATCGTATTTATTACTCTTATTCCAAATACCAAATTAGTATTTATACATTAGTATAAAACAACTTAAGTTCATTTCCCAAAACTACATTTCCAAATCCATAACCATTTATATAAGTAATACTTAATATGTAACGACCCGAAATTTTCGAAGCCGAAAATTCCTGATAGTTATGAAAAATAAGAAAGAGATAGAAGAAGAAGAAGATCAGAAGCACCAACATCACACATTCGCAGCGGATAAAATATAATAATAAATAATAATAGTTTACAAAGCAATACTATATGTGTCGATTACATTTAAATACATCAGAGTTACACATTTATACAGACAATGGAATATACACAATTACTATGTCATAGATATACAATAATATAATATAGTTGAAGCACTCCATACGTTCTTTCCATCCAGCTCGCCTCCTGAGCTCCAGAACGTCCTAACCTGAAAATCTGTAATACTCGGTCTGACCCGAGCATTACACCAAAGTAACACCCCGGTCAGGCTGTAAACCAGCGTGAGTAAACCCATCCAACATGGAACACAAAGCATACAACTTATAGAACCCGGGTAACTCAAATCAATTTACAAAGTCACAATTTCTTATAGACATAAATTATTTTCAAAATAAGTTTTCTAAGTGCCAACATTTAGATTAAATAATCCGATTCATTTAAATCCATTCATTCCAACCTATCAATTTCTCATATCAATTAATAAGAAATTCGAAGTGGTTTCGAGTATTTTCAAGTACCCGACCCTGGTTTCTTCGAGTCTCATGCCATCCTAACTCAAGTTATCCAAATGAAATACACAACATTTCATATCAGAAATATCAACTCATTCAAAGCATCTAATACCATTCAATCATCCACAAGCGAAGTTGATCACTTCTAAATTAATTCAATTGATTCAAATTGAATTTCTAACCTCAATCACTTTGATTCCTTCATTTAACATTAATTGATTTCAAATCAATTAATTAGTCAACCCTTCATTATTCATCTTAATTAATCACCCTGGATTAATTATTTTTTCAGTTACATTCATGTAATTATCTTTGTTTAATTACACGATATTAATTATTCTTAACCAAAATCAATAAGTAATCTTAGTTACTTCATAAATTAATTAATTACTTCATAAATTAATTATCTATATTAATTACATTAATTCTTAATTACTTATAGTAATTAATTTCTCATAAGTCATTATTTATTGAATTGATTTAATCTTAATTAATCAATTTTTAATTACATCAATGATTATATAAATTAATGATTTCCAATTATATTTTAATTTGTTCTAATCTAAATCAATTACTTTAATTCAACCATAATATTAATAATTCTCGATCAATCTCAACCTGTAATTATCTACCCTTTTATTTGCTTCATCAAATAAATTAATTATTCCTTAATTAACTATTTTAATTAATCTCTTGATTAATTTCACAAAGTAATTTTATTTTATTTATTTCATTAAGTAATTATTTATTTAAACCATCCAAGGATTATTCTGAATTACTTACACTTAATAACTTAATTTATTAATTAATTCAAACCCTTAATTACTAAATTAATTAACCCAAATCATTAATTAATTGAATAATTAATTATCCATTTTAATCACCCAACTAATTAAATGAATCACAAATCATTAAGCCCTTATTAACTTTATTATGATTTAAGTCCAAAGCAACTTAAAACCCAAATACTTCGAGTCAAACCACAGTTAACTCGAGAACTAACCAAAACCAAAGTCTAATCATCATCGGTTAACTCGAGAACCAACCAAAACCAAAGTTCAATCAATTCAATCATTCAACCAATTATTTAAATTTAACCATTTAAATTTAAATAAAAATCCAACAAAGTGAGATTTACCCACCTTTTATTTTGTAGTTTGCAATCAATTTCAAATCCGGTCTCGATTTGTTTTCTTCAGATTTAAACCTTGCATAAACAGTTATACGATTTATTAATATTCGAAATGATCGAACAATTTATTTTCATTTAATTAATTGGCTTAACAAATGATCTTTATCTCAAAACAATTTCCTTTAATAAATTTGTTTAACTACAATTTTAAAAATAAAATTTCTTTTAAATAAATTTAGTCAACTAATAAATTTAGTTTTAACCCAAAATTTTCTTTCCTTAAAAATATCCTTTAGTAACTAAAAACAAATTAAACAGGTTAACCAAATAATTTAACCACTAAAATTTTATTGTTTAAAAACTAACTATTTAACTTAACCGATAAATTTCCCTTTTTAAAAATACACACACACACACACATTTATCAATTCAAAAGCTAAATAAATATCCTACTGCATGTATATAATTATACTTTTTCTGTAAAATGTATACTTATTTTATTTACTTTTCTTTCTGTCATTATGTATACAATTAAAGTAATAAAGAAAAATCGTTACCTCACTTCACCGCTAACTCGCGAACCACCACTAACCAACTACACAGTCGCGAACCCATGCGACTGCGCGTGCCACGAATCCCAACGCGAGCGTCGATTCGAGCATCAACTCCTCCAGCGATCCTCCCTCATCTCGAATGAGTCGCAACCTGCTTCGATCTAGAGCGAGCAACCTAGGGTTACGGAGGCGAAGATACTGCAACGATATGGATTGAAGTGAGCACGTTCGTTCGACTCTTCAATTTGAAAGAGGAAGCCGCAGTTGATTTGAAATCCCACCCCTCTTTCTCGATTTGTACTCGACTTGGACCCGAAGGCTACGGCCATTTTTTTAAATATAAGTTTGATTTGTTTGAAGATTAGAGGGGAGAAACAAAGATAAAATATCAATTGGGAAAGCTTCCTGCGCACGCTTGTTTATTATATAATAAAATATTGAAAATATCTCATGTTGCGTAACGCGAAATCCCGAACCCCAAATCAGACATGCCGGCAGGCGTTTATAAGGTTTTACTCGCGTTTCGAGCACGATGAAATGTGTTTCGGAAGCTAATTTAATCGTATGTGGAAGTTAGCTTTATAAATCGATTTAAAATATTAAATTATCGGTTTTAATTTCGACGCGTTTCTCACCCGTACGAGCAAACGGTAAATCCAAACATTACGAAAATTAAAATCCGATAATAACTAACTATTATGGATCCAATGGAACTAGTTTCGTCAAATTTCGATACTGTGTCTCGGAAGGCTATTTTTAAATATCAATTTAAACGATATATTATTAAAATTGAACAAACCACCTTTAAATTAAATTTCAACCATTCTATTATCTTCAGTATCATCATTATAAATTTTATAAGCCTTCATATTATTTAAATAGGCTTAGAAATTTCAGATTCAACAATTTACCTAATTTCAATTATTAAATTGAATAATTTAATTATCAAGTAAATACGGATACCTAGAATTCAAGTTAAAATTAACTATTCAAATTTAAATTGTTAAAAATTCCGGGTCATCACATTCCTCCCCCCATAAAAGAATTTCGTCCCCGAAATTACTAGTTAGGAAGAATGGTCCAATACCCTTTTACCTTTTCCCAAAACTCACAATTCAACATCCTACCAACTATCTTTTATTCCAAAACCTCTATAGTTTCCAACAACATTACTTACTCCTCTTATTCAAATTTAAATTTAAAATTCAAATTTAAATTTAAAATTCAAATTTAAATTATCACAACTTTCTCAAAAAATTTCTAACTCTCTAAATTTTCGAATATTTTGCCAGCGTCTCCTTTGCGCGGCTAGCTCGGTACAACTACAAAAGGCCTCTACAGGCTCCCAAATTCCAAAAAGAAAACAGAACGCCAAGTGGCTAGATCAAAACCCAATCCAATTTCATACAGAAATTTAAATACATACCTTTTCGTCGGGCAATTCACATTATCTCCTGAAATCCAAATTTTCTTTTCCCTTTATAATACCTGCATATCTCTCCAAGCAATAATATCTAATCATGACTTTCAAATCATTTTATACATTTTCTTACAGAAGTTTTCACATCTACTTCTATTCAATTTAGTTTTCCCATTTCCTTATGAATTCAATTTACTTTCAATTTTGAATTATCGAATTTTATCTTTCATTTATAACTGATTCATATTATTTTCATCTACTAATTTACTTTAATTTTCAATTTGAAATCATTTTGTCGTTAACAAAAAAAAATTCCCAAAAATTTTCTAACTGCCAAAATTTTCAGAAAATTTTGGCAGAGTCTCCTTTTTACGGAGGAGCTTTTGCAATTTGACAAAAGATATAAATATATATACATCGACCCACCGGTCGGAAAAAGCAAAAACAGTTCATATTTTCTATTTTTATTATGTAGGCGTACCTTTATTTAGCATTTTTAAGCAAACGGCTTATTATTTAAGCAATTAGCGAGTCCAAATCCAGCCAAACGGCCTTCAGGTACCTGTACTTACTCAATTTAAATATGTAAGTGCCATATATAGAAAATCTATTAGCATTTCACTTATTTCCAATAGCTAAACACATGTATATCATAAGCAACAAACACCAAAACGCTTTCCATAAGCAATTTATATAACTTTAAAGCTAATTCAATTGCTTTCAATCAATTCATAAGCCATTTCATCCAGTTTTAATGGTTTGCAACTCAATTTCTTACATTCAATTGATTTTTAATCCAAATAAGCTCATATTCACTTCAATTAATTCTAAAACTAATTTATTTAGTTCCTATCAATTCATAGATTTTTAATTACTTTTGTTTATGTCAAACGACAATTATTTATATGTAAATTCGGCGATACTCGCTTAATAGAGTATCTATTTTAGTTTATAATACTTCAAATTGATTTCAACTCATTTTATATTTAATTCCATTTCATTTCTAATTTATTTACCAACCATACATTGCATTTCATTTCATCTCCGCATTGGATTCATTCAAAACAATTTATTAAGCTTGGCACATTCAAACTTATAAATTAATAACCATTTCCAAATTAATTTAACCCAGACTTTTATAATCTTTTACTTTTGCTCGAAGCCAAACTTCTATTAATTTTAAACATAAGTTAATTTACTTTCTTTAAATTATTTCAACTTCATAACTTAAGCTCACATCATTTGCAAATAAATTTTCTTTTCAACTTAACTTGATTTTATTTCAATCAAATCTCATTTCAATCTACAAATTCATTTGATTAGTCATTATAAATTAAATTCCCAAATTCAATTCATTCACGACTCATTTAACTAATTATAAGGCCATTTTCAGTTTATTCTACATATCTGGGTTTTGTTTGCAATTCAACCATTTCTATTATAATTCACTTCCATTTCATTCGACAACACTTCCATTATATCTAATTTACTTGCAAATTTCGTTAAATACTATTCATATCACACTTGAATTTTATTTGTAATTTAAACCATCACTATTTCGATCCAACTCCATTTTATTTCTATTTTTATAGCATCTCCACTTATTTACTTCATTATCAAATCCAAGTCGAATTCTATTTACAATTCGAACTCATTTTCAAACTCCATTATTAATTTACAATCCATTTTATTTAACCGAGTTAAATTTTATTAATATATTTTATCATATAATTTATTTAATAGCTTACTTCCGACTTTTAAATCAATGTTTGATTTATTACAAAATCACGTCATTAAATTTTCCTGAGTTCAAATTTTATTTTATAATTCCAGTTTGGATTTTCTTTCATCTTTCAAAATTCCAACACCTTTATTTAAAAAATATAGAAATTCTTTTAAATTCAGATAATACTATTAAAATAGCTTTTAATAAAAATACTTCTTATAACTCGATGTCTCAACCGGTCCATCCTTGTTCTCATAGAAATTCAGTCATACGTTGATCAGGCGTAGGACTGAAAATCTATAAGTACTTGGTAAACCCGTTTTCAACACCCAGTGAAAATACTTGGAAAATAATTTTATTGAAAATATAGAAAACAGTTTTTGAAAATAGAGGAAATATCTTTGGTGAGAATGCTCTGGGAATCACCACCCCCATCCATGGTCGCAGTTAACCCGATGGTTACGTTGCCATCCCGACAAAATACATAGATAACTGTAGGCCTCCGCGCCCCTCGATTACACCATGGAACCCCCTAAAGATCGCAGCTACAACTAGGGTTACGTAGCTGTCACAGCAAAAACCCATATAATTGTAGGCATCAGCGCCCTCGAATTTCGCTGCCAAAAGAATGAAACTTCTCCACTCCACTGGACCATAGATCGCAGTCTACCGATGTTGCGTTGCCTTCCCGGCAAAATCAAGTGTAGACTGTTGGCACTCATCCTCCACACGATTTTCGCTATGGTCCCCACAGTAGATCGCAGTGACATCGAGTTACACTTTCGTCCCAGCATAACCCAAATGCTCCTGTACGCATCAGCGCCCTCGACTTTCGCTACCCAATAATCCTCAGAAACTAGTTTGTCCGGACTCCTCACAGGATCAACTTTAGAACCCCCCCTTGGGGCTCAAGGCAGCACCACTCGGTGGCACTCCTGAGAAGTTCATTTCAAGGGAGCGCCTTTTTCCCCAGAGCCATCATCAAAACACTTTATACTATACATATAGTATCTTTCAAATCATACACCTAGTATGATCTCATACAAGGCTCCTTTACACAAAATCGATTATCCCAAAATCGATAATTTCCAAACTAGGCTTTCCAAATTTCAATATTGATTTTACCCAAAAATCAAAAGCCTTTCCAAATCCAAAGGTTCCCAAAACCTTTTTTCCAAAATCCTCATAAGATCCTTTATATATATATATATATATATATGCAGATATATAATTTTCAAAACTTTGGATCATTTCAATCTTGTATAAAACTCCTTTTATACTTCAATTATTTCCAAAAATCCATTTTCTTCTAGCAATAGATTCAACAAGGGGAGTTTCATCTTACATATAACAAAGATATATAACTTTGTTTATTCAAAATCAAATATTCAAATTTGATTACTTGTTTCCAATATCGACTTCACTCAAAACTGTATGATGTACACTTATCATATGTACGTTATACCAATTTGATCGCTCACTCAATCACACAATTTCACTTTCGAACTAGTATCGTCCACCCGACTTCCTAGTGCGGATACAGATTTGATTTCTTGATTAGAAACTGTCATTCTCCTTGCATAGCCATAACTATGATAGAGAATATCCATAACCAATCAACAATCCATATCCAGGTTCTCCGTCAAAAATCGAGTGAAAAATCCCAACTTGGATCGATATATCTATCTCAAAATTATGTGCTCGAATCTGAATCAAATCGCTATGCGAATAGAATAATATACGTACACCCTACGTATTTACCTTCATTGATTATTAGCCAAACCAATTTCCTTTCTATTCACATTTCCTTTAATTCTCATTCACTTATTTACAATTGCCTTAATTCTCATTTGGATTATCACTTCAATTCTTATCTCAGTTGGGTCTTTAATCAATAACAGTTTGGGCCCCGACCAGTTTATTTTTAGAAAATAGCTTGAAAATTTTAAAAATAGATAAGTAGTTGAAAAATAATTATTAGTTTGCAAAATAGCTGTGAAATAGTTAACTAATTATAAAATAGTTGAAAACAGTAGTTAGTTTATAAAACAGTTACAAAATAGTTAAATAACTCCAAAAGTAGTTATAAAATAAGTATAAAATAATTTTGGGTTTAATAAGAAAGGTTTTATATTTTAAATAGCTTGGAAAAAAAATTTATATTAAAACAATTTATATTGAAAATAGTCCAAAGTCAAACTGTTCACATCCCCAACAATTCAATTTTAATTTCCACTTCCATTTAATTGGCTTAATTCCAATTTGAATAACTCCAATTTCCATTGAACTTGATTTATTCCCAATTCAGCTTCAATTCTAATTAATTCAAACTAAATTCAATTTGTACTAATGGAATTTAAATTTCAACTTTAACCCATCTCGAATTATATAAATTCGAGTTAAATTCTCAAAGCTTGGTTTAACTCTTTAAACCAAATTAACTTTTATTTAAAGTTTTTAAACAATTTAATTTCTGAGTCCAGTTCTCAAAATTCCATTTTAAATTTTAATTTGGTTGTATTTCTGTTTTTACTTAATTTAATTCCAATTCAAGACTTCAATTTGGTTGTATTACATTACTTCTTAATTTTAATTTCAATAATTTAACAACCAATCGCCTTAATATTTATTAGAATGAAATATTTCTTTATATATCAAAATATACTTTTATATAAAATCATTTAAAACCTTTATATAAGAAAATAACAAGTACGCTCTCATACACACGCACACACACACAACTCATTCCAGAGTACTACGGACTATATTTAATGAGTAATCCCCACCAGAGCCAAGGTTCTCGCTTAACCTTTTAGCTCTGATACCAAATGTAACGACCCGAAATTTTCGAAGCCTAAAATTCTAGATAGTTATGAAAAAGAAGAAAGAGATAGAAGAAGATCAGAAGCACCAACATCACACATTCGCAGCGGATAAAATATAATAATAAATAATAACAGTTTACAAAGAAATACTATATCTGTCGATTACATTTAAATACATCAGAGTTACACATTTATACAGACACTGGAATATACACAATTACTATGTCATAGATATACAATAATATAATATAACGGAAGCACTCCATACGTTCTTGCCATCTAGCTCGCCTCTTGAGCTCCAGAACGTCCTAACCAGAAAATCTGTAATACTCGGCCTGACCCGAGCATTACACCAAAGTAACACCCGGGTCAGGCTGAAAACCAGCGTGAGTAAACCCATCCAACGTGGAATACAAAGCATACAGCTTATAGAACCCAGGTAACTCAAATCAATTTACAAAGTCACAATTTGTTATAGACATAACTTATTTTCAAAATAAGTTTTCTAAGTGCCAACATTTAGATTAAATAATCCGATTCATTTAAATCCATTCATTCCAACCTATCAATTTCTCATATCAATTTATATGAAATTCGAAGTGGTTTCGGGTATTTTCTAATACCCGACCCCGGTTTCTTCGAGTCTCATGTCATCCTAAGTCAAGTTATCCAAATGAAATACACAACATTTCATATCAGAAATATCAACTCATTCAAAGCATCCAATACCATTCAATCATCCATAAGCGAAGTTGATCACTTCTAAATTAATTCAATTGATTCGAATTGAATTTCTAACCTCAATCACTTTGATTCCTTCATTTAACATTAATTGATTTCAAATCAATTAATTAGTCAGCCCTTCATTGTTCATCTTAATTAATCACCCTAGATTAATTATTTTCAGTTACATTCATGTAATTATCTTTGTTTAATTACACAATATTAATTATTCTTAACCAAAATCAATAAGTAATCTTAATTACTTCATAAATTAATTAATTACTTCATAAATTAATTATCTATATTAATTACATTAATTCTTAATTACTTATAGTAATTAATTTCTCATGAGTCATTATTTATTTAATTGATTTAATCTTAATTAATCAATTTTTAATTACATCAATGATTATATAAATTAATGATTTTCAATTATATTTTAATTTGTTCTAATCTAAATCAATTACTTTAATTCAACCACAATATTAATCATTCTCGATCAATCACAACCTGTAATTATCTACCCTTTTATTTGCTTCATCAAATAAATAAATTATTCCTTAATTAATTATTTTAATTAATCTCTTGATTAATTTCACAAAGTAATTATATTTTATTTATTTCATTAGTTAATTATTTATTTAAACCATCCAAGGATTATTCTGAATTACTTACACTTAATAACTTAATTTATTAATTAATTCAAACCCTTAATTACTAAATTAATTAACCCAAATCATTAATTAATTGAATTAATTAATTATCCATTTTAATTACCCTACCAATTAAATGAATCACAAATCATTAAGCCCTTATTAACTTTATTATGATTTAAGTCCAAAACAACTTAAAACCCAAATACTTCGAGTCAAACCACAGTTAACTCGAGAACCAACCAAAACCAAAGTCTAATCATCATCAGTGCACATTCAATCAATTCAATCATTCAACCAATTATTTAAATTTAACCATTTAAATTTAAATAAAAATCCAACAAAGTGAGGTTTACTCACCTTTTATTTTGCAGTTTGCAATCCATTTCAAATCCGGTCTCGATTTGTTTCCTTCAGATTTAAACCTTGCATAAACAGTTATATGATTTATTAATATTCGAAATGATCGACCAATTTATTTTCATTTAATTAATTGGCTTAACAAATGATCTTTATCTCAACCCAATTTCCTTTAAAAAATTTGTTTAACTAAAATTTCTTTTAAATAAATTTAGTCAACTAATAAATTTAGTTTTAACCCAAAATTTTCTTTCCTTAAAATATCCTTTAGTAACTAAAAACAAATTAAACAGGTTAACCAAATAATTTAACCACTAAAATTTGATTGTTTAAAAACTAACTATTTAACTTAACTGATAAATTTCCCTTTTTAACAATATATATATATACACACACACACACACACACACACATATATAGACACACATACATTTATCAATTCAAAAGCTAAATAAATATCCTACTGCATGTATATAATTATACTTCTTTCTGTAAATGTATACTTATTTTATTTACTTTTCTTTCTGCCATTATATATACAATTAAAGTGATAAAGAAAAATCTTTACCTCACTTCACCGCTAACTCGCGAACCACCACTAACCAACTACACAGTCGCGAACCCATGCGACTGCGCGTGCCACGAATCCCAACGCGAGCGTCGATTCGAGCATCAACTCCTCCAGCGATCCTCCCTCATCTCGAATGAGTCGCGACCTGCTTCGATCTGGAGCGAGCAACCTTGAGTTAAGAAGGCGAAGATACTGCATCGGTATGGATTGAAGTGAGCATGTTCGTTCGACTCTTCAATTTGAAAGAGGAAGCCGCAGTTGATTTGAAATCCCCCCTTTCTCGATTTGTACTCGACTTGGACCCGATGGCTACGACCATTTTTTTTAACATAAGTTTGATTTGTTTGAAGATTAGAGGGGAGAAACGAAGATAAAATATCAATTGGGAAAGCTTCCTGTGCACACTTGTTTATTATATAATAAAATATTGAAAATATCTCATGTTGCGTAACGCGAAATTCCGAACCCCAAATCAGACATGCCGACAGGCGTTTATAAGGTTTTACTCGCGTTCCGAGCACGATGAAATGTGTTTCGGAAGCTAATTTAATCGTATGTGGAAGTTAGCTTTATAAATCGATTTAAAATATTAAATTATCGGTTTTAATTTCGACGCGTTTCTCACCCGTGCGAGCAAACGGTAAATCCAAACACTACAAAAATTGAAATCCGATAATAACTAACTATTAGGATCCAATGGAACTTTTTTCGTCAAATTCTGAGACTGTGCCTCAGAAGGCTATTTTTAAATATCAATTTAAACGATATATTATTAAAATTGAACAAACCACCTTTAAATTAAATTTCAACCATTCTATTATCTTCAGTATCATCATTATTAATTTTATAAGCCTTCATATTATTTAAACAGGCTTAGAAATTTCACATTAAACAATTTACCTAATTTCAATTATTAAATTCAATAATTTAATTATCAAGCAAATACGGATACCTAGAATTCAAGTTAAAATTAACTTTTAAATATTTTAAATCAATTAACTATTCAAATTTAAATTGTTAGAAATTCCGGGTCGTCACATAATATACATACATACACACATACATACATACATACATACATATATATATAACCAATTGTTAAAACCATTTATAAAAAGAAACTAGGTTTTTTATAGAAACAAATATGATATTTGTAATTCAAATAAATACTCTTTTATAAAATTGTTTATGTAAAAATTAAGTATATCTGTACTTTAGAAAGATAGATACAAGTTTATAATATATTCCAAATCATTAAATCAAAGTGATTAAAAGTCCATCAAGCGCACTATAATTCACTACGACGAAATACTAAGTTACCACAAGGTTATAGTCATAAATTTAATCCATATAGTGCTGACTTTTAATATTATCTCAATCGAATTTTTATGGATTAGCAAATCGATGAAAATGGACGCCATAATGACCACACACAAACACATATAGAACTAGAAAAAAACAATAAACAAAACAATGGAAGAAGAAGAAACGGCGAACCGGAGGGGTTTTACTTGAAGCTGAATCAACTCTAGGATTCGCCCACCGGTCCATCGGTCGGGATGTTTTTTGGAGCTGTTTCTGCTCCAAAAGATCTCTCTGGCTGAGCACAGGTGATGGCGGAATTATCCTACGTCTTGAATGATTTCTTTAAGGTAATTACAACGTGCATGCATCTATATAAACAACTTAAATTGTCAACTAGAAAAGATCATAAAGTTAGAGTTTCAACACAATGCAAATTAAGCAACATAAGTTTTGAATAATATAAAAGATTTAATAGTAAAACCATAAATTGATCCAATTCAACCAAATAACGAACATGCATTCATTTAGAAATTGTTGTGTGAGGTAAACTCACCATTCTTCCTTAATTCAATAGCCAAGATACTATAGCATCCCCAATTCTTCAATTAGCAAACCCTAGCAATTACCTCAACCCAAACAAACATTAACCAAAAATCAACCACTGTAAAAAATCAAAATTGAATCGACTAAAAGCTAAAATTGGGTTAAAGACATTACCTTAAATATCCTAGATCTTATAGCAATTGATTTCCTATCTAATTAGCTAATAGGCTTCAAGGTTTTAAAAGAGGTACTAGGTTTTTCTTCTTATTTGTTTACTGCCTTAGAGAAAGTAACGTACACGTGATTGATAATGAGAAGTGATACTCCTCATAAATGGGGCTGGACTTTACTATAAACCTACTAAGAAACTAATCATATTTTAGTTTCCACAATAACCAATTTTATTTTGTTTTGCATATTATAAAACACTATTTTGCACTAACCAAAGTTTTATGAAAATATAAATTGATTTCTCAATTTTTTTTACCAAAACAAGTCAATGGGTTAAAATGCCCATTTCTATTAATATTGAAATATCTTATACAATTAAACATAACTTTTGAAAATAAAATTTGTTCTTATTATTTTTAATAAAATGAAATAAACTATTAATTGAAAAATTCTCATTTGAAACAATAACTCTAAATATTGACATTTTATTAAATTTACAATACTTGTTGAAATAATCTGACATGAAAATAATTTACCACAAATCTTCACTTATCTTTACTACTAAGAAAGAGAATTCAATGAATAGATTTCCGCGGTGTCCTTTTGAAATTCCAAAAATACCCTATACTTATCAATGGAATTTCACCATCACTTTGCAACCTCTATCACCACTCACTTTTCAACCATCCATCAATGAAATTCAATAAATAAAAGTGATGCGACCATCAATTTTTTGTACTTATAGTACACATCCATTCATAAAAAAATTTATTAAATAAAAAATTAAACATTTTTAAATAATTAGATGCACGTACGTACAATTTACACTAGTAATAAATAAGTGAATAAAAATTTATAATCATATTTTAAATTGCAAATTACTTCCGGATATTTAATTATCACATTTTCCAAAATTATTCTTACATTATCAAATATAAGAATTAAGTTCCACAAAAGGATATTCATTGAAATTCCAATTTATTTAATCCAAAATCAATTTTAATTTGGAAATTAAAACTAATAAAATTCCTAGTTTTATCTTAAAACTAACTAAAATAAATCAAATCATATTTTTAAGTTTAATTCCAGGAAATCTCAACCAAGGTTGTTAAAGTAAAAGTGATTTATACAATGATTTGTACATATGAAATAATTTTTCAGATTCTTGAAAATGATATAATATTTATTGCTTCATTCATTTTGATTCCGTTGGTTGTGAAATTTTCATTTGTGTCTCTAACACTGTATATTCAGTTCTATATATCATGTACATTCCCTTGTGTCGAGATGAGATATGTATTATTTCAGATATATTCACGTATTGAAACATATCTACGTTGACCAAAAATAGTGTATATGAATAGGCCCAACCGATGCCCAAGGCTGGATATGCATTGGCTTAGGGCAACATAGCGCAAGGGGCAACAAAATTCTATTATCTCCTTTTTATTTTCTGGTGCTTAATTGTTGCGTAACCTCGACCTCCTCCCTTCACCGCATCTTCAATTGGCGTTGCTGTAATAGCGCACGCTGCTACCTCGCCCAGTCCACACACTGCTTGTCTCTTACCTTTCTGCTTGCTGCCTACGCTCTATAAATTTACCACCTTCTGTTGGCTATTGCCGCCTTCACTATTTTGCCCTAATTGATATGTAAGTTTTTTTAATAATTTGAACATAGTTGAATCATTTAATTAGTGTGATGTACATCTAAAATTACCACCACCAACTAGATTACCTTAACTGCCTATTGTTTTTCTATGCTAGTGGCTACCCCATTCTACAACTCTGCAAATCTACTGAATATTTGAAATTTAAGTCTTTTTAAATTAAGAATTTATTGAGTTGATTTCATAATTTGTTAAAATGAATTGAAATGTGAGTAAACTACTAAAACAAATGAATTATAAGGTTAGTTGTGAACTAGTAACGTTTTGTAATAACAAACCACTGAACGTAAATCGACTATGTTTATTTCAACTTTTTTTCTATAGTTACATATTTTCTACCCTAAAATCACTTTAAATAGAGTTGTTAGGGAATACTGTAAAGTTGTCTAGTGTAACATGTGTAAAAATAACTAAAGCATATTGATCATTGTTGTTTTTGGGTTTCTATCTGCAATTGTTAATTTTCTAAAGATGAAAAACGTCTAATCTCTAGAGCTTTGAATGTAAGTTGTAATTTGAAAATATTACCTAATAGGTAAGGTAGTTAAGGCGCTAAGGCCAAAAAAGCATCAAACTGGAGCCTAGGGCTCTTTTGCGCCTAGGGCTTTTTTGGGAGCCTTGAGCATGAGGTGGTGAGCAGTCTGGACGGCTCTCGAAGTTCGAAAAAGGTTACATATTTTAATTAGATCGACTTGATTTTGAGTTGGGGCTGGGCACGAATTTGTTTTTGAACCGGGTGATTTAACCGGGTATGAATAAATTAAAGGGAATGTATGTGTTTGGGCTCATATTGGACCCAAAAAAAATTCTCCAACAAAGCAGCCCAAGGCGCACTTTTACAGCGCCTCAAAACCCAGCGCCTTGGGACTTTTCGGGCTTTTCCAGCGCCTCGTGCATCCATGGCGCCATAGAAGTCAAAAAATCCCCAGCTTGTAGCCTATGGCTTTTTGGAGCCTAAGCGCGCTTAAACGAGGGCTTTGATAACACTGCTTAAGTATGACAAGCTACTATAAGAGTTTTCTTAAAAAAATTATGAAGTAGTTGTTTTATAAAATTGTATCATTTTGTTATAATATCATGTTAAATTTTAAAAAATGGACTTCCAATCTAAATGACTTCGTTATTCATATCTTTTAATTATTTGGTAACTAAACGACTGATTTTCTCTTTTATTTGTATATATAGAAATAGTTGTAATATGTGCCTCTTGATCTAAGCTATCAAAAGGTAGACTCTTTCTGATAATTTGATCACCGAAGCTGGGGCGTTGTAAAGTGGTATCAAAGCCAAGGTAGGAATACTATAAGATAGAGATATATTTTGCCCTTAGAGGAGTGAGATTTAAGTTGTTTTACCTATTTTTTATACGACTCTCACCAATGAGGTGCAAGATGCGAATGATCGAAAGAGTCTATCATCAGGAAGAACATTTATAAACATGCATTTGTATTGAAGATTTATTAAATAAAAGTTATTTATTCTTCAAAATAAAAAATAATTTTTTTGGAGATGTATATATAAGGTTTTATCAGAGTGTATAGATGCATAGTAAAAAATGATGTGTATATTATATTTGTTATTAATTTTATTGGTTAGATCGATTATAGTACTCTTTAGTAAACTACAAGGATGTAAGTTCTTTAAGGAGGTGAGTCTGTAATATCATGTTATTTGATTAACTATAATAATATTTATTTCTGATTTTTAGATTGAGTTATTTGAAAGCATAGTCATCGATGCAAAAAAGCGCTAGGTGAGGCCTAGCGCTTTTTTGCGTCTAGGGCTTTTTTGGGCCTCTTGAATGACATTTTTTCTGTATTTCAACAAAAATACTATACTTAAAAAATGCATTAGAACTCAATTTTTGACTTTAAAAAGGGTATATAAATGCAATATTGAGAATAAAATATCATACAATTAGCATAAATCAAACTAAGAGCGGTGGCGACAAATGTCAAGCGAAGACGCAAAAGTAGAACGGCGGTGGCACAAATCGAGTGGCTGTAGTCAATGGAACTAGGGTTTTTTTATTCGAGAGTTTGACACTGACAAAGGAAACTATGGTTTTTTTTTAGAATATGCTTCAAATCGACAGTTAAAGGAGTCCTTTTTCTCCTTCCCCTGTTGGATTTCGGGATGCTACTGGGCTAAATGATGAAATTTTCAATTTCTCCTCCAGTGTTGCACAAGACGTGCTTTTTTGCTGCTTCACAAGTCAAGCGTCCTGGCGCTTTTGGAACGTTTTTAGCGCCTCACACATCGTAGGTGCTTCCAAAGGTAAAAAATCCCTAGGCTAGCGCCTAGGCGTGGGCTTTGATAACATTGTTTGAAAGATATTGATTTAAAGATTCGAATTTATATTTTCAAATTCCAAAAGTTACTTGAAAATTTAATTTTTAAAATAAATAATACTTATAATATTTTGAAAATTTGGAATTACTTTGAAGATAAAACAATTATTTTATAACCGTTGAAAACTAAACAATAATATTTTTCAAAAAGAGAAATCATTATAAGAATAAAATAGAATTTGAACAAAACACCTTGAGTGGGCTTTTAAATGGGTGTAAAATGTTAGTTTAAATATGTTTCGAGTTATAAATTAGTTAAGGGTACCGATTTATTTGAAGAATAAGAAGAAAAACTGAATTTTTTTTTACTTTCTTATTTGACTACACTTTTATCCTTATGTTTAAAATGATTATATGTCAACTTATACTATTATTACTTAAACCCTAAGTCTCTTTACCAAACCCTATAAATACAGGACTGTCTATTTCATTTTGTCCTCCCTCTTGAAAGTTAAGAAGTCCATTACGCGAGCAATGCTTTACTTCTTCATCTTCATTATCAACTTCAAGTTCTTCTGCAAACCAGCAACCAAGTGAGTGTACTCCCTATCTTTATGTGTACCTTGTTTATTCTCTGTGCACATACAAATATATATATATATATATGAATGTTTAATATTCACGTATCTTCTTGAGCTTCCTCATTTTGATCTCTGTTCATGAATTAATTGAAGTAATATATGATGTATAAAGTCCATTTGAAACCATATTTATGGTCATTGAAGTCTCGACGTAGATCATTAGCGAACGGGGACCGAAGGATGAAGTTTTGGGTCCACTTTCCCGAAGTTCGTCATAACTGATCAATGTCTCATTTTACAAGTGGACGACCAATTAGGTCGACATTTTTGGGCAGTGAACGCCTAGAACTTAACCATCTTGACCCAACTTCATTTTTTCTTCTCCTGTTGATTGTTTGATTCCATGACAAAGAATTTGAACTTTTTTATGTTGAAGAAGTACTTGATATCATCCTTGTAGTAAGATTCAAAGCTTTGGAATAATTTTCAAAATATTTTAGTTTATTTATGAAAATATTTCAACAAAATGGTTGTTGCTTCTTTTTTTGATTTCAAACATTGTGTAATGCTTTGAAGATATAAAATACATACATAAATTATAAAATTTTGATACAAAATGGGGTTTGGAAAGCATTTCAGCATACTTTATATTGGAAAAGTAATTTGGAAATTATGAAATGATAATTGATTTCGTAAAATAAAGCTATTTCTGTAAAATAAACAAGAGGTATGTTGATGGTATTTCTACTACTGATTATTTCTCAATTTGAAAGAAACCATAATCTTGTGTATTTTCTTATTTTGGAAAAAGTTTTAGTGATTTTACTTTTAAAAAGGGATTGCTGTTTGTTTTATAAACTGATTGGATATTTTTTTTCTATTCTGATATATATATATATATATATATATATATATATATATATATGATTGTGTGTGTCTATGTATGTATACCACTAAAAGGAAATGTCTAGTGTCTGCGAGCCTATATCATAGGGTTTAGATAAAAAGGTTCCTTCCCCTGGATGTCGATTGCGGATGATTTATTGTCATGGGCATTCACCAAATGAGGATATTTAATTTGTACCAAAGTATCAATTTTAAACAAATAAAGGAGAAATATTATTTTGCAAAATGAATTGGAAAGATGTTTTGAATGAATTGGATTTGCAAACCAAATTGAGAAATATATTGCAAATATTGGTTTATACAAATTATGAAATATTTTGATAAAATTATTTGTGTATAAAACCAACAATTTGACATCGTTTTCGTAGTGGACCTCTGGTATATGATTTTTGAATATATGAGATTTACTTGAATAAAGCAATTTTACAATAGTGATTTGGAAATCCATTTTGAAGTGATTTTGGGGAAATGATTTAGAAGAAAAGGAATTTAGAAACCAATTTTGAGACTTTTTAAATTTAGCTTATCTAGAAATTTATTGGTGTAGATTGTAGTGATAAATTTGTGTTTATAACCAAGTATAGCTATATTTAAACTTGTCCCACTCATTATGTTATTATATGAGACCAGTTACGCTCATAGCTAGCTTTCTAGCTTGACTCGGGTTTTTTATTTGTTTAACAATCTCAGGTCAGATTGAGATTGTTATACAGGTTTGATGTGATACTTTTATATGCTTTGTGGGTTGTGATATGGAGTCAGAGCTGATGATGATGGCGAGTACTTGCTTTCCTATTACTTATTTTGAGTTTTTAGTGTCTTGGTCGAAGTGACGTATTTGTGCGATGCATTGTACATATGAAATAATGATTGGATTCTCATAAATGGTATCAAATTCATTACTTTTATTCATTCTGATTTTTTAGTTGGAAAATTTCCGTTTGTGCCTTCGATACCGTATTATTCAATTCTAAAACTTGTATACATTGTCTTGTGTCGAGATGAGATATGTATTATTTCAAAATATTCGGATATTGAAACGTATCTATGTGATCAAAATAGTGTGTAAGAGAGATCGCTCCTTTCGTGTTCATAGAAAAGAGCTACCAAATGGTATATTCCCTTTGATAATTCATTTTCTAGCAGGCACGTTACATACTCTTACTCTAGGTCTGTCAACAGATACTTTTAGAATTAGATAGTTCAATAATCACATCCACGTCTGAAATTATTTCACTACAAGAGGAAAGCCATTTTCCGACGGCAGGAAACCGTCGGCGGCCGTCGGAAAAATCCGTTGAAAATTTATGCGTCGGGGAGCAGTGTTTCCGACGGCTTCCGATGAACCTCGCCGTCCGTATTCCGACGGCTTCCGACATATTCCGACGGTAAAAATGACCCGAAAGCCGTCGGGCGCCGTCGGAATCTGTCGGAAATCTGCTGAATCTTTTTTTATTTCTGCTGCAATACAGCCTTTCATCCACGTTTCCCATGCAAACACTATTCCACCAATACCGCAGAATCCAACATATAATATTCCAATCAAATATCAAAAACCAAACTATACACAAATCACCAAACAAAAAATACATAAAATTAAGTAAGTACAAATCATCATCAGCCAAACTAATATACAATACATAATAATATCCACAACAACAAACGTTCTATCAATATATACATCCACAACATCCCCATAATTTTAAGTGTAGCATAACATAGTACACAAAACCAACAAGTACCTCTGCCATCTACCAAATCATACAAAACAGAAAAAACTTACCGACCAAAGCAATCAATCAATCTCCACCAAAACCTGAGCCAGCAGAGGAAGGGAAGCGGCCACCATACTGCTGCATGTACTCGGCAATACGTTGGTCTAGCAACTGTGTCGTCTCTATGGCCTGCCGACGGTTCTGCTTCTCTAGCTGCGCCACTCTAGCCCGCAAATCTTCGATCTCTGCAAGAACGATCTGAGCTCTAGTCTGCCTATCCTGTCTCTGACTGCTGGCCTGTAATAAATATTAAATTTAGCTGTGCGGTCTCTGTACGTGTATGTGCAGGTATGTGAATGATTAGCAGTGTGATAATGTTATTTAATTTAGTTTATGATGTTTATGTAAGTGTATGTGCATGTTGATAACATTTTAGATTGTGGTAACACCAAATAACTATAGTGACAAGATTGTTGATTTATATTTTGAATTGATATAACTTTGGAACATTTTAGCATAAGTAAATTAACTATAGAGAAGGATGAGAGCAATAAATTTGAAATTACTCCTTGATTGCCAATATATTATTTACTTACCACTTGATTGCCAAATCCGTATCATCTGTCATGCTCTAATGGATCCATAACTGACTCAAAAATAGCATCATCCTCATCCGTCGTCAGCTGATCTCGACCAGTATCAGCAAGGAGTTTCTGGCGCTGCTCCATAAACTTTTCCTGCATTAATACATTAATATCAATACATCTTATTTCATTATATTTTAAAAGGTAGAACAATTATTACTAATACTGCATAAAATGAAATATGCTTACATGGCTCTTGCTGGAATTATCGTCGTGCCATGTATACGAAACTGTCCCGTCCGGATTTACATGCTCGACAGCATGGGTACGAGTAAACACGTCCATATAGCCCACGGGAGCATGCTCCTCAGCTTCCTGAAATTGATTTTTACATAAAATAATTGTACATTTAAAATTATATAGCACAAACTATTTAAAAATGCATTCAGTAAATTTACCAGCTCCTGCCGATACTACTGAAATGGCTTCGACCCTCCGCGATGAGTGACAGGATTTTTATTTCTACTTGCAGAGTTTCTTTCTGACTCTGCCTGTACATTCAAAAGTTGATACATTATTTATCGATCATGTATTTTTGATATTTATTACCATTCAAATAATTCAAAAAAAATTAGTATACTTGCCTTCGCTGTGTCAGTTTCCCAGTATCCCAACCACGCTTGCCATACGCTCTCCCCCATCCAACGTGGTTTCTTACCTGATTTCTTTATTTCAGATATTGAGTCCCTATAGTTTTTGCGCATCTTCTTCATCCAATATTCCCATGCCAACTGCATATCATCCGTCTGAATGTCTATCTCAGCCTGTATTTCACGATAAAAAGCAAAAAGAATATTAAACTGTAAACGATAAACAGTAAAAAAAATGACAAAAATGAATTAAAATGAAAAACAGAAAAATATACTTACTAGGACATCCTGCCAAATACACTCTACTATGTGTGGAGGGATGTTATCCCACTTCGGCCAACAAGCACTCATCCTACTCCGGTAAGACGTTCTAGAAACATTCAACACGACCTTCGAGGGAAGTAGGTCGAACCCTCCATTTTTAAATATGATACAGATAAGTACGTATGTATATCAAAAAGAATAAGATGCTGAATAAAATTTAATTCTTACCCCTCTACTCTAGGTACTAAATAGACAACAGGACGTTGTGGTGCTTGCGATGGACCACTGCCATCGCCTCCTGATCGGGAAGAGCTCCTACCTCTAGATGATATTACGTAAACCTGTGATATATATACACATCATTTCAAAAGAGAATAATAACATGATAATGAAATATATTTCATACGTAAATGAATACATCAAATGTATAAACTGCAAAATTAATGACTGAAATGGAAATAGAAATGGAAGTGTGTTATACCTGATTCATAATGGGTCTCATGTTCCGACGATACACAGATTACATTGTATTTTTAATAATAATTGCTAAATAAATGATAAATGAAAATGACATAAAACATGTAAACCATGGTAAACGTACAGATTTGGTTTCATAGTTACATCAATTTCATAATACATCAAGAATTCAACATAGTTACATCGACTGCAAAATAAATCAAATTCGGATTTTTATCAATCATCATCGTCTTCTGATTTAGATTCGGTCTCGTTTTCTATGATATTTTCCTCTTCACTTCAAACGCTTTTACCAAAACATTTGATTCATCGATCAAAGGACCAAAATCTGTATGATCGTCCGTAATTATTATTTCGTTATTTTCCTCAAGATCTGCCTGATAAGCTTGTTCGTCTGGAATATTCTTCCCATCGAATGTAAATCTGGCCTTTGTTTTAAAAACTACAGACCAATCTGCTTTATCTCTTTTCAGAGACGGATAAGGAGCATAATACACTTGCAATGCTTGTTTGGCTAGTACAAAAGGATCGTACTTGTGATAGTGCGATGTATGCTCTATTTCGATAAGATTATAATCCTTGTGCACATTAATTCCACAACTTGAAACATTGCTAAACCAATTGCATCTAAATAGAAACACCTCCTCCGCTGGTCGTGAAAAATATGTCAGTTGCAAAATTTGTATTAGAACGCCATAAAAATCATTTATGTGATTTTCTAGATCGTCATTACGTACCTTTAACAAATACACCAGTGTTATTCGTTAATTTTTCTGCACCGTATTCTCTGGTGTTAAATTTATATCCATTGACGAAATATATTGGATATGACTTGACCACTCTTTTTGGTCTCATCGCAAGATGTTTCAACCCTTCGTCAACAAAACAATTTCTCGGCTCATAAACGTAATCTGAAAACCAACCGGAATTTTTTATTGAGATCTCCGTTTGGATGTTCACGTTCATAAACACTATATATAAACAAATCATTACATTAGGTTATACACGCGCATGCATTATAGAAAAGAATAAAAAAACAAATTATTATTTCAGATTACCCAACAAATGGTGCAATCTCGGCACAATTTAGAATATAAGTGTGTGTTACATGAAGATCTCTATCGTCTAGCCATGTTTCTGCACATTTTCCAAAAGGCCGACCATGTTGTCTAAAAATAGATAACATTGCTTGAGAGGACTCTTGTCCGTCGCCTTCATCATTACGAGGAACACTTTCAAATGATATATTCACATGGTCACTGAAATAGTGAGAGAAAGAACGAAGCTTCTTCTTCGATATAAGATTTACATATCGAACCTTCAACTTGTACTTTTTGTCTCACTTTTTTCTTCAGATGATTTAGATATCTTTGCAAAATTAGTTTACATTAACTTCATCTTTCAGATGCAATTAAATTACGTAATAACATATTACACACCTCGCAAATGGATACATCCATACATATTGGACAAGACCTCGAAGTCGTGCTTCAGATGGGAGATGAACAGGTAAATGTTCCATTATATTGAAAAAACCCGGCGGATATATTTTATCTAATTTGCAGAGAAATATAGGAATATCTATTTCAAGTTTACGTAAACGTTGCACCTTTAAAGTAGTCGAACAAAACTCTTTGTAAAACATACTAAGCTCCGTTACTACCTTCCAAACTTTTAATAGCAGTAGTTCTTTGAACGTAACGGGTAATAAATTTTCCATCATTATGTGACAGTCGTGGCTTTTCATTCCTCTCAATCTACCATTTTTAAAGTCAACACATCTACGAAGATTTGATGATATCCCATCAAGAAATCTTAACCCTTTCACCCATTTTAACACAACTTTAACTTGATTATTATCTAATTCGTAACATGCTTTGGGCTTTTTACTGTCATTTGTTTTCATATGAAGCTCAGGACGTTTGCATAATTCTTCTATATCGCGTGTTGATTTCAAATCATCCTTCGTCTTCCCTTTCACATTCAAAATTGTGTTAAAAACATTATCGAATATATTTTTCTCATTGTGCATCACGTCTATGTTATGACGAAGCAGAAGATGTTTTCAATATGGCAACTTTCAAAAAATACTTTGTTTGCATCAGTTATGAACAATCGATTTGCCTTCAATTTCTGTTTGCACTCCAGTTTCATATATCTTGCGATAGTCTCTAACAAGTTCGTATATGTTTTCGCTTGACCATATCGTTGGTGATTGTCTAGTTTCTACTCTATTAGCTAAAAAGTTTTTCTTGTCTCCTCTGAAGGGATGATTTACATGGAGAAAATATCGATGACAGTCAAACCATGAAATTTTCTTACCATGAGGTAAAAAACGCTCGTGTTTCATCCATGCAATATGGACATGCTAGACGACCGGCAGTACTCCATCCTGAAAGCATTGCATAGGCAGGAAAATCACTTATAGTCCACAATAAAGAAGCAAACATACGAAAATTTTTCTTGTTGGACATATCGTATGTTTCTACTCCTTCGTTCCATAGTATTTTTAACTCCTCAATCAACGATTGTAAATATACATCGATTCCTTGTGTCGGATCGTCGGGGTCAGGAACGACAATAGTAAGAAACATATATTGCGTTTTCATACACATCCATGGAGGTAAATTATACGGTGTGACAATAATGGACCATGATGAATATTTAGAACCAAATTAATAAAATGGCAGAAAACCATCTATACATAATCCTAATCTAACATTTCGACTCCCCGCATTAAAATTTGGATACGTTATATCGAAATTCTTCCATGCTTCTTCATCGGCCAGATGTGCCAATGTACCATCTTCCTCCGTTCTCATACTATGTCATCTCATATTAGATGCAGTTACAGAAGATGCATATAATCTTTGAAGCCTTGGAGTGATCGATAAGTAATGCATATGCTTGTACGGAACTTTTTTTTCCTTTTTTCTAAGTTTGTATCTCTCCTGATTACAAATTTTACAATTTCTAAGGTTTGCATCTTCTTTCCAAAACAACATGCAGCCTTTTAAATATGTATCTATTTTCTGATAGATAAACCAAAAGCCGACATAAGTTTTTTAACTTCATAGTGATTTTCACACATTAAATTATCGGACGGTATATGTCTTTTTGCAGCTTGTACAATAGCCGTAAACCCAGCTTCAGTGATGTTGTATTTTGACTTCATCGCAATGTATTCTGTGATTACTGACAGCTGAGTGCCGCTTTTACAACCATCTCAAATAGGTTTCTTAGCAGCATCTAGTAAATCATAAATTTTTTTGCTGCAATATTTGGTTCTTCAGCATTTCCATCATTGTCGTCAACTTCAACCTAAGAAACATTGATCGTGCTGCATCTTCGACCATATTTTCTATATGGGTCGTCGTAACTACTTCGTTAACAACACTTTCAGACTCTACAAAAGTATTAGCTACAACTTCTCCATGTCGATCCCAAACATAATACTCGGGTACGAAACCGTTTTGGCACAAATGAACTTTTACAATATCTGGCAACAAATACTTCAAATGTCTACACCTACTATATGGACAACGAATTTTTGAATTGTTTCCATTATTACTTAAAGCGAATTCAACAAATACGTTTATACAATTATAAAAAATTTCATTTATTGAGCCTCTCAATCATTTTCTTTGGTACATCCATCTCCTCCGGTCAACAAAATAATCAATCATTTTTCCAATTTGAGAAAATGAGTCACAAGTTCAAAATTTAATATTTACTTTCAAGAATACAAATTCGAAAAAGATTATTTTTATGGTCGTATAATATATGAATTTTAAGCACTATTTCACAAATTAAAAAATATTATCAAATATGACACATTTTATTTTTTAACGTATCGATACAAAATTTTATACGAAAAGATATTTTTTTCCAATGGTCAGACATCCAACTTCCCATTACAAACACAGTAAGCATTTACATTTCGTATATTACTTCGTCTCAAACGATTCAATAAAATTTCGGCAGCATTTTCCTTTTGTTCCCTGCATTGTACAAAAATGCATGTACGTAGGAAACGAAAAGAAAAGTTAGGCCGAAATTTTATGAACCGTTTGAGACGAAGTAGTATATAAAATGTAAATGCTTACCGTGTTCAGAACTTGTCCAATACATGGACAAATCCAACAAACATTGTACCAGATTAATATAAATGGTCGTTTTTTGAAAAAAAAAACAACTATTTATATAAGGTCATGTACAACACTCGTCATACGGGGCCAAAAACTCTCTAAGATACGTTAAATGTGCGTTTTTTACGAAAAAATACAGTTTTACTAACTGTTCACATTTACAAAGATATATTTTAATTTAACACATTTATTCGACGTATTACATCAACTTAAGGCTGGTGTAACATTTTTGTTATTTTTAAATATACACAATTATAATTTAGACTCATGCATTTTTTTTGTTGCACTAGTCAATACGTGCACAATATAATACTCCTAGCTCGTTCATTCATTTTATCTTATTCCAACTAACACAATACAATGATAGCAGCGCTACACACATATACAATTGTAGAATCAACGCATACACAATGATTTACATATACACGAACAATCATAAATTATAAGTGTTTTTCACAATTTTACGATAAAAGATGAAATAGGTATACCATGGAATGCTAGAAACTATTATCACACTATTGGAAACAATTTCAACCACCATTTAGCCCTAATTTATCATCTTATGTAAATCTAAAAATAGGGTAAAAAATGATTTTTTCGCGAAAATAAGAGATTATACCTGATCTAGAAAGCAAGAAAGGTTGAATTCATAGCCGGAGAGGATGCAAAAACACGGAATTAGTGATTGGAGGCTTGGGAGTGAATTTGGGATTTTGAAAATTAAAATTAGGTTAAGCTGAAATGAGGAAGAAAGGCTTGGCTGGAGTCTGTAATTCGCGATTTTCCGACGGATCCCGACGGCTTATTTCCGACGGCCCATCGGAAGCCGTCGGGATCCGTCGCCCTCCCCTGTCGCTTTTAAGCATTTTCTAGTAGTGTTTTCGAACATCGGATATCCACATCTGTGAATACACGTATCAAAATATTTATCTGCTCCGCTCATAATTAATAAAATCAAAAAAATAAATTAATTTTTTTGATCCAAGGGAATCCTTCCCTATGATAATACTAATGTAAATACAAAAAATAGAAAATAGGGTGATGATAATTGATTTTTGATAGCAAATATTATATACGAGCATTGCGGCACGCGCTTTGCGCGTGATGAAGGCAGCTGAATTTTTTTTGTGCAAATTGTATTTGTTTAAACGTAAAGAAAATATTTTCCACAAACATTTAGCCATATGTTTGTGTTGAATCATATGTAGTTAATTTGAATTTTTATTTTTAAGTATCAATATCTAATTTTTTGTTATTTTAAAATTTTATTTATATTATTAATTTTTTAAAAAAAAATTGTAAAATAATTTATTTGTTAGATCCTATTTTTAAGTAATATGAAAATTTATAATACGTATAGAGGAAAATTTGAATCGGTAAAGAAACCTTAATTGTCAGATCTTATTTTTGATTTACACTAAATTTGATAATACACGTAGAGAGAAATTTTTGGTATTTCACGCTAACATCAAAAGAGTGTGTTGCAACATTTAACAAAGAAGTACATATATGGGCAATTTTAAAAGTTCGTGGTCGAACAAAAAATTTGGCGTTCCAAGCCACTATTAATAAAAATATATATGGATAACTTAAATTATTATTGTGATAAAATAGTATGAATCATTTTATGCCACGAACATGCGTAGTCTCAATTAGTGCCTTCCGGATAATTTTTGGTAATTAATGGCGTTGTAGATGATAGACATTCTCAAATTCCTTGTTCCACTCTTCTCATTTGCCCCAGATTGCGGTTACAAAGAATAGTCTTGCGATGCCCCTAATCTGCTTTTTGTTAGAAAATTGCCTGCTAATGAAATCAGCTTTTTATTAAAGTTCGAAGGTACTACTATTTGCTGGAGTTTTCAATTTCAGTCTGATTAATATCCAAATGTAGCAACTATAAATCGGTTACAAAATAAATGTTTTCTGAGTTCTTGGAATGGGTTACACAGTAGGCATTTAGGGTTAACTAAGTGGCCCAAAAGCAACAATTTATCCTTATCTTTTATTATAGACATATACAAAAATTAACATTTTTGGCATTATTACTAGGGAGTTCCACACAACTTTGCACCATTCATGGCTATATCTTTGAATCCATTTAAGTACTTTTAAAGGAACATCTTTTTCAGTTTTCCACCTACTCTCTATAATCAGATTGACTATTTGAAAACAAAGGAATACAATTAATTAGGCCTCTTCTTGATCTTGTTTGGGTTAAAAGATCAGGAACAAATCTGTTATTCTATATGATATAACTCACAACAGATAGCATTTTGCGAATGCCTACTAACCTTACTTTTTACTAGTAAGCTAAATTAGCGTAGTATCGCTGGAAATCGGTGACTGGTAAATTAGTGTGGCCAGCTAGTAAGTTGTATATATAACTGATAATGTGCATGAAGGGTTAGAAACAAACCCATTTGATCATTGCAGTTGATTTGTTGAAAATATTTTGGATGTTAACTGAAAAAAAAATATAAAAAAAAAGAATACACCATATCTTTTAGTAAATCATTAATTATACTTGAATGGGATCAAAGTCTTGGATTAATAAGAATATGCGACCCAGGGTGAACAATGTACTATTGAAACCTGGCCTGTAGGTTTCAGTGCATTTGTTGTATTCAAGTACAAATTATTTGGAAACTTCATTTTATTATTGGTGCTTAGAGAGAATTTTTATGAATAAAGTAATGTTGCCTTACATGCTGTTAGAATAAAGTATATACATACAGCTATGTGCAGTTGCAAAGAAATGTTAATAGATAAAACAAGGCTAATAACAAATGGATTTTTGGTGGTTGTTGGATTCCATCCTTGCAACATATTGACATATACGTGCATTATCAAATTAGCATCATTCTGGGGTTAAATCTAGTATGATGGTATGTTGTACTTCCATATGTCACTACAAGGAGAAGGCTTTTAAGCGTCGGCATATAGCCGACTCCGGCCGATTCGAGCCGGCGCTAAATAGCTCGTCGCCAAGGAAATGGTGACGGGAATGGGGACGAGTCCGTCCCCTAGTTTAGCGTCGGCTAGCCGACTCCGGCCAACCCTAAACATATTCCACATGTAAAATAATAAATGACGCATAGGCCGACCCGAGCCAACTCCAGCCGACGCTAATCTAGGTAAATTTTTCTGCATTTTCAGCAGCCATTTCTACTTTCCACCCACACAGTCATATATATTCCTCAAATATACTTCACCAAATAACAATATACATCACATACATATGCCCAACTAAGAACCAAAAAACATCAGTATACATCTCCCAACGTCCATCAACATAGATATCCATAATATTTACAAAATTCAACCAAAAGTTCATCAAATATACAAGACATTCAAAGTTCATCAGAAAACATATATGAAAACATACTACCACTCGCCTCAATCATTAGCAGCGCCAGATCCCTGTGATGGCGGTATATTTGTTCCGTGCTCTGCCAAGTAAGCAGCAATCGCCTCATCTAGTTGCTGCTTCAATCCAGTCTTCCTCCAATCGTTCAACTCGGTGATTTGTGCTTGCAGAGCCACTATTGTTTCTTCAGCTTGTTGTTTATTGTAAGCGGCTTGCGTCGCCGCCTATATATTAATAAATTCATAGTTATAGTTTATACGTAATATTCAATAAAATTTATAAACTGGTTAATGAATTAATTAAATTCAATAAATATTACTATTTGATTGCCATATCCATACTATCTATTTCTGGTCGGCGGGCCGGTAATACGAGAAAATATCCTATCCATCTCCTCAATGGTCAACTGCTCCCAGTCAGACTCTACAAGCACGCGAGCAATCTCCTGATCGCATCTCTTCTGTGTTTGAAAATATAATTTTTAGAAGATGAATATTCAATTTTATGTATTGTTAAATAAGAGAAAAATTTATAGTCTTTATATCCGGATATTCGCTGGTTTGACGTCTGACCATTCATATGTTACCACGTCATCTTCATTTGTATGCTCGACAACGTGTGTTCGGATGAAGACGTCCAAATGAGACGGTGCAACACCACCTCTCTCCCTCGTCTGAAATTAGATATGATTAAAGAATGTATATATATATACACATATATACATATATATAACTAAACAATAATATTATAAGTAAATTACAAATAACAATTTTTATATTTACCCTTTCTTCTCTGTATTGCTGAAAAGACTTGGATCCACCGCGGTGTGTTGCAGGATTCCAAAGCCTGTTTGCGAAGTTCCTCGATGCTACTGCATGTATAATTTAACTATTATACAAACATTTAGACGAATTATAATTACAGACATATGAAAGTAGAAAATTTACCTTCGTGTCTCCGCTTTCCCAATATTGCACAAACCGCGCATACAAATTTTCATTCATCCAGTTTGGATTTTTACCGGCCTCTTTCATCTTGGAGGGCGTACCTCTATAGTTTTTTCTCATCTTCCTCTCCCAATGCGTCCTGAACATCCCGAGATCTTCAGGATCCACAATAAATGATGCATGCACGTTGAAATTTAAATGATTTATATAAATTGTATATTAATTTTCAAAGATCAAATATGCCAATCTCAAATTAATTAGAATTTTATACTTACCTGTAGGTCAGCCCTTACGGCATCTCTGATATAAAGTGGGATTCTATCTCACTGCTCCCACAAGTCCGTCATTCTACTACGGTAGTTGTTGTGAGACACAGCTAGAATGGGCTCGGACGGCTGTAAATCGAAACGCCTGAATACATTTTGATATTGTTAGTTAATTAATCATAAATATACTAGTAGCATGCACTAAATAATGTAATGTAGTTGCAGTAAATTAAATACTTATCCTTCATCGGTTTTCGGCACTAAGTATGCTCTCTGGCGATTTTCGGCTGTACCACTACTATCCTCGCCAAGAGTAGGGCCTCGTGAACCTTGGGACCGCCTGCTGTGTGACATAATATCTGCTAGAAACATGCATATATATATATATGTATGTATATCATTTCATATAATGAAAAAAACATATATCATTTCATAATTACAAAACATGCCTGGTTACTAATCACATACATATAGCTCACAGCAGAATAGTAAAAGTATAATACAACAAACGATACGAATTTCCATTACATTAACGCAGGTTTTAGAATTGACATAATACAACAAACGATACAAATTTCCATCTTATATACATTACGTCATCACTAATTAATAATCAATCTTCGTCGTTTTCTGATTCTCACTTGGTCTCGCACTCTATATCGTCATTTCCCTCTAAAGTTTCAAATGCTTCTATTAGAATATTTGATTCATCGTTCAAAAGCCCTATATCAGCATGATCATCAGTTATTACTAATTCATTACTTGGCTCATGATCTGCTTGATAAGCTGCTTCATTTGGAATATTATATCCGTCAAGTGTAAATCTTGCTTTTGTTTTAAAAACATCCGACCGGTCTGCTTTATCTCGTTTTAGTAATGGATACGGAGAAAAATAAACCTATAATGCTTGTTTGGCTAACACGGAAGGATCATACTTTAAGTAACGTGAGTTATGGTTTATTTCAATAAGTTTATAGTCTTTATGCACGTTGATACCAGAGTTCGGAACATTGCTAAACCAACTGCACCTGAATAAAAATACTTTTTCTGCAGATTGGACAAAATATGTCATTTCCAAAACCTATGTTAAGACGGTGTAAAGTCTTTTATAAGATCATCTGGATCATCGATCCCTTTGACAAATACACCGCTGTTATAAGTCATTTTTTCAGCACCGTATTACTTCTTGTTGAATTTAAATTCATTCACAAAGAATATTGGATAAGTGTTGACATTTCTTTTTGGTCCTATCGCAAGATGTTTCAATTCTTCACAACCGACACAATTTCTTTGATCATAAACGTATTTCATAAACCGGTTAGCAAATTCTTTGTTGAGATCGCCAAGTGGATGTTCTGATTCGTAAATACCGCAAATATATGTATACGTATATTAAGTGCAAAATCAATTTAAATTGGGTAACTCGTAAATAATGCAAATATATACTATTACCGAGAATTATCATTCAATATTTACCTAATAAATGGTGTAACTTCAGCACAATTAAGAAGAACGTATGTGTGTGCAGCTTTCATACATGTATCTATCCAATACAACATACAATCTTTCATACATGTATCTATCTTCCGGTAGGGCAAACCAAGAGCAGACGTTAGTTTTTTCACTTTACAATGACTATCGCAGATAAGATTATTGGATGGCATATGTCGTTTTGCAGCTTGTACAACTTCTGTAATCCAGCTTCTGTAAAATTGAATTTTGATTTCATAGTAATGTATTTGGAAGTAATTGACAATTCCGTTCCGCTACTACAACCTTCCCACAACGTTCTTTTCACAGAATCCAGTAAATCATAAATTCTTTTCACCCCCTCGGTCGGTTCTTCTTCGACAATTACATCATTAACTTGAACAGTGGGGAACATTGACCGTGCTGCATCTTCCACCATATCTACTATTGGATTCGTCGTAACATTATTATTATTCACCTCAGCCTCGGGCACTATAGAATTAGATGCGCCAATTTTTTCTCCGTGACGATCCCAGAAATAATAGTTTGGCACAAAACCGGATTTACACGAATGTACAATAACTAAATTCGGTTCCCGATAATGCAAATGTCGACATTTACGACACAGACAACGAATTTGTATGCCGCCTTCTTCATTATTAGCTTTAGCGAATTTAACAAATTCATGTACACCATTCTTAAAATATTTTTCCGTTGAACTTTTCATTCCTCTTCGACTTTCATACATCCAGGTACGGTCGAGAAGATAGTTGAACATTTTTCCTAACTTAAAAACACACACACACACATATATATTAGAAATTTCGACAGTATTTCTTTTCTATTCCTATATGCATATAGACTTTGCATCTGAAGTTTTATGTGATTAATATCGTATTTTCCAATCCACCAAAGCATTTTTGGACTAAATGCTTTGTTGTTGTCTTATTTTTGTTTAAATTATTTATATTAATTAGAGATAGACTAAAATAAGTAAGAAGTTTATTTATAATTTATTTCCTTTAAATCATTTATTTTAAGATGTTTATTGCATATAAAGCAATAAACATCCAAATAGTCGCTTTACCTAGGCGTCAGAAATAAACGGTAGTGTATCGAGGCGATACACCCTTCATATAATACCGGCACAGCCCGAATGGACCGGCTACTGAGACTTTCCATAAATACCCAAACACATGGTGCACATGCCAGCCAAACAACACTCGACGACCAAGTCATCCTCACTCAATCCAAATACAAGGCGCACAGGCCAGTCAAACAACACTCGACGACAAAGTCGTCCTTACTCAATCCAAATATAAAATATAAGGGATCGATCGGGAATAAAATTCAAATTCACACTTTCACAATTTCAAATTCCCAATTCCCAATACACACTTTCACACTTTCAAATTCTAAATACCTACACCCAACTATTCCCAATTCACACTTTCAAATTCAACGGTTTCATACTAAAAATAACCTAATACACTAAATTAGCAATACCTACACCCAATTATCATCAAAATAGTGTACATTTAAACCCAATTAAACAATTTAATTCGAAATTAGGGTTTAGAAAATTACCAAATTCAAAAAGAAGAGGAGATTCCGGCGAGTTCTGGCGAGTTCTTGGCTTCTACGGCGACGACGACGGAGGGTGATAGCTGGAGAGGGTCGGAATCGGTGATGGGGAAGAAAAAAATCATTTTTTTATTAAGAAAAGAAAGTGAACAAGCAGATCTCGGCTGAAACCTGTATACTTGATATGGAGTCGGCTGATGTCGACTAGCATCGACCCGATTAGTGACGGCTTGAGTCGTTTAGGGTTGGCCCATATATTTTTTTAAATTCTTTTTTTACACCTATTTCGTTTAAACAAAATAAAAAACACTAATACAATAAAAAAAATTGAAATTTATTATTATTGACCCAATGACGGGTCATGATAGGTTAAATTGCTATTTTCGATGATATATGTTCGTATAATTCGAAAATTTTCCTTGTCGAAAATCTAACCCGCACGACCAATCGATGTAACTTTTAGTCGATCCGTTATATAAATTTGATGGTGGTTATATGTAGCATTTTCAAAAATTAAAATAATTTTATAAACCGTTGGATAATGAATTATGAATTTTTAAATGTATTTGGTATAATAAAATTATATAAAATAAAATATGCGGCGTAAAAATAAATTCTTCGAATCTTATGTCGATCTAAGGTATTTTGGACATGTTTTCAGAATATGGTTTAAAAATAAAGAATCTGGAATGTCGATCTCGAATTTCAAATTTATGGCCGTTCATGGACTTTCGGACAAAAAACCCTTTGTTCGAAGGCCGAACGACCTTCAAACGAGACCAAATTTGAACCAGTGATGCTTTGTAGTGTTTTAATCGAATCAGTATGGTTGGATTCGCAAAAAAATCATCGACAATAAAATTATCAAAGAAATATGTCATTTTGTAGGAGTTAGCTATAACACTTATATTACAAGTGTTATAGCTAACCTCTAGAAAATGACATATTTCTTGGATAATTTTGTAGATGATGATTTTTTTACGAATCCAACCACACGGATTCGATTAAAACACTATAAAGCATCAGTGGTTCGAATTTGGTCTCGTTTGAACGTCGTTTGGCCTTCGAACGAAGGGTTTTTTGTCCGAAAGTTCACGAACGGCCATAAATTTGAAATTCGAGATCAACATCCCAGATTCATGTATTTTTAAAGCATATTCTGGAAACATGTCCAAAATATCTTAAATCGACATAAGATCCAAATAATTTATTTTTACACTGCATATTTTATTTTATATAATTTTATAATACCAAATACATTTAAAAATTCATAATTGATTACCCAATGGTGTAAAAAGTTATTTTAATTCTTCAAAATGTTACATATAACCACCTTTATCGAATTTGTATAACGGATCGACCAAAAGTTGCATCGAATTGTCATGCGAGTTAGATTTCCAACCACTATAACTTTTCGAATTACACAAACATATATCATCGAAAATACCAATTTAACCTATCACGACCCGTCATTGGGTGAATATTAATAATCATACATGTCAATTTTATTTTTTTGGCTATTTTAGTAGTGTTTTTTATTTTTTCAAACAAAATAGGTGTATGTAAGAATTAGATTGGGAAAATAATTAAATAGCCGACGCTGGCCGACTCGAGCCGTTGCAGGTCGTCCCCAGCGACACAAACTTCAATAGAATTTTATGCCTTCCCCAGCCGACTCCGTAATGGAGACGGAGCCGACTCCAGGCTCCATCTTCATTTTAAAGTATTCTAGTAGTCCATCAGCATAAGTATTTTAATCTTCCATAAAAATAAAACAGATACATTGAGAGTCTAAGACAGTATGTACTCATTTTTAACGAAAACAAAAAAAATAAAAATAAGCATAAAACCTTCTTCCTTCACATCCAATCTCTCCCTGACAGTCGAATCACAATGCAGTGGCAGACGAACCTAATTCATAAATGGCTGCGTAGACCTTTGTTATAAATTTTTTGTACCAACCTAGTGCATATATGGTTTGCTGCATTTTTTGTTTGAACAACAAAAACACTATTCTAAGAATCCCTACAGCTGTTTTAATCTTAGGCTCTCATATCCTACTATTTCATTTCCTGTTTTGTCAAAATTCGCCTTGTTACACTGTTTGTTTGATTACACTTGCTTTTGGTTCTTGTTCGTGAAATAATTGAAAATTTTACTCACCATAGCTTGCATTCGCTGCTCCAGGGATGTCTGTTGTTAAATTTTGGTGATACAAAATCACAAATAGAGGGAAAGAAATATGCAAAAGAAAAAAAGAGAAGCTTTTGTTTCCCCTAATTAATAGGCATATTGAGTATGTTTATTTTTTTCTCTAATTGGCTAATCAAATTATTTTTTGCCATCTAATGTTAACTTGGGCATTAAGTAATTGATTATATAAATAGAGACTAGAAGAGAGGGTAAATGTATGGTGGAAAATCTATTTGCTAATTCCCTGTTCTCCATTTTTGTTCTTCTTCTCCAACAATTTTAGCCATATAGATATTTGTTCCCTTTCTCAATTTGGTTATTGATTCAACGGTATTTTGTTTATTTTAGCTTTGTTCTATTAATTGTAAACAAAAATTTTGGTGAATCAATAAAGTGGGTGGTTGGGTGGAATATCTTGTCTTATTTCTTTTAATTTCAATTCCGTCTTATTTTTAATCTAAGTTATCTCTTTATGATTTGGGTGACAAAGATCCGTTGATATAAGCTTCCGCAAAGCGCTGCCATTTTTTCACAACAGATTGGTATCGGAGCACAGATCATCGCAAAGCTTAGAGTAATTTTGGATTGAAAAATTATGGATGTCGGATACGATTTCGTTTTCGAAGATGGCTATTTTGGATGGGAAGAATTGAGGTATTTGGAAGCCTAAGATGGGGGATGTTCTGCACCTCAATGATCTTCATGATCCGATTGATGGAGATGGAAAGAAGCCCTCTAATGTAAATGAGGGAAAATGGAAGAAGATGGATAAGAATGCGATTGCTTTGATTCGCCAATATCTTGATGATTCAGTTTTCCATCATATGGCTAGTTGTGAATCCGCAAAGGCTTTGTGGGATAAGTTGGTATCTTTATATGAGTCAAAGAGTGCTACTAGTAAGGCTTTTCTGGTTCGAAAGTTGGTACAACTGAGATTAGATGAAGAGAAGTCTGTTGCAGAGCATTTGAATGAATTTCAGGATGTAATAAATCAATTGGCAAATATGATGGTCAATTTTGATGATGAGTTACAGGCTCTTTTATTGATGAGTTCGCTTTCAGAAAGTTGGGAAACTTTGGTTGTTTCATTGAGTAATTCCATTGCTAATGGAACTATCTCTTTGGAAACTGTTCGAAGCATTCTTTTGAATGAGGAGCTTAGAAGAAAAGGGTCATATATGAAATCAATTCAAAGTGAGGCTATGGTGGCAAGAGACTCGAAGAAAGATACAATTTGGAAGAAGAATGATGCTAATGATAAAGGTGTTATCACTTGTCATTATTGTAATAAGAAAGGTCACATATGCAGCAAGTGTTATGCTTATAAAAGAGATCAGAAAAAGGCTGCGCAAGGTGATACTAGTAGTCATGCACATGCAGGTTTTGCTGAAGGTACCGATAGTGATGCTTCTTATGATGTCCTCTTTAGTGAAAATAAGCCTTGGAAGATGGATTCGGAAGTCAGTTTTCACATTTGTAGAGATGTGAAGTGGTTTTCTTCTTATGAGAAGAGTGTCGACATGATTATGACAGCCAATAGAGAAGAGCTACCGATTTGTGGTATTGGATCTATCCGGTTTCGTATGCATGATGGTGTGGTTAGAGAAGTCTCTGGAGTGAGACATGTACCCACTTGTTCGCATAATCTTATTTCTCTCGGTCAGTTGGATCGCCGTGGTTGCACTTATGAGAATCAAGGTGGAGTTTTGAGAGTGAAGAAAGGTGGTCGTGTAAGGATGAGAGGAGTATTGGAAGAATGAAACCTTTATAGCTTGGTTGGTTCTGTAGTCGACTATGGAAAGCGAGTGACGTTTGAAGAACCTAGTCCACAACAAGGTGTAGAGGTTAATGTGGTCACCGCTTATGATTCTAGCATTGAGAATCATATTTTGGACAGGGGTCTTCATGTTGATAATGCTCGGGGGATCGATAGTGATCAGGTAATGAGCTCAGATCGAGTGATAGACGGGTGTCGAGTTGCAAAATCCACGAAGATAAGACGAAGATTTTTGTGGTATTACAAACGTTTTTTAGACTGGATTTGTGTGGTGCACCTCATATGGGAGATGCATCACTTGCAGTCGGTGGTAAAGGTTTGTAATTTGATATGATTGAGAAATAGGGAGCTGTGATAGATCTAGACATGACATGTTTGATATGTTGGAGATATGTGATTTTGCATCAAGGTGGAGTGTTAAATTTTGGTGATACAAAATCACAAATAGAGGAAAGAAATATGCAAAAGAAAGAGAATATTTTATTTCTCCTAATTAATAGGCATATTGAGTATGTTTATTTCTTTCTCTAATTGGCTAATCAAATTACTTTTTGCCATCTAATGTTAACTTGGGCATTAAGTAATTGATTATATAAATAGAGACTAGAAGAGAGGGTAAATGTATGGTGGAAAATCTATTTGCTAATTCCTTGTTCTCTATTTTTGTTCTTCTTCTCCAACAATTTTAGTCATATAGATATTTGCTCCCTTTCTCAATTCGGTTATTGATTCAATGGTATTTTGTTTATTTTAGCTTTGTTCTATTAATTATAAACAAATTTTTTGGTGAATCAATAAAGTGGATGGTTGGGTGGAATAGCTTGTCTTATTGCTTTTAATTTCAATTCCGTCTTATTTTTAATCCAAGTTATCTCTTTGTGATTTGAGTGACAAAGATCCGTTGATATAAGCTTCCGCAAAGCGCTGCCATTTTTTCACAACATCTGTCACCAACCTTAAGACATGAAACATAATAAATCTAACTATATTTGAATGCCATAACTGTAATAAATAGAAACGCACCGCGGTAAATACTCTTTTTTGGTTGGATTGGTTGGTGTTGGTGCATCTGGGTCTACCACCACCTATATATGTATGTATGTATGTATATGTTTAGTATTACAGTCATATAATCTAATAAAATTTACAATCTTATACGTAGATAATGCATAAATTAGATTGATGTTGATCACCAATATATTTTAAATACTCGTAATTATGTTGATGTGTATACGTGGACATACCAAAGTGCCAAATAATCTTGCATCATGTCCTTCGATTTTAACGCGTGGCATATTTGTCGCTTCTCTCTGCCTAAGCCTGGCACCTGTATTAACTTCTCAGTCACCAGACGCTACTCTTATTGTAGCTGAGTTCTCAATCGGATGTATAATATCTTCAATTACTTGTCCTAACATCGGCATTTCTTTTTCAGTTTAAAATATATATGCGCTTTTCTCTTGCATATAATAAAGAGATGAACATGTTTTTTTATTTATACTGGCCAGCGATAACATGAAAAGATTCAATTTCGAACACATGAAAAACACTTAAAAAAAGTGCTTGGACTGCACTAATTTTTAATGGTTAATTATGTGAACCTCCCCCCATTCAAGCCTGCACACATTTGCACTACTGCGTTGATAATAATGTACTGAAGACATGATACTAGCACTTGATTATCAATTTTAGGCTACCCCAAATGATAGCATTCCCGGATAGATTATTCACTTTTGGGAGAATATATAGTCCAATTGCAAATGTTTTCATCGAGCAATGCTTTTATCAATGAACTATGGTATGTAATTTTTGGCTGCTTAGCAGTTAGCAGACAAAATAAAATTCTGATTTAGACATGAGATAGATAAGGAGATTCCATGGAAAGCAAATTGTTTGTTGTGTTATGGCTCTATCAAATCACTAATGTACTAGTGCCATTGAAATTTTAAGTAATTCTAGTTTGAACATGCAAATTATAGAAGCGCAAAAACACACAAAACATCATGACTGCAATTTATAGTTTGAGTTAAGTTAATATGCACCTGATTTATTTTTCTCTTATAATTTAACAGTCAAATAACCCAAATATTGTTTGAATAGCTAGGTGATAAGCATGGTCAGCATTGTCATGTGATTGTTCAAGTGAGTAACGTGCATCAAAGACTGCATCTTCAATGTTCCATCTATATATGTTTACAAGTGCAGGTAGGTTCATAAGATGTCTGAAAGCAACAAGGTTTTGGAAGTGAGCTGCAAGTAACTTTTCCCATCGAGCTTTTGCTAATATGGCTGCATTGATCAATCTTTCAGCATTGTACAGCAAGCTTAAAAGCTCATGCTTTAAAGCTTCATTGTGGGCTTCGGTTTCTTTGATGCTATCGATGAAGTGTTTGATAACAAACTGGGCAAAGGTACCATTGGCAGGAAGTGAACATCAGAAGCAGCATTTTTTAGAAATTTGTATGAAGTCTTTAGTTTGTTTATTTGTACAGAGGTGTCTATGTTCTATTAATGCATAGAAAGCATTCAGAGATTGTCAATATGTACATTCTTAAAGTGAATAAAATGCAAAAGATGTGGGTTTGAATGCCAAAAATATGGATACTCATTTGTTATTCATGTGTTTCTTTTTCTCATCTCAATTGCATTGAAACCTTTTGTTGTTGTCCGATACATGTTATATTTCAATATTGAAATCATGGATCTTTGTTAGAGGTTTAAGTACCTGCTCTACCAACATTATAGAGTATGAAATATCTACTCTGTGCAGATAAATAGGGAAGTGATTAATACATAAATAATTTGTGAGATACGAAGCAATACATGGACAAAATAGAAGATGAAACTGCAAAGATTTAGTTTTCTTCAGATTGCCTTACATTGAAAAAACATAAATCGGTTCATGTGTGCAGTCAGACATAAAATGAAAATAATTTTTAATATAATTAGGAATCTGTGAAAATTTATCAACAGTTTTTTGTATTTCAGTGGCATCAAACTAATTTTAATTTGATAAAAACTTTACAAAAACATGGATAGAATAGTAGAATGCAAATTTTCAATACTACCTTTAGTTAACATACTAAAGATAGAAATACAAATAAAGTTCATTAATATTAGGATGATTGAAACACACAAATAATTACTAATACTTAATTTACTATTAGGGTCCCAAGTTAATCTCTTTCATAACCTCGTCAAAGGAAAGCTTAGCAACGTTATGTGCTTGTTCGAATGAAGTGCGTGCATCACGGAGTGCTTCTTCGTTGTTTTGGTCGCAAGCAGCAACCATTGCTTCCCAGCGAGTTTTTGCTGCTGCGGCTTCATTGATCAACCTTTGAGTATTATACAACATTCTTAAAAACTCGTCAATTGTATCTTCATCTGGATCTTTAGCTTCCTCATTACAGATGATTAAATGTTCAGTGATATAATCCCATGACGCATCGTCTTCATCTTCACAAACCGGGCAAACATACCAGACAGATGTTTCGAACATATTAGCCTCCATTTTTTTTCTTCCTTTCTTAATTTAGTGCCAGCCCCGTAGTTTTGCTTGTAATGTATATAGGATCTTGGCAGGTTAATCGAAGTGTGTGTATATATGTATTTATTGAAGTTATTCCCATGCAAATGATGTTGTTAAATGCATGCAATAAACAATATTTTTCCTCCAAAAGTCCATGATTCTACCATTTTCATCTGGCAAAGTGGCACTTTCTAGTTTCTACACTTTTCATTCCATTCGCATGCTGTAGTATTCATCTAATCTTTACACTTCTAAACTGTAACGATCAGTTTAGCATAGAAAATTAGAGACGAAGAAGCAAAAATACAGAGAAATCGCAATGCTAATATAAAATTTGGATATCTCTTAGTCTCTAATACATGTGTACTTGACAGAGTATATACCCACTTATTCCATAAATTAAAGACAAGATGAAATATAACCAAGACTTATGCCATAAAATGTCGAATAACCAAGGCTACAGTATTTGCAACTCACAAACTTTTTTTTGAGTCCAGCAGTAGTAGAACAACGAAAAATTAACGGGGATTTGCACTGAAGGACCCTATTTTTGACGTTGTTGTGTGAAAAGTCTCTATGATAGTGAACATGTAAATTAAGTCTCTATTTTTCCTAAATCAGAAAGCGCAAATTATCTTACGTTTTCCTTATAAATAGTGCAAGTTATCTTCCGCTTTTCAAAAATGTAAAGTTTTTTGAAAATTTCAAAATCAAAAGAGCAAAGTAGCTTGCATTTTGCTCATAAAAAGTACAAGTCAACTTGCGCTTTTTAAAAAAATTTAAAATTTCAGAAATTTTAAAAATTGCAAAAAAAATTTCAAAATGAGAAAGTGTAAACTAGCAAGTTAACATGCATTTTTCAAAAATTTCAAAAATTTAAAAAAAATTCAAAATAAAAACGCAAACTAGTTTGCGCTTCATTATAGAAAGCGCAGGTTAACTTGCGCTTTTTAAAATTTTCAAAAGTTTTAAAATTTTCTAAATTTTCAAAAAGAAAATTTCATAGTAAAACATTCGCAAGTCAGCTTACATTTTCTATCAGAAAAATACAAACACCATGCGTTTTATATTTTTCAAAAAATAAATACTAAATTTACATATTCATATCTACATGGACTTTTCTTATAACAGTATAAAAAATAAGGACCCATGACTCTTTTCTTTGAAAATTAATTATAATATACCAAGGAATAAAGGACACGGACATAATTGGTGACAAGTGAGTCAATTACACAAAGTATTTATTCAGATAGACGTTGTTGTTAGCTAATTTTGCATGGCATTGTAGGATAAACATGATTCAGAGAAGGTAACATGGACCACTATACAACAATTATTCATTTTATATTTTGGTAGCTATAATTCACGACAAAGGGCCGGTTAGTTAGTGGAAACTTATATGATGTCTGATATGCAAGTTGGTTCTTTTGCTACGTGGTTCTTTTTTGAGATGATATCCGCCTTCACGATTAGTATTGAAACAAAGGTTCCAAATTCTGGTTTATGGCTCTGTTCCGATCAATTAATTTATTTTAGAATTTCGGTTCCGTTTCGTAAATTCCGAGAATCCGTTATTTTTCCAATTTCGGATCTTGTGTACATTTTTCAAGTAATAACATCAATAATTATTTCAAATTTGTATTTAGAACGAAAAATCCATCTTTTCATCCTCAAATTATATTTTCTATTTGATTGGTCATGTAACCTAAATAAAAATTAGAGTAAAAATTTGTAATTAATCATAAACAGTTAACTTGGGCGTCAAATAAAAAATGAATAGAACAATTCTTTTTAGAAATAACCCCACGATGGAAAAACCCAAAATCATATACGTGTCTGAAGCCCTACATCTTCCTTCTTCTTCGTTGAACACACGCAACCCTAAGATTTTTTTATCAAACACATGCAACCACTCTAAATTTCAAAATTATATCCAAAATTCTTCGATCTAATCAACCCGCAAGCCCTAGATTATCGAATTCAACACATCTCTCGATTCCAGATGCTTGAATTCAAAATGCAGGTTCAAAAATAGTTTTTTTTCCTTCATTTTTTGGTTTGATTTTTGCACGCTTTGCTCTTATGCTTTGATTGTTATTGATTTGCAACAAATTCTTGTATCTTTTGGGTTTGTATGATGAAAACAATTACGTTTTCTTTTCTTCTTCAATGCCAATTGGAATTTTTAATAGATTCCGGTCTGGTTGAGGCCGGAACTGGAACGGAATGGACGGATTTCCAACGTGTCGGTCGAAATCTTGAACCAAGATTAAAACAAATAACGAGCACGACAAGTCAATAGCTAATTTGCATTCAAGATACAAAATAGTTCAAAGGTTATATCTCTTTAATCGGTTTAAGGTCTTTAATCAGTTTAAGGTCCGAGCCCATGGCAAGGCTGTCAAGGCAGCCAGTCGACACAACAGTGTTGGAGGGGGCTACATCAGGAAATTGCATCTTTAAAATGATATAATTTTATAATATAAAAGCACAATTTGTGTACCAACTATGTTACATCTCAAGTAGTTTGTTTTTTACTCAGCATAGTAGGCAATTGAAGTTCAAATCCCAGCTCATGAATTAACTTCTTAGATGCATTTTTGTTTAAAAATCGACTGAAGAAATAAATTATCTTGGGTCGGCGCTACGTTAAAGTACCATGGCAAAAGTAACAGTTTGGTAACATATAGTGTTAAGAACTTGTAATATAGTTTCCAATTTATAGAAAACTCATTCAAAGCTTAAGAAATAAAGTTTTATTTTGATTTTTTCCATTTCCAAAGCAACAAGGAAGCCATTATATAGACATTAAAAAGGCATTACAATGGATAGTGGGTGCTAAGAAATAAACCATCCATTTATAAGTGTTATGTACAGAAGAAATGTTTGCCCAGTCGGTCATTGTAAATCATTGAATTAACACAAAATTGTAATACTCCACCACTCCCATCGCCCATATCGATGTCTATAAAGTGCATCCGATCCTGAAATGTCGAGTAGTTGTAGCATTAAGGGTTTTAACTAAACTAAACTTAGCTAACATGTTCATCAGAAAACTAGGTAATCATAACCAGGGTTTTAAATCTAATATTTTGATCATGTTTCGTCTCGGAGATTTTAGAGACTTGATCTCGTATCGGGGGAGATCTCAGACGAGATGAGTCCATCTCGGATGTTTGTCTTGGAGTTCGATCATAGGACTTAAAACTCATCCCAGTACCATCTTGGGATATATGATATGTTAAAAATTGACATCCTTACACAACAATTTTTATGAATGTCACCAAAAAAATTATAATTTAAACTTGATTTGCAAAATCACTCCATGTTTATTGATCTATGAAAGAACATTCATACTCATAAATCATAACATGCTTAAATTAATAGAATGCAATACACACAGATTATACCAAACAAGTCATGATCCATAAACATAGATTATTTGTAGACATAGAACATAAAAAAAGATCTAAAACATTAAACGATAATGCAGAAGTAGAACATAAAACACATACATTTGTAAGTAACACGCATATAAAAAAGATGACGAAGACGAAAATACAAAAGGTTGTAGAACGTATGAATATATGAGATAGTTATATAATATGCAAAATATACATAAAACATTAAAGATTAAACATGATTCTTTTTAAGTCTTCTATTTACAAACAAAATACATAAAAAGAGCATAATGGTAAATCAAAATAAAACCAGGCTTTTGCCATTACAAACTAACAAGCAAAAAGAGTCATTAATATATCTTAAAAAGGTTATTCTTCAAGTGACTAGGAATGTGATTCAAATGTGTCACGTGGGGTTATTCAATTTAGAGAATTTTTAAGGTTAATTTTAGTAATTAAAGGAGGAGGGGTTAGCTATTAAAACAGCAGAAGCTAATAGCAGCTAGGCTTCAATTTTTTTAATTATTATTTTGGGTCAGGTACGGACTTAAATTTTACCCAAAAAAACAAAATCTCAACCGATATTTCAATATCTCATCTCAGTCGATATATAGGCGAATATTGCCATACCTCGGCCGATATAATGGAAACGAAATTTACACTGAGATTTGATGTTTTGCTTTGGGGGGAGATCAAACCGAGATCTCGAACAAAATATCGACTGATATTTTCAAGATCTGAAACAGTGATCATAACTCACACCAGAAAGATTATAATATAATATGATAAGTGTTGTCCAGCTTTTGAACCAAGTCATATCCGGACGAGTCACAAGAATCAAAAAAGTCAAATAGAAAACTGAAAGTCTAGAACCATAACTCCAGAAGTCAAAGTTCTAAGTAATGCCCAAATATGAAGTCATAAACTTGCTAATTACTTAAGTCCTTCCATAAAAGTCAAGTAGCAAGAAGTAAAGTCAAAAAAGCAATTAACATCTCCAATTGGTACTGACCTGAGGCCCTTAGATCAGTACCATACCATGAAATCAAATCAAACTTCAAGCTACTTCAAGCACTTAAAGCCTAATGGCAAATGCAAGAGAAACAACACAAGGAATAATGAAACGCCATAGATCCATGAAGGCAACTTGAAGATAAGTACTAAAGCATAGCGGACCATGTCACAAATCGACACTGATATGTGACCACCAATCCATGAATGCAATATTGAGGAACGAATTTACAAAGAAGTGATGGCAAACCAAGTCCAGGGATCGTCAACGATCCACGGCTCTAAGATCATTACCGATCTGAGACACATCTTACTTATGTGGCCACAATCTCTTTCTGGTATTTCCCGCTGAATGTGGAGAACATGGGAAGAACATGTCGGAGCCAATTTCGTTGGTATTCATCTATAACTAGGAGGAGAGAGGCATTATTTCAATTTTTTTTCTATTTTTTGAACTTTCTAGTTTTACTCTATCACAGTAATACCCCTAATTTTGATTAATACTATTCAAGAGATTTAATTAGATAAATTAAGTAGAATAATATGATGTTTAGTAAGATAACGATGATCAAATTTGATAATTAATTGGATTAGGCCTTAACTACTTAACCAATAAGATTGTTTTAAAACTTAACATATAAAAGAATATATAAGGAGGACATATTAGGAATAGATCTTTTTTTGTCCCTTAAGCTCTCACCCTCTCATTCATTCTCATTTTAAATTCATAAACAATCACAAAGAGGAAATAGGGCCGGTCTTTAACCAAGGTAGAAGGAAGAAGGAAGAAGGAAGAAGAAATCAAAGGGGATTCAAGAAACAAAGCTTAGGGAAACTAAATCAAATCTCAACTCCAGCATCTAATTTAATGTGAATAATAATAAGCTATCTCGATTATTTTGGTATAAATTTGGTTAAGCGTAATTCCCATTGATTGTTTCTGCCATGATATGGATGCATGTTCACTGTTGGATAGAAAAATGATTTATGGAATTTTTATCGAATTCTTTAGATGGGCTTTAAGGGTAAAACCTAAGTTGTTTTTATCTCCATTTGATATGATTTTATGGTATGTTGTGTAAAACATTTTTAGAGATGATTTTTTAATCTATTAATTATCCGAATTAAAACAAATATTTTATGAATTTTATAAGAAAGAAATGACATTTTTTCGACTTTTAATTATTACAAATAATTAAATAATGATTTTGATCCTAAATTTTTTATATGCTAAAGAATATATTAATTCTATTTTTCGGTGAATTTTTGGAATTTTTTCGAAATGATTATTATCTTACATGAATTTATTACGCTAGAAAAGCTTGTAAATAAATATTAAATGATTAATATTATTTGATGTGGTGAAATTATTTTTGTAAAAGAATACTAAGTGCGACAGTTTTTTGAAAAGATTTGGATAAAGTATATTACTGTCCAATAGAAATTTGATAAAGAATAAAAGTTGGTAAAAATGAATTGTTTTTAATAGAAATAAAACAGTTTTTATGATAATTACGACAATGCCATCGATACACGACATTGCCATAAAATTTGGCATTAATAATAGGAGATATCATTTTACAGTTGTAATTGATATCAAAAATAGGCAGTATTGATATGAAGCAATGCATGTGATACTTATGCCAAAAGTATGTGATGCATCGGGTCATGCATCTGCCATTGACGTTATGGGAATACCGGATCTCATGGGTACATGATTGATGTCATAAGTTATCAATGCCAATAGTTTTCAACTTTCTTAAATTTATGCCACATGTTTCTTATTTGATGCCATAGTTTAAGGTAGGAATTCCCCAAGTATTATTTCCGACATTTTTTTTACTTTAGACAGTGATGCCGGTAGTATTACTTATGAGATAGAAGTATTAAGGCAACAATGTCGCTCAATCCACATACTTTCGATAATGGTATAAAATGGCAATAATGTTGCCTGTTATCAATTGCGGCATTCTATTTTATAGCAGCATAGTAGCCCAGTTTATGAAATCATTGTCAATAGTTTTACGACATTGAGGTCGAAAGTAATCAATGTCACCCTTACCATTTTAAGGCGCCCAATATAAATGGTTTACGATATTGGTGCTGCATGTCATTAATGTTGTAAGGACCTGTATTTTTAATTATTAAATTTAATATATGTATTTAACAAAAATGGTTAGAAATTAAAGTTTAATGTTCTATTTGTGTAATTTATTTGATATCAATTTGAATAAATTTTGAAATAATTTTTTTTGATGATTTAGGCAATAACAAGTTTTGAAACGAAACTCAATATATCATATATGTGAAATCAATAGTTGAAGTTGAATCATAAATGTTGAATTACTGTAAAATGGAAGTAGTTTTTTATTATTTGAATTCATTTTGAAAGTTAAATAACTTATATTTAAAATATGGTAATTTATAGGATAATAAATTTTTTTAATTTAATATTGGAAATTATTTAAATAATTGAATCTTGAATTTAATATGAATGAAAATGATTTTAAAAGTTGATTTAAATTTTATTTAAATAAGAATGAAGATTGTTAACTTTTAAAATTGAATTTAAAATGAATAATTTTTATTTTGGAAAAGTACTCATTTTAATTAACGTTTAAAAATAGTCTTTTTGGGCACTGTCTCGGATTTCGACGAAACTATTTTCATAGGATCCGTAATTACGAATTATTATAGGATTTCAAGTTTCGTAGCGATTGGGCTTATCGTTTGACCGTGTGAGCTTGAAACGCATATGATTTATTTTTAGAACTTTAATTAAAAATAATTTTATTCGAAAGCTATCTTCTGAATATGATGGAATTGGCTCTCGAGATTAGTTCCCTTGTGTTCGAAATAGGGCTATAACATATAGAACGCTAGGCGGCACGCTTCGTTTGGAGTTCGAAAAATTTATGTGTGAATCTGGTTGGGAATTCTCTCTCATAAGTATGTGGATTGAGCGTGAATCGAAAAATATCGGCCTTTCTCTCTTCTATGATTTTCAATGGTCGATAATCCTCATCCTTCTCTCCTCGATTTCTCCAAAATAGCTCATCGAAATCAAATAATTCCAAAAGCAAAAATGGAGAGCACATTGAAATCTGTACGATGTGCTGTTAGATCGAGGCGAATCGCCTCGAGTTCATCAAAATCGGCTTCCATTCTTCGTTAATTTTTAGGATTTCACGATTGATTGAGAGCGCACATGACTGGAGACTGAAGGGCGTCGGAGCTGGGTTTCCAGGCGCGGTAATCGACGATGTTGCTTTATCTGCGATCGATCGTTGGGAAAAAAAACAGAGAACGAAGAAAGTCTCGAGCGTTGCCTGGAAGAGTGACAGAGAGAGGAGGAACACGAAAGGTATGAGTAAGGTTAGGTTTCGTTTTAATTTAAACCAAGTTTGTTAATTACCTTTTAATTATCTCGAATGCTAATTAAATCATAACTTTTGCATACGAGGTCCATTTCGAGTGAAACGAGTCGCGTTGCGATCGTATTGATGAAGCTACGACATGGAATGGGATAGTAATTTATTTGAAGCCGAAATGTTTTCAGTTTCAAATAAAGGTGAGTGTTTTAACCGCTCACGGAGACTAAAATATTTTTATGTTACTTAAATCGAAATCAGCAACTATTATTTCTATTGATTATTGTTTGGTAAATTAACTGACATTTAAATTAACCTATGAATTAACTGTTAGGAATTAAAATTGAAAGTTAAAGTGAAATTGAAATTAAATGCTAGTTCAAAATCTTATATTTAATAACTAGTTAACTATTGTGATTTATTGGTTGTTTTGGATGTTGATTGCGATAGATGGCTATTGGATGATATATTAGATGATTGGTTGTTTATTTATTTTCTATATATCCCTGTAATCACCCTGTAAATTATTTGACAGTATATAAAATTGTTATTTGAATTATTTCGAATAAATTAAGAAATAGTTTGAAATGATATATACCTATGACATTATTTTGGATTGAAATGATATATATCTATCCATGAAATTAAATTGAAATAATCGATCACTTGGTCATAGGATAGAAAATTATATACGGACAACAGATTAGTTAAATTACATGATTTTAAAATTATCGCATTGAACTTATTCAAATGATTTGTTTTATAAAAATGAAATTGAACCGAAATATGGGAATTGGATTATTTTCAAACTCGAGCTTGAAATGTTGAAATTAAAATTGTTAATTTTTTCTTTAAAGAATTTAATTTGGAATTTGAAGTTATGATTGAAATATGACTTGATTTATAGAAATTGAATTGTTTTAAAAGGTTTGAACTTTTACTTGAAATTTGAAGTTATTTAAGTAAAAGTGATATAAATCGATATTTCAAATTTGGGCTTGGAATTGAATTATTTTAAGGATTTGAATCTAAAATTTTAAGGTTGAAGTTTAAATTGATTTAAGTGATTTAAATCGGTATTTTGAAATCGAACACAAAATCGATATAAATTTAAATGGTTTAAAAATAAGAATTGAGTTGAAATTTAAACCATTAAATCGAATTGTTGAATTGAATTTGAAGTTTAAATGAAGGTTTTGAAATTTAAGTAATTGAAATTGAAATTGAGTTGATTTGAATTTAAATCAAATTGAGTCGATTTGAGATTTAAGATGATCTGAATTGGAAGATTTGAAATTTAATCAATTTGATTGCAATTTTGGACCTGAGTTCAGCTTTGTTGAAATAGAAAGAAATAGTTTGATTTGAAATTATTTTCAAATAAATTATTTTATAATAAACTGTTAAAACTCTATCTTTTAAATATTCAATTTATTTTATTCCAAACTATTTTACTGTATAAACCATTTTCAATGCTCAAACTATTTTATATCAAACTATTTAACTATTTAAACCATTTTTAAAACTATTTTCACTATTCAAACTATTTTCTAAAAATTTAAACTGTGCAAGTTGGAATGTTTATATTTAAGTCATTGATTTAAATGCGAATTTGGTTAAAACGAAGTTATAGCCTAAGATGGAATTCAAAATGATTATTGAAGTGAAATAACATATTTTAAGTAAAAATGACGATTTCGAAATAAATGATATTTTGAAGTGAATATGATATATTGTTATCAAGTATGAATCGTTTTGAAATGTAAAAGAACCAACCGGTATGTAAAATGACATTTAGTTATTAAAGAGACCGGGGCCTCTTATTGGCATACTCTCTGTCAATATTGGAACCACGCTAAGAATTATGTACGTGGAGGAGATTCCAGAATGAAGTAGTTGGATTTGACGTACGTTTACTAGATTTGAAGAAAGAGAAGGAGATGGATAGACCCTGGCACTTGTGCCAATTTGAAATGACTAAAACAAGACGGGTTGACATGGACAAGTGGGCTAGCTACCCCTAGCGGACATCCGTTCTTAGATTTTCTTTTAGACTTGGTCCATAATATTTTCTTTGATGTTGGTTTAGATTTGTGCACCTTGATTTTAGGATGAACTCCCTTTGACTTGATATGGGATGGATGAATGCGGTCGGCGGTCGTGGCTACGATGCATTACCACCAGCCCTGCAACCCGAACTGGTAGTATCCTACCTTAGGCATTGCCTTACGTGCCTTGTCATACCCTTATCCTTATACGAGACCACTACGAGTTTGGTATAGTGTTGTCGTATCACGACACATCCCTATCCCCCGACGTGCTACTGGGGCATTATATGAAAACTATACGACAATGCTTAAAAAGCGTTAAGTGGTTAACGCTAAGAAAAATATTTATTTTACTGATTAGACATTATATATAGCATACTCTACCAGATATTTTGATGGATCCTTAAGAGATGGAAAATCTTGTAACATCTCCTGCGTTATTGCATGCATGTTATACACTGGATAGGAGATGTAAAACCCTATAAACATCTCTGATGCTATTACACTCATGTTATATGTGATATTGATTTGACTCACATAAGGATATTTTAGTCCTAACTTGAGTGTTTTGTCTTTTCATTACGCTAGGGTCAGCCCTGAGTTTTCAGCGCATTAGAGATTATTTTCTGGACGATGAAGACGAAGATGAAGATTGGTATATTATTACTAGTATTATTCCCCTACATCATATTGTTTTGTTGCACTGTTGTATTCTATTGTTTGATTGTATATATAACTCTGATAGATGTTGTAAAATTTTAATCAAATGTATAGTATAAACAGCTTCATGAACTGTTTATTTGATTATTATATTTTGTCATTCCTTTGGAAGATTCTGTATTTGTTTTCTTCTTTTCTTATCCTTCTTAATTAACCCCATTGATTATCTGTGTTTCGAATTTTTTGAGTTGAACATGTATGGATTATTGTTAATTAAACCTCCCAAAATGTGGGTCGTCACAAATGTCGTCTTTTATGTATTTCATGTATAATTAAATTTCTATGTTACGACAACATTGATTTCGGCATTATAGCCTTATACTTTTATAAAGCCATAATTGTTTTAAAAGCTTTGATATGAAGGGATGCGACATCCCATGTCACCCATATTGATGCTGCATGTTTTCAATGATGAACATAATCTAATTTATGGCGTTATCCCCTATAATAAAGAGGGGTAACATCCTCATATTAATACCAAAATTATACATCGCAATATTAAAATGGATTACAAATTGGCATGAGAATTGATAAAGTAAAGGGCCATATTTTTCTTGTTTTAAATATGAATTAAAGGGATTAATAATATATAATGATAAAAAATTTCAAGGAATAAATTGTTATTAGCCTAAGATTTGATATGAAATTACTAAAGAGAGTTATTACTTTGGTTAAGTAATTATAAGGTGCCAGTTGATTGAACCTATTCGAATGATGGATGGTATATGTTCTTGTTATTATTTGATCGGTTATTTTACGTGACTATTATCATCGTACTCACATCATCATTACCCATAACTGCATTTTAGGATATTTAAGGGCAGGATAACTAGCAGGTTGACCCATTTGTGAGTATAACCAGATTTAACTCCTGAGTGAGTGGAATTGCATCCAGGAGATTAGGTAGATCAAAGGTGTAGGATGCCCAGACGGATCAAAAGATTATAATTTGAGATATGATATCGGAAGAGATATGATATTATAAGGGTCCAATTGGTTCATAGTCATCCCATGAAAACTATGGCTTTAGTAATGTTATTGGAAATATCCAATAGGTTCATCCCATGAAAACTATGATTTGAGAGATGTTATTGGAGAATCCTAATAGTTTCATAGTGATCCCATTAAAAATATGATTAGAAAGTGCTATTAGTGGAAGCAATAAGTTCTTAGTGATCCCTTGAAAACTATGATTCAGGGCAAGTAGTCCCTAAGAATTTTGACAGGTTATTAGTCACCTTATGAACTCTGATGGATTCATAGTGACCCTAGGAAAACTGAGCTGAGATACTTAGTCAATTTTGTAATAATAAGTGAACTTAGGGTAGGTATAACCTTAAATTGATAGATGAGTCGGACTTACCCCATTACATTCTTGCACATTACTATGTTATTATGTTATAACCATTTTGGATGCTGAAGCATAGTATGTGATTGATATGTTGATTAAGATACTAGTGAGGGAAAAGCCCGTTTCACTCAGCGATGTGGTCTCATTAGATATCTATTTGGTTTGAGATGGTAGGTTATTATTCACACCAGACTGTTTACCTAACCCGATGTTTTTGTTTCAACTCTCTGGTACTCATTTGAGTAGGTCGGAAGTGTAGGATCGATTTCACCCTAGAGGGGGGGGGGTGAATAGGGTGATGGTATAAATTATAAAACTTAATTGCAGAAGCTAATATAAATTAATATTAACACAGATCACAGAATATTACGAGCACAGAAATAAATAGCAGAATAAAATGCAGACAGAACAACACAGAATTTACTCAGCTTCGGCAAAACCCTGCCTACGTGCTGCCCCCAAGGTTTCTACTAGAAATTAGAAAGTCCCTCGCTTACACACGTAAACTCGCTATACCCGCTATTGACTATCCTAACTCTACGCTCAAAACCCTGGCCACAACTCAACAACCGAGTTGTGAATTCCCAAACTACACACCGTAGTTTGTCTCCTAGTCACACGACTAGAAAATTAGCAGTTTGAAATTAGATACAAATTTAAAAACGATTTCAAAATAACTTAAAAAAAAGCCCTTTAAATATAAACTTAAAACCCCTTTTTATATCAAAACCCTATTCATATCAATATAAACAAAGCCGGCCCTTCTTTTCTTTATTAGTTGACCCGATACTTCTCAAATGGCGGCTTTGCTTCTGTATTAAGGCTTGTGAAAAATTTGGGGCTTTCGTTCCTCTTGCTCTGGAAATTTAGGCTTGAAGTCGGCGGTTTAAATTTGATCGATCAGTGATGTTTTGCGTGTTGCCTTGATCGATTGACTCCTCGTTCCTTACGCGGCTGCTTCGTTGATCAAATTCTCTCCTTGAATCGGTATTATTTGTTTTTTGCTTTTATTGATTTTTGCTTTCTGGAATTCGATGATTAAATGCCGATGATGATTAGGGTTTTATAGGAGTCAATTTCCTAAAATCACGTTCGTCTGATTTCTTCAAAATCTCTTGCGTTGCCGTTCGATTATTGTTGGATGTTTGCGATGAATTCTGACTTTTTCAATATCGTATTTTTCTGATGTTCGACCCCCCACGGCTTTGAATTGTCGTGTTCATCACGGTGTTGATTTGTGACTTGGTCAATTTTTCATCCTTACTAGAATTGCGTTGATTTGCTTTGACCATGTTGATTTCGTAAGATTTTTTACTGCTGGCTTTTGGCTTTGAATCATTTCGTCTCTGGCCATCTTTTTCTGGTTGGTACTGCATTGCATTCTCAGTGATCTCCATTTCACTTTGTTGCATTTCTGATCACTGCTGTGTCTTGTTTCACTAGTACCAGTGATGTTGCAACTGGTTTAATGTTTGTTTATATATACACTTCATCACTTCAGCATTGTATTGTTTTCACTTCTGGCCTGTTGTAGTTTGATTGTGTGATGTTATACTTTGGTCTATTGGGCTGCATTCATGATGTAAGTGGTCTGTACTTGTGTACATCTGGTATGCTGCAGCTTGCATCTTTGTTGCATTTGAACTGGCTGTTGTCTTTGTTGTTGGGTTGCTGCATATATGAACTTGCATTCATTCGAGTTCAGTTTGCACTTGTTCATCATGTAGCTTGTTGTCTTCATGTATAGTTGCTGTCTACATTCATGTTTGAGTTTCACTGCCACTTGATATTCTGGTGTACATTGAGTACATCCATACTTCTATGTTGTTTGTGTACTACTTTGGCTTCACTGTACATTATACTTGGCTTTGGTTCTGCACCATGTTGTAGCTGTACTGTCTTGAGCTCGACATTGTTGTTTACTTGCTTTGATGCATTCACATGCTGCCATACTTGTTCATGCTGCTGGATTTGATGCAGTTTGATTGTTTTGTAGTTGTTGATGTTCTTTGTAGTTTGTATCTGCATTGTGTTTATTCATAATACATGTATTGATGTTGGCTTCGGGTAACTTCGACACTTTCATCTCGAGCTTGTGTAATTTGAACCTGGTTTGGTGTGCATTGTGCCTTGTACTTGCAGTTTGGTCCATTGAGTTGTTGCAATTGAGTTCAAGTTTCTCTGTAACTTCGCTTTTTGCCTTGCATTGACCATGGCTTTTCTTGGTGGTGCATTTTGTTGCGGCCTGTACATGTATTACTAGCTCTGGTTCATCTTTGTTGCTTCACCACAGTTTGCATTTGCCACACTTGTGTTCCCTGTTATCAACTGGCCTTGTGTTGAATTGTTAGTAGTGCTTTTGTTTGATTTGTGAACACGAGTTGGCGGGGCAGTGCACACGTGTATAAATGTACACGTGTGTACTGCAGCCACTTATGTACAACCTATCCCTGATAAAAATACTGATATCCACAGATATTGCACAATCAAAAATGATGACGAACAACCCAAATAACTGAGGCAAACAATGTTTTCAAAATCATCGTTTCTTTCAAATTTCAAAAATATTTCTCTTTCAATTTTACTGCGTTTGAGAATATTTTTGCAGATTACTCAGATGCTGGATTCAAACCAGAATGCAGTTGAAGACAGAAACACGAGTGTGAGTGATATGTAGTGAGGTTAACTGTAAATATATTTGTGATGTAATCGTGATGTGATTGTAATCAAAGTTGTATAGTTATAGTGAGAGCTTGAAATTGTACTATTCAAAGATGTAATAAATATTTGTTTGAATAAAATATTCGTTTGAATAAAATATTCGTTTGAATTCAAATTCCGTGTTATTTATTTTATTCAGCAAATATTTATTTAATCTGTGAAAATAAATAGTATATTATCAAATACATTTAAACGAATGTATATATGTTTATTATCATCAAACAAAAATCATATAAGTGCATATTCAACAGGAAGTAAGGGATTTCAGTTTACAGTTAGATGAATAAGATTCCAAAGACTGGCATAAGGCAAGCTAGCTATATCAGGAGTTTTATTTAATCCGTTGTGTTGTTTATTTTGTTGAATGAATGTTACGGTAGAAATTATAACTATCAAGTAGTAGTAGATTCTGATCAACAAGGGGGTTTCTTCATATGTCGCTCTTGGAGTATTTTTTTTAATAATCATATTTTGTCTGAATGTGGGACCGAATGAGATTATGTAATGAATATGAAATCTTATTTGTAAAATTAAATGTGTTAACTTGTTATTAAATTATGTTTAAAAAAATTCATATTCATATGTTTTTGATTATTGATATGATTAACATGGCCGCATTTTGTCACCGAAAATTAATACTATGGATGACTGTAGCATCCATAGCACTTAGTTTCGGACCTCAAAATGAGGGACGTTACAATCACTCTACTGGATTCTCACCGAGTTATGAGCATTGAGTTGTAAGAACGTAGTTTGTAAAACCTTATAAAGTCATTAACAAAGTTGTTACTATAAATAAAGATGTCGAATATGTAGGAGATATGTTGGAACTCAAGATGTCGAAAGCAGTGGAATCTTTAGCAGGAGATATCGCACTTCAAACGCTTCAAAAAAATGTCAAACCTCAACAACCTTAGAGGTTGTCGGGCATATGAAAAGGAAGAAATGTCGTATCTCAAAACAGTTCCTAGAGACATCGTGCATATAACAAGCTCGAAGTGATATCGAATGACAACAAATGCCGACATAGCAAAGAGATTATCAAACTTGAAGGCTGATAAAAAGAGATACTGCATTATTGAAGGATACCACAACATTGAAAAGTATCGCATATATAACCACAAGGAGGGTATATTGGAACTCTGTAGATATCGAGCCTTTTCAATTATATTAATTCTAAAGCAAGAGTAAGCGGTAATGGAGCTTCAAAGGTTATGAGAGATATCAGATATCCACAACTGTCAAAGATGTTGCCTATCATCAGTGCCATCAAAGATGTCAAAATCCGACAATGAAAGTGAGGATACCATGTTTCACCAATATAACAATCAATACCGTAAATCGTCATGCCATAAATCATCAATCTAGATAAGGATGTTGTGAGTCATCAATGCTTAAAGTGATATCTTAAATCATCAATGTTGAGAGAGCTGCTGTAAGTCACCAATGTAAAGACTATTGTCGTATGTTAGCAACTTAGTGAAAGATGTCAGAAAACAATGGTGCCGAAGGATACATGGCAGCCATGTCGCCAGCCTTCATCTCTATAAATATGAACCCAATGGCTGTTTGGAAGGGACGAATTCTTCTTATCACTTTCCTTACATTTTAGATGTTGTAACCCTATATTGAATTGGGGATTTTGGAGCTATTGTACTTCTGCTCATAAGGACTTGAACTATGAATTTTGCATTGCATGTTACAAGTGAATAAAGTCATTTGATTACAGTTTGCTTTATGATTTACATATGACTCTTGTGATTTTGCATTTATGATACCAACATGACCTTTTTTAAGGGCCGAAACCGTGAGCAAGCATATTTCAATTTGGACTTGCATACTTCTTTCAAGCTAACACAAGGTTGACCAAGTCTACTACTAGCCTAGATCTATTCGTCTAGCACATCTTAAGTTAACAAGAAAAAGTGTTAATGTTTTGATGTTAGAAGGAGAGCTTGAACCTCCAACCTTATGGTTATTTCATATCAAACTTCCGTTAGCCTACATATAAGGGGTCTAAAAGATTTGCCCTAACCTGCATATTACATAAGGGAACTTTCCGAATTCTGTATAACCTTCTTTGGGCAACATAATAACTATTTCTAAACAAGGATCTTCCGAACCTCGTTTGGTTAACTAATTTATAAAGTCACTCATGACCCTCAATTTCATAAAGAACAAGTGTTAAGATTGCCAGCTTGCAAATTTTGGAAGAAAAGTAGTAAGCAGCTCTTTATAATCTGGACAAATGGAGTATAAACCCATTCTACATAGGACTTGCCCCAATCTTTTCCTTGAAAAAAGAGAACCCTAAGATAGATAGTTTATTCTTAAAAATGAGGAGGGCCATTAAATTCCAAAATAAAAGAACTATCTTTGATGAGGAAATAATATGAGATTTTAACAGGTTTGCCCAGAAATGGAATATAGTAATTGATCATTCTCTTGCCCTAGTAAAAAATCAAGAATCTTCAAAAAGAAAGTTCATGAATGATACAAATGCATCAATCTAATCTTATAAGAAAGCCAAGAAGGAATCAAGCACACAGTTCCCTAAAAACTATCGATTCACTAGAACCCATTCCCTTACCACCTCCAATGAGAATATTTACCTTTTAACCAAGATAAAAATGAACTAATGGCCTTCTAAGAAGAGGTAATCTAAGAACAAATGGAATCTTGGAGGTGTTTATTGGCGATATCATATAATAAATAGACATGAAACCAACCAATACTGAGCTTTAAAAGGATTGATTAAGAATTTCTTGGCCAAAGGAGAGCTTCAAGAGTTTGTTAAAGAGACTTAACCAATGTATTTACATAGATCAAATACTCAATAAAAAGGAATGTTTGGTAAGAAGGATTTATAAAATAATGGAAAAAGCCTTTAATCCCGCCAAGATGGCCTGGTCAAAGCACCTCCTAGAGGGAGACCAGGATAAGCCTCTAGTCCCGCCAATAAGGCATGGCCAGAGCACTGCAAGCCTTTGATCCCACCTACATGGTCTGGGTGGAGCGCTTCCTAGAGAGAGGACGGAATAAGCCTTTGGTCCCACCTAAGTTGGCTGGCTAGAGCACCGACCAGCCTTCATTTCTGTCTATAAGGCTTGTCTAAAGCTCCTCCTAGAGGAAGGACGGAGTAAGACTTTGGTCTTGTTTGAGATGGCTTGGCCAAAGCATCGAACCAGTCTTCGGTTACGCCTATAAGGCCTGATCAAAGTTTCTCCTAGAGGGAGGATGGGTAAGACTTTGATTCTTCTCAAGAAGCTGACCAAATGTACCTACCAAAACCTAAATCATCACCTAAGATGGTGATAAAGGGTTCAACCAAAGTTTAGATCATTACCTAAAGATGGTAACAAAGAAAATTAATCAAAGCCTAAATTACTACTCAAAGAGTAATAAGGGGCAGTCTTTTAGAGGAAGATCAACCGAATGTAAGAGCTAGTCAAATTCTGTCCTAAGAAAGGACCGAGATAGTCTTTTAGAGGAAGATAGCCAAATGAAAAGGTAATCTTCTAGAGGAAGAATAGTTAAACACATGTAGTCCCGCATCACGACAAAGTTAAAGTAATCTTTGAATGAAGGATCAAAAGCCATCTATCATTTAGAAGTGAGAATTTCGATGACAAACAATGACTTATTACCCAAGCTCGGAGCTTCATTCTTCAAAATAATGGATTAACTTTCAATCTATAATTTCTATGTTACATTCAAATTAGCAAATAATGAGAATCTCCTTTAATATTCGAGTTTCTATATAGAATTCTGTACTTGTTATCAAAAAAATTCCGATCTTCTTATCAAATGGAGTTCTAAATTAATACGAGATAGATTTCTGGTTTTCTATTCAGATTAAATTATGGTATTATTACCAGATCGGTTTTTGGTCTTCAGTTCGAATAATGTTACAGATGGTTTTCTAATCTCCTATTCCAAAGTTATGCCAAAAGGTTTTTTGGTCACTTATTAAATTTGTTGCCGGATGAATTTTTGATCTTATATCCAAATGATATTATTACTAGAAGATTTCTAATCTTCAATATAGAAGAAATTATAATTACCAAATAGATTATTGAGTGTCTACTCTTCGAGACTAAATCTTCAAACGTCAGGTTCTAAATTTCTAGGTGATAAGGCCAAAATGACAAAGTTTTTAAAAGCTTCACTCTTCAAAGCGCTAAATAAGTTCTCCTAGAATGGAGTTCAATTTTTCTAAAAACGAGAAATTTTGTATTTCTAATTTCTTGTTAATAAAGGAAGGGTTCTTTCTACTTTTGATTATTTAAGTTACTAATCTTCTTATCAAAATAGATTTCAGTTTTTAATGACAGGGCTCATATTAAGAAGGCAAACAAATGCTCAATTAAAGGTTATGCATCGCATTGCTTTAAAAAGTTCTAGAAAGCAAGTTATGCGTCTCCAACAATTCAACAAAATCCAAAAAGAAGAATATAATGTTCATTCAGATTCAAATTTGTTTATTTTACATATTATATACAAGAATTATAGGTACCAAGAAGGGGTCGCCAAAAAAGAAAATCTACAAATAAGGGGACTCGCAAGCGATTCTTCATTAGGTATCAAGTTTCTGCACCTCCTTTTTTAAAAATTTAGCGACCGAAGGACAATCGGTAATGTGATGAACGCATCATCTAGAAGTGTTTAAGCTTCTTCTCTTTTCTCTAAATAATGTTTGTAGCGTCAATCGAATCAACTTGGATTTCCAATGCATGATTGAGCGTCTTATTAGCTCCCTTTAAAGTCTGAATCTACTTTTAAATTTCTTAACTTCCAGTCTATGAGCATGCTTTTCACTATCAAGTTTCTACAACAGACCCTTGTTAAGATATAAAGAAACTTTGTCATCAGATTGCTTGTTTAAAAATTGAACGCACTCATATCTGGCCCTTTGACTCCATTCAGCAATCTCGCCATCATCTACAGTTGACGATGAGTTCAACATAGCAGAAAATCTTTCTTCGCTAATCAATAGGGTAGGAGTAGAAAGGCTGGATTCGCCTTCGGCCGCAATAAGTTCTAAGAATTGACAGGATACTTGACTTTTCTCTAAGTCTATTCAAGATCCATAATCCTTTAATGAAGATGAGCAATTTCTACATCCATGTCAATTTTTTGGATTGAAAGTTCAAACCGATCGACCACACTAATGCTCCCTTTCAGCTCTAGAATTTCTCTATCTTTCTATTTGCTTTTCTCTTCTAAGTTAGAAACCATCTCCTTCATACTATTTAATGTAGAACTCAATTGGTAAAACTTTTTATGCTATTTTTTTGCATCCAAGTTATCCGAGAACAACAAAGTTGAAGCACCTTAAGAAGAAAGTTTCCCTTCAATGTCTGATTTTATCTTAGTTGTGATATTATCCAATCGAGAAAGAAGATTTAGACTGCTAAGTGTAAGTGCTAGTTGTTTTTCCTAATAAAATAAGTAAACAGAAGAAGAAATTAACGCACACAAAAATGTATTCTTTATTGACAACAAGAAAGTTTACAAACATAAGCAGATATAAGTTCTATATTCTTAAAGTTTAAAGATAACAGTGTGAGCCTTTTTTATGTGATACTAGGGAAAAAAAGGGTAGAGTCAAAATGAACATTAAACCCTTGACGGTTATTAATAGAAGGAAATTGATGGTAGTCCCATTTTTCGGATGGAGGGCTAATCTTGCCACATAATAATTTAGCATGATTGGTTCGTATTTCTCTAAGAAATCTATCCTTCTCATCACCTAAAAAATCAAAGCGAAAGTGTGGAATCCGTGTGTAAATCTCCCGGAGATCTCTAAAGAAACAATATTTCGTTAGCTGAGAAGTTTTGATAATTACTAATTTCTCTTTAAAATCCCTCTTTAATTTTATAAAGTTACTTTAGAGTTCCATGGAAATAAGACTACCCGATGATTCCCTAATCTATATGATTTATGAAAAATAAACTAAGTTACGAAGAAATAAGAACGTTGCAATTCGTAAACTATCCAAGTTACACATTAAAAACAAAATCACTTGAGTTCATACAATATTGAACCTATGTAAAAGTCGGAAATAAATCTCTCCTTGTTAAATTTAACTTTCTCGAAAGAAAGAGTGTTTTGAGAAAGAGAAACGATCGCAACCCTGGGAAGATTTTAGCATTCTCCAAGATGAGGATCGATTTCATGCCTATCCAAATATCTACTATGCAAGTGCTTGAGCAAACCTCTACTCTTTTCCCCTAAGAATGAAAAATCGGTAAGAAAATTTCTAGAGCAAACTTTATAGAGGAACTCTACCAAAATATCCCTATCATTAATGAGCATCCAGAAGAGAGTAGTTAGCTCTACATTTTCTCTTATGATTCTCTCCCAATGAAGAAAAGACTTCTTCAGTAATGGGGCTACTCATTTCTCTTTAAAGTTCGTTAATCATGTGGCATAAACAGAAAGACACCTATACTTATTAGATAATTTACTATGCTCCTCAATTACCCTTTACATGTTCTCTATTCAATCGATGCACCTTCATCTCGCTCTTGTCATGTAAAATCTCATGGTAATATTTGGATCTTTTCCTTAACAAAAATAATAAACTTATTAACTAAAGGCCGACAAATAACTTTAAACATTTAAATAATAAATCCCATACCTGCACAAACTAAGAAGCTAGAACTTGAGCTTTTTCCTTAGGCTGTTGAATGGGGGAAACAACATCTTTTGGTGTGATAGTTTCCTATGAACCACCCTTAAGATCGGGTAAGTCTGAAAAATCTGCATCATCAGCATACTAGACATGTCCACCTAATCCATTTCCCCATCTCTTAGGCCCTTTTTGACCCTTTCCACTCATCATCATCATAATCATCATCATCATCATTATCTTCATCAGGGGTCATTAAAAGGTAATAAATTCTTTGAATCGACTGCTTCTTCCTCAGGGAATTCATCTTGAAGTTGGCTCTCCCCAATATAAGGTCGAACTTCCTCTTAACTTTGTCATTTAGCTTTGGAAGGGAAGGAAAATCCAAATCCGGGGATTTGTCGATATTATCACCATATGCTACGAAGAAAGTATCTTTATAGAACTTTTCTGTAATTGTAGTGAGAGCTTGGTCGAGAAATAATTTTTTTCTCCTTAGCGTCTTTTAAAATGCCGTTAGTATAAACCAGGGTAGCATCCTTAGTCTACATCTTACCTTTCAAAGACTTCACCTTGCCGGCCATTTTGGCCTTATCTTTGTTAGCCTATTCTAGATCTACTCTTAGATCTTTTACCTCCTCTAGCGGTAGTAATTTAGCTTTCTTCTCCTCATCAAGGTGGAGGCATGTTTTCCCTTCTAAAGAATGGCATTATCTTCAATCATTTGAGCTATAAGCGAAGAGATTTGCTCCATAAGTTTAGAAATTTGACTAGATGTTCCTTGAAAGGCTCATTGAGGGAAAAACATGTGTTTGGCCAGCTAAAACATATGACAGACATGAGCTAAATAAGGATATACAAAGTAAAAGGTCGATATTAACCCAGCAGAGGAGAAATTATACTAGTAGGACAGTTGATAAATAATGTAAAGATGATTTTTTTGCGAAGCTGGAAGGCTATGACGACATACGAGAAGCTAAGATTAGAGATTGGACAGCCAAATGAAGGAGATCATCAAAGCTCGTTGTGGGGGTCTGAGCATGAGCCTCCGAAGGAAGGGATTCATTAGGGAGAGGAGTCAAACCAAGCTCCTCATACAAGCGACGGAAACTAGACAGAGTGGTAAGAAGTGAGATGTTAAGCAAGGGATCTAGAGTTTGAACCCCCTTGATGTCCATTTGAACTTCATGACCTGAAAAGTCTAAATTAATCACATCAGAATTTTGAGCTGTTAAGTTAATGTCTACGTTAGAATCTTTGACAATAACAACAAACATCTGATCATCCCCGAGCTTAGGCTTTTTACTCGGGATAAGAATGGAAGTGTCAACTGAGGCACTAGAGCTCGCTAACCTTTTTAAGTCATCAATGGCCTTAGTAATAGAATCCTTGACCATAGCAGATTTAGTTGGCATGACCACAGCAGAACTATGATCTTTAGATTTTTTATGATAGGAAGCCACAGCGAGTGTGGATGAATCTAAATCAAAAAGGAAAGTTTATAAGATATCGACATAAGAAATTACTTTTAAGTTGTAATGAAATTTTATTGGAGGATTCAAGTTAAATATGAGAGTAAGCAGAGAAAGTCTTTCTATTACCAATAACTAACGATTGTTTTCCTTAGGAATTCCCCTACCACCAGGGATTCTCCAAGTATCATGTGATTGTCTAAGATTAGAGAATGTTTACGGAGATTTACTTTCATCAATAGTTTAAACCTATCACCTATACTCTTAGAAGCCTGAGTCAGGGACTCAATTGTTGCAGCGATGGAATGGCTAGGTTGTTTGGAAGCAGAACCTGAAAGAAAACACTCATCAGAAAGAGAATGATGGATATAACATAGATTATGGAAAACAGAAACTTACTGAATATAGAGAAAGACACCTTGATCTTAGAGGTGTAACATCTAATATAGAAAAACTGGTTCTCCCAATCCTTTGTCTTATTGATTGGATGAGTGACTATGCTTTTTGGGAAAGGGAGAAGACGGAACATAGGACTATCTACTTGTTCATTTATCCTTACAATGTTTGCCAGGAAATGTAGAGTTTCATTACTAAGAGAAGGAAGTTTAGCCTCCCTAGAATGGACCGCCAGACAGCTCAAGTGTTTATATAAGTTAGGAGTTAGCTGGATCAGAGCAATGTTCAGATGATCTAGGAATCACAGAGGAAATTACATCAAAAGCAAGTACCCAGAATGCTAGATGTGGATAGGAGTAAAAGCAAAAAATCCCTCTGGAGGATTATTTATCCAACCAAGGGGATCAGCAACCGTGTCCTCTATACCGGTGATTCTGAATTGCTGAAGGATCAGATCTACCTCCTCCTGATTAGTAATGATAGACCGGTTAAGCATGTAGTCTCCTTTCCTTGTAGAAGGAGAAGTTTTGGAGCTCTTGCTGGGCTTTTTGCTATCCATTTGTCTACTAGATATTACATGATGTTAGGGAAGTATCTCACATTTTACAAAAAAATTAAAATGATCATAATATAAAAGCAAGGTAAACAACTAAACGCCTAATCGTTCGGTACTTGGTTAATTGATAGAGTGGCAAAACCAGAATTAACCGCAAAACTTATAATAGTCTAACAATTTATTGAATAGCCCATCTCCAGATATAAAATTTGTAATAAGATATTGAACTCGTAAAATACTAGGAAAATTTTTAATGAACAGAAAATGCATTCGCAACCATAGAGTTCATGAATAGATGTTGAGTTTATCACAAACCAATGAGGTACAATCAAGATGTCGTATGTATGACATTTAGTAAAAATCATAATGAGATGTTGGGTTAATAACGTAATTTCGAGTTTATAAGGTTGCCAAATTCATTGATAACAAGTAGGGTTGAACTTGTTTAATAATGTTTTAACTTGTTGTCGAACTTGAGGATGTCAAAAATTTAAACAATTAATAAGTTAACGACACAATAACCATATTTTGAACTGATGATATTATATCGGGCTTAAAATAGGACAACGAATCAGTAACCTATATATCAACTCTATCGGTAGTTGTCAAATCTGTAAAAGAGTAAAGACAATGTGGATATCGAATTAGTAACCTAACAATAATCCATCAAAGCAAATGTCATACTTCTAAATAGATACCCATTTTTTGCTGGTTTCCGACACTATAAGGGTTTTGAATTTTAAATTGATTGTTGAAATTCTAAATAGATTCAGAACTTCTAACCAGTTGTCGAAATAATGACTAAGAATGAAACCTTTAGGGTATCAGACTTCAAGTTAAATGTCAAGTTTTGAAGGATTAATAACTTCGAAAACTAACCAATTGTCTGGTTTTGAAGCGAATTTCGTGTTTCTAATTGCCAACCAAGTTTTTAATTAAATAGAAAAGCTCCAGATTTACAAATTACCACCATTAGGCTTTAATCAATCAACAAAGAGAAAAAACCCAAATAACATACTAATTTAAATACTAAGTTCACCAAAGAACATAATAAATATATGACTTACTTAAAATCCAAAAATTTACAACCAATACCTGATTAGTAATCCTAATTTCAATTCAAAATTGAAAACACCCAACTTAATTCTTTTGATTAACTCAAATGGAAACGGATATCAAACCTTGAAACACGCTTGGACGTTGAAGAAGAACGAATATTTAAAGTGATGCAAATTTTGCCTTGAGATTTAATTCATAGGTAAGAGGAAGCATAAAGAGAAGAGCAGGTATTTATAGAGGAAAGAGGAAGAACAAGAGCCTTTAATCTCAATTTAAATGAAGCGCCCAAATTTTGATAGAATGCCAATAGGTGGCACCGACATTTATCAAGGCGGCAAGTGCTAATATCGAAGAGTTGATTTGAAAAGTCAAAATTCCTTCTACATTAGGGGATGCAAATGTTACTACAATAATGTTCCCGAATATGTAGGAGACATGTTGGAATTCAAGGTGCCAAAAGTAGTGGAACCTTTAGCAGGAGATATCGCACTTCAAATGCTTCAACAAAATGCCAAACCTCAATAACCTTGGAGGTAGTCAAGCATATGAAAAGGAAGAAATGTCCTATCTCAAAACTGTTCCCGAGGACATCATGCATGTGATAAGATTGGAGTGATACTGAATGATAACAGAAATCGAGAAACTATAGCAAAGAGATTATCAATCTTTAAGGTAGATAAAAAGAGATATCGTATCATTAAAGGATACCGTAGCATTGAAAGTATCACATATATAACAACAAGGTGGGTATATTGGAACTCTGTATATATTGGGCCTTTACAATTACATTTATTATAAAGCATGAACAAGTGGAAAAGGATGTCAGGCTTCAAAGGGTATGAGAGATATCGGATATCCACAGCTATCGAAGATGTCGCATATCACCAGTGCCATCAAATATTTTGAAAGCCGACAATGTAAGTAAGGATATCGTGTTTCACCAATATAACAATCAATGCCGTAAATCATCATGTCATAAATCATCAATCTCAAGAAGGATGACATGAGTCGTCAGTGCTTAAAGTGATATCGTAAATCATCAACGTGGAGAGGGATGATGTAAGTTACCAATGTGAAGACTATTGCCGCATGTCAACAACACAGTGAAGGATGCCAGACAACAATGATGCCTAAGACACATGACAACTATGCCACCTGCCTCCACCCATATAAATATGAACCCAATGGAAATTTGGGATGGATGAATTTTTCTCATCACTTTTCTTACATTTCAAAAGTTGTAACCTTAAATTAAATTGGGGATTTTGGAGCCTATGGTACTTTTGCACATAAGGACTTGAACTTTAAATTTTGCATTGCATATTACAAGTGAATAAAGTCATTTGATTATGGCTTGCTTTATGAGTTACATATGACTCTTGTGATTTTGCATTTATGATACTAACATGACTTTATTAAAAGGTCGAAAATGTGAACAAGCATATTTCACTTTGGACTTGCATAGTTCTTTCAGGCTAACATAAAATTGACCAAGCCTGTTTCTAGCCTAGATCTATTTACCTTGCACATCTTGAGTTAATAAGAAAAAATGTTAATAAAGTTTAAGTGGACATAGGCCAAGAATTTAGTCGAACCATAGTAAATTATCGCGTATTCTTTTATGTCATTTTCCTTTTAATTTCTTTATTTTATTCTCTACTTAGATCTAAGCAGATGTTTTTCCAACTTTTGCCATAAAATTTTAGATGCTTTCATTAGGGAAAGTCAATTTTCTCGTTGTTTATATCTATCTTCAACCTTTCGAAGTAGATCTATAAGTTCTTCTTAAAAGTAAGTGATTATTTAGATTTCCATAAAGATTTATCATAGAATCTTCCAAAATAATGGCACCATGAAATGCCAAGGAGAAGTCCATTACCTCCAAGCCTAGCAACGACGTAGATAATGATGGATCTCAGCATGGGGATGAAACCAATCAACTTGGAACTAGTGAAATTTAGAGTGCATCATAAATGATCACCAAGGTTAATCATTATAGGATGATGAAAGCGATGAATGAAAGGCTAACTGAAAGCCAGAACGTTATGATGAATCACATGTAAGAAAACAAGAAGTTGATGACCCAACTATCCCAAGGCCATAAAAGGAACAGAAAGGAGTTATCAACATCTGATTTAGAAGAAGGTAGTTCTTCTTCATCAGAAAGAAACAACAAAGAGGAAACCTAGAAAATGAAGAGGAAGGAAGATGGAACTTTGAAGGTTGGAGTTGGTAAGACTTAGGTTGATAGGGCACAAATGTAATACCCGACCTTTATACCCATACTACGAAGAGCATTACTAGGTAATACTACTTAACTATATGGAGAATGAGGCAACATTAGGCTATCACATGAGAATATTCCCTTAGGCTTATACCAGCAAGTATTCAAAAATTGAATAAATAACTCAGCCTTACGTACTCAGCATCGACACAAAGAAATAAACACGTGCATTTTCAGGATAGAACAATACAGAAACTAAAATGAATTATAGAGAACACATAGTCATCAATTAAACGACAACATATAATATAAAATATACACAAGTTAAGTGGGTCTACTAAAATAGTCAAATGCCCATTATCATCAAAAATATGCATAACATGTCCAAATATATACATCTCAATAACACATATACACAACAAGCTACAAATATACAGAATGATACCCAACTCTATAATGTATGACTATCCTCCTCTATGCCTAACACTCAAAAGCTGGTCACCTCGTCTCTGCACCTGTAATGACTCGAACCGACCCGACCCTTGTATTATATAAACAGCACATGGGTCGATCTATATCTAGAGTGTAGGTGTTAAAAGATAACAACATCTATATATCCTAATGTGGCATGCAGACAACTCAATATATGTGTCACGACCTAAAATTCAGTGTTCGAAAATCGACATCAAATACCTCACTTGTATTTGACTGCCGAAGATTTAAACATCGAACTCCAGTTCGGATGGAGCTTATAACAACATTAGATGAATAAAACACCGGAAACAAAATGAATATCATTGATCAACACCACAGATACAACATCATCATAATATCCAATACAACATTTATCACCAACATCTGAGAATTGAATATGTGTAACACAACTACAAAATGGAACATCACAGCGGAATGGCAAAGTCATCACACTTCAAGAAAGGCTTCAAAGAAAAGAAAGCGATAGCGAGCATCCAAACTAAGCACCTTGAGATCCAAAAAGGCTTCCAAAAGATCACCAAGTTAAAAGCCTTCAAAATCCTGTAACTTCCAACCCAAAAGACTTCAAAAGATTCCAAGCCACATCCGAAACACGGATAACCTGCTTCTAGGCTGCCCGTGTGAAAATTATGGGCACCCAGAGTTTAGGAAGGGAATAAACTCCGTGTCAGTCATGGGACTGGTATGAGTAAAAAAAAAGTTGCTTTGAATAAAAAAAAATTTATAAAAGAAAATCTGGTATGCTTTTTAGAAAATGAAACTACCATAAGACCTCTTTCCGCACACTCAATGCAATCGCAGAATTGGAGGAGATTTCTTCTTATGATAGTCAAATATGCTTGATATGAGAAAATTTCTTTTGATATTATTATTATTACATAGTGTAGAAAGCCATTTCGAAAGTATAATATTAATCTTAGTCAGCATACCACATTTTGTCGCATGCCTACTATAGCTACCTTGTTTTGCGGCAGGTTACCGCCACGCTGCTTGGCAGGTTATACAACTAAAACTGTACCGGGCTCGTATTGTTTCTTTGGGTTTCCAATAAATGGTCAGGCTAAGGAGCTTCCTATGCCACATGGGTACGCCTCTGGAGGGACGTCTCGAGAACCTACCCGGCTCTCTGCCAACACAAGGCCGGATTACCACTGTAACTAGGTAACTACTACTCGAGTATGTCATCCCTCGGTCGTTTGTGACCTTTATCCGAGGGCCCTCAATCACAAAGCTACAAATCACAAAGTAATGAATTTGAAGCAACCAAATAGGTTATATATCTGAGCTCCAGACCATGATACCACCTTTTTCCAGAAGGAAATGACAAACCTAAAAGGGCGCGACTCTCATAACCTTGCCGCATCTTTCCTATTTCGACCATTTTCGGGGTGTGAGGTCCGATGAGGTCTTTTCCATAAAGCTACAATTTACACAAAAGCCTTGCTTTGATCAACAAATGATAAAAAATGATCAGCAACACACAACAGCATGCCATACTACCAAATTGGAAGTATATCACTGATAACCTTCAACTACATAACCTTTGAGCTCGTACGTCTCAGAGAAGGGTGTTAAGCTAAGAGAATTAATTCTCTGCCACCAACAGAAATATATTTGAAAGAAATCTTCTTTATATCTCGAAGTGCAATGTCAGACTTACAACCATACAAGTCTGTTTCAGGTTCGAATAGAACCGAAGGCACTTCGTCCAATAAAGGAAGAAGCCCTTGCAATCTGGGTATCCACAATCCCGATCGGACTCCCCATCACATGTGGAGATCTCTATACTGGAGCAACTCAGTGCAGAGACATTCGATAGGTTATCCTATCGTTCTCGAAAACACCCGGTCTTCACCACCGTCTTCAAATGCTATCCATTTCGTCGTATCACTATTCGGAATGGGTTATATGACACAAAGATCCTCTCCCGGCTAAACCGAATAGTGACGCTTAATTTGAAACATGTGGGTATATTATTCATAAAGATTCAATCTTAGGGTTGGATGTGGGTTTCGGATAACCAATTGGAATCCGACTCCCTGTCGCATCGAAATTTAAATGCCGTTTTACGGGCCAATGGGTTTTCACATTCACACAGAAACAAATCACAAATCACAGTTCGACACAAAGCAATCCACATCACAAAGTATCACAATCACAAACAAGGGTATCAATCAGCTCAAGACATTTCAATAATAATCAATCATATAACAATGAGATGAATTAACAGTTTAGTTATAATCAATTAATCACATAATTATTTTTCATTAATTTACTTTAATTAATGATGAATTATCCTTAATTTTAAATTAATTAATCCTTAATTATTAATTAATTTAAATATTAATTATTAGTTAATTAAAATTTTAATTATTAATTAATTAACTCCTAATTACCTTTGTTAATTAATTATTCTTTAATTAATTAATCTTTAATTATAAATTAATTCACTCAAATTAATAATTAATTACCTTTAATTAATTATTTGTAAATTATTAAGTAATTATAAATCATAAGTCTTAATTAATCATTCAAGTATTATTAAAAATCTTTACTTAATAAACTTTATAATTAAATATCATTAACATAAGAGGTCAAAGTTAATTAAGAGTTAAAAATCAATAATTCATTTTAATTTACTATTAATTATTTATTTAAAATAATTAATAAATAATGTCATCATTAAATAAAGTAAACTTAATCACTTACAAACATATCTTTCTTAACTTTTATTAATCCAACACTTAAACTGAAACTATTGTTTAAAAACATGGATAAAAAAATGTTTTAAAAACTTGTGTTTTGATTTAGAGTAAAAATGCTTTAAAAGATAAACCCGAGTCTTACTTCGGGTACGCGTCGAGCCAATTACCAGTTTACTTCGAGTTCTCCTCAAAATAACCCGATAGCTTCATTTTTTTTAAAATTTGTTTAAGTTTTTAAAACGACCCGATGTATAGCTAGAATTACACGACCTCAAATTCGAGCCATCATCCCTGAATCCCGAGTGTAACTTCGAGCCAAACACCTCCTTCCATAAAACAAGCAGCTGACACAGGCTTTGGTGCCATGCACATGCACAACGACACTGACGAACTTCGACCGACGCCACCACCTTCCATATCTCGGCAACAGTTCGTATGGGTCATACAAGCACCCATAAACACCATACATTGACGAACTCACGATCGAGCTTGCTAACCCAGACTGGAACCAGAAACAACCAGCACCAAAACCCTCTATTCTCCCACTTCTGGTCGCCAGACGCCACGAAAATTCAACCAAATCTTCGTCTCGATCTCACGCCACTATCCCCACCAGAGCGATCAACTCCCATGGTCTGACAAAACCGCAGCGATCCTCTTTTCTACTTCGACCAATTTATGGGTTAAAACCATAGATCCTTGCCGTGCCAACGCCACAACGAAATAAAAAATTATCGAGCATTTTTCTAACGAACTCCAACCTTCCAGCAAGCCATGACCACGATCTCGAGAACCCAAGCTCTATCGATCACCAGAATTTGGTGAAAAATGCGATTCTGTTCATCCTCCATTTTCTCAAAGGATACTTCAGTAAAAATTTTGATTTTTCTTTCAAAAATCATCGCTTTCAAAAACGTTTTGATTGATATGCTTGAAATCATAGTGATATTTGGATTTTCAAATATTTTGAAGCTTGCTTGTATTTTTTAAAATTCCTGGGAAACTTTATTTTATTTTTTCTTGAATCTATTTTAAAATTTTGAATCATGTTAAAACTAACAAATTTTGTTTAGATTCCATAGTTTAGTTTAGATTAGAGGAAAAGTAATCAAATTTTAAATAGAATTTTGAAATCCTGGAAGCTAAAAACAGAGTCATATGACTGATCTCTGACATGCACACACAAATATCTGCATATAATGTACATTCAAGTTTTTCTTTCAACCAAATACTCATCATTTACCACAAGCATCAAAAGATCAACCCAGATTCAACTTTTAAAATGGTGTTTACTCACTTGTGGAATTTGAACAGAGAGCTTTCTGTTTGGGTTTTGAAAATTGAAAACCTGGAAGCTATTTTTAAATTTGATCCTGAACTTTTTTATCTGCAACTAATTAATATAAATTTTGCTTAATTTTTCTGATGGATTTACTTGCTTAATCAAACTCAAATTCAAATTCTTTAAAAGGTTTACGTACAGTTTTGTATTTTTTTCTCTTTGAAACAGGGAAAACCCAGGTCTGCAACTTAAAAGCTGGAGTTTGCAAAGCTTGATTTGATCCTGATTCCTATTGTTTTCGTGATAGTCCTAGCTTGGTTTTGAAGTTGAACCCTACTTTGATGATGAATTGCTTGTTTCTTCCCTTTAATTCAGATTTCAATAGGAATTCAGATTTGTAGTTTGAGGAAAACTGTTTTTGAATTTTTTTCTTTACTGGTTTGGGAACTTGTATAGGCTTTTGTTGCCTTTGTAAATTTACAAATATCAAAACAAATGAGAGGGAGGAAGTTTGATATGTTATATAGTTTTCATTTTCTTTTTTTACAAAATTTTCTTAAAATGAAAATAATATGATGACACTTATTCACTTTCTCCCTACACGGATCACACTTGTTAATCCACTTATTTAGTTTTTAACACTTGTTCATTAATATGTTATTAATCCTCCATATGTCCTTTGCATGAGAAAATTGATATATGTATATATTTAAAAATTGTTTTTCTTATTTTTATAAATGCATTTCCCTTTTATTTAAAATATAAAATTTAAAAGAAAATATTTTAAACCAATTATACATTAAATAAATTACTCGTATATTATTTTAAATTCAAAATATTTTTACTAAAGCATTTATTTAAAATTTAAACTTAAATTCAAAGCCAAATTCAAATCTACTTATATACACACATAAATATATATGATTTAAATTCAATTGATTTTTAAAAATGTTTATTATTTCAAATATTTTAAACTGAAATGAAATTGAAATCTTATTTATGCAATTTAACACTTATTCTATTTTATTTTAAATTATTCAAATTAATTTCAATTTAGATTTCAAAAATTCAAACAAATTACTAATTTAAACTGATAAAATTTAAGATGTTACAGATTTCCCTCCTTAAGGAAATTTCGTTCTCGAAATTTGAAAGAGAGAGAAAAGCAAATAAAGGATATAAGAATATAGAAAAAGATAGAGAAAGGCTTACCAGTTTAAGCCGAAATATCCACTCTACAATTGGGATATGATTTCTGCATGCTACCTTCAGTTTCCCAAATGTAGTCCTTTGGATCGCCACTCCACTGTACTTTAACCAGTTTCACAGTTTTGTTCCTTAATTGTTTTTCATCACGATCTATAATCTTTATCGGTTCTCTTTTAACTGCTAAATTGAGAGTGATTTCGAGATCCTGCTGAGCAGCTTCTTCAGTGGTACTGTCTAGATCGTGCACATATTTCCGGAGGTTAGAAATGTGAAATACATCATGCATGCCAGATAACCAGCTAGGTAGCCGCACTCGATATGCTAAAGGACCGATCCTCTCCAGAATAGGAAAAGGACGAATATACCATGGTGCCAGCTTACCAGTCTTTCCAAATCTTAACACACCATGCATTGGAGATACTTTAAGCGAAACAGAGTCTCCAATCTGGAATTCTAAATCTCTTCTTCTGCGATCAACATAACACTTCTGACGACTTTGAGCCGTTTTCAACTTCTTTCGAATAAAATCAACTTTCTCTGTGTCTTCCTTAATCATATCTAGTCCAAGGACGAGTCTATCACCTGACTCGATCCAACATGCAGGTGATCGACACGGATGACCATATAAAACTTCAAAAGGAGCCGTTTCGATACTGGCCTGATAACTATTATTGTATGAGAATTCGACCAGATGCAAATGGTCCTCCCAAGAACCAACTAAGTCGAGAATACAAGCTCACAAAAGGTCTTCTAATATTCGATTTATCCTTTCAGTCTTCCCATCAGACTATGGGTGATAAGCAGTGCCGAAGTTCAGTTTTGTTCCCAATGCAACTTGAAACGCTTCCCAAAATCTACTATTGAAGATCGGGTCATGATCACTCACTGTACTGCTCGGTATACCGTGGAGACGGACAATTTGTTTCACATATAATTCAGCTAAACTTGCTGTTATGCGGGTAGTTTTTACTGGTATAAAGTGGGCTGTCTTAGTCAAATGGTCCACAATAACCCAAATTGCTTCATTGCTAGGGCAACCCGTCGATGAAATCCATCGATACTTGATCCCATTTCCACTTGGTTACCTCCAAAGGCTGAAGTAGACTCGCCATTTTCTTCTGATCGCTTTTGATTTGTTGATAGGAAGCACAACGACTCACATATATAGATATATCCTTTTTCATTATCTTCCACCAGAAAGTTCTTTTGATCTCTCTGTACATCTTATTAACTCCTGGATGGATACCGAGTTTAGACTTGTGACGTTCATCTACAACTTCACGCTTCAATTCGGGGATGTCTAGGACACAGATCCTGTCTTTCATCCTTATAACTACATTATTATCGATTTCAAAAATGGAATCCTCACCTTGAAGTTTTCTTTTACAAATTCCATGAAGAAACTGGTCTTCTTTCTGCATGCTGGCGATCTTTTCAAGGAGAGTAGAAGTGACAACAAGATATGCAAGAACAACATGTCTCCTACTTAAAGCGTTAGCAACTACATTGACTTTTCCAGATGTATATTGAATATCTAGGTCATAGGACGCTAGAAATTTTAACCAACGTTGTTGTCGTAGATTTAAATCCTTCTAGGTGAAGAGATATTTCAAAGATTTGTGGTCGGTGAATAATTCGAATTTTTCACCAAAAGAAAACGAGTTCATTAAGTATATTTATTAAGTTAAGTTAAATTCTCAAATCGTTAGGAAAGCTGAAAGAGGTTCTTACCCTGAAGATAGTGTCGCCAGATTTTCAAAGCGAAAATAACAGCTAGAAGCTCCAAATCGTGTGTTGGGTAGTTTCTCTCGTATGGACGTAGTTTTCTACTCGCGTAGGCAATTACCTTCCTATTCTGCATTAGTACCGCAACCATTCTATCACCGCAAGCGTTAGTATAAATAGATAAACCTTGGTTCCCGTTAATGATAGCGAGAACAGGAGTAGTAGTCAATCTCCTTTTTAATTCCTAGAAAGCTTCATCACATTTTGGAGTCCAATGGAATTTAGCATTCTTCATTGTTAGCTTAGTCAATGGACTAGCTATCTTAGAAAAGTCCTGAACAAACTTTCGGTAATATCCTGCTAAACCCAGAAAACTTCGAACTTCTTCTGGAGTAGCGGGTTTCCCCTAGTCAAGAATAGCGGAAATCTTGCCTGGGTCAACAGAAATTCCTTCTTCATCAACAATATGGCCGAGAAATTTAACTACTTTGACCCAAAAATGGCATTTGAAAAATTTGGTGAATAGAATATTCTTTCACAATATCTCCAAAACAATTCTAAGATGCTCAACATGCTCCTCTTCAGTCTTGGAATAGACCAGAATATCGTCCATAAACACAAGCAAAATTTATTCAATACTTCCCGGAGCACACGGGCCATTAGATCTACGAAGTATGCGGGAGCATTGGTTAGTCTGAAAGGCATGACTAACCATTCGTAGAACATGTTAGGACCCTTGAAGGCAGTCAAATGAACACAGTCTTCGGCAATTCGTTGCTGATGGAATCCCTGGGCAAGATCCATCTTAGAAAAGAAACGAGCGCCGTGCAGTTGATCAAATAGATCATCAATTCTAGGTACAGGAATTTTTTTTCTTAGGAGTCAGTTTATTGAGATCGCGGTAATCCACACACAATCTCAAGGATCCGTCAGATTTAGCAACAAACACCATTGCTGAAACCCATTCAGATACACTAGGACGAATTAACCCTTTATTTAGCAAATCATTGGTTTGCTTGACTAATTCAATTCTTTCGTTGGGTGCCATCCTACGACTTGCATGAACGACAGGACGAGCATTGGGTACTAAATCAATTCTGAATTATATTTCTCTATGTGGAGGTAAGGATTTTACTTCTTCGAATACGTCGGGAAAATCCGGACAAGGGATATGGACTTCAGACTAGCTTCGGGATAACCCAAGTTATACATCAACTCATCTCTTTTAGGACTCAGACCTTCGCAAGAAATCTCAATGAAATCTTCAAATTTGGTTTTGATCGAAATCAATCGATTGTTACAATCCAATTTGGCTTCGTACTTCGTTAGCCAATCCATTCCGAGTAAGATTTCAAACTCATTAAAATCAAGGACAAAGAGGCTGCTAGGAAATTGGTTGGTAACAAGAATATAAGGTAGAAACGTCTCTACATCATAGACAAAGGTTTGCGGGGCTGCCAACTGGATTTTTTTCGTAGCTTGGGCTCGTAGACAAAATCAGGTTCAAGATTTAATTCATTTACAGCTTGTTGAGAGAGAAAACTGTGTGTAGCGCCCGTGTCAATCAAAATTCTAACAATTCTATCATAAATAGTAAGTTTACCTTCCAGAACTCCTTTCCTTTTTTCTGCTTTAGAAGATGCAGGTTTATCTTTAACTGTGTACACCTTTTCTGTCTGAGCTTGCTTCATTGTTGGGCAGTCTTTAACTTTGTGTCCCGGTTTCTGACAGTAGTAGCATTTCCTGGGTTTTGCTTGTACAGGTTGATTTACTTGTTTCTTAGGCTTCGTACATCTGCTCAAGTAATGGCCCTCTTCTAAGCAATTAAAACAAGTAATACCTCTTTCCTTATCCTCTTGATTGTTCTTCTTCTTCTCCTTTCCCTACCATGGTTTCTTGCCTCCAAATTTCCTTTTCTTCCAATTTTGATTGCTCGTATTTCCTTTCTCCACTGGGGCTTCTTGCATATCCAGGGTAGCATATCTGTACCCCATATCGATTAGATCTAAAAAAGATTCTTTGACGTGGCCAGTCATCCTTTCGTGGAACTTCTTATTCATCCCACGAATGAACCTTTCATTTTTCTTTAGAGGTATGTTTACCAATTCTGGACCGAAACGAGACAATTAGTTGAATTTTTTTAGGTACTCCTAAAATGATAAACTCCCTTGCTTCAAGTCCATAAATTCTTGGTACATTCGGGAAATACCAACCGGTGGCGTGTAGCGTTTCTCAAACACTTCTTTAAATTGTTCCCAAGTAAATTCTTCTTCTGGCTCATCTACAGCAACTGTCTCCCACCATACTAGGGCTTCTTCTTAAAGTTGCCAAGAAGCTATTAGTCGCATTTGATGGTCTTCCGGCTTTAGCCCTTTAAAAATTCTTTCACATGATCTGATCTAGGCTTGGGCCTCGACAATCGACTCCTTGCCGGCGAACGGCTTACCACCAAGTCTCGAGAAGCTCTTATATAGATAAGCCATATTCGGCTGATGTTGAGTAGATAAAGCTGATTCTGCTGTTGCGGGGACTTGACCAGTTGTGGTAGCATTTCCCCGACCCCTAGCTCTTCCTCTTCGACCGCTTATTCTTACAATATGTAATTAGTAAGAAAACTTGATTTGGATATACAGACGAAATATCTGAGGGAATATCAACAGTTGAAAGAAATAGACGAAGAAAATTTAGGATTTTGGTCTCGGGTTAAACTCATTCTAGGGTATACTTCACCCTATCTCTAATGAGCCATCTAATGTGTTATACTCCGTAGCTAAAGTTTTTACTCAACTTTTAGCCCCGATACCACTTGTCACGACCTGAAATTCAGTGTTCGAAAATCGACATCAAATACCTCACTTGTATTTGACTACCGAAGATTCAAACATCAAACTCCAGTTTGGATGAAGCTTATAACAACATTAGATGAATAAAATAGTTGAAATAAAATCAGTATCATTGATCAACACCATAGATACAACATCATCATAATATCCAATACAGCATTTATCACCAACATCTGAGAATTGAATATGTGTACCACAACTACAAATGGAACATCACAGCGGAATAGCAAAGTTATCACACTTCAAGAAAGGCTTCAAAGAAAAGAGAGCGATAGCGAGCATCCAAACTAAGCACCTTGAGATCCAAAAAGGCTTCCAAAAGATCTCCAAGTCAAAAGCCTTCAAAATCCAGTAACTTCCAACCCAAAAGACTTCAAAAGATTCCAAGCCAACTCCAAAACATGGATAACCTGCTTCTAGGCTGCTAGTGCGAAAATTATGGGCACCTAGAGTTTAGGAAGGGAATAATAAACTCCAGGTCAGTCATGAGACTGGTATGAGTAAACAAAAATAGTTGTTTTGAATAAAAACAAATTGATAAAAGAAAATTCGGTATGCTTTTTGGAAAATGAAACTACTATAAGACCTCCAGTCACACACACAATGCAATCGCAGAATTGGAGGAGATTTCTTCTTATGATAATCAAATATGCTTGATAGAGAAAATTTCTTTTAATATTATTATTACATAGTGTAGAAAACCATTTCGAAAGTATAATACTAATCTTAGCCAACATACCAAATTTCGTCGTATGCCTATTATAGCTACCATGTTTTGTGGCAGGTTGCCACCACGCTGCATGGCAGGTTATACAACTAAAACCATACAGGGCTCGTATTGTTTCTTTGGGTTTTCAACAAATGGTCAGGCTAAAGAACTTCCTATGCCACATGGGTACACCTCTGGAAGGACGTCCCGAGAACCTACCCGGCTCTCTGCCAACACAAGGCCGGATTACCTCTGTAACTAGGTAACTACTACTTGAGTATGTCATCCCCCGGTCGTTTGCGACCTTTATCCGAGGGCCCTTAACCACAAAGCAAGAAATCACAAAGTAATGATTTTGAAGCAACCACACAGGTTAAATATCTAGGATCCATACCATGATACTACCTTTTTCCAGAAGGAAATGACATACCCTAAAGGGCGCAACCCTCATAACCTTGTCGCGTCTTTCCTGTTTCAACCATTTCCAGGGTGTGAGGTCCAATGAGGTCTCGTCCAAAAAGCTACGCTTTACACAAAATCCTTGCTTTGATCAACAAATGATCAGCAACACACAGTAGCACTCAGCATGCCACACTACCAAATTGGGAGTATATCACTGATAACCTTCAACTACATAACCTCTGAGCTTGTACGTCTCAGAGAAGGGTGTTAAGCTAAGAGAATAAATTCTCCGCCACCAACAGAAAAGTATTTGAAAGAAATCTGCTTTATATCTCAAAGTGTAATGTCAGTTATACAACCATACAAGTCTGTTCCGGGTTCGAACAGAACCGAAGGCACATCGTCCAATAAAGAAAGAAACCCCTTGCAATCCGGGTATCCATAATCCCGATCGAACTCCCCATCACATGTGAAGATCTCTATACCGGAGCAATTTAGTGCAGAGACATTCGATAGGTTATCCTATCGTCCTCGAAGACAGCCGGTCTTCACCACCGTCTTCAAATACTATCCATTTCGTTGTATCACTATTCAGAATGGGTTATATGACACAAAGGTCCTCTCCCGGCTAAACTAAATAGTGAGCGCTTAATTTAAAACACGTGGATATATTATTCACAAAGATTCAATCTCAGGGTTCGATGTGGGTTTCGGATAACCAATTGAAATCCGACTCCCTGTCGCATCGAAATTTAAATGTCGTTTTGCGCGCCAATGAGTTTTCACATTCACACAGAAACAAATCACAAATCACAGTTCAGCACAAAGCAATCCACATCACAAAGTATCACAATCACAAACAGGGGTATCAATCAGCTAGAGACATTTCAATAATAATCAATCATTTAACAATAGATGAATTAACAGTGTAATTATAATCAATTAATCACATAATTATTTTTCATTAATTAACTTTAATTAATGATGAATTATCCTTAATTTTAAATTAATTAATCCTCAATTATTAATTAATTAAATATTAATTATTAGTTAATTAAACTTTTAATTATTAATTAATTAAATCCTAATTACCTTTATTGATTTAATTATTCTTTAATTAATTACTTTAATTAATTACTCTTTAATTATAAATTAATGAACTCAAATTAATAACTAATTACCCTTTAATTAATTATTTTTAAATTATTAAGTAATTATAAATCATAAGTCTTAATTAATCATTCAAGTATTATTAAAAATATTTACTTAATAAACTTTATAATTAATTATCATTAACATAAGAGGTTAAAGTTAACTAAGAGTTAAAAATCAATATTTCATCTTAATTTACTTTTAATTATTTATTTAAAATAATTAATAAATAATGTCATTATTAAATAAAGTAAACTTAATCACTTATAAACATATCTTTCTTAACTTTTATTAATCCAACACTTAAACTGAAACTATTGTTTAAAACATGGATAAAAAAATGTTTTAAAAACTTGAGTTTTGATTTAGAGTAAAACTGCTTTATAAGACAAACCCGAGTCCTACTTCGGGTACCCCCCAAGCCAATTACCTATTTACTTCGAGTTCTCCTCAAAATAACCCGATAGCTTCAATTTTTTTAAAATTTGTTTAAGTTTTTAAAATGACTCGATGTATAGCTAGAATTACACGACCTCAACTTCGAGCCATCATCCCTGAATCCTGAGTGTAACTTCGAGTTGAACACCTCCTTCCACAAAACAAACAATTGACACAAGCTTTGGTGCCGTGCACATGCACAACGGCACTGATGAACTTCGACCGACGCCACCACCTTCCATATCTCGGCAACAGTTCGTATGGGTCATACGAGCACCTAGAAATGCCAGACATTGACAAACTCGCGATCGAGCTTGGTAACCCAGACTGGAACTAGAAACAACCATCACCAAAACCCTCCGTTCTCCCACCTCTGGTCGCCAGAGGCCACGAAAATTCAACAAAGCTTCGTCTCGATCTCACGCCACTATCCCCATCGGAGCAATTAATTCCGGTGGTCTGACGAAACCACGGCGATCCTGTTTTCTACTTTGACCAATTTTTGGGTTAAAACCCTAGATCCTTGTCGTGCCAATGCCACAACGAAATAAAAAATTATCGAGCATTTTTCTGACAAAATCCAACCTTCCAGCAAGCCATGACCACGATCTCGAGAACCCAAGCTCCATCGATCACTAGAATTTGGTGAAAAATGTGATTCTGTTCATCCTTCATTTTCGCAGAGGATACTTCAGTAAAAATTTTGATTTTGCTTTCAAAAATCATTGCTTTCAAAAATGTTTTGATTGATATGCTTGTCAGAAATTGTGATATTTGAATTTTCAAATATTTTAAAGCTTGCCTGTATTTTTTAAAATTCCAATGAAACTTTAATTTATTTTTGCTTGAATCTATTTTAAAATTTTGAATCATGTTAAAACTAACAACTTTAGTTTAGATTCCATAGTTTAGTTTAGATTAGAGGAAAAGTAATCAAATTTTGAACAGAATTTTGAAATCCCAGAAGCTAAAAACAGAGTCATATGACTGATCTCTGACATGCACACACAAGCATCTGTATATAATGTACAATCAAGTTTTTGTTTCAACCAAATACTCATCATTTACCACAAGCATCAAAAGATCAACCCAGTTTCAACTTTTAAAATGGTGTTTACTCACATGTGGAGTTTGAACAGAGGCCTTTCTTTCTGGGTTTTGAAAATTGAAAACCTAGAAGTTGTTTTTAAATTTGATCTTGAACTTTTTTATCTGCAACTAATTAATATAAATTTTTATTAATTTTTCTTATGGATTTACTTGCTTAATCAAACTCAAATTCAAATTCTTAAAAGGTTTACTTACGGTTTTGTATGTATTTTCTCTCTCTTTGAAACAGGGAAAACCTAGATCTACAACTTAAAAGCTGGAGTTTGCAAAGCTTGAGTTGATCCTTATTTCTGTTGTTTATATGATAATCCTAGCTTTTGTTTTGAAGTTGAACCCTGCTTTGATGTTGAATTGCTTGATTCTTCCCTTTAATTTAGATTTGGAAAGGAATTCAGATTTATAGTTTGAAGAGAATTGTTTTTGAATTTTTTTTCTTTTCCGGTTTGGGAATTTGTACAGGCTTTTGTTTCCTTTGTAAATTTACAAATATCAAAAGAAATGAGAGGGAGGAGGCTTGATATGTTATATAGTTTTCATTTTCTTTTTTTATAAATTTTCTAAAAATGAAAATAATATGATGACGCTTGTTCATTTTCTCCCTACATGGATCACACTTGTTAATCCACTTATTTAATTTTTAACACTTGTTCATTAATATGTTATTAATCCTCCATATGTCCTTTGCATGAGAAAATTGATATATGTATATATTTAAAAATTGTTTTTCTTATTTTTTATAAATGCATTTCTCTTTTATTTAAAAATATAAAATTTAAAAGAAAATATTTTAAACCAATTATAAATTAAATAAATTACTCATATATTGTTTTAAATTCAAAATATTTTACTAAAGCATTTATTTAAAATTTAAATTTAAATTCAAAGCCAAATTCAAATCTACTTATATACACACATAAATATATATGATTTAAATTCAAATTATTTTTAAATTTTTTTATTATTTCAAATTTTTTAAACTCAAATAAAATTGAAATCTTATTCATACAATTTAACACTTATTCTATTTGATTTGAAATTAGTCAAATTAATTTCAATTTAGATTTCAAAAATTCAAACAAATTACTAATTTAAACTGATAAAATTTGGGATGTTACAATATGTATGACATCATACCACTACCTTTTACATATTATCACCCAATCACTAAGTAGTCAAATAATGCATCAAGAAGTATAATATCAAAATGGGTGAAATATCAAAAATATCCAGTTATCATCAATACACAAAATCATCAAGTACCATATAGGCAGGCACACAACGATAACCAAGATTATTTCTTAGATAATCATATATTAGACATACCCGGGGTCTATCTTATTTAGCATGTATAAAACACATAAAAATCACCCAAATCAAACATACACAAAATAAAAATATGACATATGCTCGGTTGTCAGGGTCATCTCTTAGAAAACTATATAAAAGATAATTACAGGGTCTAACTCCATGCTCTCATCACCTTTAGCTATCCTTGATAGCGGTATAATTGATGTGTACAGGTTACACAACTTATAGAATCACAGTCTCATGAATAATTCAAGAGATCGATAATTACATAATAATCATTTAGACTTTCCTCCTTATGGTAATCGATTTGGATCTCAGCCAGTGAAATAATCATACGGTTTCTAAGAATCTTAATAATCCACTCAACTCCCAGTATCAAAGTTAGTTATCTAGATTCCTAGTCCTATGTGCTCTCAACATCATAGATAACTATTTCAGCATTGGTCATAACAAATGGTTTGATTGTCTCTCAGCCGTAAATATAATGGTCTCATATAGGTGAATAAGTATTTGTCTATAGCATCTCATTAATAATAACTAGATTGGAGACTAATAGCTCTAAGCCTACTCTAGGAGCCATCCTTACACGCCCTCAGCTCTACTTCTATAGTCTTAGTTATCTAGATGCCATCGTGATCTAATATCCATCAAGTGTAATACTACACTATGCGATTGTCATGACTTTGCAAATGCCCCAAATGGTAATGGACTGTTGGCTTATGTGATATAGATGCAGTTGATCTCAGCCGTACACATCAAAAAGGCATGTCATGGATTCAAGAAGCAATCCACATTCAAGCCGCTAGGATGGACCCGAGCCAATCTAGTTCACTCTACACCGTATAATAGGAGCATACACCGAATAGATAGACACATTTATGGCTCTCAACTTTCTTACTCACAGTTCGCATCACCAAAAATATAATACATCGTCTACTCGATCCTCTAAGAGTTTTACCCACTTACAGAAATTAATAAAACAAATATCAGCTCAGGCGTCTCATACTGCCTAATGTTATTCATTTTTTTACTCAATGCTCGTAAATTACACTTGCATAATATTCTATATCACAAGTCGAAAGGGTAATCAGAATAATATTACCAAATGTCTCATATCCAATGGTATTACTAATTTGTTTACTTAAATTCCTCAATATCTAAATTTCACACATATTATTCTTTATAACAAGTCCAAACAATAAGCGAAAAAGTATCATCGAAAATCCCATACCAGATGGTATTACAACTCCGTTTATTCAGATTTCTCATTACATAGAAATAGAAACGACCATGACACACATATTTGTTAGAAAGAAATATTTTGGTTTATAAAAGTTGATTATAATTAATAAAACCCTTTATATATTTTAAATATTTAAATACTCATTTTCCAATCTTTTATAAATCAAAATAATGATTTTTAATGTTCATAAATAATTTTTGAAAATTCATTTCTATGTTTTAAAATCCTAAAGATATCTTATAAACTAATTATTTCTCATAAAATCATTTATTAATTTTGTACAATAAAATATGATTTTTAAATAATTTAACTACTCCCGTTCAATTCCGAACCAAACCATGTGTGTGTGTATAAAGGGGCATATGTTTCAAAATTCTTGAAAAATTAATTTAGATAACTAAAAATCCATCTTTTGAAATTTCCTTTGAATCCTTTTTATTAAATATACACTTTACAAAAGAAATTCCTTTTTGGAAATATTATTACCTTATTTATACTAGTAAAAATTTCATATATTCCAATACTATTGAAAATTCTCTATTTTCATTTTCAAATAAACTTTGATTTCCAGAACAATTTCCAATAAATCATTTTATTTCCCAATAACCTTTATTTATTTGTAAATATACTTTAACCTAATTTTTAAACCCCATACATAATTTTCCAAAGCTCTCTTAAATCTTATAAAACAAGAAAAATTAATATAAGGTTCAAAATATAAATCATGGAGCCAAATCCTCCAAAAATATCAACTTATCATCCATATAAATTTATCATGTGGCTCAAGTCGAATTACATCAAACTGCAACCATCCACACAATGCACATGCAACATATAAATAAACTACACGAATTGAAATGCATTCGGACAACGTCTCCTTTGAATTTTGATGATCTAACATATAAAAAATTTCACCCTTAAATCTGAAATCATATCCAATATCACAACAATCAATCCAATATCTCAAACAAACATTTCAACCAAGCAATTCAATCAATATTTAAGATATTATTTATCAAGCAATAAGAAATTGATATAGATGTCGGTTTAGAAACTCATCAAAATTTCAGGCTAAGCTATTTGCTACCAACAAACTACATCGATGTCCTTCAATTACGATGCACCACTAGTCACCACGTCACTGCCCTTGCCTTCATCTCCATTGCCCAAATGCCAGTCGTAATAATCTTCTTCGCTGCCTACTCGAATGCACCTCTCTTTTGTGCACCTCATTCACCAAAGCAGCCATGTCACCTCTTCCTATCTCATTACCTCTGACCTAGCTCCCACCTTATATACTAGGTGCATGAACGCACACGCCTCCAAACTACAGCCATCTTTAGGTCATGATGTCAAAAGATGTAGCCGCCACAACCTCTCCCTACCTTGTATCGATCGTCGTTGTTAGGCCCGCATTGCTTTGTGCGAGATTTTCTATTTTTTATTTTCCGATCGCGATTTAGATTTCAAGAAATCTCTAGAGGGGATTAGGGTTATCAAAATGAAATAGATCCAGGCATGGCGGGTTTGGGGAAAAATATATATGGAAAAGAATAGGCTATCATTCATTTGTTTACTTTTTTTTCCTTTTCGTTTCCCTTAAAGCACAAGTTTATTTTATTTGTAAATAAATTCCAATCTAATTTAATTTAATTCACAGACTTCGTTCTAAAAATTATATTTTAATAATTGGAAAATTTTATTCAATTCAATGCCCGGTTGTTTTTATATTTTATCAAAACATTTTACTCAATTTCAAGGCTTTTCTTTTCGAAGAAATTTGTTAATTTAATTTGATTTATAAAACATAATCTTTTATTAACTAGACTTCAAATTAGTAAGAATTTATTTCAAAAATGATAGTCATCAAAAATCAAATTCAAATATTTCTATATTAATTAAATTTACATATTATCGTAGCATATAAAGCAAGGTTATTACATACTTTCCTCTTACGAAAATTACGTCCTCATAATTTCTTATAGAGAGACGTATTACACAACTCAGACCCTGAACTTCTTCGTATTCTACAATCTTCCATAAGCTTACACAATCCATGGCTTCTTTACTTCTCAACTTACCATATGCCATCATTTAAATAGACTCATCCAATGACTTTATATTTTCGTATACGATAAATTTTTATGAAAATATTCTAAGTGTCGATTTTTTGAAAAATTTATGTAGAGTCTCTTTTATACGGAAAGCGTTCCAAAAAATCACAACATAGATATATCACAATTTATATACATCCTAATCAATGGTGCATCCCAGAAGACAGGAAAACAACATAATATCACATCATATATTGATATAGTGCAAAAACGTACCTTTTGTTAACGTTTAAAGAAAATTTTCCTGTTATTATGTGAGCAAAAGCAAGCTATCGTCACTAGATTATCCAAATATGTGCCAAAACTATCTGTTCTCAACTCAGGTTCAAGTATTAATCGTATATGAAGTGGTATAAGAAGCACATATTTATTTAATATATACACAACATCATATTCATTAATTAATCACTTTCCGATAAATTTTGAAAGTTTAAAAACACCAAATCAAGTTATGGTTTCTCAAAATAAATTATTACATTATGTGTCAACTTTCCAAAACAACTCCTGGATTGCAAAAATGTCAGGTACGTCATGAGTTACAATATTTTTGGTAAGGATGGTGAAATCGGGAATTAACTTATATGTGTAGACCCACCTAACAAATCATCATTTTTAGCTTAGAAAACCACAAAATTTCACAAAATTTTAAAATAAAGTCGTTTCTTATGTTCTTATCTTTCTAGAAAATGCAAGTTCGATGAAATCAGACAAACCGTTTAAAAGATATGATGAAATTACTTAGGCGTAAAAGTCTAGAAATAAATATACGTTAGAATTTTATTTCAACATCAAACTATCTGTACCACCAATGGATTTCACAATTTAGAAAAAAAGAAAACAAGAAATTTATTCCATATTAGAATATCTTTCAGATGAAAGAAAGTTGACCAGAATTCATCCAAAATAGCTAAAGTTATTGATGTATTAATACAACACTTGAATAAGAGGGTTTGTTTCTATGTCCATACATATAGCACTAGACTTTTTAGTCTATAAGGCACAAATTTACAAATTCACATCTATTGCCTGTCTTATCCATTTACTTTGTTATTTGGTGGTCAATTTATCCAAATACCACATGACTTTGACATTCATAGTACACATAGATATGTAAGGTATACGTATATGTACATATTAAGTAACTCATCATTTTTTTTCAAAAAATACAATATAACTTCTTTTAAAATAACTTTGGCTTATAAATAATTTATTTAGTTCAAAAACAAATTCATAAGCACTTTTTTTTTCAAAATAAGCAACACTCCAAACTTCAAAAATCACTTCTTCTACTCCTTTTTTTTCCAAAAATGATTTTAAAACATCTTTACATAAATTACTCTTTTTCAAGACATTTTTGAAATAAATAACATTCTCCCGTTTTCCTCTTAAGAAAAATTTATTTTCAACTCAAAACAATTATACCATTTCTCTATATATTTTCCCTGGAGAGTTCTTTTGATTCAATCTTAAACAAATATCTCTATATATACAATAATCCATAGATTAATTTATATTAAAATATACAATGTTGCCGCACCATAAATTTTAGTGCTTCAATTTTCCAAAGGCTGCAAGTTGACTACCAAGAATAATATATCACCACTGCATCACTTGATCTCAAATTCACACTAATACCCAATGTTTGCATACGTTGTTCAAAATATATACCAATGTAGAATGATAATATTTTCATTCTCTAAGTAATATATTATTCTACAAGACAATATATAATTCTGAGTAAAATATTTCTTATATCATTCTAAAAAGTCATGTTAATTTTATCTCGTTTAAGTGTTTAAGAATCTCTATCGAATATATATGCAACCACATCAACCAGAATTCTCAAAGCACTCAATAGAAAAAATAACGCAAAATCAACTTCAAAATTTTCTTTAAATAATATATTTAAATGCTTTCATATGCTTTCCATATGAAAACAAATGTTTGCTAAAACTAAAACATTTTCTACTATCATATAAAAATATATACCTTTAATCGAAAAGGTTCTAATCACAAAACATGCTTGCTTTAAAATATTATTCGATCTTCAAGCCATCTTTTCCAAAATAGTTACTAATATTTATCATATAAAATTTCAGTTTCTTTAACATTAAATTCAGCTTATCTTAAACTATCACTTTTTTTAAGATACAAACGTCACTCAAAAATATCATTTTCAATCACTTAAAAAAAATCAAATCATCTTTTATTAAATCGTGTGCTTGTTTGTATAAAAATATATATTTTTGAAATTTGCTTATATTTTCAACTCATTAACCATTAAATACTATGCAAATCTCCCACCATCCAACCATAATATCAAGCAAGCATTAATACAACAATGTACAGACTTCCAAACAAGTAGACAAACACCTTTAGCGGAAAACTATCAATTAGTTTTTACTGTGCAACTCTAATCACTACTGGATCATCTTATTCATCTTGCCTCATCACAACATGGAATTGTGAAGTATTCAATACGATATTAGAATTAGGGTATTTTACAACTTACCTAACCGAACAACTCCATTCTTACTTCAAAGCCACACAGAGGTCTAATAAATATCATCCATGCTGACAGTACAGGTCGAATAATTTACTCCTACCTTATTAACCTCCATTAATTTCTTTGGATCTCATATAGAGCCTACACCAAGAAAAAGGTAGAAGAAGTATATAATATAGTAATAAAAATACAAATATGACCCTGGATGATTATCCTAGTAATCATCTTCTACTCCTACTGTCACTTACGTATAAATAATAATCTACCACACACCCACGAGGACAGAAACTCTATGTCTCTCTAAAGTTACGGATCATGTGATTTATACTCTATATTAATCTGAATATGCTCTAATATCAACTATAACAACCCATCTCTATACCCATGCTACCAAAAAGTATTACTGGGTAATATTGTCCGACCATACAAAGAATGACGCAATATTAGGCTACCACGCGTAAATATTCCCTCGGGCTAATACTGGTACATATTTAGAAAATTGAATAAACAAATCATCTATACATACTTAGCATCTACATAGAGCAACAAACACATGCGTTTATAAAATAGAATAGTACATGATATAAAATAAATTATAAATAGCAAAGATTCATCAACACACAGTAACATATAATATAAAATATTCACAAGTTGGGTCTATGAAAATAGTCAAATGCTCACTATCATCAAAAATATATATAACATGTCTAAATATTTACATCTCAACAACACATGTACACATGTAGCTACAAATACACAAAATAATACCCAATTCTATGATATATAACTATCCTTCTCTAGGCCTAACGCTCAAAAGATGGTCACCTCATCCCTATACCTAGAATGTCTTGAACTAACTCGAGTATTATATAAATAACACACATGTCGAGCTATAGCTAGAATGTAGATGTCAAAAAATAGCAACTTTTATATATCCCAATGTGGCATGCATATAACTCAATATATGTATAACACTACACTAGATACCTTGTACATATAATCACCCAATCACTAAATAATCAAAAAACACATCAAGAAGTATCATATAAAAATAAACGAAATATCAAACACATCAAACTACCAACATTACACGAAATCATCAAGTACCATATGGGCAGACACACAACAATGCTCAAGATTATCTCTCAAATAATCATATAATAGACATATTCAGGGTCCGTCTTACTCAATATATGTCAATAATAATAATAATAATCAACCAAATCAAACAAATGTGAAATATAAATATGGCATACCCTTGATAGCCATGGTCATCTCTTAGATAACTATATAAAAGTAATTGTAGGGTCCAACTTCACGCTCTCAGCACCTCAAGCTATCTCGATAGCGACATAATCAACGTGTACAGAGTTACATAACTTTATATTCACAGTCTCATGAATAATCCAAGAGATTAATAATCACGTAATAATCATCTAGATTACCCTCTTCATAGTAATCAGCTTGGCTCTCAGCCATGAAATATCATACGGTCTCTTAAACCCCTAACAATCCACCCAACTCCTGTTATCATGGATAATCAACTAGAATCTCAGTATTATTTCAACACCGGTAACAACAAATGATTTGATCGGCTCTCAGCCATAAACACAATGATCTCATATAGGTGAATAAGTATGTGTTTATAGCACATCATCAATAATAACCAGACGAGAGACTGACAGCTCTTAGCTTGCTCCAGGAGCCTTCCTTACACACTCTCAATGCTACTCCTACATTCTTACGTCGACGAGCATCATGACCGAATCCTAAAAATTTAATTAATTTGCAATATGGGTAAACCATTGTTGAACAGTTAGGCTTACGAGTGGAAGCAATCGAAAGGGTCTAGCTTATCGATTAATTATCAACTGCAAATTCAATAAACAATAAACATAGAAGAGTAGAGAGCACAAAGATTTAAAGTGGTTCGATCAAGCCTACGTCCATGGATCCAGCAACTATTCTTTATTTCACTGAAGAAAGAGAGTACAAAAGAGAGAGATTATAGAATTATAGGAAACAAAGTGGAGAGACTGACCTATAATTACAAATTGAATATTCAATTTCTCCAAAGACTTGTTTGCACTCAAGACCCATAATTTGATGTGGCTGCAGAAATTAGGTTTTATTGAAGAAGTGGCTAATGGTGGATGCCCTCCCATACACCAATATGAAAATGAACTTCCCTCATTTAAATAGACTTTAGAATAAAAGAATTACTTGGAGATTAACTAAATTAATTACCCTATTGTCTTAAAACCTTTCCAAGTATTGATGATTTGATTTCTATACAAACGAATAATGGTGATCTTGATTTCCATAATTTTCCTTACTCGAATCAATCTCTATCAACAATCTTTTATTTCCGTGTATAGCCTAATTGATTGATAATATTAATTAGCTAAATTATTTTTCTTCTTGGAAAATATTTGAATCATCCAAATTTAACATATCCATCAAGTGCAAGACTATGCTATGCGATGTTCATGACCGTACAAGTGCCCTTTAATGGCAATAGACTTGTAATGACCCGACATTTCGACCCTCGAATGTCGACACTATAAACATCCACGGTATTTGTGTACCGAACACCCAAGTGCCGAAAAGACCGAAAGTTAGGGTAAAAGAAAAGAAAAGGAGAATAGAACAAGAAAAGAAGAACAACGTCAGAACCTTACAATGGAACGATAATATTTAATATTAATGGAACAGTACAAAGGGTTACTCTAAATATAGAAATATCAGAGTACTAAAACCTAAGTACAATTGTCAGCCTAGACACTTATAATTGCATGTCCTCACATTGCTGATATATACAATACAAAAATGCAGCGGAAATAAGAATAGCACGGAAGGTAATCATCTAGCTCTTCTTTACAAGCTCCAAAGCATCTATAGCTAAATCTAGAAACATACACGAGGCTGACATAAGCATTATAAGAAAATAACACTCGGATCAGTCTGGTAAGCCAACATGAGAAACTCAATGTAACGACCCCACTTCCTAAGCCCAGGAAGAAGTATCGTTAATAAGAAAAGAAAGAGGTGAGAAAGTAGAAAATATAAGAAAGGAAGAAAGACAACATCAGAATCTCACAACGGAATCGAATAAAATATAATATAACAACATAGGTATTACATAGTTATATAACATCAATCAGAGATACACAGATAATACATCACATACTAGACAGTTATAAACATCTGTCTAGTTCATACAACTCAACTCAAACAAATGACTCAGAGATACCAACACAGCGGAACTATATATATCTACAACGCTGAAGCCACCTGCTCCATTGCTCCTCCAGAATGCATCAAAGCTAACCTGAATCCCTTGGCTACCCGTAAAAATTTGGGTACCCGAGAGTTTATGAAAAACAAAAAATAAACTCCGGGTCAGACATGGGTCTGGTATGAGTAACAGGTTAAAGTTGTTTAACTTTGAAAATCATTTGGAAACAAAAGGTATCACGTAAGACTCCCCACACATAAACATGGAAAAGTTTTTACCTTACGCTAACCAAAACATTTGATAGGAAATTCTGTGATATTATAATAGGTCTAGGGTTTTCAAGTAAATAGAAAATAGCCGAAATTGTTACATTCATTAAATTCCAGCTACTAGCCACAAAAGTGGGTAATACAATCAAAACCGTGGGCACTTATTGGATTGTGGATTCCATACAATGGCAGGGCTACTGGGGTACCGCCCGTCACAGTACGTGGCCTAGATCAACGTACCGAGGATTACTCCCTTCATCCCCTGCAACACAAGGCCGGAACCATTCCTTACTGAAAAGTCCCGAACAAGATAACCCCGCAGTTGGTGTACATCCAACCGCCCACAAAGCCGAATAAAAAGGGACATCTAGACAGGGGAAAATCTTGTCCTGCTTGGGCATGACCCACCTAACCTTGCTGCACCTCCCCTGTTTTAGCCATTCCCGGTTGATGAGGCTTGAGGCTGCGATTACCTTTATAGAATATATTTCTTAGAATGCTCATCGTCCACCTGACGATGTGTTGAAAGCATTCAATCCATACAAGTTCGTTCCGGGTTCGAACGAAACCGAAGGCATTATCTCGTTACACTCGTTTTGGAATCACCCTCAGAGTTAACGACGATAACCCTTGCATTCTGAATCTTCATCTTTACTTCAGATTCACGGCCTATCGTTAATTTGGAAACGATGTGGTTTTCGGATGTTCCTAATGCGGAAAACCCGATCCCGGTCTCATCGAAATCCAAAACGTGTCTTTTAGGGCCAAGTTGTCTATTTAGCCTTAATAGTTTAATTTAACATAACCAATGTACACACAGATGGATAATTCATAATATCACAATAAATAATCACATCATCTCACATACAGATAATCAATATTATCATCCATCAGATAATTAAATATTATCCTACTTAAACCAAGCATCATAAGATATTACCATCTCATATCAAATGAAATATCAATATCATTCATTTATAAGCAATGATTTATAAACATACCATTCGTAATTAACTTAAAATGAATTAAATTAACTACTTCTATCTCTAATTAATTTAAAGTAAATTAAATTAATTACTTCATTTATAAATCCTGCTTATACAACCAATCATTAAATTTTATACAAATTAATTTATCTCTATATATTTATCTTGATTAACTCCTCTAATTAATCATTTTCTAATTACAGTAAGTAATTAGACTTTAATAAATTGTACAAATTAGTTATTCTAAGTTATTCCTAGTAATTAACTTTAATTACTCCATTTATAATTAATTACATAAATTAATCTCCACATTTTTAATTATTACTTAATTAAACAATTCTTAACTTACATCATTAATTATATTAATTAATGATCCCTAATTCAGATTAAATTACTTTATTAATCACATTACGTGATTAATCTTTAACTAAACACAATTATTAATCACCTTTGATTAATAACAACCAGTAATTAAATATCCTTAATTACTCATATAAATAAATAAATCATTTTATAATTAATTATCTCCATTAATTAATCCTCCGATTAATTTCAAAAGTAATTATCCAAATTACTTTATTAATATATCATCTTTCACTAATTACATTCAGTAATTATCATTAATTACTTCATTAAGTAATTATGCTCCATTGCATACACTAGTAATTAATCAATTTAGCAAATGATTTCTCTAAATTAATTAAATTAAATTAACTAACTTAAATTAATCATCTTATCAAAATTAATTACCATAAGTAATTTATCTCTTAATTACTTACATCAAGAATTACCTAATTAATCTAATTAATTATCCAAAGTTAATCATACATATTAATTAATTAAAGATCTTTTAGTTAATTGTCTGCATTTACTATCATTTCTTAATTTACTTCTTATTTGATCTTTATTTATTAACTTTAATACATAAGTCATTCATTAATTACCTTATTATCCTTAAGATAATTCATTCTTTAATTAATGACTTCATTAACATTTCATTTTAAATTTAAATATCATTTGAATTTAAGATTCAAAATGATTAAAATTAACATTCAAATTAAAATATCTTAAATTAAACTATTTGAATTTTTAATTCAAATTTAAATTTCCAAATTACATTAATATTTAACTTGCAAACCTCAAGTTAAACAATTCATTTATTTTTCATTCAAAAACTTTAAATCAAGAATTCTCAAAATCAAGTTAATTTTTATTAAATCAAATTACTTGTCAACTATTTTATTTGAACTCATTCTTAAATTATTCATATTTAAACTTATTTAAATTTTTAGATTTTAAATTCTATGTAAACTTGAATTTCTCAATTTATTTTGAATTTAAACTTCGATTTAACTTTCTTTTAACAACTAGAGTCAGAAATTTGATTTTTAAATCCAAATTCATTTTAAACTTTAAAATTTAAATATCCATTTGAATCAAAACTTTAACCAAAAATCATATTAACTGCAACAACTTTTTTGTTTCTGATCTAAATTTAAAATCTGGAAAATTATCAAGTTTTAAAACTGAAACTCATTTAAATATTTCAAAACTGCCTTTTAGATTCAAACTATAAATTTGAATTCATACTTGTATTTAGATTTAGGCTTTGTTAAATCTTAACTTAAATTCAATTACATCAGGATTTCAACTAACATACAATTAATTTTGCTTAAATTTAGTTTAAATTTTAAATATACAGGTTGTTTATTACAGCCTGTAGAAATTTACCTTCACCTGAGACCAAACTATGCTGCTTCGGGTCAATTGTTTCTCTGCTTCGAGTAAAAAAAGAAATTTACTCGAGACTTCCCCGAGTCTAATTCTTGCATAATAAAAACTGAGGCAAAACAAAACTGGAACCACCAAAACACCAACCCACTTCAGTGCTTCGAGTCTTCCACCACCTTGCTTCGAGTCATTTACTCAAGTTACTCGAGTATTCCCTCAGGCCAAACTCTGCACACCAAGAAATCAGCACCACCATACTTCACTGGCACGGTGCACGTGCACCGTGGCCCCTGCATACTCCGGCCATCCCCTGGCACCCCCACACGACACCAGTCACTTCCAGATCCCATCACAATCACCAGATGCTAGCCCCTTGCTCGAAAACAAAAATACACTTCCCTCTGCAACCTGAAACACCAACACATCCCACTGCCAAACCTGTCACCCTCGAGTTCTCCACTCTCCGACCATATGACTGTCTACAACTCCGGCATCATATTCGACTACAACCCAACTACCACCACCTCAAATATCCCTGCACTCGATCACCAACCTGGGCCGTGGCGATCAATTCTTTATACGCAGCAAAACTTTAGGGTTCTAGGAGAAAACCCACTGCCGCATCTCCCCTGATGAACTTCATCACCGCCACCTATTTTTCCCAGCATCACCAATCACTCCTCCATCGATCTGAAGATCCCCGACCCCTCCAGTCCACTTGATCACCAGAAAAACCCATGTACTCATATTTCATTTAAACCAGAACCATTTCCTAAAACCCAAACTAAAATTTATAATGTTTAGTTCAAAAATTTTGTTATAGTTGTTGTTTTCCAAATTTTTTTTTTATACTGGGCCTCCAAATTACAAGTTGAAATTTTACTTTGTTTATCAAAACTGTTGTTTTAGCTCTCTGGGACACACAGACTTGAAGTTTAACTAAAACAGGCTTCTGAACATAAATGCATAATGAAACAAACAGCCTTTGTTTGTAACTAAGTTCTATTAACAAATTTACTGAATAGAATTATTAATTTAAATCTAAACAAGAAGACTGGAAACTAACAGAGGGTGTTTAAATGGACATAAACATGCACAGACAGATTCACTTACATATGTACATACCACAACATTCATCACAGAAAACATATAACCATATGTATTCTTAGATTTATAGGAAATGATGTTACACACTTTAAAATAAATAGAACAGATTTATGACGAAACAGTTTTTTTTTGAATTTTGCAGGTTTTAAATATGCAGAGACTTTCATCTCACAAACCAGAGAAATGAAGATATAAATATCCACACAATATATTTATGCATTCAAATATTAACATACAACAAGTTTAAAAACTTAAGTTATTTAAAGGAGTTACTCACCATTGCATTTGAAGGAATGAACAGAGCATCTGAGTGTTGAAAATGGCATATACTTTAAAACTGAAACTGTTGTGAAATATTTATGTTTTGACTTTGCATTGATGCTTCAGTTATTAAAATATATGTGTTTGCTATGAAAGACTATGCTGAACGAATTAGAAAGCATGTATATGAAAAAGGTTATAGGGGAAGGTGATAACTGGGACAACAATTTCTTTGCAGGTACAAAAATTGTTTTATTAGGCAAGATATTTGCATACACTTGAATTGACAATTTATGTGCTGAGATGATAGTGATTAAGATTTTGTTCCTCTATTTGTTAACATAAACATAATTATATACGGCTGTAACTGTACAATTCTGCAGACACACTTTAGCTTGTATATGAAGCTACATGTTTTATAAATATTTGTTTTATTTGTTTCTTGTTCAAACTATAATACACATCTTAGACTTTGACTAATTTCTTTTGACTAGAATGAAGATATTTTGTTTAGCTTTGCATACTTGTCTCTTTTTTTTTTTCTGCCTGCATACTTAATTTACAAGCTACTTACATATTTTTTTTTTTATGCTTTTGCATTTCAACAGTTGACATTCATATTTATACTATTCCTGGCATTTCCTTTACAAGCATATATATTTAACTTTGTTTACTTAACTTTGCTCTGCATTCTTTTCTCTAACCTGCATACTATATTGCAGCTACACACCTAGCTTATCATTAGCTTGCATCATATTTTCCTTATTTTATTTTGTACTTTATTCTTGATTTATTCTTTGGATTCAAATTTATAGTTTGTGTTGTAAGTTTGTTTATTCTGTAGTTTGTGTTTCACTTCATTTCTTATTTGTATTTACATTTGTATTTTAACTATGACTAACAAATATTTTAATTACTTATTATTATTTTATTTTATACTTATATTAATATTAATAATGTTTATTTTAATTTCAACATTTTTAAACCTTTATTTTAAATTTTCAAATCATAAATTCCATTCAAACACACATATAAATAAAGTTGACATTATTAAAAATTCATTTGTAAACATTTACATAATTTATAGAGCTCATTATTAAGTCAAAATGATTTATAAAAGAATTTATCTCTTTATAAACTGTTTATTTTTATCAAGCTAAATTTAAGTGTAAGCTAAAATTTATTTTAAACAAACTAAACTTAAATTTTAAAATCATATAATCATTTATTAAATAGCTTAAATATCAAATTTCTAAATTTTCAAAAATATTATAATTAGAAAGCATACCTATTTATTAAATTAAAACAAAGATTTTCCATGTACAATATATATACAGATATATACATTATAAATAGAAGGCAATTTGATTAACTTCTAAAAAATATTATCAAAGCAATTTAATTTTAATGTAGATTATTAAATTGATATTGTCCCAAATTTTCCGGGATATCACATTCTTCCCCCCTTAAAAGAATTTCGTCCCCGAAATTTAAAACAAAGATAATTTAATAATCCAATTAAAAATTTAAATACGAAACACAAGCATATATCAACATAAACTAACAATCATAACAACCAATTCATCCAAACAAACAAATCTAACTATCCAGACAAAATTCTAAATAGAATTTTCTCGAGTTTCCCCAGGTATAAAATACCGGGTTACTCGCCCTATAGAATCCAAGCAACCAATACTACTATTAAACTACAGAGTTTCCACTCATCTAAATCTACAAAACAAAACAGGAAATCAGACCAAACTCAAGTCTGACTCAACAACCCAAATTCCCTGAACTGCTGACTCTAAAATCAAAGGTAGATCTTACACGTACTCCCTCAGGGATACGTGAAACACTCCGAATTCAGTTATCCAAACTGACAATTCAATCCTGAAGACCAAGCACTTATCCAAAATCAAATCCCCGATTTCGGACTCTTCCTTCGTCTCTAATCCACAAAATTCTTCGGACGATCCTGGGCTTCCTTCATCTTTACCGATCAACTCAATCCTTGCTGATGCGCTATAAACAAACTGAACCAAAGACAATCCAACAAATTGATCCTTCTAAGATCAACCAAAACTCAAAATACAACTCTATTCCAAAATCAGAAAACAGAACTCACATCTCTCGTCCGGAGAGATAAAACAGGTGCACCCCAATCTGATCTCAGATTCTGAGAAATTTCCTTAGAACTCTCTAATCCAAACACTGCAATATCCAATTGCTTCCAAACTAAAACAGCTACCACCCTGCTTCCACTGCGCCACTCTGATTGAACAGATGAAAATGCTGATAATGATCTCAAGCACGGACTGGTCAACACCTTCCAAAAATAAAATTCAGAAGTTCCACCAAAATTCTGAGCTGTTTCACCAAACTCAATTTCCAGATGTTGACAAACTCTAACTTCCAGAAGACATCTAGAAAAATCTATGACAACCCAAGAGAACACTCAGCTATCGCAAGTCACTTTTGCGATCAACCCAGCCTAATTCCAAAGAAAAACTGCTCTCTTTATCAAACAGAACAGCCTACACCAATCCATCGAAGAAATGGAACCACACTGCTGCTTCTGAATTCCATTACAGAAAGACTGCTAAGGCAGAAGATCCCTTGCCAACACCAAAAACATTCCAAGCTAAATTGCTGCCACAGATGCTAAGATTTCCTATTCCAAAGCTCTTCGAGAAACTTGGACCTCAAAACAAACAAAACACTCAGCTGAGCACAGCCACAACACCGAAGCAGATACATTTCCAAACTCTAACTCATCCAAACTCTAACACTTCAAATATGAACTCCGAACCTAAACAGGTTTCCTTCAGAGATCAATGAAATTCTTACACCATCCAAAACTTATTCGAGACAGTATTAGGTCTACAGTCTTGACAATTACACTTCCAACCATTGATAGTTGTGTTACACACACCACTACCTATCTACCTTTTATAACTTATATTGGATAACCCGGACAGGTAACCCAACAAATAGGTAGAAATAAATATAAATATATATATATATCAAAATTACAAATACGCTCTCTCAAGAAGAAATCACTTAAGAGCCTAGGTATTCACTCAACCTAGCGCTCTGATACCACTGTAACGACCCCACTTCCTAAGCCCAGGAAGAAGTATCGTTAATAAGAAAAGAAAGAGGTGAGAAAGTAGAAAAGATAAGAAAGGAAGAAAGACAACATCAGAATCTCATAACGGAATCGAATAAAATATAATATAACAACATAGGTATTACATAGTTATATAACATCAATCAGAGATACACAGATAATACATCACATACTAGACAGTTATAAACATCTGTCTAGTTCGTACAACTCAACTCAAACAAATGACTCAGAGATACCAACACAGCGGAACTATATATATCTACAACGCTGAAGCCACCTGCTCCATTGCTCCTCCAGAATGCATCAAAGCTAACCTGAATCCCTTGGCTACCCGTAAAAATTTGGGTACCCGAGAGTTTATGAAAAACAAAAAATAAACTCCGGGTCAGACATGGGTCTGGTATGAGTAACAGGTTAAAGTTGTTTAACTTTGAAAATCATTTGGAAACAAAAGGTATCACGTAAGACTCCCCACACATAAACATGGAAAAGTTTTTACCTTACGCTAACCAAAACATTTGATAGGAAATTCTGTGATATTATAATAGGTCTAGGGTTTTCAAGTAAACAGAAAATAGCCGAAATTGTTACATTCATTAAATTCCAGCTACTAGCCACAAAAGTGGGTAATACAATCAAAACCGTGGGCACTTATTGGATTGTGGATTCCATACAATGGCAGGGCTACTGGGGTACCGCCCGTCACAGTACGTGGCCTAGATCAACGTACCGAGGATTACTCCCTTCATCCCCTGCAACACAAGGCCGGAACCATTCCTTACTGAAAAGTCCCGAACAAGATAACCCCGCAGTTGGTGTACATCCAACCGCCCACAAAGCCGAATAAAAAGGGACATCTAGACAGGGGAAAATCTTGTCCTGCTTGGGCATGACCCACCTAACCTTGCTGCACCTCCCCTGTTTTAGCCATTCCCGGTTGATGAGGCTTGAGGCTGCGATTACCTTTATAGAATATATTTCTTAGAATGCTCATCGTCCACCTAACGATGTGTTGAAAGCATTCAATCCATACAAGTTCGTTCCGGGTTCGAACGAAACCGAAGGCATTATCTCGTTACACTCGTTTTGGAATCACCCTCAGAGTTAACGACGATAACCCTTGCATTCTGAATCTTCATCTTTACTTCAGATTCACGGCCTATCGTTAATTTGGAAACGATGTGGTTTTCGGATGTTCCTAATGTGGAAAACCCGATCCCGGTCTCATCGAAATCCAAAACGTGTCTTTTAGGGCCAAGTTGTCTATTTAGCCTTAATAGTTTAATTTAACATAACCAATGTACACACAGATGGATAATTCATAATATCACAATAAATAATCACATCATCTCACATACAGATAATCAATATTATCATCCATCAGATAATTAAATATTATCCTACTTAAACCAAGCATCATAAGATATTACCATCTCATATCAAATGAAATATCAATATCATTCATTTATAAGCAATGATTTATAAACATACCATTCGTAATTAACTTAAAATGAATTAAATTAACTACTTCTATCTCTAATTAATTTAAAGTAAATTAAATTAATTACTTCATTTATAAATCCTGCTTATACAACCAATCATTAAATTTTATACAAATTAATTTATCTCTATACATTTATCTTGATTAACTCCTCTAATTAATCATTTTCTAATTACAGTAAGTAATTAGACTTTAATAAATTGTACAAATTAGTTATTCTAAGTTATTCCTAGTAATTAACTTTAATTACTCCATTTATAATTAATTACATAAATTAATCTCCACATTTTTAATTATTACTTAATTAAACAATTCTTAACTTACATCATTAATTATATTAATTAATGATCCCTAATTCAGATTAAATTACTTTATTAATCACATTACGTGATTAATCTTTAACTAAACACAATTATTAATCACCTTTGATTAATAACAACCAGTAATTAAATATCCTTAATTACTCATATAAATAAATAAATCATTTTATAATTAATTATCTCCATTAATTAATCCTCCGATTAATTTCAAAAGTAATTATCCAAATTACTTTATTAATATATCATCTTTCACTAATTACATTCAGTAATTATCATTAATTACTTCATTAAGTAATTATGCTCCATTGCATACACTAGTAATTAATCAATTTAGCAAATGATTTCTCTAAATTAATTAAATTAAATTAACTAACTTAAATTAATCATCTTATCAAAATTAATTACCATAAGTAATTTATCTCTTAATTACTTACATCAAGAATTACCTAATTAATCTAATTAATTATCCAAAGTTAATCATACATATTAATTAATTAAAGATCTTTTAGTTAATTGTCTGCATTTACTATCATTTCTTAATTTACTTCTTATTTGATCTTTATTTATTAACTTTAATACATAAGTCATTCATTAATTACCTTATTATCCTTAAGATAATTCATTCTTTAATTAATGACTTCATTAACATTTCATTTTAAATTTAAATATCATTTGAATTTAAGATTCAAAATGATTAAAATTAACATTCAAATTAAAATCTCTTAAATTAAACTATTTGAATTTTTAATTCAAATTTAAATTTCCAAATTACATTAATATTTAACTTGCAAACCTCAAGTTAAACAATTCATTTATTTTTCATTCAAAAACTTTAAATCAAGAATTCTCAAAATCAAGTTAATTTTTATTAAATCAAATTACTTGTCAACTATTTTATTTGAACTCATTCTTAAATTATTCATACTTAAACTTATTTAAATTTTTAGATTTTAAATTCTATGTAAACTTGAATTTCTCAATTTATTTTGAATTTAAACTTCGATTTAACTTTCTTTTAACAACTAGAGTCAGAAATTTGATTTTTAAATCCAAATTCATTTTAAACTTTAAAATTTAAATATCCATTTGAATCAAAACTTTAAACAAAAATCATATTAACTGCAACAACTTTTTTGTTTCTGATCTAAATTTAAAATCTGGAAAATTATCAAGTTTTAAAACTGAAACTCATTTAAATATTTCAAAACTGCCTTTTAGATTCAAACTATAAATTTGAATTCATACTTGTATTTAGATTTAGGCCTTGTTAAATCTTAACTTAAATTCAATTACATCAGGATTTCAACTAACATACAATTAATTTTGCTTAAATTTAGTTTAAATTTTAAATATACAGGTTGTTTATTACAGCCTGTAGAAATTTACCTTCACCTGAGACCAAACTATGCTGCTTCGGGTCAATTGTCTCTCTGCTTCGAGTAAAAAAAGAAATTTACTCGAGACTTCCCCGAGTCTAATTCTTGCATAATAAAAACTGAGGCAAAACAAAACTGGAACCACCAAAACACCAACCCACTTCAGTGCTTCGAGTCTTCCACCACCTTGCTTCGAGTCATTTACTCAAGTTACTCGAGTATTCCCTCAGGCCAAACTCTGCACACCAAGAAATCAGCACCACCATACTTCACTGGCACGGTGCACGTGCACCGTGGCCCCTGCATACTCCGGCCATCCCCTGGCACCCCCACACGACACCAGTCACTTCCATATCCCATCACAATCACCAGATGCTAGCCCCTTGCTCGAAAACAAAAATACACTTCCCTCTGCAACCTGAAATACCAACACATCCCACTGCCAAACCTGTCACCCTCGAGTTCTCCACTCTCCGACCATATGACTGTCTACAACTCCGGCATCATATTCGACTACAACCCAACTACCACCACCTCAAATATCCCTGCACTCGATCACCAACCTGGGCCGTGGCGATCAATTCTTTATACGCAGCAAAACTTTAGGGTTCTAGGAGAAAACCCACTACCGCATCTCCCCTGATGAACTTCATCACCGCCACCTATTTTTCCCAGCATCACCAATCACTCCTCCATCGATCTGAAGATCCCCGACCCCTCCAGTCCACTTGATCACCAGAAAAACCCATGTACTCATATTTCATTTAAACCAGAACCATTTCCTAAAACCCAAACTAAAATTTATAATGTTTAGTTCAAAAATTTTGTTATAGTTGTTGTTTTCCAAATTTTTTTTTTATACTGGGCCTCCAAATTACAAGTTGAAATTTTACTTTGTTTATCAAAACTGTTGTTTTAGCTCTCTGGGACACACAGACTTGAAGTTTAACTAAAACAGGCTTCTGAACATAAATGCATAATGAAACAAACAGCCTTTGTTTGTAACTAAGTTCTATTAACAAATTTACTGAATAGAATTATTAATTTAAATCTAAACAAGAAGACTGGAAACTAACAGAGGGTGTTTAAATGGACATAAACATGCACAGACAGATTCACTTACATATGTACATACCACAACATTCATCACAGAAAACATATAACCATATGTATTCTTAGATTTATAGGAAATGATGTTACACACTTTAAAATAAATAGAACAGATTTATGACGAAACAGTTTTTTTTTTGAATTTTGCAGGTTTTAAATATGCAGAGACTTTCATCTCACAAACCAGAGAAATGAAGATATAAATATCCACACAATATATTTATGCATTCAAATATTAACATACAACAAGTTTAAAAACTTAAGTTATTTAAAGGAGTTACTCACCATTGCATTTGAAGGAATGAACAGAGCATCTGAGTGTTGAAAATGGCATATACTTTAAAACTGAAACTGTTGTGAAATATTTATGTTTTGACTTTGCATTGATGCTTCAGTTATTAAAATATATGTGTTTGCTATGAAAGACTATGCTGAACGAATTAGAAAGCATGTATATGAAAAAGGTTATAGGGGAAGGTGATAACTGGGACAACAATTTCTTTGCAGGTACAAAAATTGTTTTATTAGGCAAGATATTTGCATACACTTGAATTGACAATTTATGTGCTGAGATGATAGTGATTAAGATTTTGTTCCTCTATTTGTTAACATAAACATAATTATATACGGCTGTAACTGTACAATTCTGCAGACACACTTTAGCTTGTATATGAAGCTACATGTTTTATAAATATTTGTTTTATTTGTTTCTTGTTCAAACTATAATACACATCTTAGACTTTGACTAATTTCTTTTGACTAGAATGAAGATATTTTGTTTAGCTTTGCATACTTGTCTCTCTTTTTTTTTCTGCCTGCATACTTAATTTACAAGCTACTTACATATTTTTTTTTTATGCTTTTGCATTTCAACAGTTGACATTCATATTTATACTATTCCTGGCATTTCCTTTACAAGCATATATATTTAACTTTGTTTACTTAACTTTGCTCTGCATTCTTTTCTCTAACCTGCATACTATATTGCAGCTACACACCTAGCTTATCATTAGCTTGCATCATATTTTCCTTATTTTATTTTGTACTTTATTCTTGATTTATTCTTTGGATTCAAATTTATAGTTTGTGTTGTAAGTTTGTTTATTCTGTAGTTTGTGTTTCACTTCATTTCTTATTTGTATTTACATTTGTATTTTAACTATGACTAACAAATATTTTAATTACTTATTATTATTTTATTTTATACTTATATTAATATTAATAATGTTTATTTTAATTTCAACATTTTTAAACCTTTATTTTAAATTTTCAAATCATAAATTCCATTCAAACACACATATAAATAAAGTTGACATTATTAAAAATTCATTTGTAAACATTTACATAATTTATAGAGCTCATTATTAAGTCAAAATGATTTATAAAAGAATTTATCTCTTTATAAACTGTTTATTTTTATCAAGCTAAATTTAAGTGTAAGCTAAAATTTATTTTAAACAAACTAAACTTAAATTTTAAAATCATATAATCATTTATTAAATAGCTTAAATATCAAATTTCTAAATTTTCAAAAATATTATAATTAGAAAACATACCTATTTATTAAATTAAAACAAAGATTTTCCATGTACAATATATATACAGATATATACATTATAAATAGAAGGCAATTTGATTAACTTCTAAAAGATAAATTATCAGTTAAATAATTATTTATAAGAAGATTATTAAATTATTGACAAATATTATCAAATCAATTTAATTTTAATGTAGATTATTAAATTGATATTGTCCCAAATTTTCCGGGATATCACACTCAAGGAAAATGTTACAAGCAACAATAGCTAATCCTATGGATTACCAAAACAATTTTCCCCTCAAATGAAACCAATCATTCATTAAGTTTTGTGTAGTGATATGATAGATAATGTCTAGAGTATAGCACATAATTATATCACATAGTTGTTATGTGAGTGCTACAACAATAATAGTATAAAATCAATAACTCTAAGGCACGTTCACATAATGAATTTTCTATGGAGATCTCCTCAGATTAAACCGAATCTGAACTCCACGAAAAAGATCAAAAACTACCTTCCAAGCAATTTATATCTCTAGATGGGATATACTCTAAGGTAAACAAAACTGGATCACCCTTGGTTTGTGGTCTGAGCCATATCAACTCCCGATACCAACATATCAATAAGCATCTCTAGAGATGGAGTTGATATACCCGTAAGGCTTCCTAAAAATCCATGGCCATGCCCCTTCTCTATTTTCTATCATTTTCCCAATGTCAAGGCTACGCTTGGCATCTCTCACACAAGTCTTCATCAATAGAATAGAACACGAATCCCCAAATAGATTCCATTATCTCAAACAATGAATCGCTGCATAGATTTGAGCATCTTAAACAGATCTCGAACCTCCACATAGATTCCCCGAGTAAGTCTTTCAATGAATGCTAATGCTATCGTCTCCCTTGTAATACTCCTCAAGATAGACGGTCCCACATAATAACATCATTTGAAATGTTAACGCTGACCTCTCCCTTGGACTTAACCTTAGGAGTGATAGTTCAACTCTATAACATTTTACTTCACAATCGCTTTCAAAACATAGATCACATATATGGTTTTGAAATGATTATGGGTTTTGAGTCATCTCATATAAGTACACTCTTCTCGTTTGTCGAACTCTCCAAAACCAATCGATGAAATCCCAGCTAACTTAATTCCAGTTCTCTTATAAATAAGCAAAAGTTAGAGACTCCGGGGGTTTTATTAGTATGAAATCGTGAACTTGATAATTTCTTAAGTCAATATTTGGTTAAGTTCAAAAATTGACTAAACGATTATCTAGTCAAAACAGTTGCTTATACAAATCACGATTTGTACGCTTAACCCGTTTCCAACTTTCCAACTTAACTATCCTCATTCAGGAGAGAAGCCTGGTAAGCTAGAGCACTGATTGCGTCAAAAGCCTTATCTGAACACTTCATTCTTGAATATCACAAATAGATAAGTCCAACTTGTTGGCTTTTAGTGTTAAGATAGTATTAACGATTTCCATAAACAACAAGAAATCAACACAATTAACACATTTTCGATGTTTTTGACTTACTATTCCTTGATCAAGACGAAAGCCCAATAGGTTAAAGCTCATTGCTTCGTCCTTACTCGACATCAATCTTAACTCTCTCAAATAGATAAGCTTTACTTCATCGGCTTTTAATGTTAAGCATTGTTAATTACTTTTCAAACAAGTAATTAAAAAATCAACCATTTGGCCATTTAGCAATTTTTACCCCTTTTTTAAAACTTTTGTATATACTTTTAAAATAATTGAAAATACTTGTAATAGGTTTTAAAACATTTATCCAAAAAACTACTTGAAAATAACAACTTTACAATTTTCCTTAAAACTTGAATACGATATGTTGTATTACAAAAACTTCTTCTCTAAATATTCGTAACTAATTTTTAAAAATTCATAAATATCTCAAACCACTTTTAAAATTCTCTAGTAATGGTTAGTAAACACTTTTGAAAATAATGAAATAGAATACTTAAATTTAAATATCTTTTCAAACCTTTTAAAGTCCAAAATCAAGGCTAAACGAGGCGGTTTTGCACTAGTGATGTTCTGGCCACTTTTTGAGATGTTACTTAACTTTTTACTATTTTAGCTTTTAATAGATACAAACACATACAAGACGTTATAAATATGGAGAGAAAACCCTAAGGATCTCTCTGCAAAGTTCCATAGCAATCGTAAAAAACAAGGCAATTCACAACTGCATCTATATCGACTATCGCTATATGTGCACTTTCAAATCTAGGTCCAATCTAAACCAAATTCCATCTATAATCTATGTGCTTTGTTCAAATTCTTGTCATATGTCATACGAGTCCATTCAAGTCATATATATGGATCACATATGTCACTTACTTTTAAAGTAAGAATCCAAACCAATGTTTTAAGTTAACAATAATTCAACAATTCAAACACAATCAAAATACAACATAAATATGTTATATTTTCATTCAAAGTGAGTTGTGAACTGACCTTTAACCTCTCTGACAGCCAAGATCCATGAACCCGTCCAATACCAAGCTAGCACCCCCCTCTCCTTCCTTTCCTCTCTTTCTTTTGCCTTACTTCCTCCCTCCAAGTGCTCATGTCCTATCAAGGGGTTGAGAGTTTGGCTTTAATTATTAAATTTTTGGCTTTGTGAAAGGTGTTCTAATATTGTACTAAGCCTTGTGGTAAATTTTTAATTGATTTGGAGTTGATTTGCAACTATTTTATTTTAGAACATAAGGGAGAAAGAAGATGAAGAAGCCATTTATTTGCAACTCTAGGCTTTATAAATTTTTATGAATGATACTAAAGGCATTCCCCTCCTTACATAGGCTTTAGATTGGTATTTCTTAAGCTCTCACTCACCCCCTACCATGCCATGGAAGCTTCACCTTCCATCACTTCTCATTTAAGTCAACTTCTCCTTTATGCACATTACTCTTATACCCTTCTCATAATATCTCTTATCCATATGGAAGCTTCTAGAACATTCCAAGCTATATGAAGAGGATAGTGCATTAATTAGTTTCTAATGTGTTCATTTGATCAGTAGACAAGTGCACAAGAGTTCGAACGATTTATATCGGTCGAAAAGCTGTTTACCGATAAACAGATTTTCGGTCACATTATTAATGAATTTATTTTTGTAAACAAATTTCAAAAACAAGTTTATTATCATTATTTATTAATTAAACGATGTTTAAGAAGGTTACAAAATAATATTTATAACACTTAATTATATTTCAAAATGTTTCAATGTTCAAAGACGATGCATTCAAATTTCCGGGTTGCTACATTCTCCCCCACTTAGAATATTTTGACTTCGAAATTCAAATTATATTGATAATTGAAGGAAATAGATGAAACAATATATATACACACACATACATACATATAAAGTATTGCTAAAACTATATACAAGCTGAACTACAAACTAAATGCATACTAGGTGACTCCACCTCAATCGGTGAGTGCACTACGAAAGATATACGATAAGATAAGAGGAATCCTTGTCTATAAGAACTTTGAGTAGAAATCCTTCAAAATGACATCCCTCTTCCTTGTACAATCCCGAGCATCCTTAGTCCAAGGCGCTTCTAACCTTTACAAAGGAATAAGCACATAAATACTCAAATAGTATTCATAATTACTAGCAACCAATGATCATGGTTTACTTAAGTTCAAAACTCTTCCATAGCCGAAGGATGATAAACAATCTACTAAGCATACCTTATGGTTAACAGCCTCAGGTCATTACTTAGATGGTTATTCAAGCTACCTTATAATAAATTGAAAGCCTATGCCCTAAACCCTTCATAAGCCAACAAACATAGTATACAATGTATTAAAGCCTCTATGATGCACATGAACCATCCATACACAATATCTAATCTGATCACTTGCTCGATCTTATAGATTTCACTTCCTCACTAGTATAGATCACTAGACTACTTTAGTGCGGACTTCAATTTGGTTCCTTATTTAGAAACTTCCATTCTCCTTGCATTGCCATATACTATGACAAAAAATATCGGTATCATATCACGAAACCATGTCGAATAATCACGTTAAGTATCAAGTGAAAAACCCTTGTTTGGACCGGCGTAAACCACCACAAAAACAAATACTTGAATACTAGATTAAGAACATTCATTCAATACCATACTTTACTAATGCATAGGCTACATGTGTTCATGAAATAACTTCACAAGAGAACTTTTGAACTAAACACTGGTTTTCATTTCAAATCATTTTGAAATAATAATATAACTTTTGTATATAAAATTGTACTTTGGGAATTTAAATCAAAATATGTTTTATCAAAACAACTTAGTATCATGCTCTACTTATAAACTCAAAAATGAACGCCGATAATACTGCAATCAACACCGAAATTATTCTCAAACGACAGAAGTGAGTTCAGTACAGCCAAACCATACTTTTGGTACTTAACCAAAGTCATTTCAATGTAGCATTACATACTTCATATATTAATACTAAGTATTATGATCTATATTTCATAAATTAATTTCCTAAATGTTTATTTTCAAATAAGACTATTATTATTTTTGCCAAATTCTTGAAAAATATTTTCAGAAATACCGAGATTAAAGTTCACAAATTCTTTTTTTAATTCCTTTTCATTTATAAACCACATTTTATAAACCATACTTTATATAAAATCATCATCTTCTATAGATCTTTTCACAAATATTTATCTCCAAAATACTCCATCTTTCTTTTAGACAAAGGCCCAACATAAATTTGGGTCTTAAAATTGAGTTGATTGCTTTGACCTCTTCACCTATCCAGTCTGATAGGTAGCTAAGAAGAGTAGGATTATGGTATACAACTCTGTCCTAGAGTCTACTTTTCCTTAGATAACCCCTAAGTTAAAGATGTCTATTAATTGGCCCAGTAACATAAGATAATTTATTTAACAAAATGCACAACTAGTTTAAAACTTGTCTTTTATAAACCATTTCATATAATACAAGCTAAATACACATTGCTACATTCATAACCAGTATTACAGGCTTTGTTACCAAATGTAATGACCCAACTTTTCGATCCTTGGATGTTGGTTTTAAATACGTCTATGGTATTCATGTGCTGAGCAGCCAAGTGCTATAAAAAATAGAAAGTTTGGGTAAAATAAAAGAAAATGAAAATAGAACAAGAAAAGAAGAACAAACATCAGAATCTTTCAATGGAACGATAATGTATAATATCAAAGGAATAGTACAAAGGGTTACTCTGAATATAGAAATATCAAAGTACTAAAACCTATGTACCATCATCGGCCTGGATAGTTATAACTGTCTGTCCTCACAATGTTGATATATATAGTATAGAAATGCAACGAAAATAAGAATACTATGGAAGGTAAGCATCCAGCCCTTCTCCATAAGCTCCAAAGCGCCCATAGCTAAATTAGGAAACATACACGGGGCTGGCCCGAGCATTGTACAAAAATAACACCCGGATGATTCTAGTAAACCAGCATGAGAAACTCAAGAAATACGAGACAAGTAATAGTAACTGGCCATACAGATTACCATAATGGTTTTCCTCTCAAACAAAACCAACCATTCATTAAGTCTTATATAGTGAAATGATAAATAATGTCCAGAGTATAGCACATAAATCGTATCAAATATTTGTTGTGTGAACTCCACAACAATAATAGGTATACAATCAATACCTCTAAGGCACGTTCGCATAATGGATTTTCCATGGAGATATCCTGGGATCAAATCGAATCTGAACACAATGACAAGGATATGAAACTACCTTCTGAGCAATATATATCTCTAGATGGGATGTACTCCAAGTTAACATTACTAGACCACCCTTGGTGTGTGTTACGGGCCATATCAACTCCCGGTACCAATATATCCATAAGCATCTCTAGAGATGGAGTTGATATACCCATGAGGCTTGCTAAACCTCCATGGCCATGCCCCTTCTTTATTTTTTATCATTTTCCCGATGTCGAGGCTATGTTCAACATTTCTCACACAATTCTTCATCACTCGAATAGAATAGGAATCCCTAAAAGGATTTCATCATCTCGAACAGATCATGAATCGCTGCATAGATTCAAGCATCTCGAACCTCCACATTAGTTCCCTGCATAAGTCCTTCGACGAATGCTAAAGCTATTTAATCTCTTGGAATACTTCTCAAGATAGACAGTCCCATATAATAACATCGTTTGAAATGTTAGTTGAACTCTCCCTTGGACTTAACCTTAAGATTGACACTTTAACTCTGTAATATTTCACTTCACAACCGCTTCCAAAACATAGATCACATACATAGTTTTGAAGTGATTACGGGTTTTGAGTCATCTCATATAAGCACACTCTTCTCATTTATCGTACTCTCCAAAACCAATCAACGAATTCTCAGTAACTCAATTCTGGTTCTATCAGAAGTAAGCGAAAGCTAGAGACGTTTCGTATCAATATGTAAATATATAGGATCTTATATAATGCATCTTATATACCAATGGGAGAGTATGTCCTAACAATTATACTAAGTAGAGTAAATTAACAAAGTAAAGGTAAGATAGAAAATAAAAGTGAGCATACCAGATATTTTATACCGGCTCGGACCTCACATCCTATGTCCAGTCTCGAAGCTCCCCTTCAGTATTTCCTTTAACCAAATAACCCTCACTTTGCTTGGAGGAATAGCTAATACTAAAGTATTTCTCTAGCAACCGTATGTTCCAAATAACACAAATTTTGACTAATAGTGCAATTCTTCCTATGATATCCTTTGAATATGTGAATGTGAATATTTTGAGTTGTAGGAAGTAGTTTAACCAAAATGGTATTTTGATTATGATTGATTAAGACTATGTAAGCAAAAGCTGCATGAATTTGTAAAAAGAAAGTTAATAAGAAACCAAGAGAACAGATCATCTACAATTCTTAATCTTTGAAGTGTTTATAGGTTTAAAGAGATGAATATGAGGAGTTATTCCTGTTAAATAAACTCTATTTATTTTAATGGATGCAATCATTGAAGAAGAGATGCAATTATTCACTATGAAATGAAACATCCTTTCAGATTAGACCAGTTGCCAGATAACATACGTCTGTGGATTTTCCATATACGTCTGTGGCTTTAGGAAAGAATTTCCTGAAACTATTTATAGTTGTCTATGGATTTTCCACAGATGTCTATGGCTGGCATTTTCATATTATAATTTTTTAATGCTAATTTTGAATGTTATTGTTAACGTCGATTTTGTATAGAATTCGGTTGTGCACATATAATCAAGGACACCTTACAATGTTCGTCTAAGACTCTTAATACACTAGTATAACCTTACTAATCATAGCATGGTCCATAATTCTTTGTTTGTCTTTGAATCCCAATATCTTTGAGCATGTTGATCTCTTATAGTATATACCTGTAATCTTGATAAGATATATAATATATGTGATTGTATAGTTGTTGTCATTGAAATCATAGACTATAGGTTCTAACATTCTCCCCCTTTTTAAAGATGACAATTATACAATCTGTAACAACCCGCATATTTTACGATTATATATTTAAATATTTTATTTAAAAATAGCATCATTAGTCAGATTAAAGTCCGAAAAGATACTTTTTGTAAACAGTTGAATTAGAACTCGAGACCACTTCCATTGAGTTCAAAATGCCGATTGCGACCTTTTTAAGTATAAACATCGACATGTTTGGAGTTAGCTAGAATTTTGATGTTTTCACTTAGGGCTTTGGGTTTGGGGTTCAGCCCACTAACCCAACTCATCTTATATCCCAACTCCATCCCCTTTCCTCTTCATTCATTCTATCATTTTCCTAACACTTCAAGCTTTAGAAAAAATGGAGGAAGAGATTGGAAACTAAATTTGCTAAGCCCTAAATTCTTTGAAAATTATCAACTTCAAGCTAGAAATCAAGGAGAAGCTTAGGTGAGCATTCTCTTCATCTTCTCAATCTCAATCTCTCTTCAATTTTCAAAAATTCTCTAAACCCTAACTTAGGAAATACGTTCCTTATGAACTTAGATTGAAGCTTCTTGAGTTGTTGTTGAAGAGGAATTGATCTTAGCTTGTTTTAGGGCTTCTCGCTTGTATTTTTGGATTTAAAGGTGAGTTCCTGAACTCACATCTAAGTCTATAACTTTCTTTTCTGTTAGGTATGAATTTGTGACGACCGCCCATGACTCCCGCACCAAACAAGGAAATAATGCGCTGAAAGGCATGCCAGGCAGCCATGGACGATAGTCAGGGTAAAACAAAACAAAAGAATCTCTATCGTACAACTCACAGCGCATGGATAAAATACAATAGAGAAATATAATATAGTGAAGCTCCATAGAACAGAACATCATCATATAAGCATCACAGTAGTTTTATACAATCATCTACTCAAATCCATACATGAAAGCCTCACTACAAATCACTCAACCAAATACAGCAGCGGATACCCAGTACATATAGTAAGAAAACTAATATGCAAAGCCTCCTGCTCGTCTTCGTCATCTTCATCGTAGAACTCCTAGCACAGCACCTGTCACCTGCTACCTAGTCTGCCCATCCCAACATGGATGAACAGCCCAAGGTAATAAGAGGAGACATAAAACCTTGAGTCAGACAAAGTCTTAGTGAGCAGTAAATCAACTATCAAGCATACCAAAAGAGCATAAAGGATAAAAGGAATAGGAACCAAACCATCCCACTCCACCTCTTTCTACAGTGATAGCCCCAGACATACACTAAGGAGAAGCAAGCATAACAACATAGACAATTAAGGTAAAGCGAATACCACTCGAGTCAAGGACGATGTTTCCCAAATACAAACCCCCAAGGCCTAAACCAAGATCAGATAAGCACCCAGAAAACACCGCTCTTGAAGCCGAATGATAATACAACCAAACATCCATGACTCTGGCTATCACTGTTATCCTTGCCTCGATTTCACCGTTAGTTGAATGACCATCTGTCAAGGGCTAATGGTAACCCCGGTTCTAACCATAACTCCGCACACTGCCTTGTGCCTAGGACTTATCTACTTTGCCCAGAGTACTCAACTACCTACCTGTAGTCTTTTGGGTGTCCCGACTACCTACCTGTAGTCGTTATGGGCGCCCCATGTACTCTTGCTTTTGAGCATGCTAGAACCTTCAACAACGACGAGATCCAAGCCTCCTAGCCATCCTTCTTGACGACTATCCTCATACAAGCTCAAGCTACCTCTTGAACAATCCATTATCAACCAACTTGAACTACTCTTCAAGTTATCAACATGCTTGGAATGATCCCTGCTTGGATTAAGCCAAGACTCACATCATACTTCGCTTCATCGCATCAAAGCAAAGTCTCAACTCAACAACATGGTTTGCCTCATCAAATCATGGCAAAGTCCCATCTCAACATCATCCAATCTATACATATGAGCTTCAACATCCGCTACATATGCCTTAAGCAGCTTTCACCATTCAAGAGCCTTCTTCCATAGCTTTTGAATCCTCTTTCATCATCTTGTTCCAAATCAACTACTAGCTAACTTGGAAACAATCAAATCAATCATACATTCAAATAATCAATCATTCAAACAAGATCTATTAAGCAATTTAAGCAATATCAACTATAATGGGAATTTCGTAAATAAACGAGCAAAAGTCCAACATATGTGAAATCATGGTTTTTAGCATAGATCTATCAATTATAAAACATGGGATTTTGTCTCTAATGCTTATTAAACAAACTTGCATAAGTAAACATCTTCAAAAACCATGGATCTAGACTTAGATCTAAGAAAAATGCATGAAATCTCTAACTTTAACACCCAAACATGCCACCAATCCAATATACTCCTTTGGATCCGCGTGAGAGATAACTACCACTCACCAAATCACCAAAACAACCTAAAATGAATCAACTTCAGATCTGGACAGCGAAGATCAAGGTTTGATCCGGCAATATCTCGCTCCAATCGATGAATTCTAGCTCGAACGGATGAAGATCTTCAACTTTGGCACTTGGATCTTCGATCTCGATCTTCGATCTTGGATGGATGTTAGAATTAGATTGGAATGGAGAAAAGAAGATGAAGAAATGTTGTAGTCGAGTCTTCAAAATGGCAGCACTTCGTCGCTTCAAAAACCGGTGCCAAAAAGTGAGCCAAACCCCTCTATTTATAGGCTGGAATCCCCCTTAGCTCGGCCGTCTTCTTAACTCGGAGCTCGCTATTAGGTCGTTGCCGACCTAAAAGACTCCGACCTAACATAGGTCGCTGCCGACCTATACGACTCAACTACACAGCCGCTAACACACCTAAGTCTTAAGTCGTACGACGACTCAGCCAACGTGCCGACCTAACTCTTAGCACAGAACCAACTTAGGTCGCATACGACCTTATCCCTCGACCGACCTAAATCCTACCGACTCACGACCTAAACAACTCAAGAACCCAAGGCCGACCTAACTACAAGTCGACTCAACCAACCACGCGACCTACGACTCATCTCATCCAACGACCTAACACACTGCCGACTTAAAACTCAAGCGACATAACAACAACACGGGCCATACGACCTAACTAGCTGCCGACCTAACAAGAACACGGCATAGCCTAGTGCCGACCTAAGTCCTAGCCGACTCAACAATGCCAAACGACCTAACTATGCTACGGCCTAGCGACCTAACAAAACCATAAGTCGTTCACGACTTATCTCCCATACGACCTAACCCCTTAGGTCGTTCCACAGGCCTAAACCACCATCCTATGAGTCGTTCACCACTGAGTCGGCCCAAACCTTAACTCGGCAACCTTTTAGGTCGTTAGCTCCTAAATCAAACACTCCTATGACCCGTTCACTCCTTAAGTCGGTCATTCCTATAGGTCGCTCTACCGACCTATCTACCTTAGGTCGCTCTCCCGACCTATCTACCTTAGGTCGCTCCACACTAAACTCGGCCAGTTCCTAAGGTCGTCTACGACTTACTATAGGTCGGTCACCATCACTAAGTCGCCTAACTTTTAGGTCGTTGAATTTCTTAACCCGGCTAAGCCTACTAACTCGGCAACACCTATAGGTCGGTCCTCTATGAGTCGGTCACGACTCATCACTTGCACTCGGGTTAACTTCTAAACGACTCAAGCTAGAAGCAACACAAACAATACTAACGACCTGCAAATTCTACGATTTATCGACACGTAAAATACGGGTCGTTACATTCTCTCCCCCTTAGGAATTTCGCCCCCGAAATTCCAAACAAACAACAGCAATCAAAGATATTCCGCATGCCTACCATCCAAAGCAATCAACAAACCATGCAACCAATTCTAGCCTAGCATGCAGAATTCTATGGCTTAGAACAAGCTACAAATTCATGAGATGTCACGACACTTTAGGGCCATACCTCGAAGAGTCCGGGATGAGCTGCCTTCATCCTCTCTTCCTCCTCCCATGTACAGTCGTTAACATCATCACTCCATTGTACCTTGAGCAACGTAATCGTCTTCCTCCTAAGCTGTTTCGTATCGGTTTCAACAATACGAAGCGGCTTACGAGGTCTCGTAACCATGGGATCAACCTCTAAGTCTTCACAGCTATCAGCAGAAACCACCTTAGTTGGGTCGTGCACATACTTCCGTAGATACGATACATGAAAAACATTGTGCACACCCGCCATCTTTTCCGGTAACTCTAATCTATAAGCGAGCTTTCCAATTCGCTCGATAATCGGGAATGGTCCAACGAATCTTGGAGTTAACTTTCCTTTCTTCCCGAATCTAATAACATTCTTCAAAGGAGAAATCTTCACAAATACCATATCACCCACGTCGAATTCCAAATCCTTACGACGATTATCTGCATAACTTTTCTGTCGATCTTGGGCTGCCTTCATTCTTTGCCGAATGATCTCTATACAATCCGAAGTCTGTCGAATCATCTCTGGCCCAAGTATCAACCTTTCTCCAGTTTCCAACCAACATGTCGGAGAGTTACACGGTCTTCCATATAATGCTTCATATGGTGCCATACCAATACTCGACTGATAACTGTTATTATAAGCAAACTCCACCAAATGAACGTGATCTTCCCATGATCCTCCGAAGTCCAAAACACATGCTCTAAGAAGATCTTCCAAAACACGGTTGACTCTCTCAGTCTGACCATCTGTTTGAGGGTGATAAGCTGTACTCAAACACAACTCGGTTCCCAAAACTTCCTGGAAGCTCTTCCAAAATCCACTAGTGAACAATGGGTCTCGATCGCTCACTATACTCTTCGGAACACCATGGAATCGAACAATCCACTTCACGTAAAGCTCAGCCAACTTTGATGCAGTCCTAGTCGATCGAACAGGAATGAACCTTGCACTCTTGGTCAAACGATCTACTATGACCCAAATCCCTTCATTCCCTGCTCTTGTCCTAGGTAGACCATCGATAAAGTCCATCGACACTTGCTCCCACTTCCATGTAGGAACCTCTAATGGCTGAAGCAATCCACTGGGCTTCTTCTGCTCAGCTTTCACCAACTGGCAATTCATACACTTGGAAATAAAATTTCCAACATCCTTCTTCATACCTTCCCAGTAGTAGGTTCTCTTCATATCCCGATACATCTTATTTCCACCTGGATGAATTGTCAACTTCGAGTGATGACTCTCCCTCAGAACTTCATCTCTCAATCCATCTACATCGGGAACAACTAGTCGCCCTTGCTTTCGAAGCCAACCCTCTCGATCGACCTCGAATCCCTTATCCTTCTCCGGGTCCAATCCAGATTCCAAATCACAGATAATCTTGACAAGCTTATCATCTCCCCTTTGCCTCTCACCAATTCTTTCCACAAGAGTAGGCCTTATCGATAAGTTTGCCAACATCTCAGGTTCCAATTCACATCTAGGCCTGAAATCAAATCCAGCCAAATACTCAAGACTCTTCCATTCCGAAAACATGGCTCCCAATCCTGCATGTCTTCGACTTAACGCATCAGCCACTGCGTTACCTTTCCCTGGAGTATAGGCTATACCAAAATCATACGATGCTAAGAACTCTAGCCACCGTTGCTGTCGAAGATTCAAATCCTTTTGGGAGAACAGATACTTCAACGACTTATGATCTGTAAACAACTCGAATCTAACTCCCAATAGATAATGTCTCCACATCTTCAAAGCAAACACAATTGCCGCTAACTCCAAATCATGAGTCGGATAGTTCCTCTCATGCGGCTTCAGTTGTCGACTTGCATATGCAACAACTTTATCCTTCTGCATTAGCACTGCTCCAAGTCCAGTACCACATGCATCGGTGTAAACCACCATCTCATCATTCCCACTTGGAATAGTCAAAACAGGAGCACTCGTCAGTCGCTCTTTCAGGATTATGAAAGCTTGTTCACACTTATCATTCCATCTGAACACTTGATTCTTCTTCGTCAATCCTGTCAACGGTGCAGCTATCTTGGAAAAGTCTTTGATAAACCGACGATAATATCCTGCTAATCCAAGAAAACTTCTCACATCAGATGCATTCTTAGGCCTAACCCAATCCTGGATCGCTGCCACCTTAGCGGGATCAACCGCTATTCCATTTCCAGAAATAACATGACCTAAGAACCTCACTTCATTCTTCCAGAAGTGACACTTCGAAAACTTAGCCTTCAGCTGATGTTTCCGTAAGATTCCTAAAACAATCCTCAAGTGCGTCTTGTGCTCTTCCTCAGTTCTGGAATAAACCAAAATATCATCCACGAACACAAGCACGAACTTATTCAACTGATCTCTGAACACTCTATTCATAAGATCCACAAAATATGCTGGCGCGTTAGTCAACCCAAACGGCATTACCAGCCACTCATAAAACCCGGATGGTGTCCTGAAAGCAGTCTTCGGCACACTATCCTTCGCCACTCTCAACTGGTGAAATCCCGTTGCCAAATCCATCTGAGAAAACACCTTAGCCTCGTGAAGCTGATCAAACAAGTCATCTATTCTCGGCAATGGATACTTGTTCTTCCTAGTCACCTTATTCAGCTCACGATAATCAACACACAACCTCAACGATCCATCCGTTTTGGTTGCGAACACAACGGGCGCACCCCATTCGGACACACTTCTCCGAATGAATCCTTTCCGCAAAAGGTCATCAACTTGCACCTTCAGCTCTTGCTGCTCCCTCGGTGCCATCCGCCTAAGAGGCATCACAACAGGTCTGGCTCCCTCAACTAGATCGATACGAAACTCGATCTCCCTATGCGGCGGCAACCCTTTGACTTCCTCAAAGACATTCTCAAACTCATTCACAATAGGCACCGATGACAGTCCATCCCGTGGAACAACTAGCGAATACCTGAAGCTCATGAAGACGCCTTCCTCATGCTTACATCGTATCACAACCTTTCGCCCTTCCACATTCCCGACTGTCACCTCAAGCCTCTCACAATCAATCCTTGCCGCATACTTCCTAAGCCAGTCCATACCCAAAATAATTCCGAACCCCGCAAAGTTCAGAACAAAGCAATCACAAACAAACGAGCAATCATGACTCGACACAACTAGACCACGGCATATCATACACAAACATGACGAACCCCCCACTGGATTAGTCACAACCAATGGCCTATCAACAATATCCGGTTTCATACCTAACCGGCTTACCAAATCATCACAAACAAAAGAATGCGACGCTCCAGTATCAAACAACACTCTAACTGGAACACCACAAATAGAAAGAGTACCTTGAACAACCACACTCTTCCCCTTCTCTTCAGCAGTAGGAGCTTTCGAAGACGATGGAACAGCCCCCAAAGCATAGGCTTGCACAACCTGCCTATCTTTCCTCGGTTCTGGACAATCCTTCTTGATATGTCCCAGCTTATCACAGTTGTAACACTTTCCCGGCACTTTGGGATTCTTACAATCTTTGTAAAGATGGCCCTTCTGCTGGCAGTTATAGCAAGTCACTTCACTCTTCGGCTTCTTCTGGCCATCCCTACCCCTCTGTTGCTGTTGTTTCCTCTTCTTATTGCCACTCTGCTGTGGTTTAGATCCTTCCCTGGTTACAGAAACGACAGAACTTTCCCTAGGAAACAAACTCTCATGCCTAAGAGCTTTTTCCACAAGCTTCTCAAACGGATCATCCAAGTGATCCACCAACTGCCTTCCAAGATAAGCATCCAGACCAGTCACAAACTTTTCGTTCTTCTGATAGGGAGAATCAATATATGATCTGGCATACTTAGACAAAACTTCGAACTCAGAAATATACTCAAGAACAGGCCTCCCTCCTTGCTTGAGCTCTACAAACCTCTTGAACAAAGCAGACTTCTGAACAGTGGGGATGAACTTGGCCTCAAATCTAACTTGGAATTGCTCCCAAGTAATCTCTTCTTCTGGTGTATCTATAGTGATAGAATTCCACCAATCCGCAGCTCTCCCTTGAAGCTGTCTCGATGCAAGCTTCCTCTTGGTTGCATCCTCAATTCCCAAGTCACCAAAAATCCTCCGGCATGCATCAATCCATCTCTGCACTTCAATAGTCGACTCCGTCCCCAAGAAAGCTTTTCCTCCAAGAGAAGTATAATCCTTGCAAAGCTTAGCAAAATCCACCGGTCTCGGAGCTTGGACTTGAACTCCCACATCCACAGATGATCCTGAAGCTAGTATCCTCCTCATGATTGAAGTCATCATGGCCTCAAACATAGGAGCATAATCAACAGCCTCCCTAGTAGCACGGCTATCCCTCGCAGCTTGTCTCTCCCTTCTGCTCATCCTTAATATCTGTAAAAAGGAATGATCAGAACACCTTAAGAAACAACTGCATAAGGAGTCCAAATCCTTCTAAGCTACTATATTATATATAGTAATCATCCACCAAAATACAATTACGTCTCTCATACGTAGTTACGTCAGCGAGCGTTGGCTAAAATCGATTAACCAAAGCTCTGATACCAAATGTGACGACCGCCCATGACTCCCGCACCAAACAAGGAAATAATGCGCTGAAAGGCATGCCAGGCAGCCATGGACGATAGTCAGGGTAAAACAAAACAAAAGAATCTCTATCGTACAACTCACAGCGCATGGATAAAATACAATAGAGAAATATAATATAGTGAAGCTCCATAGAACAGAACATCATCATATAAGCATCACAGTAGTTTTATACAATCATCTACTCAAATCCATACATGAAAGCCTCACTACAAATCACTCAACCAAATACAGCAGCGGATACCCAGTACATATAGTAAGAAAACTAATATGCAAAGCCTCCTGCTCGTCTTCGTCATCTTCATCGTAGAACTCCTAGCACAGCACCTGTCACCTGCTACCTAGTCTGCCCATCCCAACATGGATGAACAGCCCAAGGTAATAAGAGGAGACATAAAACCTTGAGTCAGACAAAGTCTTAGTGAGCAGTAAATCAACTATCAAGCATACCAAAAGAGCATAAAGGATAAAAGGAATAGGAACCAAACCATCCCACTCCACCTCTTTCTACAGTGATAGCCCCAGACATACACTAAGGAGAAGCAAGCATAACAACATAGACAATTAAGGTAAAGCGAATACCACTCGAGTCAAGGACGATGTTTCCCAAATACAAACCCCCAAGGCCTAAACCAAGATCAGATAAGCACCCAGAAAACACCGCTCTTGAAGCCGAATGATAATACAACCAAACATCCATGACTCTGGCTATCACTGTTATCCTTGCCTCGATTTCACCGTTAGTTGAATGACCATCTGTCAAGGGCTAATGGTAACCCCGGTTCTAACCATAACTCCGCACACTGCCTTGTGCCTAGGACTTATCTACTTTGCCCAGAGTACTCAACTACCTACCTGTAGTCTTTTGGGTGTCCCGACTACCTACCTGTAGTCGTTATGGGCGCCCCATGTACTCTTGCTTTTGAGCATGCTAGAACCTTCAACAACGACGAGATCCAAGCCTCCTAGCCATCCTTCTTGACGACTATCCTCATACAAGCTCAAGCTACCTCTTGAACAATCCATTATCAACCAACTTGAACTACTCTTCAAGTTATCAACATGCTTGGAATGATCCCTGCTTGGATTAAGCCAAGACTCACATCATACTTCGCTTCATCGCATCAAAGCAAAGTCTCAACTCAACAACATGGTTTGCCTCATCAAATCATGGCAAAGTCCCATCTCAACATCATCCAATCTATACATATGAGCTTCAACATCCGCTACATATGCCTTAAGCAGCTTTCACCATTCAAGAGCCTTCTTCCATAGCTTTTGAATCCTCTTTCATCATCTTGTTCCAAATCAACTACTAGCTAACTTGGAAACAATCAAATCAATCATACATTCAAATAATCAATCATTCAAACAAGATCTATTAAGCAATTTAAGCAATATCAACTATAATGGGAATTTCGTAAATAAACGAGCAAAAGTCCAACATATGTGAAATCATGGTTTTTAGCATAGATCTATCAATTATAAAACATGGGATTTTGTCTCTAATGCTTATTAAACAAACTTGCATAAGTAAACATCTTCAAAAACCATGGATCTAGACTTAGATCTAAGAAAAATGCATGAAATCTCTAACTTTAACACCCAAACATGCCACCAATCCAATATACTCCTTTGGATCCGCGTGAGAGATAACTACCACTCACCAAATCACCAAAACAACCTAAAATGAATCAACTTCAGATCTGGACAGCGAAGATCAAGGTTTGATCCGGCAATATCTCGCTCCAATCGATGAATTCTAGCTCGAACGGATGAAGATCTTCAACTTTGGCACTTGGATCTTCGATCTCGATCTTCGATCTTGGATGGATGTTAGAATTAGATTGGAATGGAGAAAAGAAGATGAAGAAATGTTGTAGTCGAGTCTTCAAAATGGCAGCACTTCGTCGCTTCAAAAACCGGTGCCAAAAAGTGAGCCAAACCCCTCTATTTATAGGCTGGAATCCCCCTTAGCTCGGCCGTCTTCTTAACTCGGAGCTCGCTATTAGGTCGTTGCCGACCTAAAAGACTCCGACCTAACATAGGTCGCTGCCGACCTATACGACTCAACTACACAGCCGCTAACACACCTAAGTCTTAAGTCGTACGACGACTCAGCCAACGTGCCGACCTAACTCTTAGCACAGAACCAACTTAGGTCGCATACGACCTTATCCCTCGACCGACCTAAATCCTACCGACTCACGACCTAAACAACTCAAGAACCCAAGGCCGACCTAACTACAAGTCGACTCAACCAACCACGCGACCTACGACTCATCTCATCCAACGACCTAACACACTGCCGACTTAAAACTCAAGCGACATAACAACAACACGGGCCATACGACCTAACTAGCTGCCGACCTAACAAGAACACGGCATAGCCTAGTGCCGACCTAAGTCCTAGCCGACTCAACAATGCCAAACGACCTAACTATGCTACGGCCTAGCGACCTAACAAAACCATAAGTCGTTCACGACTTATCTCCCATACGACCTAACCCCTTAGGTCGTTCCACAGGCCTAAACCACCATCCTATGAGTCGTTCACCACTGAGTCGGCCCAAACCTTAACTCGGCAACCTTTTAGGTCGTTAGCTCCTAAATCAAACACTCCTATGACCCGTTCACTCCTTAAGTCGGTCATTCCTATAGGTCGCTCTACCGACCTATCTACCTTAGGTCGCTCTCCCGACCTATCTACCTTAGGTCGCTCCACACTAAACTCGGCCAGTTCCTAAGGTCGTCTACGACTTACTATAGGTCGGTCACCATCACTAAGTCGCCTAACTTTTAGGTCGTTGAATTTCTTAACCCGGCTAAGCCTACTAACTCGGCAACACCTATAGGTCGGTCCTCTATGAGTCGGTCACGACTCATCACTTGCACTCGGGTTAACTTCTAAACGACTCAAGCTAGAAGCAACACAAACAATACTAACGACCTGCAAATTCTACGATTTATCGACACGTAAAATACGGGTCGTTACAGAATTCCTAACATCTATTCATGTTTATTTTCTTTTGATTTGAATTGATTTGGTGAATTTTTCAATTTTGGTGTTTTGAAGTCAAAATCTATGAAAATCCTTACATGGATGTTTGGATACATTATTTGGGGTATATCGAAGAGCCTATAAGGCTGGGTTGTCTCTTAGCGTAAATCCCTAGTCGTCGTTGCTCGTTCGATCGCTCCCTAATCATTTTGGCTACCATGGCCTAGGAAAATTGTTGCCCAACCCAGGCATCCAGACGTCTGAAATTAAGGTTCAGATGTTTGGTTATGCATTCTGGAGAAAAAATATACGGCAGAAGAAAAAATGCAAAAATTAGAATCAAACGTCTGAAAAAACCTTTCAGACGTCTGAAACGCCTTTGCAGACGTCTGATATCACCTTTCAGACATCTGAAACACCTTATCAGACTCTGAAGCCATCTTTCAGACGTCTGGATGGTTTTGAATTTCTAGAACCTAAATCCAGACGTCTGGATTGACCCCCAGACGTCTGAAACTGTTCATTTTGCCTATTTTTGTTGTTTTCGAGTGGATTTCCAATCTTAATCGATTATTGTTGATCCGGTTAGTTGTTATCACTTATTATCGACTTTGATGACTTCTTTCTTTGGATTTTTAGGAATATCCATTTTGATGGATTTTGTATCGATTTCTTTGGATTTAATTCATGTCTTCGTATGTGAATATTTGGTGATTGATTGTTTTTACAATCATTTCTATGGTTTGTCACTTTAAAATGCAAAGGTTTCTATACTAGTAGTAAATATTCAAACCCATTCATTAAAATGATTTCAAGTTTACTTTCAATATAAAGCTCGCTTTTCAAAACCATTTCCAATGTATTAGTATATACAAACCTTTTCCTCATTCGTTCAAGAAATCCATTTAAACGGCTTAGCAAAACAAGTGGTATGAAACGCTTGCGTTTACTTTGTCGGTTAATTGTTAGACTCGTTCGATTGAAAATCTCGTGACAATTTTCGAGTGGAAATATAAATTTTGTTCGTAAATTTTTAAGTTAAGCCAATAGTTATGGGACATGAAGCTAAACTCATTTATTTACTAGCTTAATGTAATCGACACTTCTTGATGATCGATGATGATCATTTTGTGATTTAGACTAGCGATATGCGATGTCTCTTTGTTTGTGTGGTGACTAAACCCTATTTGTGGAGTTTCAATTCAAAAATTGGTGGTGTAGCGACCCATGGTCTTCTGGCCGTTTGTGGAGCCTCGGCTCAAAATTGATGGTTAGCGACCATGGAATAGCGTTCCGTTTGTGATGCACGTGGTGATGAGTTTTCATGCTCCCATTTGTGATAGGCCTCCCCCTTTGTGATTTCTTAATTTCTAATTGATGATTTCTAGAATTTGTATTTCACTAATTTTTTGTTTTACATTGATAAGTTTTATCAATATTTGTGGTTTGGTGAATATATTAAAGAATATGACATTCTTTTTGGTGTTTGAGAAAATTCGAGATATTTTATGATTTTTGTTGTTGTCTAATGCATACTCATCACAGTATGGCATTTTTGTTATCATACGCTTTTGTCATATCTCTTATCCTATCTCATTTTATCCGATATTTATAGCTAGACTGATCAATTTATTATTTTCTTATTAAATAATAGTCGGGTCAGACCGAGATGTTACAGGTGCTTCCACTTGACTTCTTAGCTGGGACAAGCTTTTGTCTTTTGGCTAACTACTCTAGTTTTGTAGTTTTTTGTTATTATACATTCGAGATAGAGATTCCTTGATGTATACATATTCTTTTGTCTAGCACTTGTATCTATTCTTTTGTGATATTGTGGATCTTATTTGATCACTACTCTGATGTACACTTCTATGTGTTATATTCATATATGTTTCCACCTTTGTGATATGGATATCTGTGACTCATTTGTGTTATGTTTATTTCTATATTTGTTTTCGAAGATCATATAGCCACTGTATAGTAGCTTTGAGTTTGTATCGGTATGTCGGATTTTCTCTTAAAAAGAAATGCATGTTATACTATCTGACATATTCGCGCTCGCACAAAGCAATTACACGGATGGTCGCTCCTCAACAACCTTATTCTTCGTGCTAGTTGACGGCATTACCTCTTAGTATCCTTGGCTAGCGCGAGTATAGAGGTGGGGCATCACAACTTGGTATCAGAGCCAAACTTCAGAACAATGTAGAATAATCTAGCAAGGATCGTTATCCTAAGTCCTTCTTAGGAGTCGTGCCTTAGGATTTAATTCGAGTCTTCGTACTGTTTTATCCTATTTTCTTTTACGATGCCTTGTTTTATCAATCAAGATTGTTTGATATTCATTATGAGAATAACCTTTTTCTCCTTCTTTCTTTCTTTCTTAAAGAAGAGAAATGGTTAGACCAAACCGTGCCAGCGTCGGTCAATCCAGTGCTACTCCTCAGGATGGAGTATTTATGTCAGCTCAATAACTTCTAGATCTTGTAAAGAATGCTCAAGCTGTCGGACTCATTCCAGAGCCTACTCACCCAAAATCCGGATTTGCACGCCTGTGCAGTGATTATACCAACTCGGGTGGAAAGCCATTCAGGGGTTCCGAGAGCGTTATAGAAGTTCAAGCTTGGCTTAGAACATGCGATCGCATCTTTTCTCGCACGAATCTTATTGATCTGCATCGTGTCCAAGTGGCTTCTATTATGCTCCAAGAAAGAGCATTAGATTGGTATGAGCTTCTGATTTTTGAAATTATCGAAGCGGATCTTACTTGGGAGCAATTCCGAAAAAGATTTGAATCGAAGTTTGTACCAGAAGCTGAAAAAGTGACTCTGGCCCGTCGGTTTATTGACCTTGTTCAAGGTGAATCTTCTGTGGCAGATTATGTCGCATCTTTTGAATCCCTCTCTAAATATGAGGTCGAGTATATAAATATCCCATTGAAGAAAAACTTGAGGTTTATCTATTGCTTGAATAAGAATCTCAAAAAGCCTTTGCTTATGAAACTGGAAGTATCTTTTGATCAACTTGTTGACATCGCTCTTCAACTTGAAGAGGCAGATAAAGAGAGTGATGTTGAAGTTGGGAGTGCCAAACCGAACTTCAACAACAACAAGAAGAGGCATAACAAGTTCAAAGGTCCTTATCCCAACAAGAAAGGGAAGCAAGTAACTCCGGTAGCAAAGACTTCTACCTCTATTGGTGGGCAATGCTACAATTGTAGTTCTAAGGACCATTATGCAAATAAGTTTTCAAAGTCCCTTGCTTGCCGCTATTGCAAAAGTTCGGGTCATTATATATCTGCATGTCCTAAACTTCAAGAACGAGGGAAAGCTACATGTTATGCAAGCCCCTAGTAACACTCTCGTGGTCAAGGTATTTCTCATTCTATCCTTGATGGCATTATTATGTCTCGTGACCAACCTATTCGAGTTCTTTTAGATACGTGTGCGTCCCATTCTTTTGTATCAAAAGAACTTGTTGATATTTTTTCTTTAAGTGTTATGGCTTTGATGACTTCTTTGAGAATTGCGAATCCGGTTGGTGGATCCACAACACTCAGTTTGCTTTGTAAAGATGTCGAGATTATTTTATGTGATCATTCTTTCCGAGCCAATATGCATGTCATGCGTTACTTAGGTTTCAGGATGATTTTGGGGGCTTAACCATTATGAGGCCCACATCTAATGTCCTAAGAGAACTATTCATCTTCGACATTTTCAATCTGTTAAGCAGATTTCTATTATTCTTAAAGATTCAGATTCCAATTCGGTGGCATCCTTATATTCTCTAAACTCTCATGATGACGATAATGATGACGAGGAAGATGTCATTTTCCTCATTCACGTTGTTCGTGAATTTCCTGACATATTTGAGCCCGTCTTAGGATTACCTCCTAAGCGAGCAATCGAGTTCAGAATTAATTTAATCCCTGGAGCTCTACCTATCACTCGACCTCCTTATCGCATGTCCAATAAGGAAAATGAGGAGATGCGTAAACAATTATCCAAATTAAAAATAAAACAATTTATTCGTTCTAGTTCCTCTTATTGGGGAGATTCAGCTATTTTTGTAAAGAAACCCGATGGTACACTTAGGCTTTGCGTTGACTACCGTAAGCTTAATGATCTTACTATCAAGAATAAATATCCTTTACCTCGGATTGATGATTTACTTGATCAACTCGGCGGTGCTAGAGTTTTCACAATTAGACTTAGCAACCAGCTTTCATCAGCTTCGTATTGCAGAGGATAGTGTTCCTTTGACATCATTCCATACCCGTTATGGATCTTATGAATGGCTTGTTATGCCATTCAGTTTAACGAATGCTCTAGCTTATTTCGTTGACTTTATGAATCGAGTTTTCGAAGACTTCCTTGATCGATTTGTTCTCATCTTTATAGATGATATTCTTGTTTATTCTAAAACCGAGGAAGAGCATGAAAAGCATCTTCGGATTGTATTAGAAACCCTTAGGAGCAACCAATTGAAAGCAAAATTTTCTAAATGCCACTTTTGGCAATCTCATGTGAAATTTCTTGGTCATATTATTTCTGAATCCAGAATTTCCATGGATCCTTCAAATATTGAAGCGACTCAAAATTGAAAGAGACCGGAGAGTGTGACGGAAATTCATAGCTTGGCGGGTTATTACCGTCGTTTTATAATAGACTTTTTTGAAATTTTCGTGCCTCTTACTAGTTTGAAAAAGAAGAGAGTTAAGTATATTTGGTCAAATAAATGTGAAGCTTCTTTTCAAGAATTAAAAGAACTCCTTTCTGATGCTCCTATTCTTGTAATTCTCGAAGGGAACCAAGAATTTATTGTTTATACCGATGGTAGTCGTGTTGGTTTGGGAGCCTTTCTCATGCAAAGGGAACGTGTTATTGCTTATACTTCTAGGCAATTAAAGCCTACCGAGACTAGATATGCCACTCATGATTTAGAGCTTGCGGCTATTGTTTTCGCCCTTCGAATTTGGCATCATTATATTTTGGGAGAGAAATTTTTTCTCTGTATGGATCATAAATCTTTGAAGTATTTATTTTCTCAAAAGGAACTTAATTTGCGTCAACAACGTTGGCTCGAGTTCCTTACATCTTATGATCTTGATATCCTTTATACTCCCGAAAGGGAAATCGTATTGCCGATGCCCTTAGTCGTAAGCAACAAGCGGTTGTTTCTATGACGATATCCGAATGGAATGATCTCGAGATTTTGTCCACTTGTGAGATTCGAGATTGTGAATCCGATCCATGTTCATCTCTTGTTTTATGTAGCCTTGAGGCTCATCCTTCTCTTTTAGACTGCATTCTTGAAGCTCAAAAGCTAGATCCCGAATTGGCTCTTCTTAGCCAAAGTTGTAGGGATAAAATTGATATGGAAGGTTTGAAAGACTTTGATATTGATGCTCGTGGCAGTATTCGAAAATTTGGTAGACTTATAGTGCAATACATTAGTGATCTTCGTAAAGACATTTCATAAAATTCTCATCATTCTAAATTTATCATTCATCCCGGTAGTAGTAAAATGTATGCGGATATGAAGCGACTTTATTATTGGGATGGAATGAAATCTAATATTGCTTACTTTATTAAGCGTTGCATGACTTGTCAACTCGTGAAGGCCGAGCATCAAAGGCCCGGTGGGTTATTGCAACCATTGGACATTCTAATTTGAAAGTGGGATCAAATCTCCATGGACTTTATTGACGGACTTCCCCATTCTCTTTCGGACCATGATAGCCTATGGGTGATTGTGGATAGACTTACAAAATACGCCCATTTTATTCCCGTTCGGTCTAATCGGACCGTACCTCATTTGGCCAAACTTTATGTTAAAGAGATTGTTAAATTGCATGGAGTTCCTACTTCTATCGTTAGCGACCGTGATCCATTTTTTACTAGTGGATTTTGGAAGAGTCTTCAAAAATCTTTAGGAACGAAGCTTAATTTTAGCACCGCTTATCACCCTCAGTCCGATGGACAAACCGAGCATGTGAATCAAACTCTTGAAGATCTTCTTCGTTCATGTTTTCTTGATTTTGGTGGAAGTTGGGAAGATCATATTTCTCTTGTTGAGTTTTCCTACAATAATAGCTTCCAATCTAGTATTGGTATGGCACCTTTCGAGGCACTCTATGGAAGGCCATGCCGATCTCCTTCTTATTGGCTTGAGGCCGGTGGAAAGCTGGTTTTAGGTCCAAATTTTATTCGCGATTGCATAGAAAAGATAGACCTTATTTGTCATAGGACGAAAGAGGCTCAAAGTAGACAAAAATCCTATGCCGATAACCGAAGAAGGAAATTAGAATTTTCTATGGGAGATTTGGTGTTTATTCGTGTTTCACCTGTGAAGGGAGTTGTGCGTTTTCGTCGATAGGGAAAGTTAGCGCCTCGATATATTGGTCCATTTCCCATCACCGAATGCATTGGTTCCGTGGCTTATCGCCTTTTATTACCGGCTCAATTTTATGCTATACATGACGTGTTTCACGTTTCTCAACTATAAAAATGCCTTAGGGATTCCGATTCTATTCTTGAGCCCGGTGTTGTGGAAGAAATTAAAGTTTCGCCTAATTTGACATATGATCAACATCCTATTTGCATCATTGCTACGGAGGTCAAGCGCCTTCGAAATAAAGATGTCCCGAACTTGTGAAAGTTCAATGGTCCTCAAATCCTAAGGATTGCTCTTGGGAATCTAGAGAATTCATCGAGCGAACACATCCGGACTTACTCTTTCGTGCTCCTTAGAGGTGAACTTCTTATTTTGAAATTTTCTTTTGTGTTCTTTTATGGTTGTTACTTTTTATTTTCTTCTTAAGAATTTCTAGGATGCAATTTCTTTAAGGAGGGAATCTATAACAAACCGCATATTTTACGATTATATATTTTAATATAGCATCAATAGTCGAATTAAAGTACGAAAAGCTACTTTTTGCAACAGTCGAATTAGAACTCGAGACCACTTCCATTGAGTTCCAAATGCCAACTGCGACCTTTTTAAGTATAAACATCGATGGGTTTAGAGTTAGCTAGAATTTTGATGTTTTCACTTAGGGCTTTGGGTTTGGGGTTCAGCCCACTAACCCAACTTATCTTATATCCTAACTCCACCCCTTTCCTCTTCATTCATTCTATCATTTTCCTAACACTTCAAGGTTTTGCAAAAATGGGCGAAGAGATTGGAAATTAAAATTCCTAAACCCTAGATTCTTAGAAAATTATGAACTTCAAGCTAGAAATCAAGGAGAAGCTTAGGTAAGCATTCTCTTCATCTTCTCCGTCTCAATATCTCTTCAAATTTTAGAAATTACCTAAACCCTAAATTAGGAATACTTTTCTTATGAGCTTAGACTGAAGCTTCTTGAGTTGTTGTTGAAGAGGAATTGATCTTAGCTTGTTTTAGGGCTTCTCACTTGTGTTTTTGTGTTTAAAGGCGAGTTCTTGAACTCACATCTATGTCTATAACTTTCATTGTTGTTAGGTATGAATTCCTAACATCTATTCATGTTTATTTGCTTTTCATTTGAATTGATTTTATGAATTTTTTAATTTTGGTGTTTTGAAGTAAAAATCTATGAAAATCCTTACATGGATGTTTGGGTATGTTATTTGGGGTGTATCGAAGAGCCTATAAGGCTGGGTTGTCGCTTGGCGTAAATCCCTAGTCGTCGTTTCTCGCTCGATCGCTCCCGAATCATTTTGGCCACCATGGCCTAGGGAAATTGTTGCCCAGCCCAGGCATCCAGACGTCTGAAATTAAGGTTCAACGTCTGGTTATGCATTCTGGAGAAAAATATATACGGCAGAAGAAAATATGTAGAAAACAGAATCAAACGTCTGAAATGGCTTTTCTAATGTCTGAAACACCTTGTCAGACGTCGGATACCACCTATTAGACGTTTGAAACACCTTATCAGACGTCTGAAACACCTTATCAGACGTTTGAAGCCATCTTTCAAACGTTTGGATGGTTTTTGAATTTCTAGAACCTAAATCCAGACGTTTGGATTGACCACCAGATGTTTAGAATGGTTCATTTTGCCTATTTTTGTTGTTTTCGAGTGGATTTCCAATTTTCTTTGATTTTTGTTGATCTGGTTAGTTGTATCACTTATTATCGACTTGCTTTCTTTGTATTTTTGGGAATATCCATTTTGATGGATTTGGTATCGATTTCTTTGGATTTAATTCACATCTTCGTATGTGAATTTTTGGTGATTGATTGTTTTTACAATCATTTCTATGGTTTGTCACTTTAAAATGAAAAGGTTTCTACACAAGTAGTATATATTCAAACCCTTTCATTAAAACGATTTCAACGTTTACTTTCAATATAAAGCTTGCTTTCAAAATCGTTTTCTAATCTATTAGTATATACAAACCTTTTCCTCATTCGTTCGAGAAATCCAATCAAACGGCTTAGCAAAACAAGTGGTATGAAACGCTTGCGTTTACTTTGTCGCTTAGACTTGTTCGATTGAAAATCCTGTGACAATTTTCGAATGGAAATCTAAAATTTGTTCGTGAATATTTAAGTTAAGCCAGTGGTTATGGGACATGAAGCTAAACTCATTTATTTACTAGCTTAGTGTAATCGACACTTCTTGATGATCGATGACGATCATTTTGTGATTTAGACTAGCGATATGTGATGTCTCTTTGTTTGTGTGGGGATTAAACCCCGTCTGTGGAGTTTCAACTCAAAATTTGGTGGGGTAGCGACCCATGGTAGCGACCATGGAATAGCATTCCATTTGTGATGCACATGTTGGTGAGTTTTCATACTCCTGTTTGTGATAGGCCTCCCCCTTTCTGATATTCGGATTTATAATTGATGATTTCTAGAATTCGGTTGTTCTTGCTCAATATTCTTGCCTTTTTCTTAAGAAGTTCCTTTATGAGAGGTATAAGCATGATAGGTTGTGTTTGTGTTCGAGGAGGTGGTGTAGGTGAAGATGATGATCGAGAAGATGATCAGCCGCGTACATTTCTCATCACTTTTCCTAAAGTAGAGACGACCTTTTCTAAAGTTTTTTCCATTTTAGTCATTCTTATTGAAAAAATCATTCCAAACAAGTCATTTTATTGTTCAAAACTAGCCGGTTGACCGTGATTAATTTTTGATTTCTAAGCGTTAAATCATGAATGGATTCATTTTGTATTGGTTCAATGCGAGCTTCTTGAATTTTTGAAGCGGAACAATATTCAGTTGTATGATTAGAAGAGCCAGGTTGTTGCAAAGGGCAAGCTGAACTAGTTTATTGAGGAGCAGGAGGAGGTTGAGGACCTGGATACATTTTTTTGCTGCTGCCGCATGGTGCACCGTGCCAGCGATATGATTGAAGGTGGTCTTTTGGGAAGGTACATTAAAGAAAAAAAATCTTATACAACTCTCTTTGATAAATATTTCTTCAAAATGAGAAATACAAGAAGGTACCCTGATACCATATAAGAGACGCATAATATATGGTGCATATATAATTGTGCGTCAGTGGTGCAACCAAATGTTTTTAATTTCATCATGAATAAACTTAGCCCAATTTACTTGTATCCCACCAAATATAACATATAAGGCTTTGTGATCATTTTTGTATATTTGTTCATGACTTCCTAAATGGGGAATTATCGTATTGATTGTCATACGAATTTATAACCTCGCTTTTGGGAATAAATAAATGGATTTCCACTGTGGCATTCTATCCTCCCAAATTTGATGTGTTATTTCATTATGTCGAAAATTTCTTTGGTTGGGAATTTCTTCTAAATCGAGTCCAGTAGAGGAATAATCTAGTATATGATCAACAGTGTTTGTGCTAATTTTCAAAACACGACCATAAAAAATTATCTATAACCAACCGTCGTTATTCTTAGGCATCCAAATATCAGTACTACATAAGTCAGTGTAAAAAGAAAGATGACTAATTGATCAATTTGTACCTCGTTTTTATCAAAATTTATCAAATCTCGACAGCCGGAAGCGATGATGAGTTCTTGAATTCCATATTCTTTAAACTTGAACAATCTACAGAATGGGCTGGAATGAAGTTTTTTTGTTTTAGCTATTTAAATCTCTTGTTTGCAATCGTGCTATTTCGAAGCCACTCTTGAATGTAGGCATCAGTGACAAGGGGGATTTGTGAGGATGAAGATTGACCTTTCTTCTATCTTTTGCTAATGGGAATTTTTTCCTTGGGGGCCATTTTCGAGGAATTAGAGTTTTAGAAATTAGGGTTTTAGTTTAGATTTGAAGAAAGTTTGGTAAATAGTTGAAAGCGGGGTAAAATATTAATATATAGGGGTTGTTGCGGGTTGAACCCAAGGTAGTTGATAGACGTCTGTGGGGTTATCACAGATGTTTATGGTTTTAGGAAAAAAATCATGAAACTAGTGATAGACGACTGTGGGGTTATCATAGAAGTTGGTTTAGGAAATATTTTCTCGACAGTGATATATGTTTGTGGTTCTGTCCACAGACATCTGTGGCCTGTGTTTGAAAAATATACTTGCTTTTAAATAAAAAAATGTTAAACTTTTATTTTAAAAAAATTCATACAATAATATATATAAAATAAAATATCAAATAAATATTTTAGATGAAATGCTATCATAATTTTAGCTTTTGTTAAAGGGGTCGAACTTTCTAATTTGTTGTAAATCCCATGAATTCTGCATAACCTTTCTTTCTTCAACTAACGGCCTTAGTGGTGATCAACTTGGACGAGTTGAGTATCTATCTAGTCTTAGTTCGATGGTCCCAACTTGCATAATTTTCTTAGAGTAATGTTATAAGCTTTTACCGGAGTTTCTTTTAAACGAGGAGATTTCTATGTATGCAGTTTTTTGTTGGTGAATGTCTACAAACTGCTAAACTGCATTTTTCGAGAAAGTTAAGATGAGATCCTTGACATTTTTGCTTATAATACATTTTTCATTGAACTTCCATCATTTCTTATTGACAGTGATATATTTCATCAATTTTGTTGTGAGAGATGTCGATTCTCAATCAATTGACCATTTGGCTTTCTTTTCCTTAGGAGAAAAGCCAGTGTGATATGTAGGTGATGCAATAATGTTTAAAGAGGTTGATCAAACTGATGGAGGCATGGATTTAGTTAGTGATATGTAGCTGCTATTCAATGAAGTTGAGCTAAAGTCGATAGTAGAATAAGTGGAGTCGTGATCAGAACACATTTTAAATAGAGGTGGTTTGGAAACGAAGGTTGGTAAAAATATATGTATTTAATTTGTGAAAGAATTTCTTTATATATAAGTTATTTGCTATTTCTGGAAGTTTATTTGTTGGGATAGTGAAATTTTAACCATAGAATTTGAACGGAAGTTTGCTAGTTTTCATAGGGATAAAATTATTTGTAAACAATTTTATAAAATTATTTCGTGCATATTATTTGAGTTACATAACTTATTTATATTAGTTTACTAATTTATTGTAAGAACAAATTCCTAGGTCTCGTGTTAGTTTTATAAAATTTGTTCGTTCAATGATTTGGTAAAAGTATCCGCAATTTGATTTTCAAGATTTACAAATTCAAGTGATATAATTCCTTTTTCAACATTATCTCTTAAGAAATGGTGAAGAAAATCAATGTGTTTTGTTCGAGAATGATTAGTAATATTTTTTGGTAAATTTATAGTACTAGTATTATCACAGTATATAGGAGAATTTGTTATGATTTTATCGAAATCTCAAAGGTTTGTTGCATATATATTACTTATCCACTGGCTAAGGCTGCTGATTTATACTCGGCCTCACATGTTAAGAGAGAGACACAATTTTGCTCTTTACATAACCATGAAACTAGAGATTAACAAATGAAATGACATGTGCCATTCATGCATTTTCTATTTGTCTTACAACCACCAAAATCCACCTCACTACATGATATGAGATCGAAAGAGTTGCCACTAGGATATAAAAATCTGTATTCTTTGGTGTGGGTTAAAATCAAAGAATCCTTTTAACCGTTCGAAGATGTGTCTCCTTAGGTTGTGCTTGAAATCTTGCACATAAACATACGCTGCTCATAATATCTAGTCTACTAGCCATGAAGTATAATAGAGATTCTACTTCATTATAAATTTTGATTGAAATGTTTTCCATTTTCATCTTTATCTAAATGTAGAGTAGTACTCATCAGAGTCGGTTTACGTAAGATATTTTCCATTCCAAAGCGTTTTAATAAATCTCGATAGTATTTGTCTTGAATTATAAAAATTCCATTTTATATTTGTCTTATTTGCAAATCCAAAAAATAATTTAGTTCACCCGTATGTGACATTTCAAATTCATATTTCATAATCCAAAAACTCATTACACAATTTTTCATTAGTTGATCCAATTATAATGTCATCAACATATATTTGTACAACTAATATGTCATTGTTTTCTCGTTTTATAAATAAAGTAGAGCGTATTTTTCCAATTTGAAAACCGAAATTTCTTAAATGAGTTTTTAAAGTTTCATACCAAGCAAGAGGTGTTTGTTTTAATCCAAATAGAGCCTTTTAAGTTTAATACATGATCATGATATTTCTCATGAACAAATAGCGGAGGTTGTTTAACATAAACATTTTCCTTTACAAAGCCTTTAGAAAAGCACTTTTTACGTCCATTTGAAAATGTTTAAAATTACGATGACGTGTGAAAGTAAGTAATGTTCATATTGCTTCAAGACGTGCTATCGGAGAAAATATCTCTTCATAATCAGTTGCTTCTTCTTGATTATATCCTTGAGCTACTAATCTTTCTTTATTTCAAACAATGTTTCCATTCTCATCTACATTATTTTATAAACCCATTTTATTCCAGTTATCTGTTCTTAGTACAAGTTTCGATACGTAATTCTTTCAAATTGAATAAGTCCTTTGTAACATCCCACTTCTAGAGGCTCAAAACTAACTGCTACGGATGATGTAGTCATCCATAGGTGTTATTTCTGAGTGACCAAAATCAGAATCTTAAAACCATCGGCAACACAGAAACACAAGAATTTAAAAAATTGTAAACTTCAACAAAATAGAATTTCTCATTTCTTATGAATATCAATATAAAATTTATTTACATAATTCCACATGTTAACCACGTTCAGATCACATATACATGTACAAAATGCGATAAGAGCGACATATGAAGATGTACCCTTACGATGATCAGAGAACTAGTAAATATGAACTTTACAGTTCTCAGTACATCATAGTGTAACACACAAAATTGCTCCTATATAGATAATATTGCCTCCTGCACGTCTTGGGAAGCTTATTCATCCAAAACCTGAAAGTCGTCCACTCTCAGACTACTCAAATTAATTTTGAGTACCCGAGAATTTTTGGAGAAACACAAACTTCGAGTCGGACAATAAGTCTGGTACGAATAATCCTCCATCATCTTTTATCATAAATAGATATCTAGAGACCATACCGCTTAGTGGAATGGGTTTTCCCGTCACTAGTATCCAAAACAAACATGCAAATCATTACGATGCCCCTACACGCAAAATGATTAGTCTTAACATAACACGAAATAAAGTCATAAATCATATTTATTCGATATCTCATCCACCCATTTAGTAGATGTCCCATCTAAAAGCAATTTATTAGAGTTCCCCTCTAAAATCTTTAAAATGACTATCCATCATAATTTAATGGGACTATCCATTCCAAATCTATTCAAAATAAATGCAGATTATCCATCGTACATAGTTTTATAAAAGATGGTGTGGGCTATCCATCGCACACTTCATAGTTTTCCTAGGATGACGATGGACCCTTGGGTGCCAAATCCCGAGGCAAACCACCTCTAGCAAAACAATCTTTATTTTAGAAATTTGATGTGGGATATCCACCGCACATTCCATGGTTCTCCTAGGTTAACCAAAAGTCGATCACTTGGCTAGAAATATCATGGTCCCCATGATTATTTATAAAACTTCATGATCCCCATGATTAATTATTTTACCCAGGTATACCACCTGTTTAATCTATTCCCATTGTTAGCCCCAATTAGGTTAAATTAAATAAAAACACATTGATAGCCCTAATGTATAATTTCGAAAGCATGTTTCTATTTATAATCTCAAACTATGTATCGAAATCAGTAATCCCACCCTCGTGTTCCCAAGGATTAATTACATCAAATTTATATAAGGCTCCCCCTTACATGTTCAAAAAAAAATCAGTATTTTATGCTATAATCCTTCGAAGTATCCCCTTCAATTAGCAAAATTTTACTTAAGGAAACGTGGCTAAAACAGCCCTTTAAAACCCTTTGAATGAATATCCATCCGAAAGCATATAAACATCCAAATTAGCCCCTTTATAAATCTTTCTTTTGAAAGCGTCACAAAATCATACCTTTCGACCTTGCCAAAAGGTCCAACCCTTCGGCCTTCATGGAACTTTTCCTTTCGACCTAGTTGATAGCCTGGGGTATCCCCCTCCTTATAAAACCAATTATAAACCTTGCGAAATCATAGAAGGTAACCCCTTTAAAAACCTTTCGCAATCAAAGCCTTTCGAAACCAAACCCGTTCGAAATTAAACCATTCGAAATAAACCTTTTGAAATCAAAACCTTTCGAAATTAAAACCTTTCGAAATCATTGAGGATAGCCCCTTCAAAACCATTCCAAATAAACCTTTCAAAGTTAAACCTTTCGAAATCAAACCTTTTGAAATCAAAAACTTTCAAAATTAAAACCTTTCGGAATTAAAACCCATTGGAATTAAAACCTTTCAAAATCATTCAAAAACAATGAAGTGTTGGTGTTGGAACCAACCCTTCGAAAGCATACTTTCGACTACTCGGAAGGTTTACCGTTCGGCTTTGTCGAAAGGTTTTTAAAACACCTTTTCGAAAAATATTTTAAAACACTACTTTTGAAGGTTTAAGCTTTCGAAGATCCCCTTCGAAACCCCTTCTTGAATATGTATAAAATTTTTATTCTTTTATAAAATGATAGAGTCGAAGGATCCCCCTTCAACTTATTCGAAAACAATTTTTATTTCTATTCGAAAGCAAAAGAAGTAGCCTCCCCATCCCTTCGCCCTTTTCTTCCCTTCGGCCCCGTGCCTACCTTTTGACTTGAGTGGGAGGTAACTGTTTACCCTTCATTTTAGATGAAATGTGCCTTTGGACTTTGTCAAAAAGGTAAAAGCGGGCTTGTTGGAGACGAAGGCAGAACTAGGCCCACTAAGTGATGTTTTTATCTTGTTTGTCTAATTTTGATTCGCTGAGGAACCTTCTCATATGCTTCCAAATAGTAAAAAGTATACAAAAATCAACCTTTACCTTAAAACATTGTACTTCTTCCCCATATATTTCCAAAACCAAATTTCCATTCGGTTTTAAATAAACACAAAAGCTATTTTTCAATTTAGCCCTTGGGCTTAAATAAATGAGACATGAAACCTCTAAGGATATGTCTATAAAGTTCTATAGCAGTCGCCAAACATTTTGAAAAATCACAACTGCATCTATAGCAACAATAACTATAATTGCACTTCCACATCCGAGTCCAATCTAAATCAAAGTCCATCTATAACCTATATGCTTTGTTAAAGATCTTTTCATATGTCATAAAAGTCCATTACAAGTCCATTCAAGTCCATATACATGACATATGTCGCTTTCTTTTAAAATAAGAATCCAAACTAAAGTTTCAACATAAGTTGACAACAATTCAAACGCAAACAAAATACAATATAAATATGTTATATTTTCATTCAAAGTGAAGTGTTTACTCACCATTAACCTCACTAATAACCTAAGTCCAAACCAAACTAGCACCCTCCTCCCCTTCCCTTCCTCTCTAGCTTTAGCCTTGCTTCCTCCTCCTTAGCCCTTTTAGTGCTCATGGCCTATCAAGTGGTTGAGAGTTTGGCTTCACTTCTTTAAGTTTTGGCTTGTAGAAGGTGTTCTAATATTGTACTGATCCTTGTGGTAAAGTTTGAAGTGATTTATATTTGAGTTGCAACTATTTTATTTTAGAACATAAGATAGAAAGAAGATGAAGAAGCCATTTATTTTTAACTCTAAGCTTTGCAAATTTTTGTGAATGATACTAAGGGTGTGTTCCTTCTTATATAGGCTTAGGAATGGTGTTGATTAAGCTCGCACTCACCCCCCACAATGCCATGGAAGCTTCATCACCCATCATTTCTCTTTTAAGTCACTTCTCCTTTGCGCATATTACTCTTATACCCTTCTCATAATATCTCTTATCCATATGGAAGCTTTTAGAACATTCCAAGTTTTATGATGAGGAGAGTGTGTTAATTAGTTGATAATATGTGCATTAGATCATTATATTTTTGACGGCTAATTTCCTATCGGACTAGAAAAATGCTGATCGAATTTCAATTGAAATTGACTGCAAGCACACAACGTACAATGTTAGTACGTGGCGAGTAATGGTCGATCCATAGGGAATTGTTTAGATTTTAAATTTTTTATTCATTCAAATTAAACCAAGATATTAAGATTGTGTTTAGCTAAAAAATTTGAGAAACTAGCAAAAAATATGAGAGTTTGAAGGTAATTTAGAGGCAATGTCCTTCTTAAGATCAAATAAATCAACATATACGAAATTATGATCTCTCTTTTGGTCGTTAGTGAATTTAGTTGATATATTTATCATAAGTATGGAATATTTGTGCTATTAATTAGCCCAATATTAACCATCAAACTTTAACATACCCACTAAACCACTTTTTAACTCTCATGAATGACAATGAACTTGAAAATAAAATCTATCCTAAGCATGATCTAATAACTGTTGATTAGAAATATAGACCATCAAATTTTGATTTTAACATTCACTTCATTAGCATAATCATATGTAGATGTAGAGGTAAATTGTGTTTTTGTTTGTTTAAGCATAGCCTATTTGGTGTCAACAACATAGGCTATCAAATTCAAAGCTAAAACAACAAAGTTTAACCATATAAAACATTTCCATTAAGAACGAAAAGGGAACATAAATGATCAAAATTTGAATCTACATGATTAAGAGAGCATCATTATCCCTAAATTAAAGGGTTTAGCCTCTCATATTTGTTACCATTTCAACGAATATAGAATTCAACATGAAATAAAAGCAAGAATAAAATGAGAGCAAAGTAGCAAGAGAGCTAATTAAAATAAAATAAAAACTAATCTACTTGCATAAATAAAAAGATCTGTACTACTAACATGAAAAGAAAGAGAGCATGAAAATAGAAAAGAGCATGAATTAACATTGCATAAAAGAATATTACATGAAAGAAAATGGCTAAGTAATCATGAAAAAAATTTCTTGTTTATTTGTGGACCTAAAAATAAACTAACTATAAAGGAGGCGCAAAGGCTAAGAACTTAATTACATGAACATATGGGGTATTTATACAAGCCAAAAACCCTAATCACATTTTTGGAAACTATCCAAACTACCCTCTTAGGAAGTGTGGCCACCAAGTTAACATAGTGCAACTATAAAATGGATCCTTAATTGATTTTCAAAGTTTATCAAAGTGGTATTTTCATTTCTTTTGAATAATCAGTCAAATCAAATAAAGAAATAGTGCTTGGATTTTAATTGCTTACTCTCTCTATTTTGAAAACTTTATTGATATTAACAATATTTACATATGCCTAATTCAAAAAACTAAGGCCAGATATACTACCTATGCACTGCCTTTCGAGCTTACATGAGGGGAATACAAAGCGCGGTCAGTGAATACACAGTATGTACATCTATCGATTGTGGGCATTATTAATAAAAGAATTTTTATATACATACACCTAACTCGAATAAACTGAGGCCGGATATACCAATCGTGCATTGCCTTTCAGGCTTACGTGAGAAGGGTATAGAGCATGGCGAGTGGACACACAAGTTTGAACACATGACTCTAGGTGTTAATAAAAATATATACATATATACAAATAAATTTTTTTGCTGGTTTTTTGTTATATATGTTTTTTTTTGAAGAGAGAGTTTTGCACTATCATCTTAGCACCATTTAACTTAGAAGATAAAAAATGTTATATCTTTTTCTTTAAATCCACCACTTTTTTAAACAAAGATTTTCGATTTGGATAAACTTAATAGTTGTCACATATGAATCTTCTTATATACTAGTTAAACCATTGTTACTTGTAATCAAAATTTATTTTTATTTTTGATGAGATAAATAATTTTTCAAAAAAAAATTCAATTTAATAACCAAAACCATATATTTGTCCTATAGTGTTTTTTTTCAAAAGTGAATCCAAATGCCAAAGAAAAGAAAGTTTGTTTTTGGGAATTTAAAAAAAAATTGTTTTTTGAATTTTTTTAAGGTTTTGGAAAGAAAATGAAAAAAATAAACTATGAAAATCGAAAATGAAGATGAGACCCACCCTACACTCGATTTAGACTTTGTCCCCACAGTCAACCCAAGTGAAAGGAGAAAAGTAAAAAAAGTAAAAATATGACCTATATTTACATGAAAATGTAAATATTATTATTTACAAGATATCAGAAAATATGCTATTATAGAATAGATGAAATGGTCTTCCAAAGTCCAATTCATTTGTCTCGTCAAGTATGGGAGACATAGTTTAAACACAGAAAACCAAATCATAAAAGATTTTGGAGTTGAATGTTGATTTGGAAAAACGAATGTCGTTTTATTAAAAATCGGTTGAGTTGTTTTATCTTCAATGATTTTTGGGGTTGATAAAACAACTGGTTGAAGTTCATGTTTATTTTCACCAAATTGAAATTCAAGCTTATCATTGAGAACTTTTTTAGAATTATTGATTTTAAAATCAAAATGGTGATTTAAATCTTCCTCTTCAGAATTCAACAGCTCATTTTCGAAAAGCCCAAATATTTAATGTTCACAAAATTCAACTTTCTTTATTGAAGTGTTCATAACTTCATCGCATACATCATGTTCAAAGTCCAAAGTTGTTGTGTTCAATTTTTCAAAATCAGAAAAAGGAAGATCAAAATTTAAATCGAGTTTCTCACCCACAAAAGAATTGATATCCAACTCAATTACCAAATTTTCAACAACTTCATTAAGATTGTCGTTTTCAATTTCAAAAGTTATTATTTGAAACTCGTCAATTTTAGTAAAAGATGGATTATTGTTTGACTCATCAAAAGTTGGGATTTGATTTTGTTTCTCATGTTGTCTCATATATGTTTCAAACAATAAATCTGTGTGATCTTTATGAATTTTGTCCCTTTGCTCAATAAAATCAAATTTATATTTATTAACTTAAAAATTTTCAAATTGAATTTTCCGAGAATAAAAATTTTAACCATGACTGAAGCAACTCCCATTGCCAAAATCATTTAAACTGTTGTATCCATTTTCGTTTTGATATTGAAATTCATTTTGGAGTTCGAAATTAAATTGGCATGGGTTATAATTGATATCATTTAAATTTTGAAGTGAATTCAAATTTTGATTATTTTGAAAACTTTGACTTGAATCATTGCACAAATATGAATTACATAAATCATTTTTCCTTTGATCATTTTGTTTAGAGAGATCAAGTAAAGACGAAATCGTTTCAATGTTTTTTTCAAGATTTGAAGGTTGATCATCATTTTGAAATTTTTATGGTTCAAAATTCGAATTGTTTATACAATAGTTGTTATTGAAATATCTTTAAGAATTTTATGTGAAACTATATGGATTATATTGATTTTCACAACAATTGTAAAACTCTTGCGAATAGAGAAATTCAGATATTTTCAAGAATGTTTTTTTTTTGAATTTTTTTTTGGAGTTTTTCTTTTTTATAAATGAAAACTATTTACCAAACGGAATTTATTTTTCAAAAGGAAAATTTGATTTTTTTTTTTTGTTTTTGAAAATATTTTTTTGGATTATTTTTCTGTGAAAAAACGGACTTTATTTTGTTTTTTGGATTTTTGATTTTGATTGAAATTTTTTAAAGAAAAGAATAAAACTAAGTTAAGAAATATTTACAATTTTTTTTAGTTTTGAATTTTGAATTTTTTTTTTAAATATGCATGAACTAATGCAACTAAATGAGTGCAAATGACTTAATTACAAATTTTCTGTCCTTAGTAGCTCCCAATCCAAAATTGTATAATCACCATTTGTCTTAAATCAATAAAATATTTCTTAGCCAGGTAACGGGTAGGAGTTATAGGTGCGCCATGAATCACCGTAGCAACGCAATCGAAGGTTTAAGTACCTTCAGAGAAATAACCCCTTTAATATTTACGAATCACTCTAATATTTTATAAATGGTTATTACTCTACCATATCCTAGACAACAAGAAATTAAATTGTAGCCTAGACAACAAGAAATTAAATTGTCGAAAGAGGACAACTTATCAACAATAATTATGCCCTAGTGAGCTCATGACTCCCTTAAGTATGAAGTCTAACCTTTAATGAAGTTCTAAGATGAAATGCAAAACTAAAATTAAACCTGTATTAATAATGCAACTACAATGAAATTTGTTTTTGTTTTTGTTTCTGATTTTTTTTTATTTATATAAATGCAATTTCAATCAACCAACAATGCAGATTAAAACTAGAGATGAGAGCACGATACCTGAGCATGCAGAATTATTAGAAAATGATTTATTTTTCAAAGCAGCAATTTTTTTTATACAAGCAAGCAAATCAATTATTTTTGGCAAGCTAATCCCTTCCTTTTCTTCTTTTGCAACCTAAAATTAAAAACAAGATATATATATAAAAGTCTTTTTCGTTTTTTATGATAAAACAAATAGAAAACAAAACGAATGAAACAAAACAAAAAACAATATTTATACAATTGTTATATGTGTGTGTAAGGATGGAACTTAAAACAAATTAAAATAAAACAAAAAAATTTAAAAATTAATTTTTTTAAAGGATAAAACAAATTAAACAAAACAAAACTAAAACAAGTAAACAAATTAAAAGAAAATGTTTTGTTTTTTTCTTATTTCTTTAAGGATTTTAAGCCTGGCCCTCATGCATAGTTCACACTATAATAGATCATCGTTCAAAATAAACCCAATTCACGAATAAATCCAACTCATATATTAACAAAAATCAAGTTCACAACCAATTCAAAATCGCAAATAAATTCACAAATTCGCAACCCAAATTTCCGCAATCTAAATCGAAGTCGAAATCAAATGGATATGGTAGAGTGTGGATTTGGACGAGTGGATGAATTGGGAAAGGCGATTCGGATCGGCTGGGTTGTTGAATTGGATTTGAAGGTCGCGGGAGATGATTGAGAATGAGGAATGATCACTGGTGGTTCTATAGCGGTAAATGTTTGATTTTGGTCGAGGGTTGTTCTCGATTTTTCTTTTGGTGGTATCAGTGATTGGGTAGAGTTTGTTGTGAGGAGTAAAGGAAGTTGTGGATGTACACGTATGTTGTGGTGATGGAAGAAGTAGAGTGATGAGAAGCTGGCAGTAGTTGATGATGTTTGCAGTTGGTAGCAGTGGTAATGTACACTGGTGGCAGACGACAATATGCACAGTGGTGTTGTATAATGTTCTCTGGTGAAGCTCTATTGTGAGTATGCATAGAAGGTAACGTGGAAGTACGGTGCAGTATGGTGGGATGAGTTGATGGATAGTGGAGGGGCTTCGATTTGTAGTGCATATGCAGCAGTGTTGATGCTTCGGTCAGTGCACTGGTATGGTTTTACTATGGAGTTTTCTCTGGTGACAGTTTGTAGGCAATGTAACTGGAAGTGAATGGCAGTTGGAGGCGAGTTCGGCAATGGTTAGTATGGTGATGATAAGGGAAGTGGGGTGGTTTTGGTATGAATGATGTATTGGAGTGTCGTGCACTGGTAGCAGTTATGCAGAGAGGAACTGCAGTTTGAATACGGTTAGTGATGTATGGCTTGAAGTAGCAGGTTGAGGTTGTTGGCAAGAAATTGCTCATTGGTAAGCAACGATGTCAGGCAAAGGGACAGTGCACAGTACACTATGTTTGTATGGTGTTGAAGGTAGAATAGGTGATCAGTAATAGTGCAGCAGTGGTAGAAGATGTATGGTTATGGTGAATGGTGAATGCTGTATAGTTGGTGAGTGGATGGTAAGTATGATTTGCAGAAACTTGTTATGGTAGGGGTATAGGAGGTAAAGATGTAGTGGAAGTGTGGTTTTTCAAACTGTGTAAAGACCCGTAAAAATTTAATAATTTAAATTGATTTTATTTACGTATTTAATGGAATTTTTGGTGAAATTTTAAATAATAATATTTTGAAATAAAAATTTAATATTTGGATTACGTATAATTAAATATAGTAAATGGTAAATTTTCAATTTATTTTGTGAAAGTTTATTTATTATGTAATTTTATTAAAATCGAATCAGTTAATAATTGTTAACAATAAAATATTTTTCAAACCTGAATATTTTTACATAGAAAATTCTAAATCTTATTCTGGGTGAGACGTCATCTTTCGTTTTTCAAAATTTGGGCTTCTATAGCTCCGTCGATCTTATTTTCAAATTTTTAGCTGCATTTTTTCTGCTAGCAGAAAATTCGAATTATTATAATCAAATCGTACCACTGATATTTGTATACCGTTTTGATCGTCTCGTCGTACTGATCTCTGCGGTATATTCGTTTCTGTGTTTTGAGGTACGTGATAAATATGATTAACTGTCGTCATATCGGCACCTTTAATTTTGACCGTTGACTTTCCTTCGGTTTCAAATATTGAAGCGTGCTGCGCACGCTATTATTAATTGCTTTGAATTTCGCAGCTGTTGTCAATCAATCGTTTCAATTTATTATATGGACCGTTACTCTGCCTTTTCAAATTTTAACGTGCAGCTGGTGGCATTAAAAAGTTGCCTTAATTATCCATTGAATTATCGTGACCATCCCGCTACTCTATATTTAATTCTGTACGTTTTATCTTTGCTTAAATTTCTCTGTCCATTCCTTTTTCCATTTTAATATCCTTGCCTTTCCAAACTCATTACGTACTGTCCAAACAAACAAAAATTTATTGCTTTAATTATTCAGCTCAATCTGAGGGACCGTTACTATTCAAATCACTTTATATTTGTGGTATAGGTATTTTATCTTTATTTGGCAACGGTTCTTTTTTTTTATTGCCTTAAATACTTTGCTGAATCAATGGACAACCGTTCCTATTAAAATTTTCTTTTGACCAGATCTGTGGCGTACGTTACTTTGAAATAAATTTTTAGATATCATAGCGTCTGTCACTTCCATTTTCCACTTTGAATCATTTATTTACCTATTCCTTTTCTGTACTCACACGTTATCAAATAAATAAAGTATATATTTATAATCAAGCTTTCATCTTCCCAGATCCAATTCATGTTGTTGAAAACTTTTGCATCCTCTTCCCCTGTTTCAACCCGAAGGACGTGCAAACAATCCTTCTTCCCTGATGCCATCTCCAATCTTTTGTTCCTCCTCCTCTTCTTCCAGTGCAGCAGGTGAGTAATATATAAGTTAGAACTATATTTTATTTATTTATTTTTTCAACTGTTTACAATTAATACAAGGCATATCTATATGAAAGTATTATATAATTTTCTATGTTCAAAGATATATTTCCTTTGTATGTTTTAAACTGATTTTTGTTTTTGTGTGTGTGTGTGTGTGTGTGTGTGTGTATCATATGGGACGGAGAATATATATGTACATGTTTTGTATTATAATAGTATATAAGTTGATATTATATGTTGTTTTAAGTATTATATAGATTACTGTATTTCATTTGCAGTAATATATTTGGGGATAAAGTACTGTTTATTTGAGAGTCAATTGTTTATATCCTACCTACTTACAAATTTTAATAGTATACGTATGATTTTATATTATTCGTTTATGCATAAGTTTACAACTGTGTATACGTGTAATTATATACTTTAGCCATAAAATTTCTAAGTATATATACATTGGTTTGTAGTGATTTATAGTATTGATTCTTATAAAATATATACGTACATGGTTTACAAAGTCTTGGGATTTAACAGTTCTGTTACATATGTTTTATTGTTTTATATGAAATAATAAAACTGTTATGTTAGCGTTTGTAGCTTTCTTTGTTACAGTAATATATAAAGTTATTTTGAAAAGTGGTCTCATCATTTTTGTTTAAACTTGTATATGTTTACGTATATTTCAATATAAAAGTTACATCAGTTATTTCAAATTTTATTATATTTGATTTTAATACATGTGTTTAATACAAACCAATGATTTTTCTTACATATGTATTTTGTTTTGATATTTGACTTAAAAAGAAGTATTAATTTAATAAGACAATAATAATGTTGTATTTTCAATTTATGTCAATCTGATTTGGATTTGTTCTCGTAAAATTCTGTTGTCAGCTCTATCCATCGAATTCGTGCCAATCCTGCTTCGATTTGAAACTTGTGCTTGGATTCGTAATTTATCCCACTTTCGTTAATATCTAGCCTCGAAAGGTGAGCAATCACTCACGATTAACGTTCTTTTAATCAATAAATTTGATTTCAATTGAAACGACGATTGAAATATGCTGCTGTAGTTATTTAAGTTGTTATATTTATGCCATTATCTGTAATTGTTCACCTGTGGGATATGACACCATATCCTATTGTTTATATTTTATTATTGATGATATCTGCCTGTTATTATTTTATTATCTGCTATCACTCTGCAAGTTCCCTGTTAGTTTAGTATTTCACTATGGGTTGAAACGATACATACCCGAACGGACTTTAGAATAGGAGAAAATCGTTATGGGTTGAAATGATAAATCCAAGCGATTTTCATTTAACTGAATTTGGGATTACGTGTTGAAATGATATCCACCCGTATATATTTGGTGTACGGATTGAAATGATAAATATCCGTAGCACTTGACTATATGATAGGAAATATATACAGACACCGTTGGTCCATATATGAATATTTTGAAAATAATTTCTATGATTTTTGGAAAGAAATATATGGTTAAATAAATATTAATTCTTAAGATTTTATATAAATGGAAATTTTATATATAGATTTAGTAGTAATATTTGATATAAATTAGATGGATTTAATACATATATATGGTTAAGTATTTTTGTAAATCTATATTTCAATAAATTTTCTTGTAATAAATTGAATAAGTAAGGTTGGGAAGATAAATTTGGGTTTATTGGAAATGGTATTTAAATAAGGATTTTATTTAATTAAATCAATGTGGAATTATTGAATGGGAAATTTAAAAGGTATTATTTTATAACTGGATTTTTGATTTAAGTGATTTAATGAATATTTCACGTTAAATAAATTAAAGGAAATATTTTGGAAAATGTAATTTAAGATTACTTAAATGACATTGAATCTAATGAGGGAATATTTCAAGACTAAATAATAATGGGGTTAAATTGAGATCTATATGTTACGGTCAATTGAACTTTGAAATGTAGAATATTAAAGCTTCGAACTATACTAGAATTTAATTGGTTTATTTGTGATTCAGATCTGTATTTGAAATCAATATAATTTGAATTTATTATTTAGAAAACTGAATTGAATAAGAATTTAGTTTGAAACATTTAACATTTAAAGTTTTTAAATATATTGAAATGTAAAAGGGTATTTTGTGATTTCAAATCCGGATTTGAGATCGATAAAATGTGAATTGGTTATTTAGGAATTGAGTTGAATTCTTATTGATAAATTGGGATTGGACTAAATTTGAATTTTGAATTTGAGTAGATTTAAATCGTAACTTTGAAATGATAAAATTGGAAATAAATATATTTGAAATGAAATGATGTTTGGTTTTGAAGTATAAATAAATTTGAAATGACCATGTTGTTATAGTGTATATTTCTACATTGTAGATAGCTCCACGGATCCTTAGAGGATGGTTATCCCAAACATCCTTTAAGTTACTTGTATTTCGGTTGATATTTCACTTGAGTTGGATTTATAGATATAAGAATGTTAATTCTGACTCGAGTATTTTGTGTTTTTCTTTACGCTCGGGTTAGACTGAGTAATACAGCATTAGAGACTCACCTTTGGAGTTTGGAGCTTCATTTGGAGATCCAACTATCGATTCAGCTTTCAACTTTTCCAGTTGATTGGTTCAGAGGATTCATCGGTTCGTACTGAAGACTTCACTGTATTTGAGATATCCTGATGTACTTTATTTCTAACCCTGATGTATATTGTAGCTTCATGAACTACTATTCTTTATTTATTCCGCTGCGTAATTATTGTACTACTCTGTATCTGTGATTCTGTGATTGATTTATTTATTGTATATGTTTAAGTTTTGCCAAATTAAAATTAACAATTCGGTATTTTGAATTATTCAAGTCGGATATATATGGTTTTATTGTCGATTTGAATGGTCCAAAATAGCGGGTCGTTACAGTTGGTATCAGAGCTTTGGCTCTAGGCAAAACTTAGCATATGGTAAATTTATTTACAGAATCACTTTCGTTCGAGTTGAATCTCTTCCTTTTTGACTCGATTTCCTTTGAATTTTGGAATGTCCCTCGGTTCCGATATTCATTCTTATCTCTTTCTATTTATATTCGTTTGACTCTGGAGTATCCCATAACTCCACTAAATGTTTTGTAAAGGGGGTGAAAACTCCTTTAAAATTGGCATTGATTCACCGAAGATTTCTGTATCCTCGGTTTACGATGCTGCTATATCTTGATATGCCGAATTCTATCTCTGGCGATCGAATGTCGATTTGTTTTGGAATTCCACATCGATTATATTCCTGAAGTCACGGTTGACCGGTTAAGATCGCCCGCGATTTATATAAGTATATCCACCTTCTATTTTGAAATTTAATTACCTCATCTTCGATCGAGCCTATCTTCGAATAAGAATTCTATATGATTAGAGTCCCTTTAATTTGAATCTCTATCTTTGTTTTGAAACCCATTCTTGAATCATCCTTTGAAAATCGGGTTTTGTTTGTATTTTAAAATTGGTTATATACCAAAATTTTTATTTGGGTAACTATGATTTTACTTTACATATAAAGGAGAAAATATTTTCAATAAGGATTATATATATAAAAAAACGGAAGTCTGAAATTTTGAAAGGATGTGAAATTTTGAAAATTTATAAGAAAATTGATTTATATAAAAATGATTTATAACTGAAAGGTTTTGAATTTGAAATTCGAGATATTGGACTCCGGTATTTTTTGAAAATTGGTTTGAGATTTTGAAATATATAATAATAAGACTTGAAAGTATTTTCTGAATAAGAAATGTTTCAAATGACTTCAAATGAGTTTCAAAAGAAGTTTTCAAGAAAATAGAAGTCCAGAACTCACTTATGTCGCTGGAAAATAATTTCGGTGATGAGTGCACACAACATCGATATTGATTTTCGAGTTTATGAGTGGGGGAGAGGCCACTTTAATAGCTTCGCTATGTGAGTGATTTTGTAAAACCGTTTTGATTTCAAATTCCGAAGTAATTTGATATTTTCGAAAGATATATGTATGTATTTTAAACAATTTAAAGTGAGACCGGTATTCAGTCCTCGAGTTTCGGATTTGATTTGGTATAATCCTATCTATTGAAATTGATTTATTGTTGATTTTCAACTCTTGAATTGGAAATTTGATTTTATCTATTTTGAATGTTCGAACACTTCCAAATCGATGTTAAATTTTCAAAGCCAAGAAATTTCGAAGAGGATAAAAATTTGATAAAGCATATAAGTTTAGTTTTGTATGTTTAAGTTTGAAAACTTTTGTTAAGTAAATGAATATTTTAAATTATACTAATATGGAATTTAGTTTTGAAATGTTTTGAAAAAAAAGTTAGTTGTAAATAACGGTTTTCAAAAAGGTAAATTGGATATTTCAAATAGAAATAAATAGTTTAAGGGTTTTAAAGGGATAATTATAAATTTGGAAACCATTTTTGAGTATAATTGATTTTGAGAAAAATATTTGGTTTTGAAATTTGATTGGAATTAAAACCAGTACTTATATGGTGATTTTGAAATGAATTTGTTTGACCTAGATTTTGTTGATTTGGAAATTTGGATTATTTTCTAAACCTATTGATTAAGAAACTTTGAAACTGAATTGATATTGAAATAATTTCAAATTGAGAACCTTATATTATTAAGTACTTGATTTGGGAGTGGTCGTACTTACATAAAATGGATTTGTATAAGTATGAAGTTGATTTGAAATCTATTGATTTGAAAGGTACTCAAATTTGGAAAGAGAATTTTTTATACAATCGAAGTCTATATAAGTATGACTTGATATACTATTGATTTGGAAAGTATTCGATTTGAAAATGGAATCCTATATATAATGGACTTTATATAAGTATGATATTTGAAAGCTATTGAAAGGGTGCTATATGATATATATTTTCGAAGTAATGATATGGAAAGTGCCTTCTGCTTGATATCCGCTTTGTGGCCACATTGTGGATTCATTCTATCGATATTATTCTCTCTGGTTTTTGGCTTCCCGGATGTGATACTCGAGTGTTCCCACCGTGGCGTAACCCATGGTTTTTCTTTTCTCTCGCGACTGCATAGCGCAACTGCCTGGCTGAGTCTGGCCTAGGGGTACGGATTGTTTCCTGAGGGATCCAGGCGTAACCATTATGTATCCTGCAATCTGTATAGGTCGCGAATAGTTGCGAAACTGCCTGGCTGAGACGACCTAGGGGTATGGATTGTTTCCTGGGGGACCCAGACATAACCATTGTATATCCTGCACCCTACTAGTCATCATGACGTAACTCGCAGGGTTGAGAAAGCTTACGAATACGGATTGTTTCCTGGAGGATCCAGGCGTAACCATTGTGTATCTGCAAACCATGGTTGGACAAAGGTTTTGGTTTGATTGTTTTGTTTGGATTGTACTTTCCATATCTGTTTTTTTAGGTTTTTCAAGTATTTTCACTGGGTGTCGAAACAGGTCTACTAAGTACTTGAAGAATTCTAGCTTTGCGCCTGATCAACGCATGGCCAGAGTCTACAAGAACGAGGATAACCTTGTTGAAACATCGAGTTATAGAAGTATTTTCTGAAGGAAAATTGGTTTCGACATAAAAGTATTTTTTTTGAAAAGGTATTTTATTATAAAAGTATTTCTAACAAAGAAATTCTGTATTAATATTCGAAATTGAAATTCTTATGGTTCTAGATTAATTATTCGTGCCCGATACTATTCCTTGAATCTACCTTATCTGCTCTGCTTTAGTTATTCACCTTGATTCTGTTTTCCGAATCTACCTTCTTTCCTTGTTGGATATATCCTTTAAAATATTGTTTAATTATATACTACCTGGTTTAATAGAAAATTTTAGTGTTATAAATGTTTTAGAAGTTATTTATTTCAAATAAAAAATATTTAAAATAAATGATTAGTGATAATATTTGAAAAGTATTTTGAGATAAAATTGGTAAAATTATAAATTATGGATTTAATGTTTTCAAATAACATCCTTGTAAATATAACTAATGATGGGAATAATCGTTTCTAAATAGTTTTCATATATTTATAAAGATGTTATTTAAACATATAAATGTTATTTATAAAGGAAGCAGGAAATTTACAAATGGGTTTTGAAAAGTTTTAGAGTATCAAAGATAATTGAATCGCAAATGAAGTTTTCAAATTTCAAGTAAAATTTAATTAATTTCAAATTAATTATTTAATCTTGACTTTAAATCTACTTTTATTTCTGGCTGTTCAATTCTCCTACCTCCTTCCTTTTCAGGGACGAAAAGTTTTGAGTGGGGAGAGTGTAACGACCCGTAAAAATTTAATAATTTTAATTGATTTTATTTACGTATTTAATGGAATTTTTGGTGAAATTTTAAATAATAATATTTTGAAATAAAAATTTAATATTTGGATTACGTATAATTAAATATAGCAAATGGTAAATTTTCAATTAATTTTGTGAAAGTTTATTTATTAGTAATTTATTAAAATCAAATCAGTTAATAATTGTTGATAACAAAATATTTTCCAAACCTGAATATGTTTACATAGAAAAATTCTAAATCTTATTCTGAGTGAGACGTCATCTTTCGTTTTCAAAATTTAGACTTCTATAGCTCCGTCGATCTTATTTTCTAATTTTTAGCTGCATTTTTTCCGCTAGCAGAAAATTCGAATTTTTATAATCAAATCGTACCACTGATATTGGTATACCGTTCTGATCGTCTCGTCGTACTGATCTCTGCGGTATATTCGTTTCTGTGTTTTGAGGTATGTGACAAATGTGATTAACTGTCGTCATATCGGCACCTTTAATTTTGACCGTTGACTTTCCTTCGATTTCAAATATTGAAGCATGCTGCGCACGCTATTATTAATTGCTTTGAATTTCGCAGCTGTTATCAATCCATCGTTTCAATTTATTATATGGTCCGTTACTCTGCCTTTTCAAATTTGAACATGCAGCTGGTGGCATTAAAAAGTTGCCTTAATTATCCACTGAATTATCGTGACCATCCCGCAACTCTATATTTAATTCTGTACGTTTTATCTTTGCTTAAATTTCTCTGTCCATTTCTTTTTCCACTTTAATATCCTTGCCTTTCCAAACTCATTACGTACCGTCCAAACAAACAAAAATTTATTGCTTTAATTATTCAGCTCAATCTGAGGGACCGTTACTATTCAAATCACTTTATATTTGTGGTATACGTTTCTTATCTTTATTTGGCAACGGTTCTTTTTTTATTGCCTTAAATACTTTGCTGAATCAATGGACAACCGTTCATATTAAAATTTTCTTTTGATCTGATCTATGGCGTACGTTACTTTGAAATAAATTTTTAGATATCATAGCGTCTGCCACTTCCATTTTCCACTTTGAATCATTTATTTACCTATTCCTTTTCTGTACTTACACGTTATCAAATAAATATAGTATATATTTATAATCAAGCTTTCATCTTTCCAGATCCAATTCATGTTGTTGAAAACTTTTGCATCCTCTTCCCCTGTTTCAACCCGAAGGATGTGCAAACAATCCTTCTTCCCTGATGCCATCTCCAACCTTTTGTTCCTCCTCCTATTCTTCTAGTGCAGCAGGTGAGTAATATATAAGTTGGAACTATATTTTTATTTTATTTTTTTTCAACTGTTTACAATTAATACAAGGCATATCTATATGAAAGTATTATATAATTTTCTATGTTCAAAGATATATTTCCTTTGTATGTTTTAAACTGATTTTTGTTTGTATATATATATTTCATATGGGACAGAGAATATATATGTACATGTTTTGTATTATAATAGTATATAAGTTGATATTATATGTTGTTTTAAGTATTATATAGATTACTGTATTTCATTTGCAGTAATATATATGGGGATAAAGTACTGTTTATTTGAGATTCAATAGTTTATATCCTACTTACTTTCAAATTTTAATAATATACATGTGATTTTATATTATTCGTTTATGCATAAGTTTACAACTGTGTATACGTGTAATTATATTCTTTAGCCATAAAATTTCTAAGTATATATACATTGGTTTGTATTGATTTATAGTATTGATTCTTATAAAATATATACGTACGTGGTTTACAAAGTCTTGGGATTTAACAGTTTTGTTACATATGTTATATTGTTTTGTATGAAATAATAAAACTGTTATGTTAGCGTTTGTAGCTTTCATTGTTACAGTAACATATAAAGTTATTTTGAAAAGTGGTCTCGTCATTTTTCTTTAAACTTGTACATGTTTATGTATATTTCAATATAAAATTTACAGCATTAATTTCAAATTTTATTATATTTGATTTTAATACATGTGTTTAATACAAACCAATGATTTTTCTTACATACGTATTTTGTCTTGATATTTGACTTAAAAAGAAGTATTGATTTAATAAGACAATAATAATGTTGTATTTTCAATTTATGTCAATCTGATTTGGATTTGTTCTCGTAAAATTCTGTTATCAGCTCTATCCATCGAATTCGTGCCAATCCTGCTTTGCTTTGAAACTTGTGCTTGGATTCGTAATTTATCCCACTTTCGTTCATCTCTAGCCTCGAAAGGTGAGCAATCACTCATGATTAACGCTTTTTTATTCATTAAATTTGATTTCAATTGAAACGACGATTGAAATATGCTGCTGTAGTTATTTAATTTGTTATATTTATGCCATTATCTGTAATTGTTCACCTGTGGGATATGACACCATATCCTATTCTTTATATTTTATTATTGATGATATCTGCCTGTTATTATTTTATTATCTGCTATCACTCTGCAAGTTCCCTGTTAGTTTAGTATTTCATTATGGGTTGAATTGATACATACCCGAACGGACTTTAGAATAGGAGAAAATCGTTATGGGTTGAAATGATAAATCTTAGCGATTTTCATTTAACTGAATTTGGGATTACGGGTTGAAATGATATCCACCCGTATATATTTAGTGTACAGATTGAAATGATAAATATCCGTAGCACTTGACTATATGATAGGAAATATATACAGACACCGTTGGTCCATATATGAATATTTTGAAAATAATTTCTATGATTTTTGGAAAGAAATATATGGTTAAATAAATATTAATTCTTAAGATTTTATATAAATGGAAATTATATATGTATATTTAGTAGTAATATTTGATATAAATTAGATGGATTTAATACATATATATGGTTAAGTATTTTTGTAAATCTATATATTTTAATAGATTTTCTTGTAATAAATTGAATAAGTAAGGTTGGGAAGATAAATTTGGGTTTATTGGAAATGGTATTTAAATACAGATTTTATTTAATTAAATCAATTTGGAATTATATGATTTTATAACTGGATTTTTGATTTAAGTGATTTAATGTATATTTCACGTTAAATAAATTAAAGGAAATATTTAGTAAAATGTAATTTAAGATTACTTAAACGACATTGAATCTAATGAGGGAATATTTCAAGACTAAATAATAATGGGGTTAAATCGAGATCTATATGACACGGTCAATTGAACTTTGAAATGTAGAATATTAAAGCTTTGAACTATACTGGAATTTAATTGGTTTATTTGTGATTCAGATCTGTATTTGAAATCAATATAATTTGAATTTATTATTTAGAAAACTAAATTGAATAAGAATTTAGTTTGAAACATTTAATATTTAAAGTTTTTAAATATATTGAAATGTAAAAGGGTATTTTGTGATTTCAAATCCGGATTTGAGATCGATAAAATTTGAAATGGTTATTTAGGAATTGAGTTGAATTCTTATTGATAAATTGGGACTGGACTAAATTTGAATTTTGAATTTGAGTAGATTTAAATCATAACTTTGAAATGATAAAATTGGAAAGAAATATATTTGAAATGAAATGATGTTTGGTTTTGAAGTATAAATAAATTTGAAATGACCATGTTGTTATAGTGTATATTTCTACATTGTAGATAGCTCCACGGATCCTTAGAGGATGGTTATCCCAAACATCCTTTAAGTTACTTGTATTTCAGTTGATATTTCACTTGAGTTGGATTTATAGATATAAGAATGTTAATCCTGACTCGAGTGTTTTGTGTTTTTCTTTATGCTCGGGTCAGACTGAGTAATACAGCATTAGAGACTCACCTTTGGAGTTTGGAGCTTCATTTGGAGATCCAACTATCGAATCAGCTTTCAGCTTTTCCATTCGATTGGTTCAGAGGAGTCATCGGTTCATACTGAAGACTTCACTGTATTTGAGATATCCTGATGTACTTTATTTCTATCCTTGATGTATATAGTAGCTTCATGAACTACTATTCTTTATTTATTCCGCTGCGTAATTATTGTACTACTCTGTATCTGTGATTCTGTGATTGATTTATTTATTGTATATGTTTAAGTTTTGCCAAATTAAAATTAACATTTCGGTATTTTAAATTATTCAAGTCGGACATGTATGATTTTATTGTCGATTTGAATGGTCCAAAATAGCGGGTCGTTATAGACTGGGTTTGTGTGCAATGGTAGAGGTATGCAGGAAGGTGTGCAGTGATGAAAAAAATGGCTTGCAATGTGATTCAGGTGAACCGTAATAGCTTGCAATATGCACAGTTATATGTGTTTGTGCACTGTGATGTTTTTCGGCAGTGGAGATGCGGTATGAAGATATGGAGGAAGTTGTTGTAGAAGGCTGATGAATTTGTTGAAGGCTGGGGAAGTTTTGGTGTTGGATGGCAATGCACTGTTGCAGGGATGAAGTATATGATGTATGTGGGGTTGTATGAAGTTTAGAGGTGATGGTAGCTGCTTGTACGTGGAAAGGGGCAGTGGTATGGTAAGTGTTCAAAAGGTAGCAGCAGTTAGGAGATATGCAATAGAGTCTCCGGTGTTTGTATGGGATGTTGTATGGGATGTAGTTAGGAGATATGCAATGGAGTCTATGGTGTTTGTATGGGATGTTGTATGGGATAAAGTGTGACTGTGCACTATTGAAGTGTTAGCAACAGAGGGTGAAGGGGTTTGTAATGGTAGAAATGTGCACAGCACAGTGCACAGTGGATTGATGTAGATGTGTGAGTATGGTTATAGGTGATGAAAATTGTAATTGTAATTGAAAATTGGAAATGTAAATTGAAAATGAAATGAAAATTTTCTTTCTAAATAAAATTGTGTATATGTTTTTAAAAAAAAAGGGCAAATGCAATGCAAATAGAAAAGCAACAAGCACACAAATAAATGCAAGCACAAGTCACACAAACACACAACACAATTTTTTTAAATACTAATTAACACACATAATGAACACGCAATAAAATTCAAACAACAATAATTCGAACAATAGGAAATTTAAGTCAACTAAATTCCTCGATAACGGCGCTAAAAACTTTTTCGACGACCAATTTCCTATCAAACTAGAAAATAGCCAATCAAATTTAAACTAAAATTAACCGAAAGCGCACGACCTATAATGTTAGTACGTGGCGAGTACAGGTCGATATGTAGGGAATTGTTTGGATTTTAAAATTTCTATTCAATCAAATTAAATCAAGATTTAAAGACCGTGCTTAGCTAAAAGGTTTTAGAAACTAACAAAAAAATAAAAGTGATAAAAATAAGAGAGTTTGAAGGTAATTTTGAGGCATTGTCCTTCTCAAGATCATATAAATCAACATATATGAAATTACGATCTCTCTTTTGATCATTAGTGAATTTAGTTGATATGTTTATCATAAGTATGGAATATTTGTGCAATTAATTAGCCCAACATAAACCATCAAACTTTAACACACCCACTAAACCACTTTTTAACTCTCGTGAAAATGACAATGAACTTGAAAATAAAATCCATTTTAAGCATGATATATTAACTATTGATTAGAAATATATACCATCAAATTTAGATTTTAACGTTCACTTCATTATCATAATCATATGTAGATAAAGTAGTAGTTTTTGTTTTTGTTTTTTCAAGCATATCCTATTTGGTGCCAACCACATAGGCTATCAAATTCAATGCTAAAACAATAAATTTTAACCATATCAAACATTTTCATTAAGCACAAAAAGAGAATATAAATGATTAAAATATTGAATCTACATGATTAAGAGAGCTTAATTACCCCTAAATTAAAGGGGTTTAGCCTCTCATATTTGTTATCATTTCAACAAATGTAGAATTCAACTTGAAATTAAAACAAGAAGAAAATGAGAGCAAACTAGCAAAAGAGCTAATTAAAATAAAGTAAAAACTAATCTACTTGCATAAATAAAAAGATCTACACTACTAACATGAAAAGAAAGAGAGCATGTAAATAGAAAAAAACATGAATTAACATTGCATAAAGAATATTACATGAAAGAAAATGGTTAGTAGCCATGAAAAAGAAAAGATAATTTTTCTTTTTTATTTATGAGCCTAAGACTAAACTAACTAAAGAGGAGGCTCAAAGGCTAAGAGCTTAATTACACGAAGATGTGGTGTATTTATAAAAGCCTAAAACCCTAATCATATTTTTGGGAACTACCAAAACTACTCTCTTAGGAAGTGTGGTCATCATGTTATCATTAGCATGAGATAATCCTCTATTAATTGTGCATATAACTTTAATGGTCATTTAGCATGTACATTAGCTTCAAATTGTACATCATGGTAAGTTGGTAGGTGGGTTCCTCTATAATTCATGAAATGATTTATTTCCATCTTTTTTGCTTGTCTTCTCTTGTGCATGCATAATTTCTATGAAAACATCTTCCGTTTGAATCCAAATTCCTATAAATAACATAAAAATGTCCAAGTAAAAATTCTCAAATTAATATATGCACAAAAATGACCATTTTGCCCCTATACGAAGACGAATAAATGATAATTTGAAAATAATTTGAATTTTTGTTTAAAGATGTTAAAATGCCCTATATGCTCACTTATCTAATTAAATTCGATTAAATATGAACGTAAAAATATGCATATTTACATGCACATCATTATACAAGTGGATAAGAGTTCGAACAACTTATATTAATCGAAAAGATGTTTACTGGTAAATTGATTTTCGATCACATTATCAATATTTCTTTGAAGAATATATTTTTTAAACAAATTTTAAAAACAAGTTTCTTATCATGGACGCTAGCCAATCTTGTTTACTCCATGTCGCATAATTGGAGTATACGTGCAATGGATAAACACACTTATGGCTCTCAATCTGCTCACTCTCGGTTCACATCACCATAAATATAATACCCTATATACTCAACGTTGTTAGAGTGTCATCCACTTATAGAAAGTAATTGAAAATTATCAGCTCAGACGTCCCATACCACTTGGTGTTCTTCGCTCATGTACTCAATGCTTGTAAATTACATTTGCACAATATTATATACCATGAATTGAAAGAGTAATCAAAATAACATTATCAAATGTCCCATACCAAACAGTATTTCTGATCCATTTACTCAAATTCCTCACAATATGTAATTTCATACAATATTATTCTATACAACATTTCCAAAGAATAAATGGAAAAATACCATTGATAGTCCCATACTAGATGGTATTATAACTTCGTTTATTCAAACTTCTCGTTACATAGAAATAGAAACAATCATGAAACATATATTTTTTAGAAAGAAATATATTTATTTATGAAATTATATATTAATTAATAAAACCCTTTATAAATTTTAAATAGTTAAAATACTCATTTTCCAATCTTTTATAAATAAAAATAAGGATTTTTAACATTCATAAATAATTTTCGAAAATTGATTTCTATCTTTCAAAATCTTAAAGATATCTTATAAAACTAATTATTACTCATAAAATCATTTATTGATTTTCTATAATCAAATATGATTTTTTTTTAAATTTAATAACTCCAAATCAACTTCGAGCCAAATACACACAGACATATATATAAAAGAGCATGTGTTTCAAAACTCCTAAAAAAATTAAATTTAGTTAACCAAAAATCCCCCTTTTGAAGTTTTCCTTTAATCCTTTTTATTAAATATATACTTTAAAAAGGAAATTCCTTTTCGATAATATTATACCCTTCATTTATACTAGTAAAAATTCCATATATCCTAATGATATTGAAAATTCTCTATTTTCTTTTTAAAGAAACTTTTATTTCCAAAAAACTTCCAATAAATCCTTATATTTCCCAACCACTTTTATTTATTGGTAACTATACTTCTATAAACATCCTAAATAACTTTGCAAATCTCTCTTGCATCTTTTAAAACAGGGGAAATCAATAGAACATCCAATATATAAATTATGAAGCCAAGTCCTTCAAAAATATCAACCAGTGATCCATATAAATTTATCACATGGCCCAAATAGAATTACATCGAATTTTGGCAATCCACACAATGAACATACAACATATAAATAAACTATAGGAATAAAAATGCATTCGAACAACATCTCTTTTACATTTCGGCTACCCAACATACACAAAATTTCACCCTCTAATTCAAAATCATATCTAATATCACAGTAATCGATTCAATATCCAAATAAACATTTCAATCAAGCAATTCAATCAATAATTGGGATAATTATTTACCAATCAATAAGAAATAGATATAGATGTGAGTTTGAAGCCTAATTTGTAATTTTGTCCCACTTAATACATACCAACTTAAGAGATATCTCAACTGCATCTTCCCAAATAGAACAGACTCCCTGTTTATGTCTGAAGCTATTTTGTAACGTCCCGTTATTTGATTAACTATAATAATATTTATTTTGGATTTTCAATTAGAATTAGTGGAAATTTAATGATTTAAAAATTCAAATTTAATATTTGAATTATATATTTGAAATCCAAGGGTTGTTTGGAAATTTGTTTTAGTAAAATAAATAATATTGATAGAATTTTGAAATTTTGGGTATATTTGAAGATAAAATAATTATTTTATAATTGTTGAAATTGAAAAGTAATATTTTTAAAATAGAAAAATTGTTACAAGAATATAATAAAATTTGAATAAAACGCCTTCAGCAATTTTTAAACAGATGTGAAATTTTAGTTTAAATACGTTCGAGTTATAAGGCAGTTGGGATAGTGGTATATTTAAAAATAAGAAGAGAATTTGAATTTTTCTGCTCTCTTATTGGGCCACACTTTTATCCTTATCTTTAAAATGACCATGTTTTAACTTATACTATTATTACATAAAACCTAAGTCTCTCAACCGTACCCGATATGTACATGAGTCCCAGTTTCATTCCCTTCTCCCTCCTAAAAGCTAAGAACTCCATTGCTCTACCATCGCTCTACTTCATCTTCATTATCAACTTCAATTCCTTCTACAAACCAGCAAAGCCAAGTTAGTGTACTCCCTATCTGTATGTTTACCATGTTACCGTTCTCTATGTACATACATACACATACACACGCATACATATGTACATATAAATATTCACTTTTCTACTTGGGCTTCATCATTTTAATCTCTGTTCGCAAAGCAATTAAAGTAATGTATGAAGTATAAAGTCCATTTGAAACCATATTTAAGGTCTCCAAAGTTCCGACGTCGATTACTAGCGTACGACTACCGAAGGATGAAGTTTTGGGATTGCTGCCATAAGTTCGTCATAATCCGTCGACTGCTCATTTTACATGGTCGACCGGTCAATTAAACATTTATCAGAAGTAAATACCCAGACTTAACCATCTTGACCCAGCTTCATTTCTCTCTTCTTTTATTGGTTGTTTGATTCCACATCAATTTGAACTTTTTTCGTACCAACCACACAATTGATATCACCCTTGTAGCAAGATTCAAAGCTTTAGAATACTTTTCAACGTATTTTAGTTTTCTATGTTTATGAAAATATTTCTAGAAAATGATTATTGCGTCTTTCCATGATTAGAACTATTGTGGGATGCTTTGAAGTTGGTATAAACTATATATATAAAGTATAAATTATTAGTACCAAGGTTTCTGTATTAAAAAGGGTTTACAAAGGATTTTTAACTTAATTTATACTGAAAAGGTAGTTTGGAAATTGTGAAATGATAATTGATTTGGTAAATAAAGCGATTTATGTAAAATAAACAAGACGTATTTTGGTAGTATTTTTACTATTGATAATTTCTCAATTTGAATTAAATTATAACTTTGGTGTATTTCTACATTTGGAAATAGCTTTGGTGATTTTACCTTTTATAAAAAGGGGCTACTACTTTTTTTATAAATCAATTGGATATTTTTTGCTTCATATATACACACACACACACACACACACACACACACGAGTAGGTTGGCACGTGCACAGAAGGAACTGGTGTTATGAAATAATGTATGTGGGGTATATTGAATTTTATACAATGACTTTGACGTACACGTAATGTTGCATGTTTTGGATGCTAATTTTCAAAATGCATCCATGGTCGTTGGACATGTAAATGGAAAGACACATGATGGACGTAGAAAAAGGCAACCAAATACTTTTTATCACAAAATTATTAAAATCATAAAATTCATAAATGACATTAATAACTGCATAAAACATATTTAAATAGCTAGGAAGTAGTATACAATTAATAAGTACATAACTAAATATAAATCATCAAAGTATGTTTCTATAGTATTCAGATTCATTCTGCTCTAAGTTAAGCGAACATTTGCTAACATATAATACCTTAGTTGTGTCCTGAACACAGTATACTGACAGTGCGTTAATATCATATATGTTACAATTTCATAAAAATAACAAAAGAAGTGCACTTACACGGTAACACAAATATAATAAAATACCATAGAAGGCACTTATATTTACATAATGCACTATAACATCTTATTGTCACACATGCACTATGATCCTTGATATATTATTGCAATATAGTTGTTCTGTAAAACTGCTAAACTCTGCTAAAATCTAACTGATCGTTGTCGGCATCAACTATTTGTGCTGTCATAAATTTGATCGGTGAACAGAAGAACTAAATATGCATGGATGTTCAACTTGACTTTCATTTCTAGTAAATTCAAATTCTTCCCATGTTCCATTCACCATAATCATATTCTGCAGTACATATGTAAGGAATAAATATGAAGTCACAAAACTTAAAAAAGAATTTTTTTTTTCATGAAAAAGAAAAAGGATGATAAAGTTTCCTCAGCGTAAGAAATAAGGAACCAAATTGTGGCATAATACACATACATATAACAATAAGATGAGGTTTGATCTGTCCATTTGGTTGTTGTGGAGGATGCTGACAAAGTAGTAAATTATGAATTATTTCATATATGTTTTTTAGCATGTTCATGCATGCCTAGTTAGAAACTTATGTGAAGTTTCACACCTTACGAAATGATCTCATGTGATGTTTTGTATTTGCAAAGCTTTGTGTAAGAAATTTTAGACTTAAAAAGCTTGATATGTGCCCTAGAAACCAAGCAGATAAAGCAGTAAATATACATTTAAAATTGATACTTTTGGAGGACCGACAGTCATCCTTATACTAAAAGTGCATACTCAAGAATCCACTCAGACATATAAGGCCTTTACCCTTTTTTTAAAGTCCAGTCTTGTACAAATATTTGTACATGAAATTGGTTTCATGCAAAAACTGATATATATTCAAAGTCTTATTCACCCAAAACAAATGCATGTGTATGAGGTTTCATATTTACAAAAACCGGCATATAGATTGACGTGTAAATTTCATGAAGCCCATTTTCTTATCGAATAAAGATGTGTGGATTCGCCTTTAGTACTCTTTTTTATACCTCAAACCTTTATTTAGAAATTCGCACACACAGTATGTATATGTGTGTCTATATATATATTACTTAAAAGTTTTAAGCCCAAAATTCAAACGCATACTTCAAAGTCTGCTATTTTGAAACATTTTTGACACACCTTAGAAATGCTCAAAACTGCATATTTAGAAATCTATGTTTATATTCAAAGCTTTATATTCCTAAAAATATCATGTATATATGAAATTTATATGAACCTTAATCCGAATAACACCTTATTTTCGAAAACAGAGGTACTCAAAATTTGAACATACTCAATACTTGATATCCAAGGCTTTGTAACACTATGCCATGCACATTCAAAATTTTATGCGTTTGGAAACTACAGTACATGCAAATCTAGCAACCTATGTTTGAAAATGAATATACAAACTGATAATCAGCTAAGAGCTTTTACAGTCGAAATTATGTATTTATACCTTCAAAGCCAAATAGACATGAATGGATAAAGTCTAAAACTTTCCAAAAGCTTGCTTTCATGTACATATGAAACTCTAAATTTTGAGAAAACTGGTATGTTTAAACCATACACGTTTGGTGTTTGATGCATTTGGAAGCTTATGTGTATATATGAATTTATTTACATATTAGAAATCACATATGCTTAAAACTCTTTGTTTATTCAGAACTTAAATATTCAAAGCCAATTCGTATTTGTATATGAGTAACTAAATCAAATGTACTTGAAAACTGTGGTATACCAATCTAACACACACACACACTCTAAAACAGGGATGCATTTGGTAGGGCAAGTTTCTGGACAGTTACCACTCCATAAATTTGCAACTGGACTTGGAGAAAACTCCTGAATTTACGTGATAGATTGCTTCCTATTATTGTTCATAGGTTGTCAAATTCATCTACTGTCAAATTTTGGTACGATCCATGGGTGGCCAAGGGAGTGATTTTGCATTCTTTGTTCACATATCAACAGCTCCAACAAACTGGTATACCTATTAATGCAAATGCGGTGGATTATATTTTCCATGGTAACTTGAATCTGCCATACTCATCAAATCAATACATCAGGACAGTGTGGAATGATATACAATGTAATAACTACCCTCTTGTTGATGTTGGTGATGTGTTTTGGAATGATAGACCTCATACTGTCAAGCTTGTGTACAAGCACCTGCACAATTTTAGTGAACAAGCTTTCAAGTGGAGCAAAGTTATTTGGACCACTGATTCAACCCCAGGGGATAATCTAATGCTTTGGAAAGCGCTGCAAAATGCAATGTTGACTTGAACCAAATTGATGGAGATGGGATATGATACGGGATTCAATTGTGTTTTCTGTGCAAATGACCCTGAGACTGTGCAACATTTGTTCATGCAATGTCCCTTCACTAAGATGCTATTTGACAATATGATGCTTGTTGCTGGGAGTAGATTGTTGGCTAATCAACCTACGCTGGATTTTGACATGATATACAAAGCTACAAGGTGGCGAACTTTGAAGGCGAGGCATTTAACTATATGCTTGAAGAAGTACATGACAGTGGTGTGGTATGAACGAAATTTGATTTGCTTTGAAAAGAAGAGGAGAGATGGGCAGGTGTTATGGAAGGTTTTGAAGTATGAAATTTACAAAACTATGAAGATGCAATCTAATTTTCCAGCCATATACAAGGAAGCTTGGAGATAGTTGGTGTTTTTTTTGGGTGTATCTTGTTTTGTTGATTTGCATTGTGTGTTTTGTTGTTTTTTTTCCTGCTGTGTATCTCCGTGTGTTTTGTTTTGTCTTTTCCTTTTTCATGCTTGCTGTTTTCTTTTGGGCGAGTATTGTATTTTATTGTTTTTTTGCAATAAAATCAGGTAGGGGCCCTGTTCACCCCGCTAGCTTTTGCTAAAAAAAAAAAACAGGGATATGTATATACTTAAGAATCATATATTTAATACCTAAAAGATGAAATCCATGGTTTTGAGATCGAATCAAGTGATTTATGAAACCAAATTTCTCACTTTTAAAATCAATTTCCTTTGAAATCAATAAGTTTGAAACTTTTTATATACCGAGCTGTAAATTTTCGTTTTAAAATGTAACAGTTTTGAGATCTGCTTTACAGTCATTTTCAAATCTCAAAGTATTACTTTTTCTGTGATCTTGAAACGTTTAAAGACTTATCTTTCACAATCAACTTTTAAAACTTGTAGAATTTTTAAAAGAATTAGAGTCTCATACAAACTGATAATCAGCTAAGAGCTTTTACAGTTGATATTGTGTATTTATACCTTCAAAGCGAAATAGATACGAATGGGTAAAGTCTGAAAGTTTCCGAAAGCTCGCTTTCATGTACATATGAAACTCTACATTTTGAGAAAACCGGTATGTTTAAACCATACACATTTGGCGTTTGATGCATTTGGAAGCTTATGTGTATATATGAATTAATTTACATATTAGAAATCACATATGCTTAAAAATCTTTGTTTATTCTAAACTTAAATATTCAAAGCCAATTCGTATTTGTATATGAGTAACTAAATCAAATGTACTTGAAAACTGTGGTTTACCAATCTAACACACATACACTGTAAAACAGGGATATGTATATGTATATGTATATGCTTAAGAATCATATATTTAATACCTAAAAGATGAAATCCATGGTTTCGAGATTGAATCAAGTGATTTATGAAACTAAATTTCTTACTTTTAAAATCAATTTCCTTTGAAATCAATAAGTTTGAAACTTTTTATATGTTGAAGTGTAAATTTTCGTTTTAAAATATAACAGTTTTGAGATCTGCTTTACAGTCATTTTCAAAGCTCAAAGTATTACTTTTTCCATGATCTTGAAAAGTTTGAAGACTTATCTGTCACAATCAATTTTTAAAAATTGTAGAATTTTTAAAGAATTAGAGTCACATACCTTGAGTTACCTGTTTTGGGTGCATAAGCGATGACTTTATTACACAGCAGTGGGCCCTGACCTGAGTTATCATCGATTGGCGGAGTCAGGCTCTTCAGAAATTGGCGGAGGCATCTTCTCCGTCCATTGATGAAGACAACTCCTTTCGAACACTGGCGGATCCATTTTAATTTGAATATTGGCGGAACCGTTTCCTTCGAACATTGGCGAAGCCATTCTAATCTGCAAATCGGCGGAGATAATTCCTTCGTCATTACTAAATTTCCAAAATAGAAAAGAAGATGACCTTCATTAAACATACCTCGTACTGTGAAATAGATGGGAAAGCAACTTTCCTTGTTTGACATAGATTCCTCGATCCAAGCGTCATGAGTTAGGAAACCTACGTCATCCCTCCTAAGTTGTCCCGATCTGTTCCTAGGATCATCCAACACCGAAAAGGGTTAGCATTACTGATAATTTATCTCTGCCTACATCCAATTAGCAAACAAACTTTTAAATAAAAAATGTAAAAGCTAAGTTGGAAGAATACAACAAACTGGAAACTTGATTTGTGGATTGGCAACCTACGTTTGAAAATGAATATACAAACTAATAATCAACTAAGAGCTTTTACAATTGAAATTGTGTATTTATACCTTCAAAGCCAAATAGATATGAATGGATAAAGTCTGAAACTTTTCGAAAGCTTGCTTTCATGTACATATGAAACTCTACATTTTGAGAAAACTGGTATGTTTAAACCATACACGTTTGGCGTTTGATGCATTTGGAAGCTTATGTGTATATATGAATTTATTTACATATTAGAAATCACATATGCTTAAAACTCTTTGTTTATTCTAAACTTAAATATTCAAAGCCAATTCGTATTTGTATATGAGTAACTAAATCAAATGTACTTGAAAACTATGGTGTACCAAACTAACACACATATACACTCTAAAACAGGGATATGTATATACTTAAGAATCATATATTTAATACCTAAAAGATGAAATCCATGGTTTTGAGATCGAATCAAGTGATTTATGAAACCAAATTTCTCACTTTTAAAATCAATTTCCTTTGAAATCAATAAGTTTGAAACTTTTTATATGTTGAGGTGTAAATTTTCATTTTAAAATATAACAGTTTTGAGATCTGCTTTACAGTCATTTTCAAAGCTCAAAGTAATACTTTTTCCATGATCTTGAAACATTTGAAGACTTATCTTTCACAACAATTTTTAAAACTTGTAGAATTTTTAAAAGAATTAGAGTCCCATACCTTGAGTTACTGTTTTGGATGCATAAACGATGACTTTATTACACAGCAGTGGGCCCTGACCTGAGTTATCATCGATTGGCGGAGTCAGGCTCTTCAGAAACTGGTGAAGGCATCTTCTCCATCCATTGATGAAGACAACTCCTTTGCAACACTGGCGGATCTATTTTAATTTGAATATTGGTGGAACTGTTTCCTTCGAACATTGGCGAAGCCATTCTAATCTGCAAATCGGTGGAGATAATTCCTTCGTCATTACTGAATTTCCAAAATAGAAAGGAAGATGACCTTCATTAAGCATACCTCTTACTGTGAAATAGATGGGAAAGAAACTCACCTTGTTTGACATAGATTCCTCGATCCGAGCGTCATGAGTTAGGAAACCTGCATCATCCCTCCTAACTTGTCCCGATCTATTCCTAGGATCATCCAACACTGAATAGGGTTAGAATTACTGATAATTTATCTCTGCCAACATCCAATTAGTAAACAAACTATTAGATAAAAAAATGTAAAAGCTAAATTGGAAGAATACAACAAACTGGAAACTTGATTTGTGGCGTTTTAAACCCTAGATCCACAGTCGTCACCTATATTCCTCCACTATGCCTCTTCTTCATTGATCCTCATCTTCCATAGACTCGAGTAAATGTCATAAAAGTGAGAGATTAATTTAGTTGATGGTTAAAATTTTGATTTTGGTTTTGGGATATAATTTTCTTCTTTGCGTTCAACAGTGTTGTTGTATTTTAGGAGAAGAGAAGGAGTTTGAGGGGGTAGTTATGAAATTATGCGGTATGCGTATGTTTGAGGCCGGGAAATACAACTACACGTTTCGAAGCAACCGCTGTGTGCATTGAAAATGACAAATTATCCTGGACTAACATTTCTGATTTAATTGTCAAAGTGGGTATTTTGGTCGATGCGAAAAAGGCTTCACTTTGACCGGTTGACCAAAGGTTTTGCTTTATAGTATAGATAGATATACATATACATACATACATACATACATACATACATATATATATATATATATATATATATATATATCTGTGTGTGTATATGTGGTTCAAAGATAATGCTAGTGTATGTGGAGCCTAGATTGTAGTGGTTGGATTAAAAGGTTCCTTCCCTAGGTGTCGATTGCAGATAATTTGTTATGGTTTATTGTGATGGGCATACACCAAATGAGGATATTTATTTTGTATCAAAGTAAAAACTTTAAACAGATAAAGGGGAAATATTATTTTGCAAAACGTTTTGGAAAGATGTTTTTAATGAAATGGATTTGTAAATTGAATTAAGAAATATATTAAAAAGATTGGTTTTATAAAAATTGGGAAATATTTTGATAAAATTATTTGAATATAAAACTAGTATTAACTATTTTGACATCATTTGAAAAGTGGACCTCTGATATATGATTTTTAATATGTGAGGTTTCCTAGAATAAAGTGATTTTATAAAAGTGATGAAAATCTTTGAAGTGATTTTGTGAAAATGATTTTAAAAAAAAGGAATCTGGGTATCTATTTCGAGAAATTTTTACTACAAAGCTTATATGGAAATTTATGGGCATGGACTATAGTGATAAATTTGTGTTTATAATTAAGTATAGCTATATTTAAACTTCTCCCACTCATTATGTTATTATCTTAGATCGGTTACACTCACAGCTATATTTCTAGTTGATCTGGGATTTGTTATTCGTTTAACAACCTTGGGTCTGACTAAGATTATTATATAGGTTTGATGTTGTATTTGTATATGCTTTTTGGGTTGTGATATGGAGTTAGATCCATTGACGATGGCGAGTGCTTGCTTTGTTGGTGCTTATAATGGGATTTCAGTATTTTGGTCGAAGTGACGTATTTGTGCGATGAGTTGTACATATGAAATAATTTTTCAGATTCTCAGAAATGATATAATATTCATTGCTTTTATTCACTACGATTCTATTAGTTGGGAAATTTTAATTGTGTCTCTAATACCGTGTTATCCAATTCAAGATATCGTATACATTCCGTTGTGTTGAGGTGAGATATGTATTATTTCAGATATATTCAAATATTGAAACGTAACTGCGTTGACCCAAAGTAGCATATACGAACAGGTCCATCCTACGCCCAAGGCTGGAGAGGCATTGGCCTAGTGCAACATAGCACAAGGGGCAACAAATTTTATTATTTTCCTTTTATTCTCTGCTGCTTAATCACTGCGTCAATTTAACAACTCGATATTTTCAACCATTCACATCCGCACATGTCGGACTTGAATTACTCAAAATACCGCGTTGTAAATAAAATTTGGCAAATCTCAGAATATATAGTAAATAAAATCACAGACCACAGACACAGAGTATTTAATAATGCAGCGGAAGTAAAAGAAATAGTAGTTCATGAAGCTACTATATAAATATATCAGAGTTAAATAAAATACAACAGAAGAAATAAAGTACAACAGAAGCCTCAAGATGATAACCGAGTACAAGCTGAATAGACAACAGAACTGGAATAGATAAAACTAGATAAGCAGATAATCTCCAGCGATTCCAATCTCCAGAAAGTGGAATCCAAATATGTGAATAGCTCAGGCTGACCCGAGCGTAAATAAAAATACAAACACTCGAGTCAGGACAATATATACCTATATAATGTAAAACCAACTCAAGTGATCTGTAATAAGGTACACGTAACTTAAAGGATGCCTGAGACCGCCCATCCTCTAAGGATCCGTTAAACTATTTACTATGTAGTAATATTTCGCTATTATAATAATGTCTACAGTAAAATCAACTTACTTTTAAATAGCGTTCCGGGCTACCCATATCACCATTCACACATAATAGTCCCAGTAGTCCTTCCAATATCATGCCATCTCCATTCCGGGTGACTGTCAAAGGATACCACACGGGCTACGGGAGAAAAACAAACACGTAGTAAAGGCTCCGTATGGTAGGTGACACGGCACACAAGGCAATGCCAGGGTAAATATACCAATCACGCACACGGGCTGGTGGTAACGCAGCAGCCACATACGCCCACCTTAGAACGCACTCCCAATCAAAATCGAAGGATGGCCATCTAATCAATCACCAGTAAGAGTATAGTATCGAAGGAATGTGTCCGATCGAAGAAATGACCTCACTTAGCCCGAGATCGCTCCTGTTTTAGCCACCTTATGCCAACTCACGGGAGTTGGGTCCATGTAATATACCTCAAGAACGTCGCCACCATCCTACTTCATTCCGGAATCTCCACCGCGTACACAGTTGATAAAGTGGTTTTCGGTATCGACAGAGAGTACGTCAGATATCTGATCCCGGTCTCTTTAACAACCAATCGTTATTATAACCCATGGTTATAATTTTAAAATATAATATTTTATACTTCGAAATGAAATATCATTTCAAATCCAAATCTTTATCAAAATAAAGATTAAATCATTTCCAAACCATTTCAATATATCAAATTAGCATATCCTTTCAAAATTTCCTTTTCAAATCATTTCAATATCAAAATATCATTTCAAAGATAGTTTATACTTCGAAAACCCAAAATCATTTTTATTTCAAAACTATATTTATTTCAAAAAAAACCAATATCATTTCCATTCCAAACATATATTCACTTTTCAAAATAGTTTATACTTTCAAAGTTATAACTCTTTCGAAACCAAAACATTGAAATCATTACACTTTAAAAATCAGAACATTTTGAAATCATACATTTGCAATCATCCTTTAATTCTATACATTTACAAATTTATTAAATTAAACCCAAATTTCAATTTCAATTTAATTTAATTCAAACCATCATTTTCAATTCAAATTCAGTTTACTAACAAACCATTTCAAATCTTATCAAATTCAAATATAGGTTTAATCCACAAAATACAATATTCAATCTTTAGTATATTTCAAGGTTTGAATATTCCACCTTTCATAAATCCAATATCATTTAAACAAACTCAAATAATATATACTTCAAATATTCATTTATCAAATAAATTAAATAAATCAGAAATCAAATATCCTTTCAAAATATCAAAATGTCAAAATACTATTCAAAACATCATTCATTTTTATTCATTTAAATAACTTTTAAATCCCTTCATTTTATTTAGAATTAATTACCATTTCAAACTTACGTTTCAAAAGATTTTATATCAAAAATTAAATCTCTCCATTTAAATCATTTAAAGTCAATTCCTTATATTTATTAATTAAATATTAAATTTCCAAAACTTAAATCCTTCCATTTAAAGCCATATAAATGTCTCTTCATTATCTTTAGAAATTTAACATTTAATTTCCAAAATTTTATCATTTTTCCAAAGATTATTTTTTCCATAAAAGTTATTAAAACAACAAAAATATAGTTTCCGTAGCACTTAAAAATGCTACGTAAAGTTATAGTTTAAAATAGTTCATTTGACAAAAGACAGCGTTTAAGTGCTGTAATAGATTTCCTTTAAATTTCAAATAACTTAAATGTTAAGTTTAACCACTATAACATTTACAAAGTGCTATAAAGTCTTTATTTCAATTTAACTTTTTAGTTTATTTAAAACAACTACAGCATTTACAAAATGCTGTAATACCCTTACATTACATTTCAAAAATACTGTTAAATCAAATTCAAGGCTTCAATGCAAATTTCACCAACAGTTAATTTAAATTTAAACCATTTAACTTATAAAATCATAAAATTTCACATTTTAAAATCATCATTTCAATACTCTTATTTTTATGATTTTTATAAAGTTAAATTTCATCCAAAAATCAAATTTTAACATAATTTCTTATTTAAATTAAAGTATTAAATCCCATTTCTTTAATTAATTTTATTACTTAACCATTAAGTTTTAAATTACCAAATTATAACTTATTTCTATTTATTTTACTTAATAAAAATGTCATTTTTAACAAAAGTTCAAAATTTCCCACAATAAGTTATATTTCAAAATTTTGACTTAAACATTCATTTATTCACATTTTCATTTATTCAAAAATCACATTTATTTTTATAAAAAATCATTTTATTCATTTCAATTCAAAATATTATACTTTTACTTTTAAAAATAATTTTAAAATATTTCAGAAAATAATTTATAACCCACGGGTCTGTATATAGTTTTCTAGCCTAAGTCAAGTGATACAGATGTATATCATTTCAATCCGCAGTTTACAAAGAAAACCCAGGTTCTATCATTTCAAACCCGCAGTCCCAAGTAAAATGAATGATTTTGAAAACCGCTCAGGCCTATCATTTCAGCCTATAACGATTTTTCCTTATTCTAAAGTCCGTTCGGGTATGTATCATTTCAACCCATAGTGATTCTAGTCTACAGGGAACTTGCAATGGTGATAACTGATATAAATAACTGAAATAGCATGAAATAACAGTAACATATGATATAACAGGTGTAATAACAGGTGTGAACATCATGTGATAATAATATAGCAGTTATAACAAGATGATATAAGTTACAGATTCAAATGATGTTCGTTTATCAACTATATAAGTACATATTAGTCTGGTGAGATTTACTCACATGTTAAAAGCTAAAGATAGCCAACAAAGCACACAATAGAGACTCTAAGATGGCACGATAACTCGAATATGACTGAAGAGTGGAGGGCCAAAGCTAATTGCCTTGTTCAAACATTTAAACAAAACAATACAACATATAAGTTACAAAACAATGTAACATTAAGTAACACTAGAAATCAATGTCCAAAACAAAGTCAAATGGTTTGCACTTGTTCTCAACGTCACATGGTTCAGTTAGTGATGGAATAAGCTCAGCTAAGGCAGGGACTAAGGGCTAGGTTTGGGTCCAAACAGGTCGACCTAGGTGGGTTTGGGGATGGTGCATAAGTCTAGGTGCATAAACTTCAACAATGAGGCAAGAACAAGGCAACATACATCATTTCTTTGTTAAAGTTTGGCTCGGCCAGAAGCTATGGGGCACGGCCAGTGGGTCCAGGTGGTGGTAAGTGACGTGGCAGAGGGTGGAGGTTAGGTCAGAGGTGGTGGTGGTGGAGGAAGTGGCGGCTAATGGTGGTTGAAGGTTGGGGTAGGTGATTGAAACATTGGTAGCTCGGTTTGCATGCATGTGAATGGTTTTGTGAACTTTTGGTGGATGTTCAAGCCTTGGTGATGGTCGACCTGGGGAGGAGGTGATCGAGAGAGGTTGGTTAACGGCATGGGAGGTGGTGGAGGTCAGCCAAGGGCTGGAGGAAGGAGGAGCTGATCTACAAAGTGAAGAACAAATGCAAAATCAAGGTAGAAAACTAGAAAAAAACAAAGAAAAGAAGGAAGAAATTTACCCAAACACTTGAAGCCATGGCCGTGTAATTTTTTGTGGGTTTGAGAAAGGTAGAATACATGAAAAATGAGGAAATATAGTTGAGAAAAGAAATGAAAAGCACAGCCAAAAATTAATGAGATGTAGGTTGGAAAATGAAGAGGCGGAATGTAAAAAGACTTTGGAATATAAAGGGTTTAAAACTTTTCATATATCCAACCATTTTCCTTTTAATTTTAAGTAACTGAAATTTATATTTAAATTCAGATAAAAATAGGAAAATTTAGTAAATAAGCAAAAATAAATAAATAAATATTAATTATATATAATTTAATTAAATAAAACAACAAAAATTTCAACTAGTCTTGAAAATATGAAAAATAAATGCAATGAACTTTGGAAAATTTTTGTGTACTTGAAAAATATTTATAAATAAAGATAAGAACACAAAATAAAAATGAATTCACAAAAATAATTAAATAAATTTTAATTAAATACAATTTAAATTAAGAAAATGGCTTAAAATTGCAAACTAGGCTTTAAAAATTGAAATAAATTCAAGTAAAATTTAGAAAAATTATACTATCACTTCAAAAATATTAAAAGACAAAGATATACATAAAATAACATATTAAAACATATTAAAATAAAAATATGACAAAGAAAATATAATTTATATAATTTAAAATAGACAAAATTGTTAAATAAATCAAATTATACTCAAAATTGAAATGTACATAACTTTTGCAGTTTAACTTCGTTTTCAACGAAATGAAAAGCAGTGTTCAAGTTATTTCATCTATTTTCATAATGAAAGATAAAATTTAAGATTTAAAATAATTTAAATTTGAAGTTTAAAAGTCAAAGTTTGAACAGTTTGACCAGAAATTCACTTTATAATAAAATATTCAAATTATACTAGTTTGAACTATAAATCACTTAATAATCAATATTTATATTTAAAAATGAAAATTTTGAAATAAAAAAAATAAATTAATTTAAAAATAAAAGAAAGTCCAATTTAAATAATACACAAAATCTAGAGTTGTTACACTCTCCCCCACTCAAAACTTTTCGTCCCCGAAAAGGAATGAGGAAAAGGAAGCACAGAAAAAAATAGAGTGAAATAAGATTAAGACAAGATGACAAGAAGATTGAAATTTATACCTGATAACAGTTGTTATAGGTAAGTTTAACAAGGTGGAAATGATCTTCCCAACATCCTTCAGAATCAAGAACCCAGGCACGAAAAAGATCTTCTAGAATCTGATTCACCCTTTCCGCTTGACCGACGGTCTGCGGATGGCAAGCAGTGCTCAGATTCAAGATGAGTACCAAAGATTTTCAAAGATTATGAAATATTTCTAAACAGACTGGTATAAGCAGTAGCTTCCCCATTCTGTAGCAAGATAAGGAAAATAAGGACAATCAGAAGATAGTTTGAAAAATAAAATAATATAATAAATTAAAAACCCTAAAAATTTCAACTTAAATTGGAAATTAATTTTACATAATTTTAATAAATCTTAATCATCTCCAATTTCATTAGCTTATTATCCAATTATCTTAAATTAACAAATCCCTAAAATCATGTATTTGAAAATATTTTATTATACTCAAAATGTACCAAATAGAATTTAATTCTTCTTCATTTATAATTAAAATTAAGTTTATTTCTCTCAATATATGTTATCACCCATGTTAACTATATTTATACTAATTATAACTGCTTTAATTTATTCTTAGTTCCTTTATCATCATTTTATATTGTAAATTTTTCCACTACCTTTTTTTAATTACCACTGTTAATCATTTTATAACTAAAATTTAAGTGTATAACATTTATTATAGCCACTCAAATTTTATTTATAAAATCTTTTTTTTATACTTTATATTATCCAATTACATTGTTAACTTCTAAAATTTAAGGTAAGTTATATTTGAATGCAATTGTATTATACAAATAAAGCTTTCTAATTCAATCATCTCATGTTTGAATCATTTATTCAAAATTTTTGATTTTCTTTTTATAACTGTAATTATTCTTTAAGGTAAAACTTAAGAATAAATTTCCGATTCCTTTCAAACCATTTAGAGATAAATAAATATATGTACATAATATGTCAAATCAAATTTAAATCATATATCTATATATAATATAAATCAAATCATATTTTAAAAATTCAAATCAATTAGATTTCCCAAAACAAAGCTGTAGCAAGACTACAGAACGGTCTCTTCACTTCAAAACTCGAAAATGAATGTCGATGATGCCGCGGTCATCACCGAAATTATTTTCCAGCGACAAAGAAAAGAGTACTAATTTCTTTAAACTTTAAAATTCTTTGGAAACAAATTTCTTATTCGAAAATACTTTAAATGATATATCCTTTTAAAACTTGAAAACACAAGGTTTGAAACCATCGGAAATTAAATTCTCAAAATCTTGTTTTAAATTCATTTCAGTTCCTAAATCAATTTATAACAACTATTTATAAATTCATTTATAGAACTACAAATGATAAATCAAGCATTATCATTTCAAATAATCAATTTAAATTAATTTATTAAGTTCCATAAATTTACTTATATATCAAAATTTATTTCATTAACCAAATTTTAAAATAATATTGTGTCAGTTTGTTCTGTCAAAGTGTTTTAGAAATCCTATTGATAGCGTTGATCAGACGAATCGATCGGAAACCCAAATCAACATCAACAACTCAAACAACACAATATAAAACAAATAATTAATATTGATTTACAAGTACAATTCAAAATGTTTGGAAGATAGATTTGAAACAAAAGACAAGATGATTGAATAACAAAATAGGGAGGTGGATAAGCTTAAATAAATCACGGGCAAGCTTAACCGGGTCAACCATGACTTAAAGAATAAGATCGATGTGGATTTTCTAGGGTAAATCAACATTCGATCTCAATAGATAGAGTTTGGAATAACAAAAGATATTAGCATCTAAACCAAGAATAGATATAAATCTCTGGTGAATCGATGCTAATTGTAAAGGAGTCTTCCCCCTTTACAAATGAATTATTGAGATTGGCGGGACCGCCGATTCAGTATAAAGCTCATTCGAAGTGGAGTTATGGGATACTCCAGAATCAAAGGAAGACAAATAGTGAGGGACACGAATGGATTTTGGAACCGCAGGGAACGTTCCAAAATTCAAAGGGATCGAGCCAAAAAGGAAGAGATTTAAACTCGAATGAAAGTGATTCTGTAAATACATTTACCATATATGTTGAGTTTTTCCTAGAGCTACCAAAGCTCTGATACCAACTATAACAACCCGGTATTTTCAACCATTCGCATCCGCACATGTCGGACTTGAATTGCTCAAAATACCGCGTGGTAAATAAAATTTGGCAAATCTTAGAATATATAGTAAATAAAATGACAGATCATAGACATAGAGTATTTAATACTGCAACGGAAGTAAAAGAAATAGTAGTTCATGAAGCTACTATATAAATATATAAGAGTTAAATAAAATACAACAGAAGAAATAAAGTACAACAAAAGCCTCAAGATGATAACCGAGTACAAGCTGAATAGACAACAGAACTGGAATAGGTAAAACTAGATAAGCAGATAATCTCCAGTGATTCCAATCTCCAGAAAGTGGAATCCAAATCTGTGAATAACTCAGGCTGACCCGAGCGTAAATAAAAATACAAACACTCGAGTCAGGACAATATATACTAATATAATGTAAACCAACTCAAGTGAACTGTAATAAGGTACAAGTAACTTAAAGGATGCCTGGGACCGCCCATCCTCTAAGGATCCGTTAAACTATTTACTATGTAGTAATATTTCGCTATTATAATAATGTCTACAGTAAAATCAACTTACTTTTAAATAGCATTCCGGGCTACCCATATCACCCTTCACACATAATAGTCCCAGTAGTCCATCCAATATCATGCCATCTCCACTCCGGGTGACTGTCAGAGGATACCACACGAGCTACGGGAGAAAAACAAACTCGTAGTAAAGGCTCGGTATGGTAGGTGACACGACACATAAGGCAATGCCAGGGTAGATATACCAATCACGCACACGGGCTGGTGGTAACACATCAGCCACGTACGCCCACCTCGGAGCACACTCCCAATCAAAATCGAAGGATGGCCATCTAATCAATCACCAGTAAGAGTATAGTATCGAAGGAATGTGTCCGATCGGAGGAATGACCTCACTTGGCTCGAGATCGCTCCTGTTTTAGCCACCTTATGCCAACTCACGGGAGTTGGGTCCACGTAATATACCTCAAGAACGTCGCCATCATCCTACTTCATTCTGGAATCTCCACCGCGTACACAGTTGTTAAAGTGGTTTTCGGTATCGACAGAGAGTATGCCAGATATCCGATCCCGGTCTCTTTAACAACTAATCGTTATTATAACCCATGGTTATAATTTTAAAATATAATATTTTATACTTCGAAATAAAATATCATTTCAAATCCAAATCTTTATCAAAATAATGATTAAATCATTTCCAAACCATTTCGATATATCAAAATAGCATATCCTTTCAAAACTTCCTTTTCAAATCATTTCAATATCAAAATATCATTTCAAAGATAGTTTATACTTCGAAAACCCAAAATCATTTTTATTTCAAAACTATATTTATTTCAAACAAAAAACAATATCATTTCCATTCCATACATATATTCACTTTTCAAAATAGTTTATACTTTCAAAGTTATAACTCTTTCAAAACCAAAACATTGAAATCATTACACTTTAAAAATCAGAACATTTTGAAATCATACATTTGCAATCATCCTTTAATTCTATACATTTACAAATTTATTAAATTAAGCCCAAATTTCAATTTCAATTTAATTTGATTCAAACCATCATTTTCAATTCAAATTCAGTTTACTAACAGACCATTTCAAATCTTATCATATTCAAATATAGGTTTAATCCACAAAATACAATATTCAATCTTTAGTATATTTCAAGGTTTGAATATCCCACCTTTCATAAATCCAATATCATTTAAATAAACTCAAATAATATATACTTCAAATATTCATTTATCAAATAAATTAAATAAATCAGAAATCAAATATCCTTTCAAAATATCAAAATGTCAAAATATTATTCAAAAAATCATTCATTTTTATTCATTTAAATAACTTTTAGATCCCTTCATTTTATTTAGGAATTAATTACCATTTCAAACTTACGTTTCAAAAGATTTTATATCAAAAATTAAATCTCTCCATTTAAATCATTTAAAGTCAATTCCTTATATTTATTAATTAAATATTAAATTTCCAAAACTTAAATCCTTTCATTTAAAGCCATATAAATGTCTCTTCATTAACTTTAGAAATTTAACATTTAATTTCCAAAATTTTATCATTTTTCCGAAGATTATTTTTTCCATAAAAGTTATTAAAACAACAAAAATATAGTTTCCGTAGCACTTAAAAATGCTACGTAAAGTTATAGTTTAAAATAGTTCATTTGACAAAAGACAGCGTTTAAGTGCTGTAATAGATTTCCTTTAAATTTCAAATAACTTAAATGTTAAGTTTAACCACTATAACATTTACAAAGTTCTGTAATAGACTTTATTTTAATTTAACTTTTTAGTTCATTTAAAACAACTACAGCATTTACAAAATGCTGTAATACCCTTACATTACATTTCAAAAATGCTGTTAAATCAAATTCAAGGCTTCAATGCAAATTTCACCAACAGTTAATTTAAACCATTTAACTTATAAAATCATAAAATTTGACATTTAAAATCATCATTTCAATACTCTTATTTTTATGATTTTTATAAAGTTAAATTTCATCCAAAAATCAAATTTTAACATAATTTCTTATTTAAATTAAAGTATTAAATCCCATTTCTTCAATTAATTTTATTACTTAACCATTAAGTTTTAAATTACCAAATTATAACTTATTTCTATTTATTTTACTTAATAAAAATGTCATTTTTAACAAAAGTTCAAAATTTCCCACAATAAGTTATATTTCAAAATTTTGACTTAAACATTCATTTATTCACATTTTCATTTATTCAAAAATCACATTTATTTTTATAAAAAATCATTTTATTCATTTTAATTCAAAATATTATACTTTTACTTTTAAAAATAATTTTAAAACATTTCAGAAAATAATTTATAACCCACGGGTCTGTATATAGTTTTCTAGCCTAGGTCAAGTGATACGGATGTATATCATTTCAATCCGCAGTTTACAAAGAAAACCCGGGTTCTATCATTTCAAACCCGTAGTCCCAAGTAAAATGAATGATTTTGAAAACCGCTCAGGCCTATCATTTCAGCCCATAATGATTTTCCCTTATTCTAAAGTCCGTTCGGGCATGTATCATTTCGTCCCATAGTGATTCTAGTCTACAGGGAACTTGCAATGGTGATAACTGATATAAATAACTGAAATAGCATGAAATAGCAGCAACATATGATATAACAGGTGTAATAACAGGTGTGAACATCATGTGATAATAATATAGCAGTTATAACAAGATGATATAAGTTACAGATTCAAATGATGTCTGTTTATCAACTATATAAGTACATATTAGTCTGGTGAGATTTACTCACATGTTAAAAGCTAAAGATAGCCAACAAAGCACACAACAGAGACTCTACGAAGGCACACAACTCGAATATGACTGAAGAGTGGAGGGCCAAAGCTAATTGCCTTGTTCAAACATTTAAACAAAACAATACAACATATAAGTTACAAAACAATGTAACATTAAGTAACACTAGAAATCAATGTCCAAAACAAAGTCAAATGGTTTGCACTTGTTCTCAACTTCACATGGTTCAGTTAGTGATGGAATAAGCTCAGCTAAGGCAGGGACTAAGGGCTGGGTTTGGGTCCAAATAGGTCGGCCTAGGTGGGTTTGGAGATGGTGCATAAGTCTAGGTGCATAAACTTCAACAACGAGGCAAGAACAAGGCAACATACATCATTTCTTTGCTAAAGTTTGGCTCGGCCAGAAGCTATGGGGCACGGGCAGTGGGTCCAGGTGGTGGTGAGTGACATGGTAAAGGGTGGAGGTCAGGTCAAAGGTGGTGGTGGTGGTGGAGGAAGTGGTGGCTAATGGTGGTTGAAGGTTGGGGTAAGTGATTGAAACATTGGTAGCTCGGGTTTGCATGCATGTGAATGGTTTTGTGAACTTTTGGTGGATGTTCAAGCCTTGGTGATGGTCGACCTGGGGAGGAGGTGATCGAGAGAGGTTGGTTAACGGCATGGGAGGTGGTGGAGGTCAGCCAAGGGCTGGAGGAAGGAGGAGCTGATCTACAAAGTGAAGAACAAATGCAAAATCAAGGTAGAAAACTAGAAAAAAACAAAGAAAAGAAGGAAGAAATTTACCCAAACACCTGAAGCCATGGCCGTGTAATTTTTTGTGGGTTTGAGAAAGGTAGAATACATGAAAAATGAGGAAATACAGTTGAGAAAAGAAATGAAAAGCACGGCCAAAAATTAATGAGATGTAGGTTGGAAAATGAAGAGGCGGAATGTAAAAAGACTTTGGAATATAAAGGGTTTAAAACTTTTCATATATCCAACCATTTTATTTTTAATTTTAAGTAACTGAAATATATATTTAAATTCAGATAAAAATACGAAAATTTAGTTAATAAGCAAAAATAAATAAATAAATATTAATTATATATAATTTAATTAAATAAAACAGCAAAAATTGCAACTAGTCTTGAAAATATGAAAAATAAATGCAATGAACTTTGGAAAATTTTTGTGTGCTTGAAAAATATTTATAAATAAAGATAGGAACACAAAATAAAAATGAATTCACAGAAATAAGTAAATAAATTTTAGTTAAATACAATTTAAATTAAGAAAATGGCTTAAAATTGCAAACTAGGCTTTAAAATTGAAATTAATTCAAGTAAACTTTAGAAAAATTATACTATCACTTCAAAAATATTAAAAGACAAAAATATACATAAAATAACATATTAACACATATTAAAATAAAAATATGACAAAGAAAATATAATTTAATATAGACAAAATTGTTAAATAAATCAAATTATACTCAAAATTGAAATGTACGTAACTTTTGCAGTTTAACTCTGTTTTCAACGAAACAAAAAGCAGTGTTCAAGTTATTTCATCTATTTTCATAATAAAAGATAAAATTTAAGATTTAAAATAATTTAAATTTGAAGTTTAAAAGTTAAAGTTTGAACAGTTTGACCTAAAATTCACTTTATAGTATAATATTCAAATTATACTAGTTTGAACTATAAATCACTTAATAATCAACATTTATATTTAAAAATCAAATGTTTGAAATAAAAAAAATTAAATTAATTTAAAAATAAAAGAAAGTCTAATTTAAATAATATAAAAAATATAGGGTTGTTACAGTCAACCTCGACCCCCTTCCTTCACCGCCTCTTTAATTTCCATCGCTTTACTCGCGCATACTGCTACCTCTCCTCATCCACACACTGTTTGTCTTTTACCTTGCCGCTTACTGCCTATGCTCATCAAATTCATCACCTTTACTGCCTTTAGTTGGCTTCACTATCTTTCCCTAATCGATACGTAAGGTTGTTTCTAAAATAATTTGAGTATAATTGAATCAATTAATAATTGTGGTGCAAATCTAAAATTACCATCACCAACTAGACACCCTCAACTACCGGTTATTTTTTTATGCTAGTGTCTACCCTAGTCTACGACTACGCAAATCTAATGAATATTTTAAATTTAAATATTTTTAAATTATGAATTTATTGAATTGATTTCATGATTTGTTAAATTGAATTATGTTAACCCGCCTTTTGACAAGGCAGTACATAGGTGGATTTAACCCAATGGACTTCATGAACATCAAGATAGGATGCCTGGAGAAAGGGTACCAGGCTCAGAGATCGGTTATAAGCAAGACCATGGACAATGGTCAAGTAGATTTGGATAGGGTCCTTAATTTTTGTCCCAATCAAAGTGTAATTGGTATGAAGTGAAAACGAAGGCCTCTGAGGCTATGTTTCAAATTTCAAGTCGATTGGAGCTTGTGTGTTAGAGTTATGGGTAACAGAACAAGGATTGGTTCATATTCAGCTCAACAGCACGACTCAACGATGGTCGCTCCATAACTCAACAATCACAAGGTGAATTGAAGTGAAGCTTTGAAAACAAGAAGAGGGGATCCTAGGAAGTCTACTCTAGAATGTCATGGCATTTGGAGGAGACGGAGGTATCGTGTCTATCCATCTAGAGGGGTCGGCCCTATTCCCTCATAGGGATCAGCTATACACAATTTTCTAGCAAAGATTGGTTGATATCTCAACATCTACACATCCACTTGACATGAAACTTGGAGGCTAATCATATTGCAACACGGAGAAGCTCCCCTAGGGATCACATGCAATTTGGAGTAAGTTGGAGGGATCAGTACCTATCCCTCAAGTGGGATCGGTAGAAGTCAGGGTACATGCAACACCACTTCATGGAAATGCGGTATCTCACAAACCTTACATTGGAATTGCACGAAATTTGGGAAGAAAGTAGCTAACACTAAGGGAAAACACCCAGAGGTATTGCAACCCATTTGGACACTAACATAGGGGTCGGTACCGATCCCTATATAGGCTCAAAAAGGGTCGACAGAAATCAAGATTCACTCAACACCACTTCACGGAAAATGCGATATCTCACAAGCTGTACGTCGGAAACAAAATTTGAAGTGCAAGTAACTAATACCAAGGGGAACCACCTAGAGGGATCGCACCTCATTTGAAAACCAAATAGGGGTCGATACTGACTCCTATTGTGGGCCCCAATGGGCTTGAAAATTATTAAGTGGCCTCGTTTTGTCCTCCAGAACCAACTATCAAAATTTCAGCTCGATCCATGCAGGTCTTCCTTTATAAGTACAACAAAAATGTCTTCGAAAAAAGGATCTTCTTTCTGCTTCTCTTCATCTTCTACCTAGGCTACACTCTGTCAATTTTATTCTTGCATTTTGGATTGTAACTATAAACAATCTTCTGTATAATAAAAAGGATTATTTGGGAGTGGACGTAGGCCAGAATTAGCTGAACCACTATAAATCTTGTCTCCTTTTACTTGCTTTCTAGTTGTTTTAATTTTGTTCTTCATTTATTTCTCTTCATATTTCTATGATTGGATTGGATATTGGAGTTTTTGCATAATTGGGTGTTGGTGGGCAATTTTTATGCCAACATTTTGGTGCTTTCATTGAGAAGGCTTGCACACGCGTATTTGGAAGCTAGGAGCTTAAATTTTGAAGCTTGGATACCTGAATATAGGAAGCAATGGTGAGACAATCAATAAGGAGAGTACTTCCAAAGAGAAGCTACCATGGAGAGAGTCAGGAGGCTTCCTCAAGAACTGGAGCCGATCAAGCATCTATCTACATCACCAGGATGAAATGGAAACAATGATGGATGCTATGCAGGAAAGGATGCTAAAAAGGCAGAAGGAGACGATGTAGAATCAATTCTAACAAATTGGACAGGCTTGAGCCATAGGAGCCGATGGAATGCAAAACCAAGTAGCTGGAATGAAAGAAACTATTGGAGCTATAGACCAAGTAGTTGAGTTGGCGGGAACCGCTCGAATCCGAACCAGGAACATGGAAACGGATCCAATGGACAAAGAAGTGTGGTAGAGCAGCCGAGGGTAGTCCCTTGCCATCCTAGAGGGATCGGCACCAATCCCTCTAGAGGGATCGGTACCGCTCCCCAAAGGCTATGGGGCATGCCCTTGGGTTTGGTTGATCGTGATGGTAGACGATCTGCGGTCAATTTTATGGAGCTTGGTGCGAATTGGAATTTGGAAGCTCGTCCGAAGGAATACGTTCTAGAATTCCCTCATAGACCCGGGGGGCAACTTGGACATGATGATAGGAGACTGCCACTGGAATACAATGATAGGTTTGCAGAGATGATCAGGCAAACTATCTGTGAAGGGTTAGTGAATAGGGATCTGGAGGATGTGAATAGAAGTCCATTCACTCCTAATATCATGAATGCTCAAAATACACCAGAATTCAAAGTACCAACACTGGAAGCATATGATGGAAATTCAGATCCAATTATGCATATGATGAGGTATATACAACACATGGAAGTACTAAGGGAATCAGAAGAAGTCTTAACACGATGGTTCCCCTTGTACTTACGGATGTAGTTATGCTATGGTTTAGACAGTTGGAGAGCAGTTCTATTAGCACATGGACGAAAATGGTAGAAATATTTATGAAACATTTTTGGGTTCACATCACGGGACCTAAGAATGTGATGACACTAACATCGTCAAAGCAGTGGGCAGGAGAATCACTCAAGAATTTCTTAACAAGGTTCAATGCAATAGTTATTTCAGTGGATCGACCAAATCCATCGATGGTTTTGATGGCGGTAGTGTTAGGAGTTGCAGATAATTCATATTTTAAGATATCATTGTTATGGGATCCACCGATGGATCTTGGGGAATTCTACCATGAAGTAGAGAGGTTTCTACTTCATTGTGATGCGAAAGCTGATAAAAAGGCAACGGAAGTTAATACGTTACAGGGTGGAGAACCGCCTGGTGAAAACTCAGGAAAGGATAAAGGTAAACGGAATATGGACAATAGATTTGATGGATCTGAATTGAATGAAACCTTAGAATGGATATATCTGGATACTCAAGGATGCCTTTCGTATCAAAGGCCAGCAAGAAGGGGACCCTCAACATGAATGGACATCAGGAAAGTGCTGCCTATTCCATAAGCTGGATGGGCACAATGCAAATGACTGCAGGCATTTGAAGGTTATCATTGAGGAACTCGTCAGGAATGGCCAACTAGAACAATACGTAAAGACTAAGGCTACGACGGTGGAAAGGGAGCAACCACCGTCCATCTCAATTGAAAATGGCTGGATCAAGGCATCATCGTCAACTTGTCATCAATTGATCCGGATGGCATGGAATAAGTAGCAAACTCCATAATAAGATAGCTAAGTCACTTACACATGTATGGGATTGAGGACGGTCCCTAGGCATGCTCCGAGATGATGACAAACCATAATGCTAGGGTTTGTGAAATTTATTTTTTTCCTTTCTTTTTGTTTGCTTCGAACTCTTGTTTTTATGCTTTTGTTCGAACTCTGGTTTATTGGTTGTATGGACTATTATTTTATGCAATTAGGAATGCTTAAATTTGGATCAATGTAATGGATAAAACAGGTCGTCGGGTATAGACTGTACCTGGCAAGGGGTAAGTTGCTTCGCTCTAACGCAATGGATCGACCTGCTTAGGTAGTCGAATAAAGACTGTGCTCGGCAAGGATTCAGAGAGATTAAGATCGTCAAGTTTGGACTATGCCCGACAAGGGGTAATTCGCTTCGCTCGAATGCGATGGGTCGACCTATTCAGGTCATCGAGTACGGACTGTGCTCGGCAAGGATCCGAAGAGATCAAGGTCGTCAGGCATGGACTACGCCTAGCTAGAGGTGGGTCGCTTTTCTCAAACGCGATGGATCGACCTACTCAAGTCATCGAGTACGAATTATGCTCAGCAAGGATCTGGTGAGATCGAGGATATGGATTAGGATAACAATCAAGAGTGGTTTTGGTTTTGGATATTAGCTTCGAACAGCTATGGATTTGGATATGGGCCCAGAGCAGTTTGTGATTTGGCTAACGACCTGGTGAGGTCGACGGTTTGGAAAACAATTTAGAGAGATCATGGATTCGGGATCGGTATTGACTCGAAATGGTCATGGATTTTACTAACGATTCAAAGAGATCATGGATTTGGAGTGGCAATGGATTGGATAATATGGCTATCGATGGATTATGGATTTCGAATTTTGGATTTATGGTAACTAAAAACATGCCTTGCTATCGCGAGGCATGTTTCAAGGGGCAAAGTGTTAACCCGCCTTTTGGCAAGGAAGTACAAAGGCGGATTTAATCCAACAGACTTCATGATTATCAAGACGGGATGCCCGGATAAACGATTACCAGACTTAGAGATTAGTTATAAACGAGACAATGGACGATGGTCAAGTAAATCCAGATCGGGTCCTTAATTTTTATCAAAATGAAAGTAAATTCGTAAGAAATGATAAGGAAGGCCTTGTGAGGCTGCATTTTAAATTTTAAGTCGATCGGAGTCCGTATGTTAGAGTTATGGGCAACAGAAGAGGGATCGGTTCATATTCAGCTCAACAGCACAACTCAACGATGGTCGCTTCATAACTCAACAACCACAAAGAGGATTGAAGTGAAGCTTTGGAATCAAGAAGAGGGGACTATATGAAGTCTACTCAAGGAATCTCATGGCATTTGGAGGATATGGAGGGATCAACATCTATCCATCTAGAGGGCTCGGCCTTCTTCCCTCATAGGAATCGGCTATACATAATTTTGTAGCAAAGATCGACCGATATCTCAACATCTACGCATCTAATTTGCACGAAACTTGGAGATAAGTATAATGCAACATGTAGAAGCCCCCTTAGGGATCGTACACAATTTGGAGCAAGTTGGAGGGATCGGTACCTATCACTCTAGAAGGATCGGCAAAAGACAGGGGCATATGCAACACCACTTCACGGAAAATGCGATATCTCACAAACCGTACATCAGAATTGCATGAAATTTGGGGTGCATGTAGCTAACACCAAGGAGAACCACCTTAGAGATCGCACTCCATATAGACACCAACATGGGGGTCAGTACAGATCCATATGTGAGCTCAAAATGCAGTTGACAGAAATAAGGATTCATTCAACACCAGTTCAGGGAAAACGTGATATCTCACAAATCATACGTCGGAATTGCACGAAATCTGGAGAAAAAGTATCTAACATCAAGGGGAAAGACTCAGTGGGATTACACCTCATTTGGATGCCAAATAGGGGTCAGTACCGACCCTAATTGTGGGCCCCAATGGGTCTGAAAATTTTTGGGTGGCCTCATCTTTGTCTCTAGAACCTTCTGTCAAAATTTCAGCTTGATCCGTGCATGTCTTCCCCTATAAATACAGTAGGCATGGCATCAGAAAAATGATCTTCTTTCTGCTTCTCTTCATCTTCAATCTAAGCTACACTCTGTCAATTTTATTCTTGAATTTCTGATTATAACTATAAACAATCTGTAGTATAATAAAAAGAATTACTTGGGAGTGGACGTAGGCCAGAGTTAGCTGAACCACTATAAATCTTGTCTCCTTTTACTTGCTTTCTAGTTTTTTTAATTTTATTCATCATTTATTTCTCTTCATATTTCTATGATTGGATTGGATATTGGAGTTTACGCGTAATTGGGTGTTTGTGGATAATTTTGACGCCAACAAATTGTAATGTGAGTAAACTGCTAAACAAATGAATTATAAGGCTAGTTGTGAACTACTAATGTTTTGTAATAACAAACTATTGAATGTAAATAACCTATATTTTTTTTGGTTGTTTTTGTCTATAATTACATATTTTCCAACCTAAATCCCTTTAAACAGAGTTGTTATGAAATACTGTTAAGTTGTTCAGTGTAATATGTGTAAAACCAACTAAAGCATATAGATCATTGTTGTTTTTAGGTTTATATCCACAATTGTTAATTTTCTAAAGAAGAAAAAACCTCTAACCTCAAGAGTTTTGAATGTAAGTTGTAATTTGAAAATAATATCTAATAGGTAACTTAAGTATGACAAGTTACTACAAGAGTCTTCTTAAACAAATTATGAAGTAGTTGTTTCATAAAAACATATTATTTTGTTACGATATTATGTTAAATTTTTAATAATGGACTTCCAAAATAAATGATTTAGTTATTCATATCTTTTAATTAATTATTACTATATGACTGATTTTATCTTTTGTTTGTATATATAGAAATATATGGGGAAACATTTTGCAAAAAACTCCTTTCAACTTGGGCAGCGAAAACTTTATGGCCAACTCTGTGTATGAGAGATCACTCTTACCATGCCCATTGATTTAAGCTATCACCCCTCTGGTAATTCGTTCCTTGAAGGCATAGCATTATAAAGTGGAATCAGAGCTGAGTTTGGAATAACAGAAAGATAGAGATATATTTTGGTCTTAAAGGGGTGAACTTCGGTTGTTTTACCAAATTTTTTATATGACTCTCACTTGAGAGACGCGAGTTGTAACTGAATGAAAGAGTCAGTCATCAAGAAGAATATTTATACACCTGAATTTATATTGAAGATTTATCAAGTAAAAGTTATTTATGCTTCAAAAGAAAAATAATTATTTTGGAGATATATATGTATGGTTTAATCAGAGTGGTGCAACTAATGCATAGTAAACAATGGTTTGTATATTTTATTTGTTATTAATATTATTGGTTAGATCAATTACAATACTCTTCAGTAAATTGTAAGGACGTAATTATTTTAAGGAGGTGAATTTGTAACATCCCGTTATTTGATTAACTTTAATAATATTTATTTTGGATTTTTAGTTTGAATTATTAGAAAGATAATGATTCGAATTTGATATATGAATTATATTTTGAAATTCCAAAAGTTATTTGAAAATTTAGTTTTGTAGCATAAATAATATTTATAATATTTTGAGGTTTTGGAATTATTTAGAAGATAAAACAATTATTTTATAATTTTTGAAAACTGAATAGTAATATATTTTTTTCAAAAGGAGAAATCGTTACAAGAATAAAATAAATTTTGAATAAAGCGCCTTGAGTGGATTTTTAAATGGATGTAAAATGTTAGTTTAAATACGATTCGGGTTATATTATAGTTTGTCTGAAGAATAAGAAGAAAAATCGAATTTTTCTACTCCACACTTTTTCCTTATTGGTAAAATGATTATATTTTAACTTATACTATTGTTACTTAAATCCTAAGTCTCTTTACCAAACCCTATAAATACACGACTCTCTATTTCATTCCATCCTCCCACATGAAAGTTAAGAAGTCCATTACGCTGCCATTGCTCTACTTCTTCATCGTCATTACCAACTTGAAGTTCTTCTACAAACCAGCAAACCAAGTGAGTGTACTCCCTATATTTATGTTTACCTTGTTTATTCTCTGTACACACACATATATACGAATGTCAATTTTCACTTATCCTCTTGATCTTCATTATTTTCTCTGTTCACGATTTGATTTAAGTAATATATGATATAGAAAGTCCATTTAAAACCATATTTATGGTCACCAAAGTCGCGACGTCGATCATTAGCGAACAAGGACCGAGCGATGATGTTTTGGGCTTACCGACTAGAAGTTTGTCATAACTGGTCAGTCGCTCAATTTACAAGTGCTCGATCAATTAGATTAACTTTTCCTAGTAGTGAATGCCTAGAACTTAACCATCTTGACCAAACTTCATTTTTCTCTTCTCCCATTGATTGTTTGATTCAATGGCAATGAATTTGAACATTTTTATGTTAAACACGTACTTGATATCACCCTTGTAGTAAGATTCCAAGCTTTGGAATAGTTTTTAAAGTATTTTAGTTTACCGTATTTATGAAAATATTTCAAGAATGTAACATCCCAGAATTTCGGTCCTTTAGTTCTAAATGTTTAATTAATTTTAAATGTTTAAATTGTAGAGTTTTTGGAATTTAATAAGTTGAATTCAAATATATTGGTTATTTAATATTTGAATTGTGAATTAAATATAAATTAAATGGATTTAATAACTTTATTTAACTCCTTTTAATTAATATATAATACTGGTGAATTACATTTTGTAAATTTAAATACAAAAATAATTAGATCGGATAATATTAATTTTGGATCGAAAAATTATGTATTTAAATGTATGAAAAATAGCACTCCATGGCACTGTCTCAGAGTTTGACGAAAGTAGTTCCATTTGACTCGGAATATTAAATTATTATACACCGACGAGTTTCGTGAGAATCGGACGTACCGTATGCCTGTGCGAGCTCAAAACGCGCAGCGATTGATTTTGGAGAATTAAATTGTTATAATTTGATTTAAAAAGCTAACTTCTATATTTGATGGAATTAGCTTTTGAAAATAGTTCCATTGAGTTGAGAACAAGGGTAATTGGCTTGGAACGTCAGAGTGCATGCCTCGATTGGAGTTCGTCAATTTTCGAACGTGAATAGTGTTAGTTGAGAATCCTTTATAAGGACCCATGCCCTTCATTCTCTTGCAAAACCAGATAATAGAACCCTAGCCGCCATTATTTGCAAATCCTAACCCTAGAAATCAATAGCCAAGCTTCATTGGCATCGATTCAGGCAAACTGATCAACTTGGAAAAAGGGTGGCTTAGGGAAGCGTGGCGGATAAAAGGTTAGATTGTTGTATGATAGCTCGAGGCAGCGTAAAAGGGAGTGCGACGGCGGCGTGATTTTAGGTTAATTTCTCAGGAATGGCGGGGATCTAGGAGGTGAGCTGGTGGCATTCGACGCCTCTTGGTAGGGGCATTCATCTGTGTGATTGCGGCGGCGCGACATGGACCACGGCAGCGGCGGCATAGGGAAGTAGTTCACGATGTGGTTCGAGTATTTCGTAGCTTGGGTTGATGGATTAGTTAATTAAACTGTTGATATTAGTTGACTCATATATTGTTCATACGAGGTCGGTTTCGAGCGTGGTTAATCACATTGCACTCGTAACGTCGAACGCTATGTTACGGATTGGATTAAAGGGGATTGGAACTTGTAGAATTTTGTGCTAAAGTCGAATGCCCATTCAATTTTAGTTCAAACCGAAATGCTTTAGCGATAACTTGAATTTCTATGAGTTTACTCAACTTCAAACTTACAATATAATATCTATGATGCTATAGGCTATTTTTAATTGCTCGAGTGTTAGTTAAATTGTTATTTGATTGCTTGTTTGGTTGAAATTCCGTTTTGGAAAAGGGATGACATATTAACTTGATTGTTGTGAATCCATATGATTATATATATTGTCCATAACCATTGTTTTGCAAGGAACATTTGTAGAGTGACCCTGATGGGTTTCTCGCCAACAATATTTTTTCTTTATCTTGATTAAACTGATATTTAGTTGAAATTAATCATGATATTCTATTTAAATTATTTAAGTGTCGTTATAAAAAAAATTCGCTATACCACCATCTATTGAATATCATCTCCTAAATACTTTGTTTGTGTTATCTTGAGCTTGTATTTTCACAAAATAGAACTTAAAATTCATTAATCATTTTGATTTATGATATTTAAATTAATAGTCATGTAAATTAATATTGTTCGAATTTAATTACTTCTTTTTACTTAAAGATAATTGAATTTAATCAATCCATCTAGTTAATGATATTTGGATTTAATCAATGATTTAATTAATGAGACCTGAATTTAATTAATCATTTTACGTAATGATGTTTTAAGTTAATAAATCATTTTAGTTAGTTTAAATTTAATTAATCAATTTGATTAATGATATTTTAATTAATTAATCATTTCAATTAATGATATTTGAGTTGAGTTTAATAAATCATTTTAATTAATGGTGTTTAATCATAATTAATCATTTTAAATAATGATGTTTGAGTTTAATTAATTATTTTAATTAACGAAGTTCTAAATTTAGTTAAATCGTTTTAATTAACGATGTCTGAATCTAATTTCCATTTTACTTGATGATATTTAAATTCAATTAATATTTTTAATTAATATGTTTTAAAAGTTAATTAATTCATTTAATAAAAGAGTTTAAAGTAAATTAACTAATGTAATGAAAGTGCATTAAAATTAGTTGATTCATTTAGTGTTTCAAAGTCGATTATCTGATTTAATAAAGGTTTTAAAGTTTATTACTGATTTAATAAAAGTCCATTAGAAATAATAACTTTTAAATAAAGATAATTGGTTGATTAATCAAAGAGATTATGAATTTGATTAATTATTTTTTAGGGTAATTAATATTTTTTATAATTTATAAAAGAGTGTAAATGTGATTATTGGTTTAAAGTTGTAAAAAGTTTATATAGATCATCCATCAGGATGATTAACCATTGAACTGAAATTTATAAAAGTAATTTAATTGATTTATTATCTTTTGGGATAATAAATAATATCTTAAAATTTATAAATAATAGTTTATAAATTGAAAAATCTTTTATAAGAATTGTTTCAAATAAAGCTAAGTGTAAATAGTTTGGGTTTATAATAAACAATGTTTTGACATTTGTTTTGACCTTGATTTTGATGCACTTAGAAAATATAATTTTACCTTTTAAAAAGAATATTTCAAAGAGTGTTTTTGAAGTGTATTTAAAGTTATTATGATGTGAAAATCAAGCGCAAGTGTAAAAAACCATTTTGTCATTCCTAATAGTTGATTTATCAACTTTTGACTTTGACTCTGCTTTCTTCTTTATATTTCATCACTTTAAGATGATGTGTCGCTTATTTGAGCCTTGTTATCTTTTGTCATAAATGACTAAACCCAATGAGCGAGTGGAATCCAAGCTATATAGGGCTGCTTCCATTAGGGTATTTTCACATCCACTCTAGATTTGATTCGGTTGTTGAGCATTGTGATGTGAATACTCGTATACTCGATAACAGTTGGTGGGGTCCGACAAGGATGTGTCCGAGAGCCATCAGAATTCTAAAGTTTATTTTAGAGGCATACTTTCGGTAAATGAAGCGCACTCCTAGTTATTGTTGGATAAACTTTTTTCTCCATTGTTGTTGATTCAAATCTTTGAATTATTTCTGTAATTGCATTGAGAACTACCTTGTTCTCTTCTATATGTTTAATTATCTGTGTCTATTCTTTCAAGCTAGAATTTGGTATTATTTATGCCTAATCATTGGGATTTGTTCATACTAGTACTCACCCTTTATTTAGATTGTTTATGTTGTTTATTTCCATTCATCATTGATTGGATTGTTTGTTTGATTTGTTTCCTATTTCTTCATCTATGGATGTTATTCTTGTAAGGTAAATATTGTTCCGCGTTAGCGGCATGGTCTCGTAGAATTTTTATATGTTCATCATATTACTTGAGTTTTTTGACATTGGTTTTCCAGATTGATCTGGGTGTTATTTATTTATAATGCTTGGGTCAGAACGAGTTTTTCTTATGTTAGCTTTGGTGAATGGGAGTTATTGGAGAAGAGCTAGATGTTCACCTATCGTAGTGTTTTATTTTCCACCATATTATATTGTATACCTATCAGCAATTGTATGATTAGAATTTTATGACCGTCCAGCTAAGAAGGATTATTTTAACTCTTATGTATTTTTTATTTTGGAGTGATAGTTCTTACTGTTTTGTTGTATGATATGTTGTCGATTTCGCTATGAGATTCTGATTTCCTTGTTCTCTATTCTTTTCTTTTTTACTTTACCCTAACAATCTTCCTTTTCAGTGACTGGATGTTGTAACAACCCGCTTTTCCATACAATTCAAGCTGACAATAACCCACACATGTCCAGCCTAAAATCGAACGGAAAGATGGATAGTTAAGAGAAAGAAAGAAGAAAGAAGAAGAGAAAAGAAACTAAAAACAACACAGAATCTCACAATTGCAGCAGGACAACATATAATATAATATTAATGATCTTTACTAAAGAGAAACTATTATATACATACATACACCTATCATAGCACAATAACAATCACAATCATCTGTCTAGATATTTGAAACATCCAGTCCTCACAACTAATAATAATTTCAATAACAAAGTAGTGAAAAATAAACATATACGAGAATACGACTTGAAGACCTCTAACTGTTCTCTTGAGCTCCAATGCCTATTAAGTAATCTATAAATACGCTCGGTCTGACCTGAGAATTATAATAAAATAACACACGTGTAACGAACTGGGATTTCGACCCTCGAAAATTGACATAAATACGTCCATTGTATAGAATGCCGAGCAATTGAGTGCCGACCACACCCGTTCATTAGGGTTGAAGAAGAAAAAGATAGAAGAACAGGAACAGAACATCACAGAATCTCACAATCGCAGCGGAACAAAATATAATATATATATATATAACGGATTTTTATACAAAAGAGTATGTAACTGTTAAATACTTACAGTCATCAGAGTACAATAATTGATACATCATTCTGGACAGTTATAATAACTTGTCCTCATAGAGAGCAAAATATTCATCAAGTATGGAAGTATGTCTCTATCATCTAGCTCGCCTCCTGAACTCCATAACTTCCTATCCTAGAACTGTAATACTCGGTCAAACCCAAGCATTATAATAAAATAACACCCGAGTCAGTCTAGAAAACCAGCGTAAGAAAAACACACTCAATTTGAATTATTAACTTTTTCAAAATCCTTTAAAAAAAAGGTATCTCGTTAGACCACGTCACAAATAAACACGACGGGTTTTACCTTATGATAACCAAATCAATTTTTATCAAAATCATCTGATATTATAATAGTGTCTATAGAAAGTAAATAAAAAATAGCTGAAATGCTTGCATCTTACGTTTTAGCATAGTTGGGCACAATCAAAACCGTATGGCGCTTATTGGAGAATGGATTTCATTGAGTGACTGGGCCACTAGGGTACAGCCCATCACAGTACACCTCTAGAACAATGTACCGAGGACCACACCGGGATCCCTTGCCACACAAGACCAGCCTGCCCCTAACCTGGATAAACCGAATATGTTATCACCCCGAGTGTTCACACACTTGCCATCAAGCACTCCTTCCACGCACAACCATATCCATAATATAAAGGTTTTCGAGGACATCTAGAAAGGTAATAACATACCCTACTTGGGTGCGACCCACTTAGCCTTGCTGCATCTCCCCTGTTCTAGTCATTCCCCGTTGATGAGGCTATAGGCTAAGCGTTACCTTCCAAGATTTTTTTTTACTTAGAATGCTCATCGTTTCCAATGATGATGTTCTGATAGCATTCATCCATATAAGTTGTCCTGATTCTGGACAAACCGAATCACAGTCTTCATCATCTTCACGGTATTCATTCGTAATGTTTAAACTAGATTGAAGTGGTTTCGGATAATTAAATCCGATCTCATTCTCTTCAAATGATTAACGAAAATTAGCCAAAATTGGAGGTTGTTTATTTAACTATCAATAAACATCCAAAAGCAATCATCAGGCCTTATTATAAATTTCCCAAAATTTATTTCAAACTATCTTTATAAGATATTACTTTCAGTTCTTCAACATTTGAAAACAGTTTTTCAAATCCTTATATTTCCAACGGAACATTTCCAACCCTTCCCAATACTTAGAATATTTTTTCCACTTCATTTTAGATTCAACACTTAGAAAGTATTCATTTTACTTCCTATTTCTTTTTCCCAAAACCATTTACAAATTTTATTTGTAAATTACTTCTGGTTTATAACGAATTCTATAAATTACAAAATTCTTTAACTAATTTCCTTAATAATCCCAAAGCCAATTTTACTTGGTTATAAACTCAATTTTCCCTTTGTACTTTATTATGAATTCAACTTTCATTTTCAAAGTTCACTTTAATTTATCCACTTCGGAAATTTTCTTAATTTCTTCCCAATTCCATTTTGGAGAATTCTCTTATAATCCAATCTACTGAATAACTCTATTTTCAGACTCCCGAGAAGGTATATAAATTTATTTAAACATTTCAAAACTCTCTCTATATATATATATAATAATAGGTATTTAAAAGAATAATAATAATTTATTTTAAGGCATGTTCAAATAATTATGTAAAATATTGAAATACTCTTTATAACATCATTTTTCCAAAGCAGTTTTTTTTTAATTTAATATTTATTAAATAAATACTTAGTATCTGAAAAATTAACTTTTGAGTTTTTAAATACTAACCGAATTTAAATTACATAGTTTAATAAATAAAAATTTCCTTTTTAGAATTTTAAACCTATATTATTTATAAAGATATATTTTTAAATCTGAATAACCAAAATTTTAATTTATAACCCCCTCTCAATTTTCACCACATTTCTCCCATTTCGGTCTCCTTAACCATCTTCATTTTGAAAATAGTATCTACTATTTTTCTTACCCTATTTCCAGATTCAATATGAATTCTTCCTGTAAATTTATATTCCAAATTTATCATCCGATATCACTTTCCTTTATTTACAAACTTCCTTTATAAAATTTTTATAACTCCTTTGAGTTTCACTAAAAATAATATCATTTATAAATTCCATTTTATAAATTCAGTTTCTTATAAATTCCATTTATTTTTGCCAATCTATTTTACTATCGAATTCAACTCCTTCCTATATTTCCTGAATATCATTTTAAAATCTAATCTTAAAAAATCCCTTTATATAATTTATTTTAAAGTCCCTATTTAAAATATTTTTCCTGCATTATTTAGTACGATCAAAAATCCATTAGTGCTTATTCAAATCTATCTCTTTTAAAAATTCCAATTTCGATGTACACATTTAAAAATCTCCTTTTAACTCCTTACAAGTTCAAATAATATTTATGATATTTACCAAAATTTATTCCCATGTTGTTATAACTTTTAAAAACACACAATAATCTAACATATTTTTAAATCACATCGTATATTTCATATATATATATATATATATATATATATATATATATATATATATATATATATATGAAAAACACCAAATATATTTGAGGAATCCAGTTGGCTCCCTCCAACCTATTTTCCCTGCATCCATAGATGTTAGACAGCAATAAAAACTCCAATCCCACTTTGAGGGGGATATCGCAGTATATAGGGTCATCCGCTATTATGCGGGGTGCATAGGGTCTCATCCGCTAATGTGTGGGAATAATACTTCAAATACTATATATACTACTATATATATAGTCATCCAATAGATAATTATTAATTTATCAATCCAGTCAAGGGTCCAATAATTTAATTTTAACATCTAAATTTAAATATGGTAATCTAAATGAGTGAGGGATTCTCACCTCGATTTTTAAATGGCAATCCGTTTCAATTCTCAATTTCTTTGCTCAGATTACACAGCTTTGATTCCAACCGACTGATTTCCATTCGATTGAACCTTATATAAGAAGATTTTGAATTTATATAAATTAACGATTTCATTTTCATTTAAAATTTCTAGCTGGTTTCTTCAGTTTTGACTAATCACTTACTAATAAATTTAAATTAACTTTAAATTGCAAAGTTATAATTACCTAACCAATCGCGAGCACTGCTAGTTGATACTTCGACGATCAACTATAGGCAACCCTTATATCTACGTGAATGAGAACCTCGAAGCCAGCCTCTTCCTGGAACAACTCCACCATCACCATAAGTTCCCCCTAAGCTCGACGAGCTTAAGTCCTAACTTCTCCTGGACGTTGCGAACACGCCACATTGACAAACGTGACCAGAACTGATCACACTTCGACAGCGCCATCATCGACCCCTAACCTTCGCCTGCCGAGCCTCCAACTCGAGATCGAGTTCGGCCAAAAGAAAAATCACATCGAATGACTTCGTTCTCCGCCCCCATATTTCCACCTTCGACGTGCCTCGCTGCGCGAAACATGACTTTTCCCTTGAAGATATCAACTACGCTCAAATCGCTCATCAAATCGTGATTTTTGCCCTTCTTATTTTTCCGCTGCTCGGTTTCAATTGATTCGCGTTTTTCATTAGTGATCGAACCTTTATTCTTCAAACCGCGATTCCTTCTCTCTTTTTTCATGTCTTTCGATTTTTGGTTTTGAGTTGAGTTCGAGTGAGTTTTTAAAACAGTATTTATTTATCCTTTTCTTTTCAATGTCGCTCTGAGGATTTGAAAACTGATAGAGCAGACGTGATTTAAACAAAAAGGAAGGGAATTGTACAGTAAAAGGAATGATTACCTCTGATTTGAACGAACGTACGGTAGGATTTGATTTAAACAAAATTTAAAATATTGTTTAATTCTCAAATATCTCATTTTAATAGTTGCTTAAAATTTTAAACTCCTACCGAGGCATGCCACTAGGTGTTTATAATGTTATACCCCTATTTCGAACGCGATGGAAAAGGTTTCGAGTCCTAATTCGATCGTATGGAGAAGATAGCTTTTTGGACCCAATTATCATATTAAATTTCAATATTAATTTCAATGCATTTCTATACTGTACAGTCAAACGATAACTCCAAATGCTACAAAATTTTAAATTCGATAATAATACACTATTACGGATCCAATGGAACTGGTTTCATCAAATTCCGAGACTATGCCTCGAAAGGCTATTTTTAAATGTCAATTTAAACGATATATTTTTAAAACTGAACAAATCACTTTTGAATTCAATTTAAAAACATTTATTATCTTCATTATTATCAATATAAATTTTACAAGCCTTTAAATAATTTTTATCGGGCTTGAAACTCAAGATATAATAATTTAACCAATATTCAATTATAAACTTCAATAATTAAATATCCAATAAATTGCTATTTTAAACTCTGAATTTATTTTACAAATATAAACCAAATTTCCATATTCAAAATCAATCCATAATTCAAATTCAATATTTAAAACCATTTAAATATTCAAAGTCGAACAATGAAAAATCCGAGTCATTACATTCCTCCCCCCTACAAGAATTTCGTCCCCGAAATTGCTAAGGTAGGAAAATGATCCAAACCTATTAATCCACCAAAACCCACATAGTGAAAATTTGATATTTCACTTTTCTAATCTTTTTCCTTCATCCAAAACATTCCTTCTCTAGCCTAAACCAAATCCTTTATTTCGATTACAAATTCGAAATCAAATTTTCGTTAACAAATTTTTTTTCAAAATTTTCCAAACACCCTAAATTTTCGAATTTTTTTTGCAGTGTCTCCTTTGTACGAAGGACCTTTTACAGTATAACAAGAGAGATAAGTATATAAACATCGACCCACATGGTCGAAAAATAAAAATGTATATCAATATTTATATATTTGTTGTATTTAATCTGAAAATGTGCCTTATTTTAGCATTTTTAAGCGTTATTAAGCAAGCAAATTACTTCATACGCAAATACGCAACCCAAAATCTAGTCCGACAGCCTCCGGTTACCTGTACTTACTCAATTTAAAACACGTAAGTACCAAAATCATCAAATTCAATAATATTTCATTCAATTAACCAATTTAACACATTAATTTCATATACAACATGCCAAACAAAGATTTATAAGTAATTCCAAGGTTTCGGCACAAATTAAATTTCTTTTATTCGATTCATATCCAATTTCATTCAATCCGAAATGATTACAACCTAATTTATTGCATTTGCTTTATTTTTATGCCAAACAGCTCATATCCATTTCAAATTGATTCAAAAATCAATTTTATTCACTTCTATTAATCCATAGAATTTTATTTACTTCCATTTACGCCAAAAACGACCAATTTTTCTATGCAATTTAGCAATAATTATTTAATAGAATAACCATTTTAGTTTATAACTATTTTAGATTGATTCCAAATCAATTTATATTTCATTTTTATTCCATTTCAAATTCAACCCATTTCAAATTTCAATTTCATACTCAAATTCATTCTCAAATTCATTTAAAATATTGTCCAAGGCCAAATTCAATTTATTTACACACGCATTGAGTTTATTTATAACTCAAGCCATTTTATTACAATCAACTTCCATTTTATCACATTCAACACAAATTTTATCAGCTTATAAAATTTTATTTATTACTCATGTTCTAAATTCAACTTCAATTTCAGCCCACAACCCATACTATTTAATCAAGTTCGATTCCATTGACATATTCAATTTTCTAATTAATTTATAACATTAGTCCACTTCCATCCTTACAAATTTCCGAGTCTGATTTTTATTTCAAAAATCACCTCATTTTAAATTACTTGAGTTCAATTTATTTTATAATCCAGGTTTGGATTTTTTTTTCTTTACTAGAACATCGCTACATTTTATTTTTGTTTTCTATTTCACTTTTCAAATTTTATAAGTTACACAACCTATTTTCTCATGTTTCATCCATTTGTACCCGAATACATTCACCATTTATTTTAACTCAAAATTATACCTCACTTATAGCTTAAATATACTTTTATTTCATTAATTTCAAATTCTATAAGCTTTTGAAATTTATTTATTCCATTTCAAATTTGGGACAACTTAACTTATGTTAAATTTTAAACTTCATACCATTCCATTTAATTTATTAAGTAAGAATTCAATTCCATTCAGTATCATCTATAATTCAATTAAATTTTATTTCCAATCCAATCCAAATTCAGCTCAATTTATTCAACTTAGGTTAAGTTAGATTCCATCCATAACATTTTCCTTTACCAATTAAATTATTTAACTTACACAATTTTTAATTTCATTCCGAAACTCACATTTTTCTCTTCCTTACTTATATTTAATTTACTTCGTTGTGTTTTACTCATTTCATTTTATTTATACCAATCATCTCATTTATTGATTTCCTTTAACTTTGCAAAGTTAATTCACCATTTCATTAATTTATTTCATTAATTCTATTCAAATCCCAACCAATCAAATTTTTTAAAATTTAATTCCGTCAACTTAATCCAAGTTAAATTCCACTTTAGTCTCTTCACTATTAATTTTAATTTCAAAATTCAATTTCCATATTTTTCTTTAGAATCATTCTCAATTTTATAAGTTCATACCTTATCTCTTGATATTTTTTGAACATTTTAATATGGATTTAAAAATTGAAATACGCAGTATTTATTTCAAATCATTTTGAAGTCTCAATATTCCAAATCACCTTCTTAATTTTTTTTAAACCAACCCTCGTTTTTATCAAAAACAAATTCCCATCGGAATTTCCAAAACAAAACCTATTTGGCCAACAAATCTGAACAATCAATTTTTGTAGTAATCCGTCACTTAGAAACTCGAAAATAAGCACCAATGGTGTCGTATTACCATCAGAATTATTTCCCAGCGACTGTAGTGAGTTCAATGCTATGTCTCTTTCAAAATCCATTTTGAACCAATTTCCTTTCGAAATATTTCCAAAAATAATACTCTTATTATTATTTTCCACCCCACTTTGATTTTTTTCTTCTTTTTTTCAAACTTCCCAGGATTTAAATTTACAAATTCTGGTTTGAATCCAATTTTAATTAATCCATTTGTATAGTTTTACGCTTATACAAGTTCTAATTTGGTTATATAAACCATTTTCAATTTTATAATCTTATTTGATTATAATATTGTCATCCAAACATTTCAAATATATATAATAATTTCAGAAAAATTATTTCTTTTATATCAAAATATATCTTCGGGTAAAATTATTTCATTTACCCCATTTAAAAACAATATTTTGTCGAATTACTCTATTCAAGTGTTTAGAAACCCTTATCGATTCAGTTGTATGGACTGTGCTGACCAGAGCCCATAAACCACCCAATAAATCAATCAACACAATATAAACATTTTATATTCACTAACAAATACGTGCTCATATCTATTAATACACTCAAACTCATTCTAGAGTATTACTGATTCTATCTCTAATGAGTAATTCCCACCAGTGCCAAGGTTCTCGCTTAACTTGGCTCTGATACCAAGTGTAACAGACCGGGATTTTCGACCCTCGAAAATCGACATAAATATGTCCATTGTATAGAATGCCAAGCAATCGAGTGTCAGAAACACCAGTTCATTATAGGTGAAGAAGAAAAAGATAGAAGAAGAAGATAGAAGAAAAAGAACAAAACATCACAGAATCCCACAATCGGTGCGAAACAAAAATATAGTATATATAATAATCGATTTTTATACAAAAGAATCTATAACTGTTAAATACTTACAATCATCATAGTACAACAATTGATACATCAATCTGGATAGTTATAATAACTTGTCCTCATGCAGCGGAAAATATTCATCAAGTAAGGAAGTACGTCTCTGTCATCTAGCTCGCTTCCCAAACTCCATAGCTTCCTATCCTGGATCTGTAATACTCGGTCTGACCCGAGCATTATAAAAAAATAACACCCGAGTCAGTCTGGAAAACCAACGTGAAAAAACACACTCAATTTGAATTATTAAAATTTTCAAAGTCCTTTGAAAATCCCGTAAGACCACGTCATAAATAAACACGACGGGCATTTACCTTACGATAACCAAATCAATTTTATCAAAATCAACTGATATTACAATAATGTCTATAGAAAGTAAATAGAAAATAGTTGAAATGCTTGCATCCCACGTTTCAGCATAGTTGTGCATAATCAAAACCGTATGGCGCTTATTGGAGAATGGATTCCATCGAATGACCGGGCCACTAGGGTACCGCCCATCACAGTACGCCTCTAGAACAATGTTCTAAGGACCATGCCGAGATCACCTGCTACACAAGACCGGCCTACCCCTAACCTAGATAGACCGAATATGTTATTATCCTGGGTCTTCCCACAATTATCATCGAGCGCTCCTTCCATGCATAACCATATCCATAATACAAAGGTTCCGAGGACATCTAGAAAGGTGATAACTTGCTCTACTTGGGTGCGACCCACTTAGCCTTGTTGCATCTCCCCTGTTTTAGTCATTCCCGGTTGATGAGGCTCGAGGCTAACCTTTACCTTCCAAGAACAAAATTCTACTTAGAATGATCATCGTATTCTAGTGGCGATGTTCTAATAGCATTCGTCCATACAAGTTGTCATGGGTCTGGACAAACTAAACCACTGTCTTCATCATCTTCGAGGTATTCATTCGTAATGTTCAAACCGGATCGAAGTGGTTTTCGGATAATTAAATCTAATCCCAGTCTCTTCAAAAGATTAATGAAAATTTGCCAAAATTGGCAGTCGGTTATTTAACCATCAATAAACATCCAATAGCAATCATTAGGCCTTATTATAAATTTCCCAAAATTTATTTCAAAATATCTTTATAAGATATTACTTTCAATTCTTCAACATTTGAAAACAGTTTTTCAAATCCTTATATTTCCATTGGAACATTTCCAACCGTTCCCAATACTTAGAATATTTTTCCCACTTCATTTTATATTCAACACTTAGAAAGTATTCATTTTACTTCCTATATCTTTTTCTCGAAACCATTTACAAATTTTATTTGTAAATTCCTTGACTATTTTATAACGAATTCTATAAATTCCAAAATTCTTTAACTAATTTCCTTAATAATCCCAAAGCCAATTTCACTTGCTTATAAACTCAATTTTCCCTTTGTACTTCTTCATGAATTCTACTTTCATTTTCGAAGTTCATTTTTATTTATCCACTTCGGAAATTTTCTTACTTTCTTCCCAATTCCATTAGGAAGAATTCTCTTATAATCCCATCTACTGAATAACCCCATTTTCGGACTTCCGAGAAGGTTTATAAATAAATTTAAACATTTCAAAACTCTATATATACATATAATAATAGGTATTTAAAAGAGTAATAATAATTTATTTTAAGGCATGCTCAAATAATTATCTAAAATATTGAAATACTCTTTATGACATCATTTTTCCAAAACAAGTTTTTTTTTAAATTTAGGATTTATTATATAAATACTAAGTATATGAAAAATTAACTTTCGAGTTTTTAAATACTAACCGTCTTTAAATTACATAGTTTAATAAATAAAAATTTCCTTTCTAAAATTTAAAACTAAACTTATTTATAAAAATATATTTTTAAATCTGGATAATTTTTTTAATTTATAATCCCTCTCAATTTTCACCATATTTCTCCCATTCCGGTCTCCTTAACCATCTTTATTTTAAAAATAGTATCTACTATTTTTCTTACCCTATTTCCATATTCAATATAAATTCTTCCTATAAATTTATATTGCAAATTTATCATCAAATATCACTTTCCTTTATTTATAAACTTTGTTTATAAATTTTTTATAACTCCTTTGAGTTTCACTAAAAATAATCTCATTTATAAATTCCATTTTATAAATTCAATTTCTCATAAATTCCATTTACTTTTTCCAATCTATTTTAATATCGATTTCAACTCCCTCCTATATTTTCCGAATATCATTTTAAAATCCAACCTTAAAAAATCCCTTTATATAATTTATTTTAAATTCTCTACTTAAAATTATTTTTCCCGCATTATCTAATACGATCAAAAATCCAATATTGCTTATTCAAATCCATCTCTTTTAAAAAATCCAAATTTTGATATACATATTTAAAAATCTCCTTTTAACTCCTTACAAGTTCAAATAATATTTATAGTATTTAATATACCAAAATTAATTCCCATGTTGTTATAACTTTTAAAAACACACAATAATCCATCAGATTTTTAAATCACATCATATATTTGTGTGTGTGTGTGTGTGTATCTGTGCAGTTAATGCGCTCGGTAGATTCGAAGTAGTGGAGGTGCAAAAAGTCATAGCGGGGATACAGCGAGGATACAGCGGGATATAGCGGATGACTCTAAAATAGCATATAAAACTCGTACTTAATGTTTTTACAATATATAAATGGTAACTAAATGAAAAATTATCATTCAATTGAATTATAAATAATACATAAATAATTTTAAATAAAAACATGTGCGGATATACTTTAAATAAACGAAAAACTATTATATAACATAATTGAATTTGGTAGAATATTAGAGTATTTTCATTTCTGAAAATATATTAAAAATTAAATCCAATAAATTAGTTTCATAATTTTATAATGTATAAATGCAATTTTTCAATTCATTTTATTAAAAAAGATATAGCGGGAATAGTGGAATATAGCGGAAATAACGGGATATAGCGGAAATAGCGGGGATTAGGCTATATTCTGGGGCTATATGGAAAAATCGTAGCGGTAGAAATCCGCTATGAGATATAGCGGGATTGTAGCGGGGTAATAGCAGGGCATTAACTACACAGATATATATATACATACATATATATATATACATACATACATATATATATATATATATGAAAAACACCCACTATATTTGAGTAATCTAGTTGGATCTCTCCAACCAGCTTTTCATGCATCAACTGATGCTAAACAATAATAAAAACTCCAATCCCACTTCGAGGGAGATATCACGGTATATAGGGTCATCCGCTATTATTCAGGGCGCATAGGGTCTCATCCGCTATAATGTGCGGGAATAACACTCAAAATACTAATATATACTGCTATATATATATAGTCATCCAACAGATAATTATAAATTTATCAGTCCAGTCAAGCATCCAATAATTTAATTTTACATTTAAATGTGTTAATCCAAATGAATGAGGGGTTCTCACCTTGATTTTTAAGTGGCAATCCGTTCCAATTCTCAATTTTTTTGCTCAGATTCCACAGCTTTGATTCTAACCAATTGATTTTCGTCTGATTGAACCTTATGTAAGCAGATTTTGAATTTATATAAATTAATGATTTCACTTTCATTTAAAATTTCCAACTGATTTCTTTGGTTTTGACTAATCACTTACTAATAAATTTAAATTAACTTTAAATTGCAAAGTTATAATTACCTAACTGATCGCGAGCATTGCCAAATGATATTTCGACGATCACTACAGGTAACCCTTATTTATGCATGAATGAGAACCTCGAAGCCAGCCTCTTCCTGGAACAACACCACCATCACCATACCTTCCCCCGAGCTCAACGAGCTTAAGCCCTAACTTCTCCTCGCCGTTGCAAACACCCTACATCAACGAACGTGATCAGAACTAATGACACATCGGTAGCGCCATCACTGACCCCCTCTTCGCCTATCGAGCCTCCAACTCGAGATCGAGTTCGGCCAAAAAAAAAATCACATCGAACGACTTCATTCGCCACCCCCATATTTTCGCCTTCGACTTGCCTCGCTACGTGAAACACGACTCTGCCCTCGAAGTTATCAACTATGCTCAAATTACTCTGCAAATCGCGATTATCGCCCTTTCCATTTTTCCACTGCTCGATTTCATTTGGTTCGCGATTTTCATTTGATGTCGAACCTTTATTCTACAAACTGTAATACCCTCTTTTTTTATGTCTGTCGATTTTTGGTTTTGAGTTGAGTTCGAGTTTGAGTTTATAAAATAGTATTTAATATATTTTTCCTTTTCAATGTCGCTCTGATGATTTGAAAACTGATAGAGGAGACGTGATTTAAACAAAAATGAAGGGAAGCGTGTAATAAAAGGAACGATCACCTCTGATTTGAACGAACGTATGGTGGGATTTGATTTAAATAAAATTTAAAATATTGTTTAATTCTCAAATATCTCATTTTAAAGCATTAAAATTTTGAACTCCTATCAGTGCATGTAGCAAGGCATTTATAATGTTAAACCCCTATTCCAAACGTGATGCAAAAAGTTTCGAGTCCTAATTCGATCGTATGAAGATGATAGCTTTTTGGACCCGACTATTATATTAAATTTTGATATTAATTTCAACGCGTTTCTATACCATACAGACCAACAATAACTCCAAACTCTATGAAATTTTATTTTCGATAATAATATGCTATTACGGATCCAATGGAACTGGTTTCATCGAATTTCGTGACTATGCCTCGAAATGCTATTTTTAAATGTCAATTTAAACGATATATTTTTAAAACTGAACAAATCACTTTTAAATTCAATATAAAAACTTTTTCTATCTTCATTATTATTAATATAAATTGTACAAGCCTCTAAATAATTTTAATTGGGCTTAAAACTCAAGATATAATATTTTAACCAATATTCAATTATAAACTTCAATAATAAAATTATCAAATAAATTGCTATATTTAAATTCTGAATTTTATAAATATAAACCAAATTTCCATATTCAAAATCAATCCATAATTCAAGCTTAATATTTAAAACCATTTAAATATTCAAAGTCAAATAATGAAAAATCCGGGTTGTTACAACCCGAGTTAGTTAGGAAAACCAGCGTGAGAAAACACAGTCAACTGGATTTTTAAGATATTAAACCTTTAAAAACAAAGGTTTCTCATAAGACTGCACCATACATAAACACGGATGGATTTTTACCTTACGATAACCAAAACATTTCATATGAAATCCTATGATATTATAATAGTCTCTTATATACAAGGTGCTTATTAATCATAGCCAAAATTATCACATTAATTAAATTCTAGCATACTAGGTTCTGCAACCAAAATCAAAGGCTCGTATTGGAGAATGGATTCCAACTATGAAAGGGTAAGGATCTACCCATCGAATCCGTTTACCTCTAGATCAAATGTATGTGTGGCTACAACATGTTGCACCTCTGCTACTCAGGACCGGCACTACCCTCTTCTCGAGTAGCACCGAATACGATCACCTCTCAGTTGCAATCAACAACCACACAATGGGATCCCAAGCATACATGAATATCACTCTTGATTTAGGATGATCATACCATACTTGTGTTAACCCACTTAGCCCTACCGCATGTCCCTGATTTACTCATTTCCTAGGCGTGAGGCTTGAAGAGGCCACACTCTTACCATTTATATAGCACTTCCCACTTGGAATGCTAACATTGCCCTCTAAGAAACAACGCAATATAGCATTCATCCATACAAGTTCGCTCTGGGACTGAACGAAATAATTGAGAACAACGTCTCCACTTCCATCATCTTCAAGATGTCTTCACTTCGAACGCTTGAGTGGGATCGAAGTGGTTTTCGGATATTATATCCGATCTCGGTTTTTTCGAAACAAAATTTGACAGTTTCCGGTAAATTCAACCCTGATTCTTTAGGAAATAAATAGTCAAAGATAAGATCTGAGATCACCTCCTAACCGCTAATGGACCAATTTCCTTATCATTTGTCCTAGAAGAATGAAAATAGATTTAAATGTACAATACAGCAAAATTGGAGATGATTATGCCATATAACTCATGTGTTTCTGCTAGATATTTCCAAAGTCACATTTGGTTCCATATTTGATAGTCGGTTATATAACTATCAACAAACACATACCCAAATCAGGATTTATTCCCAAAGGAAAAACCAACATTGGTTAAGCACATAAGCAACCACTGGACTTCTTAATTAATCTTTCATTAATTATATCACTTTGTATATTTCATGTAATAAAATACTTTTACAAAGGTATATCCACAAATCCCTATATTTCAATACTAGAAAATATTCCTATACTTATCTCAGTGGCATAAGTATATTCACATACATTAATTTTCGTATCTTCGAAAATTCACTCATATACTTATCTCTATAGTATAAGTATATTTACAAAATTGGCAAAAAATTCATTTTATTTGATTCTCAAATCATTTATGAATTCCTTAACAATTCTCCAAAACCATTTTATAAATCTCTGGAAAACATTTATATAACTCTTTTATACATTCCCATCGCTTATAAATTCTTTTGCACATTTTTAAAATCAATTATAAATACTTTATAAATCCATAGAACCATTTATAAAACTCCTTTTATAAATCTACAAACCCATTTCTTTGTTTATAAATATCTAACCATTTATAAAACTCTTTCACCTCGTAAATAATCTTCCTTTAAGTCTTAAAACCATTTTGTAACTTCCCTTATAAATTCTAGGTTCGTTTATAAACTCTATTTATGCCTCTCGGAGACATTTGTAAATAATTAAAATCCGTTTACTTCAAATCACCATTATAAAATAATAACTATTAACAATAAGCATTATAAATAATTGAAAATTATTAAATTTAAAATATCTTCAAAATAATAATTGATGATTTCAAGTCATTATGAAATAACAAAAATAATTAATCTTTACTATTATAATGATAATTTATTTTCCAAAACCTTAATAATAAATCCTTATTATTATTAATTTCAAACTATAATTATTTTTAAAATAATTTACCTTTCAAAATATTAACATTTTGATAAATACTTAAAAACAGTATTAGTAGTTAAATAACTTTAGAACAAAATTAACATAATCAATTGACCTTAAAACAATGTAATGCAATTAAATAACTTTAAACATTATCAATGTAGTTCAATAACTTTAAAACAATATTAATATAAGTAGATACTCTTTTAAACATAGTATTTTCAAAATCCAATTTCAAATTTCAAATCATTTTCCTTCTCAAAAACCAATTGCAACTCAAATGGAAATTTATAGCATTTCAAAATACTAATTTAAGGCCAATAGCCACCAATCGCTTAGCCAATATCGATATTGATTTTCTATCAAACCATTTTTTCAGTTTTAACATATAAAAAATGTCATAACCCATTTTTTCAACAAACCAGGTTTATTATCCAATAATTCATATAAATGGAATATTATTGAAACCAATTCAACAATAGCGAAACCAATTCAACAATAGCGAGGAATCCTTCTGGATTACTCCAACCTATCCCCCACATCACAGCTCATATATATTAGCACATATATATGTAAATAAAATCAATAGTGTGAGGAATCCTTTTGGATTCCTCCAACTTGTTCTCTTGCATCATAGTACTATATAATTATAAAATATAAATCAACCGCATCGAGGCGAGATCCGTATACTAAGGATCATCCGCTCATACACGGGAACGTATTAGGGTCTCATCCCCTCAACAAGCCGGAATATATCCAATCTAACTAATAGGTATAGTAAATTATCCAAACAGTCAACAACTGTCAATAATAAATAGCCAAAATCCAATAGATATTTTTATCGACTAAAAATATTTTTGGTTAACAAAAAAGATGAGGTATACTCATCGAAATTTTCTGTTGTCGTCGAGGCGTTCCGGTTTGGAACTAAAATCAAACACGTCTGATTTTAGCCCAAGTTTCCAACGTGCTTAGAATTTGACCAAACTAGTTCCATGGCATAGTTCACGTAAATATGATCCTAACATGATTCACCGTGTTTGATTCGAACCTAAAACGAACAAGATGTTTAGTTTACAAATTTCACGAATCAAATATATATATATATATTCCTTAACCCGTCATTAATTTTATAATTAACCTTAATTAGTTTAAATTAAAATGCCGCTAATCTCCCCCTGGCCATAACCGGCCGATCATCCCATTCCTCGTTCAACTTCCCATAGCCGCCGCCTCCGACCCCTTTATGCTGCCTCTCACCTACCAGAAAATAGGCCACCCTACGCCGAAGCCACAGCCACTGTCACCATCACTACTAACTTTTCCGTCAACGAGAATTTCAGCAAACTTAAATTTTGTTCAACTCAAAAAATTACGGCGTCGCTGATCATGAATGAACATTGCCCCGTCACTCAAGCTCGCCTATGACACCGCCTTCCCAATAGCATTGGCCATGGCCTCCAACCTCACTTGTAGTGCCGCTCGAAGCTCACCAAGTTTGAACGTTTTCAAACTAAAATCTCGGCCACCTTGGTTGATGTCATGGCGATCCCACCATTGAATGACTTCATGTTGATGCCACAAACAATAACCTGGTTGATGACTTCGCCTAAAAATGCTCGTAGTGGTGTCGGAGCTTGAGAGTCGTCCGATGATGGACGTTGAAATTCAAAAGGAAGGAAACAAACACATTTTCTTTTCTTTTTTTGTTTCTTTATGGCTATAAAACTTTAAAAAGGGAAAGTTGAAAAAAATGTATATTAGAGATGGTTATGGGCTTGGGTATGGAAAGGTACCGTGTAAATAGTGGGAAGGTATGGGTTGGTTATAGCCATCATATAATTTTTTTTTCAATTTAAAATATCAAGTTATAAACGTCCGAAAATTTCAAGCTCTTATCGAGATGTGCCGCCTGACATTCTATATGCAATACCCTTATTTTGAACACAGTGAGACTAGTCTCGAGGCCTAATTCGATCATATACAAAAGATAGCTTTTTTAAACCCAGTTATTATATTATTTTCTAAAATTAATTTCTACGTGTTTATATCTCGCATGTCAAACGATACGTCCAATCGTGACGAAATTCGACGACCTATAATAATTCACCATTACAAATCCAATGAAATTGGTTTTTTCAAAATTCGAGACTGTGCCCAGGAAGGCTATCTTTACACGTTAATTTAAATCAAGTTATTTCCAAAATCAGTTAAATTACTTTTAAATACAATTTAAAAGTTTATTTTCTTCCTTCTTGTTCAAATAGAAATTAATTCAGCTTTTGAAATCATTTTCATTCACAGAAAATTCAAGATTCAATTATTTAAGCAATTTCAAATATTAAACTTAACAATGAGATTATCAAATAAATCATTTTATTTGAAATTCAAGTTATTTAACTTATAAAAATAAATTTTCAATATTTAAAATAAATTAAATATTCTAAATTCAAATGACTAAAATTCTGGGTTATTACAGATTTCAACATTTGAATACCGTGGATGTATTCGGCGTTAACTTTCGATGGTCAAGAAGGCGGTTGGTTACAATTTGGTATCAAAGCTGAAGGTTAAACGGGATCCTTGGTTTTGGTAGGGTATGGCTCACTAGAGAATGGGCTAGTAATACCATAGAGTAAGTAACTCATTAGCGGGACGGTAAGTGACACCCTAGAATGATTTCAATGGTATTATATATATACGAGAGCATATATGCTATTGTTATAAAAACGTATTATGTTTATTGGTTCGATGAGTTTTTTATGAATTCTGGTCGAGAGGTGGGATGACACGGCATCGATAGGGATTTCTAAACACTTGAACAAGCCAAACAGGTACGATATTAATTTTTGAAAAACTGATAAATGAAATATTTTATCTTTATTTATATATAAAAAGGAATAATTTTCAAAAATTTATGTAGTTATAGGGTGTGTTTGTTTTAAAGTGATAATATTTATTTATTATCATTATTATTTGGTCAATCATGCTTAATAAAATTAGGAGCATTGATTGTCATTTGCTGATCGCCGATTAATTGTGTTTAGCTTATTTATAAGCAATTGTTGTTTGAATTTATAAACTAACGCCTTGTGAATTAAGTTTCACAATTTGACTATAAGGTGTTCAAAAAAATTTAAAGTTAAAAGTAATCTTATAATAAAAGTTGTTTAATATTATCTTAATGGCAGGATAAGACTTTAGAGAATAAATAATTGAGAAAATTTTATTATAATAAAGAGAATTATTATGATATGAAATGGTTTTATATAAAGGTAATTTTATATAAATTTGATTTATAAAAATGTGTTTAAAAAAGGATTTTTTGAATTTAAATCCCAGAGTCGTTTGAAATAATTTTGAAAGGATTTTGATAAAAAGTCTTGTAATACTACTTAAAAGTATTTCTAAATAAATATTTTAGAAGAGAAATTTTAAGTAATATGCATTTTCTTTAGGGTAATCCAGAGGAAATTGTTTGATTAGTTTTGTGGTAATTCGAATAATATTTTAAGTGACAATCAGATGTTTGGTTAGGCGAACGTTATGGGGCACTTAGTAAATTATCCACTTTATCATTGTGTGATCAAAATGATTTTAAATCCGAATGAACCTAAAGTGAATTATAATAAATAAATTCCTGAAGTTATTTCATATAGAAATATTTATAGGATTTTTTCAAAAAGGAGATTTGAAATAAAAACCGGGTATTTAATTCTTAAGTTTCCTTAAAGGAAATTTAGTATGAAGACCCGGAATCTGACGCTCGAAAATCGACATCCAATACATCACCCGTATTCGAATGCCGGAGATTCAAACGTTATACTCCTATTTGCTGGAACTTATAACACATTAGATGAAAACAACACAACAGAAACAAAGAAGAATTTTATTGATACACAAATGAATACAACATGATACAACAATCTGATAACAATGCCCAACAATATCAGAACCAAAATAGATACAACAGCGGAAAGGAATAACAGAACTGGGAACAAGAGCAACAACAGCGGAAAAAGATAACTTCAACGGGGATTCCAGAGAGAGAGAGAATCCAACAACTGCATCTTCATTGCCAAAGCTCCAAAGCTCCAAACCAAAAAGCTCAAACCACCATCATGCTGCAATATAGTGAATTCGATCCCCAAACCAAGGACTTCAAAGACTTCCAAAATCTTCCAAACCAAAGATTTCCAAAATCTACATCTACTATCCGACTAAGTTTTTGATCCTACTAATAACCTGACTCTTGGCTGCCCATGTGGAAAATTATAGGCACCCAGAGTTTAAAAAGGGAACAATAAACTCCAGGTCACTCATGGAACTGGTGTGAGCAAACGAATACAGTTATTTGAACAAAAAGAAATAAAAAGAAATCCGTTATGCTTTTTGAAAAATGAAACTACCATAAGGCCTCCCGCCACACACACAATGCAATCGAACACTTGGGGGAGATTTCTCCTTACAGTAGTCAAACATGCTTGATACACGAAAATCTTTCTGATATTATTATTAGTGCATAGTGTGGAAAACATTTTGAAAGTATAATGTTAATCTTAGCCAGCATACGTACCATTACAGTATGCCTACTATAGCTACCATATTAGATGGCAAGTTCTACAACAAAAACCGTACAGGGCGCGTATTGGGTGGTTGGATTTCCAACAAATGGCCAAGTCTAAGGAACTTCCTTTCCAAATGGGTATGCCTTTGGAGGGACGCCTCGAGAACCTAACCGGATCTCTGGCAACACAAAGCCGGGTTACCTCTATAACTAGTTAACTAACTTTCTTCAGTATGCCATTCCCCGGTCGTCACCGACCTTTACCGAGGCCTCACCAACAAATTCCAACAACCACATAAGTTAAATATTTGGGTTCTATACCATGATACTACTTTTTATCAAGAAGAAAATGCACATACCCTAAGGGGCGCGACCCCCATAACATTGCTGCATCCTTCCTGTTTCGACCATTTTCAGGGTGTGAGGTTCGATGAAGTCTTGTCCCACAAAGCTATGCTTTTCACAAAAGTCATGCTTCGATCAACCAATGATCAACACTTAGCATGCACATTACCATCAATTACACAACCTCTGAGCTCGTACGTCTCGGAGAAGGGTGTTAAGCTAAGAGAATAAATTCTCCACCAACAGACAAAAATGTATTTGACAGAGACCAGCTTTATATCTCAAAGTGTAATGTCAGACAAACATCCATACAAGTCCATCCTGGGTCTGAATGGAACCGAAGGCACTTCGTACAATTAAGGACAGAAGCCCTTGCAAATTTGGATATTCCCTAATCATGTCCGGACTCCCCATCACATTGGGCAATCTCTATACCGGAGCAACTCAGTGCAGAGATAATCGACAAGTAATCCTTTCGTTTTCAAAAATACCCGGTCTTCAACCACCGTCTTCAAATGCTATCCCATTACGTCGTATCATTATTCGAAATGAGTTTTGTGACATAAAGTCCACTCTCGGCTAAACCGAATAATGAGCGCTTATTTTTAAAACAAGTGGATACAGTCACAAAAAAATTTCCATTTTTCATCTTTCAAACAAAAGATCCATTTTAAGATTCGATGTGGTTTTTGGATAACCATTTGGAATCCGACCCTCGGTCGCATCGAAATTCAAATGCCGTTTTAAAGGCCAAGTTGTTTAAGTAAACAATTTTAAATTCAATTCAGAAGTTCACATTTACACAACAACTAATAACAAATAAATATTTATCACAACTCCATCCAAAGCAATTCATATCATAGAACATCACACATCAGAGATATCAATAATTCAAGTCATTCAATAAAATCCAATAATCCATAAGAAAGATTAATTAGTTGTACAATCCCTAATTGATTCAATTTAATCTCCAAATAAATTAAATAAATTACTTTAATTACTTTAAATCCTGCTTAATTAGCATTAATTAATTACAAACAATTTATTATTATGAAATTAATTAATGATCCTTAATTATCCATCTTAAGTGATTATCCTCAATTACTTTCATTAAGTGATTATCCCATTGGCTAATTATTCTTTAATTAATTAACCTTTAATTACCAATTAATTACCAAAATAATTGCCCTTAAGTTAATTGCATTAATTAATTAACCTTAAATTACATTAACAAAATAACCCTTTAATTACTTCTATTAAATAATTATCTTATAATCACTTGATTAATTAACCTTTAATCATTAATCAATTATCCCTTAATTAATCAATTAATTAACCTTTAATTAATCAATTAATTAACCTTTAATTATTAAATAATTAACCTTTAATTATTTAATTATTCTCTAATTACTTACATTAAGTAACTATCTTTTAAGTAATTAATTATCCTTTGATTAATCATACTAAGTAATTATCCCTTAATTACATTAAGTAAAAATCTTTTATTAATTTCTTTAAGTAATCATCCTTTAATTACTTATCATTAATTAATCATCCTTTAATTAATTACACTAAGTAATTATTCTTTAATTACTTACATTAATTAATTAACCCTTGACTAATTAATTATCATTTGACTAATTACATTAATTAATTACCCTATAATTAATTAATAAATGATCCTTTAATTAATCAAGACACTAAATTAATTAAAATATAAACCATTTATCTTGATTAATTTCTTTAATCAACAATTAATCTTATTCAAATAACATTGAAAATTAAATTTATTTTTAACAAATAAATTAACTTAAAAACTCTTAAGTTAATTAAAAACACTTCATCTTTTAAATTAACTACTAAATTTTACTATTAAATTCCATTCGAAAACAATTAGGAATCACATTAATTAATCACCTAATAAAAAACTATTTAAAACCAAAATAATTAATCCTAAAAACATTTAACTTTAAACCTTTAATCTTTGAAACAAATATATTGTTAACATACAAAATCACTTGAGACCTTGTGATTTATTATAAGCTTAAACGTTTATTCTTCTTCAATCAACAACTAAGTAATTTATTTAATTAACAACCCAATATATATTTATTCCAAATCAATACGATTTAATTTCAAGAACATCTGAATTTAAAATTTACTTATTTTTGAAACCTTGATCAACACCTTTTTGTTTTGAAAACTTGTTTAATAAACACTTTGAAACTTGTTTAGAAATTTTCTTGAAAACTTAACTTTTTTTTTCTTTTTTTTTAAAACATGTTAACAACAAAATAAAAACCCGAGCCAAATCTGGAAATACCCGAGCAAATCACTAAACAAACCTGACCTAAACCCGAGACACTCCTCCCATTTTTTTTCTTTTAAATTTTTAAACTTGTTGAATCCTGTAACACTCACGCATACTCTGTACCACACTCGAGCCAGCAACCCAACTTCTCGAGTTCTTCCCCGAGTATCCTTCCTTCTTCCCGAGTTCAAAACATCATAGCATCATCATCTACTAATGGACATACCTGCACGTGCACACGGCGTCGAAGCCACTCTGATCAACCACGACACCTTCGATTAGTCGCTGACATCATGCCGACCAAACCGATCCACCTAGATTTTCAATAGACCCCACCAATCAAAATCGAGTGAAACGAAATCCATCAGGATGAAACTGTTCATCTGGAACACCTCGCATCACCTTTCTCCGACCACCGGAGACCACGTCCACCTGCCTGGACCCTTGCCTTGCTTCCATCCTTATATTCCACCACCTTCGGACGAACTCAATGCGACGTCGATGCCGCATTAGCCTCGAAAATGACCACGACCCAAACAAGTAGTTAAACCCTAATTCACCGTCGTCTAGCCACCATGGTCATCTATAAATCGCACCACCATTTTTCCCTTGATCTCTATTCTTCACTCTACCTCCAACATCAAACACGACATGCAATTCATCACCAATCATCGAAATTCGAGAAAACCCTAAAATCGATCAACTCGAGATATCTCAACATTTATAGACTTAAAAATTATGAAACCATTATCAAATTTCTTTATTTTCTAGTACGAATCTATTTCTATAATCAAAACTTAAAATTAAAATGATCGATTATTCTAATTTGAAAAGGCTTCACTATAATATCCTATTTTCTAAATAATTATTCATCATATTCACTAGAAAATATTTTTAAAAATGATATTATACCCATACAAACATTTTTCTTTCAATGATTATAACCTGAAAGAGTCTAGTGGATGCGCATTTGGATTTTTTGGATTAGTTTTGTAATCTGTAAACTAAGAACAGAGTAAACGTTCCTGTACACAGACATGCACCCCCTATATATATACATGCAGGCATGTTTACACAATCATACAAGCATATTTTACATCATAACTTAGAGTATAAGTTCAAACACTATGATATGTAACAGGTTCGAGTTAGTTTACTCACGGGTTTATAAACAGAGAAGGCTGGAATTTTGAAAAACTGAGAAATGATGTTGATCTCTGAAAACTAGGACTATTTTGAGATGATTTGTGCTTGATTTGTATTTGCTTGATTTTGTTTTGATTGTTGTTTGAGATGTTTGTGGTTTGAGATGATCTGACCTTTGAAAAACTGGGACTTGTTTTGAATTTGCTTCCTCTAGGTTTGATTTGAATCTTGTTCAGGTTTTTAAATTTTGAAAAGTTGTTTTTTTTCAGGCTTGAATCTTGTTTTAAACTGAGTTGAGCTTAAGCTTTCATTTGAGATGTATGAAAGAAGAGAAAGTGTAGGAGTATATATGTATATATAGCTTTTTTTTTTATTTATTAAATTTAAATATGAAAAGAAATTTTATTTTTTTGTGACACTTGTTATATTCACATGATATTAATATTACATTTGTTCAATTACATGCTATATGGTTTACACTTGTTAAATACATATGTTATTAATGTTACACGTCTTATTTCATGTTATTAAATATTTTTAAATATGTTTATTAATTTCAAAAGATATATATATATATATATATATATATATATGTTAAAGCTCTTTTTATTAAATCTATATATTATATTTTCAATTTAATTTTATGAGTTTTTATATTAATATATATATATATATTTATATGTTTACAAACCATATTTATATCATGTATAAATTTAAAAGAAAGTATTTAAACCTTTTATTAAATCTTTTTCAACTAAAGCTATTATATATAATATTAATAAATATTTATCTATAGAGTTTTTAAATATAGAATTTAACTTAAAATAGATTTTGAAAATTATTATATTTAATTCAAAACATAACTTCCAAATCAACATATATACATACATACGTATATATATGTATATGTGTGTGTGTGTGTGTATATATATTAGAAAACATATTTTTATTAGTTAATAAAATATAGAGTTTTTAAATCCCAATCTATTTTAAGATATTTATTTTTGAATTTCAAATCCAAAATTCTTTTTCCAATATATATATATATATATATATATATATATATATATATATATATAAACACTTATCTTATTTATTTTTGTAAAATTCAAATTAATCCACAAATTTATTCCAAAAATTATATTATTTACTAAATTAAATTTGGCTCGAAAAAGGAATCATTACAAATTCCCCCTTAAGAAAATTTCGTCCCCGAAATTTGCAAAACAGGGAGACAAGCAAAGAATATATGAACACATAGAAAGATAGAGAAATGGTGTACTAGATCAAACGAATATCTATTCTACACTTGGCTTACCAAATCTGAATATCATCAATAAATACGAGAACGAATCTATTCAATACTTTATAAAATACTCGGGTCATCCAGTCTACAAAATATGCAGGGGCATTGGTTAGTCCGAAGGTCATAACTAACCATTAATAGAATGAATCGAGACCCTAAAAAGTAGTTAAATGGATACAATCTCTCGCAATTCTTAGCTGATGGAATCCTTGGGCTAATCTAGATGGTGCTCGGTTCTTTTCCAAGATGGACCTAGCCCATGCAATTGATCGAATAGGTCGTTCGATTCAGGACAAAGGAAATTTATTATTAAGAGTTAACTTATTGAAATCATGATAATCCCCACACAATTTTAAAGATCTATTGGACTTAGCTACAAATACTACAACTGAACCCCAACTGGAACAACTAGGTTGTATAAATACTTTCTCCAGTAAATCTTGGGTTTTCTTAACTAGCTCCACTCTTTCCCTTGGCGTCACCCTACGACTTGCATGCACAACTGGATGGACAATTGGAAAACATTTAGAATCGACTTGGTTCCCTATGCGAAGGTAAAGACTTAACTTCTTCAAATATGGCAGGAAATTCTCGAACAATAGGCATGGATTTAAAACTTAGGTCGGAATACCCAAAAGTATACATTATCTTGTCCTTCTTCGGACTTGGATCCTCACAAGAAATCACAACAAAATTCTCAAATTTGGTTTTGACCGAAATTGTTCTATCGATACAATTTTATCTAGCTTCATATTTTGTTAACCAATTTATTTCAAATAAAATTTCAAATTCATTAAAGTCAAAAACGAAAAAGCTGGTAGGAAACTGATGAAGAGAATATGAAATAGGAGCTTTTCTACAATATAAACAAAGATTCGCAGGGCCATCTACCGGTTCTTCACACAAATAGGTTTGTTTACGAATTCGGGTTCAAGAATTAATTCTCCTACAGTTTGTTGGGAAACAAAACTACGTGTGGCTCCAGCGTCGAATAGAACTCTAATTATTTTATCATAAATAAGAAGATTATCTTCAAAAACTCCTTTTAGTTATTAACAAATATGACGGTCTAGGCTTTGCAACCATCGACGGCGGCCAAATTAATGGTCTCCCACCGTGCCAAAGCTTCTTCCTGGAGCTGCCATGAAGCCATCAAAGAATTGAAATTGGATGATGATCAAAGGAGATTAATGAGAAAAGTTATTCCCAACCATTAGTGTTGTTGTAGGGTATCGACCATTTGTAGTGGCACTCCCATGTCCCCTACCTCATCTTTTTCCTGCACTCATTCTCACTATCAATGAAGAGAATTTACCGAGGCAAACGGACAAGATATCTTAGGGAATATACTCATTCTAGGGCATTTCTGATCCTATCTCTAACGAGTCACCTAATGAGTTATACTCCAAAGTTAAAGTTCTTACTCAACCTTCAGCTTTGATACCACATGTGACAACCCGGAATCCGACGCTCGAAAATTGACCTCCAATACATCAAACGTATTCGAATGCCGGAGATTCAAACGTTGGACTCCAGTTCGCCGGAGCTTATAACACATTAGATGAAAACAACACAGCGGAAACAAAGAAGAATTTTATTGATACACAAATGAATACAACATGATACAACAATCAGATAATAATGCCAACAATATCAGAACCAGCGGAAAGGAATAACAGAACTAGGAACAAGAGCAACAACAGTGGAAAAAGATAACTTCAATAGGGAACCCAGAGAGAGAGAGAGAGAGAATCCAACAACTGCATCTTCATTGCCAAAGCTCTAAAGCTCCAAACCAAAAAGCTCAAACCACCATCATGCTGCAATATAGCGAATCCGATCCCCAAACCAAGGACTTCAAAGACTTCCAAAATTTTCCAAACCAAAATTTCAAAAATCTATATGTACTGTCCGACTAAGCTTTTGAACCTACTAATAACCTGACTCTAGGCTGCCCATGTGGAATATTATGGGCACCTAGTGTTTAAAAAGGGAACAATAAACTCCAGTTCAGTCATGGGACTGGTGTGAGCAAACTAAAACAGTTATTTGAATAAAAAGAAATAAAAAGAAATCTGTTATGCTTTTTGAAAAATGAAACTACCATAAGGTCTCCCGCCACACACATAATGCAATCGCACATTTGGAGGAGATTTCTCCTTATAGCAGTCAAACATGCTTGATACGCGAAAATCTTTTTGATATTATTATTAGTACATAGTGTGGAAAACATTTCGAAAGTATAATATTAATCTTAGCCAGGATACGTACCATTATAGTATGCCTACTATAACTACCATGTTAGATGGCAGGTTCTACAACTAAAACCGTACAGGGCTCACATTGGATGATTGGATTTCCAATAAATGGCCAAGGCTAAGGAACTTCCTTTCCGAATGGGTACGTCTCTAGAGGGACGCTTGCAGAACCTAACCGGATCTCTGCCAGCACAAGGACGGATTACCTCTATAACTAGGTAACTAACTGTCATGAGTATGTCATTCCCCGGTCGTCACCGACCTTTACCGAGGCCTCACCAACAAATTCCAACAACCACATAAGTTAAATATCTGGGCTCCATACCATGATACCACTTTTTATCCAGAAGGGAATGCACATACCTTAAGGGGCGCGACCCCCTTAACCTTGCTGCATCCTTCCTGTTTCGACCATTTCCGGGGTGTGAGGTTCGACGAAGTTTCGTCCCACAAAGCTACGCTTTTCACAAAAGCCATGCATCAATCAACCAATGATCAACACTTAGCATGCCACATTACCAAATTGAGAGTATATTACTAGTAACCATCAACTATACATAACCTCTGAGCTCGTACGTCTCAGAGAAGGGTGTTAAACTAAGAGAATAAATTCTCCGCCACCAGATAGAAATATATTTGATAGATACCATCTTTATATCTCAAAGTGTAATGTCAGACATACATTCATACAAGTCCATCCTGGGTCTGAAGGGAACCGATGGCAGTTCGTCCAATTAAGGACAGAAGCCCTTGCAAATATGGATATTCCCTAATCACGTCCGGACTCCACATCACAGAGGGTAATCTCTATACCGGAGCAACTCAGTGAAGAGGCAATTGACAGGTAATCCTTTCATTTTCAAAAATACCCGGTCTTCAACCACCATCTTCAAATGTTATCCCATTACGTCGTATCATTATTTGGAATGAGTTTTATGACATAAAGTCCTCCCGGCTTAACCGGATAATAAGCGCTTATTTTTTAAAACAAGTGGATATAGTCATAAAAAATTTCCATTTTCCATCATTCAAACAAAAGAACCATTTAGAATCCGACCCTCGGTTGCATCGAAATTCAAATACCGTTTTAAGGGCTAAATTGTTTAAGTAAACAATTTCAAATTCAATTCAGAAGTTCACATTTACACAGAAACCAATAACAGATAAATATTTATCACAGCTCAATCCAAAGCAATTCATATCACAGAACATCACACATCAGAGATATAAATAATTCAAGTCATTCAATATAATCCAATCATCCATAAGTAAGATAAATTAGTTGTATAATCACTAACTAATTCAATTTAATCTCCAAATAAATTAAATTAGTTACTTTAATTACTTTAAAATCCTGCTTATTTAAAATTAGTTAATTACAAACCATTTGTTATTATGAAATTAATTAATGATCCTCAATTATCCATCCTAACTGATTATCCTTAATTACTTTCATTAAGTAATTATCCCATTGGTTAATTATCCTTTAATTAATTAACCTTTAATTACTAATTAATTACCAAACTAATTGCCCTTAAGTTAATCATATTAATTAATTAACCCTTAATTAATCACATAAATTAATTAACCTTAGATTACATTAACAAAATAACCCTTTAATTACTTACATTAAGTAATTATCCTATAATCACTTGATTAGTTAACCTTTAATCATTAATCAATTATCCCTTAATCAAAATTAATTTACCTTTAATTAATCAATTAATTAATCTTTAATTATTAAATAATTAACCTTTAATTATTTAATTATCCTCTAATTACTTACATTAAGTAATTATCTTTTAAGTAATTAATTATCCTTTAATTAGTCATACTAATTAATTATCCCTTAATTACATTAAGTAATAATCTTTTATTAATTTCAATAAGTAATTTCATTAAGTAATTATCCTTTAATTACTTATCATTAATTAATCATGCTTTAATTAATTACATTAAGTAATTATTCTTTAATTACTTACATTAATTAATTAACCCTTAATTAATTAATTATCCTTTGATTAATTACATTAATTAATAAATGATGCTTTAGTTAATCAAGACCTTAAATTAATTAAAAGATAAACCATTTATCTTGATTAATTTCTTTAGTCATCAATTAATCTTATTCAAATAACCTTGAAAATTAAATTTATTTTTAACAAATAAATTGACTTAAAAACTCTTAAGTACTTTTAAATTAACTATTTAATTTTACTATTAAATTCCATTTGAAAACAATTAGGAATCACATTAATTAATCACCTAATAAATAATTATTTAAAACCAAAACAATTAATCTTTAAAACATTTAACTTTAAACCTTTAATCTTTGAAACAAATTTATTGTTAACATACAAAATCACTTGAGGCCTTGTGATTTATTATAAGCTTAAATGTTTATTCCTTTTCAATCAACAACTTAGTAATTTATTTAATTAACAACCCAATATATATTTATTCCAAATCAAAACGATTTAATTTCAAAAACATTTGAATTTAAAATTTACTTATTTTTGAAAACTTATCTTTTTTTCTTTTGCTTTTTAAAACATGTTAACAACAAAATAAAAACCCGAGCCAAATATGGAAATACCCGAGCAAATCACTGAACAAACCCAACCTAAACCCAAGACACTCCTCCCTTTTCTTTTTTTCTTTTAAATTTTTAAACTTGTTGAATCATGTAACACTCACGCATACTCGGTATCACACTCGAGCCAGCAACCCAACTTCTCGAGTTCTTCCCTGAGTCATCCTTCCTTCTTCCCGAGTTCAAAACATCATAACATCATTAGATACTAATGGACACACGTGCACGTGCATATGGCGTCGGAACCACTTCGATCAACCACGACACCTTCGATCAGTCGATGACATCATGCCGACCAAACCGATCCACCCAAATTTTCGAAAGACCCCACCAATCAAAATCGAGTGAAACGAAACCCATCAGGATGAAACTATTCATCTGACACACCTCACATCACCTCTCTCCGACCATCGGAGACCACGTTCACCTGCCTGGACCCTTGCCTTGCTTCCAGCCTTATATTCCACCACCTTCGGACGAACTCGATGCGACGTCGATGCCGCATTAGCCTCGAAAACAACCACGATCCAAACAGGTAGTTAAACCCTAATTCACCGTCATCCAACCACCATGGTCATCTATAAATCGCACCATAATTTTTCCGTTGATCTCCATTCTTCACTCTACCTCCAGCATCAGACACGACATGCAATTTGTCGCCGGTCGTCGGATTCGACGAAAACCCCAAAATCGATCAACTCGAGATATCTCAACATTTATAGACTTAAAAATTATGAAAACATTATCAAAATTCATTTGTTTCTGGTACAAATCTGTTTCTTTAATCAAAACTTAAAATTAAAATGATCGATTTTTCTGATTTGAAAAGGCTTCACTGTAATATCCTGTTTTCTAAATAATTATTCATCATATTCACGAGAAAATATTTTTAAAAATGATATTATGCCCATACAAACATTTTTCTTTTAATGATTATAACCTGAAAGAGTCTAGAGGATGAGAATTTGAATTTTTTGAATAAGTTTTGTAATCTGTAAACTAAGAATAGAGTAAATGTTCCTGTACACAGACATGCACCCCTTATATTTATACATGCAGGCATGTTTACACAATCATACAAGCATATTTTACATCATAATTTCAAGTATAAGTTCAAACTCCAAGATATATATAACAGGTTTGAGTTAGTTTACTCACAGGTTTATAAACAGAAGGCTGGAATTTTGAAAAACTGGGAAATGATGTTGATCTCTGAAAACTGGAACTATTTTGAGATGATCTGTACTTGATTTGTATTTGGTTAATTTTGTTTTGATTGTTGTTTAAGATGCTTCAGGTATGAGATGATCCGACCTTTGAAAAACTGGGACTTGTTTTGAATTTTATTGCTCTAGGTTTGATTTGAATCTTGTTTAGGTTTTTAAATTTTGAAAAGTTGTTTGTTTCTGGCTTGAATCTTGTTTTAAACTGAGTTGAGCTTAAGCTTTCATTTAAGAAATATGAAAGAAGAGAAAGTATAGGAGTATATGTATATATATAGCTTATTTTTTCTTTATTTATTAAATTTAAAAATGAAAAGAAATTTTAAAAATATGTGACACTTGTTATATTTGCATGATATTAATCTTACATTTGTTCAGTTACATGCTATATTGTTTACACTTGTTAAATACATATGTTATTAATGTTACACATGTCTTATTTCATGTTATTAAATATTTTTAAATATGTTTATTAATTTCAAAAGATATATATATATATATGTTAAAGATTTTTATTAAATCTTTATATTATATTTTCAATTTAGTTTTGTATTTATATATATTTACATTTTGTTATATTTAGTTTTACGTTTTTTTATTTTAATATATATATATGTGTGTGTGTGTGTGTGTGTGTGTGTGTGTGTGTGTGTGTACAAACCATATTTACATCATGTATAAATTTAAAAGAAAGTGTTTAAACCTTTTATCAATTCTTTTTCAACTAAAGCTATTATATCTAATATTAATAAATATTTATCTATAGAGTTTTGAAATACAGAATTTGCTCAAAATAGATTTTGAAAATTATTATATTTGATTCAAAACATAACTTCCAAATCAACATACATACATACATACATACATTTATATATTAGAAAACTTATTTTTATTAGTTAATAAAATATAGAGTTTTTTAATCCCAATCTATTTTTAAAATATTTACTTTTGAATTCCAAATCCAAAATTCTATTTCCAATCAATATATATATATATAAAAACACTTATCTTATTTATTTTTGGAAAATTCAAATTAATCCACAAGTTTATTCCAAAAATTATATTATTTACTAAATTAAATTTGGCTTAAAAACAGATCGTTACATTTATTTAAATTAAAAGGATGTTTTGATAATAATTTGATAAATGAAAAGTTTAAACTCTTAGATAGAAAAGAGGTAGTTTAACCCAAATTTTGAATGGGTTAAATTAGATAGAAAGGTTTTGGTAAATTTATTTTATTAAATCCATAATTTTTGTTAATCATATAAGTGGTGTAAAATTATTAGTGATATTGGGCCAACCTATAAACATCTTTTCTTAGAACACTCTGAGATGAAGTGGTCAAGGGGTTGACTCGGTTTTAAAGACCTATATTTTGTTGGGTCCTCATTTTCATTTGAAAATAAAAATAAGTAACAAACAAATAACAAATAAATAAAATAAAATTGGTTTTTTTGAATACTCTTTGGATCTAGAAGAGTATAATGCAAGTAAATAAAATAGAGTATGTAACATCCCGCCTTTTCATACGTTTAAGCTGACACACGTGCCAACTCAAACCATACAGAAGGGCGGATTGTTATTGGAGTGAATAAGAAAAAGCAGAGAAAGGAAAAAAACAAAATAAAATCTTATAGCAGAATGACAAAATATAATAATCAAATAACAGTTCATGAAGCTGTTTACAAAACATTTGATTATGCTAATACCATAGAGACCAGAGTAACAAATACCAAAGAATAATAAATAATACGGCGCAATACATGATGTAGTGAAATATAATAAATAATAACAGTACAGATCATCGTCCTCCAGAAATAAAGTCTTCAAAATTCTGAAATGCTCAGGCTGACCCGAGCAAATTGAAAAGACAAAACACTCGAGTCAGAACTAAAAGACCTTATGTAAGTTAAATCACAGAAATAAATATAAGTGGAACGACGTCATAGATGTTTACAGGTTTTAGCATCTCCTATCCAGTGTCTAACGTGAGCGCAGGAAGTTAAGAGATGTTTGGGATTCACATCTCCTAAGGATCCGTTAAACTATCAACTATATAGTACAATATGCTATTAAAATATGTCTACAGTAAAGTAAAAGTATTAAAATAGCATTAAGGCATTACCCATATCCCCTTTAACACATTTTTATATATTCCCATAGTCTATACAGTACCGTAATTCCTCCGTAAACTGGAGGGCTATCAGAGGGCACTCCATAGGTATGTTATAACTCGTAGAAGGCGTGCTAGGGCATGTGAACACGACGCATGAGGTGATGCCAGGGTAGATATACCATTTGCAGATCCGGACTGGTGGTAACACATAGCAACTACTACCGCCCACCTCGAAACACACTCCTAAATCAAAAATCGAAGGGTGGCCACCAAAACAATCACAGATCAGAATATAATATCGAAGAAGTGTGTCCGATAGGAGGAATAACCTCACTTGGCCCGACATAGCTCCTAATTTTAGTCACATCTAAGTTGACTCACAGGAGTCAGGGTCACGTCATTCCTCACACAGAAATCGTTCACCAACCATCATACTTCATTTCTGGAATCTCCACCACGTATGCAGTTGTTAAAGTGGTTTTCGGTATTGGCAGAGAGTATGACAATATCCAATCCCGGTCTCTTTAACAACCAATCGCTTATTACACGCTGGATGGCTCTTTTACATTTCAAAAGTCAATTCATAATTTATATCGAAATATCATATTCTCAAAACCATAATACTTTCGAAATCATATTCACTTCCAATTCATATTCGCTTTCGAATCATATTAGCTTTCAAATCATAGTCACTTTCAAATCATATTTCTTTCAAAAGTCATAATTTCTTCAAAAACCATATTTCCAAAATAGGTCAAATCCTTGCTTCAAAATCATCATTTTCAATTTATTTTACATTTAAATCCCAATTTAGGTCATTTCATCATTTCACCATTTTTGCCTTTAAACAAATGAATTCGAATAAAACACTTCCCTTTTTACTTAGTCCGAAAATTTAGAAAATAGTTTAAATAGTTATAAAGAGTGAAAATAGTTATAAATAGATTTAAAATAGATTAAATATAATTAAAATAGATTAAATAGGTTTAAACTAGATTAATTAGATTTAATATAAGTTAAAATGGTTTAATTAGTTTAAAAATAAATTGAACGGTTTTTTTAAATAGGTTAAATTGATTTAATATAGGTTAAAATAGTTTATAAATATGAAAATCTTAAAATTTAGTATCTTAAAAATAATATAATTTAAAACAGTTTATATTTGGAAAAGTGAATTTGTAATTTATATCAATTTAAAACTATATATTTCATTTCAACAAATTCAGACCATTTCAATTATTCAAACCCAATTCCAGAAAAAAATCCCAATTCTCAATAAATCATTTAATTCAATATCGCTTCCAAAACATGTTCAAAACATCACTTTAAATTATTCCAATGTTAATACATTTCAAAGTTATTTTTCCAACAACTCAAATAATGCAATTCTGACAAATTTCACTTATATCTCAAATTTGACTTTTAAAATTTTAACTTCATTTCTTGAAACCAATCCTTTAAACCAATTCACATTTAACATAAAACTTGATTTTTCAATAATACTTCAGTTTATATAAATCAATTTTTATTTCAAAATCTAATTTAATCAAATTCAAAAATTTAAGGATTTTAAAATAATTTAATTTAACCAATCCAATGTCCGTATATAATTTTCTATCCTAAGGTCAAGTGATACAGATATTTATCATTTCAATCTGCAATTTAAATATTTTATGGTTGTATATCATTTCAAACCGCAATCCCGAATAAATAACATCCATAAAATTTGTTCGGGTATGTCATTTCAATCTATAAAATTTTCAAATAACAATAATTAAAGGAAATTGCAGAGTGATAACAATATACATATAAATTAACAACACATTCAATCACTCAATATCAACAATCAACATCCATCATAATAATCAACCAAATCAACCAAATAAACATCAGCAATTAACCAATTATCAATAACAGGTATTCAAGTGGCAATTTAATTTCAATAATAAATTAAATAACAATTTTAAATTCGAAAGGATATAATTTAATAGGAATAGCAATTTAAATATATTAAACAGCCATAAATGAATTCCCAATCACATCATAAATCAATTTAACAAACATAAGAAATCTTAAAAGTTGTGAGTGGGTTAAAACACTCACCTTTGAATTTAAATTGAATTTAAATCCAATTTAAACCCAAAATTTGAACGGTCTTAGAATCCATCCAAACTAGCATCAATATGTCCAGAATTTTATTACGATCCCAACGCAAGAAACCGCGTCCAAATCCGAGTTCGTATGTAAAAGTTATACGTGTTAGAAAGTTTGGAAATCAAATTAAAAGTTTGAATTAAAGTAAATGAAAAGAGCACCTCACACTCCTGCCATGTCCACACGAATCCTCTCCCAGATAACGCGCGCATCTCCTGATTAAACCGAACATAGGCAAAACCCTACCTTTGACCGCCCACTACGCGCATCTTCAGCCACTACATCCCCTCCGACCACCTGTAATCACGTCGCGCCGCCATGCTCTTTCCCCTAGCACCCTCGCCGCTGCCCAAGATCACTTCAGGCGCCACCCAAATTTCCACCGCCGCTAGGGTTTAACCCTAATCCAAATTTTGGCGATGATCTGGCCATTGAATCGATAATCAGCCACACCGGTGAACTCCGCTTGACAAACTCTACGACCCAGCACCTTTCATTTGACGATCGGTCGACGTTCATCGAAGCGTGATGAACGGCCGAGAACAGATCGACAATTTCTGGCCAAATAGAGGTTCAAATTGGAAACCTAATTATAGATCTGAGATGCGCTCGTCAAGAGCTTCAAATCGATATATAATTCGATAGGTTTTGAGGAGTTTAAATTTTGAAGTTGAATTTGAAATTGAATTTGAAGTTTGGGAATTAGGTTTTGTCTGCCATTGAAATGAGGAGGAGCAAATGGAATTGTATGTACAGAAATAAGGGGTAAGAAATGACCTAGGGTTTATAACGACATATATATAGGCAGAACACAGTGGAAACAAATGGGCTTGATCGATTGGGGTTTTGAACGATAAATGACCCGAAAAGCCCGTTTCGACTCCGGAATGAAAATGGATCAACCCATATATCAAAATAGATGTTTTCAAATATTTTAAAATCAATGGAACAGGTATCAAGTCCCAATTCCATCGTATGAAGAAGTTATACCTAAATCAGCTTATTTCAAATTGATTTCAATTGATTTCAATTTAATTGATTTCTAAGCGTTTCGAGCCCGTACGATCAAACGACAAGTCCGATCATTACAAAACTTGAAATCCTACAATAGTTCAATGTTACAGATCCGATGAAGCTAGTTTTGTCAAAATTCGAGTCTGTGGCCAAAATGGCTATATCTCAGTTAATTAAATTAATATTAAATTAATAAAACCACATTTTTATTTCCAATTTAATAACTAACTATTTTCACCATTTCCAATTACTTGTGTAATTACAATAGTTTAAAACAAATTTACACATCAAATTAAAGTTAAGTATTTTACCCATTTCGGTATTAATTTCAAATTTAGTAAATTCATTAATTTTCAAATTGAAATTCCAATAAATCCATTTATTTGATTTCTCAATCTTGTTAGGAAATCAATTATTAACTTATCATCTTAAAAGTAATACTAATATTGGTTTATATCCTAATACATTAAAATTTTCTCATTTCATCCTAATTTCAATTAACCTAGTATTTAATTTCATTTACCTACAATAATCCATTTATTATAGATTGCATTCCAATTAATTATAATTAATTCCAATAAATTGATTTGATTTAATTCCCATCTTTTTATTAAGTCTATCATTACTCTATAAACCTAGTTAATATTTGTTTGTCTTTCATTACATTAGTATATTCAAATTTCCTTCTTTCCTTTGTATTAACTGTTATTTTAAATTATATTGAATTTGCTAAATATATACATTTATTATAATTAAAACCTCAATTAATTTTTTCAACTTGGTTTTATTCTTTTATTTTATCTTATGAATAAAATATACATGTCCATTTATTTATTACATTCACACTTTACAATTACTGTCCTAACTCACATAATGAACATTTACTTACATTAAATTGTAATTTCCAATTAATTTCATAGACTAATTAAATAGGTAATTTATAATAATTGTTACCATAACCTTTAATTTACATTTATGAATTCATTATTTACACACAAATGTTACAATTCCTTACATAACTCAAATTTTATTCAATGGTCATTTATTTCATACTATTTCATTTATTAAACCAATGTTTATATTGGTTTACTTATATTAATTCTATAACCAAGTATAACAATTTTACATCATTTCATTATGGGAATTTCATTTTCAATTGTTAATAATTAGTTTTAATTACATAGTTGCATTTCACTTTAACATTCCTTTCATTATTAAATTACAAAGTTTTTATTTCTTTCCATATTAAATTACCAAAATTTATTAATTTAACAAATTTAATTATTGAAATTTTACGGGTCGTTACACTCTCCCCCACTCAAACTTTTCATCCCCGAAAAGGAAAAAGGAGAGATAGAAGGAATTAAGTAATCAATATATCTTATTCAAATATTAAATTTTTAAACAAATAAAGTTACAAAATTAAATAATTTAAATAAAATATATAAATTTATAACAATTAAATCATTTATTCCCAAGTTAACAATAGTTTGGAAAACCTTTCAGAAAAATCTCTAAGCCCAAAATTTTTGAATTTTTTTGGCAGAGTCTCCTTTGTATGGAGAGGCTCGGGAGAAAATATAATATATATAAAATAGTATATATCATAAATTTTCAAAATAATATATCCCAACAGTGGGAAAAACAATATAATGTTGCTATAAAACCATAATCCGAGAACGTACCTATTTGTCGGGCAATTAACGGTTATTTTATGAAACCAAAAGCAGTAGCAATTGCTTCCATAACCTGTATTTCACTTACATAATCCAAAGATGTTAAAAATTATATAAATTGAAATGTTTAAGTTGTTTCAACCACTAACAAACAAATCAATATAAAACAACAATCACTTGCAACCACTGCATACAATCATCATATGAAATCAATACAAATCAATTATCCATCCATATCAACCAAAATAAATAGTTTGTTCGATTTAAGACACTTTTAATCACATAGAATGATAAATAACTACTAAGTACACTATTTACTCAACAGTCTTAGCTAAACTCAATAAATTATTCATACATCCTAGGCAACATGAAGTATCCTTTCCCAAACAACTACCAACCAAACAATCAACACATTCCAAATATTTAAGTTTTTTTTTATAATTTCTTTTCATAAGATTTGTTGTTCATTCATTTTTTTCTTATTTTCTTCATTCAGTGGTAACTTTCATTAATTTTACATTTATTACTTTACAAAAATCCTTTTTCATCTATTCATATTATGTCAATTTCTTTTTAATGCATTTTATATATTTATTCGTTATTACTTAATTTCCTTTATTTACATTCATTTATCAATAGTATTCATGTTCCACTCAATTTCTTAGCATTTCGATTTATTAACTTAAGTTTATAATCATTTATTTATAATACTTAACCTTCTAATATAGTACATTTCAATTAAAACTTAAGTTACAACAATTATGACATCAAATTCTTATTTATGCAATTCATTGTACATTTTCACTACATAAGTTCGACTTGTAAATTCCCAATACATTTTCTTATTAAACATTACAACTTTTAATATTGGGTAAGTTATATATATGCTTTAAAAATGTAAGTTACACATGTTTATCTTATTTCGTTTAATTAATTTAATGTTCAATAATCATATCCTTTTTATTTACAGGTTACAAATTTCTTATATATTTCAGTTATAATTTAACATTTAATTTCTTATTTTCAACTTTAGAAGTTCCAATTATTAAATAGTTAAATTTTTTATTCCATTACAATAATTGAAATCTCTAATTTATAGAAATGTACAAACTAAATCCTAGGTTCCATTTCAAATCATTTAAAATAATATATATAACTATCTCTTTATATATCTATCAAATCATCTTTAAAAATTAAAATCAAGGTTTATATGTCAAACAATTATGTAGTTACCACTACAACAGTCTTCCCACTTTGAAACTCGAAAATGAATGTCGATGATGCATGCACTCGTCACCGAAATTATTTTCCAAGGACGAAGAGGGGAGTACAAAACTTTTTTTTTCAAAACTTATTTAAAACAATTCTTTCAAATTATGTTGAAATATTTATATCAAAAAAATACTTCTTAAATAAAATTATTATTATACTCCAAAATCATTCGATTTTTTTTTCAAAATCCCGAAACGTAAGTTCTAAATTTCCAATTTTCATTTATTTTATTTTCAAATCTTATTTCCAACCAATATTATAAATTTCACTACCTAACAACCAACATATTACAACCAAATATATCATTTATAAATCATTATTTTATACATAAAATATACAATAGGCAAAATTATTTCATTTAGCTATTTTTCAAAACAAATATTATGTCGGTCTCTCCTATAAAGTGTTTAGAAATCCCTATCGATGTCATAGCATCCTATGCACCAACCAGAATTTATAAATATAAAACGGAACAAATTAACACAATATCAAAACCTATTTATAACACTAACAAATACGCTCTCTCATATATATACACTCGGTGACCCATCATAGGGTATTACTACCCTATTAATAAAGAGTCAGACCACACAAAGCTAAGGTTATCGCTAACCAAAGCTCTGATACCAATTATAACATCATGCCTTTTCATACGTTTAAGCGGACACACATGCCAACTCAAACCATACAGAAGGGCGGATTGTTATTGGGGTGAATAAGAAAAGGTAGAGAAAGAAAAAAACAAAACAGAATCTTGCAGCAGAACGACAAAATATAATGATCAAATAACAGTTCATGAAGCTGTTTACAAAACATTTGATTATACTAATACCATACAGATCAGAGTTACACATACCAAAGAATAATAAATAATACAACGTAATACATGATGCAGTGAAATATAATAAATAATAATAATACAAATCTTCATCTTCGTCCTACAGAGATAAAGTCTTCAAAATCCTGAAATGCTCAGGCTGACCCGAGCGAATTGAAAAGACAAGACACTCGAGTCAGAACTAAAAGACCTTATGTAAGTTAAATCACGGAAATAAATATGAGTGGAAAGGCGTCAGAGATTTTTACGGGTTTTGACATCTCCTATCCAGTGTCTAACGTGAGTGCAGTAACTTTAGAGATGTTTGGGATTCACATCTCCTAAGGATCCGTTAAACTATCTACTATTTAGTACAATACGCTATTATAATATGTCTATAGTAAAGTAAAAGTATTAAAATAGAGTTAAGGCATTACCCATATCCCCTTTAACACATTTTTATATATTCCCATAGTCTATACAGTATCGTAATTCCACCGTAAACTGGAGGGCTATCAGAGGGAACTCCATAGGTATGGTACAAAACAAACTCGTAGAAGACACGTTAAAGCATGTGAACACAGCACACGAGGAGATATTAGGGTAGATATACCATTTGCAGATCCGGACTGGTGGTAACGCATAGCAGCTACGACTGCCCACCTCGAAACACACTCCCAAATCAAAAATTGAAGGGTGGCCACCAAAACAATCACAAATCAGAATATAATATCGAAGAAGTGTGTCCGATAGGAGGAATGACCTCACTTGGCCCAGCGTAGCTCCAGATTTTAGTCACATCTAAGCTGACTCATGGGAGTCAGGGTCACATCATACCTCCAACAGAAATCGTTCACCAAACAATCCTACTTCATTTATGGAATCTCCACCACGTACACAGTTGTTAAAAATGGTTTTTGGTAAAGTGGTTTTTGGTATTGGAAGAGAGTATGAAACTATCCGATCCCTGTCTCTTTAACAGCCAATCGATTATTACACACCGGATGGTTCTTTTACATTTCAAAAGTCAATTCACAATTTATATCGAAATATCATATTCTCAATACCATAATACTTTCGAAAACATATACACCTCCAATTCATATTCGCTTTCGAATCATATTCGCTTTTAAATCATAGTCACTTTCAAATCATATTTCTTTCAAAAGCCATAATTTCTTCCAAAACCATATTTCCAAAACAGGTCAAATACTTACTTCAAAATCATCGTTTTCAATTTATTATACATTTAAATCCCAATTTAGGTCATTTCATCATTTCACTCCATTTAAACCAATAAATTCGAATAAAACACCTCCCTTTTTACTTAATTTAGAAAATAGTTAAAATAGTTTAAATAGTTATAAATAGATTTAGAATAGATTAAATATAATTAAAATAGATTAAATAGGTTTAAAGTAGATTAATTAGATTTAATATAAGTTAAAATGGTTTAATTAGTTTAAAAATAAATTGAATGGTTTTTTTAAATAGGTTAAATTGATTTAATATAGTTAATATAGGTTAAAATAGTTTATAAATCTAAAAATCTTAAAATTTAGAATCTTAAAAATAATATAATTTAAAATATTTTATATTTGGAAACAAGAATTTGCAATTTATATCAATTTAAAACTATTTATTTCATTTCAACAAATTCAGACCATTTCAATTTCTCAAACCCAATTCCAGAATAAAATCCCAATTCTCAATAAATCATTTAATTCAATATCACTTCCAAAACATGTTCAAAACATCACTTTAAATTATTCTAATGTCAATACATTTTAAAGTTATTTTTCGAACAACTCAAATAACGCAATTCTGACAAATTTCACTTATATCTAAAATTCGACTTTTAAAATTTCAACTTCATTTATTGAAACCATTCTTTAAACCAATTCACATTTAACATAAAACTTGATTTTTCAATAATACTTCAGTTTATATAAATCAAACTTTATTTCAAAATCTCATTTAATTAAATTCAAAAATTTAAGGATTTTAAAATAATTTAATTTAACCAATCCGGTGTCCGTATATAATTTTCTACCCTAGGGTCAAGTGATACGGATATTTATCATTTCAAACCACAATTTAAACATTTTACGGTTGTATATCATTTCAAACCGCAATCCCGAATAAATAACGTCCATAAAATATGTTCGGGTCTATCATTTCAACCCATAGAATTTTCAAATAACAATAATTAAAGGAAATTGCAGAGTGATAACAATATACATATAAATTAACAACATTCAATCACTCAATATCAATAATCTACATCCATCATAATTATCAACCAAATCAACCAAATAAACATCAGCAATTAACTAATTATCAATAACAGGTGTTCAAGTGGCAATTTAATTTTGAGTAATAAATTAAATAACAATTTTAAATTCGTAAGGATACAATTTAACAGGAATAGCAATTTAAATATATTAAACAGCAATGAATAAATTCCTAATAACATCATAAATCAATTTAACAAACATGAGAAATTTTAGAAGTTGTGAGTGTGTTAAAACACTCACCTTTGAATTTAAATTGAATTTGAATCCAATTTAAACCCAAAATTTGAATGGTCTTAGAATCCATCCAAACTAGTGTCCAAATGTCTGGAATTTCATTACGATCCCAACCAAAGAAACCGCGTCCAAATCCGAGTTCATATGTAAAAGTTATGCGTGTTAGAACATTTGGAAATCAAATTAAAAGTTTAAGTTAAAATAAAAGAAAAGAGCACCTCATACTCCTGTCACGTCCACACGAGTCCTCTCCCAGGTAATGCGCACATCTCCAAATCGAACTGAACACGCTCAAAACCCTACCTTTGACCTCCCACTACGCGCGTCTTTGGCCACTACATCCCCTCCGACCAGCTGCAATCACGTCGCGCCGCATGCTCTTTCTTCCAACACCGTTGCCGCCACCCAAGATCACTTCAGGCGCCACCCAAATTTCTGCCGCTAGGGATTTTTAACCATAATCCAAATTTTGGCGATGATCTGGCCGTTGAATCGATAAATCAGCCACACCGATGAACTCCGCTTGACAAACTCTACGACCCTGCACCATTCATTTGACGATCGGTCGACGTTCATCGAAGCGTGATGAACGGCTGAGAACAGATCAACAATTTCTGGCCAATCAGAGGTTCAAATTGGAAAATGAATTACAAATCTGAGATGCGTTCGTCGAGAGCTTCAAATCGATATATAATTCGATAGGTTTTGAGGAGTTTAAATTTTGATGTTGAATTTTAAATTAAATTTGAAGTTTGGGAATTAGGTTTTGTCTGCCATTGAAATAAGGAGGAGCAAATGGAATTGTACATACATAAATGAGGAGTAAGAAATGACCTAGGGTTTATAATGACATATATATATGCAGAACACAATAGAAACAAATGGGCTTGATCGATTTGGGTTTTGAACGACAAATGACCCGAAAAGCCCGTTTCGACTCCGGAATGAAAATGGGTCGACTCATACATCAAAATAGATGTTTTCTAATATTTTAAAATCAATAGAACAGGTTTAAAGTCCTAATTCCATCATATGAAGAAGTTATGCCAAAATCAGCTTATTTCAAATTGATTTCAATTGATTTTAATTTAATAGATTTCTAGGCATTTCGAGCTCGTAGAATCAAATGACAAGTCCGATCGTTATGAAACTTGAAATCCTATAATAATTCACTGTTACAGATCCGATGAAACCAGTTTCTTCAAAATCCGAGTCTGTGGCCAAAATGGCTATATTTCAGTTAATTAAATTAAATTAATATCAAATTAATAAAACTACATTTTTATTCCCAATTTAATAACTAATAATTTTCACCTTTTCCAATTACTTGTGCAATTACAATAGTTTAAAACAAATTTACACATCAAATTAATGTTAATTATTTTACCCATTTCAGTATTAATTTCAGTTTTAGTAAATTCATTAATTATCAAATTGAAATTCCAATAAATCCATTTATTTGATTTCTCAATCTTGTTATGAAATCAATTATTAACTTATCATCTTAAAGGTAATATTAATATTGGTTTATATCCTAATACATTAAAAATTTCCCATTTCATCCTAATATCAATTAACCTAGTATTTAATTTCATTTACCTACAATAATCCATTTATTATAGATTGCTTTCCAATTAATTATAATTAATTCCAATAAATCGATTTGATTTAATTCCCATCTTTTTATTAAGTCTATTATTACTCTATAAACCTAGTTATTATTTGTTTGTCTTTCATTACATTAATATATTCAAATTTCCATCTTTCCTTTGTATTAACTGTTATTTTCAATTATATTGAATTTGTCAAATATATACATTTATTATAATTAAACCTCAACTAATTTTTTCAACTTGGTTTCATTCTTTTATTTTATCTTATGAATAAAATATACATTTCCATTTATTTTATTACATTCACACTTCACAATTACTGTCCTAACTCACATAATGAACATTTACTTACATTAAATGTAATCGATTTTCAGTTAACTTCATAGACTAATTAAATAGGTAATTTATAATAATTGTTACCATAATCGTTAATTTACGTTTGTGAATTCATTATTTACACAAAAATGTTACAATTCCTTACATAACTCAAATTTTATTCAATGGTCATTTATTTCATACTATTTCATTTATTAAACCAATGTTTACATTGGTTTTCTTATATCAATTCTATAACCAAGCATAACAATTTCACATCATTTCATTATGGGAATTTCATTTTCAATTGTTAATAATTAGTTTTAATTACATTGTTACATTTCATTTTAACATTCGCTTCATTATTAAATTATAAAGTTTTTATTGCTTTCAATATTAAATTACCAAAATTTATCGATTTAACAAATTTAATTATTAAAATTTTACGGGTCATTACGAGTAAGCTTTTATTTGTTGTTTTATAAAGAATTGTCTTTGCAAAATATTTATAAACTTAGGCCAAAATTTATGGAATATTGAATAAAATACTAAATGGAAAATATGAGTTATTTAGAAAGATATTGGTATAATTAAGAAACCAATCGAATTAGATAAGTAAATTATACATAAATCATTTTATTCGCTCGGTTCTTAATTTAGGATTCGAATACATAACTTCGAGTGATTCACACCAGTTTGAAGAAGGATTTCTTACTTTGTCCTTGTCAAATGAACACTTGATCCAGATTCTTGATATGATATTGATGTTTTCTATCGAAGTATAAGGCTACGCAAGGAGAACGGAAGTTTCTAATCAAGAAACCTGATCAGAGTCTGCCATAGAGAGGTCAAGTGAGAAATATTAATTTGGCAGTCTATGCGTTCAAGAAACTAATCAGATCAAATACAGCATACGAATGATATATATATATCATACAAACTTAAGTATAATTGTATACTTAGCGTGTGACTTAAGAAAAGTTGTGAAGTTAAGAAAAAATTTAAATCTGGTTATTAGTCATTTGACATTTCATAATAATGTTAAGTGTTAGATTTTTCCCTTATGGAATTTGATTAGTTGATAGTGTTAGTTTATTCCTATACAAGATTTGATTGGATGTGTAATTTATACATCATAGTTTATAAAGTTTGAATTTATAAACAAAGATTTTTTGAATTGTTGTTTATTAGGACTCAAATCCCGATGGATTTGAAATCATTTTAAAAGATTTTTTGGAATGATTGTGAAAAGAAATAATAATAGTATGATTTGAAGTATTTGAAAGTATTATTATTCCAAGAATTTTTTTTTGGAATTTGTTCCAATAGATGTTTGCAAAGTGTTTTACAAATATTTTTATGCATTGTGATTAATGACTAAAATCGAGGTGTGATTATGAGTTTCCCCCTTTTTGGGACTTGCCATGTGTATTTACTTTGTTATTTTAGGAGATACCATAATACCACTGGAGGCTCCATTGTTTTTGTATAAAGTTATACTATGCTCAGAAGGAGGCGCACCCTCCTAGTCATGTTGTATCTAGTTTTGAGATATTTCTTTTTATGGGAATTTTAAAATATATTTTCGAACATAAAATATAGGCATTTGGTTCTAAATTTATTGTTTGAAAATATTGGATGCATAACATTTGTACAGGATATTCTTTGTATTGTGTTGCATATGGGTGATATGTTGCATTTGGTTGCACGTAGCTTTATTTCATACTAGAGCTATCTGTAGATTTATATCATGCAAGTTTTTGCATGTAGAGTGCATCATTATTATCAGTTGCATTATATTGTTTGTTGCATATGATTATTACATTCTTTATGCTGTTTGAACTTATGATAGAGATGGTTAGTATATTTCTCTTTTACCAGTTTGACTCTTTTAGATTATGTATGTATAGAAAAGCAGGAGATATCTACTTGATTTCTTGCGCACCCACATTTGCATGGAAAAGATATATTATAGATTTAGAAATTGAAATTGGTTGATGGTTTTATGCCCCAGATTTGGGAGGCCACTTGGTTTTTGTTTTCTTTTGTTAGTTTGAGGCCCATAGTGGCAATTCGTAGTTTTTTCGATCGAGTAGCGCAAAGGAAGTGCTGTCGAAATTTTTTGAAATTTTAGGACTTTGAAATTTTTTGAAATTTTTTCGATCGAGTAGCGCAAAGGAACATCTCAGAATTTTGATCATTTAATTCTAAATGTTTGATTAATTTTAAATATTTAAATTATAGGGCTTTGGGAATTTAATAAGTTGAATTCAAATATGTTGGTTATTTAATAATTGAATTATGAAATAAATATTAATTAAATGGATTTAATAACTTTATTTAACTCCTTTTAATCAATAGAAAATATTGGTGAATTGAATTTGTAAATTTAAATGCAAAAACAAATAGATCGGATAAATATCAATTTTGGATTGAAAATTTATAAAACGATATTTAAATGTGTGAAAAATAGCATTTTGGGGGCATTGTCTCAGATTTTGACGAAACTAGTGCCATTGAATCTGGAATAATAAATTATTAAAGGTCGACGAGTTCTGTGACGACCGGACATACCTTGTAATCATGCGAGTTCAAAATGTATAGCAACTACTTTTAGAGAACTAATGTAACGACCCAGAATTTTAACTATTTTAAATTATTAAATTTAATATAATTATTTAACAAAAATGGTTAGAAATAAAAATTTAATGATTTATCTATGCAATTTATTTCATATGAACTTGAATAAAATTTTAAAATAACAATTTCGATAAGATTTAAGGAAATTATTTTGTATTAGAATGAAGTATAATATATTTTGTATGTTGTAATCAATAGCATGAACTGAATAATAAATGTTGAATTAATTAGACGAGAATAAAATAATTGATTTACATTTAGAATTCATTTAAAATATGATATTGATTCGTCGCAAATCGAGTTATTGTGATGCTTTAAGTAAAGAAATGGAACTAAATGTGGTAGTTGTTTTATTATTTGAATTCATTTTAAAAGTAAATTTTATAAGTTAAATAGCATATATTTCAAATATAGCGAGTTATTGGATAATTAAATTGTTTAAATTTAACATTGGAAATTGTTTAAATAATTGAATCTTAAATTTAATATGAATAGAAATGATTTTGAAAGTTGAGTTTAATTTTATTGAAATAAGAATGAAAATTTTTAACTTTTAAAATTGAATTTAAAAGTGAATAAATATATTTTGGAAATTTCTCATTTTAATTAATGTGTAAATATAGTCTTTTTGGGCACTGTCTCGGAATTTGATGAAACCAGTTTCATAGGATTCGTAATAGTGAATTATTGTAGGATTTCAAGTTTCGTAGCGATTGGAATTATCATTTGGTCAAGCAAGCTTGAAACACGTAGAAATAAATTAAAGGAATTTAATTAAAATAATTTGATTTTGAAAAGCTATCTTCTGAATATGATGGAATTGGCTCCCAAGACTATTTCTACTGTGGGGGTATAACATATAGAATGCCAAGCGTCACGCTTTGTTTGGAGTTCGGAATTTTCATGGATAAACCGGGTCAGAAATTTATATATAAGGTCATGTTATGATTTCATTTTTGCAAACCCTAACTAAAATCGTCAGCTGCTACTTTCTCAATTTAATGGCCGAAATCGCCTCTTCTTCTCCACTTGACTTCTCCAAATCCATGTGTTTTTACGTCTCGACCTTAACTAAGAAAAGGAAGAGCATGATGAGATCTACAATTCGTACGGTTGGATCGTGGCGAAATTACCTAAGTTCACCAAAATTGGAGCATGAAGTCGTGCGTGTTTTGGGCCGACGATCAACAATGTTGCAAGTTGCGCATGGCGTGGGGGCGCAGCGGGCGATGGCAGGGCAAGTCGGTGATGGCGATTCGACCTGAGGATGATGTCATGCGTTTTAAAAAAAATGAATAGTGCGAGCGCGACCTGGATGAACGAACGGGAGAGAGGGAAGGCGAGGTTAAGGATTTTTTTTGAACTATTTTTATTTTTGTTAATTATAATTTAATTGTATAAATGCTGATTATCGTACAAATTTTTCATGCATGGTACGTTTCGAATGAAAGAAGTCACGCTGCGAACATATCGACGAAGGCTACGACATGACATTGGATTCATAATTATTCAAATTTGGAAAAATTTCAGTTTCAAGTAAAGGTGAGTGATTAAACCCACTTATGAAATACTAAATTATTCTGATGTTAGTTAAATTTAAATTATGAAGGGATTTATTTTTATTGACTGTTATTTGGTAATTTAATCGGCATTTAAATTGACATGTGAACTGAATTGATAAGAATTTAAATCGATAGTTAAATTTAGAATTGAAATTGAAATTGCTAGTTAAACACCTGATATTGATAACTAGTTAATTATTGTGATTTATTGGCTGATTTGGATGTTGATTGTGATGGATGTCTACTTGTTGACATTTTGGACGATTGGATGTTTATTTATTTCATATATATCCTGTTGTCACCCTGTATATTATAGACAGTATATAAAACCATAAATTGAATTATTTCAAATAAATTAATAAATAAGTTGAAATGATATATACCTATGACATTTTGATTTGGATTGAAATAATATATATCCATCTCTGCAATTAAAATTGTAATAAAAGATCCCTTGGCCATATGATAGAAAATTATATACGGACACCAGATTGGTTGAATTAAATGGTTTTAAAATTTTTGGTTTGAAATTATTTAAATGATTTTGATTTAAAGAAATAAAAATTGAATTTATTTGAATTAAATTAATTTTGAATTCGAGTTTTGAAATGTTAAAACTAAAATGTTAATAGAAAGTGTTTAAAGAATGAAATTTGGAAATTGAAGTTATCATCAATATATGACTGAATTATGGAAGTTAAATTGTTTTAAAGATTTAACTTTATTCAAACTTCGAGATTTGTCTTGGCAAAAGGATTTAAATTGATATTTTGAGCTTGGGCTTGGAATTAAATCAATATAAAGATTTGAACACTAAATTGAACATCGAAGTTAAATTTGATTTAAATGATTTAAATCGATATTTTGAAACTGAACCCAAATTATATATAAACTGAAATGGTTTAGAATTGGAAATTGAATTGAAACTTAAACTATTTGAATCAAACCAATGAAAGTCAAAAATGAAATTAATTTGAATTGAAATCGAAATCGATGTGGACTTGAATTGAAATTATTTGGATCGAAATCGAAATTGATTTGAATTGAATTGAGACTGAAGATGATTTGAATTGAGAGATCTGAAATTTATTTAGTTTGATTGAAATTTGGACTTAGATCCTGATTTGTTGAAATGAAAAGAGATAGTTTGATCTGAAACTATTTTCAAAATAAATTATTTTGATATAAACTATTTAAAAATCTATCTTTCTAAATATTCAAATTATTTTCATTTTCCAAACTATTTGACTATATATACAGTTTTCAATCCTCAAACCATTTTATATCAAACTGTTTCAAATCTCTAAACTATTTAAAAAAGTATTCAAACTATTTTCTAAAATTTTAAACCGTGCAACGTGGGAATTGTTTATATTTAAATCGTGGATTTTAAATGCAAATTTGGTTAAATTGAAGTTACAACCTAAGTTGAATTTGAAATGATTTTGGAAGTGAAATTGAGATATTTTAAGTAAATATGATGATTTTGAAATGAAGGATATTTTGAAGTGGATATGATCTTTTGATATCAAGTATGAATCATTTTTGAAATGTAAAAGAATTAACCGGTGTGTAAAACAACGTTTGGTTGTTAAAGAGACCGGGGCCTCTTATCGGCATATACTGTGTCAATATTGAAACCACTTTAACAACTGTGTACGCGGAGGGGGCTCCAGATTGAAGTCGTTGGATTTTCCATACATTGTTGTATTTGAAGAAAGAGAACGACGATGGATAGCCCCAACATTTGTGTCAATTTGAAATGAATGAAACCGAAACCGCGCAGGGCCAGTGAGGTTAGCTACCTCTAGCAGACACTCTGTAACGACCCAGAATTTTTGGTCGCTAGATTTGAACATTTAATTCATTTTAAATGTTAATGTGAATTTTGAATTGATTTGCAAGTAAAAGATTTTGGTTAAATTAATAGAATTAGTTAAATTTCAAATACGGGAATTAAATTGAAATTTGAATAATAACAATAATTTAAATATTGGAATTGGGATAATTGGTGAATCTGGGTGTAAATAGATATAAAAATAGATTCTAAAATTTATTTTAAGTCTATTTGGATTTGAATTATAATATTGGACTACTGGATGGAATTAAAAGTTGATAGGTTGAATTTGGAATTTTGTATTAATTTAATAATGTAATAATGTAAATCATCATATTTTGGTTTAAAATGAATCAGAATGATTTTTAATGTGAATATAAATTCTGTACGATTTATAATAGAGTTAATAAAATTTTAAAAGCGAAATTTTAAATGATTTCGACGATTTTGAAAATCGCTCGAAATAATCGACGAGTTAAAATAACCTTCCGGGGCACAATCTCAGAATTCGACGAAACTAGTTCCGTTGGATCCTTAATAGTTATTTATTATCAGATTTCAATTTTCTTAGCAATCGGAGTTGTCGTTTGACCCTGGCAGCTCACAAAGTATAGAAACTATTTTAATCGATTTAATTTAAAATTGATCGTTTATTTACGTAACTCGCGCATACGACCAAATTAGCCTCCAAAACACGTTCCATTGTATTCGGAATGCGGGTAAAACCTCATAATCTCCTGGCGGCATGTCTGATTCGGAGTTCGCTTGAAAAATTGCTTAAAAGTTAATTTAACATTAAAATATTATTATATTTACTTATATATTCATGTAACAGAGCCGAACTGTAACGAACCGTAATTTCGCTACTTCGAAAATAAGAAATTTCGTTTGTTTTAAATTTAAAAAGGTTTAAAATAAATAAATAAGTTATAGAGAATAGATAATAACAGAGAAATTATTTATTCTTATAGTTGATAATTTAAAAAGTATAAATTTGGATTTTACAACAAACCAACAAACGTTAAGTTTTATTAAAAACAAATAAATGCTTAAATAAATAGGTTTAAATGTTTATTTATAAACATAAATCTTATTGAAAACATCTAATAAAGATAATAAAAGTATATTAAAATATTTATAAGTATGTTAATAACCGTTTTACAAAAATAACCAAATTTTATCGCATTTTGTCACTTTTACATACACCGTAAAATTAGTGATTTTGATATTTTTTAAATATGATTTTAAAATATAAAGAGACATGTTTTAATTCATATAAAGAAGTAAAAAGTTCATTTTTAAATTTGGTTTACATAAGTAAATAGTTTAACTAAAACGTCAAAATACGACCGTAAAACATTTTGTCCAAAAACAACGTTTTGTCGATTAAAAGTTGTCGCAACGTCGCCGCACCTTTATTTTCTTATATAGAAACATATATTCAAATAGTATAGGTATAATCAAGTTAACATTTACTAAACAAGGTTAGAAACTTCTAGAAAACAATTAAAAAAAAGTAAGCACAAAAAGACAAAAATGTCATTTCAAAGCAAAAAGTAAAACATCAAATCAAAGAAACATAATTATTACTTACTTTATTTAGTATCTAAGTGAAAATGACATAAAGTAATGATTTGAAATGTGATGTTAAGTGTTGAAAATAAAAATGAGATTACTTTATAAGTAAGTAAGGGTATTTTGGTCTTTTTACAAAATATTAATTTTATCCAAAACTTTTTCTATAAATAAGACCACCATTCTTCCACCTTCTTTTACACCATTTTCTTCCTTCTTCTTCTTCTTCCTTGAAGATCTCTTTAATGGCTTCTTTTTCTCTTCCAAAAGCTTACTAACTTTTTCAAAACCATATCAAATCAACTCCAAACACCACCAAACTTTGCCAAAGAGCTTAGAATACCATTAGAACATGGTTTAGCATCTAAAAAGTAAAGAAACGAAGGAGAAAGGCATGGATCAAGAGGAGGCCGAACTATTTGGAGGAAAGGAAGCAAGTTGAAAAGCTTCGGAGTGAGAAAAAGAGAAGGAAGTGCTGCCGAAATCAAAAGGAAAATCTACGGAAAAGATTTGATAAAGATAAGAGGATTTAAGTGAAGTGTTGTTGCATATGAATGTTGGTAGGAAGAATTGGTTAAGTTAAAGGTGAGTACTCTTATTTACTAATAAATCCATAAATTATTTCAAATATAATGATTTGAAAAGTTTAAATATGTTAAATGTGTGTTTGATAACTTGGTTGCAAATTAGTTGATTATGTGATTGATTATATGGATGATAACTTGGTTTGGCAAATGATAAGAGAAAGGGTTAGTAATCATAGTTAATTAAATGAAAATTAAATTCATATAAATGTATATATGAAAGTTATTTAGCCTCTTAATGATTTTAAATGAGTTTAAAATGATTTAGAAATGTTTAATAAACATTTAAAAGTATTTTCAAGAAGTTTGAAAAGAAATTGAAAAACAAGTCAAAACTATGCACGTCGCGTAAAGGTAGTTCGCGATTTCGCGCCATAAAAGTTAAATGTGTGTACAAAGTGAAATATAGCTCGGAATTCTTCGAGATAAGAATTTTCTGGTCTACTATATCCATAGTTTTTCAACGAAGAAAGAAAATCAAGATTTCATCAAGTAGATTTTGAAATATGTCGAAAATAATTTTCTAAAAACATCGCGGTTTTGCAGTTCGGAATCCAAAACAGGATTTTTTTATAAATGATATTTTTAAAGGACTAAAAATATGGAATAAATTTGATAAATCTATTTAAATGATTTAAAAGAGATTTGGATTGGAAAATATGAATTTTCAAATATTTAAAAGTTGTTTAAATCAAATAAGCTTATATAGCACTTTCTACGGCACTTTTATGCTGCGAATTCTATAACTTTTGGAATATGAGTTTAAATATAACGACGTTTTCCAGAATCAATTGTGAATGTTTTAGAAAGGATAATTAAGCATTTTGAAAGATAATTTGGAATATTTATAAGAAATTCCAAAATAAAGTTGAAAATCTGAGTATGTGGAAACGACTAGTACATTTGTCCCACCTGTGAGATCTGGGAAGATAAAATAAGGTGTTTAACTAAGGTTAGGGATGGAGCAACCAGTGCTCTGAACTTACATAGCCTATGTTTTCTCTTCTTAGGCGAGGGTTGGTATAGATCGAAAGGAAAGCCCGGATGCTCTAAAAGATCATATTTAAGTTTTTCCAAGTTAAAAGACAAAGATATTCATGATGAAGGATTACTTGCCATTAGTCCCTTGAGGTGAAACTTGCCATTAGTCCCTAGAGGTGAAATTTACAATATTGAAGATGGCAGTAGTGCTTTGTTATGAAAATCTTTGATTTGCAAGAATATGATTTGAAGTTAAGGAAAAAAATCTTTGATTAAAATTTAATGAATGAATTGGGAATATTTTCCCTAAGTTTAAAAGTTATAACTTGAATATAAAATATCTTTGATTAAGATTTAAAAGATTGATTTGGAAAAGTTTTCCTCGGTAAAAGAGAAGATGATTTGGAATTATTCCAAGATTTAAGAAAGGTTTAAGTAAACCAAATGATTTGATAAATAAGGCCTAATGATTCCATATACATTTGAAAAGAAAATGGAATAAATTGAAAAGATTATATTTAAGAAAGATATTTGAATAAAAGATGAAGTAATTAATTGATGATTGATATCCATATATGAACTTAACATCTTTTAAATCAATGATTGGCTTCGAAGGAACCGGAGTCGGATTTGGTTGATTCCTATCCGAAAACCACTTCGAACCAATGTATACGTTCGAAAGTGAAGACATGTTGAAGATGATGATTATTGAAGACTGTGGATCTTCATAGCGTGAAGTCTGCTTGTTGAACATACTCTGGTTGGCCACCATTATAGAGTTATTTATAGCAGTGGTCTCCTCGTGATGGAGATTTTTCGGATTGCAAGGGCTTCTCTCCTGGTAATGGCCGAGGAAAGTACCTTCGGTTTCGTTCAGTCCTAGAACGAACTTGTATGGATGTTTATCTGACATTGTATTCTAAATAACATTTGAGTGGTTTCTATAAATGTATATCAGTTGGTGGCGGAGATGGAAACTTCTCTTAGCTTAACACCCTTTCCCGAGACATACGTGCTCGGGAAGTTATACTTTTCTAGAAATCAGTCGTTTGACGTGGAATGACAATGTGGCATTCAAAGTGGAACCTGTTATGATCAAAACGTGGTTTTGTATGAAAAGCGTGGCTTTGAAGAAATTGATCGTAGCTTCGCAAGCCTCACACCCCGGTTATGATGGGATTCTATGTGGTCAGATGTATGCTCGCATTTCAGATGTTAGTGATTTGGGTTATCAAATGTTCTGAGCCCTAGGTGCCAGATACGTCTGGGCCTCAAGGCATTTATTGCCTCATGTGATAAAGTGGTTAGCTTGAGAAAAGCAGGGAATTACTGGTTATCATTTGTAGTGTTGAAAGTATAGTTTCCAAGTGAATAGTTTGATAAAAGCGATTAAGGCACCGTGGGAACTATGTTTGTTATGCGTGGATCGGAGAAAAGTTCACTAGTTTCCTATCATGTTGGAAATCCAATCCCTACGAGATTTACGGTTTTGATTGTATTCCCAAAATAGCTGTAATGACTTGCAAACATTTCAGCTACCCCTTTCTGGTATCATATATTCCGTTCGGTATATTCCGTTGACCCAGTCCGAATATATTCCGTTAGACTTAGTCCAGATATTGATATCTTATTTGAATAAGTTATTTGCAAATGTTTTCAAAAGAATGTCATTAAAAATAATATCAAGTGTATTTTGGTATGAAGTGTTTTGCTTATCATAAGGTAAAAACCCGTCCGTCTTTATGTGTGGGCGCGGTCTTATGAGATACCCTTCTTTTCAAGGGTTTTGATAACATAGTCATTTTAAAAGTTCGAGTATCTCACGCTGGTTTATCAAGCTTGATCTGCGTATTTTTAATACTCGGGTCAGATCCGAGTAGTTTCAGGTTTAGTCGAAGATGGTTGGAGTTTCCAAAGGAGAGCTAGAGATATTCATCTATGTATAGACGTATTCTATTATCCGTTGTACTTAGTGTATTTTGTTTGATGTTAGTCAGCAATTGTAAGGACACACGTTTATAACTGTCCAAGCTGAATTTAGGTTAGACTCTGATATTGTATTTAAAATTTTCCGCTGTAAAGATTATTATTGAAATAATATATGTTATTCCATTCGTGTGAGATTTTGTTCTGTCTTTATTTTTCTTTCTACCCTTAATGATCCTTCTTTTCGTGCAATTTGAGTTGGACATGTGTGGTTTATTGTCGATTCAAAGGGTATAGAAAAACGGCCATTACATGAACCCTAATTGCTTTCTTTCGGCCGCCGGTTTATTTTCAATGGCCGAAACCCTTTGACTTTCATCTCAATTTTTCGATCGATCCATGCAATAATTTCGAAAACTTCCAATTGGAAGATCGAAGAGCTTGTCAAGAGCTTCAGATCCAACAGTCAAGATCGATGGAAGCGGAGTAGATTCGCCAGAATCTGGCCGTGAAGGCCACACGTACGTGCGTGTTTTCCCATTCATTGGAGGGACCGGACTTCGCCGTCTCGCGGCCGAAGGAGGAGGTGGGGCCGGCGCACGTATGGGCGGTGGTGGATTGTTGTCTCAGCGCTTCTACTAGTTCACGATTTTCATTTTGGGAAGTGGGTTTGGGTTCGTTCGAACCGATGTCGCGTGAAAGAGAAGAGGAAGGTGTGAGGCCGATATTTTATTATAAGAAAAAAAGTAATTTGTTTTTTTAAAATTTGTAATTGAACTTTAAAATTCTACAACTTGTGTGTACGTTATCAGATTTCGACGAAATTTGCGACGCTGGAATCGCAGCGACGAGTACTACGCAGTGGAGCAATTCTGGAATCATTCTGAGCAGGTAAAAATTTAGGTTAAATCGAACGCTGTTTGATTTAATTTAAATTTGAACGCTCGTTGAAAACCCAAGGTGAGTTAATCTCACTCACATCTGGATATCAGTAAAGTTAAATAGCTAATATTTAAATGTTTGATTGGTTGTTTAGCTAAATATGATAATGATTATCAGATTGAATCGATATTTATTGGTTGTGCTAATAACTGTGGATGCAGGGAAACAGGTTGGAGGGATCCAACTGGATTCCTCACAAAATAGAAATTTTATTTATATTCTGTGATATATCTCATTGTTATCCTGTGATAAATTGGTTTAGATCTTGCTATGCTATGTTTTATTTATATACTGGGATAGATTAATTTGAAAATAAAATTTGTGCTGAGCTATGATTGGGTGAATACAATCTGGGAATTTAAATTTAAAAAAAATAAATTGGGTTTAAAGGAAATAAAAGAAATTCTTAAGTAAAGAATTTAAAAGGAATTAAATTCAAGAAATTGGTTGAAAATTTGAAGTGTTTGAAATTGTGATTTATAAAGGAAATGCGAATTGTTTTAAATTAATAGCGAGATTTATTTTTATAGGATAGGAAGTGTATTCTTTTCTCGAAACTAAGCATGTTTTAAAGAAAGATTTTCGAAGTATAAACTGGAAAGTTTGTAAAGTTGTTTTTAAAATATTTTAGAAAAATTATTATTATTTTTAATTGTTCTTAAGTGAAAGTAAATATTTGATTAAGTAATTATGGTATTTGATTATTTTAAAAAGTAAAGTAGTATTAAGTTTTCAAAGGGAAATTTTAATATAAATATTTAATTTAATAACCTTATATAAAAAGTTAAATTTAGCTTAAATTACTTAGAAAACCTCTATATATTTTCTTAAGTATTATTTTCAATTAATAATTTCTAGAAGCTTTATTTTAAATATTTTAAACATATATTTTGAATGTAATTTCCAGGAAATAGCAATATAAGGAGTTTATTTTTTTAGTATGGAAAGGAATTTACGGGATAAACGTAAAATTTGAATTGGGATAAATCGTGTAGGATTTTTAAAAAGAATTCTTTGGGCTATCCTAAAATGGAAGTGTATTTCTCTGAAAAGCGAAGTACGTTTTTAAAGCAGATTTTTTTTTTTGGAAAAGTTAGAAGTTTTGAAGTTGTGTTAAAGAATGGTTTCAAGAAATTATTTAAGTTGTAAGAATTTTAAAAGTGAACATTTATTCAATTAGTTATCGAAGTAATTATTTTAAAAGGGGTAATCAGTATTATGTTTTAAAGAATATTATTAATATTTATACTTTATAAAATGGTTTTATTTTAAAGATAATTAATTTAAAGTTATATTTGAAAACTTATATAGGGTTTCAGAACTTTATTTTAAAATTTAGTATGACTTAACTTTATTTTGAAGATTATAGTTTATATTTTATAAAGTAGTTTTATTCAAAATATTTTTGAAAGTATATATATATATATATATATATTAGTTTAAGTATGTAAGTAGATTTAATATAAATGTTTTAATGTATTTTTAATAATAAAGAATTTAAATTATTTTAAACCATAAATATGGGTACTTGGATGTTTTCAGAGGAAGTAAAGAGTTAAGAATTTACTCCATGAGAAGAGTTGGGTTTGAAACTGTTTAAAAAGGAGATGAAAATGGAAATATATCATGCAAAGATATTTTTGAGGAAAATATATAACGTGGGAAATTATTTATTGTTGATGGATGCTTATGGATGTTAATTGATAGTTAAATCACCGACCATCAATATTGGACAATGCGTTGATCGTTTCGAAGAGACCGGGATCGGGATTAATTTCTCGAAAACCACTTCGATCCGGTTTGTACGTTTTCGTGGGAAAAACGAGTTCGGAGTCGAAGATGGAGTAGTGAAGTGCAAGGGCTAGTTGCTACTAATCCTGAGGATATTTCCAAAATGGATGTAGTAGGAGTAGTGCCTTCGGTTCCGTTCGAACCCGGGACGGACTTGTATGGATGAATGCTTTCGGAATAACGTCAGGTGGACGATGGGCATTCTAAGTGAAACGTTCTAAAAGGTAACGCTTAGTCTCAAGCCTCATCAACCGGGAATGACTAAAAATCAGGGGTTATGCAGCAAGGCTTGGTGGGCAGCACCCAATTCCGGGTGAGGTCATCCCTGTCTAGATGTTTCTTTTATTTCGGCTCAGTGGTGCGGTTGCTGATCACAACCCTGGGGTGATCTTACTCAGGATTATCCAGTAAGGGATAGTCCGGGCCTTGTGTTGCAGGGGATTGGGCATGGTCCTCGGTATACTGATTTAGACCAGGTACCGTGACAGGTGGTACCCCAGTGCCTAGTCATTAGTTGGAAATCCATTCTCCCTACACGCCTTTTACGAGTTTTGTTTGTATTACCCACTCTGTGGCTAGTAGCTGGAATTTAATGAATGTAACAATTTCAGCTATTTTAATAAGTATTTGTAAAGAGACCCTATTATAATATCAGAGAGTTTTAATAAAAGCGTTTTAGCTATCGTAAGGTAAAAACCCGACATATTTATTTGTGGCGTGGTCTTACGGGATGCTTTTGTTTTCAAAAGGATTTTTAAACTTCAATAATCAAATTGAGTATGATTTCTCACACTAGTATTTCAGACTGACTCGGGTGTTATTTAACTGTAATGCTCGGGTCAGACCGAGTATTATAGGATATAGGATATGATGCCGTGGAGCTCAGGAGAGGAGCTGGATGGCGATATGTACTTCCGTCCTTGATTATTATTCCGCTGTGTATCCAGTTGTATGTTATTGATGTTGTTGAACTCTGATGATGTACTCTGATGATGTATGTATAAACATATATAGTTTTCTTTTGTGTAAAGATCATTGAATATCTATTATATTTTATTCCACTGCGATGGTTAGATTCTTATGTTGTTTCTATTTTCTTCTTCTACCTCTTCTTCTTTAACCCTAATGGTTCGTATTTCCGTTCTTCTTGAGTTGATTGATGTAGAATAGTGTTGACTCAAGAGGTATGGAATAGCGGGTCGTTACACACTCTTCTTCATATTCTATCTTTTGTTATTGATTGGTGATCACCCGTGATTTTAGGAGTGTAGTGTTGCGGTGGGCCGTTAGGGGTTACCACCAGTTCGGATCTGGTAAACTGGTAGTATCCTATCTTAGGCATTGGCTCGCGTGCCTTTTCATACTTTTATCCTTATACGAGACTCCTACGATTTTGATTTAGTGGTGTCGTATCATGGTGCATCCCTATCCACTGATGGTTTACTAGTGTTTTATATGCAAACTATACAATAATGCTTAAAACCATGTTGGGGGGATAATGATAATGCCTTAATGTTATTTTTACATTCTATATTACTGATAGACACTACATATATAGGTATTCTACTATATATAGATACTTTTACAGATCCTTAAGAGATGGAAAATCTTCATGTTGTTCTGCTGCATTATTCTATTGTTCTTTTGTATATATAACTCTGATAAATATTGTATACATTATAATGAAATGTATAGTATAAACAGCTTCATGAACTATTTATTTAATTATTACATTTTGTCATTCAGCTGTGGGATCCTGTTTTTGATTTCTTCTTTTCTTATTTTTCTTAATTAAACCCATTAATTATCTATATCCCGGATTTTTTAAGTTGGGCATGTGTGGATTATTGTTTATTTGAACCTTTTGAAATGTGGGTCATCATAGTAGGTATTAGAGCTTTGGTTTTGCCATAACCTTAGCTTTATGGGGTTGGACTTATTAGAGATAGGGTAGTAATACCCTAGAATAAGTTTGTTTGAGTGTGTATATATATGAGAGCGCGTACTTTTTAGTGTTGTAAAATGTTTTATATTGTGTTTACTTATCCATTGTGTTGTTTATGAATTCTAGTCGGTGCGTGGGTCGTCAGTTATTGGTAGGGGTTTCTAAATACTTAAGCGAGACAAGTCGACATAATATTATTTTAAGATAGGGTAAATAAAATAATTTTACCTAAATTATATTTTATATATAAAAAGAAATAATCTTCCAGAAATAACCATATAGGTTATGAAAATATGAATTTATTTGTGGATATTAGTTGTTAGGAGAAGATAATATTTAATTATCATCGATTATTGGTTGAATTAAACTAAAAATGAATACTTTATGAAGTCTATTTCGTGAAGCTCGATAATTAGATTGAATAGAAATCTAATTACAATAAGAATTGTTTGCAATAACAAAGATGTAAATTAACGAAATGTTTTCATTATAAGGTACTGGAATTGCATAAGTATATTAGTAATGTAGCTTATAAATAGAAAGGATTTAAAAGCTAAGAATTTGAAAACTTAAATCCCGATGCTTTTGAAATTGTTTTCTAAGATGGTGAATAATAATTAATATTATTTAAAAATATTTATGAATAAATGTGTTTCAAAAGGAATTAGAAGGAAATAAGTCATATACTCCCCTCTTCTGTCACTGGAAAATAATTTCAGTGATGACGACCGCATCCTCGACATTTATTTTTAGAGAGGCCACTTAGTAGCTTTGCCACGCATTTGGTTCGATAAACAGATTTTGATTTAAATTTTTTAAATATGATTTGTGTGACGCCCCACCTCTATACCCACGCTAGCCAAGAACATTACGGTGAATGCTGTCAACTAGCAAGGAGAATAAGGCTGTTGAGGAGCGACCATCTGTATAATTGCTTTGTGCGAGTATCGATATACCGGATAAAAATATAACTTTTCATATCAAGAGGAAATTCGACATATCGACACAAACTCAAAGCTACTACACAGTGGCTATAAAGGTCTTCGGAAACAAATATAGAAATAAACATAACACAAATCAGTCATAGACAATTCATATCACAAAGGCGGAAATAGATATGAATATTACACTAGGAAGTGTACATCAGAGTAGTGGTCTAAAAAGATCCACAATATCACAAAAGAATAGTTACACGAACTTCACAAAAGAATAAGTATACATTAAGGAGTCTATATCTCAAATGTATACAACAAAATAACTACTAATCTAAGTAGTTAACCCAAAAGTCAAGGAGTTAATCCCGGATGAGAAGTCAAGCAGAAGCACCTGTAACATCTCGGTCTGACCCGAGTATTATTTAATAAGAAAATAATAAACGGATCAGTCTAACTATAAATATCAGATGAAACAATATAGAATAAGAGATATGACTAAACACGTAATAATCACAATGCCAAGCTGTGATATATATATATATATATATATATATATATATACACACACTTAGTTGACAATCATCAAGAGATCAATAAATGTCACCAAATATACACAAGAATCAAAGAAACGTCATACTCCTTATTTCGTTCACCATACCATAAATATTGACGCTAATATCAATGTCAATCACTAAAGTCAATGACACACAAATTCCAGAAGACTACACAAAAATCCAGAAATCATTAAAGTCAATGACACACAAATTCACCAATGCAAAAATATTGATAAAAATTATCAATGGAAATCACGAAAATTGGTGAAACATAAATTTTAGGAATCTACACAAGAAATCCAGAAATCACAAAGGGGGGGGGGGAGAGGCCTATCACAAATGGGAGCATAAAGCCCACCGACACGTGTATCACAAACGGAACGCTAATTCCATGGTCGCTAACCATCACAAATTGAGCCGAAGCTCCACAAACGGCCCGAAGACCATGGGTTGCTACCCCATCACAAAATTGAGTCGAAACTCCACAAAACGGGGTTTAGTCCCCCTCGCAGACAAAGAGACATCGCACATTGCTAGTCTAAATCACAAAGATGATCGTCATGATCTACGAGAAGTGTCAATTACACTAAGCTAGTAAATATATGAGTTTAGCTTCATGTCCCATAACCACTTGCTTAACTTAAATATTTACGAACAAACTGTAAATCTCCACTAGAAAATTGTCACAAGAGGTTCAATCGAACAAGTCCAAGAATTAACCGACAAAGTAAACGCAAGCGTTTCATACCACTTGTTTTACTAAGCCGTTTAATTAGATTTCTCATACGAGTGACGTAAAGGTTTGTATATACTAATAGATTGGAAAACAGTTTTATAAACGAATTTGGTATTAAAATAGTATTGAAATCGTTTGAGGAAAGAGTTTTGATATTTACTACTAGTATAGAAAACCTTTATATTTTTAAAGTGACAAATCACGAAGAAGATTGTAAGAACAATCAATCACAAAAATTCACATACGAAGACGTGAATAAAATCCAAAGAAATCGATAAAGGGTCCATCGAAATGGATATTCAAAAATCCCTAAAAAGAGTCATCAAAGACATAATAGATGATAACAACAAATAGGATTATCACGAATCGATTTAAATTGGAATTTCAATCCAAAAAGGCAAATTGGACTCAAACAGCAGGTTCAGTCGACTGAACAGAGTTTTCAGTCGACTGACCCTGTGCCTGGAAATTTTCCATGTTCAGGAAACTTTCTGTTTCCAGTTTCAGTCGACTGTACAGAGTTTTTTAGTCGACTGAATCATGCCTGGAAACTTTCTGTTTCCAGGTTCAGTCGACTAAACAGTGTTTTCAGTCGACTGAATCATGCCTGGGCTGTTTTTCAACCTTATTCAAATGAAGAGCAAACTCTTCCGAAATGCAATCGGACAAACATTGGCTCTAAGGGTTTATGCCAATCGGCAACCCGGCCCTATATGCTCCTCGATGCATCGCTAAAAGCATGATCAAATATCCATAAAAGGATTTCACACAAATTTGACTTAAAAACCCAAAAATTGGAGTATTCACAAAACCAATCCAAATCAAGAGCAAATGCACATGAAGAAGTGTTAGGAATTCATACCCAACAACCAAAGATAGTTATAGTCATAGATGTGAGATAAAAATCTCACCTTTTCACAAAATCGAACAAGAAGAAGCTTGAAAGCAAATGGAGAATCAACCTCTCTTCAACACAACCCAATTGAGCTTGAATCTAAGCTCAAAAATAAGAACATTCCCAAAATTAGGTTTAGGAATTTCTGAAATTGGTAAGAGAATAAGTTGGAGAAGAAGAAGAGAAGCTTACCAATGGGTTCTTCTTGAGTTTGGAGCTAGGAATTTGATTTGCAAAAGAAACTAGGGTTTTGGAGTTTTAATTTCCAATCTCTCCCACCATTAATGTTATAAAAACTGAAAAGAGAAGAGAATGAGGGTGAGTGGGGGAGAGTGGCTCAGATTTGAGCATAAGTTAACATAGGGCTGAGCCCAAAAACCAAACCCAAAGTGAAAAGTAGCAAAAATCAACTTTCTCCAAACATATCGAAGCTTATACTCAAAAAGGTCGCAAACGGCATTTTAAACTCAATGGAAGTGGTCCCGAGTCCTAATTCGACCGTATGCAAAAAGTAGCTTTTCGGACTAAAATCCGACTAACGATAAAATATTTAAATAAAATATTTAAATATAAAATCGATAAATATGGGGGTTGTTACAGACTCTCCTCCTTAAAGAAATTGCGTCCTCGCAATATACAAGAAGAGAACATAAAGTAACAACCATAAAAGCATATTCAACACAAAAGAAGTTTGAAATAAGAAGTTCACCTCAAAGAGCACGAGAAAGTAAGTCCGGATGTGTTCGCTCGATGTACTCTCTAGATTCCCAAGAACAATCCTTAGGATTTGAAGACCATTGAACTTTAACAAGCGGAACATCTTTATTTCGAAGTCGTTTGACTTCCGAAGCAATGATACGAGTAAGATGTTGCTCATAAGTTAAATTAGGCGAAACTTCAATCTCTTCCACAACACCGGGCTCAAGAACAGAATCGGAATCTCGAAGACATTTCCGAAGTTGAGAAACGTGAAACACGTCATGGATAGCAGAAAATTGAGCCGGTAATAAAAGGCGATAAGCCATGGAACCAATACGTTCAGTGATAGGAAATGGCCCGATATATCGAGGCGCTAACTTTCCCGAGCGACTGAAACGCACAACACCTTTCATTGGTGAAACACGAATGAACACAAGATCTCCCACAGAAAATTCTAACTTCCTTCTCCGGTTATCGGCATAGGATTTTTGTCTACTCTGGGCTTCTTTCATCCTATGTCGAATAAGTTCAATCTTTTCTGTGGAATCACGAATAAAATCTGGACCTAAAACCAGCTTCTCACGGGCCTCAAGCCAACAAGAAGGAGATCGGCATGGCCTTCCATAGAGTGCCTCAAAAGGTGCCATACCAATACTAGATTGGAAGCTATTATTATAAGAAAATTCAACAAGAGAAATATGATCTTCCCAACTTCCACCAAAATCAAGCACACAAGAACGAAGAAGATCTTCAAAAGTTTGATTCACACGCTCAGTTTGTCCATCGGACTGGGGATGATAAGCGGTGCTAAAATTAAGCTTCGTTCCTAAAGCTTTTTGAAGACTCTTCCAAAATCCACTAGTAAACAATGGATCACGATCACTAACTATAGAAGTAGGAACTCCATGCAATTTAACAATTTCTTTAATAAAAAGTTTGGCCAAAAGAGGTACGGTTCGGTTAGACCGAACGGGAATAAAATGGGCGGATTTAGTAAGTCTATCAACAATCACTCATAAGCTATCATGACCCGAATGAGAACGGGAAAGGCCATCTATAAAATCCATGGAAATTTGGTCCCACTTCCAAATTGGAATTTCTAAAGGTTGCAATAGCCCACCGGGCCTTTGATGCTCGGCCTTAACGAGTTGGCAAGTCATGCAACGCTTAACGAAGTTAGCGATGTCAAGTTTCATTCCCTCCCAATAATAAAGTCGCTTCATATCCGCGTACATTTTACTACTACCGGGATGAATGGTAAATTTAGAATGATGAGAATCTTCTAAAATATCTTACGAAGATCACCAATATTTGGCACGACAAGTCTACCAAATTTTCGAATGCCGCCACGAGAATCGATATCAAAGTCTTTCAAACCTTCAATATCAATTTTATCCTTAATATTTTGGCCAAGAAGAGCCAATTCATGATCTAGCCTTTGGGCTTCAAGAATGCGGTCTAAAAGAGATGGATGAGCCTCAAGGCCACATAAAACAAATGATGAGCATAAATCGGATACGCGGTCTCGAATCTCACAAGTGGATAAGATCTCGAGATCGTTCCATTCGGATATCATCATAGAAACAACAACTTGTTGTTTACGGCTAAGAGCATCGGCGACACGATTACCCTTACCGGGAGTATAAAGAATATCAAGATCATATGGTGCAAGAAATTCGAGCCAACGCTGTTGACGCAAATTAAGTTCCTTTTGAGAGAATAAATACTTCAAGGACTTATGATCGGTATATAGAACAAATTTGTCTCCTAAAAGATAATGACGCCAAATCCGAAGAGCAAAAACAATAGCCGCGAGCTCTAAATCATGAGTGGCATATCTAGTCTCAGCAGGCTTTAATTGCCTAGAAGCATAAGCAATAACACGTTCTCTTTGCATAAGAACGGCACCCAAACCAACGCGACTAGCATCGGTATAAACAACGAAATCTTGATTCCCCTCGGGAATAACAAGAATAGGAGCATCAGAAAGAAGTTCTTTTAATTTCTGAAAAGAAGCTTCACATTTGTCCGACCAAATGTATTTAACACCTTTCTTAGTCAAGCTAGTGAGAGGAACGGCAATCTTAGAAAAGTCTTTGATAAAACGACGGTAATAGCCCGCCAACCCGAGAAAACTACGAATCTCTGTCACACTCTCCGGTCTCTTCCAATCTTGAATCGCTTCAATCTTTGAAGGATCCACCGAAACTCCGGATTCGAAAATAATATGATCGAGAAACTTCACACGAGATTGCCAAAAGTGGCATTTAGAAAATTTTGCCTTTAATTGATTACTCCTAAGAGTTTCCAACACAATCCGAAGATGTTTTTCATGCTCCTCCTCGGTTTTAGAATACACAAGAATATCATCAATAAAGATGAGAACAAATCGATCGAGAAAGCCTTTAAAAACTCGATTCATTAAGTCAACGAAATAAGCTGGGGCATTCGTTAGCCCAAATGGCATCACAAGCCATTCATAAGATCCATAACGAGTACGGAACGATGTCAAAGGAATGCTATCCTCTGCAATACGAAGCTGATGAAATCCAGTAGCTAAGTCTAATTGTGAAAAGACTTTAGCACCACAAAGTTGATCGAATAGATCATCAATCCGAGGTAAAGGATATTTATTTTTGATAGTAAGATCATTAAGCTTGCGGTAGTCAACGCAAAGCCTAAGTGTTCCATTGGATTTCTTCACGAAAATAGCTGAAGCTCCCCAAGGCGAAGAACTAGAGCGAATAAATTGCTTAGTCTCCAATTCGGATAATTGCTTACGCATCTCCTCGTTTTCTTTATTGGACATACGATACGGAGGACGAGTGATAGGTTGAGCTACAGGAATAAGATTAATTATGAACTCAATTGCTCGCTTAGGTGGTAATCCTAAAACGGGCTCAAATATGTCGGAAAATTCACAAACGACGTGAATAAGAGAAATAATATCACCCTCATCGTCATCATCGTCATCACGAGGATTTAAAGAATATAAAGATGCAACCAAGCTGGAATCTGAATCTTTAAGATTAATAGAAATCTGCTTAACAGATTGAGGATGTCGAAGATGAATAGTCCGCTCAGGACATAGGATATGAGCTTCATAACGGTTAAGCCAATCCATTCCCAAAATCATTCCAAAGCCTAAATAACGCATGACATGCAAATCGGCTAGGAAAGAAAAATCACACAAAATAATTTCGACATCTTTACACAATAAACTGATTGTTGCGGATCCACCAACCGGATTCGCAATTCTCAAAGAAGTCATCAAACACAAAACATCCAAAGAAAAAGCATCAACAAGTTCTTTTGATATAAAAGAATGGGACGCACCCGTATCAAAAAGAACTCGAATAGGATGATCACAAAATAAAATAATTCCATCAAGGATAGAATGAGGCATACCTTGACCATGAGATGTGTTGCCAGGGGCTTGAGCAACATTTAACTTTCCCTCCTTCCTGCCCTGAAGCTTGGGGCATGAAGATATAACATGTCCGGGAACTTTGCAGTAGCGACAAGAGAGAGAGACTTTGGGCACTTGTTCGCATAATGGTCCTTCGAACCACAATTATAGCATTCCCCACGGCCAAAGAAAGAAGTCTTTGCCACAGAGGTTGCTTGTTTCCCCTTTTTATTGGGATAAGGACCTTTAAATTTGTTTGGCCTCTTCTTGTTATTGTTGAAGTTTGGTTGGGAACCCACCACTTCAACATCATTCTCTCTATCCGCCTCTTCAAGTCGAAGAGCGATATCAACGAGTTGGTCGAAAGAAACTTCTAATTTTAGAAGTAATGGCTTCTTGAGACTTTTGTTTAAGCCATAAACAAATCTCTGATTCTTCTTCAGAGGGGTGTTGATGTATTCAACCCATATTTGGAAAGAGACTCGAAGGAGGCGACGTAATCAGTCACGGAGGACTCACCTTGAACAAGGTCTATAAATCATCGAGCCAATGTCACTTTTTCAGCTTCCGGTACGAATTTCAACTCGAAGCGTTCTCGGAATTTCTCCCAGGTGAGATCTGCTTCATTAATCTCAGAAATAAGAAGCTCGTACCAGTCCAATGCTCTTTCTCGGAGCATACTAGAGGCCACCTGAACTCGGTGAAGATGGATAAGATTCATGCGCGAAAAGATGCGATCGCATGTTCTAAGCCAAGCTTGGACTTCAATAACAGTTTCAGAACCTCTGAATGGCTCCCCACCCAAATTAGTGTAATCGCTGCACAAGCGTGCAAATCCCGACTTTGGGTGAGTAGGTTCCGGGTTAGCTCCAGCTACTTGAGCATTAGTTACCAAATCAAAAAGCTGTTGAGCAGTTAAAAAAAATTCCATCCTGGGGCGGAGTGCTAGATGGCACGACTCTGGGGCGGCCTGGTCTAGACATTTTTCCCCCTTTAGAAAAAAGGAAGAAGAAGAAAAAGGTTATTCACCAAATTGAATATCAAGCAATCTTGATAGATAAACAAGGAATCATAAGGAAAATAGGATGAATCGGTACGAAGACTCGAATTAAATCCTAAAGCACGACTCCTAAGATGGACTTAGGACAATGATCCTTGTTATAATATTCCATATTGTTCCGAAGTTTCGCTCTGATACCAAGTTGTGACGCCCCACCTCTATACCCACGCTAGCCAAGAACATTACGGTGAATGCTGTCAACTAGCACGGAGAATAAGGCTGTTGAGGAGCGACCATCTGTATAATTGCTTTGTGCGAGTATCGATATACCGGATAAAAATATAACTTTTCATATCAAGAGGAAATCCGACATATCGACACAAACTCAAAGCTACTACACAGTGGCTATAAAGGTCTTCGGAAACAAATATAGAAATAAACATAACACAAATCAGTCACAGACAATTCATATCACAAAGGCGGAAATAGATATGAATATTACACTAGGAAGTGTACATCAGAGTAGTGGTCTAAAAAGATCCACAATATCACAAAAGAATAGTTACACGAACTTCACAAAAGAATAAGTATTCATTAAGGAGTCTATATCTCAAATGTATACAACAAAATAACTACTAATCTAAGTAGTTAACCCAAAAGTCAAGGAGTTAATCCCGGATGAGAAGTCAAGCAGAAGCACCTGTAACATCTCGGTCTGACCCGAGTATTATTTAATAAGAAAATAATAAACGGATCAGTCTAACTATAAATATCAGATGAAACGATATAGAATAAGAGATATGACTAAACACGTAATAATCACAATGCCAAGTTGTGATATATATATATATATATATATATACACTTAGTTGATAATCATCAAGAGATTAATCAATGTCACCAAATCTACACAAGAATCAAAGAAACGTCATACTCCTTATTTCGTTCACCATACCATAAATATTGACGCTAATATCAATGTCAATCACAAAAGTCAATGACACACAAATTCCAGAAGACTACACAAGAAATCTAGAAATCACTAAAGTCAATGACACACAAATTCCAGAAGACTACACAAGAAATCCAGAAATCACTAAAGTCAATGACACACAAATTCCAGAAGACTACACAAGAAATCCAGAAATCACTAAAGTCAATGACACACAAATTCACCAATGCACAAATATTGATAAAACTTATCAATGGAAATCACGAAAATTGGTGAAACACAAATTCTAGGAATCTACACAAGAAATCCAGAAATCACAAGGGGGGGGGGAGAGGCCTATCACAAATGGGAGCATAAAGCCCACCAACATGTGTATCACAAACGGAACGCTAATTCCATGGTCGCTAACCATCACAAATTGAGCCGAAGCTCCACAAACGGCCCGAAGACCATGGGTTGCTACCCCATCACAAATTGAGTCGAAACTCCACAAAACGGGGTTTAGTCTCCCTTGCAGACAAAGAGACATCGCACATTGCTAGTCTAAATCACAAAGATGATCGTCATGATCTACGAGAAGTGTCAATTACACTAAGCTAGTAAATATATGAGTTTAGCTTCATGTCCCATAACCACTTGCTTAACTTAAATATTTACGAACAAACTGTAAATCTCCACTAGAAAATTGTCACAAGAGGTTCAATCGAACAAGTCCAAGAATTAACCGACAAAGTAAACGCAAGCGTTTCATACCACTTGTTTTACTAAGCCGTTTAATTAGATTTCTCATACGAGTGAGGTAAAGGTTTGTATATACTAATAGATTGGAAAATGGTTTTATAAACGAATTTGGTATTAAAATAGTATTGAAATCGTTTGAGGAAAGAGTTTTGATATTTACTACTAGTATAGAAAACCTTTATATTTTTAAAGTGACAAATCACGAAGAAGATTATAAGAACAATCAATCACAAAAATTCACATACGAAGACGTGAATAAAATCTAAAGAAATCGATAAAGGGTCCATCGAAATGGATATTCAAAAATCCCTAAAAAGAGTCATCAAAGACATAATAGATGATAACAACAAATAGGATTATCACGAATCGATTTAAATTGGAATTTCAATCCAAAAAGGCAAATTGGACTCAAACAGCAGGTTCAGTCGACTGAACAGAGTTTTCAGTCGACTGACCCTGTGCCTGGAAATTTTCCAGGTTCAGGAAACTTTCTGTTTCCAGTTTCAGTCGACTGTACAGAGTTTTTCAGTCGACTGAATCATGCCTGGAAACTTTCTGTTTCCAGATTCAGTCGACTAAACAGAGTTTTCAGTCGACTGAATCACGCCTGGGCTGTTTTTCAACCTTATTCAAATGAAGAGCAAACTCTTCCGAAATGCAACCGGACGAACATTGGCTCTAAGGGTTTATGCCAATCGGCAACCCGGTCCTATATGCTCCTCGATGCATCACCAAAAGCATGATCAAATATCCATAAAAGGATTTCACACAAATTTGACTTAAAAACCCAAAAATTGGAGTATTCACAAAACCAATCCAAATCAAGAGCAAATGCACATGAAGAAGTGTTAGGAATTCATACCCAACAACCAAAGATAGTTATAGTCATAGATGTGAGATAAAAATCTCACCTTTTCACAAAATCGAACAAGAAGAAGCTTGAAAGCAAATGGAGAATCAACCTCTCTTCAACACAACCCAATTGAGCTTGAATCTAAGCTCAAAAATAAGAACATTCCCAAAATTAGGTTTAGGAATTTCTGAAATTGGTAAGAGAATAAGTTGGAGAAGAAGAAGAGAAGCTTACCAATGGGTTCTTCTTGAGTTTGGAGCTAGGAATTTGATTTGCAAAAGAAACTAGGGGTTTGGAGTTTTAATTTCCAATCTCTCCCACCATTAATGTTATAAAAACTAAAAAGAGAAGAGAATGAGGGTGAGTGGGGGAGAGTGGCTTAGATTTGAGCATAAGTTAACATAGGGCTGAGCCCAAAAACCAAACCCAAAGTGAAAAGTAGCAAAAATCAACTTTCTCCAAACATATCGAAGCTTATACTCAAAAAGGTCGCAAACGGCATTTTAAACTCAATGGGAGTGGTCCCGAGTCCTAATTCGACCGTATGCAAAAAGTAGCTTTTCGGACTAAAATCCGACTAACGATAAAATATTTAAATAAAATATTTAAATATAAAATCGATAAATATGCGGGTTGTTACAATTTGATATATATAAAGATATGAGTATATATATTATTGCAAAATGATTTGAAATGAACCCGGTATTTGAATTCTTAAGTTCTTGTTAATTAATGATTTTCAGTTGAAGGAATAAGTGAATTTTTTTGAATAGTTGGAAACTTCTAAAATGAGAAATAATAAATTGAAGCTAAGTGTTTATATGAAATATGAGAAGTTAAATTATAACTCTTCAATTTCAAGATAATGGAAATTTAAACATGTGTAAATTATTGAACATTCTTGTTGACTAAAATGAATAAGATAAATTTGTAAGCCTCAATTACATTCTAATAATCTATATAAAACTTACTAGAAATGTTTAAAAAGTTGAAATGTTAAATATGAATATGTATAGAATATTACACAAGTTTGAACTTAAGTAATAAAAATGTTTCAAATTGAAATTACGTTTAAAGAAATGTTAAATGAATAATTTGAGTAGAAAAATGAAAATTCTATTTAAATATGAACTTAAGAGAAGGTAAACAAATAATAAATTAAATCATATCTTTGTAAATTGTTTATAAAACAAAAAATATAAAAAAAAATCAGCAAAGGATGTTTTAAGATTTAGCTGTACCTTTCTGAGATAATTATAATTTGAATAATATCGTGTAAAAGAAGATACGTCTATATAAAATGATTATAAACTTAAGAAATGATTAATGAAATAAGAAAGTTGAAATTTGAATTATGAAATAAAATTTTACTTAAGTCAAGTTGAATAGATTGAATTAATGAAATAAGTTAATGAAATGAATTATAGGATGAAAGTTAACTTAAGAAAAATTGAATGAAATTGATTTTGATAAAAGGAAAAAAAATTATTAATATGAATTTGAGTTATAAAATAAAATTTACTTAAGTAAAGTTAATGATATGTATTAATGAAATGAACTAATAAAGTGAATAAATGAATTAATATGAACTTAAATTATGAAGTAATAATAAACGTGACTTGCGTTTTATGAAATGTTTATAATAGACTTAAATTGTTTTATGAAATGGTTTAAAAATGATATTAGTATTAAAGAGAATATACTAAGTGGTAATGAAATAAAATTTAACTTAAATAAGGTTAAACGAAATTATTTTATAAAATGGTCCATAAATAAATTGATATGAAATGTTGTTAAACATAAGTGAAATAATTGAAATTTAAATAAATAGAATGTAAATGATGTAGATGTGAATAAGTTGGAAGTAAACCAATTAAATGTTAATAGAGAATGGATATTAATAGGAAATGTTATATATTAATTATAAACATTGGATAATGTAGATTGATATAGTTATGAATTAATTGGATGAATATTAATGGTTGAATGGTTTCTTTTGTTGCAAACCATTGTTTTTACTATTTTTGATTGCATATGATTGTTATGGTTATGTATTAGTGTTTGTGCTTATGCTTTGGATTCAAAATTCATGTTATATGGTTCTATTAAATTTATACATGTTTCTGTATCTTTTTATAAGTTATTATGTTTAAATTTAAGTTGAGATAGATATATACGAAGACCGTTTGGATGTATACGTGGTTTGATTTGCTTTTGCTTGCTTAATATAAGCCAACTCGCTCGTATTAATAATAATAAGGTACATATCTCGGATTACATACCATACTTTTATGTTTTTTCCTAAGGGAAGCCTCATCATTGAGATGAGATATATATTTGGTATATATATGTGTATTGTAAATTTTTACAATCAAGCCGCGCAAAGGAGGCACTGTCGAAATTTTCCGTAAATTAGGGTGTTAGAAACTTTTTGAGATTTTAAAGCTTTGTGACTTGTTTTTATAAATAAGTTGTAAATTCCATAAAGTCGGTATCATAGTGGCATGGTAGAAGCATAGTAAAGGTTTTCAAATAAAATTTCAATGTTTTGTAAGTTGATTATTTTGAATAAAATATATCTAATGTTGGATTTCATTCTTAACCCCTTTCCGAGGACGAAAAGTTTTGAGTGGGGGAGATTGTAATGACTTAAAATTTTAACTATTTTAAATGATTAAATTTAATATAATTATTGAAAAAAAAGGTTAGAAATAAAAATTTAATGATTTATTCATGCAATTAAATTAATACAAACTTGAATAAAATTTTGAAATAATTATTTTAATAAGATTTAAGGAAATTATTTGTATTAGAATGAAGTTTAGTATATTTAATATGTTGTAATCAATAGCATGAATTTAATAATAAATGTTGAATTAATTAGACGAAAATAAAATAATTGATTTACAACTAGAGTTCATTTAAAATCGAAACTTAATTCATCGTAGATCGAATTATTGTGATGCTTTAAATAAAGAAGTGGAACTAAGTGTAGCAGTTGTTTTATTAATTGAATTCATTTTAAAAGTAAATTTTATAAGTTAAATAACTTATATTTTAAATATAGCGATTTATTGGATAATTAAATTGTTTAAATTTAATATTGGAAATTGTTTAAATAATTGAATTTTGAATTTAATATGAATGAAAATGATTTTGAAAGTTGAGTTAAATTTTATTTAAACAAGAATGAAAACTGTTAACTTTTAAAATTGAATTTAAAAGCGAACAAATTTATTTTGGAAATTTCTCGTTTCGATTAATGGGTAAAAATAGTCTTTTTGGGTACTGTCTAAGATTTCGAGGAAACCAGTTTCATCGGTTCCATAATAATGAATTATTCTAGGATTTCAAGTTTCGTAGCGATCAGACTTATCGTTTGGTCATACGAGCTTGAAACGCATAGAAATCAATTAAAGGAATCTAATTAAGATAATCTAACTTTTAATAGCTATCTTCCGAATATGACGGAATTGGCTCCCAATACTAGTTCCATTATGTTCGGAATAGGGGTATAACATATAGAACGTCATGTGGCACACTTCGTTTGGAGTTTGGAATTTTAGCTGATAAATCGGGTCGGAAATTTATATTTAAGGCCACGTTACGTTTCCATTTTTGCAAAACCTGACTAAAATCGTCAGTCGCTACTTTCTCATTTTAATGGTCGAAATCGCCTCTTCTTCTCCCTTTAATTTCTCCAAATGCACGTGGTTTTACATCTTAACCTCAACTAGGAAAAGGGAGAGCACGATGAGATCTACAATCTGTACGGTTGGATCGTGGCGAAGTGACTCGAGTTCGCCAGAATAGGAGCATGAAGTTACATGGGTTTAGGGTCAACGATCGTGTGGGTGAATAAGAGGCCATCGGAGGCGCGGCGGCGATGGCGGGGCAGGTCGGCGATGGCGGTTCGGCCTGCGGATAGTGGTGCGTGTTTTTAGAAAAAAATGAATAGTGCAAGAACGACCTGGATGAACGAATGGGAGAGAAGGAAGGTGGGGGTAAGGATTTTGTTCAAATTATTTTTATTTTCGTTATGATGACCCGGAATTTTGGGCAATATCAATTTAATAATCTACGTTAAAAATTAAATTGATTTGATAATTGTCTTTTTTAATTTAAATTGGCAATTTATTCTTATAGAAGCAAATAAAATTTGAATTTATTTAATAATCTAATTAAATAATTATTTAATTAGTGAATTTTGTCTTTTGAAAAGATAATAAAATGTTTTTTACTTATAATGTATATACAAATATATATATATATATATATATATATATATATATATATATGTATGTATGTATAAATTGTAAATAGATAAGCTTTGGTTTGAAATTTAATAAATAAATAAAATATTGTTTTTGATTCAAAGCTATTTAATAAATAACTATATGGTTTTAAATACTTAAGGTAAATGTTAATTGTTTAAATTTTTATCTTAGTTTAAGTTTAATATCAAATTAATAAAAAGGTTTATTTTCTTTTCTTTTTAAATATTACTTGTTAAATATGATTTGTAATTAGATATGAAAGTTTAAGATACAATTTACATATAAAACATTAATTCATTTAAGTAAGATAAGTAATAAGTAATTTATAATCTCTTTTATAAATTATTTAAAATTCATAAATGTGCTATTTTCAAATAATATTAATAAATATATAGATATATATAGGTTTTAAAGACAATTAAATTGCTATTTTTAAATTGAATGTGTTGATATAAATTGGCTTTAAATTGGATTTTTAAATTTAAGTTGGATTTGAAATTGAATTAATTTTGAAATTCAAAAGGATAAAAAAAAATATTTGGATAAGCTTTTATTTATATATAATTTGTTTTATTACATTTTCTTTAAAAAGAAATTCACATATACATTTACATAAGAATAAATAAAATAAGTAAAAACTTTTATTAACATTTAAATTAAGTATTAAATATTTAAATAACAAGTGTTCATATATTAAGTAACCATAGTGACATGTGTAATTCAATGAATTAATGTATATGAAAAATGTTGTAACATTAGGCAAGTGTCATATTTTGTTTTTAATTTTTCTTTATTTTAAAATAAATCATTGTAACTTATTAAAACACGCTTTCTCACCTTAATATCCTTTTTCTATCTTTCTAAAATCAAGAAATCTGTAGTTCACTTCTTTAAACCAGAAAAATTCAAAAGCTTGTAAATAAACTTCAAATTCTCTTCAAACCAAAATCAAAAGCCTACCTGCATTTTTTAATCCTGTGCATTTTCAAAGATCTCTGCAAAACATCTTCCTCAAACCACTAGCCTGCATTTTTTAAATTGAATAACCAGAACAATGCTTGCCAATGCCTGCATTTTTTTAAATCTGTGATACGTCAAAACCTGAGCATCTGCATTTTTTTAAACTTGAGAACAACAAAAGAATGCAAAGCATTTTCAAGATCAAAAGGCTGCATACATTTTCTTCAAAACTGGAGTTTGTCTGAGCAAGCAAGGTTTCAAATTTCAAAGCTTAAATCATCTCAACAGCAAAAAGATTTCCAGTAATAGGCTTTCAAGGATCTAAAGCAACTCAATTTTTAAATCAAAAACAAGAAGCTAAAGCATGTCAGTTTTAAAAGATTCAAAAGTAATTTCAAATTGAAGGCTCTGTTCTTCATCCTCAAAACTAGTGAGTAACATCTCTATTTAAAAAGTTTAAGTATATGATTCTGTTGCATGTTAATCTTTGAAAATAAGTATGTTTGTGAAATTATTTATAAGTAAATCTCTGTGTGTGTATATATGAATATATTGATGTGTGCATGATGTGTATCTGGATTTTTTTACTGATTCTAGTTTTCCAGGCTCAAGAGCTAATCAAAAATCACTTGCTCTTGATCCAATCTTTGTTAAGACTTAAGTCTTGAACAAATTGTGTTTGTTGTATCATGGATTTAAGTTTAAAAATTTGTTTAAGATAAAATAATTTGTATTATCTCTGGAAATAATAAAACAATAGAGAAAACTTAAAATAAGTCAAAATTCAATTACCTGATTCATGAATTCAGGGATATAAATCAAATACTTAAACTAAAACTTGATTTTTGAAACTAAATTCATAATTTTTAGTTATGGGATGAATGAGTATTTCTGGATTGACCAAAAATTGGTATTTGAGGGGTTTCTGATGATCTCGATGGTCTGGGAGGTCGTGGTTCTTTCTGGAGGAAGAAGAGTGGTCAACGACTTGGGGAAAAATGGTAGAAGTGATGGCAGATCGTGGTGGCGGCGGCGTCGATCGATTTAAGTTTTTAAACTTAGTTTTGGTTAGGTCAGGAGTTTGTGATCATCTCGACGTCTTTGGATGATCGAGTTCAATAGTATCTGGGGAAGGGTAGCTAGGGCGTGGACGAAGTCATGGCCAGAGTCACTGGTGTTCTGGTGATCAGCATTGGAAGTACAAGAGGATTTCCAGGTGTTGCTCTTTTGGTTCCAGGTTTGATTAGCATACTCTAATATGATTACGAGTTTGTTTTGACGATTTGATGATCGTGATGGGTTGCGAGGATGTTTACTGATGTGATGAGGCCATCAGGGGTGACCAAAGATGGTCGGAGCCACCGTGCATATGCACGGTGCATTGTTTTGTGCATGGTGAAGTTTGGTGTGTTGTAGGGTTTTGTACTCGACTAACTCTCTAGTAATTCGAGTATTTGCTCGAAGTGATGAATGGTTTGGCTCGAAGTAATTTTAGGGTGGCTTGGGTTATTTGCTTGGTTACAGGTTTTAAAACTTGTCTACTTTTAAAATTTTAAATTTGATTCTAAATTTTGAAAGCATAGATTTAAACAATGTTTTAAATCCAAGTTTTAAATCAAAGTTTTTAAATCTGGATTCAAATCTAAATTGTATCCTAGTTTTGAAATAAAATTAAGTTTTACAAATTAAATTGTTTTAACAACTTTAAATATTTAAAGTGCATATTAAAATAATTTAAATTTAAAATGAATTTGGTTTAAAACTCTTTTAAAATTCTTTTATAAGATAAATATTTCTTTAATATGTGATTTAAAATGTTTTTAAATTGTTTTAAACTTTGTTAAAGTCAAATTCGTATTCATTTTAAATTTTAAATTTGAAAGTAAATTTGGAAATAAAATGTTTTCAAATGTGTTTATGAATGATAATTAAATCATTAATAAGAAAAATGTTTTTATTTTAAAGTTAATAAAGATTTGATGATTTGTGATTCATTAAATTATTAAGGAAATTAAAATGGATAATTAATTAATTTAATTAATTAATAATTTGGATTAATTAATTAAGTAATTAAGGGTTTGAATTAATTAATTAAGGTTTATGTTAATTAATTAAGGTTAATTAATTTGAAAATAAGATCATTAATTAGATAAGTTAAGATTTTTAATTAATGATTAGAAATTAATTAATCAAGTAATTAAGATTAATTAAGTTACAGTTAAGCATTTAATTAATTAAATAATAGTGATTAATTGAATGGTTTTGAAAGATTTAATTAATTTGTAATTAATAAAGATGAATTTTAGTTTAATTACTTAAGAGAAGTAATTAAAGAACTGTTAATGGTTAATGAAGATCATTAACTAAGGATTATGTAATGATTAATTAATGTGATTAATTTTAATAATTAATTAGATTAATTAATTAAGGATAATCATTTATGAAATTGGTTAAGTATAATTACTTAATGAACGGAATTATTTACTCAAGGTAATTAATTAAATAAATTTGATTAGTTTAAGTTGATTAATTAAGTTTAATTAATTTAGAATAATCACTTGATGATTTGATAAGTATAATTACTTAGTAAAGTAATTGATGGATAATTACTGGATGTAATTAATTGAATGGTGATTATTAATGGAAGTAATTTGAGTTTAATTACTTTATTAATCAAAGGATTAATTAAGATAATTAATTAAGGAGTAATTAATTTATTTAATGAAGTAATTAAGGGTATTTAATTACTGAATGAGATTGATCAAGAGTGATTAATAAATGTGGTTTAATTAAAGATTAATTACTAAAGGTAATTAATTTAAATAGAGTAATTAATTAAAATGTAATTAGGAATCATTAATTAATATAATTAATGATATAATTAAGGGTTGATTAATTAATCAATGATAAGTGATTATAGAGTAAGTAATTAATGTAATTAATTAAGGATGAATGTAATTAATTATAGTTAATTAATTAATGAAGTAATTAAAGGATTAATTGCTGAATTTGGTTAAGAATAATTAATTTGTGAAATTAATTTAAAGGCTAATTACTTGAATGTAATTAAAGGATAATTAATCAAGAATGATTGATTAAGGTGGATAATTATAGGATAATTAATTAATTAATTAATTTGTAATTAATTAATGATTAAGTAAGTAAGATTTTTAGTAATGAAGGTAATTAATTTAATTTACTTTAAATTAATTAGAGATGAATTAATTAATTTAATTCATTTTAAATTAATTATAATGTAATTAATTAATCCTTGCTTATGTATGGATGGATGATATTGGTTGCCTTGAATGGCTTGAGATCTCAGATATGAGATAAGTAGTGCTGTGTGATATGGATGCTTTGGTTGAAGTGTGATGATAATGTGGATTATCTGTTTGTGATGTTAATGTGAATTATCTATTTGTAATGATAATATGGATTATCTATTATGATATTGTGAATTATCTATCTGTGTGCATATAGATAATAGATTTGAATTGTTTAACTTTAAAATAACTTCGACCTAAAAGATACGTTTTGGATTTCGATGAGACCGGGATCGGGTTTCCAGATTTGGATAACCGAAAACCACATCGATCCAAATTAACGATAGGTCGTGAATCTCAAGTGAAGATGAAGATTCAAAGTGCAAGGGTTTTCGTTGTTAACTCTGATGGTGATTCCAAAATGAGTGTAACGAGATAATGCCTTTAGTTTCGTTCGAACCTGGAACGAACTTGTATGGATTGAATGCTTTAAGAACATCATCAGGTGGACGATGAGCATTCTAAGAGATGTGTTCTCTAAAGGTAATCGTAGCCTCAAGCCTCATCAACCGGGAATGGCTAAAACATGGAAGGTGCTGCAAGGCTAAATGAGTCGCGCTCAAGTAGCACAAGATTTTCCCCTCTCTAGAAATCCCTCTTTATTCGGCTGTGTGGGCAATTGGAACGCGCGCCAACTACGGGGTTGTCTTGTTTGAGACTGTCCAGTAAGGGATGGTTCTGGCCTTGTGTTGTAGGAGGTTTAGGGTGGATCCTCTGTACGTTGATCTAGGCCACGTACTATGATAGACGGTACCCCAGTTGCCCTGCCATTGATGGAAACCAATTCTTCCTACGTGCCCTTACGGTTTTGATTGTATTACCCACTTTGTGGCTAGTATGCTGGAATTTAATGAATGTAATAATTTCGGTTATTTCTTATTTACTTGGATACCCTAGATCCTATTATAATATCACTGAATTTCCTATCAAATGTTTTGGCTAGCGTAAGGTAAAACTTACCCATGTTTATGTATGGGAAGTCTTACGTGATACCTTTTGTTTTCAAAGGTTTTTGAAAGTTAAGAAACTTTAACCTGTTACTCACACCAGACCTATGTCTGACCCGTAGTTTATCTTCTGTTGTCTTAAACTCTTGGGTACTCAAATTTTTACGAGTAGCCAAGGGATTCAGGTTAGCTTTGACGAATTTTGAAGGAGCAATGGAGCAGGAGGCTTCAGCGTTTGTAGATATATATAGTGTTCCGCTGTGTGGTCTCTGAGTTGTTTGTTTGAGTTGTATCTTGTGTTGTAATAACTAGACAGGTGTTTATAACTGTCTAGTATGTGATGTATAATCTGTGTAACTCTGATAAATGTTGTATACTATGTACTATTTTATGTGATTAATATAATTTATTCGTTCCGCTGTTGAGATTCTGATGTTGTTTCTTTCTTTCTTCTTTATCTTTTCTCTTTTCTATCCCTTTCTTTCTTATTAATGATGAGTCATTCTATGGGATGAATGGCGGGTCGTTACAGTGGTATCAGAGCATAGGTTGAGATAATACCTAGGCTCTGGAGTGGTGTCTATCTTGAGAGAGCGTATTTGTAATTTTAAATATATATATATATATATATATATATATATATATATATATATATATATATATATATTTATACCTATTTGATTGGGTTACATGTTCTGGTTTTCCAATATGAGCTCTAAAGGTAGATGGGGTAGTGGTGTGTGTAGCACGACTACCAATGGAAGGAGTCTGAGTGTTGAAGTTAGAAGTGTATCTGTCGAGACTGTAGACCAAATACCGTCTCGAGTAAGCATTGCAGTGGTGTAAGGATTTCATCAATCTCTGAAGGAAACATTTTAAATGTTCGGAGTCCATCTTGGTAGTGCAAGTTTGGATCTATTGGTTGCGCAGAAGCGAGTGATGGTATCTTGGCAACCTCAGGAAATAGTAGCTGCGTGACGAGATGCAGTGACTATGGATTGTCTCCAAAGATGTTTCTTTGGAACAAGTTTAAGGAAGTGTGTCTGCTTCGGTGTTGTGGCTGAGTTCAGCAGGGTGTTTGTGTTTGGTTTGAGGTTCGAGTTTCTCAAAGAGCTTTGGATTAGGAATTCTTTGGCATTTGTATCGGCAGTGCATCTCGGAGTATTCTGTGTGCCGGCAAGGAGGTTATCTGGCTAAGCAGTTTTCTAGAGGTGGAGTTCAGAAGCAGAAGAGCGGATCCATTTTCTTTGATGGATTGGTTAGTCTAGCATAAGCTATTCTGATTGGTAAAGAGAGAACAGTTTTCTTTGGAATTAGGCTGGGTTGATCGCAAAAGTGACTTGCGATAGTTGAGTGTTCTCTTGGGTTACCTTTGCATGGGATCGAGGCATCTCTAGGGAGTGATTTCGGTGGTTCAGCTTAGTAAAAGGAGGGCTTCTAGAGAGAGGGTTTGGTGAAGTAGCTCAGGATTTGGTGGAACTTGTAAGTTTTCGCTTTTGGATCCGTTGAACCATATTTTTGGGATGGGTTGACCAGTTTGTGCTTGTGTTTGTCATCAGCATTTTCATCTACTCCAGATCAGAGTTGTGCAGCGGAAGCAGTTTGGAAATGCATCTATTTGTCTTTTCCAGATAGGAGAAGTTGTTTTCTACTGATGATAGTAGAATTGATCTTGATTTTGGGTTGATCTTGTGAGGATCATTTTTGTTGGGTTGTTTTTGGTCCGGTTTGATTTGAAAAGCATTAGCATAGGATGAGCCGATCAGGAAAAAGATAGGCAGCCCAGGATCGTCAGAAGATTTTTATGGATAAGAGACGAAGGAATTTGGATTCCGAGGTCGGAGATTTGATTTTGGATAAGTTTTCATCGATCAAAGAAGCTATAAGTTTGGTAAACTAGGAAGCCAGCTCCGAGGTATTTTGGATCCTTCTGTGTTCTTGTGAGGATTAGTGCATTGGTTTTCAGGGTTGAATTGCCAGTTTGGAAGACTGGGATTCAATGTGTTTCACATATCTCTGAGGAAGTACGTGTGTGATCTATATCTGGTTTTGAAACCAGCAGTTCTAGGGTTTTGGTTGTAGAGTCCGACTTGTCTATAGTCCGATATCCTCTTTAGTTTTGTAGATCTAGATGAGTAGGAGCTCTGTAGCTTAGTAGGGTAGATTGTTTGGATTCCGTAAGACGAGTATTCCGGTATTTATATCGGGAAAACTCTAGGAAGTTCTAACCAGAATTTCGTCTGGATAGTTAGATTTGTTTGATTGAGTGATTGGTTGCTATGGTTGTTAGCATATGATTGTTAATATATGCTTGTGTTTTCAATTAAAATCTTAAATATATTATTAAATTACCTTTGCTTTTAAATTTCGGGACAAAATTCTTTTAAGGGGAGAGGAATGTGATGACCTGGAATTTCAGGCAATATCAATTTAATAATCTGCATTAAAACTTAAATTGATTTGATAATTGTCTTTTATAATTTTAATTTAATTTAGCAATTTATTCTTTTAGAAGCAAATAAAATTTTAATTTATTTAATAATCTAATTAAATAAGTATTTAATTAGTGAATTTTATCTTTTAAAAAGCTAATAAAATGTTTTCTATTTATAATGTATACATATAAATGTATATATTGTAAATAGATAAGCTTTGGTTTGAAATTTAATAAATAAATAAAATCTTGTTTTTAAATTCTAATATACATTTTGATAAGTTGGAAATTATGATTTAATTTAATATATAACTTTTCAAAGCTATTTAATAAATAACTATATCGTTTTAAATACTTAAGGTAAATGTTAATTGTTTAAAATTTTATCTTAGTTTAAGTTTTAATATCAAATTAATAAAAAGGTTTATTTTCTTTTCTTTTTAAATATTACTTGATAAATATGATTTGTAATTAGATATGAAAGCTTAAGATACAATTTACATATAAAACATTAATTCATTTAAGTAAGATAAGTAATAAGTAATTTATAATCTCTTTTATAAATTATTTAAAATTGATAAATGTGTTATTTTCAAACAATATTAATAAATGTATAGATGTAGATAGGTTTTAAAGACAATAGAATTGCTATTTTTAAATTGAATGTGTTGATATAATGTAACATTCCTAGATTTTAGCCAGAATTAATTTGATAATAAATTCGATTTTTAGAATTAAATTATGAAATTATTGGTAATTAATTTTAAATTTTTGATATATTGATGAATTAATTGGAAAATTTCCAGAATAAATAATGATATTTATTTTTAAATTGAATTTGGAATTTGAAATTCAAGAATAAATATTCTGAGAAATAAATTGGATTTAAGAACTTTGTAAATTAATAAAAATTTGTTTTCTATTATATATATGTATATATATACATTTTTATTCAAAGAATATGTTTTGAGAATTAATAAAAGAGCTTAAAGACATTTTCTTTCATATTTGAAAAAAATATAGTTTGTAAATAAATTCAAGACAATTATATAAACATAAGTATACATATATTTAATTAAATTGGACATAATAATAGATAAATATAATTTGTATAAGGATATAAACATAAATTTTAAAACAAGGGATTTAAACATAAAGCACTCATTTGAACAAATGCAAACAAGATAAAAACACATTTAAACATTTGTAAGATTTGTAATATGTAAGATTAACAAGTGTCACTAGTTTTTCTTTTCTTTATTTCCAAATTAATATGAAAACAAGGCTGCTCATTTTTCTCAACTAAAACCCGAGAAAGAAAGTGAACCAGATCAAACTCAAAACAAAAAGAAAATCAATCAGTTTTCAATCCTCAATTTGATTCAAATCTGAAGCATTCATATGCATTTCAATCAAACTAGATCATTTCAACTTCAAGTTTCAAGCTCAAAGAGCAAATCCAAACTAAAACCTGGAAAGCAAAAAAAACTTTAAGCAATCAGGTCAACAGACCAGAGCATCTCAGATCCAAAGCATCTTTAGGTTCAACATCAAGTCCACGACTCGGGCAACTTAATCAAGTTTAGATCAGCCTCGGGTTAAATAAGATCAGATCATATCAAGTTTTTTTTCCAGTTTTACGTCCAGATCATTATCAATTCCAGATTTCAGAACAAAATCTGTTCTCTGTTCTTCAATCTATGGTGAGAAAACTTTTGAGCCTGTATACTTGAATTTTTGGTTTTTCGGTGATAATGGATGTGTGATAATATTTTAGTTATAAATATAAATGCATGTATATAAAAATAAAAAGGCCTGTGCATGTCTGTATGCACATGTATACACACATGTTCTGTTGTACACAGGTTTGATCACACCCCAAATTAAATTCAAATCTCTATATACAATTAATTTTAAACCTTGACTTCTAAATAAAAGATTATGGTAGAAGCTTTAACATGATTTTAAAAATAAATTCAAGTGTTTACAAGATGAATGGATTTTAGTTTTTTATTGATCCACGATGATCGACGTGACCATGTTCTTCAAGTTTTGGTCTGAGGGTGGATTAAGCATCATTGATCATCAGAAAAATGTTTGTTGATTTTATAATTCATTGTGGATGATGGACGAGAACAATTTAGGGTTTTGTGTGCTGTTGAGTTCGATGTCGTTCGCGAGTTCATTACGTTGACATCGGTGCTTCGGGGTCAACCAGACCAGGGGGTTTGAAGCATAGTCGACTGACGTTGCTGCAGGTGTGATGGCAGGTTGATCGGTGGTCTGAGTCATCGACACGATGAAGCTTTTGGGTGGTCGATTGTATCTCAGTGGGTTTCGTATTGCTTGATTTCGAGTTCATCACCAATTCAAGGATATGGGTGTTTGCTTAGGGAGAGGTGACTATCGGTGATTGGTCGGCGATCTTGGCAATGGTCAGAGATGGCCAGCTTGCTTGTACATGTGTATGACATATTCATTGTGTCAGGATTAAAGCAGGGAGAAGGGGAAGATGGATTCTCGTGTTCGAGCTCAGGGATTTACTAGTTTGGCTCGGGTATGATGATGAGTTACTTGAGCATTACAGCGAAGTGATTCAAATTGTTTTTACAGACTTAAGATTTTAAATATTCAGCAAAGTTTTAAAAAGAGAAATGGGGTAGATCAGGGGTTTTTGAAGTTTAACTCGAAGATGAGCTCAAGTTTAACCAGGGATTGTCTCGGGTCCGAAGTTTTTTAACAAATAAGTTTTTAGTTTTGTATTAAATAAGTTTTAAAACTTTATTCTTAAATAAATTTCTTCTATATAATAAAGTTTAATTAAATTTTGATCAATAAAAGTTGTATAGTTATTTTAACTTAAAATAAATTGAGTCTTGTTCCCTTAAGTTATTTTGAAACAATTTTTAATAGCTTAATTAAGAAGTGATTAAATAGACAAATGGGTTATCTTAGATAATATTTTAAATCATTAGTTGACTTAAAAGTTTTAACTTAAATAATATGATAATGATAATTTATTTCAAAGGTTTAATTAATGTGATTTCTTAAAGGTTAATTACTTTAATTAAAGGCTAACTAATTTATTGTAATTATTCAAAGGTAATTAATTAATTACTTAAAAATAATTACTTAGTTAAAAGTAATTAATTAATGGTTAAAGATGATTAAGTGATTAAAAATAATCACTTATTATAATTAATTAAAGGTAATTAATTAATGTGATAAATTAATTAATTGGAGAATAATTAGTTAATTAAAGATTAATTAATTTGTTAAAGGTTAATTAATTTATTTATCTGTAATGTATTTACATGTCTATTTGTGATGCATTCACATATCTATTTGTGAATCTGTGAATGATGATAAGCGTTATAGGATTATATCGCTTATCGATATTGCTATACTTGAATCTGTGATGATTGATGATGTTGCACTATTGTGTAAAACACTAGACCACACTATACACACACAAATATGGATTTCACAAGGAAATCGGTTAAATCACATATATTTGAATTTAATATTATGAAATGATTTTAAAGTTGAATTTTGAATCCAAATAATTTTGAAAATGGAAATGGGTTGAATTTGAAAGGGCTTTTGAAAAGGAATTTTAAGGATGAAAGTTATTGTTAATAACATAATAAAATTTTGGAAATTTAAATACTTTGATTTGAATTTGAATTAAAGATTTGAAATGTTATCCTATGTTTGGGAATTTTGGTTTAAAAAGGTTATACATGTTATAAATGTGTTAATATTGGTTTTAAACCAATTTAAAAGTATTATTTTGAAATTTTGAATTTAATCCAAGTTTTATACTTGAAAGGCCTTAACTTGTACAAATGTAGTCGGATTCTTTCGAAATGAAACCTATTTGTTTTCAAATAATAACAGGTTTCATATAAAGAAAGGATTTCCAATTTGTGTTGAAAGATTTCAAGTTTGAAATGGAATTGAAATAGTTTTGAAAGCTATGAATGAATCTTTGTGAAGATGGTTGAACCTTGTTTTTAAATTGAAGAGGATTTTAAATGGTGTATCTTTTATATAAAAGATTTGAGTTGGTAATGTTTTTGAAAGCTATAAGTTGAATCTTTGATTTAAAGATTGGATGAGTTAATCCAATTTGAAAGGGAAAGTTTTTGAAAGAATATGAATGAATCTTTGTTAAAGATTGGTATACTTTGTTTTCAAATTGAAAAGGGATCTTAAAAGTGTATCCTTTGTACAAAACATTTGAGATGGAAATTGGTTTGAAATCTGTGAATGAATCTTTGTGAAAGATTGGTGAACTTTGTGAAATGAATCTTTTTGTTTAAAAGATTGGAAATGGTAATTTGTTTAAATCATTTGAAAGAAAGGTTTTGGATAATAAGTTGTGACTTAACTGAGATCCCAATATCCATATGATTTTAAATATTGCGCTCATTGTTCGGTTTTGCTGGAAGAGGACCTTGTGTCATATAGCCCATTCCGAATAATGATACGACGATATGGATAGCATTTGAAGACTGGTGGTGAAGACCGGATATTTTCAAAAGCGAAAGGATAACTCGTCGAATGTCTCTGCACTGGCTGATCCCCGATATAGAGATTTGATCACCCTTTGTGATGGGGAGTCCGGACATGATTAGGGATTATCCGGATGTGCAAGGGCTTCTTTGGAAGTGCCTTCGGTTCTGTTCGAACCCGGGATAGACTTGTATGGATGTGTGTCTGACATTACACCTTGAGATGTAAAGATGGTTTCTATCAAATACATTTCTATTTGGTGGCCGAGATTTATTCTCTTAGCTTAACACCCTTCTCTGAGACGTACGAGCTCAGAGGTTATGTAGTTGATGGTTACTGGTGATACATTTCCAATTTGGTAATGTGGCATACGAAGTGCTGCTGATCATTTGTTGATCGAAGCATGGCTTTTGTGAAAAGCGTAGCTTTGTGGACGTGACTTCGTCGAGCTTGACAACCCGGAAATGGTCAAAGTAGGAATGTTGCGGTAATGTTTTTAAGGGTCGCACCCCTAGGGTATGTCCATTTTCCTCTGCATAAGAGGTGATATCATGGTATGGATCCCAGATATTTAACCTATGTGGTTGCTGCAAACTTATTGCTTTGTGGTTATTGGTGTCGAGCGCTCGGATAAAGGTCGGTAACGACCGGGGATGGCATAATTTTGTGGTAGTTACCTACGTTATAGCTTGATTAAAGTATGAGGTAACATCGGCCTTGTGTTAGCAGAGATCTGGTTAGGTTCTCGGAGGCGTCCTTTCAGAGGTGTATCCATTTCGGTAAGAAAGTTCCTTGGCCTGACCATTTGTTGGAAAATCCAAAGAAACAATACGCGCCCTGTACAGTTTTAGTTGTATAACCTGCCATGGAATATGGTGGTAACCTGCTATTGAACATTGTAACAACCCGCATATTTTACGATTTGAATATTTAAATATTTTATCGTTAGTCGGATTTTAGTCCGAAAAGTTACTTTTTGCATACAGTCGAATTAGGACTCGGAACCACTTCCATTGAGTCCAAAACACCGTTTGCAATCTTTTTGAGTATAAACTTTAATATGTTTGGAGTTAGTGTAATTTTTCCACTTTTTCACTTTGGGCTTTGCGTTTGGTGTAGCCCGTTAGCCTAAGCTATTAATTCTAACTCAACCCCATTTTCTTCATAACTTCACTTTCATTTCCCAACACTCAAGCTGCATCAAAAATGGAGGAAGGAATGGGAAATTAAAACTCCAAGCTCAAGTTCATTTGCAAATCCAACATCTAACTCCAAATTCAAAGAGAACCCATTGATTCTTCCTTGCTTTCAAGCTTCTTCTTCATTGATTTTGTGTAAAGGTGAGATTTTTATCTCACATCTTTGTCTATAACTATCTTTGATTATTAGGTATGAATTCCTAACACTTATTCATGTGCATTTGCTTTTGGTTTGAATTAAATTGGTGAAAATCCCAATTTTTAGTGTTTTGGGTTCAAATCTTTAAAAATCCAATCTTTGGTGTTTAAACACGTTTTTGGTGATGCACCGAGGAGCCAATACGACCGCGTAGCCTATGGGCATAATCCCCTAGCGTCCGTGCTCGATCGGTTGCAATTTGGGAGAGTTTTTGCACTTCAAACCCCTAGGTCGCTCGGCCTGCACCGTATAAACCCCTCGGCCTGCAGCTAGCTTGCACGCTCCTTAGGTCGCTCGGCCATAGGTCGTAACCCATAGGTCGCTCGACCCTCTTTACTTCCTTAGGTCGTTCGGCTTGCACCATTCCCTCGGCCTGCAGTTAGGTCGCTCGTGTTAGGTCGCTCGGCCACCTTCGCAACTTAGGTCGCTCGGCCTTCTCATACGCCTTAGGTCGTTAGGTCGCAACCCCCTTAGGTCGCACGGTCTTGTTTACTCCTTAGGTCGCTTGGTTGCTCGGCCTACTCTCCTTCTACCCCTTAGGTCGTTTCGTGTTAGGCCGCTCACCTCCTTAGGTCGCGTACCCCTTGGGTCGCAACACCTAGGCCGCATGCTAGCTCCCTAAGCCGCTACTACCTTAGGTCGCTGACCTCCTTAGGTCGTTCGGCCTGTGCACTGTTAGGTAGCGCCATGCCTTAGGTCGCGCCATTCCTTAGGTCGCATGCAGTTAGGTCGCACACTCTTTAAGTCGCCCCTGCTTTAAGCCGCATGCTATTTCTTATGTCGCCGCTCTCTTAAGTCATATGTCGTGTAGTCGCGTACGTTGAGCCGCTGATTTCTTGTATTGACTTATGATAAGTCGTAAGTCGTGGCTATTAAGTCGCAAGGGTATTTCCACTTTGATGGATTTGGAATCGAATTCTTTGGATTTTTATTCATGTCTTCGAATGTGAATTTTTGTGATTTATTGTTTCTACAATCATTTTTGTGATTTGTCACTTTATCTCACTCGTACGAGAAATGTAATTAATCGGCTTAGTAAAACAAATGGTATGAAACGCTTGCGTTTACTTCGTCGGTTAATTCTTGGACTTGTTCGATTGAATCTCTTGTGACAATTTTTGAGTGGAGATCTACAATTTGTTCGTAAATATTTAAGTTAAGATAGTGGCTATGGGACATGAAGCTAAGCTCATATATTTACTAGCTTACTGTAATTGACACTTCTTGATGATCGTTGATGATCATTTTTGTGATTTAGACTAGCAAATATGCGATGTCTCTTTGTCTACGAGGGAGACTAAACCCCGTTTCTATGGAGCTTCAGCTCAATTTGGTGGGGTAGCGACCCATGGTCTTCGGGTGGTTTTGTGGAGCTTCGGCTCAAAAATTAATGGTTAGCAACCATGGAATAGCGTTCCATTTTGTGATACACGTGTTGGTGAGTTTTCATGCTCCCGTTTTGTGATAGGCCTCCTCCTTTTTGTGGTTTCTGGATTTCCATTGATAGTTTCTAGAATTTGTGTTTCACCGATTTTCGTGATTTACATTGATATGTGTTATCAATATTTGTGCATTGGTGAATTTATGTGTCATTAACTTTTGTGATTGGTATTAATATTATTGTGAATATTCATGGTTTTGGTGAATGAAAATATAGAGTATGACATTCCTTTTTATCTTTGAGAAGATTCTTGTGATATTGATTAATCTCTTGTTGATTTTCAATTACATACTTATCACAGTATGGCTTTATGGTTATCATATGTTATGTCATACTCTTATTCTATATCATTTCATCTGATATTTATAGCTAGACTGATCCGTTTATTATTTTCTTATTAAATAATACTCGGGTCAGACCGAGATGTTACAAGTGCTTCTGCTTGACTTCACATCTGGGATTATCACCCTGACTTTTGGCTAACTACTTAGATTAGTAGTTTTTGTTGTATACATTTGAGATATAGACTCATTGATGTATCCATATCCTTTTGTGTAGCACTTGTAGCTATTCTTTTGTGATATTGTGGGTCTTGTTTGACCACTACTCTGATGTGCACTTTCATGTGTTATATTCATATTTTTTCCGCCTTTGTGATATGGATGTCTGTGACTGATTTGTGTTATGTTTATTTCTATATTTGTTTCCAAAGAATATATATAGCCACTGTGTAGTAGCTTTGAGTTTGTATCGGTATGTCGGACTTCCTTGTATTATCTGACATATTGGTGCTCGCACAAAGCAATTACACGGATGGTCGCTCCTCAACAGCCTTATTCTCTGCGCTAGTTGACGGCATTACCCTGTAGTGTCCTTAGCTAGCGTAGGTATAGAGGTGGGGCATCACAGCTTGGTATCAAAGCCAATCTTCGGAACAATGTAGAATAATCTAGCAAGCATCATCGTCCTAAGTCCATCTTAGGAGTCGTGCTTTAGGATTTAATTCGAGTCTTCGTACCGATTTATCCTATTTTCTTTATGATTCCTTGTATATCTATCAAGATTGCTTGATATTCATTTGGTGAATAACTTTTTTCTTCTTCCTTCTTCCTTCTTAAGGGAGACAAATGGTTAGACCAAGCCGTCCCAGCGCCGGTCAATCTCGTGCTACTCCCCAAGATGGAGTATTTATGTCTGCCCAGCAGCTTCTTGATCTAGTAAGGAATGTTCAAGCAGCCGGATCTAATCTGGAGTCTACTCACCCTAGGTTTGGATTTGCACGTTTATGCAGCTATTATACCAATTTGGGTGGGAAGCCATTCAAAGGTTCTTAGACTATTAGCGAAGTCCAGGCTTGGCTGAGATCGTGCGATCGAATCTTTTCTCGCATGAATCTTATTGATCTTCACCGTGTTCAGGTGGCCTCTAGTATGCTCCAAGAAAGAGCATTAGATTGATATGAGCTTCTTATTTCTGAAATAGTTGAAGCGGATCTTACTTGGGAGAAATTTCGGGAACGCTTCGAATTAAAATTTGTGCCAGAAGATGAGAAGGTGACATTGGCTCGCCGTTTTATAGACCTTGTTCAAGGTGAATCTTCTATGGCAGATTATGTCGCATCCTTCGAGTCACTTTCTAAATACGGGGTCGAGTACATAAACACCCCATTGAAGAAGAACCAAAGATTTGTCTATGGCTTGAATAAAAATCTCAAGAAGCCATTACTTCTAAAGTTAGAAGTTTCTTTTGATCAACTCGTTGATATCGCTCTTCGCCTTGAAGAGGCAGATAAAGAGAGTGACGTTGAAGTTATGGGTGTCACACCAAACTTCAACAACAAGAAAAGGCCTAATAAGTCCAGAGGTCCTTATCCAAATAAGAAAGGGAAGCAAACAACTTCGGTGGAGAAGACTCCTACCTCTGGTAGTAGGCAATGCTACAATTGTGGTTCTAAGGACCATTATGCAAACAAGTGTTCAAAGTCCCGAGCTTGTCGCTATTGCAAAAGCCCGGATCATTATTTATCTTCTTGTCCCAAACTTCAAGGCAAGAAGGAGGGAAAGCTCAATGTTGCTCAAGCCCTTGGCAACACATCTCGTGGTAAAGGTATTTCTCATTCTATCCTTGATGGCATTATTTTATTTCGTGGTCATCCTATTCGAGTTCTTTTTGATACGGATGTGTCCCATTCTTTTATTTCAAAAGAACTTGTTGATACTTTTTCTTTGGATGTTTTGTGTTTAATGACTTCTTTGAGAATTGCGAATCCTATTGGTGGATCTGCAACAATCAGTTTATTGTGTAAAGATGCCGAGATTATTTTGTGTGATTTTTCTTTCCGAGCCGATTTGCATGTTGTGCGCTACTTAGGCTTTGGAATGATTTTGGGAATGGATTGGCTTAACCGCTATAAAGCCCAAATCCTATGTCCTGAGCGGACTATTCATCTTCGACATCCTCAATCTGTTAAGCAGCTTTCTATTGATCTTAAAGATTCGGATTCCAGCTTGGTTGCATCTTTATATTCTTTAAATCCTCATGATGACGATAATGATGATGAGGAAGATATCATTTCTCTTATTCACGTTGTTCGTGAATTTTTCGACATATTTGAGCCCGTTTTAGGATTACCACCTAAGCGAGCAATTGAGTTCAGAATTAATCTCATCCCTGGAGCTCAACCTATCACTCGTCCTCCTTATCGTATGTCCAATAAGGAAAATGAGGAGATGCGCAAACAATTATCCGAATTGGAGACGAAGCAATTTATTCGCTCTAGTTCCTCGCCTTGGGGAGCTTCGGCTATTTTTGTGAAGAAATCTGATGGTACGCTTAGGCTTTGCGTTGACTACCGAAAGCTTAATGATCTTACTATCAAGAATAAATATCATTTACCTCGGATTGATGATCTATTCGATCAACTTAGTGGTGCTAGAGTCTTCTCACAATTAGACTTAGCTACCGGTTTCCACCAGCTTCGTATTACAGAGGATAGCATTCCTTTGACATCGTTCCATACTCGTTATGGATCTTATGAATGGCTTGTTATGCCATTTGGTTTAACGAATGCTCCGGCTTATTTCGTTGACCTTATGAATAGAGTTTTCAAAGACTTCCTCGATCGGTTTGTTCTCATCTTTATTGATGATATTCTTGTGTATTCAAAAACCGAGGAGGAGCATGAAAAGCATCTTCGGATTGTGTTGGAAACTCTTAGGAATAATCAATTGAAAGCAAAATTTTCTAAATGCCACTTTTGGTAATCTCGTGTGAAGTTTCTCGGTCATATTATTTCCGAATCCGAAATTTCCATGGATCCTTCAAAGATTGAAGCGATTCAAAATTGGAAGAGACCGGAAAGTGTGACGGAAATTCGTAGTTTCCTTGGATTGGCGGGCTATTACCGTCGTTTCATAAAAGACTTTTCGAAAATTTCCGTGCCTCTTACTAGTTTGACAAAGAAGGTCTCAAATACATTTGGTCGGACAAATATGAAGCTTCTTTTCAGAAATTAAGAGAACTCCTTTCTGATGCTCCTATTCTTGTTATTTTCGAGGGGAATCAAGATTTTATCATTTATACCGATGCTAGTCGCGTTAGTTTGGGTGACGTTCTTATGAAAAGAGAACGTGTTATTGCTTATGCTTTTAGGCAATTGAAGCCAGCCGAGACTAGATATGCCACTCATGATTAGAGCTCGCGACTATTATTTTCGCCCTTCGCATTTGGCGTCTATTATCCCGCCTTTTGGCAAGGCCGAGATATCAGGAAACTGACTGGAAAACAAGGGTTGTACATCCTAAGCATTGAATAGCTATTGGGTAACCACGGACATCGATGAATTTTGCCCAAGTCCGGATCGGGCTACAATTGATAAAACATATCAAGCAGAGCCGTGAAAGCCAACGTTCTAATTTTCAAGACAATCCGAATTCGTGTGCTCAAGTTATCACCCGTGAAAAGTGAAGGAGATAGCCCCTGCTTCGGATCCATCAGAGCAGGCCTTGTGTTCGAATCCATAGAACCAAGCCTTGGTTCGAACCCATCGAACGTCCCCTACTTCGAATCCCTCAAGGCAAGATACTTCGAATCCATGGGACTACTTCACTTCGTATCCTTTAGGATAAAGACCTTCGAATCCAATAGGGCAGAGTACTTCGAATCCATGCAGTTGATTCACTTCGAATCCATCCTGTGACCTCACTTCGACTCCATCCCATGACTTTCTTCGAAACCATTCGGTTGGGAAGCCTTCGTATCGATCAACTATGGTATACCCTGATCGATACGAAGGAATATCCATTCTATCGATTCGAAGGAACATATCTCCGAACCCACTACCTCGAATTCACTAAGTCAAGGTGGCTAAAACCATGGATTCGACCCAGTAAACTCGGAGAAAAAGATGGATCGACCCGAGAAGTGCACGCACCACGTCATCATTCACATACGCCAACCATCGATTCGACCCTATCGATTCGATCAGGATCGATTCGAACCAAACATGACAACCGGAAATAAAACCCTGAATCGATCATAACTCGAGATCTACAAGTCCAAATGCTATGAAATTTTCACAGGAGCTTACGTACACATTGAAGAATATCAACACCAAATTTCACCTCGATTGGATGCTTTCTTGATCGATTCGAACCCTAGTTCAAATCGATCCCAAAGTGGGCCCGGATTTCCAAAATCCGGGCGTGTGGGCCCCCTCACGTGGCAGAAGCGGTCTCCCCGGATTTTAGGCGAAATATCAGCCTCCTACGCCTATAAATAGAGCCCCTGGTCATTCAGAAAGGGGATCGGAGAATTTTTAGAGAAAAAGCACGCCCGGACGCTGCCAGAATCACTCCATATCGTCATCACTGCCGCTGATTTCGAATTTAAGCCCATTATTTGCTGTACTTCTCTCTAGAACACTTGTAATTTTCAAGTATTAAGCAATAAAGTGATAAAACTTCATAGTGGACGTAGGCAAATCGCCGAACCACTCTAAATTATTGTCTTCCGTGCAATTTACTTTTCTGTGACTTGGAGTTTTTGCTAGATAATCCTCATTTTCAATTTGATTTCTTCATTTATTATCTCTTCAAGATACTTCCGAAGGGTGTTGCCCAATTTTGGTGCAAACACTTTGGTTCTTCCATTGAGAAAACCCAGATTTTATCCTGCTCGTTGGATCTGTCATCGATACCGGATTGAATAAATCTAAGAGAGAGATCCAGACTTCAATTTCAGGCTCCTTCCATACTATTCAGATTTTTCAAAATCTAGGAAAGGATTATACACCTCAAGATGGTTAGCACGAGAGCCACTTCTACCGCCGCTGGTCAAGAAGGCCGGGATAGACAGAATCCCGCGCAACTACCTCCACCAAATCAAGATGATACCGGGCATTCAGATCCATCAGGTCCGGTCACTCGACAAGAGTTCCAGACATTACTCCAGGAACTAACCCAAAGTCGGCAACAGCTGACTGAACAATTACGTGCCAATGTTGAGTTGACTAATCAACTAAACCGCCAAAGGCGTAGAAGATCCAGAAGGGACCACGCCCCTCATTCTTCCACTGAAAGCTCTGCCTCGTCTGATTACAGCGGCAGATCTACTCGTCCCAGGCTAGACGGAAGTCATGTGCATGCTGCTGGTCACCAGCAAGCATTAACTGTTGGGCAGATAAGAGTTGGCCCTTCTACCAGTTTTCATACAGGACCCTCCTCCCGAGGAGGCACTGTTCCACAACATACTACGGATAACCAAGCCACCGCCACCGCAGTTGACATAGGAGTTGATACCCGAAATCACTCCAATCAGAACTACCACCAGCAGGAACATGCTCTAGAACCATAGGTCCCAGAAGACATCGAGCCAAGGAGGCGAGATACGGATCATCGACAGCGCCCGATCCTACCTCGCACTGTGGAACCCGACCATACTGTGGCTCGCCACCCTCCGAATATAGCAACACCTGACCTCTCAGCTATGATACGCCAAATGATTCGCGAAAGTCAGGGCTTAACGAATGATGATTGGGGAATCTCCCGAAGTCATACTTCGTTCACTGATGACATATTATATGCTGAACCTCCTCGGCGATTCAGGATGCCGACTCTGCCCATGTATGAAGGAAGTTCCGACCCCAATCAGCATATTCTGAAATACGAATGGTCGATGACTGCTGCAAGAGATGATAATGAAGTAAAATGCCGTAGTTTTCCCATTTCTTTAGGGGGATTGCGACGATGTGGTTTACACGATTACCACCACGATCTATCTCTTCATTTGACCAATTGGCTACTAAATTTGTTGAACAGTTTCGTATGCACATTGTCAGGCCTAAAGACGTAAATACTTTATCTAGTGTCACTCAAGCTCCAGGAGAGACACTCAGGTGATATTTGGAAAGATTCAATGCCGCTTGTGCGGAGATCACTAACCCTAATGATAATTCAACCTTGATGGCCTTGACTAAGGGGATCGACCCCGACTCTGAATTTGAAAATTGGCTGGCTGGGAAGCCTCCCGCATCGTTGGATCGTTTCTACTCCAAAGCCGCTCAATTCTTAAGGCGTGAGGATGAGAAACAATCTAGGAAGCAGGACGATGCGAGACCCAACAATGAAGGAATTCAAAGCAATGTGGCAGTTAAACAATCAGGGGAGAGTTCTGGAAAAGTCCAATTGAATATTCAAAACAAGCAAACCCAGCCGAGGAACGACGATAATAGACATAAGAAGCAAGATCGGAATCGTGGCCCGCGGCGTAGGGCACAAATGTTTGAAAGCTATACACCACTGAACACGTCACTGGAAAACATATATCTACAGACTTGCAATGCAATGCAGTATAAGAAGCCAACTCCGAAGCCATCGTCGGAGAGACAGATTCAAACAGGAAAGTTCTGTAGATTTCACGAAAGTTACGGACATAATACCAATAATTGCAGACATTTTCAAGATCTCATTGAAAAATTGATCAGGGAAAGGAAGTTAGATCAATTTGTGCGGGCGCCACAAGCTGGTGGTGTGGGCCCGTCAAACCAAAACCGTGCACAAAACCAAGAGACACAGGAAGAGCCCGCACGTACAGGCGGGAGATTGGTTATTAATACAGTTAGTGGTGGTCCTCATCCTGCTGACCGAAGCTGGAGGGAAATGGAATCATACGCCAATTCGATCAGGCATGTGGATTTCGAGAGTTGCAGTACGCTTGATGAAGGGGCCCCGGCCAAACAACAGAAAATGATGGCAGATGGCATCGTATTCAGAAACCGAGACGCTGATAAGGTCGAAGCCCCAGCTATAGACCCACTAGTCATATCTGCCCAGGTTGGTCCTGCTTGGATGAAGAGGATCCTGGTGGACAGTGGAAGTTCAGTAAATATCTTGTTTAAGAGAGCATATGATCAGATGAAGATGGAAGCCAAAGATTTAAAGGCTTGTCAATCTAGAATCCATGGCTTCGACAGAAGTGCTAATATACCCACTGGAGTGGTGGAGTTGCCAGTGGAGTTAGGAGTCGGAGAACGCCGAAGAGTTCGAACGCTACAGTTTGTTGTCATAGATATTCACTCTCCATACAATGCTTTTTTGGGCCAACCGGCCCTTGCCGAATTCAGGGCAGCGATTGCCCCGTGGTGTTTAACTTTGAAATTTCCCACTAATCGTGGGATTGGGGTCATTTAGGGAGATCAGGCTGCTGGGAGAGCCTGCTATGTTGCTGAACTTTGAGAAGCGCAGCGAAAGGAGAAAGGAAAGGGCGTGGAGGAATCTCTCTACTTCCGTTTCGCCGACGATTGACAATTAGTGCCTGGGCCTCGGCCCGGGCATCACGACCAATTCCAGAAGGATCTTGAGCCCAGAGACACTGAAGATAATGATGAATCTAAAGAAAGTCAAGCTTACCCAGCCGAGCTGACGATTGATGTTCCAATTGATGATGATTCAAAAATGTTAAAAATTGGGTCTCAGCTAAACCCACAAGCACAACAGCAATTGGTCGAATTTCTCCAAGCAAATCTAGACGTATTCGCTTGGACGCACTCTGATATGTATGGAATCTCACCAGACATCGCGAGCCACACCTTGAATATTGACCCACGGTATATCCCGGTCAAACAAAAGAGACGCGGTATGGATCCAGAGAGATCTGCCGTCCTCAAAGAAGAAGTTGATAAGCTAAAGGCGAATGGGTTTATCCGGGATGCTTTGTACCCGGAGTGGGTATCCAACCCTGTACTTGTCCGAAAACCAAATGGGAAATGAAGAACGTGCATTGATTACTTTGACTTAAATAAGGCTTGTCCAAAAGACAGCTTTCCACTTCCCCGAATCGATCAACTTGTAGATTCAACGGCCGGACACGAATCACTATCTTTCATGGATGTTTATTCTGGTTACAATCAGATACCCATGCATGTGCCCGACCAAGAACACACGAGCTTTATAACTGACCTGGGACTATACTGCTACAAGGTCATGCCTTTTGGGTTAAAGAATGCCGGAGCAACTTACCACCGCTTAGTCAACCGAATGTTTGTCGACCAGATCGGAAAGACTATGGAAGTTTATGTTGATGACATGTTGGTGAAGTCGCAGTATTCCACTGATCACGTCAAAGACTTAGAGTTATTGTTCAATGTGCTCCGGAGATACGGGATGAAGCTTAATCCGCTAAAATATCATTTTGGAGTCGCATCCGGAAAATTCCTTGGGTTCATCATCAACGCCCGAGGAATAGAGGCCAACCCTGAAAAGATCTGGGAAATCAGGAATCTTCAAACTCCAAGGACCATAAAGCAGGTTTAGAGTCTTAATGGGAAGGTTGAAGCACTGAGCAGGTTCATCTCGAAATCAACTGAAAAGTGCATACCCTTCTTCGATCTGATCCGAAAAGGGAAACAAAACTTCGAATGGACTACGGAATGTGAGGGTGCATTTCAATCACTAATTCAGCATCTTTCCACACCGCCGATTCTTTCAAAACCTGTTGACCATGAACAGTTGTATCTCTACCTGGCGGTATCTGAAAACGCAATCAGTGCTGTGTTAGTTCGAGAGGAAGACCGAGTGCAGAAACTGGTCTACTATGTTAGTAAACGATTAACCGGAGCCGAGAGAAATTATCCAAGGCTAGAAAAGTTGGCATATTGCCTAGTCATTGCCTCAAGGAAGCTCCGTCCGTATTTTCAGGCCCATCCCATCACTGTGTGCACCGATCAGCCGTTACGACAAGTCCTCACACGACCTGAGACGTCTGGAAGGTTACTGAAATGGAACATTGAACTGAGTCAATTCGACATCACATATACTCCGAGAAGGGCCATACACGATCAAGTCCTAGCAGATTTCATTGCCGAATTCACTGTTCCTGTAGACTTACCTGAACTAGCAAATCCCTCGAATACATATGGAAGCTGTATACTGATGGTGCATCCAACGATCGGTGCTTGGGCGCAGGAGTAGTGCTTGAAACCCTCGAGGGTCGATCCATATGCTACGCTTTAAAGTTTGATTTCCACGCAACCAACAATGAACCTGAATGTGAGGCTTTGCTTACTGGGTTGAAGTTAGCCCGTGACCTAAGAATTATCGCTATGGAAATTTACTGTGACTCCCAGTTGGTAGTATGCCAAGTTCGGGGTGAATACCAGGCCAAAGATTGAAGACTAGCCGCTTATCTAACCCGAGTCCGGGAGATGCTTGATCAGTTCGATTATTATACCATTTTCTACGCACCCCGAGGGCATAATCAGAAAGCCGATTCGTTGGCGAAGTTGGCAAGTACAGGCGAAGCTCAACACTTGGGACTCGTTCCTGTTGAAACTTTATCCTCTCCGAGCATTGATCGAACAGAGAATGATTTCACATTTGAAGCTACTTCCGGCAGGGAGTCGTGGATGACCCCCTATCAAGATTACATTGAGCATGGTATATTACCTGAGCGTCGAAGTGAGAAAAGACAAATTCTTCGAAAAGCTTCACCATTTTTCATTCAGAATGGAGTTATGTATCGAAGGGGATATTCTATTCCTCTTCTCCGGTGTATCGCACACGACGAAGTCAAACGAGTGTTACACGATGTGCACGAAGGAGAATATGGCGATCACACTTGGGGGCAAGCACTTGCCAAGAAAATATTCCGATATGGATATTATTGGCCTACCGTTAATCGCGATGCTATGAACTATGCCAAAAAATGTGATAAATGCCAAAAACACGTTCGGATTCCTAGAGCCCCACCTACTGAGATAACCCAAATGGTCAGTCCATGGCCATTTGCAATATGTAGGGTTGATATAATTGGTGCATTGCCTTTAGCTAAAGGTGGCGCGAAGTACGCCATCGTCGCAGTTGATTACTTCACCAAATGGGCTGAGGCTGAACCCCTTGCAACAAGTACGACAAAGAAAGTAATCAACTTCGTGGTACGCAACATCATCTGCCAGTTTGGTCTCCCGCATACTATTATCACCGATAATGGAGCCCAATTCGACAGTGTTGAATTCAAAAACTTCTGTCAACGATTCCACATCCATAAGAAATTCTCTGCAGTAGCACACCCTCAAGCGAATGGTCAAGTTGAGGCCGTCAATAAGGTTATCAAGTCTATTTTGAAGAAACGACTGGAAAAAGCCGGGGGCAAGTGGGTTGATGAACTTCCTATGGCTCTATTGGCTTACCGAACAACTCACAAAACTACAACCGGACACACTCCATTTTCTCTATCTTATGGCTCTGAAGCCGTTATTCCAGTCGAAGTGGAAGTTCACTCTCATCGTGTGACATATTAAGATCTGAAAACGAATGCCATATTACTTGCTGAATCTCTGGATCTACTCGATGAGAAGCGTGAAGAAGCTGATTTGAGGGCAGCCGCATATCGGGGTCGAGTCGCTCGAATGTACAATGCCAAGGTCCGACCGCGAACCTTTGAACCCGGCGATCTCGTACTCAAGAGAATTTATCCGGTCCCTTCGCACATGAAGCCAAATTGGGAAGGGCCGTATGTGATTTCACAAAAGCTCGGAGATGGCACGTTCAAGTTGTCGACCATTGACGGTCTTACTTTACCGAGAGCTTGGAATAGCGAAAGTCTTCGTCGCTACTACACATGACAGGTTTTATTTATCTATTTTTAGTCAATTTCTTCCTTTTCATTTTATTTTTGCATTTCGAAGTTTGAATTTGTAATAAGGCAACTGATTTTTCCATGTTTCTTTCATTTCAGCAATAAAATGCCATCTCTTCGAGCCAAAGCTGTGATTCACTGAAAATGACGTACAATATCACGATGCACGGAGAGCTAAGTTCCATCATGCAGTGGGATTTATTCAAATAGGGAGTGACTGTGATACGACCGGTCACTCACTAAGTGAAACCCGAGCTCGGGGACAGAACACTACACCAGCATTTACAAGGATTGATACACGACAATCCTTCCACTAACTCCAAATCCCAGAGTGCGAATTGGAGTATAAACATCCAATAACTCGTTCCCAGAGTGCGAACGGACTCCAAATTCCCAGGGTGCGAATTGGAGTATAAACATCCAACAACTCGTTCCCAGAGTGCGAATGGACTCCAAATTCCCAAAGTGCGAATTGGAGTATAAACGTCCAATAACTCATTCCCAGAGTGCGAACGGACTCCAAATTCCCAGAGTGCGAATTTGAGTATAAACGTCCAACAACTCGTTCCCATAGTGTGAACGGACTCCAAATTCCTAGAGTGCGAATTGGAGTATAAACATCCAATAACTCGTTCCCAGAGTGCGAACGGACTCCAAATTCCCAGAGTGCGAATTGGAGTATAAACATCAAATCCATCATTCCCAGAGTGTGAACGAATTCCTAAAAAGCCAAAATAGGTGTGACTGACCATCTATCGGCCAACTCCAACTTCTCAGAGCATGAATTAGAATATAAAATTACAGGTTCCCGGAACGCGAACCAAAGCATCCGTGCTGACTCCGTGTTCCCAGAGAGCGAATCGGAGTATAAAATTACAAGTTCCCGGAGCACGGACCCAAACATACATGCTATCTCCAAATTCCCAGAGTGTGAATTGGGGCGCAAGTACCAAGTCAAAGTTCCCGGAGTGCGAACCGAAATATCAATTTTAACTCCAAAGCATGAAGCGGAGTATAAACATCAATTACAGGTTCCCAGAGCGCGAACCGTGTCACAAACATCGATAACTCTCAAATTCCCAGAGTACGAATCAGATTATAGATCTCAAATTATCCTAAGTCCCCAGAATGTGGACATGTGCTTAAGATTAGCAATAAGTGTGATCAACCACCAAAATACAAATGTTGTTCCCCGAAACTAGGGGGCAATAAAGCTTAAGTGTTAATCGCTAACTGAAGCAGTACAATGCCCGGAGGTCAACTCATTCACCAATCACGACATGTAGTTGAGTTTTTCAGACTTGGCAAAAACAAACGAACTCTACTTAACGGTAAAAAACACCACAAGTACACTAGATTGAAAGCCAAACACTGCAAATACTTAAGTAAAAGAAAAGAACAATTTCCCATTCCATCAACTAACAAAAAGAGGTTTGATTACATGGCAAATCAAAAAAATTCGATTAAGTGGAGGCTGAATCCACACTTATGCACGACTCTAAAAGAACGAAAGAAAAAGTAAAAGAACCACTATATACAACTACATGACAAGTCAAGAAGCTCAATCCTTCTTCTTCCGAGGCTTCTTCTTTGGAGTCGAGCCGCTGGACCCACTACCCGGCTTCCTACGAGATTTCTTGCCCTTCTTTGGTACATCCTCCGGATCTGGCATAATATCAACATCTTCCTCAGAGTTGGAGGGGATAGAGATCCTTTTGGAAGGGCGAACTGAAGGCATAGGAGCTGTGATAGGTGTCTGTTCAGCAACGCTTGAGACGGTCACCGTGCCACCGGGAGAAATCACCATTAAAGAAGATAAGCTTGAGGGTGCAGTGCCGCTTCCAGAACCACCGACCGTTGTCACCGTGGCCATCTCAGCGCTTATCTCAGCAAAAATCTCTTCTTCTCGAGACAACTGAGCTGCGCTGGGTACGTTGGTGGTCGTCATGACAGAACTGAAAAGTGGAGCAACTCCACTCATCACGAATGAAGGATCAGGAATAGGGTCAAGAGAATGACCAAGTAGCTCCTCAATCATTTGAGCATCGAATGACATCGAGTTCCCCTCTCCAATGTCGCCGGCCATTGCAGCAGTTGAAATCGCTTCGGTGACAATAACTCCATGCGTAGGATATAGGACCAGAGGAACTGGGGGCACGGGCGTGGCACTCTCAGTCACTGAACAAAGGAGAGCAAAAATAGTCAGTCCAGTAAATTCTCTCAGAAATCGTTGATTTAAAACACGAGGGAAATAATCGAAGTACCTTCCTTGCCTTGCCTCGAAGCTTGAACAGGTTCGGAGACAGCAGTCTTACCAGGAGATAACCCTGGTTGATCCGGATTGTAGGCAGGAATGACTTGTGGATCAACCACGGCGATAACTTCGGACGAAGTCGGGACAGGAACCTCGATATTCTCATTGTGATGCGCAACACCCGAACCTTCGCCGATCTCCGTCTGCTGGGTGCCGAGTTTTTCTTTCTCGATGGAGATTATCGCCTCATGAAGAATTCTCCTCTCTTCCTCGCTAAGCAGACGTGACTCGAGCTCAAACTCATCTAATACTACATCCGGACAAGACATCCTCTTCTCCTCCACTAATTTTTTCCAGGCACTGTAGAGAAGCATAGAGTAATATCCTAGCCAGGCGAGATTTCTGTGCTCTAACACGTTGGCATTATATGTATCCAGGAGTTCGTCAAACTCAGCCTCCATCTTGAACCTCTCCGCCTGGACTTTCTGCTCCACTTCCATTTCCACCTCCTTAACCCTTGCGACTGCTGCATCGCGCTCAGCCCGAAGAGACACAGCTTGCTCACACGCTTCTTGAGTGGCCGTATTAGCATCATCTTTTTCCTTGCTTATGTCAGCAAACTTGGCCTTTAACTCCTCCAGTTCTTTAACTGCCGCATCCCGCTCGGCCTCAACATTTTTGTATCGATGGCCCAAGTCTTCTACTAAAGTGCAATGTGCATGTTGCATCTTTTCCATCTCAACTAATGTCTCATCGACCTTTTTAGCGATTCAACTTCGGCCCTGCGGGAGGACTCCGCCTTAGATTGGAGTATATCGACGATACGGTTCTTCTAAGCCAAGTCAGCTTCCAGTTTTCAATAATTTTGGCCCGATTAAAGGCTGCTTTTGAAGCTTTAACGACCGCCTTATACCATTCCTTGTATTGAGCATAGAAGTTGCGAGTATAACTAAGTGCTATGGTCACAGCGTCTTCGGGGATTCTTTTAAGATTATGAGGGAAGATGCAAGCGTCGAAACAAATTTTCGGGAAGTCCTTCTTCAATTGAGCAAGTCTAATAGCCCCTTCACCGGATGGTTCAATAGGGGCCTCCTCCGCAGCCGTGGTCATAACAACCTCAATTCTAGAACGATGTGACTCAAGCCTCGAAACCTGTGAAGACTGTTGCTGTCGCAGAGCGCTGATACATGAATATGGCTTCGGGGTGGCGGAGGAGAGCGAGAAGGGGAACGGTATCTCCGATCTCTGTCCGAGCGCTCTTGACTAGAGTAACTACGGGGATGGTCCCTTGCGTAATATTCTTGGCCATGATACCTCCGTTCGCGATCGCGATCGGAGTCCCCATGTCGAGATTCATAGTAAGACGAAGGATGATGCACTCTTCGGAGTTTGTCTAATGTAGATTGACGGTCAGACATAGCACCTAAAAAAGAGAAGCAACTCAGTTAAACACCAGGTGAAAGCAATACGATCTATGCGGAAGTCGTGTAGTGTTTTGAAAGTGTATGCAAATGTGCAAAACCCCCGACCAACCAGAAGTGTCGACCGCACTAACGGGTAAAGGCTCGCTTATTTCTAATGCTTCCTGGAGTTCATCCAACCCGGACTCGTGGTGGAGAGATACGTACTCCGGGACGGGAATGTCATCCATTCCTATAAAAGCATTTCCTGATTGACAAGGAGCAGCGTTAGAGATAGTAATTCCGGGGATCAAATGAGATACAACTACAGACTTCCGTCTCTTAAATTTAGGGACAGCAGCCTTGTCTTTCCGCTTCTCTTCTATTCGGGAAAGATCAGCCGCTAGCTCGGTATCTGTGGGCGTCCTTTCATCGTCGCTCGCTTCTCTTATTACTATGCCGGGTTTTCTTTTCACCGTTTTCTTCTTTGTCTTCGAAGCCGGTTTCGCCAACATCTCAATAACAATGCTCTGGTTCATCTCTATTAAACCCAGCATCCTTAAGTTATCGCCAGTTAACACCGAATCGATGTGTCCTAATTCACTCGGGATCCCTTGTAAGCTCCGAATGATGCCTTTATAATATCCACCGTCTGGCCTCGAAATGATGGCTGTAAGAAGGATAGAATATTAGTACAAGTGTTAAGAATAGCTATTCAAGAGAAAGTTGCGACACTTACGTCTAGACAGCCAACGCCTAGCAAACCCTTGGGGGCACCGAACAAAAAACCATTCGGCTTTGAAGTAGCTAAGTCTAGTCTAATCCCCGGTCACGACTTGGAAATTTCTGACCGCTTCCAGAAAAATAAAAGATGGGCTATCACCCCTACTTTTGAAGTTAAATATGTGCCTAATCTCAAGCGGCCGCGGCGGGCGATAGAAACAATCTATAAATATGATGAAGGCACTGTTCAGCAACGCATGTCCGTTAGGATGAAACTGTGAGGGAGCAATTCCTAAGAATGATAACATCTCCCTGATATATTGGTTAAATGGAGGGAGAGTTCCAGCCGCACAGGCATGGCGGTAGAAAGCGGTATACCCTTCGGGCGGATTATGAGGTCTGTCGTCAACGCCCGGTAGCAAAACATCATCCGAGGATAAGTTATGTTTCAAGCAAATCCGGCCCAGTAAGGCTTCAAAAATACTGGAAGGAACGGAGTCGATAGGATCCTCGATAAATATGGCTTCCGGCACTTCGTCCGGAGCCGGACCAACTACTTCGGGAGGAATGTCAGGGATTTCAAGCACAAGAGGAGGCGAACTCTATACCTATTGTTGTTGAGAGCTCGAAGATTCCATAACTAACTAACTCATCAGAAAGCAACATTAAGCACATAGAAAACCCGTTCATTCCCAGTGTAAAGTGTGTACTGTGCAATGTAGTGTTGTGCATTACTTAGAAAGATTCTACAGAGTTAGAGAAAATTTGCAAACAGCAAGATGTGCGAATGACAAAACTCTGAAAATCGAGACCGGAAATGACCGTCATCGTTGACCGTCACATCCTCGTCATCCAGATGCTACTGATCGATTCAAGCATAAATCCGTTATATTTTTGGTTAGGCCACAATTCCATCGACGAGCTTCAAAAGGCAGTCAAGTGTAGTCCTACAGTCAAGTTCAGTTATGCAAGGTAGAAGCTCGTCGGAATCAAGTATGCTGAAATTCATTAAGTTCGTCAAATTTCAGCTTGAAATCGTTCGTAGTTTAGATGTTAGAGAAAGTCAGAAGAGTTGTATTCTCTGAATTGAGGACGGTCGAATCGATCGCCTCGGATCGATACAGGTCGACTCGATGTGCTTCGAATCGATAAGAGTCGACTCGATCACTTCGTATGGACATAGGTCCCTAGAACGATATCCATAGCATCAAGTGAAGGAGCGCTTCGAGTCCATCAGAAGAGCATTCATATCAACCCAGGAAAGCAATTTCGTATCGATCAAGCTCGATACCTTCGAATCGATCGTGAAGTCATTAGTTCGAATCGATCAATACGAACCACGTCACCTCACAAGCATCGATACGAAGCCCCATCCATCGATTCGACCAGTTTTGTCCAGATCTCACAACCTTCCAAAAATTGATTTCAGAAGAAAGAATTAAGGGAGATGGAGAAGATTTCCAATTTTATCGTTCTCAGCTTGGCCTAATCCATTAGTTACGTGATTTGTTTTGATTATGATCGAAGGATTGAAGGCTAGATCGATTCGAAAGAATGTCTTTCTCGAGCCTGGAGGATCGATGCGAAGAGGAAAATAGAGTAACAGGAAAAAGTAAAAAATGAAAGTGAGCTAAGCCTCGCGTATTTATATGGATCCAAGGGAGGAAAAGAGACGCTTCACCTCCCGGTTGACCTGACTGATTGTTACCGGTCAACACCAATCGATTCGAACGAGCGCGTTCGAATCCACCATACTTCGAATCCATCAAGGTAGCGTTGCCATGAAGCTTCAGCGATATGAAGCGATTGAACGAAAGATGGATTGAAGTCGCAAAATCCTATCGATTCGAAGTGCCAGTTTCACAACCATCGACTCGCAGCGGTTCGAAGTCTATCGATTCGAAAGACCATTTCGAAACCATCGAAAACCATCAATGAGAATGAACGCATCGCTTCGATATGAAAAAACAATTTGTCAACCTTTTTCATCGATTCAGGAGAGGGTCGATACAAGAGGATGACCATTAACAAACATCAAGACGATGTTTTAACCCGAATTACAAATCGATTCAGGAGAGGATCGATACAGAATTCGATGACAAACTGAACTGACAACGACTTGCAAACACGCAACGTTAACTAAAGTCAAGGTAAAACAAATATGCACACATGTCTGACTAATATTTGATCTTTGACATTCACAGGGATCAAAGACTCAACTCGTCTTGATTTCGACGACAAACAACCAATCACAATCACACAACGGTCAATTACAGCAATGCAGAATACAACTTTCAACGAAACATGTCACAGTTGTCCAACGTGAGACTACAGCTTTTCAAAGCACGTCATGTTTACACAAGACGTACTTTGGGGGGCAAATGTTATCCCACCTTTTGGCAAGGCCGAGATATCAGGAAACTGACTGGAAAACAAGGGTTGTACATCCTAAGCATTGAATAGCTATTGGGTAACCACGGACATCGATGAATTTTGCCCAAGTCCGGATCGGGCTACAATTGATAAAACATATCAAGCTGAGCCATGAAAGCCAACATTCAAATTTTCAAGACAATCCGAGTTCGTGTGCTCAAGTTATCACCAGTGAAAAGTGAAGGAGATAGCCCCTACTTCGGATCCATCAGAGCAGGCCCCGTGTTCGAATCCATAGAACCAAGCCTTGGTTCGAACCCATCGAACGTCCCCTACTTCGAATCCCTCAAGGCAAGATACTTCGAATCCATGGGACTACTTCACTTCGTGTCCTTTAGGATGAAGACCTTCGAATCCAATAGGGCAGAGTACATCGAATCCATGCAGTTGATTCACTTCGAATCCATCCTGTGACCTCACTTCGACTCCATCCCATGACTTGCTTCGAAACCATTCGGTTGGGAAGCCTTCGTATCGATCAACTATGGTATACCCCGATCGATACGAAGGAACATCCATTCTATCGATTCGAAGGAACATATCTCTGAACCCACTACCTCGAATTCACTAAGTCAAGGAGGCTAAAACCATGGATTCAACCCAGTAAACTCGGAGAAAATGATGGATCGACCCGAGAAGTGCACGCACCACGTCATCATTCACATGCGCCAACCATCGATTCGACCCTATCGATTCGATCAGGATCGATTCGAACCAAACATGACAATCGGAAATACAACCCTGAATCGATCATAACTCGAGATCTACAAGTCCAAATGCTATGAAATTTTCACAGGAGCTTACGTACACGCTGAAGAATATCAACACCAAATTTCACCTCGATTGGATGCTTTCTTGATCGATTCGAAACCTAGTTCGAATCGATCACAAAGTGGGCCTGGATTTCCAGAATCCGGGCGTGCGGGCCCCCTCACGCGCCAGAAGCGGTCTCCCCGGATTATAGGCGAAATATCAGCCTCCTACACTTAAAAATAGAGCCCCTGATCATTTAGAAAGGGGATCGGAGAATTTTTAGAGAAAAAGCACGCCCGGACGCTGCCAGAATCACTCCATATCGTCATCACTGCCGCCGATTTTGAATTTAAGCCCATTATTTGCTGTACTTCGCTCTAGAACACTTGTAATCTTCAAGTATTAGGAAATAAAGTGATAAAACTTCATTGTGGACGTAGGCAAATCGCCGAACCACTCTAAATTATTGTCTTCCGTGCAATTTACTTTTCTGTGACTTGGAGTTTTTGTTAGATAATCCTCATTTTCAATTTGATTTCTTCATTTATTGTCTCTTCAAAAAACATCCGAAGGGTGTTGCCAAATTTTGGTGCAAACAGCATCATTATCTTTTGGGAGAGAAATTTGTTCTCTATACTAAATCTTTGAAGTATCTATTTTCTCAAAAGGAACTAAATTTGCGTCAACAACGTTGGCTCGAGTTCCTTGCACCTTATGATCTTGATATTCTTTATACTCCCGGAAAGGGAAATCGAGTTGCGGACGCATTAAGTCATAAGCAACAAGCGGTTGTTTCTATGATGATATCAATGGAATGATCTCGGAATTTTGTCCACTTGTGAAATTCGAGATCGTGTTTCCAATTTATTATCATCTCTGGTTTTATGTAGCCTTGAGGCTCAACCTTCTCTTTTAGACCACATTCTTGAAGCTCAAATGCTAGATCCCGAATTGGCTCTTCTTGGCCAAAATTTTAGGGATAAAATTGATATTGAAGGTTTGAAAGACTTTGATATTGATTCTCGTGGCGGCATTCGAAAATTTGGTAGACTTATCGTGCCAAATATTAGTGATCTTCGTAAAGACATTTTAGAAGATTCTCATCGTTCTAAATTTACCATTCATCCCGGTAGTAGTAAAATATACGCGGACATGAAGTGAATTTATTATTGGAAGGGAATGAAATATGATATTGCTAACTTTGTTAAGTGTTGCATGACTTGCCAACTCATCAAGGACGAACACCAAAGGCCCGGTGGGTTATTGCAACCTTTAGAAATTCCCATTTGGAAGTGGGACCAAATTTCCATGGATTTTATAGACGGCCTTCCCCGTTCTCGTTCAGGTCATGATAGCTTATGGGTGATAGATGATAGACTTACTAAATCCGCCCATTTTATTCCCGTTCGGTCCCATCGAACCGTTCCTCTTTTGGCAAACTCTTTGTTAAAGAGATTGTTAAATTACATGGAGTTCCTACTTCTACTGTTAGCGATCGTGATCCATTATTTACTAGTTTATTTTGGAAGAGTCTTCAAAAAGCTTTGGGAATGAAGCTTAATTTTAGCACCGCTTATCATCCTCAGTCCGATGGACAAACTGAGCGTGTGAATCAAACTCTTGAAGATCTTCTTCATGCATGTGTTCTTGATTTTGGTGGAAGTTGGGAAGATCATATTTCTCTTGTTGAGTTTTCCTATAATAATATCTTCCAATCTAGTATTGGTATGGCACCTTTCGAGGCACTCTATGGAAGGCCATGCCGATCTCCTTCTTATTGGCTTGAGGCTGGTGAGAAGCTGGTTTTAGGTCCAGATTTTATTCGTGATTCCACAGAGAAGATTGACCTTATTCGTTATAGGATGAAAGAAGCCCAGAGTAGACAAAAATCCTATGCCGATAACCGGATAAGGAGGTTAGAATTTTCTGTGGGAGATCTTGTGTTTATCCGTGTTTTACCTATGAAGGGTATTGTACGTTTCAGTCGATCGGAAAAGTTAGCACCTCGATATATTGGTCCATTTTCCATCACCGAACGTATTGGTTCCGTGGCTTATCGCCTTTTACTACCGGCTTAGTTTTCTGCTATTCATGACGTGTTTCACGTTTCTCAATTACGGAAATGCCTTCGAGACACCGATTCTATTCTTGAGCCCGGTGTTGTGGAAGAAATTGAAGTTTCACCTAATTTAACTTATGAGCAACATCCTATTCGCATTATTGCTTCGGAGGTCAAGCGCCTTCGAAATAAAGATGTTCCGCTTGTTAAAGTCCAATGGTCCTCAAATCCTAAGGACTGCTCTTGGGAGTCTAGAGAGTTCATCGAGCGAACACATCCGGACTTACTTTCCCGTGCTCTTTGAGGTGAACTTCTTCTTTCAAATTTCTTTTGTGTTGAATATGCTTTTATGGTTTTTACTATATATTTTCTTGTTAAATATTGCGAGGACGCAATTTTTTTAAGGAGGGGAGTCTGTAACAACCCGCATATTTTACGATTTGAATATTTAAATATTTTATCGTTAGTCGGATTTTAGTCCGAAAAGTTACATTTTGCATACGGTCGAATTAGGACTCGGAACCACTTCCATTGGGTCCAAAACATCATCTGCAATCTTTTTGAGTATAAACTTTAATATGTTTGGAGTTAGTAGAATTTTGCCACTTTTTCACTTTGGGCTTTAGGTTTGGTTTAGCGCATTAGCCTAAGCTAATAATTCTAACTCAACCCCCTTTCCTTCATAACTTCACTTTCATTTCCTAACACTCAAGCTTCATCAAAAATGGAGGAAGGAATGGGAAATTAAAACTCCAAGCTCAAGCTCATTTGCAAATCCAACATCTAACTCCAAATTCAAAGAGAACCCATTGATTCTTCCTTGCTTTTAAGCTTCTTCTTCATTGATTTTGTGTAAAGGTGAGATTTTTATCTCACATCTTTGTCTATAACTATCTTTGATTGTTAGGTATGAATTCCTAACACTTATTCATGTGCATTTGCTTTTTGTTTGGATTGAATTGGTGAAAATCCTAATTTTTAGTGTTTTGGGTTCAAATCTTTAAAAATCCAATCTTTGATGTTTAAACACGTTTTTGGTGATGCACTGAGGAGCCAATACAACCGGGTAGCCTATAGGCATAATCCCCTAGCGTCCGTGCTCGATCGGTTGCAATTTGGGAGAGTTTTTGCACTTCAAACCCCTAGGTCGCTCGGCCTGCACCGTATAAACCCCTCGGCCTGCAGCTAGCTCGCACACCCCTTAGGTTGCTCGACCATAGGTCGTAACCCATAGGTCGCAACCCATAGGTCGCTAGGTCACTCGACCCTCTTTACTTTCTTAGGTCGTTCGGCTTGCACCATTCCCTCGGCCTGCAGTTAGGTCGCTCGGCCACCTTCGCAACTTAAGTCGCTCGGCCTTCTCATACGCCTTAGGTCGTTAGGTCGCAACCCCCTTAGGTCGCTCGGCCTGTGCACTGCTAGGTCGCGCCACGCCTTAGGTCGCGCCATTCCTTAGGTCGCATGCAGTTAGGCGCGCCACTCTTTAAGTCGCCCCTGCTTTAAGTCGCATGCTATTTCTTATGTCGCTGCTCTCTTAGGTCGTACGCCGTGTAGTCACGTACGTTGAGCCGCTGATTTCTTGTGTTGACTTATGATAAGTCGTAAGTCGTGGCTATTAAGTCGCAAGGGTGTTTCCACTTTGATGGATTTGGAATCGAATTCTTTGGATTTTTATTCATGTCTTCGAATGTGAATTTTTGTGATTTATTGTTTCTACAATCATTTTTGTGATTTGTCACTTTATCTCACTCGTACGAGAAATCTAATTAAATGGCTTAGTAAAACAAATGGTATGAACCACTTGCGTTTACTTCGTCGGTTAATTCTTGGACTTGTTCGATTGAATCTCTTGTGACAATTTTTGAGTGGAGATCTACAATTTGTTCGTAAATATTTAAGTTAAGCTAGTGGTTATGGGACATGAAGCTAAGCTTATATATTTACTAGCTTACTGTAATTGACACTTCTTGATGATCGTTGATGATCATTTTTGTGATTTAGACTAGCAAATGTGCGATGTCTCTTTGTCTACGAGGGAGACTAAACCCCGTTTCTGTGGAGCTTCGGCTCAATTTGGTGGGGTAGCGACCCATGGTCTTCGGCCGTTTTGTGGAGCTTCAGCTCAAAATTAATGGTTAGCAACAATGGAATAGCGTTCCATTTTGTGATACACGTGTTGGTGAGTTTTCATGCTCCCGTTTTGTGATAGGCCTCCCCCTTTTTGTGGTTTCTGGATTTCCATTGATAGTTTCTAGAATTTGTGTTTCACCGGTTTTCGTGATTTACATTGATATGTGTTATCAATATTTGTGCATTGGTGAATTTGTGTGTCATTAACTTTTGTGATTGGCATTGATATTATTATCAATATTCATGGTTTTGGTGAATGAAAATATAGAGTATGACATTCCTTTTTATCTTTGAGAAGATTCTTGTGATATTGATTAATCTCTTGTTGATTTTCAATTACATACTTATCACGGTATGGCTTTATGGTTATCATATGTTATGTCATATCTCTTATTCTATATCATTTCATCTGATATTTACAGCTAGACTGATCCGTTTATTATTTTCTTATTAAATAATACTCGGGTCAGACCGAGATGTTACAGGTGCTTCTGCTTGACTTCACATCTGGGATTATCATCCTGACTTTTGGCTAACTACTTGGATTGGTAGTTTTTGTTGTATACATTTGAGATATAGACTCATTGATGTATCCATATCCTTTTGTGTAGCACTTGTAGCTATTCTTTTGTGATATTGTGGGTCTTGTTTGACCACTATTCTGATGTACACTTTCATGTGTTATATTCATATCTTTTTCCGCCTTTGTGATATGGATGTCTGTGACTGATTTGTGTTATGTTTATTTCTATATTTGTTTCCAAAGAATATATATAGCTACTGTGTAGTAGCTTTGAGTTTGTATCGGTATGTCGGACTTTCTTGTATTATCTGACATATTGGTGCTCGCACAAAGCAATTACACGGATGGTCGCTCCTCAACAGCCTTATTCTCTGCGCTAGTTGACGGCATTACCCCATAGTGTCCTTGGCTAGCATGGGTATAGAGGTGGGGCGTCACAAACATGGTAGCTATAGCAGGCATACACGAAATGTGGTATGCTGGCTAAGATTAATATTATACTTTCGAAAGGTTTTCTACACTGTGCGCTAATAATAATATCAAATGGTTTTCGCATATCAATCATTTTTGACTGTCATAAGGAGAAATCTCCTCCAAGTGTGCGCTTGCATTGTGTGTGTGGTGGGAGGCCTTATGGTAGTTCATTTTAAAAAAAAAGCATTGCGGATTTCTTTTAAACTCTTTTGTTTTGTTATAAAGATAAATTGTTTTTTGTTTGCTCATACCAGTCCCATGACTGACCGGGATTTTATTGTTCCCTTCCTAAAATCTGGATGCCCATAATTTTCCACACGGGCAGTTTAGAGTTGGTTTTTTCAGATAATCAAATAGTAGATTTAGAGTCGATAGGTTCAGCCTTAGGAGTTGGCGATTGCATTTGGGATCAGGTATGCTACATTACAATATGATAGGGGGTTCTCGCTTCGTGTTTGGTGGAGAATGGGAGACTTCCCCCTACACGTCCCCGGGGAGGGGTTGGCATTCTAGATTCTATCTCTCTTTCTCTCTTGAAGACTATATTGGTGATATTGTTCCGCTGCTAGTGTTATCTTTTCTTTCCGATGTATCTTGTATCTTTGATGTATATTGATATTCATTGTATTCATTATTGTATCAACGTTATATTATTCATTTCTTCCGCTGTGTTGTTGTACTTAATGTGTTATAAGCTCCGGTGAATTGGATTGAACGTTTGAATTTGCGGCATTCGAATACGAGTTGAAGTATGCATGTCGATTTTCGAACGCGAAAATCCGGGTTGTCACATTTGATATCAGAGCTAAAGGTTGAAATTAGCTTATGGAGTATAAAACATTAGGTAACTCATTAGAGATAGGGTGAAGTATATCCTAGAATGAGTATTCCTTAAGATATCCGTTCGTATGCCTCAGTAAATTCTCTTAGTATTCACTGATAGTAAGTATGAGAGCAAGAAGAGGACGGGATAGGGGACATGGGAGTACGACTACAAATGGTCGATACCCTGCAACAATGGAAATATCTTTCTCTATCAATCTCCTTTGATCCAGTTTCATATTCTTTGATGGCTTCATGGCAGCTCCAAGGAGAAGTTTTAGTGTGATATGGCCCTGTGGATCGTTGAAGATAAGTTTCTATTTCATATTCTCTTCAACGGTTTCTTATAGGCTTTTCGTTTTAAACTTTAATAAATTGGAAATTTTTAATTAAAATATGAAGTTAAACTGGATCGTATCGATAAAACGATTTTGGTTAAAACCAAAGTTTGAAATTTTTGTTGTAATTTCTTATCCAAAGAGGGACAAGCTGGTGTAAACTTTGTGATATTCCAACCTAGATTGGGTATCCATTATCTGTTCTGTTGGGTCCAGATATATTCTATGAGTGGTTAGTTATCCTTCGGACTAACCAGTGCCCTACTTATTTTGTAGATCTGGTGAACCAAGTATCTTGTGAAATAATGAACGAGTTTGTTCTCATATTTGTTGATATTCTGATTTGGTACGCCAAATACAGAATAACTATTCAGTTTGATCTGGTGAACCATTTCTTTGTGTGTTCATCTATCTTTGTTGTCTCCCTTGCAAATTTCGAGGACGAAATTTTCTTAAGAGGGGAATCTGTAACATTCCTGAATTCTAGCCAGAATTAATTTCATAATAAATTCGATTTTTGGAATTAAATTATGAAATTATTGATAATTAATTTTAAAATTTGGATTTAATGATGAATTAATTGGAAAATTTCTAGAATAAATAATGATATGTATTTTTAAATTGAATTTGAAATTTGAAATTCAAGAATAAATATTTTGAGAAATAAATTGGATTTAAGAACTTGGTAAATTAATAAAAATTTGTTTTCTATTATATATATGTATATATATGCATTTTTATTTAAAGGATATGTTTTGAGAATTAATAAAAGGGTTTAAAGACATTTTCTTCCATATTTGAAAAAAATATAGTTTGTAAATAAATTCAAGACAATTATATAAACATAAGTATACATATATTTAATTAAATTAGAAATAATAATAGATAAATATAATTTGTATGAGGATATAAACATAAATTTTAAAACAAGGGATTTAAACATAAAAGCACTCATTTGAACAAGTGTAAACAAGATAAAAACACATTTAAACATTTGTAACATTTCTAATATGTAAGATTAACAAGTGTCACTAATTTTTCTTTTCTTTATTTCCAAATTAATATGAAAACAAAGCTGCTCAACTAAAACCTGAGAAAGAGAGTGAACCAGATCAAACTCAAAACAAAAAGAAAATCAAACAGTTTTCAATCCTAAATTTGATTCAAATCAGAAGCATGCATATGCATTTCAATCAAACTAGATCATTTCAACTTCAAGTTTCAAGCTCAAAAAGCAAATCAAAACTAAAACCTGGAAAGCAAAAAAAACTTTAAGCCTGGTAATGATAGCAAACAGGTCAACATACCATAGCATCTCAGATCCAAAGCATCTTTAGGTTCAACATCAAGTCCAAGGTTTAGGCAACTTAATCAAGTTCAAATCAGGCTCGGGTTAATTAAGATCAGATCATCTCAAGTTTTTTTTCCAGTTTTAAGTCCTGATCATTATCAATTCCAGATTTCAGAACAAAATCTGTTCTCTTTTCTTCAGTCTCTAGTGAGCAAACTTTTGAGCCTATATACCTGAATTTTTGGTTTGTCGGTGATAATGGATGTGTGATAATATTTTTGTTAAAAATATAAATGCATATATATAAAAATAAAAAGCATGTGCATGTCTGTATACACTTGTATACACACCTGTTTTTTTGTACACAGGTTTGATCACACCCCAAATTAAATTCAAATCTCCATATACAATTAATTTTAAACCTTGACTTCTAAATAAAAGATGGTGGTGGAAGTGTTAACTTGATTTTAAAAATAAATTCAAGTGTTTAAATGGGGTAAATATTTTGAAAATAAAAATATACAGTGAAGAATTAATTCAAGTTAAATTTTCGATTGTTAAGATTCTTAGTTTTGATTATAGAATTTGATTCGTGTTTAGGAACTATGATTTTTAACATAGATATCATGTTTTTTAATTCTATAATTGTTGAGAAAATTCGAGATGAACGGATTTCAGTTTTTTATTGATCCACGATGATTGACGTGACCATGTTCTTCAAGTTTGGGTCTTAGGGTGGATTAAGCATCATTGATCATCAGAAAAATGTTTGTTGATTTTATAATTCATTATGGATGATGGACGAGAACGATTAAGGGTTTTGTGTACTGTTGGGTTCGATGTCGTTCATGAGTTCATTATGTTGATGTCGATGCTTTAGGGTCAATAGGACCAAGGGGGTTTGAAGCGTAGTCGACTGACTTTGCTATAAGTGTGATGGCAGGTTGATCGGTGGTCTGAGTCGTCGACACGATGAATCTTTTGGGTGATCGATTTTATCTCAGTGGGTTTCGTATTGCTCGATTGCGAGTTCATCACCAATTCAAGGATCTGGGTGTTTGCTTAGGGAGAGGTGACCATCGATGACTGGTCGGCGATCTTGGCAATGGTTAGAGATGGCCAGCTTGCTTCTACATGTGCACGACATATCCATTGTGTCCGGATTAAAGCAGGGAGAAGGGGAAGATGGATTCTCGTGTTCGAGCTCGAGGATTTACTAGTTTGGCTCGTGTATGATGATGAGTTACTCGAGAATTACAGCGAAGTGATTCAAATTGTTTTTACAGACTTGAGATTTTAAATATTCAGCAATGTTTTAAAAAGAGAAATGGGGTAGATCAGGGGGTTTTGAAGTTTAACTCGAAGATGAGCTCGGGTTTAACCAGGGATTATCTCGGGTCCGAAGTTTTTTAACAAATAAGTTTTTAATTTTGAATAAAATAAGTTTTAAAACTTTATTCTTAAATAAATTTCTTCTATATAATAAAATTTTAATTAAATTTTGATCAATAAAAGTTGTATAGTTATTTTAACTTAAAATAAATTATGTCCTGTTTCCTTAAGTTATTTTGAAATAATTTTTAATAACTTAATTAAGAAGTGATTGAATAGACAAATGGTTTATCTTAGATAATATTTAAATCATTAGTTAACTTAAAAGTTTTAAGTTAAATTATATGATAATGATAATTTATTTTGAAGGTTTAATTAATGTGATTTCTAGGCTGACTAATTTATTGTAATTAATCAAAGGTAATTAATTAATTACTTAAAAATAATTACTTAATTAAAAGTAATTGATGAATGGTAAAAGATGATTAAATGATTAAGAATAGTCATTTATTATAATTAATTAAAGGTAATTAATTAATGTGATAAATTAATTAAGGTAATTGGAGAATAATTAGTTAATTAGAGGTTAATTAATTTATTAAAGGTTAGTTAATTTATTTATCTGTAATGTATTTACATGTTTATCTGTAATGCATTTACATATATATCTATGAATCTGTGAATGATGATAAGCGTTGAAGGATTATACCGCTTATTGATATTGCTATACTTGAATCTGTGATGATTGATGATTTTGCACTATTGTGTAAAACCCTAGACCACACTATACACACACAAATATGGATTTCATGAGGAAATCGGTTAAGTCACAGATATTTGAATTTAATATTATGTAATGGTTTTAAAGTTGAATTTTGAATCCAAATAATTTTGGAAATGGAAATGGGTTGAATTTGAAAGGGCTTTTGAAAAGGAATTTTAAAGATAAAAGTTATTTTTAATAACTTAATAAAGTTTCAGAAATTTAAATTGTAACAGCCCTAGTTTTTAGCTATTTATTTCTTTTAATTTTTTTGTTTTTAGAAATATAATTTATATAAATTGTGTTTACCAATATTGTTTAAATATTTAATTTAGAGAATTAAACTCGTTAATTTAATATGATTTTTGTAACTAAATTTAAGAAGAAGAAAAAAGGAAATTTTTATAATGTATAATGAAGTGAGTGGTAACTAAATGTTTTGGATATTATCATAATATCTGTTGTTATACCCATTCCCTAAAAATAATGAAAAGGAGAAAATTTGTAACATATTAAAGTAGTTAATTAATTATGTTAATTTGGTAGGTTATGACATGCAAATCATGTTGGTGGAATATTCTCAATTTTGACATATTAATTATGTTAGCAGTGAACATTGTTAAGCAATTTAAAACAATGAAACTTACAATCAATTTATTTGATAAATCTACCTTATTCCTAGTTAGCAATTCAAAACTTGAATAAAGGCACATACGGATATTTTAAAATGGAGTTAATGACAATTAATAGATATTTCAAAAAGAAATTTATGACAATTAATAGAGAAATTAATTGTAAAATTTCAGTAGTTGACCAGAATTAATTTATTGAATAATTAATGCAAATTAATAAAATTGATGAAAGATAAATAAGTTAATTCTTTTGGTTAATGGCATGAGGACACGAGGTTAATCCCCATTTTGTAGGAGAAATCTGCCCGTGTAACCAGTCCGGCTACCAGTGCCTACAAAGCGGACGGATTAATGTGAGACGTCGCAGGATTGATAATTAACAAAAAGGGTTAATTAACTAATTAAGTTAGTAACCAAATTTGAGTATGTAATTAAAGGAGGATAATTAATTGGTAATATGGTAATTAATTGAAATCAATTAAGGAGGGTAATTAAAAGGGATAAGGTAATCAATTGAAATCAATTAAAGGCAATTAAAGGGGAATTAATTGATTAGAAGAATATGGAAATCAAATTTGCCTTCCTTTGCGCGTGACACAAAATTTTATTCTTTTAACATTTTGACATTTGCCTCTTACCATTTGTTTCTTGAGCATGTCACTGTATTCATTTATTCACGCAGCCTTATCCACAAAAATATCAACTCTTCCAATTGCCATTTTTCCTCTCACCTAAATTAAATGCATTCAAAATTTAATCTTGCCTATCTTTGCAAATTTTCGCATACCCATTATATCTCTCTGTTTCCACTGCGTTTGTTTTGCAATAAATAAATTTTCGAACCATTGATCAAGTAAATATTTATGTAAGCATTTATTACTTTTGCCTTTTCAGTTAAAAGCTTTTTCATTGCTTACCATAAATCACGCAAGAGCTCAAGTTTTGCTTCCTCAATCAAATCTGTTCAAATTTGCAGTAACGCATGCTTTAAATTTAGATTATAACTGGTATAAATCACGCAAGCTATCTAAAAAAAAAAATCCAAAAGAGTGATATCGTTCAAACATAAAACTGGAAAGAGAAATCAACGCATGCATTTATCACAATTTTCGTGTAGCGTTCAAACAAGAAGAACTGGAAATAAATCTCTTGCCTAAACGCATGCACTCAAAAATCAACGCTTGCATTTATTTCTTACGTTTTCAAACCTGCCTATTTATCTCCCCTTTTTATTTCGCAAGTTTATCTATAAATACTTTGCCTCATTCACATAAGTTTTCATATCTCCTTGTTTGTCCCTCTCTGGTACAAGCTTCTATCAGGTAAATAATTTGCATTGTTTATTTCTTTGCTTCTTCCAATTTTCCTTCCTCCTTCTTGTGTTCTCTGATTTCCTTGCTCGGCTACTTCCCCATCATGCCGTGCCATTTATAAATACATATAGAACTTTGTTAGTGGTAGGCTGGAAGAAATGATATAAATTGATTGTAGGAAGCTAGACTATGGAATTAGTGTAGTTATGATGTAGTTAGTGGTATTGTGGATTTGGATAAGTGCAGTTTGAAGAGGAAGGCATAGGAAAAAAAAATACAATTTAATAATGGAGAAGATAAATTGATAAGGAGAAAATGATATGAAATGTTGTTTAATTCAAATAAACAATATTGTATGAATAAATCTTGGGTGAATATAATAAAATGACATTTATTTCAATTTTTAATGGTTGAAATAAATTTAAGATGGTTAAAAATAAATTTAACTACTTATTTGAGAATTTGGGTGGATAAATATCAATGGATTGTATTTATTATGGTTAATAAAAGGATATTGGTGATGTATACCAATAATCACCTTTTAATGTTTAATAATAAAAGTAAAAGAAGAAATAATTTGCCTAAACATGATGAACATGTATGTGAAATAAAGTATTATTTAATGAATTCGAATGTAGTTAGTGGCTACATTTGATTAAATCGAATAATTTGAACAGTAGTGTGTTTGTTGCCAATATTGTCATTTTATTTAAATAAATATATATGAGAATGAAAATAATTGATCATGATAAATATGATTAAAAATGTGAGAAATAATTTAATAATGTCTAAACATGTATTTGTTTTGTTTGGGTGCATAACATCTTTTTATTCAATCAATTGTATTAAATTTGCAATTTATTTTGCAATTTATTCAATTTATTTTATGCATGCGTACGGTTGAAGTATGGGCCTAGGATATGTTGAGACGGTTAGCGGGTTGTAGTAGTCGAGCAAGTTGAACTAAATTTCTTTTATTCTATTCGTTCCAGTTGTTCTGAAATTTTGCTTTGACCGTAATTTTTAAATTCGCATACTTGGTATTTGGATCTTATAGATTTAAGTCAAGGCTTTGCATCCGCCGAAGTTTGATCGTGCTTTCCGTTTTTTTTTCCGAAGTAGATACCGTGTTTGATTTAGATCCACTGCAGCGTTTAAGGTGAGTATTTCTCACCAGACATATGTACATATATTTTGTGAATTATCGCAAGTGTATGTGTAAAAATTTTATTTAAATATTATCTGTCTGTAGTATAACGTAGAATGATGAATCCCATTTAAATTGACACCTCATCAGTTATTATCTGTTGTATTATTTCTGCAGTTATATTATATTATTGTTTATTTACTGCTTAAATCACCACTGCAAGTTCCCTGTTAAATTTAGATTGTTGTGGGCTGAAATGATAGGCCTAAATGATGATTACTGTGCTATTATTATGTTAACTGTTTAACTGTTAACTTGGGATTGCGGGTTTGAAATGATAGAACCCGGGGTTTGTAAATTACGGATTGAAATGATATAAATCCGTATCACTTGACCTAGGCTAGAAAACTATATACAGGCCCGTGGTCCTTATAATATTTTCTGAAATATTTAAAATTATTTTGGAAGTTAAATATTTGATTTAATATCTTTAAAGGATTTTATATTGATTTTGAATGAGTTATAAATGTTAATAAATAAATAAATATTTGAATAAAATTTTGGAATATAACTTATTTTGGAAATTCTGGACTTTTGAAAGGATAAGATTTCAGTTAAGAAATATATATATAAGTTATATTTGGAAATATTTATTAAGTTAAACAATCTACTAAAGCATTTAAATGCTGTCTTTTGAAATTGGACTAGTTTTACCCGTAACTTTAGGTAGCATTTCCTAAGTGCTATAGAATCTGGAATTTGATTGTTTTGAAATTTAAGGAATTTGATAAATTATATTTATGTTTAAGTTTTGGAGACCTTTAAGATATGAGATTTATAACTGGATTTTTCTTAATAAATTTAAGATGAACATTCTAGTGTTAAGTAAATTTTGAAATTATTTAATGGCATAATTTTGGAGTTTTATCTATGGAATTTATGGGAATATTCAAGACGAAATAATAAACACTAATTTGTTGAAAGAAAAAATATCCAACCTTAGTTTTGAATATTAATACTCCAATTGGATATATATATAGGAATTGAAATGGTCTTGGGAACATGAAGTGATATTTAAATTATGGTTTAAAATAAAGAAATATATTTGTAAAGCTATGTAAATTATCTTCTTTACAAAGTAACCATAAAGTTAAACCATTTATTCTATATACCGTTGAATGTCCAAACCATTGTGTTTGGGAGTTATGGTTTTAAAGTAAAATTTCCAAAATATTATGTTTTGAAGATATAATTTAAATATTTGGTTTCCAGATATTATAAATTTTAAGCAGTATGGTTTTTGGAAAAGAATTATACTTGAATATAACGGTATCATATTGTTTTGGGTTTTGAATGATATCGTGTTTATAGTTTGCAATAGAAATGTTTATTTTGGTTTTAAAGTATAAACTGTTTTAAAAGACCACGGTGTTATAATAACGATGGGTTGGCAAAGAGACCGGGATCGGATATGGACATACTCTCTGTCGATACCGAAAACCACTTTGACTAACCGTGTACGCGGTGGAGATTCCAGAATGAAGTAGGTTGGTGGCGACGTTTCCTGTAAGGTAAATACGTGGACCCGACTCCCGTGAGTTGGCATAAGGTGGCTAAAACAGGAGCGATCGACGGGTTAATGAGGTCATTCCTCTGATCGGACACTCCTCTTCGATATTATACTATGACTTTGGATTGATTCAGTGGCCACTTCTATTTTGATTTGGGGAGTTGTTTCGAGGTGGGCGGTTGCTGCGGCTTCGCGTTACCATCGGCCCGGATGCGTAATTGGTATATCTACCCTGGCATTGCCTAGTTGTGCCGTGTCACCTACCATACCGCGCCTTGTACGAGTTTAGATTTCTCCCGTAGCCCGTGTGGTATCCTCTAGTTGCTTCCCGATCAGGAGGAGCTATGATATTGGATGGACTACTGGGACTATTACGTGTTAAGGTGGAAAATGTAAAGCCTTAACGCTACTTAAAAGTAAGTTTATTTTATAAATAGACACTAGTATAATAGCGCAATATACTACATAGTAAATAGTTTGACGGATCCTTAGAGGATGGGCGGTCCCAAGCATCCTTTAAGTTACTTGCTCTATATTACAGTACACTTGAATTAGCTTACATTATATAAGTATGTATGTCCTGACTCGAGTGTTATGTTTTATTTTTACGCTCGGGTCAGCCTGAGTTGCAGTTTCAGTTTCTCTCCGGAGTTATGTCATCCCGTAGATCATTCATACTGCCGGAAGCCTTTCAGTCTTTATCTTATTTGCAATCAATCAAATTGGAAGACTCTGTTTCTATTTATGTCTACAGCTGTATTGCAGATTCTAAACTATGTAAATTCTATTTGGTTAAAGTTTTATAGTGGCTTCATGAACCACTGTATATTTTATTTCCGCTGTGAGTTCTGATATATGTATGTGATTCTGTGATTTATTTACTACATATTCTGAGTTTTGCCAAATTTATTTTACAACGCAGTATTTTGAACAATTCAAGTCCGACATGTGCGGATGCGAAGGGTTGAAAATACTGGGTCGTTACATTTGGTATCAGAGCTTTGGTTCTAGGCAAAACTTAGAATGTATGGTAAATTTGATTTACAGAATCACGTTCATTCGAGATTGAACCACTCTCTTTTCGAATTTTGGAACATTCCCTACGGTTCCAAAGCTCATTCGTATCCCTCACTTTTTCATCTGCTTTAGATTCTGGAGTATCTCATAACTCCACTTCGGATGATCTTTATTGTAAATTGGCGGTCTCGCCATTATTCTAATAAAGGGGTGAAACTCCTTTACCATTAGCATTGATTCACCGGAGATTTATATTTATCCTCGGTTTATATGCTAGTATCTTTGGTTATTCCAAATTCTATCTCTTCGGATCAAATGTAGATTTACCCCAACCACATCGATATGGCTCTTTAAGTCACGGATGACTAGGTCAAGGTTGTCCGCGACTTATATAGACTTACCCAGTTTCCTTATTCTGATCTTCTGATTTCAATTTATCTTGAATTCTATTTGATTTGAGTTCATCAAATTTGAGTCTCTATCCTGGTTTGAGAAGTTTATTCCTATATTTGAAATTAAAATCTAATATTATATATATGAGTATAATTTTCAAAATTTTATAATTAATTTAACTAGTTGTCAAGAGATAATAGTTTTGATTTTATTTATGGTGTTGTAAGCCATGTGTTTGTCTAATAAATAAGTGAATATAAAACAATGGTTATAAATTAATTTGGAAACAGAAATGAATTTAAAACTAAAACTTGAGAATTAAATTTCTGATGATTTCAAACCTTGTGTTTAAATTTTAAAAGGATGTAATAAGTATTTTGTATAGAAATTTGTTTCCAAAGAAATTTTAAAATTAGTGCTTTTCTCTTTGTCGCTGGAAAATAATTTCGGTGATGACTGCAGCATCATCGACATTCATTTTCGAGTTTCGAAGTGAAAAGACCATTCTGTAGTCTGGCTACAGTGTTTCCTTGAGATTTTAATTGATTTAAATTTCTAAAGTATGACTTAATATATATAGATATATAATTTAAATTTGATTTGACATATTAGGTATATATATTTAGTTATCTCTAAATGGTTTGAAGGGAATCAGGAATTTAATTCTTAAAGTTTATCTTGAGGAAGGAAAATAAATATAATAACAAAAATTTGAATAAAAAGGTTCCAATTGGAGATAATTAAATTGAAAGTTTTATTTGTATAACACCCAATTTCATTTAATATAACTTACCTTGATTTTCAAAAGTTAACATGTAATTGGATAATATACAATATAAAAGGATTTTATGAATAAAATTTGAGTGGTTATAATAAATATTATACACTTAAATTTTAGTTATAAAAGATTAATGGGGATAAATAAGGAAAAGGAATTTAAGGAATTTTATTCAAATGTCTTAATAATCAAATTAATTTAATATGGAGCCGTAAATCTAACCAAGAGATTTTAATAAAAGGTTATTTCCTGAAAAGAATATGTTTGTGTAATAAACAAGGTATCTTTGAATAAGGAAAATATATTTGAAAGGGATATTTTTGGAGTAAGGATTATATATCTTCAAATCATAGTTTAATTGATGTCTAAATAAATAGTTAAGACGTATTCTAATATCACTAAATTTTGATAATTGAGAATTGGTTTTCAAATGGAAATTCAAGGGTAACTTATTGAAGGAATATCTTATTTATAAGATAAGTATTTTTAATAAAGTGTTAGGTTATTTGTTAAAATTCAGAGTTAAGTACATAATAAACTGATTAGGAATACTATTATATCTACTATAGCATATTATGAGTGCTGCTGTTTCTAAAAATAAAATGTTTTGGAAATTTTTTTTTATAAATGAACTTAGGAATATTTCAACCTTGAAATGAATATTGTTTGGCATTGAATTTAAAAGGTATAAATGAAGATTATTTTAAAGGTATTATGATTTTAGTAGCATGATTTCCAAATTTATAAATTTAATGATTTCAAAGCATTATGATTGCAAATTTATTATCTTATTTGTTTTCAAACTATCTTTAAGTGTCCTTGGTTTCCCTATCTGCTACAGAATGAGGAGGCTATTGCTTATACCAGTCTATTTAGAAATCTTTTCTATAATCTTTAAAAATCTTTGTTACTCATCGGGGCCTGAGCACCGCTTACCACCCATAGACCGACGGTCGAACTGAAAAGAGTAAAACCGATTCTAGAAGATCTTCTTCGTGCTTCAAATCCGGAACTATTCGTTTAAAGTTCTTATTTATCTAGCTTATCTTCCTTTGTTTCTTTTCTTTTGTTCCTTTTCGAGGACGAAAAGTTCTTAAGTGGGGGAGAGTGTAACAGCCCTAGTTTTTAGCTATTTATTTCTTTTAATTTTTTTGTTTTTAGAAATATAATTTATATAAATTGTGTTTACCAATATTGTTTAAATATTTAATTTAGAGAATTAAACTCGTTAATTTAATATGATTTTTGTAACTAAATTTAAGAAGAAAAAAAAAGGAAATTTTTATAATGTATAATGAAGTGAGTGGTAACTAAATGTTTTGGATATTATCATAATATCTGTTGTTATACCCATTCCCTAAAAATAATGAAAAGGAGAAAATTTGTAACATATTAAAGTAGTTAATTAATTATGTTAATTTGGTAGGTTATGACATGCAAATCATGTTGGTGGAATATTCTCAATTTTGACATATTAATTATGTTAGCAGTGAACATTGTTAAGCAATTTAAAACAATGAAACTTACAATCAATTTATTTGATAAATCTACCTTATTCCTAGTTAGCAATTCAAAACTTGAATAAAGGCACATACGGATATTTTAAAATGGAGTTAATGACAATTAATAGATATTTCAAAAAGAAATTTATGACAATTAATAGAGAAATTAATTGTAAAATTTCAGTAGTTGACCAGAATTAATTTATTGAATAATTAATGCAAATTAATAAAATTGATGAAAGATAAATAAGTTAATTCTTTTGGTTAATGGCATGAGGACACGAGGTTAATCCCCATTTTGTAGGAGAAATCTGCCCGTGTAACCAGTCCGGCTACCAGTGCCTACAAAGCGGACGGATTAATGTGAGACGTCGCAGGATTGATAATTAACAAAAAGGGTTAATTAACTAATTAAGTTAGTAACCAAATTTGAGTATGTAATTAAAGGAGGATAATTAATTGGTAATATGGTAATTAATTGAAATCAATTAAGGAGGGTAATTAAAAGGGATAAGGTAATCAATTGAAATCAATTAAAGGCAATTAAAGGGGAATTAATTGATTAGAAGAATATGGAAATCAAATTTGCCTTCCTTTGCGCGTGACACAAAATTTTATTCTTTTAACATTTTGACATTTGCCTCTTACCATTTGTTTCTTGAGCATGTCACTGTATTCATTTATTCACGCAGCCTTATCCACAAAAATATCAACTCTTCCAATTGCCATTTTTCCTCTCACCTAAATTAAATGCATTCAAAATTTAATCTTGCCTGTCTTTGCAAATTTTCGCATACCCATTATATCTCTCTGTTTCCACTGCGTTTGTTTTGCAATAAATAAATTTTTCGAACCATTGATCAAGTAAATATTTATGTAAGCATTTATTACTTTTGCCTTTTCAGTTAAAAGCTTTTTCATTGCTTACCATAAATCACGCAAGAGCTCAAGTTTTGCTTCCTCAATCAAATCTGTTCAAATTTGCAGTAACGCATGCTTTAAATTTAGATTATAACTGGTATAAATCACGCAAGCTATCTAAAAAAAAAAAAATCCAAAAGAGTGATATCGTTCAAACATAAAACTGGAAAGAGAAATCAACGCATGCATTTATCACAATTTTCGTGTAGCGTTCAAACAAGAAGAACTGGAAATAAATCTCTTGCCTAAACGCATGCACTCAAAAATCAACGCTTGCATTTATTTCTTACGTTTTCAAACCTGCCTATTTATCTCCCCTTTTTATTTCGCAAGTTTATCTATAAATACTTTGCCTCATTCACATAAGTTTTCATATCTCCTTGTTTGTCCCTCTCTGGTACAAGCTTCTATCAGGTAAATAATTTGCATTGTTTATTTCTTTGCTTCTTCCAATTTTCCTTCCTCCTTCTTGTGTTCTCTGATTTCCTTGCTCGGCTACTTCCCCATCATGCCGTGCCATTTATAAATACATATAGAACTTTGTTAGTAGTAGGCTGGAAGAAATGATATAAATTGATTGTAGGAAGCTAGACTATGGAATTAGTGTAGTTATGATGTAGTTAGTGGTATTGTGGATTTGGATAAGTGCAGTTTGAAGAGGAAGGCATAGGAAAAAAAATACAATTTAATAATGGAGAAGATAAATTGATAAGGAGAAAATGATATGAAATGTTGTTTAATTCAAATAAACAATATTGTATGAATAAATCTTGGGTGAATATAATAAAATGACATTTATTTCAATTTTTAATGGTTGAAATAAATTTAAGATGGTTAAAAATAAATTTAACTACTTATTTGAGAATTTGGGTGGATAAATATCAATGGATTGTATTTATTATGGTTAATAAAAGGATATTGGTGATGTATACCAATAATCACCTTTTAATGTTTAATAATAAAAGTAAAAGAAGAAATAATTTGCCTAAACATGATGAACATGTATGTGAAATAAAGTATTATTTAATGAATTCGAATGTAGTTAGTGGCTACATTTGATTAAATCGAATAATTTGAACAGTAGTGTGTTTGTTGCCAATATTGTCATTTTATTTAAATAAATATATATGAGAATGAAAATAATTGATCATGATAAATATGATTAAAAATGTGAGAAATAATTTAATAATGTCTAAACATGTATTTGTTTTGTTTGGGTGCATAACATCTTTTTATTCAATCAATTGTATTAAATTTGCAATTTATTTTGCAATTTATTCAATTTATTTTATGCATGCGTACGGTTGAAGTATGGGCCTAGGATATGTTGAGACGGTTAGCGGGTTGTAGTAGTCGAGCAAGTTGAACTAAATTTCTTTTATTCTATTCGTTCCAGTTGTTCTGAAATTTTGCTTTGACCGTAATTTTTAAATTCGCATACTTGGTATTTGGATCTTATAGATTTAAGTCAAGGCTTTGCATCCGCCGAAGTTTGATCGTGCTTTCCGTTTTTTTTTCCGAAGTAGATACCGTGTTTGATTTAGATCCACTGCAGCGTTTAAGGTGGGTATTTCTCACCAGACATATGTACATATATTTTGTGAATTATCGCAAGTGTATGTGTAAAAATTTTATTTAAATATTATCTGTCTGTAGTATAACGTAGAATGATGAATCCCATTTAAATTGACACCTCATCAGTTATTATCTGTTGTATTATTTCTGCAGTTATATTATATTATTGTTTATTTACTGCTTAAATCACCACTGCAAGTTCCCTGTTAAATTTAGATTGTTGTGGGCTGAAATGATAGGCCTAAATGATGATTACTGTGCTATTATTATGTTAACTGTTTAACTGTTAACTTGGGATTGCGGGTTTGAAATGATAGAACCCGGGGTTTGTAAATTACGGATTGAAATGATATAAATCCGTATCACTTGACCTAGGCTAGAAAACTATATACAGGCCCATGGTCCTTATAATATTTTCTGAAATATTTAAAATTATTTTGGAAGTTAAATATTTGATTTAATATCTTTAAAGGATTTTATATTGATTTTGAATGAGTTATAAATGTTAATAAATAAATAAATAAATATTTGAATAAAATTTTGGAATATAACTTATTTTGGAAATTCTGGACTTTTGAAAGGATAAGATTTCAGTTAAGAAATATATATATAAGTTATATTTGGAAATATTTATTAAGTTAAACAATCTACTAAAGCATTTAAATGCTGTCTTTTGAAATTGGACTAGTTTTACCCGTAACTTTAGGTAGCATTTCCTAAGTGCTATAGAATCTGGAATTTGATTGTTTTGAAATTTAAGGAATTTGATAAATTATATTTATGTTTAAGTTTTGGAGACCTTTAAGATATGAGATTTATAACTGGATTTTTCTTAATAAATTTAAGATGAACATTCTAGTGTTAAGTAAATTTTGAAATTATTTAATGGCATAATTTTGGAGTTTTATCTATGGAATTTATGGGAATATTCAAGACGAAATAATAAACACTAATTTGTTGAAAGAAAAAATATCCAACCTTAGTTTTGAATATTAATACTCCAATTGGATATATATATAGGAATTGAAATGGTCTTGGGAACATGAAGTGATATTTAAATTATGGTTTAAAATAAAGAAATATATTTGTAAAGCTATGTAAATTATCTTCTTTACAAAGTAACCATAAAGTTAAACCATTTATTCTATATACCGTTGAATGTCCAAACCATTGTGTTTGGGAGTTATGGTTTTAAAGTAAAATTTCCAAAATATTATGTTTTGAAGATATAATTTAAATATTTGGTTTCCAGATATTATAAATTTTAAGCAGTATGGTTTTTGGAAAAGAATTATACTTGAATATAACGGTATCATATTGTTTTGGGTTTTGAATGATATCGTGTTTATAGTTTGAAATAGAAATGTTTATTTTGGTTTTAAAGTATAAACTGTTTTAAAAGACCACGGTGTTATAATAACGATGGGTTGGCAAAGAGACCGGGATCGGATATGGACATACTCTCTGTCGATACCGAAAACCACTTTGACTAACCGTGTACGCGGTGGAGATTCCAGAATGAAGTAGGTTGGTGGCGACGTTTCCTGTAAGGTAAATACGTGGACCCGACTCCCGTGAGTTGGCATAAGGTGGCTAAAACAGGAGCGATCGACGGGTTAATGAGGTCATTCCTCTGATCGGACACTCCTCTTCGATATTATACTATGACTTTGGATTGATTCAGTGGCCACTTCTATTTTGATTTGGGGAGTTGTTTCGAGGTGGGCGGTTGCTGCGGCTTCGCGTTACCATCGGCCCGGATGCGTAATTGGTATATCTACCCTGGCATTGCCTAGTTGTGCCGTGTCACCTACCATACCGCGCCTTGTACGAGTTTAGATTTCTCCCGTAGCCCGTGTGGTATCCTCTAGTTGCTTCCCGATCAGGAGGAGCTATGATATTGGATGGACTACTGGGACTATTACGTGTTAAGGTGGAAAATGTAAAGCCTTAACGCTACTTAAAAGTAAGTTTATTTTATAAATAGACACTAGTATAATAGCGCAATATACTACATAGTAAATAGTTTGACGGATCCTTAGAGGATGGGCGGTCCCAAGCATCCTTTAAGTTACTTGCTCTATATTACAGTACACTTGAATTAGCTTACATTATATAAGTATGTATGTCCTGACTCGAGTGTTATGTTTTATTTTTACGCTCGGGTCAGCCTGAGTTGCAGTTTCAGTTTCTCTCCGGAGTTATGTCATCCCGTAGATCATTCATACTGCCGGAAGCCTTTCAGTCTTTATCTTATTTGCAATCAATCAAATTGGAAGACTCTGTTTCTATTTATGTCTACAGCTGTATTGCAGATTCTAAACTATGTAAATTCTATTTGGTTAAAGTTTTATAGTGGCTTCATGAACCACTGTATATTTTATTTCCGTTGTGAGTTCTGATATATGTATGTGATTCTGTGATTTATTTACTACATATTCTGAGTTTTGCCAAATTTATTTTACAACGCAGTATTTTGAACAATTCAAGTCCGACATGTGCGGATGCGAAGGGTTGAAAATACTGGGTCGTTACATAAATAGTTTGATTTGAATTTAAATTAAAGATTTGAAATTTTATTCTATGTTTGGGAATTTTGGTTTAAAAAGGTTATACAAGTTATAAATGTGTTAATATTGGTTTTAAACCAATTCAAAAGTATTATTTTGAAAATTTGAATTTAATCCAAGTTTTATACTTGAAAGGCTTTAACTTGTGCAAATGTAATCGAATTCTTCCGAAATGAAAACTATTTGTTTACAAATAATAATAGCTTTCATATAAAGAAAGGATTTCCAATTTGTGTTGAAAGATTTCAAGTTTGAAATGGAATTGAAATAGTTTTGAAAGTTATGAATGAATCTTTGTGAAGATGGTTGAACCTTTTTTTGAAATTGAAGAAGTTTTAAATGGTGTATCTTTTATATAAAAGATTTGAGTTGGAAATGGTTTTGAAAGCTATAAATGGAATCTTTGATTTAAAGATTAGATGTGTTAATCCAGTTTGAAAGGGAAAGTGTTTTGAAAGAATATGAATGAATCTTTGTTAAAGATTGATAAACTTTGTTTTCAAATTGAAAAGGGATCTTAAAAGTGTATCCTTTCTATAAAAGATTTGAGATGGAAATTGGTTTGAAATCTATGAATGAATCTTTGTGAAAGAATGGTGAACTTTGTGAATTGAATCTTTTTGTTTAAAGATTGAAAATGGTAATTGGTTTAAACCATCTGAAAGAAAGGTTTTGGATAATAAGTTGTGACTTAACTGAGATCCCAATATCCATATGATTTTAAATATTGCGCTCATTATCTGGTTTAGCCGGGAGATGACCTTGTGTCACATAACCCATTCCGAATAATGATACGATGATATGGATAGCATTTGAAGACCGATGGTGAAGACCGGATATTTTTGAAAGGGAAAGGATAACTCGTCAAATGTCTCTACACCGGCTGATCCTCGGTATAGAGATTTGATCACCCTTTGTGATGTGGAGTCTGGACGTGATTAGGGATTATCCGGATGTGCAAGGGCTTCTTCGGAAGTGCCTTCGGTTCTGTTCGAACCCGGGGCAGACTTGAATGGATGTGTGTCTGACATTACACCTTGAGATATAAAGCTGGTTTCTATCAAATACATTTATGTTTGGTGGCGGAGATTTATTCTCTTAGCTTAACACCCTTCTCTCAGACGTACGAGCTCAGAGGTTATGTAGTTGATGGTTACTGGTGATACATTTCCAATTTGGTAATGTGGCATACAAAATGCTGCTGATCATTTGTTGATCGAAGCATGGCTTTTGTAAAAAGCATAGCTTTGTGGACGTGACTTCGTAGAGCCTCACAACCCGAAAATGGTTGAAAAAGGAATGTTGTGGCAAGGTTTTTAGGGGTCGCGCCCCTAGGGTATGTCCATTTTCTTTTGGATAAGAAGTGGTATCATGGTATGGAGCCCAGATATTTAACCTATGTGGTTGCTGCAAAGTTGTTGCTTTGTGGTTGTTGGTGTCGAGCGCTCGAATAAAGGTCGGTAATGACCAGGGATGGCATACTTGTGTGGTAATTACCTATGATATAGCTTGGTTAAAGCGTGAGGTTACGTCGGCCTTGTGTTAGCAGAGATCCATTTAGGTTCTCGGGGGCGTCCTTCCAGAGGTGTACCCATTTCGGTAAGGAAGTTCCTTGGCCTGACCATTTATTGGAAAATCCAAAGAAACAATACGCGCCCTGTACGGTTTTAGTTGTATAACCTACCATGGAATGTGGTGGTAACCTGCTATTGAACATGGTAGCTATGGTAGGCATACGATGAAATGTGGTATGCTGGCTAAGATTAATATTATACTTTCGAAAGGTTTTCTACACTGTGCACTAATAATAATATCAAATGGTTTTCGCGTAAGAAGCATTTTTGGTTGTCATAAGGAGAAATCTCCTCCAAGTGTACGCTTGCATTGTGTGTGTGGCGGGAGCTGTGCAGTTAATGCGCTCGGTAGATTCAAAGCGGTGGAGGTGAAAAAAGTCATAGTGGGGATACAGCGAAGATATAGCGGGATATAGTGGGATATAGCGAATGGCTCTAAAATAGCATATAAAATTCGTACTTAATGTTTTTACAAATATATAAATGGTAATTAAATGAAAAATTATCATTCAATTAAATTATAAATAATACATAAATAATTTTGAATAAAAACATGTGCGAATATACTCTAAATAAACGAAAAACTGTTATATAACATAATTGAATTTGGTAGAATATTAGAGTATTTTCATTTCTGAAAATATATTAAAAATTAAATCAAATAAATTAGTTTCATAATTTTATAATGTATAAATGCAAATTTTCAATTCATTTTATTAAAAAAGATATAGCAGGAATAGTGGAATATAGCGGAAATAACGGGATATAGCGAAAATAGCGGGGATTAAAGCGGAAAGGCTATATTCTGGGGCAATATGGAAAAATCATAGCGGTAGAAATCCGTTATGAGATATTGCGGGGTCGTAGTGGGGTAATAGCGGGCATTAACTTCACAGGGCGGGAGGCCTTATTGTAGTTTCATTTTTAAAAAAAAAAAGCATTGCTGTAACAGCCCGCCAATCCGTACCCCTTGAGTTAACACTATCCTACAACAATCAACTCAAGTTGTACAGAAATACGAACCATTTAGGTTAAAGAAGAAGAGGTAGAAGAAGAAAATAGAGAACGACAACAGAATCTAACCATCGCAGCGGAATAAAATATAATAGATAATAAATAATCTTTACTCAAGAATCAAATATTTCCGTTAATATATTACATCATCAGAGTACATCAATCACAGCTCAACATCAACATAGATAACATACAAATGGATACACAACAACTCAACACAGCGGAATATATATATAAACAAGTACGAATGTACGTATCGTCACCTAGCTCGTCCCCTAAACTCCACAGCATCATATCATGTATCCTATAATACTCGGTCTGACCCGAGCATTACAGTTAAATAATACCCGAGTCAGTCTGGAATACCAACGTGAGAAAATCACACCCAATTGATTATTAAAGTTTCAAAAATCCTTTGAAAAACAAAAGCATCACGTAAGACCACGCTACAAATAAACATGTTGGGTTTTTACCTTACGATAGCTAAAACAATTTTTATAGAAATCCTCTGATATTATAATAGGGTCTATTTACAAATACTTATAAAATAGCCAAAATTGTTACATCTATTAAATTCCAGCTAATAGCCACAGAGTGGGTAATACAAACAAAACTCGTACAAGGCTCGTAGGGAGAATGGATTTCCAACAATGACTAGGAACTGGGGTACCACCTGTCACAATACGGGGCCTAGATCAACGTACCGAGGAGTACGCCCGCTCCCCTGCAACACAAGGCCGGGATTACCCCTTACTGGATAATCCCGAGTGAGATCACCCCGCGGTTGGGATCAGCAGCCTCCCACTAAGCCGAAATAAAAAGGGACATCTAGACTGGAATGACCTCACCCTGCTTGGGTGCCACCCACCTAGCCTTGCTGCATAAACCCTGATTTTCAGTCATTCCCATTTGATGAGGCTTGAGGCTAAGCGTTACCTTTTTAGAATATATCCCTTAGAATGCCCATCGTCCACCTGACGATGTTTCGCAAGCATTCATCCATACAAGTCCGTCCAGGGTTCGAACGGAACCGAAGGCACTATTCCTACTACATCCATTTTGGAAATATCCTCAGGATTAGTAGCGACTAGCCCTTGCACTTCACTTCTCCATCCTCGAATCCAACATCATTTTCACGAAACGTACAAACCGGATCGAAGTGGTTTTCGAGAAATAAATCTCGATCCCGGTCTCTTCGAAACGATCAATGCATTAGTCCAATATTGATAGTCGGTGATTTAACTATTAATTAATATTCAAAAACAACATCAAACAATAAATAATTTCTCAAATTATTTATTTACCTCAAATTATCTTCACAAGATATATTTCTATTTTCAATCCTTTGAAAACAGTTTCAAAACCATCTTTCCTTTCAGAATAAACTTTCCCAATTATTTTCTATCTCCTCTGAAATCACCAAGCACAAAACTAGATTTTTAAATAATTTAAAACACTTTACTTTGAAAATATACTTTAAAACATTTAAGTTAAATTACTTCCATAATTTATTAAAAATACATAACATATGAATATTTGAAAATAAGGTTACTTTATGAAATATAACTAAATTTTTAATCTTAAAACAAACTACTAAGTCACTCTTTAAATAATTACTACTATAATAGATTAAAAAGGAAAGACTTACTTTATAATTTAAATATTTAGGAGAATCAATTTTTCAAACTTGCTTTTTAAATCAACTTAAAAACTTTTAATTTGTATTTAAAAATTTACTTTGAAAACATAATTGGTTATTCAGGGAGAATTTCTAATCTCAATCACTTAAACTAATTTCCAAATTGATTCCCAATTTATTCCATTTGAAATAAATATCTTTACTCACTTAATTCATTTTAAAATTCATTAATTATGGACTTTATTACCATTATTATTTCCCTTTGATTTTAAATCTTTTTAACCGAAATATACGAATTTCAGTTTTTCTCAATTTCTTCTTTATTCTTTTTCAATAATTTAAATCTTAAATTTAAAATAAAAGCTTTGTTCTATTAATTAATAACACCGAAGTTTAAATTTCATTAACTTTCTGTTTATTCAACTTTCCTTTCTATACTCAAGATTTATTTATTAGAATCTCAAAGCTACTTTATTTCTTTTCTAATTCATTTTTAAATTTATTCAAGTTTCTATAATTATTTTACTTACCTTTATTTTCTTTCCAAAATCCAATTTGTATATTTTTAGTAATTCATCATACCCAATAATTTCCAATCAAACCATAGCATTCAATATTCTAATATAATTCATCACAGAATTTCAAATAATCACCACAGAGGATATTAAATAATAAATGTTGAGGGATCCAGTTGGATCCCTCCAACCTGTTTTCCCTGCATCCACAGCGTTAGCACAATATAAGATATCTTCACTATAGAATGAGGGAAATCAATCATTTCAAGGTGTAGTGTATACTACTATACAACAATCAATTCAATCATGCAAACAAGTATTTAAATTTAATCATTTAAATTTAAATTTACCTGAGTGAGATTAACTCACCTTTGCATTTGTTTTGCAGTCCATCCCTGAACAGCTTGTTTTCTTTTCAGATTTCAAACCTTGAATAAATATTATGCGATTTTATTAATATTTGAATTAATCATTATTTAACAAATTTAACTTACTAATAATTTAATTTATTTCAGCTTTAACTTTATAAACATATATTTCAACCTGTATATATATATATATATATATATATATTAAATTTAAAATTTAAAAATAAACAGCCTATATACTTTACTGTTTATCTACCTATTTATTTCTTTTAAACTAAGATAGAAATTTTATAACTTACTATAAACATCAAATAATAACTTCTCCTTACTGTAAAACTTCCCAATTCATAAATAATATTTCTTCATATCATATACCTAACTTAAATTTTAACCTTTTCCCTAATTTGTAAGTCTTGTGACAGGTTAGATATATATATATATATATATATATATCATCATTATTATTATTTCACTACAGTAAAGGCAAAAGAAAATGTCACCTTACAGAAATGATAATATTAAAAAAAAATTCAAACCGACTGTTATATTGCTTTACTGTTTATTTCCTAGCTTATTTAGATTAGAAATATATTTTTACACAAATTTCTATTTCCAGTTATATGCAATTCAAGATTTAAAAAAAAACTAAAGATAATTACCTCACCGAACAACCCGTAGAAAACTTCAACCTCCAACTCGCATCGTCCAGACTAACAACTATCATCAGAACCACGTCCAGCAGCGAGCATCGAACAAGCAAACCCAAATCGCTCGAACTCCAATTGACGGCAACCATCGTGAGCTGCCGCGCAAACTTCGGCAACCTTCGAATCTTCCCTTTCCTTGCCTCCACGCGCGTGAGTTCGAGAGCTTCTCCCCAATACCGCCGTCCACGTCGCATCGCGACTCCTCTGACCTGCAGCTCCACCAACAAGGCCAAACACGACCATGCGGCTACCCAAAAATGCGACGCCCCAAACCCTAACTTGAACACCAGAGACGAAGCGCGACGCCGACCCCTTCGTCCTCACACGTACGGGTAGCCGAGCCCATGACTGATTTTGAAATCGTCGTTCTCGATTTGAAGATGGGTTTGAAATTGTGGAGGAGAGGAACGAGCGAGTGAGGCCAGCGGCCATTTTTTTACTGATAATAGTTTGAATCAATGAAAGAAGAAGGGTGTGAGATATTTTAGAAGGCTCGGCTTGTAAATGGCGTATATAGGAAGATTTGTTTATCGGTTTGATTTTTCTTTTATATGAATATTTTATTTTGTTTTATATTTTTTTCGAATTGGGGAAATGAATTAGGCTTAACTGATAAGAAGGAAAGGAGGTGACGTGATAATTAAGGAGATGGCGTAAACAAGAAGCTTGACCAATTAAATTAAATTTCATTAGATTATTATCAATTAAATTTTCAGTGCGTTTATATGTCATACGCTTACACGACAACTCCAAATGCCACAAAAATTGAAATCCGATAATAATTCAATATTACGGATCCAATGGAACCAGTTTCGTCGAATTCCGAGACTGCGCCTCGGAAGGCTATTTTTAAATTCAAATTAAACTATAAAATTTTAAAAATGAACAAACCACTGTAAATTTCAATTTTTTAACTTCTATTATCTTTAGTATTATCAACATAAATTTTATGAGCCTTCAAATTATTTTTAACCGGCTTAAAATTCTAGATTCAACAATTTACCCAATTTCTAATTATTAAATTTTATTATTTAATTATCAATAGATAGCGATATTTATAATTCAAGTTAAGATTGCTCTATTGAATATTTAAAATCAATTAAATATTCTGATTTTAAATGCTCGAAAATTTCGGGTCGTCACATTCCTCCCCCTTAAAAGAATTTCGTCCCCGAAATTACTAGTTAGGAAGAATGGTCCAATACCCGTTTACTTTTCCTCAAAACCAAACAATTCAACATCCATCCAACTACCTTTTATAAAAGACTCATTATTATTCTTATTAACTTTCCAAACCATTCCCTAGTTTCAGACTATACCATTTGTTTAACCATTCAAGTTTCAATTTAAAACCAAATTTTGAATTCTCAAAATTTTCTCAAAATTATTCTAACTCTCTAAATTCCCGAAAAAATTTCGTCAGCGTCTCCTTTGCACGACTAGCTCGGTACAACTACAAAATGGCTCTACGGCCTCCCAAATCCAAAAAGAAAACAAAAAGCCAAGTGGCTCAATCCAAATCCCAATCAAATTTCATACCAAAATTTGAATACATACCTTTTGTCCGGCAATTCAAACTTCCGAAATCAAAATCAATTCTCTTTTCCCTTTTTATAATACCTGCATATCCTGCTTAACACCAATATCCAATCACAATAATCCCAAAACATTTTATCGACTTTCTTACAAATGTCAATATTTATTCATTCAAATATTAACTTGAAATATATATATATTTGCAATATTCAATTTCCAATTAAGAATTCACCATTCCCTATATTTCAGTTTAATATAAGCATTTTTATATGTTTCTTATACTTATTTTCACCTTACCACTTTAGTTTATATCTATTTCTATTCAAAACGATTCTTTCATTTCCATATGAATTCAATTTATCTTGAACTCTGAATATTAGATTTTTTTTTTATATAATTCATTCATATCGTTATTTTAAATTAGTTTCATTCATCACTTTATTTTAGTTTCCAATTTTGAAATCGTTTTGTCGCTAACTAAAATCTTTCCCAAAAATTTTCAAAATTTTTTCTAACTCCCAAAATTTCCGAATTTCTTTGGCAGAGTCCCCTTTGTACGGAGGAGCTTTGCAATTTGACAAAAGAGATAAATATATATACATCGACCCACACGGTCGGAAAAACCAAAAACAGTTCATATATCCTATTTTTATTGCGTAAGCGTACCTTATTTAGCATTTTAAGCAAGTAGCTTATTTATTTAGCCGTTAGCACAACCAAATCTAGTCACACGGCTTCCATGTACCTGTACTTACTCAATTTAAACATGTAAGTGCCAAATATATGAAGTTTAACAGCCTATCACTTATATGCAATAGTTAAAACATATGAATTCTATAAGAATGCACACTAAACATTTTTCCGAAAGCAATTTATATAGTTTCCATGCTAATTCAACTGTTCCAATTAATTTATAACCATTTTCATTCAATTCGGATGGTTTTTAATTCATTCGTATACAACTCCATCAATTTGAATGGTTTAGAACTCAATTGCTTACTTTTAATTTATTCTTAAGCAAACTGAACTCATATTTAATTCAATTGCTTTCAAAATCAATTTATTTTACTTCTATCAACTCATAGAATTTTAATTACTTCCACTTACATCAAATGGCAATTTATTCCATGCAATTTGATGAGATCTATGTGAATAAACAAGTATTTATGTTTTATAACTAATCTAAATTGATTTCAACTCCATTTATACTCAATTCTATTCCATTTTAAATTTATTCACAATTCATATATTCTCAGTTTCATTGCATTTTCAATTTTGAATACATTCACTTGCATTTCATTTTATTAACCAAACTAGTCTATTCAAAACCATTAACAATTTAGGTTCATCTTCGTTTCCAGATAAATTTCCTTTTTATTTTAATTCATTCACAACCATTTATTAAACTCGACACATTGCATTCTATATTTGTTTATTCCAAACTTTTTTATTTAGCTCAAAAGCAATCCAGGCTATTTCATTCAATAACTTTTCTCAACTCATTTAAACCACACATTATTTGATTCTTATTTATCCCATCCATTTGTTTATTCAATATAATTAGTTTATCCACTCAATCCATTTTGAATTTTCATTTCCTTAAATATTATTTATAACCCACCAAATTCTATTTCGATTCAAATTTATATATTTTTTTTTCTTGATTTAAATCCAACCCAATATTATTACACTTAGTTTTAAGTTGAATTTAATTCAACTCTTCCATTTGTTTAGCTTAAGTCAAATTACTTCATTTTTTACTTAAGCTCATTTTCATTTTACAAGTAAATTTTTCTCTTTTCTATTCAACTTAATTCTCTCTCTCACTTAAATCTCATTTTAAATTTGCAATTTCATTTGATTGGTTATTATAGAATTTAACTTCCCCAATTCAACTCATTCGATTTATTACCAGGCCATTTCCAATTTATTTCCACTTATTTGGATTTTATTTGATATTCAAACCATTACTATTCCAATCCAATTTCATTTTTTTATTCGATATATTTCCAATTATATTAATTTGTTACCACTTCAAGTTAAATTTTAATTTATAACCCAAGTTCTGATTCTACCATCCATTTTCAATTTACCACCCAAGTTCATGAACTCACATTTCAATTATATTTACTTCATCGACAATTTAAGTCGAATTTAATTTATAACTTGAGTTTATTTCCAAACTTCATCATAAACTCACAATTCAGTTTCTATTAAACGATATTACGTTCCCATTTACACATTTTATTAACTAATTTATTATCAATTAGTTATTCCCTTATTTATAATCCATCACTTGAATTTTAATCCCAAATATCACTCCATTTAATTTTTCTTAGTCCAATTTAGTTTATAATTCAAGTTTGGATTTTCATTTTATTTTCCAATACATAAACTATATTTATTTTGGGATTTTATATCTCACTATTTGATTTTATACGTCACAACTTATTATTTACACAGTTCCATTCATTATAGGCTTGAATATATTCTTCTTTTATTTTTAACTTAAGCTTTATGCTTCTTTATACCCCAGCATATTTTATTCCATGGATTTTAATTCCTTTACATGTTATTCTAATTATTTATTTCAATCCAATCCTTACCCAACTATTTTTTTTCATTTATTCAGGTTAGAATCTAATTTCATTCATTAATTCAATTGAATTCTCATTCCAATTCAATTTTACTTAAACTCAGATTTATTTGACTCGATTCGATTTTCAACTTAATTCGAATACAACTGAATATTATTTCCAGCCTATCCAATTAATGTCAATCCAGTCAAATTTTTATTTCCCATTCAAGTTAATTTCATTTTTAATTTTTCTCCTTAAATTTAAGTTCCAACATTCAAAGTTTATATTTCCTTCCTGATTTAAAAATCATCTCAATTTATAAACTTACAACCTATCTCATCCGGATTTTCAAACACCCGGTTATTGGTTTCAAAACATTTTGAAATCTTCAACATCTCAAATCACATTTCTCAAAATTTAATCCAATCCTGGTTTTATCCCAACAAATTCCCTTTGAAATTTTCAAAAACAACTAGCTTTTCTGAACAAATCAGTTTTTTGGCAGCAATCCATCACTTAGAAATTCGAAAATGAATAATGACGATGCGGCCGTCATCATCAGAATTATTTTCCAATAATCCAAGTGATTTCAATGCTATTTCACTTTCAAAATTCATTTAAAACACATTTCCTTTCAGAAATACCTCTAAAACAATATTGTTATTATTTATCTTCAAATACTTCGACCAATACTTCCAAAATCTCTGAGATTTTAAGTTTCCAAATCCTTCTTAAATCAATTTTAACTATAATTCATTTGCATAGTTTCCCATTTGATTATAATTCAATTTATAATTTACATTTGTAATTCATATTTATAAATTTCATTTCATAATTGAATTTATATTCTCAATCTTTGATTATATTTACAATTTCTAGTTAAATTTTCACTTAACAATGATAATAATTTAATATTACCATTTCTAACATCCAAGCATCCATATATTAGCTAAATAGTTTTCAAAAACTTTTTTTTATATCAAAATATATTTTTGGGTAAAATTATTTCATTCACCGACCTTTAAAACAATATTGTGTCAAATGTTCTATTCAAGTGTTTAGAAACCCCTTCGATACAGTTGCGCAGACTGTGTCGACGAAGGTTCATATGTCACTCAATAAACCAATCAACACAATACTAAAACAATTTATATTCACTAACAAATACACGCTCATATCTATTAATACGCTCAAACTCATTCTAGAGTTCTATAGACTCTATTTTATGAGTAATTCCCACCAGAGCCAAGGTTATCACCAACCTATGCTCTGATACCAACTGTAACGATCCGCCAATCCGTACCCCTTGAGTTAACACTATCCTACAACAATCAACTCAAGTTGTACAGAAATACGAACCATTTGGGTTAAAGAAGAAGAGGTAGAAGAAGAAAATAGAGAACAACAACAGAATCTAACCATCGCAGCGGAATAAAATATAATAGATAATAAATAATCTTTACTCAAGAATCAAATATTTCCGTTTATATATTACATCATCAGAGTACATCAATCACAGCTCAACATCAACATCGATAACATACAAATGGATACATAACAAATCAACACAGCGGAATATATATATAAACAAGTACGAATGTACGTATCGTCACCCAACTTGTCTCCTGAACTCCACAGCATCATATCCTGTATCCTATAATACTCGGTCTGACCCGAGCATTACAGTTAAATAATACCCGAGTCAGTCTGGAATACCAGCGTGAGAAAATAACACCCAATTGATTATTAAAGTTTCAAAAATCCTTCGAAAAACAAAAGCATCTCGTAAGACCACGCCACAAATAAACATGTCGGGTTTTTACCTTACGATAGCTAAAACATTTTTTATAGAAATCCTCTGATATTATAATAGGGTCTATTTACAAATACTTATAAAATAACCAAAATTGTTACATCTATTAAATTCCAGCTACTAGCCACAGAGTGGGTAATACAAACAAAATTCGTACAAGGCTCGTAGGGAGAATGGATTTCCAACAATGACTAGGCACTGGGGTACCACCTGTCACAGTACGGGGCCTAGATCACCGTACCGAGGAGTACGCCCGCTCCCCTGCAACACAAGGCCGGGACTACCCCTTACTGGATAATCCCGAGTGAGATCACCCCGTGGTTGGGATCAGCAACCGCCCACTAAGCCGAAATAAAAGCGGACATCTAGACTGGAATGACCTCACCCTGCTTGGGTGCTACCCACCTAGCCTTGCTGCATAACCCCTGATTTTCAGTCATTCCCATTTAATGAGGCTTGAGGCTAAGCGTTACCTTTTTAGAATATATCCCTTAGAATGCCCATCGTCCACCTGACGATGTTTCGCAAGCATTCATCCATACAAGTCCGTCCCGGGTTCGAACGGAACCGAAGGCACTATTCCTACTACATCCATTTTGGAAATATCCTCAGGATTAGTAGCGACTAGCCCTTGCACTTCACTGCTCCATCCTCGAATCCTACATCGTTTTCACGAAACGTACAAACCGGATCGAAGTGGTTTTCGAGAAATAAATCTCGATCCCGGTCTCTTCGAAACGATCAACGCATTTGTCCAATATTGATAGTCGGTGATTTAACTATCAATTAATATTCACAAACAACCATCATACAATAAATAATTTCTAAAATTATTTATTTACCTCAAATTATCTTCACAAGATATATTTCTATTTTCAATCCTTTGAAAACAGTTTCAAAACCATCTTTCCTTTCAGAATAAACTTTCCCAATTATTTTCTATCTCCTCTGAAATCACCAAGCACAAAACTAGATTTTTAAATAATTTAAAACACTTTACTTTGAAAATATACTTTAAAACATTTAAGTTAAATTACTTCAATAATTTATTAAAAATACATACCATATGAATATTTGAAAATAAGGTTACTTTATGAAATATAACTAAATTTTTAATCTTAAAACAAATTACTAAGTCACTCTTTAAATAATTACTACTATAATAGATTAAAAAGGAAAGACTTACTTTATAATTTAAATATTTAGGAGAATCAATTATTCAAACTTTCTTTTTAAATCAACTTAAAAACTTTTAATTTATATTTAAAAATTTACTTTGAAAACATACATGGTAATTCAGGGAGAATTTCCAATCTCAATCACTTAAATCAATTTCCAAATTGATTCCCAATTTATTCCATTTGAAATAAATATCTTTACTTTCTTAATTCATTTTAAAATTCATTAATTATGGACTTTATTACCATTATTATTTCCCTTTGATTTTAAATCTTTTTAACTGAAATATACGAATTTCAGTTTTTCTCAATTTCTTCTTTATTCTTTTTCAATAATTTAAATCTTAAATTTAGAATCTCAAAGTTACTTTATTTCTTTTCTAATTCATTTTTAAATTTATTCAAGTTTCTATAATTATTTTACTTACCTTTATTTTCTTTCCAAAATCCAATTTGTATATTTTTAGTAATTCATCATACCCAATAATTTCCAACCAAACCATAGCATTCAATATTCTAATATAATTCATCATAGAATTTCAAATAATCACCATAGAGGATATTAAATAATAAACGTTGAGGGGCCAGTTGGATCCCTCCAACCTGTTTTCCCTGCATCCATAGACGTTAGCACAATATAAGATATCTTCACTATAGAATAAGGGAAATCAATCATTTCAAGGTGTAGTGTATACTACTATACAACAATCAATTCAATCATACAAACAAGTATTTAAATTTAATCATTTAAATTTAAATTTAACTAAGTGAGATTAACTCACCTTTGCATTTGTTTTGCAGTCCATCCCTGAACAGCTTGTTTTCTTTTCAGATTTCAAACCTTGAATAAATATTATGTGATTTTATTAATATTTGAATTAATCATTATTTAACAAATTTAACTTACTAATAATTTAATTTGTTTCAGCTTTAACTTTATAAACATATATTTCAACCTGTATATATATATATATATATATATTTATTAAATTTAAAATATAAAAATAAACTGCCTATATACTTTACTGTTTATATACCTATTTATTTCTTTTAAACTAAGAAAGAAATTTTATAACTTACTGTAAACATCAAACAATAACTTCTCCTTACTGTAAAACTTCCCAATTAACAAATAATATTTCTTCATATCATATACCTAACTTAAATTTTCCCTTTTCCCCAATTTGTAAGTCTTGTGATAGGTTAGATATATATATATATATATATCATTATTATTATTTCACTACAGTAAAGGAAAAAGAAAATGTCACCTTACAGAAATGATAATATTAATATTTTTTTTCAAACTGACTATCTGTATTGCTTTACTGTTTATTTCCTAGCTTATTTAGATTAGAAATATATTTTTACACAAATTTCTATTTCCAGTTATATGCAATTCAAGATTTAAAAAAAAAACTAAAGATAATTACCTCACCGAACAACCCATAGAAAACTGCAACCTCCAACTCGCATCGTCCAGACTAACAACTATCATCAGAACCACGTACAACAGCGAGCATCGAACAAGCAAACCCAAATAGCTCGAACTCCAATCGACGACAACCATCGTGAGCTACCACGCAAATTCCAACGACCTTCGAATCTTCCCTTTCCTTGCCTCCACGCATGTGAGTTCGAGAGCTTCTTCCCAATACCGCCGTCCACGTCGCATCGCGACTCCTATGACCTGCGGCTCCACCAACAAGGCCAAACACGACCATGTGGCTACCCAAAAACGCGACGCCTCAAACCCTAAATCGAACACCAGAGCCGACGCCGACCCCTTCGTCCTCACGCGTACGAGTAGCCGAGCCCATGACTGATTTTGAAATCGTCGTTCTCGATTTGAAGATGGGTTTGAAATTGTGGAGGAGAGGAACGAGCGAGTGAGGCCAGGGCCATTTTTTTTACTAATAATAGTTTGAATCAATGAAAGAAGAAGGGTGTGAGATATTTTAGAAGGCTTGGCTTGTAAATGGCGTATACAGGAAGATTTGTTTATCGGTTTGATTTTTCTTTTATTTGAATATTTTATTTTGTTTTATATTTTTTTTCGAATTGGGGAAATGAATTAGGCTTAACTGATAAGAAGGAAAGGAGGTGACGTGATAAGTAAAGGAGATGGCGTAAACAAGAAGCTTGACCAATTAAATTGAATTTCATTAGATTATTATCAATTAAATTTTCAGTGCGTTTATATGTCATACGCTCACACGACAACTCCAAATGCCACAAAAATTGAAATCCGATAATAATTCAATATTACGGATCCAATGGAACCGGTTTTGTCGAATTCCAAGACTGCGCCTCGGAAGGCTATTTTTAAATTCAAATTAAACTATAAAATTTTAAAACTAAACAAACCACTGTAAATTTCAATTTTTCAACTTCTATTATCTTTAGTATTATCAACATAAATTTTATGAGCCTTCATATTATTTTTAACCGGCTTAAAATTCTAGATTCAACAATTTACCCAATTTCTAATTATTAAATTCTATCATTTAATTATCAATAAATAGCGATATTTGTAATTCAAGTTAAGATTGCTCTATTGAATTTTTAAAATCAATTAAATATTTCGATTTTAAATGCTCGAAAATTCCGGGTCGTCACAGTTGCGGATTTCTTTTAAACTCTTTTGTTTTGTTTTAAAGATAAACTATTTTTGTTTGCTCATACCAGTCTCATGACTGAATTGGAGTTTGTTGCTCCCTTCCTAAACTCTAGGTGGCCATAATTTTCCACAAGGGCAGTCTAGAGTTGGGTTTTTCTGATAATCAAATAGTAGATATAGAGTCGATAGCTTTCAGCCTTAGGATTTGGCGATTGCATTTGGGATCGGGTTTGCTACATTACAACATGATAGGGGGTTCTTGCTTCGTGCTTGGTGGCGAACGGGAGAATCTTACCCCTACACATCCCCGGGGAGGGGTTGGCGTATTGATATTCATCGTATTCATTATTGTATCAATGTTATATTATTCATTTCTTCTGCTGTGTTGTTGTACTTAATGTGTTATAAGCTCCGACGAATAGGATTGAACGTTTGAATCTGCGGCATTCGAATACAAGTTGAAGTATGGATGCCGATTTTCGAATGCGAAAATTCGGATCGTCACATATAAATTGGCTTTAAATTGGATTTTTAAATTTATGTTGGATTTGAACTTGAATTAATTTTGAAATTCAAAAGGATAAACATTTTTAAATTATTTGGATAAGCTTTTATTATATATAATTTGTTTTATTACATTTTCTTTAAAAAGAAATTCACATATACATTTACATAAGAATAAATAAAATAAGTAAATTTTTTTATTAACATTTAAATTAAGTATTATATATTTAAATAACAAGTGTTAATATATTAAGTAACCATAGTGACATGTGTAATTTAATGAATTAATGTATATAACAAATGTTGTAATATTAGACAAGTGTCATATTTTGATTTTAATTTTTCTTTTATTTTAAATTAAATCATTGTAACTTATAAAAACACACTTTCTCACCTTTATCTCTTTTTTCTATCTTTCTAAAATCAAGAAATCTGTAGTTCACTTCTTTAACCAGAAAATTTCAAAAGCTTGTAAATAAACTTCAAATCCACTTCAAACCAAAATCAAAAGCCTACCTGCATTTTCTACCCCTGTACATTTTCAAAGATCTCTGCAAAACATCTTTCTCAAACCACTAGCCTGCATTTTTAAAAATCAATAACCAGAACAATGCCTGCATTTTTTTAAATCTGTGATACATCAAAACCTGAGCATCTGCATTTTTTTAAACCCGAGAACAACAAAAGCATGCAAAGCATTTTCAAGATCAAAAGGCTGCATACCTTTTGTAACGACCCGTATTTTATGTATCGAAGGATCGTAGAACTGTTGTCATTAGATTGTTGTGTTGTTAAGCCGTCTAGAGTTAAGTCGTCTAAGATTAGGTCGTGATAGCTTAGGTCGGCTAAGCGACATAGGGGGGTTGGAGCGACCTAAGGGAAGTAAACGACCTAAGGAGGTTGGTGGCAGATGTGGGCGACTTAAGAGATTGGCGACTTAAGGAAGTTAGGACATGTTGGGGCTTAAGTCGTGTAGTAGCTTAAGTCGTCTGGGTCGGTTGAGCGACTTATGTTAGGTCGCGTAACGGTTTAGGTCGTAAGACGCGCATTAGTGATAAGGCTTAGGTCGCTGGGTCGTTGAGTCGTGCACTTGCGTTGTAGTTAGGTCGTTGAGTTGTTAAGTCGCTAGGTCGTGTCCCAGTTAGGATTAAGTGTTAGGTCGCCTATGTTGTAAGTCGCGTGAAGGCCTAAGGAGTTAGGTCGTGCATGTTTTAGGTCGCGCATGCGATTAAGTCGTTGGGTCGGCTTCATAGTTAGGTCGTAGGTCGTGGGGAGTTTTAGGTCGTTGGGTTTTGTTAAGTCGCGAGCGACTTAAGGGGGTGAACGACTTATGGTTCTGCCTATAAATACACGGTTCTTCTACACTTTTGGGATCCGGATTTTGAAGCGACGAAGTCCTGCCATTTTGAGAGCTCGAGTGCTACACTTCTTCACTTCTTATCTCTTCTTTAATCAAGTGCTTCCTTCCATCCAAGATTGAAGATCTACAACCATTATAGGAGAATTTCATCGTTTGAAGCGGAATTTTGGCGGATCAAGCTAGATCCTTCATTGTCCTGATCTGAAGTGTGTTGCTTTTGAGGTGTTTAGGTGATTCGATGAGTGGTGATTATCTCTCACTCGGATCCAAAGGAGTATATTGGATTGGTGGTTTGATTTTGTGTTAAAATAATGATTTCCATGCATTTTCTTAAACATAAGTGTAGATCCATTGTTCATGAAGATTTGGCATCCATTGTTATACATGTTAACCTATGCAAGTTCATCCATCAAGTTGTAGAGATAATACTTATGATTCGTGCTTGTTAAATTTGGACTCTTTATTCACAAGATTGCCATTTTAGTTATAATTGCTTTTAGATCATGTTTGAAAGCTTAATTACTTGGATTAATGATTGTCTTGATTGATTTTCATGAATTAGTTGATTTATGGTTGAATTTGGACAAGTTCGGTCGAAGATGATTCAAAGCTAAGGGGAACGGCTCTTGAATAGGAAAAGCTGCTCGTGACATATGTGGCGGATGATGAAGCCCATATGGACAGATTTGATAATGATGTTGAGATGGACTTTGCTATGATTGAGATGAAGCAAGGCATGATATGAGGTAGTCTTGGTATAATCCAGACGGGGTCATTCCAAGCACGTTGATAACTCGAGGGATGGTTCGAGTTTGTGGATAATGGTTGGCTCGAGAGGCGTTTGAGCTAATATGAGAATAGTCGTCGAGGAGGATGACTAGAAGGCTGAGATTTCATCGTTGTTGAAGGTTCTAGCAGGCTCAAAGCAAGAGTACGCTGGGTAGATTCGATAGTCCCAAAAGACTAATAGTTGATGGTCGAGTACTCTGGGCAGATTCGATAGTCCTAGGCACGGGCTGCGACGACGTGCAGAGTTCTGTCTAGAACCGGGGTTACCATTAGCCCTTGACGGACGGCTGAAAGAATGTGCCGGTCATTCAATTAACAGTGGTATCGAAGCAATGATAACAGTGATAGCCAGAGTCATGGATGTTTGGATGTTTTGGTTGTATCATCATTCGGTCTCAAGAGCAATGTTTTCCGGGTGCTTATTTGATCTTGGTTTAGGCCTTGGGGGTTTGTACTTGGAAAACATCGACGTTGACTCGAGTGATAATTGCTTTATTTTAAATGTCTGCTTTGCTATGTTTACTTCTACTTAGTGTGTCTGGGGTCTATCACTGTAGAAAGAGGTGGAGTGGGAGAGTTGGGTTCCTATTCCTTTTACCTTTATGCTCTTTTGGTATGTTGTTAGTTAATTTACCGCTCACTAAGACTGTTGTCTGACTCAAGGTTTTATGTTCAACTCTTATTACCTTGGGCTGTTCATTCCATTTTGGGATGGGCAGACTAGGTAGCAGGTGACAGGTGCTGTTCTTAGGGACCAACGATGCTGATGACGAAGAGGAGTTGGAGGCTTACATATTATTTTCTTACTATATATACTGGATGTTCCGCTGCTTGTATATTCTCTGAGTGATATGTAGTGAGACTCGATGTATTGACTATTCAGATTTTTGTATCAAACTTCTATGAGGCATATTTGACGAGATTCTGTTTTGTGGAGCTTCACTATATATATATATATATATATATATATATATACTATTGTATTTTACCCATGCGCTGTGAGTAGTACGATAGACTCCGCTGTTTTTACCTTACCTTGATGATCATCCATGGCTGCCTGACACACTTTACAGTACACTATTTCCTTGTTTAGTGCAGGAGTCATGGGCGGTCGTCACATTTGGTATCAGAGCTTTGGTTAATCGACTTTAGCCAACGCTCGCTGACGTAACTACGTATGAGAGACGTAATTGTATTTTTATGGATGATTACTATATATAATATAGTAGCTTAGAAGGATTTGAACCTATCATGCAGTTGTTTTTCAAGGTACACTAATCATTTTTATAGATATTAAGAATGAGTCGAAGAGGGAGACCTGCTGCTAGGGAAGGCCATGCTGCTGAGGGGGCTGCTGATTATGCTGCTATGTTCGAGGCTATGATGACTTCGATCATGAGGAGGATGCCAGCTCCAGGGCCATTAGTAGATGTTGGGGTTCAAGTTCAAGCTCCAAGACCGGTGGATTTTGCTAAGTTGTGTAAAGACTATACTGCTCTTGGAGGAAAGGTTTTCTTGGGAACAGAGTCAACCATTGAAGTCCAGAGGTGGATAGATGCTTGTAGAAGAATCTTTGGTGACTTGGGAATTGAGGATGTAACCAAAAGGAAGCTCGCGTCAAGACAGCTTCAGGGAAGAGCTTCTGATTGGTGGAACTCTATCACCATTGATACTCCGGAGGAAGAAATTACTTGGGAGCAATTTCAACCCAGATTTGAAGCTAAGTTCATTTCTACAGCCCAGAAATCTGTTCTGTTCAAGAAGTTTGTGGAACTCAAGCAAGGAGGAAGACCAGTTCTTGAGTATGTTTTTGAGTTTGAAGCCTTGTCCAAGTATGCCCGGTCATATATTGAATCTCCATATCAGAAGAACGAGAAGTTTGTGACAGGCTTAGACATTTATCTAGGGAGGCAGTTGGTGGACCATCTGGACGATCCATTTGAGAAGCTTGAGGAGAAGGCTCTCAGGCACGAGAATCTGTTTTCTAAAGAAGGATCTGTTGTTGCTGTGACCAAGGAGGAGTCTAAACCACAGCAAGGTGGAAACAAGAAGAGGAAGCAGCAGCAGCAGAAGGGTAAGGATGGCCTGAAGAAGCCGAAGGGTGAAGTGACCTGCTACAATTGTCAGCAGAAGGGCCATTTCTCTAGAGATTGTAAGAATCCAAAGGTGCCTGTGAAGTGCCACAACTGTGACAAGCCAGGGCATATTAAAAGGAATTGTCCAGAACCGCAGAAGGACAAACAGATTATGCAAGCCTATGCTTTGGGAGCTGTGCCATCATCTTCAAAAGCTCCTACTGCAGAAGATAAAGGAAAGAGTGTGGTGGTACAAGGTACCCTTTCCATCTGTGGTGTTCCAGTTAGAGTGTTATTCGATACTGGAGCGTCGCATTCTTTCGTTTGTAATGAACTTGTAGGCCGGTTGGGTTTAGAACCGGATATTGTTGATAGACCATTGATTGTGACTAATCCAGTTGGGGGTTCGTCTTGTTTATGTATGATATGACGTGGTCTGGTTGTATCGAGTCATGATTGCGCTTTTGTTTGTGATTGTTTTGTTCTGAACTTTGAGGGGTTTGGAATTATTTTGGGTATGGACTGGCTTAGGAAGTATGCGGTAAAGGTTGATTATAAAAGGTTGGAGGCGATAGTCGAGACTGTGGAAGGGCGAAGAGTTGTGATATGATGTAAGCATGAGGAAGGCGTCTTCTTGAGCTTCATGTATTCGCTGGTTGTTCCACGGGATGGACTGTCATCGGTGCCAATCGCAAATGAATTTGAGGATGTCTTTGATGAGGTCAAAGGGTTACCTCCGCATAGAGAGATCGAGTTTTGCATCGATCTAGTTGAAGGAGCCAGGCCTGTTGTGATGCCTCTTAGGCGGATGGCGCCTAGGGAACAGCAAGAGTTGAAGGTGCAAGTTGATGGTCTTTTACAGAAAGGATTCATTCGGCGTAGTGTGTCCGAATGGGGTGCACCAGTTGTGTTTGCAACCAAAGCGGATGGATCGTTGAGGTTGTGTGTGGATTATCGTGAGCTGAATAAAGTAACTAAGAAGAACAAGTATCCATTGCCGAGAATAGATGACTTGTTTGATCAGCTTCACGAAGCCAAGGTGTTTTCTCAGATGGATTTGGCAACGGGATTTCACCAATTAAGAGTGGCAAAGGATAGTGTGTCGAAGACTGCTTTCAGGACACCGTTTGGTTTCTTTGAGTGGCTGGTAATGCCGTTTGGATTGACCAATGCACCAGCATATTTTGTGGATCTTATGAATAGGTGTTTAGGGATCAGTTGAACAAGTTCGTACTAGTGTTCGTGGATGATAATTTGATTTATTCCAGTAATAAAGAAGAGCACAAGATGCATTTACGTATTGTTTTGGAAATATTGCGGTGACATCAGCTGAAGGCTAAGTTTTCGAAGTGTCACTTCTGGAAGAGCGAAGTGAGGTTCTTAGGCCATATTATCTCTAGAAATGGAATAGCTGTTGATCCCGCCAAGGTGGCAGCAATCCAGGATTGGATTAGACCTTAGAATGCATCTGATGTGAGAAGTTTTCTTGGATTAGCAGGATACTATCGTCGATTTATCAAAGACTTTTCCAAGGTAGCTGCACCATTAACAGTATTGACGAAAAAGAACCAAGGATTCAGATGGGATGCTAAGTGTGAGCAAGCTTTCGGAATCCTGAAAGAGCGACTAACAAGTGCTCCTGTTTTGACTATTCCAAGTGGAAATGATGAGATGGTGGTATACACCGATGCATGTGGTACTAGACTTGGAGCAGTGCTGATGCAGAAGGATAAAGTTGTTGCGTATGCAAGCCGACAACTGAAGCCGCATGAAAGGAATTATCCGACTCATGATTTGGAGTTGGCGGCGATTGTATTTGCTCTGAAGATGTGGAGACATTACCTATTGGGAGTTCGATTCGAGTTGTTTACAGATCATAAGTCATTGAAGTATCTTTTCTCCCAAAAGGATTTGAATCTCCGGTAGCAACGATGGCTAGAGTTTTTAGCATCATATGATTTTGGTATAGCCTATACTCCGGGAAAAGGTAACGCAGTGGCAGATGCGTTAAGTCGAAGACATGCAGGATTGGGAGCCATGTTTTCAGAATGGAAGAGTCTTGAGTATTTGGCTGGATTTGACTTCAGGCCCAGATGTGAATTGGAACCTGAAATGTTAGCAAACTTATCGATAAGACCTACTCTTGTGGAAAGAATTGGCAAGAGCCAAAAGCGAGACGATAAGCTTGTCAAGATTATCCGTGATTTGGAATCGGGGTTGGATCCAGAGAAGGAAAAAGGATTCGAGGTCGATCGAGAGGGTTGGCTTCGGAAACAAGGACGACTAGTTGTTCCCGATATAGATGAATTGAGGGATGAAGTTCTGAAGGAAAGTCATCACTCGAAGCTGACATTCATCCAGGAGGAAATAAGATGTACCGGGATATGAAGAGAACCAATTACTGGGAAGGTATGAAGTGGGATGTTGGAAATTTTATTTCCAAATGCATGAACTGCCAGTTGGTAAAAGCCGAGCAGAAGAATCCTAGTGGATTACTTCAGCCGTTAGAAGTTCCTACATGGAAGTGGGAGCAAATATCGATGGATTTTATCGATGGACTACCTAGAACAAGAGCGGGAAATGAAGGGATTTGGGTCATCATAGATCGTTTGACTAAGAGTGCAAGATTTATTCATGTTCGATCAACTAGGACTGCATCGAAGTTGGCTGAGCCGTATGTTAAGTGGATAGTTCGATTCCATGGTATTCCGAAAAGTATAGTGAGCGATCGAGACCCATTGTTCACTAGTGGATTTTGGAAGAGCTTCCAGGAAGTTTTGGGAACCGAGTTGTGTTTGAGTACAGCTTATAACCCCCAAACAAATGGTCAGACCGAGAGAGTCAACCGAGTTTTGGAAGATCTCCTCAGAGCATGTGTTTTGGACTTCGGAGGATCATGGGAAGATCATCTTCATTTGGTGGAATTTTCATATAATAACAATTACCAATCCAGCATTGGTATGGCACCGTATGAAGCATTGTATGGAAGACCGTGTAACTCTCCGACACGTTGGTTGGAAACAGAAGAAAAGTTAATACTTGGGCCAAAAATGATTCGACAGACTTCGGATTGTATAAAGATCATTCGGCAACGAATGAAGGCAGCCCAAGACCGTCAGAAAAGTTATGCCAATAAGCGTCGTAAGGATTTTGAATTCGACGTAGGTGATATGGTTTTTGTGAAGATTTCTCCACTGAAGAATGTTATTCGATTCGGGAAGAAAGGGAAATTGACTCTGAGATTTGTTGGACCATTCCCGATCATCGAGCGAATTGGAAAGCTCGCCTATAAATTGGAGTTACCAGAAAAGATGTCGGGTGTGCACAATGTTTTTCATGTATCGTATCTACGGAAGTATGTGCACGACTCGAATACAGTGGTTTCTGCTGATAGCTATAAAGATTTTGAGGTTGATTCAGTTGATAAGAGACCTCGTAAGCCGCTTCGTGTTGTGGAAACCGACACGAGACAGCTTATGAGGAAGGTAGTCAAATTGCTCAAGGTACAATGGAGTGATGATGTTAACGACTATACATGGGAGGAGGAAGAGAGGATGAAGGCAGCTCATCCTGAACTCTTCGAGGTATGAGCATGAGGTGTCGTGACATCTCATGACATTGTAACTTGTTCTAGTCTTAGAATTCTGCATGGTAGGCTAGGAATTGGATGCATGGTTTGTTGATTGCTATGGATGGTAGGCATGCAGAATAGCCTTTGAATGTTCTTGATTGTTTGGAATTTCGGGGGCGAAATTCCTAAGGGGGGGAGAATGTAACGACTCGTATTTTATGTATCGAAGGATCGTAGAACTGTTGTCATTAGATTGTTGTGTTGTTAAGCCGTCTATAGTTAAGTCGTCCAAGATTAGGTCGTGATAGCTTAGGTCGGCTAAGCGGCATAGGGGGGTTGGAGCGACCTAAGGGAAGTAAACGACCTAAGGAGGTTGGTGGCAGATGTGGGCAACTTAAGAGATTGGCGACTTAAGGAAGTTAGGACATGTTGGGGCTTAAGTCGTGTAGTAGCTTAAGTCGTCTGGGTCGGTTGAGCGACTTATGTTAGGTCGCAAAACGGTTTAGGTCGTAAGACGCGCATTAGTGATAAGGCTTAGGTCGCTGGGTCGTTGAGTCGTGCACTTGCGTTGTAGTTAGGTCGTTGAGTTGTTAAGTCGCTAGGTCGTGTCCCAGTTAGGATTAAGTGTTAGGTCGCCTATGTTGTAAGTCGCGTGAAGGCCTAAGGAGTTAGGTCGTGCATGTTTTAGGTCGCGCATGCTATTAAGTCGTTGGGTCGGCTTCATGGTTATGGTTCTGCCTATAAATAAACGGTTCTTCTACACTTTTGGGATCCGGATTTTGAAGCGACGAAGTCCTGCCATTTTGAGAGCTTGAGTGTTCACTTCTTATCTCTTCTTTAATCAAGTGCTTCCTTCCATCCAAGATTGAAGATCTACATCCATTGTAGGAGAATTTCATCGTTTGAAGTGGAATTTTGGCGGATCAAGCTAGATCCTTCGCTGTCCTGATCTGAAGTGTGTTGCTTTTGAGGTGTTTAGGTGATTCGGTGAGTGGTGATTATCTCTCACTCGGATCCAAAGAAGTATATTGGATTGGTGGTTTGATTTTGTGTTAAAATAATGATTTCCATGCATTTTCTTAAACATAAGTGTAGATCCATTGTTCATGAGGATTTGTCATCCATTGTTATACATGTTAACCTATGCAAGTTCATCCATCAAGTTGTTGAGATAATACTTATGATTCATGCTTGTTAAATTTGGACTCTTTATTTACAAGATTGCCATTTTAGTTATAATTGCTTTTAGATCATGTTTGAAAGCTTAATTACTTGGATTAATGATTGTCTTGATTGATTTTCATGAATTAGTTGATTTATGGTTGAATTTGGACAAGTTCGGTCGAAGATGATTCAAAGCTAAGGGGAAAGGCTCTTGAATAGGAAAAGCTGCTCGTGACATATGTGGCGGATGATGAAGCCCATATGGACAGATTTGATGATGATGTTGAGATGGACTTTGCTATGATTGAGATGAAGCAAGGCATTATATGAGGTAGTCTTGGTATAATCCAGACGAGGTCATTCCAAGCACGTTGATAACTCGAGGGATGGTTCGAGTTTGTGGATAATGGTTGGCTCGAGAGGCGTTTGAGCTAATATGAGAATAGTCGTCGAGGAGGATGACTAGAAGGCTAAGATTTCATCGTTGTTGAAGGTTCTAGCAGGCTCAAAGCAAGAGTACGCTGGGTAGATTCGATAGTCCCAAAAGACTAATAGTTGATGGTCGTGTACTCTGGGCAGATTCGATAGTCCTAGGCACGGGCTGCGACGACGTGCGAAGTTCTGTCTAGAACCGGGGTTACCATTAGCCCTTGACGGACGGCTGAAAGAATGTGCCGGTCATTCAATTAACGGTGGTATTGAAGCAATGATAACAGTGATAGCCAGAGTCATGGACGTTTGGATGTTTTGGTTGTATCGTCATTTGGTCTCAAGAGCGATGTTTTCCGGGTGCTTATCTGATCTTGGTTTAGGCCTTGGGGGTTTGTACTTGGAAAACATCGACCTTGACTCGAGTGATAATTGCTTTACTTTAAATGTCTGTTTTGCTATGTTTACTTCTACTTAGTGTGTATGGGGGCTATCACTGTCGAAATAGGTGGAGTGGGAGAGTTGGGTTCCTATTCCTTTTACCTTTATGCTCTTTTGGTATGTTGTTAGTTAATTTACCGCTCACTAAGACTGTTGTCTGACTCAAGGTTTTATGTTCAACTCTTATTACCTTGGGCTGTTCATCCATTTTGGGATGGGAAGACTAGGTAGCAGGTGACATGTGTTGTTCTTAGTGACCAACGATGCTGATGACGAAGACGAGCTGGAGGCTTGCATATTATTTTCTTACTATATGTACTGGATGTTCCGCTGCTTGTATATTCTCTGAGTGATATGTAGTGAGGCTTGATCTATTGACCATTCAGATTTTTGTATCAAACTTCTATGAGGCTTATTTGACGAGATTCTGTTTTGTGGAGCTTCACTATATATATATTTTTTCTATTGTATTTTACCCATGCGCTGTGAGTAATACGATAGACTCCGTTGTTTTTACCTTACCTTGATGATCATCCATGGCTGCCTGGCACACTTTACAGCGCACTATTTCCTTGTTTAGTGCAGGAGTCATGGGCAGTCGTCACACCTTTTCTTCAAAACTAGAGTTTGTCTAAGCAAGCAAGGTTTCAAATTTAAAATCTTAAATCATCTCAACAGCAAAAAGATTTCCAGTAATAGGCTTTCAAGGATCTAAAGCAACTCAAGTTTTTAAATCAAAAACAAGAAGCTAAAGCATTTCGGTTTTAAAAGATTCAAAAGAAATTTCAAATTGAAGGCTCTATTCTTCATCCTCAAAGCTGGTGAGTAACATCACTATTTAAAAAGTTTAAGTATATGATTCTGTTGCATGTTAATCTCTAAAAATAAGTATGTTTGTGAACTTATTTATAAGTAAATCTATGTGTGTGTGTGTGTATGAATATATTGGTGTGTGCGTGCTGTGTATCTAGATTTTTTTTTCTGATTCTAGTTTTCCAGGCTCAAGAGCCAATGAAAAATCACTTGCTCTTGATCCAACCTTTGTTAGGACTTAAGTCTTGAACAAATTGTGTTTGTTGTATCATAGATTTAAGTTTAAAAATTTGTTTAAAATAAAATAATTTGTATTATCTCTGGAAATAATAAAACAATAGAGCAAACTTAAAATAAGTCAAAATTCAATTACCATGATTCATGAATTCAGGGATATAAATCAAATACTTAAACTAAAACTTGATTTTTGAAACTGAAATCATAATTTTTAGTGATGGGATGAATGAGTATTTCTGTTTTTACCAGAATTTGGTATTTGAGGGGTTTCTAATGATCTCGATGGCCTGGGAGGCCGTGGTTCTTTTTGGAGGAAGAAGAGTGGTCAGAGACTTGGGGAAAAATGGTAGAAGTGATGGCAGATCATGGTGGCGGCGGCGGCGATCGATTTGAGTTTTTAAACCTAGTTTTGGTTAGGTCAGGAGTTTGTGATCATCTCGACGTCTCTGGATGATCGAGTTCAATAGAACTCTGGGGAAGGGTAGCTAAGGCGTGGATGAAGTCATGGCCGGAGTCACTGGTGTTCTAGTGATCAGCAGTGAAAGTACGAGAGGATTTCCAGGTGTTTCTCTTTTGGTTCCAAGTTTGGTTAGCATACTCGAATCTGATTTCGAGTTTGTTTTAAAGATCTGATGATCGTGATGGGTTGCGAGGATGTTTACTGATGTGATGAGGCCATCGAGGGGTGACCGGAGATGGTCGAAGCCACCGTGCATATGCACGGTGCATTGTTTTGTGCCTGGTGAAGTTTGGTGTGCTGTAGGGTTTTGTAGTCGAGTAACTCTCGAGTAATTCGAGTATTTGCTCGAAGTAATGAATGGTTTGGCTTGAAGTATTTTTAGGGTGGCTCGGGTTATTTGCTTGGTTATAGGTTTTAAAACCTGTCTGCTTTTAAAATTTTAAATTTGATTTTAAAATTTGAAAGCATAGATTTAAACAAAGTTTTAAATTAAAGTTTTTAAGTTTGGATTCAAATCTAAATTGTATCCTAGTTTCAAAATAAAATTAAGTTTTATAAATTAAATTGTTTTAACAACTTTAAAAGTTTAAAGTGCATTTTAAAATAATTTGAATTTAAAATGAATTTGGTTTAAAACTCTTTTAAAATTCTTTTATAAGACAAGTATTTCTTTAATATGTGATTTAAAAGGTTTTTAAATTGTTTTAAACTTTGTTAAAGTTAAATTTGTATTCATTTTAAATTTTAAATTTGAAATGAAATTTGAAAGTAAATGTGAAAGTAAAATGTTTTCAAATGTGTTTGTGAATGATAATTAAATCATTAATAAGAAAAATGTTTTTATTTTAAAGTTAATAAAGATTTAATGATTTGTGATTCATTAAATTATTATGGAAATTAAAATAGATAATTAATTAATTTAATTAATTAATAATTTGGATTAATTAATTAAGTAATTAAGGGTTTGAATTAATTAATTAAGGTTTAAGTTAATTAATTAAGGTTAATAAATTTGAAAATAAGATCATTAATTTGATAAGTTAAGATTTTTAATTAATGATTAGAAATTAATTGATCAAGTAATTAAGATTAATTAAGTTACAGTTAAGCATTTAATTAATTAATTAATTAGTGATTAATTAAATGGTTTTAAAAGATTTAATTAATTTGTAATTAATAAAGATTAATTTAAATTTAATTACTTAAGAGAAGCAATTAAAGAATTGTTAATGGTTAATGAAGATCATTAACCAAGGATTATGTAATGATTAATTAATGTGAATAATTTTAACAATTAATTAGATTAATTAATTAAAGATAATCATTTATGAAATTGGTTAAGTATAATAACTTAATGAAAGTAATTAAAGGAATTAATCACTCAAGGTAATTAATTATATAAATTTGATTAGTTAAAGTTAATTAATTAAGTTTAATTAATTTAGAATAATTACTTGATGGTTTGATAAGTATAATTACTTAGTGATGTAATTGATGGATAATTACTAGATGTAATTAATTGAATGGTGATTTATTAATGGAAGTAATTTTAGTTTAATTACTTTATTAATCAAGGGATTAATTAAGATAATTAATTAAGGAGTAATTAGTTTATTTAATGAAGTAATTAAGGGTATTTAATTACTGAATGTGATAAATCAAGAGTGATTAATAAATATGGTTTAATTAAAGATTAATTACTAAAGGTAATTAATTTAAATAAAGTAATTAATTAAAATGTAACTAGGAATCATTAATTAATATAATTAATGATATAATTAAGGGTTGATTAATTAAGATTAATTAATCAATGATAAGTGATTATAGAGTAATTAATTAATGTAATTAATTATGGATGAATGTAATTAATTATAATTAATTAACTAATGAAGTAATTAAAGTATTAATTACTGAATTTGGTTAAGAATAATTAATTCGTGAAACTAATTTAAAGGCTAATTAATCGAATGTAATTAAACGATAATTAATCAAGAATGATTAATTAAGGTGGATAATTAAAGGATAGTTAAATAATTAATTTGTAATTAATTAATGATTAAGTAAGCAAGATTTTTAATAATGAAAGTAATTAATTTAATTTACTTTAAATTAATTAGAGATGAAGTAATTAATTTAATTCATTTTAAATTATTAATAGTGTGATTAATTAATCCTTGCTTATGTATGGATGGATGATATTGGTTGCGTTGAATGGTTTGAGATCTCAGATATGAGATAAGTAATGCTGGGTGATATGGATGCTTTGGTTGAAGTGTGATGATAATATGAATTATCTGTTTGTGATGATAATGTGAATTATCTATTTGTGATGATAATATGGATTATCTATTATGATATTGTGAATTATCTATCTATGTGTATATAGATAATAGAATTGAATTGTTAAACTTTAAAACAACTTGGACCTAAAAGATATGTTTCAGATTTCGATGAGACCGGGATCGGCTTTCCAGATTTGGATATCCGAAAACCACATTGATCCAAATTAACGATAGGTCATGAATCTCAAGTGAAGATGAAGATTCAGAGTGCAAGGGTTATCCTCGTTAACTCTAAGGGTGATTCCAAAATGAGTGTAACGAGATATTGCCTTTGGTTTCGTTCGAACTAGGAACGAACTTGTTTGGATTGAATGCTTTCAAAACATCGTCAGGTGAACGATGACCATTCTAAGAGATGTGTTCTCTAAAGGTAATCGCAGCCTCAAGCCTCATCAACTGGGAATGGCTAAAACATGGGAGGTGCAGCAGGGCTAAGTGAGTCGCGCTCAAGTAGGATAAGATTTTCCCCTGTCTAGAAGTCCCTTTTTAATCGGCTGTGTGGGAAGTTGGAACGCGCGCCAATTGCGGGGTTGTCTTGTTCAGGACTATCCAGTAAGGGATGGTTCCGGCCTTGTGTTGCAGGGGATTTAGGGTAGATTCTCGGTATGTTGATCTAGGCCATGTACTGTTACGGACGGTACCCCAGTAGCCCTGCCATTGATGGAAACTCATTCTTCCTACGTGCTCATACGGTTTTGATTGTATTACCCACTTTGTGGCTTGTATGCTGGAATTTAATGAATGTGAAAATTTCGGCTATTTCTTATTTACTTGAAAACCCTAGACCCTATTATAATATCACTGGATTTCCTATCAAATGTTTTGGCTAGCGTAAGGTAAAAACTTACCCATGTTTATGTGTGGGAAGTCTTACATGATACCTTTCATTTTCAAAGGTTTTTGAAAGTTAAGCAACTTTAACCTGTTACTCACACCAGACCCATGTCTGACCCGGAATTTATCTTCTGTTGTCTTAAACTCTTGGGTACTCAATTTTTTACGAGTAGCCAAGGGATTCAGGTTAGCATTGACGAATTTTGGAGGAGCAATGGAGCAGAAGGCTTCAGCGTTTGTAGATATATATAGTGTTCCGCTGTGTGATCTCAATGAGTCATTTGTTTGAGTTGTATCTTTTGTTGTAATAATTAGACAGTTGTTTACAACTGTCTATATGTGATGTATAATCTGTATAACTCTGATAAATGTTATATACTATGTACTATTTTATGTGATTAATATAATTTATTCGTTCCGCTGTGAGATTCTGATGTTGTTTCTTTCTTTCTTCTCTATCTTTTCTCTTTTCTATCCCTTTCTTTCTTATTAATGACGTTTCATTATGTGGGATGAATGGCGGGTCATTACATTCGTTAATTATAATTTAATTATATGAATGCTAATTATCGTATGATTTTTTCGTGCGAGGTCAGTTTCGAATGAAATAAGTTGCGTTGCGATCGTATTGATGAAGGCTATGATGTGGCGTTGGATACGTAATTGTTTGAATCAGAAAAAATTTCAGTTTCGAGTAAAGGTGAGTGATTGAACCCACTCACAAAATACTAAATTATTCTGGCGTTAGTTAAATTTAAATCATAAAGTGATTTATTTTCATTAACTATTGCTTGGTAATTTAACTGGCATTCGAATTGACATGTAAATTGAACTGATAGGAATTCAAATCGACAGTTAAATTTGGAATTTAAATTAAATTATTATTTAAACACCCGATATTGATAACTAGTTAATTGTTGTGATTTATTGACTGACTTGGATGTTGATTATAATGGATGCCTATTGATTGACATTTTGGATGATTAGATGTTTATTTATTTCATATATCCTACTGTCACCCTGTATATTATTGACAGTATACAATATTGTAAATTTAATTATTTCAAAAAAATTAAGAAATATATTGAAATGATATATACCTATGACACTTTGATTTTGATTGAAATGATATATATCCATCCCTACAATTAAATTGTAATAACTGATCACTTAGCCATAGGATAGAAAATTTTATATGGACACCGGATTGGTTAAATTAAATGGTTTTAAAATTTTTGGTTTTAAATTGTTTAATTGATTTTGATTTAAAGAAATAAGAAATGAATTTATGAGAATTTAATTAATTTTGAATTCGAGTTTTGAAATATTGAAATTAAAATTAGTTAATAGAAAGTGTTTTAAAGAGTGAAATTTGGGAATTGAAGTTATCATCGATATATGATTTGAATTATGGAAATCAATTTGTTTTAAAGATTTAACTTTATTCGAACTTTGAGTTTTGTCTTAGAAAAGGGATTTAAATTGATATTTCAAACTTGGGCTCACAATTAGATCAATTTAAAGATTTGAACATTAAATTGAAAATCGAAGTTAAATTTGATTTAAATGATTTAAGTCGATATTCTGAAATAGAACTCGAACTTTATATAAACTAAAATGGTTTAGAATTGAAAATTGAATTGGAAATTTAACTGTTTGAATCAAATCAATGAAAGTCAAAATTGTAATTAATTTGAATTGAAATCGAAATCGAAGTTGATTTGGATTGAAATTGAACTTGAAATTGGTTTGGATTGAAATAGAAATTGAGTCAATTAGATTGAATTGAGATTGAAGATGATTTTGAATTGAGAGACTTGAAATTTAATTAATTTGATTGAAATTTGGACTTGGATCCAGATGTGAAATGGAAAGTGACATTTTGATTTGAAACTATTTTCAAAGTAAATTATTTTAATAAACTGTTTAAAGATCTATTTTTTTAAATATTCAAATTATTTTGATTTTCCAAACTATTCTACTGTATAAACCGCTACTCAAACCATTTTATATCAAACTGTTTTAAATCTCTAAACTATTTGTAACAACCCTAGATTTTTGCTTATATTTTTAAATTGACTTTATTTTTATTTTAAGTTATCTTAAATTTGTTTTATTTCAAACATTTCATTTTTAAATATAAATGATAATTATTAAATGATTTATAGTTCAAACTAGTATAATTTGAATATTTTACTGTAAAGTGAATTTCTGGTCAAACCGTTCAAACTTTGACTTTTAAACTTCAAATTTAAATTATTTTAAATTCTTAAATTTTATCATTTATTATGAAATTACATAAAATAACTTGAACATTGCTTTTTGTTTCGTTGAAAACGGACTTAAACTGTAAAAGTTATGTACATTTCAATTTTGAGTGTAATTTGATTTATTTAACAATTTTGTCTATTATAAATTACATAAATCTTATTTTCTTTGTCATATTTTATTTTAATATGTTATATGTTTATCTTTGTATTATAATAATTTTAAAAAAAAGTAAACAATTTTCCAAAGTCAATGGTGATTTATTGTAATTTTTGGACACCGTTTTGGATTTTTAAGCAATTTCTTTAAATCTTTTTTATTTTATTTAAACTTAATTTTTTTTATATGTGTTAATATGTTATTTTAAGTATATTTTGTCTTTTAAATATTTTTAAAGTGATGTTATAATTTTTCCAAAGTTTGCTGTGTTGATTTCTTTTTTTTTAAAGGCTGTTTTCTTATTTTCTGCTATTTTCTTCATTAAAATTATATTTAAATTTAATTTTTTTATATTTATTTTGTGAATGTACTTTTATTTTATATTATTATTAATTTTTAAAAATATATTAAAAGCTCATATGAATTTTCTAAAATTTATTTCATTTAATTTCAAATTTTCTAGACTAGTTTACTATTTTTAGCAATTTTCCTTAATTTAACTTTATATAATAAATAAATATTTTATATATTTTTATATTTTGATAAATTTTCGAAATTTTATCTGGGATTGTTATTATTTCCAAAAATATCAAGTTATATAAACAAATTTAAGGAATTTGAAAGGTTTAAAACTTTTGGAATTCCTAAGTCTTTTCATCTCCCGACCTTTCATTTTCCTAACTCTTCTCTTAATTGTTTTGGCCGTATAATCTATTCATTTCAGCTGCATTTTTTTTTCACTTTCACGAAAATCATTTCTCTTTCTCTCAAAAAAAATCACGGCTATTCTCCTTGTGAAGCTTTGGTAAAAAATTCTATTTTCTTCTTGTCTTTTATTGATTTTCTACTTGAATTTGCACATGCTCTCCACCTTCATAGCTGTATTCCCCCTCCTCCAAGCTGTGGCCGACCACCACCACCACTTTTTTCTTACCACCACACATCCTAACACTTCTCCTCCTCAGGCCAAGACAAGCCATGGTGAAGATCACCACAAAAATCCATCTAAACTAGCACTAGCCATCACCTGTATCAAACCTTGTCTAGGATTGCCATCTCCTTCTTCCTCCACCTTTGGCCGCCACAACCTGCACCACCACCACCTCTGACCTGACCTCCACACCACTCCGTAGCCATGTATTTCAGATCTATATCTGAAGCATAGGTGGTAGAAAGCAAGTGCAAAGACATTGGAATTGTTTTATGCATTTATTCTTAACATTGTTTATTTATTTTGAGTTGAAAACTTATGTTATATTTATTTGTTTTGTCTCGTGTATTCAAGGCAATTAACCTTGTCTCTCTCTCACTCAAATCATTGTCGTGCCTTCATGCTTTCTGGGTCTTTGTTTGTGTGTCTCAATATGTTATCTCCAACTTATAGAGCTGAGTATTTCTCACCAGACATTATGTACTTATATAAGTAGTAAATTGACACCCTGTGAATCTGTAGAACTATATGATCATGTTATAACTGCTTATATTATTATCATATGATGTTCACACCTGTTATTACACCTATTATATTATATGTTACTGTTATTTCATGCTATTCTGTTTATTTTATCTGTTCATCGCACTGCAAGTTCCCTTTAGATTAGAATCACTATGGGTTGAAATGATACATACCCGAACGGACTTTAGAATAAGGGAAAATTGTTATGGCCTGAAATGATAGGCCTGAACGATTTTCAATTTATTTCATTTACTTGGGACTACGGGTTTGAAATGATAAAACCCGGATTTTTCTTTGTAAATTACGGGTTGAAATGATATATTACCCGTATCACTTTACCTAGCGTAGAAAATTATATACAGGCCCGTAGTTAAGATTTGTTTTTCTAAAAAAATTAAAATACTTTAGAAATTTAACTATTATAATATTTTGATTTAAAATTATATAAAAATATGATTTTTTTAAATATTATTGATTTTTTGAATAATTGTAAGTGAAATGAATTAATGAAAAAGTTAGAAAATTTTGAATGTAAGTTATTTTGGAAATTTTGATTTAATTTTTAATGCAAATTAAATTAACTTCGTAAATATGATAAATTTATGATATTTTGAATTTAAATAAATTTGAAGTGATTTTATATCATATTAATGATTTTTAATAAAGTTGAAATGTGAAATGAATGAAAATTTAAGTTGAAATTTTGAAATATAACTTAAATTGGAAATTTATGAAATTGACTTAAAAGTGAATTTTAGTTAAGTAAATAAAAAATAAAACTAAGTTATATTTGAGAATTTGAACTTAAGTTTTAAGTTGAAATTTAATGTAATGAATTTAAATTTGAAGGTTGAAATTTAATAAGTGAATTATAAATAAATATTGATTTTTGAAAGGAAACTTAACTTTATAAAATCATGCATTTAAGGAAAATTAAATAATGCTTATAAATGTGAAAATGTATGATTTTATAAGTTAAAAATGATTTAAATAAAAATATAAGTGTTTGTAAAATTCTATTGAATATTTGAAGTTAATTAATAGCATTTTTAATACTGTCTTTTGTTAAATTGAATTGTTTTTGAATGTAACTTTCTGTAGCATTTTCTAAATGCTGCGAAACTTGAATTTTCATTGTTTTAATAAATTTAAGTGCATAAATGAATATTGAAAAGTTAAAACTTTTGGCATTTAATAATTTATTATTGATTGTAATAACTTCATTTTTATGATTTAATAATGAAGTAATGTGTTTTGAAATATAACTATTTGATATACCAAAATGATTGAAATGTGGTTTCGAAAGATATGATATTTTGATATATTAAAATGATTGAAATGTGGTTTCGAAAGATATGATATTTTGATATATTAAAATGATTGAAATGTGGTTTCGAAAGATATGATATTTTGATATATTAAAATGATTGAAATGTGGTTTCGAAAAGATATGATATTTTGATATATTAAAATGATTTGAAACGAAGTTTTGATAGATATGATATTTTGATATTAAATGATTTGAAAAAATGGAGTTTTGAAAGATATGATATTTTGATATTAAATGATTTGAAAAATGGAGTTTTGAAAGATATGATATTTTGATATTAAAATGATTTGAAAATAAGTTCTGAAAGATATGATATTTTGGAAATGAAGCTTTGAAAGGTTATGATCTTTTGATATATTAAAATGATTTGAAAGGAAGTTTTGAAAGGATATGATAATTTAATATATTGAAATGGTTAGAAATGACTTGATATTTATTTTGATAAATATTTGAATTGAAAGATATGGTATGATGATATATTGAAATGGTTTGGAAATGATTTAATCTTTATTTTGATAAAGATTTAGGTTGAAATGATATTTTATTTTGAAGTATAAAATATTGTTTTAAAGTTATAACTACGGGTTATAATAACGATTGGTTGTTAAAGAGACCGGGATCGGATATTGTCTTATAGCCGGCCAGTACCGAAAACTACTTTAACAATTGTGTACGCGGTAGAGACTCCAGAATGAAGTAGGATGGTGGCGACGTTCTCGAGGTATATTACGTGGACCCAACTCCCGCGAGTTGGCATAAATGACTAAAACGGGAGCTATACCGGGCTACACAAAGGGTCGCACCCTTTCATCGAGCATGCTCCATCGGAAACCATTCTATTACTTTTGTGATTCGATACGTGGCGCCACTTTGATTCGGGGATATTGTTCGAGGTGGGCGGAAGCTGCTGGCTTACCGTCACCACCGGTCCGGGTGTGCAAACGGTGTATCCACCCTGGCATTTCCTCGCGTATCGTGACATATCCTTATAACGAGCCCACTACGATTTTGGTTTTAAAGATCCGACCGCGTTAAGGTTCACCATCCCCTTAACACTATTTTCTATATGATTATATTTTACTGATTAGACACTACTGTATATAGTGCAATATACTACATAGTAAATAGTTTACCGGATCCTTAGAGGATGGGCGGTCCCAAGCATTCTCTAAGTTACTTGTACCTTTGCTATAGTTCACTTGAGTTGGTTTACATTGTATAAGTATGTATGTCCTGACTCGAATGTTTGTATTTTTATTTACGCTCGGGTCAGCCTGAGTATTCACGGATTTGGATTTCCACTTTCTGGAGATTTGGAATCGCTGGAGATTATCTGCTTGTCTAGTTTTATCTCTTCTGTCTGTTGGTCCTTTCCAGCTATTGTATTAGTAGATTTCTATGTATTGAGACTTCTTTTGTACTTTATTTCTTCTGTTGTATCTTATGTAACTCTGATATATTTATATAGTAGCTTCATGAACTACTATCTCTTTTACTTCCGCTGCATTATTATTACTCCGTGTCTGTGATCTGTGATTTTTATTTACTGTATATTCTGTGATTTGCCAAATTTTTATTTACAACGCGGTATTTTGAGCAATTCAATTCCGGCATGAGTGTCTACCTATACACTTATAATGGATGTGAATGGTTGAAAATATTGGGTCGTCACAGTTGGTATCAAAGCTTTGGTAGCTCTAGGCAAAACTCAGCATATGGAGTGAATGTATTTACAGAATCACTTTCATTCGAGTTTTAATCTCTCCCTTTTGACTTGATTCCTTTGAATTTTGGAACGTTCCCTACGGTTCCAAAATCCATTCGTGTCCTTCACTATTCATCTTATTTTGACTCTGGAGTATTCCACAACTCCGCTTCGAATGAACTTTCTAGTAAGTCGGCGGTCACGCCAATTTCAAATTGAATTGAAAACGAGGGAAAACTCCTTTACAATTAGCATCGATTCACCGGAGATTTATATCTATCCTTGGTTTAGATGCTAATATCTTTTGTTATTCCAAACTTTATCTATTGAGATCGAATGTAGATTTACCCCAGAAAAATCCACATTGATCTTATTCTTTAAGCCACGGTTGACCCGGTAAATGTTGCCTGTGATTTATTTAAGCTTATCCGCCTCCCTATTTTGTTATTTAATCATCTTGTCTTTTGTTTCCAACCTATTTTCAAACATTTTGAATTCTACTTGTAAATCTATGTTTTTTTTATATATTGTGTTGTTTGAGTTGTTGATGTTGAATTGGGTTTCTAATCGATTCGTCTGATCAGCGCTATCGATAAGATTTCCAAAACACTTTGATAGAACAAACTGACACAATATTATTTTAAAATTTGGTTAATGAAATAAATTTTGATATATAAGTAAATTTATGAAACTTAATAAACTGATTTAAATTGATTATTTGAAGTAATAATACTTGATTTGGGAACTGAAATGAATTTAGAACAAGAAATTTGAGAATTTAATTTCCGATGGTTTCACACCTAGTGTTTAAGTTTTAAAGTACATTATTTAAAGTATTTTCGAATAAGAATATGTTTCCAAAGGATTTTAAAGTTTAAAAATTAGTGCTCTTCTCTTTGTCACTGGGAAATAACTACGGTGATGACTGCAGCATCATTGACATTCATTTTCGAGTATCGAAGTGAAGAGACTGCTTTGTAATCTTGCTACAGCTTTGTTTTGGTAAATCAAATTGAATTGAATTTCTAAAATATGACTTGATTTATAATATATATAAATATATAATTTAAATTTGATTTGATAAACTATGTACATACCTTTAGTTATCTCTAAATGGTTTGAAGAAATCGGAAATTTTATTCTTAAATTTTATTTTTAAAGAATAATTTCGATTATAAAATGAAAATCAAAATTTTTGGATAAATAATTCAAACGATAATTGAATTGGAAAGTTTTATTTGTATAATACTCTATTGCATTCCAATATAACTTACCTTAATTTCAGAAGTTAACAATGTAATTGGATAATATACAATATAAAAAGATTTTTTTTAAATAAAATTTGAGTATTTATAATAAATGTTATACACTTAAATTTTAATTATAAAATGATTAACAGAGGCAAATATAATAAAGGGTAATTTAATAACTTACAATAAAATAATGTTAAAAGAACTAAGAATAAAAGAAAGCAGTTATAATAAGTGTAAGTATGTTTAACATAAGTGATAAATATATTAAGAGGAATAAATTTAATTTTAATTAGGAATAAAGAAGAATAAAATTTATTAAGTACATTGTGAGTGTGATAAATGATTATTTTTCAAACCCATAGTTTTAAAAATTGTTAATTTAAGATGATTGGATAATAAGATAATGAAATTTGGGATAGTTAAGATCTATTTAACTTGTGTAAAAGATTTATTCTCTATTTAAGTTGAAATTTCCATGCTTTCAAATTTATTTCCTTATTTTGATTTTTTTCAAACTATCTTTTGGTTGTCCTTATCATCCTTATCTTGCTATAGACTGGTATAGGCATCTTTCTATAATCTTTCTATTTAGAAATCTTTCTATAATCTTTGAAAATCTTTGGTACTCATTTTGAATCTATTTTTGCTTGCTTGTGTTCTTGATTTTAGAGAATCTTGGAAAGATCATCTTCACCTTGCGAAACTCACCTATAACAACAGTTATCACCTATAATTTCAATCTTCTTATCATCTTATCTTAATCCTAGTTCACTCTATCTTTTTCTATGCTTTTCCGTACCTCGTCCCTTTTCGAGGACGAAAAGTTTTGAGTGGGGGAGAGTGTAACAACCCTATATTTTTGCTTATATTTTTAAATTGACTTTATTTTTATTTTAAGTTATTTTAAATTTGTTTTATTTCAAACATTTCATTTTTAAATATAAATGATAATTATTAAGTGATTTATAGTTCAAACTAGTATAATTTGAATATGTTACTGTAAAGTGAATTTCTGGTCAAACCGTTCAAACTTTGACTTTTAAACCTCAAATTTAAATTATTTTAAATTCTTAAATTTTATCTTTTATTATGAAATTACATAAAATAACTTGAACATTACTTTTTGTTTCGTTGAAAACGGACTTAAACTGTAAAAGTTATGTACATTTCAATTTTGAGTGTAATTTGATTTATTTAACAATTTTGTCTATTATAAATTATATAAATATTATTTTCTTTGTCATATTTTATTTTAATATGTTATTGTATGTATATATTTGTATTATAATAATTTTAAAATGAAGTAAACAATTTTCCAAAGTCAATGGTGATTTATTGTAATTTCTGGACACTGTTTTGGATTTTTAAGCAATTTCTTTAAATCTTTTTCTATTTTCTTTAAACTTAATTTTTTTTATATGTGTTAATATTTTATTTTAAGTATATTTTGTCTTTTAAATATTTTTAAAGTGATGTTATAATTTTTCCAAAGTTTGCTGTGTTGATTTCTTTTTTTTTAAAGGCTGTTTTCTTATTTTCTACTATTTTCTTCATTAAAATTATATTTAAATTTAATTTTTTTATATTTATTTTGTGAATGTACTTTTATTTTATATTATTATTTATGTTTAAAAATATATTACAATCTCATATGAATTTTCTAAAATTTATTTCATTTAATTTCAAATTTTCTAGACTAGTTTACTATTTTTAGCTATTTTCCTTAGTTTAACTTTATATAATTAATAAATATTATATATATTTTTATATTTTGATAAATTTTCGAAATTTTATCTCGGATTATTATTATTTCCAGAAATATCAAGTTATATAAACAAATTTAAGGAATTTGAAAGGTTTAAAACTTATGGAATTCCTAAGTCTTTTCATCTCCCGACCTTTCATTTTCCTAACTCTTCTCTTAATTGTTTTGGCCATGTAATCTATTCATTTCAGCTGCATTTTTTTTCACTTTCACGAAAATCATTTCTCTTTCTCTCAAAAAAAAAATCACAGCTATTCTCCTTGTGAAGCTTTGGTAAAAAATTCTATCTTCTTCTTGTCTTTTATTGATTTTCTACTTGAATTTGCACATGCTCTCCACCTTCATAGCTGTATTCCCCCTCCTCCAAGCTGTGGCCGACCACCACCACCACTTTTTTCTGACCACCACACATCCTAACACCTCTCCTCCTCAGGACAAGACAAGCCATGGTGAAGATCACCACAAAAATCCATCTAAACTAGCACAAGCGATCACCTGTACCAAACCTTGTCTAGGATTGCCATCTCCTTCTTCCTCCACCTTTGGCCGCCAAAACCTGCACCACCACCACCTCTGACCTCACCTCCACCCTCTTCCACACCACTCCGTAGCCATGTATTTCAGATCTATATCTGAAGCATAGGTGGTAGAAAGCAAGTGCAAAGACATTGGAATTGTTTTATGCATTTATTCTTAACATTGTTTATTTATTTTGAGTTGAAAACTTATGTTATATTTATTTGTTTTGTCTCGTGTATTCAAGGCAATTAACCTTGTCTCTCTCTCACTCAAACCATTGTCGTGCCTTCATGCTTTCTGGGTCTTTGTTTGTGTGTATGAATATGTTATCTCCAACTTATAGAGGTGAGTATTTCTCACCAGACATTATGTACTTACATAAGTAGTAAATTGACACCCTGTGAATCTGTAGAACTATATGATCATGTTATAACTGCTTATATTATTATCATATGATGTTCACACCTGTTATTACATCTATTATATTATATGTTACCGTTATTTCATGCTATTCTGTTTATTTTATCTGTTCATCACACTACAAGTTCCCTTTAGATTAGAATCACTATGGGTTAAAATGATACATACCCGAACGGACTTTAGAATAAGGGAAAATTGTTATGGGCTGAAATGATAGGCATGAACGATTTTCAATTTATTTCATTTACTTGGGACTGCGGAAAACCCAGATTTTTCTTTGTAAATTACGGTTTGAAATGATATATTACCCGTATCACTTTACCTAGCATAGAAAATTATATACAGGCCCGTAGTTAAGATATGTTTTTCTAAAAATTTTAAAATACTTTAGAAATTCAATTATTATAATATTTTGATTTAAAATTAAATAAAAATATGATTTTTGTAAGTATTGTTGATTTTCTGAATAATTGTAAGTGAAATGAATTAATGAAAAAGTTAGAAAATTTTGAATGTAAGTTATTTTGGAAATTTTGATTTAATTTTTAATGGAAATTAAATTAACTTTGAAAATATAATAAATTTATGATATTTTGAATTTAAAGTGATTTTATATCATATTAATGATTTTTAATAAAGTTGAAATGTGAAATGAATGAATATTTAAGTTGAAATTTTGAAATATATAAAATTGGAAATTTATGAAATTGACTTAAAAGTGAATTTTTAGTTAAGTAAATAAAAAAATAAAACTAAGTTATATTTGAGAATTTGAACTTAAGTGTTAAGTTGAAATTTAATGTAATGAATTTAAATTTGAAGGTTGAAATTTAATAAGTGAATTATAAATAAATATTGATTTTTGAAAGGAAACTTAACTTTACAAAATAATGAATTTAAGGAAAATTAAATGATGCTTATAAATGTGAAAATGTATGATTTTATAAGTTAAAAATGATTTAAATAAAAATATAAGTGTTTGTAAAATTCTATTGAATATTTGAAGTTAATTAACAACATTTTTAATACTGTCTTTTGTTAAATTGAATTGTTTTTTAATGTAACTTTCTGTAGCATTTTCTAAATGCTGCGAAACATGAATTTTCATTGTTTTAATAAATTTAAGTGCATAAATGAACATTGAAAAGTTAAAACTTTTGGCATTTAATAATTTAATTATTAAATGTAATAACTTCATTTTTATGATTTAATAATGAGGTAATGTGTTTTGAAATATAACTATTTGATATATTAAAATGATTGAAATGTGGTTTCGAAAGATATGATATTTTGATATATTAAAATGGTTGAAATGTGGCTTCGAAAGATATGATATTTTGATATATTAAAATGGTTGAAATGTTGTTTCGAAAGATATAATATTTTGATATATTAAAATGATTGAAATGTGGTTTCGAAAAGATATGATATTTTGATATATTAAAATGATTTGAAACGAAGTTTTGAAAGATATGATATTTTGATATTAAATTATTTGAAAAAATGGAGTTTTGAAAGATATGATATTTTGATATTAAATTATTTGAAAAATGGAGTTTTGAAAGATATGATATTTTGATATTAAAATGATTTGAAAAGAAGTTCTAAAAGAAATGATATTTTGGAAATGAAGCTTTGAAAGGTTATGATCTTTTGATATATTAAAATGATTTGAAAGGAAGTTTTGAAAGGATATGATAATTTAATATATTGAAATGGTTAGAAATGACTTGATATTTATTTTGATAAATATTTGAATTGAAAGATATGGTATGATGATATATTGAAATGGTTTGGAAATGATTTAATCTTTATTTTGATAAAGATTTAGGTTGAAATGATATTTTATTTTAAAGTATAAAATATTGTTTTAAAGTTATAACTACGGGTTATAATAACGATTGGTTGTTAAAGAGACCGGGATCGGATATTGTCTTATAGCCGGCCAATACCGAAAACCACTTTAACAACTGGGTACGCGGTGGAGACTCCAGAATGAAGTAGGATGGTGGCGACGTTCTCGAGGTATATTACGTGGACTCAACTCCCGTGAGTTGGCATAAATGACTAAAACAGGAGCTATACCGGGCTACACAAAGGGTCGCACCCTTTCATCGAGCATGCTCCATCGGAAACCAATCTATTACTTTTGTGATTCGATACGTGGCGCCACTTTGATTCGGGGGTATTGTTCGAGGTTGGCGGAAGCTGCTGGCTTGCCGTCGCCACCGGTCCGGGAGTACAAATGGTGTATCCACCCTGGCATTGCCTCGCGTGCCGTGTCATATCCTTATAGCGAGCCCACTACGATTTTGGTTTTAAAGATCCGACCGCGTTAAGGTTCACCATCCCCTTAACGCTATTTTCTATATGATTATACTTTACTGAATAGACACTACTATATATAGCGCAATATACTACATAGTAAATAGTTTACCGGATCCTTAGAGGATGGGCGATCCTAAGCATTCTCTAAGTTACTTGTACCTTTGCTACAGTTCACTTGAGTTGGTTTACATTGTATAAGTATGTATGTCCTGACTCGAGTGTTTGTATTTTTATTTACGCTCGGGTCAGCCTGAGTATTCATAGATTTGGATTTCCACTTTTTGGAGATTTGGAATCGCTGGAGATTATCTACTTGTCTAGTTTTATCTCTTCTGTCTGTTGGTCCTTTCCAACTATTGTATTAGTAGATTTCTATGTATTGAGACTTCTTTTGTACTTTATTTCTTCTGTTGTATCTTATGTAACTCTGATATATTTATATAGTAGCTTCATGAACTACTATCTCTTTTACTTCCGCTACATTATTATTACTCTGTGTCAGTGATCTATGATTTTTATTTACTATATATTTTGAGATTTGCCAAATTTTTATTTACAACGCGGTATTTTGAGCAATTCAATTCCGGCATGAGTGTCTACCTATACACTTATAATGGATGCGAATGGTTGAAAATATTGGGTCGTCACACTATTCAAACTATTTTCTGAAACTTCAAACTGGGAAAAGTGGGAATTATTTATATTCAAATCGTGGATTTAAATGCAAATTTGGTTAAAATGAAGTTATTACCTAACTTAAAATTCGAAACGATTTTGGAAGTGAGATTGAGATATTGGTGTGAAAAATGATTTCAAGTGAAATTGAGATATTTTAAGAAAATATGATGATTTTGAATTAAAGCATATTTTGAAGTGAATATGATATTTTGATATCAATTATGAATTATTTTCGAAATGTAAAACAATCAACCGGTGTGTAAAACAATGTTTGGTAGTTAAAGAGGCAGGGCCTCTTATTAGCAGACTCTATGTCAATATTGGAACCACTTTAACAACTGTGTATGTGGAGGAGACTCCAGAATGAAGTGGTTAGATTTGACGTACTTTGCTGATTTGAAGAAAGAGAACGATGATAGACAGCCCAGACACTTGTGTCAATTTTAAATGACTAATACAGGAGCCGCGCCGGGCCAACGAGGTTAGCTATCTCTGGCGGAGACACTCCTTCGTATTCTATCTTTTCTTATTGATTGATAATCACCCTTGATTTTGGGAGTGTTGTGTCACGGTAGGCCGTTGGGGGTTACCACCAGTCTGGATCAGGCAAACTGGAAGTATCATACCTTGGGCATTGCCTCACATGCCTTTTCATACTTTTATCCTTATATGAGACCACTACGGGTTTGATTTAGTATTGTCATATTACGGCGCATCTCAATCTACCGATGGTTTACTGGTGTTTTGTATGCAAATGTACTAAAGTGCTTAAAACCGCGTTAAGGGGGATAATAGTAACGCCTTAATGTTATATTGATATTTTTTATATTACTGATAGACATTACATATATAACGTATTCTACTATATATATATATATATATATATATATATATATTGACGGATCCTTAAGAGATGGAAAGTCCCATTACATCTCATGTGTTATTGCACGCACGTTATACACTGGATAGGAGATGTAAAACCTTATGAACATCTCTGACGCTATTATACTCATGTTATACGTGATATTGATTTAACTCACATAAGAATATTTAGTTCTGACTCGAGTGTATTGTTTTATTTTATGCTCGAGTTAGCCCTGAGTTTCAGTGCATTGAAGGTAAGTTATTCTTGAGGACGAAGACGAAGATTTAGTATATTATTACCAGTATATTTCCACTTTATGTTGTTCTGCTGCATTATTCTATTGTTCTATTGTTTATTTGACTTTAACAAACATTGCATAAATTAAATAAAATGTATAGTATAAACAGCTTCATGAACTGTTTATTTGATCATTATACTTTTTCATTCCGCTGTGAGATTTTGTGTTTGTTTTCTCTTTTTCTTATTTTTCTTAATTAACCTCATCGATTATCTGTGTTTCAGATTGTTTGAATTGGACATGTGTGGATTATTGTCCATTTAAACCTTCAAAAATATGTGCCATCACAATTAAATTGTCACAATTTAATTTAAAAAAATAACTTATGTAAATGATGGAAGTGGCTCCCAAAAATAATTCCTGAGTTGATATTAGGGGTAATTAGCTAGGAACGCCAGTGAGCACGCCTCGATTGGAGTTCATCAATTTTCAGACGTGAATAATGTTAGTTGAGAATCCTATATAAGGACCGATGCCCTTCATTCTCTTGCCCAACCAGACAATAGAACCTTAGTTGCCATTATTTTCAAATCCTAACCCTAGAAATCAACGGTCAAGCTTTATCGTTGACGATCGGTGTCGATTCAGGCAAAGTGATAAGGGCGGCTTAGGAAGGTGAGGCGGATGAACGGTTGGATTGTTGTATGATGGCTCGAGGCGATGGCAAATCGAGTGCGGCGATAACATGAATTTTGGCTAATTTCTCAACAACGGCTACGATCTGGGAGGTGAAGCTGGTGGCATTCAATGCATCTTGGCAGGGGCGTTCATCTGTGTGATTGCGGCAACGCGACAATAGCCACAACAGCGGCGTGGTGGGAAAGAAGGTCACGACGTGGTTCGAGTATTTCACAGCCTCGATTAATTAAAGAGCGAGATTAGGATTTAAAACGTAACTAACATTTAATTAATTGGTAAATTAAATTGTAAATTGTTAATTGACTCATATCTAATTCATACGAGGTCGGTATCAAGTGCGGTCGGTCGTTGTTGCACTCGAAACATTGAACCCTACATTATGGATTTTGATTGAATGGGATTGGAGCTTGTAGAATATTTATGGTAAAGTCGAACACTCGTTTGACTTTAGTCAAAACCGAAAGGCTTCAACGATAACAGGAATTTCTGTGAGTTTATTCACCTTCAAATTTACTATAAAATATATGTGATGCTATAGACTATTGTTGATTGCATGGATTATGGTTAAATTGTTATTTAATTGATTGTTTGGTTGAAATTCATTTTGAAAAACAAATGACGTATCAACTTTATTGCTGTGAATCCATATTATTATATATATTGTCCATAACCATTGTTTTACAAGAAATGTTTGTAGAGAGACCCTAATGGATTTCTCACCAATTATAATTATTTATTTCTTTATGCTACTTTAATTAATATTTAGTTGAAATTAATCATTATACTTTATTTAAATTATTTAAGTGTCCTTATAGCAATTTTTCGCTATACCATCATCCATTGAATATCATCTCCTAAATCATCTATGCATGTTGTCTAGAGCTTGTATTTTTGCAAAATAGATATTTAAATTCATTAATCATTTTGATTTATGATATCTAAAATCATTTTAATTAATAATGTTCGAATTTAATTACATCTTTTTAATTAAAGATAATTGAATTTAATCAATCCATCTAGTTAATGATATTTGGATTCAATTAATCATTTAATTAATGAGACTTGAATTTAATTAATCATTTTATGTAATGGTGTTTTAAGTTAACAAATCATTTTAATTAAAGATGTTTAAATTTAATTAATCATTTTGATTAATGATATTTAAATGAATTAATCATTTTAATTAACGGTGTCTAAAAAATAATTTATCATTTTAAATAATGATGTTCGAGTTTAATTAATCATTTTAATTAAGGATGTTCTAACTTTAGTTAAATCATTTTATCTAACGAAGTTTGAATCTACTTTACCATTTTGATTAATGATATTTGAATTCAGTTCATATTTTTAAATAATGGTGTTTTAGAAGTTAATTAATTGATTTAATAAAAGGGTTTAAAGTAAATTAAATAATGTAAGAAAGTATGTAAAGTTAATTAACTGATTTCATGTTTCAAAGTCGATTATCTGATATAATAATGGAATTAAAGTTAATTTACTGATTTAATAAAAGTCTTTTAGAAATAGCTGATTTTTAAATAAATAAAATTGATTAATTTATTAAAAGAGATTATGAATTTGATTAATTATCTTTTGGGGTAATTAATATATTTTTAAATTATAAAAGAGTATAAATGTCATTAATTATCTTTTGGGATAATTAATATTCGTTTAAAGATATTAAAAGGTTATATAGATTATCCTTCAGGATGATTAACCTTTGAATTAAAATTTACAATGTAATTTAATTGATTTATTATCGTTTGGTATAATAAATATTGCTTTAAAAATTATAAATAATAGTTTACACATCAGAAAATCTTTTATAAAGAATTGTTTCAAATAAAGCTAAGTGTAAATTGTTAGGGTTTATAATAAACAATGTTTTGACATTTGTTTTGTCCTTGATTTTATTGCAATCAGAAAATATAATTTGACCTTTTAAAAAGAATATTTCAAAGAGTGTTTTTAAAGAGCCTTTAAAAGTATTGTGATGTGAAAATCAGTCACAACTGTAAACAATAATTTTATCATTCCCGATAGTTGATTCATCGACTTTCGACTTTGACTCTACTTTCTCCTTTATATTTCATCACCCTAGGACGATGTGTTGCTCATTTGAGCCTTGTTATCCTTTGTTGGAAACGACTAAACCCAAAGAGTGAGCGGAAGCCAAGCTATGTGGGGTTGCTCCCATTAGGGTATTTTCACTCTGGATTAGATTTGATTGTTGCGCATAAGATGTGAAATACTCGGATACTCTGTAATTGAAGTTCTTAAGTATATTTCTAGAGGTATAATTTCGGTAAGAGGGGCACACCCTACCAATCATTATTGGAAAAATTTATCTTTTCCATTGTTGTTAATTCAAATCTTTGAATTGTTTCCTTAATTGCACTGAGAACAACCTTCTTCTCTTCTTTATGTTTAATTATTTGTTTCCATTCTTTCAAGTCTGGAATTTGGTATTAATTATGCCCAATCGTTCAGCATAGGATTTGTTCTTACTAGTACTCACCCTTTATTTGGATTGTTTCTGTTACTTGGAGGTTTGACCAGGCAACTAAGGACTCAACATTCTCTATCGGCAAGACCAGGCCGTTCGGCATCTTTAGTCGATCAGCATTGAAGGCCGTCCGGCATGACAAAGTTGTTCGGCATCCAAACTCGATCGGCATTCCACACTGTTCGACATCAAGAGTGCTCGGCATTTAGGAGCGCTCGGCATTAGAGAACCCTCGGCATTCAGGAACATTTGGCATTAGAGAGCGTTCGACAGTCAGGAACGTTCGGCATTAGAGAACTCTCGGCAGTTAGGAGCGTTCGACATTAGAGAACGCTCGGCATTCAGGAACGTTCAGCATTAGAGAGTGTTCGGCATTCCAGGGACGTTCGGCACAACTGGCTTGGTTGGCATTCAAGAGCGTTTGGCTTCTAGAGCGCTCGACATTCATGCCTCGCTCATCATTCCTGGACTATTCGGCATTCCATCTTCGTTCGGCACCTTCCCCGTCCGGTGTCGATTCTCGGTCGACATGCACCTCTCACGCGATACATCATTTCGTTCGGCACAAAGGTTTCGTTCGACACTCTGCCGTTCGTCATTTTTGGTTCGGCATTCAGAGATTACTTATATTGGGTCGAGATACCAAGCTGCTAGGCCCACCAGAGAAGTCCAACCTACCTTCGTCTATAAATAGAGAGGCAAGGACACACTGAAATGGACCTTTTTTGGAGAACACCGAGGAGACTCTACCGCATTCAAGACTCATTCAAGACTTATCTTTTTTGCTTAGCAATTGTATTCAATATAATTGGTATACGGATTGTATCTGTAATCGATTATCAAGAAAAGCAATAAAGATTAACCTCAAAGTGGACGTAGGCAATTACGCCGAACCACTATAAATCTGGTGTTCGTATTTTCTGCATTTAAATCTGCATATTATCCACTATTTAACTTTATTCTCTTCATTAATCTCTCTACACAATCTCTCTTAAGGGTGTTAGTGACCAATTCTAGTGCTAACATTTTGGTGCTTTCACTGAGAGTCGAATTCTCAGGACGATAGGATCTACTTTGTAGCTACAGGATTGAAAAATCCCCCGAAGGAGATCCAAATCATTCAAAAGACATCTTTTGATTCTAATCAGAGTTACAACCTACAACTCCACCATGGGTAGACCACGAACTAGATCGGCCTCTCATAATGCAGATGTTCACGAAACTGCTAGTGTACAACAGATAGGACCTAGTAACCAACCAGCAATTCAAGGCGCAGGAACCTCCACCCAGAACCAAGCGGAGGTCGTTTCTCGAACAGAGTTCAACGACTTGATAAGATAACTCAGGGAAAGTAGAAGGAAACTTGCTGAGCAGATTCAAGACAACCACTAATCTCATGACTCAACTTGCCCAGCAGCAGCATGAGAATGCTGGAAGTAGTCCTGCTCCTTATTCTGAATCTGATAGATCAACCTCGGAAGGTGAACCACCTAGGCGTAGATGACGTAGGGATGAATCTGCATAAGCAGGTGCTACAGATCGATCCGCCAGGGATCAGACACGTGATGAGATCGGATGCCCGGATCACCAAGACCCAAATCAAGCGGGACATCCACACGCACGGTCCCATGGAACGGAACCCAACCTCCTACCCTCCATACAAACTTTGGATTTATCAGCCATGGTCAGGCAGTTGATGAGAGAGAACCAGGGCTTGACCAACGAGGATTGGGGAGTGTCCAGGAGTCATACTCCCTTCGCAAATGTGATCCTGCAGGCTGAGTACCCCAAGAAATTCAATATGCCGACTATCCCAGCCTACGAAGGGAAGACTTACCCTAGGCAACACGTGATGAGGTACGAATGGATGATGGATTCGGCAAGGGAAAATGACGCAACTAAGTGTAGGTGTTTCCCAATCACTTTGTCCTGAATCGCCACTATGTGCTTTACTCGGCTTCCTCCACGATCTATATCCAGCTTCGACGAGTTAGCGAGGAAATTTGTTGAACAATTCAGGATACATGCTACCCATCCAAAGGACGTTATGTGATTATCAAGCGTAACCCAAGCTCTGAGAGAGTCTTTGAAAGCATACTTATAGAGGTTTCATGTTGCCGCCACTGAAGTTAGCAATCCTAACGACCACGCAATTTTGATGACGGTAATGCGAGGTGTAGATCCAGATTTAGAGTTTGGAGATTGGTTGGCAGGAAAGCCCCCAACTACATTGGAACGATTCTATGCCAAAGCTCATCAGTTCATACGGAGGGAGGAGGCTCGATGGACGAGACGAGATAAGGCACCAGGGCCTGTTCATAAGACTGTGAAAAGTAACATCGCCGTGAAGCAGTCCGGCAACAGTTCGGGAAAAGTTCAAGTCAACGTCCAGAACAAGCCCGGGCAGTCCAAAGGATCCGGAGGTGGGAATCTCGGAAAGAAAAGAGAAGCAAGGAAATGGAAGCCAAGGACTTCGACCTACAATGAATACACCCGCTGAATACTTCTCTTGAGAACATTTATCTATCTACCTGTAACACCTTTGAATACAGAAAGCCACGCCCAAAGGAGTCCACTGAAGAACAGAAACAGATAGGGAAGTACTGTCGCTTCCATGAGACCCATGGGCACAATACTGAGGAGTGCAGACACCACCATGACGCCATAGAAAAGTTGATCAGACAGAAAAAATTGCAAGAATTTGTCAAAAACCCGCAAGATGAAAGGCAAGGAACGTCAGACCCCGGACGCGGACCGGCTCCACGCCAACTAGAACAACCTGCTCGGACTGTGGGTAGATTGATCATAAACACTATTATCAGAGGTCCTCATCCTACAGACAAGAAATGGTAGGAGATGGAACGATATGCTACTTCCTTGAGGCATGCGGATTATGAATGTTGTTCGAATGTGGAAGATGGAACCCCCGCAAAACAACAGCGCATGATGACTGATGATATAGTGTTTAGGAGTATAGACGCGGACAAGGTGAAGGCTCCTACTATCGACCCGATGGTTATATCTGCAACAATCGGGCCGGCTTACGTGAAAAGAATCTTGATTGATTGTGGAAGCTCTGTCAACATCATCTTTAAGAAGGCTTATGACCAAATGAAGATGAAAACAAAAGATTTGAAACCATGCAAAGCCCGTATCTGTGGCTTTAACGGTGCTACAACCGACGCGATGGAGGTATATAGAACTACCAGTTGAACTGGGGGAAGGTGAGCATAGGAGAGTGCGAGTCCTACCGTTCATAGTAATGGATGTTGACTCTCCATACAATGTCTTTTTGGGTCGTCCAGCCTTGGTAGAATTTAGGGCTGCTTTGGCCCCATGGTGTTTGACATTAAAATTTCCGACGGACAAAGGAGTCGGTGTTGTACATAGCGATCAAGCGACCGATCGTGCATGTTATGTGGCGGAACTAAGAGAAGCTCAGCGGAGGGAGAAGGGAAAGCTTACGGACAGCTCCGTCCGCATCCTAAAGATTGATGGTTGACAAGTAATGCCCGAGCCCTGGCTCGAGCAGCATTCTCGGATCCTTAGAGATATAGACCCGAGAGATGACCATGGGGAACCTAGGGAACCAAATGCAGCACCGGCTGAGCTGACGATCGACATTCCAGTCAGCTGGGATGACCCATCACGAGTTCTTAAGATTGGATCACAACTCGACCCCTTAGTGGCCGAGGATCTTACTGCTTTCCTCCGGGCAAATCTGGACGTTTTCGCTTGGACACACTCTGATATGTGCAGGATTTCTCCAACAACTACGAGTCATATGTTGAACATAGACCCGAAACACGTTCCCGTAAAACAGAAAAGGAGAAGTATGGACCCGGAGAGGTCCGCGGCTCTCAAAGAGGAGGTGGACAAACTCAAAGCCAATAGGTTCGTCTGCGATGCCCTCTACCCTGAATGGGTATCTAACCCAGTGCTAGTGAAGAAAGCAAATGGAAAGTTGAGAACTTGTGTCGATTACTCCGATTTGAATAAAGCATGCTCGAAGGATAGTTTCCGTTTACCTAGAATATACCATCTCGTCGACTCTACCGCCGGACACGAATTATTGTCGTTTATGGATGCGTATTCAGGGTACAATTAGATCCCGATGCACATTCCAGACCAAGAGCACACCAGTTTTATCACAAATATGGGGCTATATTGCTATGTAGTAATGCCTTTTGGATTGAAAAATGTAGGGGCAACGTATCAGCGCTTCGTGAATCGAATGTTTAAGGACCAGATTGGTAGAACGACGGAAGTCTATGTGGATGACATGCTCGTAAAGCCACAGCAGTCAAACGACCACATCCGAGACTTAGCAGAAATGTTTGATATACTCAGACAATGCGGTATGAAGATCACCCCCTTGAAGTGCTCTTTTGGCATGGCATCAGGGAAGTTCTTGGGTTTCATTGTGAATGCACGTGGGATTGAAGCTAACCCGAAAAAGATTCAGGCTATTCAGAACATACAAGTGCCCAGAACTGTAAAGCAAGTACAAAGCTTGAACGGAAAGGTGGCAGCGCTGAGTCGATTCCTATCCAGAGATACAGACAAGTGTATTCCTTTTTTCGACGTGATAAAGAAAGGAAAAAAAATTTGAGTGGACATCCGACTATGAGGATGCATTCCGAGCTCTGGTAAGACATTTGGAGAGCCCCCAGTGCTATCGAAACCAATAGACCATGAAATGTTATATGTATACTTGGTAGTATCCCAACATGCTATCAGTACGGCTTTGGATCGTGAAGAGGACCAAGTTAAAAAACCAGTTTACTATGTTAGTAAACGTCTGACAGGGGCAGAAAGAAACTATCCCAAGATCGAGAAATTAGCCTATTGCTTGGTGATTGCATCACGCAAGCTTCGCCCATACTTCCAGGCACACTCGATCAGTGTTTACACCGACCAACCCCTACGACAGGTACTCCAACGATCGGAAACTCCCGAAAGGATGTTAAAATGGAATATCGAGTTGAGTCAGTTCGATATTACATACTTGCCGCGAAGGGCCATACAAGGGCAAGCGCTAGCGGATTTCATCGCTGAATTCACCATGACAGACGAATCAAATGGTCGCAATGTCATACCTCCCGTCTGATGGAAGATGTACACCGATGGGGTATCTAACGACCGTTGTTCGGGGGTTGGTGTAGTTCTGGTAACTCCTGAAAACCGATCAGTTTGCTATGCTTTGAAGCTTGAATTCACAGCAACGAATAACGAAGTCGAGTATGAAGCATTGATCTCCGGTTTAAGACTCGTCAAAGAACTAGGAATAAGATCGGTTGAAATTTTTTGCGACTCGCAAATGGTGGTTTATCAAGTGCGTGGAGACTACCAAGCAAGGGGGCAGAGACTTGCCCCATATTTGGCCCAAGTTCAGGAGCTGCTAGCGAATCTCGAGTACTATGATATTTCACATGTTCCGCGTGAACAAAACAGAGCAGCTGATTCATTGGCAAAATTTGCAAGCACTGGCGATGCGCAGCAGATGAGATTGTTTCCCGTTGAATCCTTACATGTTCCGAGCATAAATACAATGGAGGTAGATTTCATGTTAGAAACAGAAATCGAGAAGGAGTCATGGATGACCCCATTCAAGCAGTACTCGTTACACGGGGTCGTGCCGAAAGAAGGAGCGAAAGACGACTTCGTAAGGCTTCTCGTTATGTAATGCAGGATGGAATAATGTATCGGAGGGGATTCTCAACCCCATTGCTCTACTGCATTGCCTATGATGAGATAAAACGAGTCCTGACGGAAGTCCTGAAAGTGAATGTGGTGACCATACCGGGGGGCAGACGTTAGCAAAGAAAATCCTCCGCTATGGATACTGTTGGCCAACTTAAATCGAGATGTTGTAGACTACGTAAGAAGATGCGACAAATGCCAGAAGTATGCGAAAATCCCAAGAGCTCCGCCGACGGAACTCACACAAATGGTTAGTCCTTGGCCATTTGCAATGTGAGGAATCAATATAGTCGGTTCCTTACCCCTATCCAAAGGTGGTACAAAATACGCGATTGTTGCGGTCGATTACTTTACCAAGTGTGCAGAAGCAGAGCCTTTGGGCACTATCACCACCAAGAAAGTCATTAATTTCGTGGTACGAAATATAATATGCCACTTTGGCCTGCCACAAACCATCATTACAGACAATGGAACTCAGTTTGAAAGCAAAGAGTTCAGAGAATTTTGCCAAAAATATGGTATTGAGAAAAAGTTTGCAGCGGTTGCTCATCCGAAATCTAATGGACAAGTGGAGGCTGTAAACAAGATAATCAAATCCATATTGAAAAAACGTTTGGAAAAGGCTAGAGGCAAGTGGGTGGATGAGCTTCCGACAGCACTTTGGGCTTACAAAACCACCTACAAGTCTGCGAATGGCCACACTCCATTCGCATTAGCATATGGCACGGAAGTTGTCATACACGTGGAACTTGAAGTCCCATCACATCGGTAACTTATTATGACCCTGAGTCAAATCGAGATCTTTTGCTAGAATCGTTGGACTTCATTGATGAAAAATGCGAAGAAGCCCATTTAAGAGCGGCCGTGTACAGACACCGAGTTGCTCGATATTATAATGAAAAAGTTCGACCGAGAATCTTTGGCATGGGTGATCTCATTTTGAAACGAGTTTTCCCAGTTCCACCACAAATGAGCCCCGCATGGGAAGGTTCATACATCATCGAATGGAAGCTTGGAGAAGGAACATTCAAGCTAGCGACCGTCGATGGTGCGACACTCCCCTGAGCATGGAATGGTGAACATTTAATGCATTATTACACTTAGTTCATTTCTATCATATTTTAGTTGCATTTATTTCCAGCAAATTTTTATTCCTAGTTTACGGCATGTAAAAAGACAATTTAGTTTATTTGCATTAATAAAGGCTTGAAGCCATTTTTTTCCCATGAATTGTCGATGTTTCTGTGTACGATAATGCTGTAACAAATGATTAAGAGATACATTACTCTGTCTGACATACGAATGAGTATAAACGATTCAAAATCTCCAAGACCTCGGAGTGTGGATTGGAGTACTCTAAGTCCCTAGAGTGCGGACTCGAGTATAAACGATTCGAAATCTTCAAGTCCCTAGAGTGCGGACTGGAGTACTCTAAGTCCCCAGAGTGCGGACTCGAGTGTAAACGATTCGAAATCTCCAAGTCCCCGAAGTGCGGACTGGAGTACTCTAAGTCCCCTGAGTGCGGACATGAGTATAAATGATTCAAAATCTCCAAGTCCCTGGAGTGCGGACTGGAGTACTCTAAGTCCCCAGAGTGTGGACTCAGGTATAAACGATTCAAAATCTCCAAGTCCCCGGAGTGCGGACTGGAGTACTCTAAGTCCCCAGAGTGCGGACTTGGGTATAAACGATTCGAAATCTCCAAGTCCTCGGAGTGCGGACTGGAGTGCTCTAAGTCCCCAGAGTGTGGACTCGAGTATAAATGATTCAAAACTCCAAGTCCCTGGAGTGCGGACTCGAGTATAAACGATTCAAAATCTCCAAGTTCCCGGAGTGCGGACTGGAGTACTCTAAGTCCCCAGAGTGCGGACTTGAGTATAAACGATTCAAAATCTCCAAGTCCCCAGAGTGCGTACTGGATTACTCTAAATCCCCAGAGTGTGAACTCGAGTGTAAACGATTCGAAATCTCTAAGTCCTCGAAGTTCGGACTGGAGTACTCTAAGTCCCCAGAGTGCGGACTCGAGTATAAACGATTCAAAATCTCCAAGTCCCCGGAGTGTGGCCTGGAGTACTCTAAGTCCCTAGAGTGCGGACTCGAGTATAAACGATTCGAAATCTCCAAGTCCCTAGAGTCCGGATTGGAGTACTCTAAGTCCCCAAAGTGCGGACTCGAGTATAAACGATTCAAAATCTCCAAGTCCTCGGAGTGCGGACTGGAGTACTCTAAGTCCCTAGAGTGCGGACTCGCGTGTAAACGATTCGAAATCTCCAAGTCCCCAGAATGCGGACTGGAGTACTCCAAGTCCCCAAAGTGCAGACTCGACTATAAACTATTTAAATGTCCAAGTCCCCTAAGGGTGGACTGGATATAAATGACTTGAAGTCATCAAGCCCTTGGCGTCAACAAGCCAGCTATCAAAATCGAGCAGCCCTGGTACCCTTTGAATCAAAACTGGATTACCACTATCACCCTAAACTTCCACCTCTGGCCATCAGAACCGCCGCCGACTCACTCAAACCCTCGTCACCATTCCATGAATCAATTCCCCTTAGACCGGATGACTCCGATCATCCCACGTTGATACGCGAGCACGTTGAACAGTACTGACCAAATTGGGTTCTTAAACCTTAAAACGTTGCCGACTGGCCACCACGACCAATAGAAAAAAATTCCAGTTATTTTTCCGATGATAATTACCCTTCGAACTTCCCTCGACAAAGCTCGCGACACACAACTCGACGTGGATCGCCAGTATTTTGCCAAAATGCGAATTCCGTTCAATACAAGATATCCCAACAACTATCAATCTAAAAATCATGAAACGACTACCTAAATTCATCTTTTCCCATTACGAATTGAATCACAAAATCCAAATTTGAAATTAAAATACTCGAATATTCATTTTGAAATGATTTTACTGTAAAGTATATATTTTGAAATAATTGCTTATCATACCTGCTTAAAACTATTTTAAAAATCAGATATTATTATTATTAACATATTTCTTCTAGAAATCAAATCCTAAAAAGGATCAGAGAATGAGATTTCCAATTTTGAACAGGTTTTGTGACCTGTAACTGAAAACAGAGGAATATATTGCATGCACACAAGACGTACAGACATGCAAGCATTATCTCAACACATTTTCAAGCATGATCACATATATAAACCAGACACAATAAATTCCAGATTTTATATGGGAAGTTTGCTCACCTCAGAATCAAAAACAGAGCACAGTGAAGCTTGGAAAAATATTTTGGGCCTGGGACTGCTTTTGAACTCTGAAAGTAGATTATGTTGAGTTGATCTTTTTACTTGCTTTGATTTGTTGAGTTGCTTTCAGGTTGAAGTTGTTTTGATAAGATTTGAATTAACTTGCATGCTTTTGTTTTTCAGATTTCCCAGGTTTTAAAACTTGATTCAGCTTTTGCTTTGATCTTCTTTTTCTAGGTTGAAGAATTTTCTTTGTTGAAATCTTGACCTTTGCTTTGATTCGTGTTCAGATTTTAGTTTCTGGTTTGATTTTGCATGAGGCAGTTTGCTTTTTTTCCTTTCTGGTTTGATAAAATTTGGTTTTGATCTGAGTTTTGTTTTAGGTTGAAATGCATTCATATCTCAATTTTTCTTTGAATTTTGTTTGAGATTTTATTGAACTGTTTTGAAATTTTAGATTTGAGAAAATGTTTTACTTAATTCAAATTAAAAGATAAATGTCACTTGTTCAATTAATTCAACACTTGTCAATATTTGTATCAATATTTTACAAATGTATTTTGCATGTCTTTGTATATTTACAAATGTCTTAAAAATGCATTTCTTATGTTTCAACCCTTGTCTTATTTATTTTTTTATTTACGTAGATTTAAGTCTTTATCAATTTTGTTTATATCTTTAATTTACATTATTTCATAAGTTTTATTTTAAACCTTATGTTAGTATAAATTATGTATCATGTTCTTATAAATATACATATGTTTTTTATTTTTATTTTTATACATACTCAATTCAAGCAAGTTTTAAAAAGAAAGGATATAAACTTTTTATTCAACTCTTATTTTCAGGATGTTGATTTTTGAATTCCAACCCAAAATTCTATTTACAATATCTTTCTATATATTTATTTCAAATTTTCAAATTAGTCCATAATTAAATTTATAATCAATATATCATCCAAAACATTTATTTCTGAAATTCCATTTAGAAATTCAATTTAAAAATCATATTCATATATGTTTATATTAATAAACAAACAAATATCTGTTAATTTTTTGGAAAATACCAGGTTAATTCACCATTTAATTTCAAAATTAAATTAATTACCAATTAAACTTGGCTAAAAAATTCGGGAATGTTATAGATTCCCGCCTTAAGAAAATTTCATCCTTGAAATTTGTCGAGGGACAACAAAGAATGGATAGATACACAAAGATAGAAAATCGAATCATAAATCAAGTCGATTATCTATTATGTATTTGGCTCACCAAATCAGAATATCACTAATAGATACGAAAACAAACTCATTCAATACTATACAAGATACTCGGATCACCAGATCTACGAAATATGCAGGGGCACGGGTTAGTTCGAAGGAATAACTAGCCACTCGTAGAATATATCTAGACCCAAACAATAGATAAATGGATTTAATCTTCCATAATTCTCAAACACTGGGTATGGATTCCAAACTCAAGCCGGAATACCCCAAAGTATACATAACTTATCCCTCTTCGGACTTCAATCTACACAAGAAATTACAACAAAATTTTCAAATTTGGATTTCATCGAAATCGTTTATCGATACAATTTAACTTATCTTCGTATTTAATTAACCAATTTATTCCAATTTAATTCCCAAATTCATGAAAGTTTAAAACAAAAAGCGGAGGGAAACGGATGATTAGAATACGAGATAGGAAACTAGAATCTTTTCTACAACGATTCACAAGGCCACCACCACACCAAAGCTTCTTCTTCGAGCAGCCACGAAGTGATCAAAGAACTGGAATCGAATCAAAGGAGATTGATAGAGAAAGATATTTCCATTGTTGCAGGGTATCGACCATTTGTACTGGTACTCCCCTGTCCTTTATCTCGTCTTCTTCTTGCACTCATACTCAATATCAGTGAATAGTAAGAGAATTTACTGAGGCATACAGACGGATATCTTAAGGATATGTTCATTCTAGGGTACACTTCACCCTATCTCTAATGAGTTACCTAATGTGTTACACCCCTGAGCTAAAGTTTCAACCTTCAACTCTGATACCACTTATAACGACCCTGACTCGACCTTCGAAAATCAGCACCGAATATGTCACCCATATTCAAATACCGTAGATCCAAACGTCGAATCTGGTTCGTCGGAGCTTATAACACATTAAGTAAAACAACACAGTGGAAGAAAATGAATAATACATTGATATACAATATCTGATACAACAATGAATACAATAGTATGACACAATAGATATCAATACTATCAGAGATACAAGACACAACGGAAAAAATATCTTCAATAGAATACATCTGCGAAAGAATCCGACTCCATAATGCAACTGCAGCTCCATCTCCAAACTAAAGATAGCTCGAACCATCATCACGATGCAATAAGAAAACAAGATAACTCCAGAATGAAGCAAATGTGATCGCCAAGATCCAAAGGCTTGACTATCTAAAATACCCAACTCTAGACTGTCAGTGTGGAAAAGTGTGGGCACCCAGAGTTTAGGAATGAAACAATAAACTCTAGGTCAGTCATGGGACTAGTGTGAGCAAACAAAAACAGATTTATCTTTAAAAACAAACAACAAAGGAATTTAAAACATTGAAAACCGCAACGCTTTTTGGAAAATGAAACTGCCATAAGGCCTCCCGCCACACGCACAATGCAAGCGCAAACTTGGAGGAGATTTCTCCTAATGACAGTTAAAAATGCTTGATACGCGAAAACCATTTTGATATTATTATAAGTGCATAGTGCAGAAAACATTTGCAAGTATAATATTAATCTTAGCCAGCATATGTACCATTATAATATGCCTACTATAACTACCATGTTAAATGGTAGGTTCTACAACTAAAACCGTACAAGGCTCGTATTGGATGATTGGATTTCCAATAAATGGTCAGGCCAAGGAACTTCCCATTGCCACATGGGTACCCCTCTGGTGGGACGTCCCGAGAACCTACCCGGCTCTCTGTTAATACAAGGTCGGGTTACTTCTGTAACTAGGTAACTACTACTTGAGTATGCCACCTCCCGATCATTTGCGACCTTTATCTGAGGGCCCACAATCACAAAGCAACAACTACACAGTAATGAGATTGCAGCAACCACAAAGGTTAAGTATTTGTGCTCCATACCATGATACCACCTTTTTCCAGAAGGGAATGACATACCCTAAAGGGCGAGACCCTCGTAACCTTGCTTCATCTTTCCAGTTTTGACCATTTCTAGTTTGTGAGGTCCTGATGTAGTGTCGTCCACAAAGCTACCCTTTTTCACAAAGCCATGCTTTGATCAACAAATGATCAGTAGCACTTCGTATGCCACATTACCAATTTGGGAATGTATCACTAGTAACCATCAACTACATAACCTCTGAGCTCGTACGTCTCAGAGAAGGGTGTTAAGCTAAGAGAATGAATTCTCCGCCACCAAACAGAAATGTATTTGATAGAAACCAGCTTTACATCTCAAAGTGTAATGTCAGACACACATCCATACAAGTCTGTTTCGGGTTCGAACAGAACCGAAGGCACTTCCAAAGAAGCCCTTGCAATCTGGTTATTCACAATCCCGATCGGACTTCCCATCACTTAGGGAATCTATATACCGGCGCGACTCTGTGCAGAGACAATCAACAGGTTATCCTTTCGTTCTTGAAAATACCTGGTCTTCACCACTGGTCTTCAAATGTTATCCATATACGACGTATCATTATTCGGAATGGCTTATATGACACAAATGTCTTCTCCCGTCTAAACCGAATAATGAGCGCAATATTTAAAAGCATATGGATATGGGATTTCGGTTAAGTCACAACTTAAAACCCAAAACTTTCTTTTCAAATGGTTTAAACAAATTACCATTTTCAAATCTTTAAACAAAAGAGATTCACTAAGATTCAATCTTTCACAAAGATTCAATCTTTCACAAGGATTAATTCATAGCCTTCAAAACAATTCCATTTCAAATTGAAATCTTTTCAACCCAAATTGGAAATCCATTCCTTATATGATAGCTTTTATTATTTGAAAACAAATAGTTTTCGTTTCGAAAAAATCCGATTACATTTACACAAGTTAAAGCCCTTCAAGTACAAAGCTTGGATTAAATTCAAATTTCCCAAAATAATACTTTTAAAATGGTTTAAAACCCCACATAAACACACTTATAACTTGTATACCTTTTTAAACCATAATTTCAAAACATATGATTCAATTACAAATCTTGAATTTAAATCCAAATCAAATTATTTAAATTTTTAATATTTAATTAAGTTATTCAAATAACTTTTACCTTCAAAAAGATTTCCACATTTAACCCAAATCCATTTCCAAACCATTTGAATTCAAAATTCAACTTTATAAACCATTTCAAAATCTACAACTTAACCCATTTCCTCGTGCAATCCATGTTTGTACGTGTACAGTGTGGTCTAGGGTTTTACACAATAGCGAAACAACATCAATCATCACAGATTCAATCATATCAATATCGATAAGCGGTATATTCCGATAACGCTTATCTATATACACAGATTCACAGACACATAAGTTACATCACGAATGAATAAATTACATCACATATGAATAAATTACATCACAGTTTACAACACAGATCAGAATAATTCGTATCACAAAGCTTCAAGTATGAGGAATATCAAACCATTCACACATTCAATAGAATCCAAACATTCATAAGTAAGATTAATCAATTATCTGATTATTTAAATCAGATTAGACACTAATCCTTGGTTAATTAATATTAATTAATTACAAATTATTTTAATAAGTTATCCTTTAATTATTTATTAATTAACCTTTAATAATAAATTAATTAACTTTTAATTATAAATTAATCATCCTTAAATCATTAAATGATTATCCTTTTATTAATTAATTATCCTTAATTAATTACATTAATTAATTACTCCATAAGTAATCATCATTTCTTAATAACCTTCATTAATTAATTTCAAATCTTTTTGATTAATAATCATTTAATCACTTATTAATTAACCATTAATGATAAATTAATTAACCATTAATTAATAACTAATTCTTTGATTAATTGTGCTTAATTAATTACAATAATTAATTAATTCTTAATAAATTACCATTACATTAATTATTCTTAATTAATTAATCAATTAACCTTGATTACTTTCATTAATTAATTAATCTTTAAATTATTCAATTACCCTTAAATTAATTACCTTAATTAATCAGTCAAATAAATTTATTTTTATTTTTATTATTAACACGTTAATAATAATCCTTTAATTAAGTCCTTGATTTATCAAGATAAATTCTTATCTTAACGATCACTTTATTTCAACATTTAAATCTCATTAGAAATAAAGAGTTCATTTAAAAATAAAGGATATATATGCATTAAAACACTTTAACTCTATTTAATTAAAAATGATTATTTTCAAACTTTAACTATTTAACCAAAACTGGTACAAAACCTTTAATTAAGAAAGTGTTTTTAAACTTGATTTAAATTTAAAATTTGAAAGACTTGTTAAATTTTAAATACAAGAACTGTTTACAACACACCCCGAGATGACTTCGGGTTTTAACCCGAGTCAGATATCCATTTTCCCGAGCCCAATCTCGGGTCACTCCCTCTTCTTCTTTCCCTTTTCTTTTTAACTTTATCCAAATTTAAATTTGTCAAACCCACTCATGTTCTTTTCGAACACCAACCTGAGCCATCAACTAGTTTTCTCGAGCACAAACCCGAGGCATCTTCTTCCTCTCTGGATCAAATCTAACCTGATGCACAATGACACCACGTGCACCTGTACCATTGACCGCGGCGACTTCCACCATCAATGCCATCGCCGGCATGTAATCGATAATTTGCTTTAACAATCCGGCCACTCAGAACATCTAAACAATCCAGAAATCAAAATCTAGCAGCCCTGGTACCCTTTGAATCAAAAATGGATTACCACTATCACCCTGAACATCCACCTCCGGCCATCAGAACTTCCACCGACTCACCCAAACCCTCATCACCACTCCACGAATCAATTCCCCTTAGACCGAATGACTCTGATCATACCACGTTGATACACGAGCACACTGAGCAGTACTGAGCAAATTGGGTTCTTAAACCCTAAAACGTTGCCGACTGGCCACCACGGCCAATAGAAAAAAATTCCAGTTATTTTTCTGATGATAGTTACCCTTTGAACTTCCCTCGACAAGGCTCGCGACACACAACTCGACGTGGATCGCCAGTATTTGCCAAAATGCGAATTCCGTTCAACACAAGATATCCCAACACCTATCAATCTAAAAATCATGAAACGACTACCCAAATTCATATTTTCCCTTTATGAATTGAATCACGAAATCCAAATTTGAAATTAAAATACTCGAATTTTCACTTTGAAATGATTTTTACTGTGAAGTATATATTTTGAAATAATTGCTTATCATACCTGCTTAAAACTATTTTTAAAAATCAGTTATTGTTATTATTAACAGATTTCTTCTAGAAATCAAATCCTAAAAAGGATTAGAGAATGAGATTTCCAATTTTGAACAGGTTTTGTGACCTGTAACTGTAAACAAAGGAATATATAACATGCACACAAGACATACGGACATGCAAGCATTATCTCAACACATTTTCAAGCATGATCACATATATAAACCAGACACAATAAATTCCAGATTTTATATGGGAAGTTTGCTCACCTCAGAATGAAGAACAGAGCACAGTGAAGCCTGGAAAAATATTTTGGGCCTGGAACTACTTTTAGACTTTGAAAGTCGATTATGATTTACTTGAGTTGGTCTTTATACTTGCTTTGATTTGTTGATTTGCTTCCAGGTTGAATTTATTTTGATATGATTTGAATTAACTTGCATGCTTTTGTTTTTCAGATTTCCCAGGTTTTAAACTTGATTCAGGTTTTGCTTTGATCTTCTTTTTCTAGGTCGAAGAATTTACTTAGTTGTAATCTTGAACTTTCCTTTGATTTGTTTTCAGGTTTTAGTTTCTGGTTTGATTTTGCATAAGGCAACTTGTTTTTTTCCTTTCTGGTTTGATAAAATTGGGTTTTGATCTGAGCTTTGTTTCAGGTTGAAATGCATTCATATCTCAGTTTTTCTTTGAATTTTGTTTGAGATTTTTTTTTTGAACTGTTTTGAAATTTCAGATTTGAGAAAATGTTTTACTTAATTCAAATTAAAAGATAAATGCCACTTGTTCAATTAATTCAACACTTGTCAATATTTATATCAATATTTTACAAATGTATTTTGCATGTCTTTGTATATTTACAAATTTCTTAAAAATGCATTTCTTATGTTTCAACCCTTGTCTTATTTTTTATTTATTTACATTGATTTAAGTCTTTATCAATTTTGTTTATATCCCTAATTACATTATTTTGTAAGTTTTATTTTAAACCTTGTGTTAGTATAAATTATGTATCATGTTCTTATAAATATACATATGTTTTTTTTATACAAACTCAATTCAAGCAAATTTTTAAAAGAAAGGGTATAAACTTTTTATTCAACTCTTATTTTCAAGATGTTTATTTTTGAATTCCAAACCAAAATTCTATTTACAATATCTTCTATATATTTATTTCAAATTTTCAGATTAGTCCATAATCAAATTTATAATCAATATATCATCCAAAACATTTATTTCTGAAATTCCAATTAGAAATTCATTTAAAAATCATATTCATATATGTTTATATTAATAAACAAATAAATATCTATAATTTTTTGGAAAATACTAGGTTAATTCACCGTTTAATTTCAAAAATTAAATTAATTACCAAATTAAACTTAGCTAAAAAATTCGGGAATGTTACACTACCTAAGCATTTTCAGGGACAAAATTCTTTTAAGGGGGAGTTATGCAACGACCTGGATTTTTCTCCATTTTATTTTGAATATTTAAATGGTTTTAAATATTGATTTGGTGTATAAATTGATTTTTGAATATGAAAGTTTTGATTGAAATTTTAAAATGAGTTTAAAATGTGTTATCGTAATATGGAAAGAGAACAAATAATTGTAATTTAGTTGAATGTGAATCGAAACGATTTCTAATGTTGACATAAATTCAATTCGAATTAGAATGAGTTAATAAGATTTTAAAACTAAAAATTCAAGTAAATTCCATCAATTTTTCAATTCGTCGATTTATTCGGCGTGCTAGAATAGCGATCCGGGGCACACTCACGGAATTCGATGAAACCAGTTCCATTGGATTCATAATAGTGTATTATTATCGAATTTCAAATTTCATAGCATTTTGATGTACTGTTTTGTAACGCCCTACCCCCATACCCACATTAACAAAGAGTATAACTGGGTAATACTATCTGTTAATGCAGAGAATATGGTAGGTTAGGAGCGACCATCTATAGCTTTGTCTTAAACATCTATTAAATACGTCGATTTAGTGCTATAATTTTTTCCTTTCTCAAGTGGATTGACATATTCAATAAATGCTTAATACAAAACTATAGTAACTAACGGATCTAACGAAAAAATATAACAACAATAGATACAACATATCATAGAACAGCAGTCGAATACATATATATATATATATATACACACACATAAATATATATATACATATACACAGATTCATCATAGTACAATACAAAATGATACAACATAAGCGGTACTAAAACCACAATATATGTTAGAACCTCTATTCTATGATTTCCATGACAACAACTATACAATCACTAGGATACAATATATATATGTGTGTGTGTGTGTGTGTGCAGGTGAATGATCGCAACTAAGACTTGAAATCAAGCACAAGAGGATCATTGTATTAGAAATATTAGTATATTGTGTTAGTGTCTTAAATAGATGATGTGTACAATCTCTTTGAGATGTTCTTACATGCAAAATCACATACAAGCTATTGAAAAGTTTTTACAAACTCAAAAAGGCAAATTTTCATGCTATACAGGCGTTAGACGTCTGATTCACAAATTTAGACGTATGGTAAATTCCACTATTTAAAATTTTCACTACAGGCCAGACGTCTGACATTGGTAACGGCCAGAATTTTCAGCAAACGTCTTCTTCAAATGAAGAATTGCGTCCATAGTTTTTGATCATATCTCTTCCTTCTCAACCATTGCAACTCTTGGACTAAAATAAAATATACTAAAGGCCGTTACTTCTCAATGAAAACTCTTCAACATCTATAAATAAGCATGGATTTGAGAAGTTAAATTTACTTGATTTTCTGAACTCTTTTCTCTTTATTCTCTAATATTCCTGTGCCTTCTCTGATTTCTAAAAGTACTCAAAAGCATACTTGTATTTCTTCCTTATATCAAAGCTTCAAATTACATACTACTCAAAGGAGATTATAGGAAGGATTGTGCGGAGCAGTCAAAAACCGTGTTGTCAAGAACACACTACTGTTAAAGAAAGTACCTATTGTAAGTATATTCCTCCGGCCGAAGCAAGGATAATTTTAATAGTTTAAAGTCTGAAAGGAAGCTTCGAAAACTGGATGTAGGATGAGAGGTTCGAACCAGTATAAAAATTCTGGTGTGATCGTTTTCTTAGTTTACTTATTTTACCTTTCTAGTTGATAGATAATATTTCATAACACTTGCATATTAAATATATACATATGATCCATATGCTCTTTCATTTGGTGTCAGAGCAAGGTCCTTTCAAGTTACATTAACACGTATTTGAAACATATTTAATATCGCAAAAAAATTTCAAAAGATCAATCTACTCCACATCTTCTACTATTCACAGGTTCTATTATGCTTGTTGGTCTACATGTATGCGCATTTTTATGGAAGAAAATGGTCTAGAAATATGGCAAGCAACACAAATTCAATATATAGCACCAACCACAGACATAAGCACTTGGACAGATGCACAAAAGAACACTGCTACTAAGAATGCTAAAGCCATGAATGTTCTTTTCTGTTCAGTAGATAAAAACGAATTTTCACGTATCATGTTGTGCAATACTGCATAAGATATTTGGCGCACTTTACAAGTCACACATGAAGGCACAAATAAAGTCAAACAAACAAAGACTTCAATTTTGCAAAATCAATTTACTTCATTTAAAATGAAAGAAAATGAGTCTATTAGTGACATGCACACTAGGTTTCAAACTATTCAACTTGATCTCATGGCACTTGGAGCCAAGTTCACAGACTTAGATTTAATTACACGTATTTTGGATTCTCTAACAAATGATTGAGAAAGAAGTGTTGGCCGTTGAAGAGGCTAACGATCTATCTCAACTTAAAGTTTAAGAATCAATAGGAAACTTGATGTCGTATGAAGCAAACTTAAAAGATAGAAAAGAAAAAAATCATAAGAAAAAGAATATAGCCTTTCAAGATAATGATAAAGATTTTGAATTGGATGAAGATGAGAAAGTATTTACTGCTAAAAACTGGAACAAATTCAAGATGTTCAAAAAGATTAAAAAGTCTCAAAACGTAGGAAATTCAAACTCATTTGGTCAAACTGCAATAAGTTAGGATATAAGAAAACACAATGCCTAGAACTCAACAATGACAAAAAGAAAAGCAAGTTTGAAAGATTCAAGAAAAAGAAACAAGCTTTTAAAGTTAATTGGGATGATTCAGATTCATCATCATCAAAAGACAGCGATTGGAACAGTGATAATGAGCAAGCAAATAAATGCTTTATGGCAAACACCGATGAGGTATATCCCGATCTTACTTATGACAAAATCTTAGAATTAAGCATGGTAATTGATGATAATTATAGAGAAACTAAGAAGTTAAATAAGGAATATGTCGCTATGATAAATCGAATAAAACTTGAAATAGGGTCACTAAAATATGAGAAATCTATTTTAGAAGAAGAATTAGAAATTGCTTAAGAAAAACGCAAGAAACTTTCTATTGGAAATGATTCTTTATCATGTGAATTAGGAAAATTCAAACTAGAAAATAATAAAATTAGCAACGAAAACATTATCTTGAAAGATAATCTAGAAGCTTCAAAATCCAAAATTTATAATCTTAAGAATAAGTTGGAAAAGATTACAAGTAATGTTTTAAAATTTAACAAAGGAAACCAGAATTTAGATAACATAATCAAAAATTCTAAACCATCTGGTAATCGTAATGGATTAGGATTCAAGAAAGCTCCTAAATATAAAAATTATGGCTTTCTCTACAAAAAGATCAAAAATCCATCTTCTAACAAAAAGGCTTTAAACTCTAAAGAAATTAAAATTTGGGTTCCTAAGTCTAACAATAAGTTAATTAGACAAAAGCATGTAGATAACTTTTTGAAAAATGTTGTTAGAAATAAAAATTATGTTTTTAAAGGTCCCAAACCCTCTTGGATATGTCTAACTTCCCCTTCTGACACTTAGGACCTAACGAAGGAAGTGGGTACCAATTAAATTATTTTTATCTTATAGGTACCCAAAAGAAAATATAAGGAGAAATGGATACTCGATAGTGGTTGCTCCAAACACATGACTGGCAATGTAGATATGCTATCAAATATAACGTATATTGTGGGCAGGACGGTAACTTTTGGAGATAATTCTAAAGGATTTGTCATTGGGATTGGAGATGTTATCAATATCGGTATGTCCACTTCACTATTATTACTAATGTTCTCTTAGTCAAGAACTTGAAACATAACCTATCAAGTATTAGTCAACTTTGTGACAAAGGATTTAAAATAGATTTTGAAAAGAATAGATGTGACATATTTGATCAAAAAAAATCTAATTTTTGAAGGAGTAAGAAATAGAAACATATGTGTCTTGAATATGAAAGTTAATAACTCAAGTGATTTATGTCTATCAGCAAATTTTAATGATCCGTGGATTTGGAATAAACGGTTATGTCACATAAATTTTAAGTTTTTAAACAAGTTGGCTAAACATAATTTAGTTAGAGGTCTTCCTAAAATAAATTATAAAGTTAAGAATCTATGCGATGCATGTCAATATGGCAAATTAAAACGAAGTTCTTTTAAATCTAAAAAGGAAATTTCAACTAAACAACCATTAGAGTTATTACATCTAGATCTGTTTGGATATACTCAAGTACGTTCAATAAACCATAATAAGTATGTACTAATTATTGTAGATGATTTTTCAAGATATACATGAACACTTTTTCTAAAACATAAAAGTGATACTTTTGAGATGTTTAAGATTTTCGCTAAAAGAATTAAAAACTTAACAGATCTTAAGATAAAAATTATAAGAAGGGATAAAGGAGGAGATTCTGAAAATGAAATTTTTGAAAATTTCTGTAACAAGAAAGGTAACAAGAAAGGAAAAATCGCACACTTCAAGAATGTGCACGAACGATGCTCAACAGTAGTGGTCTACTAAAGAATTTTTGGGTAGAAGCTGTAGCTACTGCATGTTATTTGAACCATGTCACATTACGTCCTTTAACCAAAAATACTTGTTATGAGATGTTTTTTGGCAAGAAACCTAGAGTCTTCTATTTCAGGATATTTGGTTCAAAATGTTTTATTTTAAATACTAAAGACAATCTCAGGAAATTCGATTCAAAAGCTGATGAAGGCATCTTTATTGGGTATTCTGATCGTAGCAAAGCTTACAGAATCTTTAATAAACATACCAATACTATTGAAGAAAGTTTACATGTCTCATTCGGTATGTAAACTTTTTGACTAGCAAAAGCAATGATGAAGATGAAAGTTCGATAAAACCTACAGAAAACACCACTGTTTCAAGTAACAATAATGAGACTTCTGTTAACAATGAAAATATATTGATATCACCTCCTCGTATTATAAAAAATCATCCAATTAATGACTTAATTGGTGATTTAAACACAAAAGTTTCCACTGGACATCAACTCAATCAAATGAGTCACGTTGCATTTATTTCAAACTTTGAGCCAAAGAATTACAAAGAAGCTTCGAATGATGAATCATGGATTATGGTAATGCAAGAAGAACTCAATCAATTCGAAAGAAATGACAATATGAGAACTTGTTCCTAGACCAATAGATCAATCTATAATTGGAACAAAATGGGTCTGTAAGAATAAAGGTGACGAAAATGGAAACATTGTTCAAAATAAAGCAAGACTTGTCGTCCAAGGATACAATAAAGAGGAAGGCATTGATTATGAAGAGACTTTTGCTCCAGTAACACGAATAGAAGCTATTCGAACATTACTTGCTTTTGTTCGTCATCATAATCTCAAACTTTTTCAAACGAACGTAAAAAGTGCATTCTTAAATGGTTTTATAAAAGAAAGAGTCGATGTTGAACAACCTCCATTATTCACATATGAAAAATTTCCTGAACATGTATATAAATTAAACAAAGCATTATATGGTTTAAAATAAGCACCTCGTGCTTGGTATGATAGATTGAAAACTCATTTAATTAGTTTTGGCTTTCAAATTGGTAAAATAGACACAAAACTATGTATAAAAGTAGATCATAACGATATTTTAATTGTTCAAATATATGTAGATGGCATAATTTTTGGGTCAAATAATGAAAAATTATGTAAAAATTTTGCGAATATCATGAAAAATAAATTTGAAATGTCCCATATGAGATAATTCAACTTTTTCTTAGGATTACAAATTAAACAATTAAAAATGGTATTTATGTATATCAAGAAAAATATTGTCATGACTTATTAAAACGATTTGGAATGGAGAAGATCTCTAGTAAACCAATGCCAATGAGCACAAGCATTCATATGGATAAAGATGAAAATGGGAAATATTTCGATCAAAAGTTATACCGAAGTATAATAGGCTCCCTGTTATACCTAACATCTAGTAGACCCGATATTATGATGAGTGTATGTTTGTGTGCAAGATTTCAAGCATAACCAAAATAATCACATTATAGAGCAGTTAAACGTATTTTGAGATACATAGCCAACTCTATGGATTATGGTCTTTTTTATCCTAAAGGCAGCTCTTTTTAACTCGCGTCATATAGTGATGCTGATTTTGGAGGTTGTAACACCGATAGAAAAGTACGAGTGGCACTTGTCATTTCATTGGTTAGTCTGTAGTATTGTGGTTTAGTAAAAAGCAGAATACATTTATGTTGCTCTTGCTTGTGCATAAGTTATATATATGTATGTATGTATGTATGCAACAAAAGCTTCAAGATTTTGGTAAAACTATAACTTGTTCTCTAATATATTATGACAATACAAGTGCAATTAATCTATTTAAGAATCCTATAAATAATTCTCAAACTAAACACAATGATATCAGACATCATTTTCTTAGAGATAACGTAGAAAAGGTGTCATAACTTTAGAATTAATCAATACCGGAAACCAGATAGCAGACATTTTTACAAAACCTTTATGTGAAGCATCGTTTATAAAACTTAGAAGAGAACTGGGAATATGCTCTTTATCTGAACTTTAAAAAGAACAAAAACAATATTCGTAGTTATTTATCTTCCTACCTCTCAATATTATCTATCTTTATTCAAATGGCTAACAAACCATATAATTATATATCCTTTATTTTTAAATCCTCTGAAAACCACTACTACTTTAACAAACAAAATAAACAGCCCTTTAAAATAGAAAACCTATATCTTTTATATATATATCTGTGAAAATTTATTAACAAATCACACACAAAAGTTTCTAATATATATCTTTTTAATAACTAAAAGAAATTTTCTATCATGTCGTCCGAACACGACTCCACCTACTCTGCCATTGATTTTTCATCACCATCATCTAGTAGTACATATACATATCCTACATAAACAACTCCTAAATCATCTCTATCCCTAAACATTGTCCCCTCTCCTGCATATCATACTGGCTATTCTCCAAAAGGAAAGAAAGCCAAGCATGGTATTAACCTTCAAACAGCCTCCCTTTTTGACAAATCTGACGAAATCCATCACTATCAAAAAGAAATGATGGATGTACAAAAGGATAGGTATTACGAACAAAGACGCCAGGAAGCTCATCTAAATTTTCTGGACAAATGCATCCTTGCAATGTGCGGACATTCACCTACAAAGGATTGTGTTCATGTACGCTCTCCTCGTGGAAAGGAAACCCCTCCACGTGCTCATCGGATCACTCCATGGAAATTATAGGGAGAAGGCATGTCAGAAGCTCAACCAAGTCCCATACCACCCTACTGGTCTCTTCTACGATCGTTGAAAGAGGATACAAAGGTTGAACCAAATTTGTGGGAGAAGCAATACTATCATTCCACCAATTTTAAAAATTAACATATTTTAAAATAATTATATAATATTATCAAAATAAGCTTGATTATTCATGCATATGATTTGTATATCTTGTTTTTTAAATAACATTTCTACTAAGATAGAAATCTAAAAAAACTATATTTTATATAGCCAAAAAAAGTGTTAGGACTGAAAAGATACAGACCAGACGTCCGGCATTTGGAACAGACGTCTGTCCCCATACTTTGGAAAATTTCTAGACTCGGCACAAACGTCTGTTTTTTAGCTTAGACGTCTGCCAGTTTGACGAGACATCTGGGCCCATTTTCTAGAAAATTTCCAGACTCGGTACAAACGTCTATTTTTTCTAGCTCAGACGTCAGGCTTAACACTCTTCCTTAAAAAAATTAACACGACTAGACGTCTGACCCTCAATACAGACGCTGACCATGCTCAGAATTCAATGTTTCCACCTTACCTATAAATTATCTCTTAGCTTTTTTCATTTTTCTACCATCATCTCCTAAACCTAAACAAAATCCTAAACCCCCAAATCAATTTTTTCTTTCAATTCCTTCAAATCAATGGCACTCAAAGCCAAGAAACCCTTTCCCAAGCACAAGAAAATGGGCCAAGGCTCCAGCTCTCAACCCATTTTCTCAGCAATTTGTCACCGATGAAATCATTGATCAATGTATGATAGAAAAAGATGGAAGATAGAAACATCTGGAGTTGGAAAAGAAGAAGATACAATGTGGTCCACTCTATCCACTTCGAAAAAAAATTAATTATGAAATCGACAAGTTGGTTTGCGATGCAGAGGTTCACCATCTCATAGATTATGATTCTAACTCCGACCAAATTGATCAACTTGCGGTATTTTTGTTCTTTATCAATTTATGTTCAGTTCATATTTGGAATCCGTCTGATCCAAAAAATTGGATTTGGACGAGCGTTTATGGGGAAGTTATAAAACACAATGTTGAAATGCTTGGGCAAATACTTCGGTGCTCATATACAAAAACTAGATTGCAAGATATTCCTGATATGAGACACATGATAAGAGATGCAATTACACATCTCATTTGAGAAGATGACATGCCGAAATTATCATCATTCAATTTTCGCCCAAAGGCTAGATTACTTAACCGCATGCTTATAAATACTGTTCTCCCTCGGTTAGGTAGTCATGAGCAAGTGTATGACCATGACCATAAATCTTTGTATGCTATTTTCAGCCATACCAAAGTGAATTAGGCTCAATATATTTTTGACCAAATTAAAAAAAATTGGACCCGAGTTCGTCAAACAATCATCTATGTACCATATATTATGCAAATTCTTCAAGCACATAAGGTTCCTTCATACTTATCATAATATGAAGAACTTCCTGTTAAGGACAGTGGAATTCGTTTTCTATCTTTGATGTATCTTCCAGAGAATCACCAAGTATTGCACCCTTTTCCTAGTACCAACAACAACAACAACAACAACAGCGTACCCCTACACGACCTACCTCTACACCAGGGCCTTCTGAACCAACAGGGTATTACTCCGATTCTAATTTAAGAAGCTCGAATTATAGCAGGACCGGGAGAAAGTATTCAAGACATAACACTTCAGAACCAATGTCTCCTGTCTCTAAATCAAAAGGTCTGGGATATAAGAAATTTTCCCGTCTAGAACGATCTTTTTCTACACGAATGACTAAGTTAGAAAAAACTTTAGAAAATGTCTTTTCTACTCTTAGAAAGGTTACGAGAATGGTTCACGGACATTCTTCTTCACGATCTTCTTCGTCTCCTTCTCGTATACCACCTCCAGCACCTCATGTATATTCATCAAGACCTAGCACGAGCGAAAAGCCTTTACAAAAACATGCTCCTGGAAAAGATCCAGTAAATAAGGACACTAAGGAGAGTGAAGACATATCATGGCCTCCACAGGAAGCCCCACATTACGGACACTATCAATCATTTCAGGGACTTTCCATTCGGGAAGATGAAGAGTATCATGATCAATCGCAATGGTAGAATAGCGATTACAATGAAAACGCTTCTAACCAATGAGGTTACTTCTCCTATCAGTAAGTTATTTGCCAATGTTGAATATATGTATTCTGAATTCCTTCTGTATATGACTATGATATTTTGTTGGTTTTGTGTTGTGACATGTGTTAGTGACATTATGCTGTTGTGATATTGTGTTGATTTCTCTACATATTTCCTCGTATTGTTTCGTATAATCTTTTTGATAATGTTAAAGGGGGAGAGATTTTATACTACATATAGATAAGGGGAGAAATCACAAAACTCAGGGGGAGCATTCTTATAAAAACTCAAAGGAGCATTCTTATAAGCTTGATTGTATAGTTGTCATCATCAAAAAGGGGGAGAACGTTACAACCTCTATTCTATGATTTCGATGACAACAACTATACAATCACTAGCATACTATACATACATACATACATACATACATATATATATATATATATATATATATATGTTGGTGAATGATCGCAACCAAGACTTGAAGATAAGCACAAGTGGATCATTGTATTGGAAATATTAGTATATCGTGTTAGTGTCTTAAATAGATGATGTGTTAATCTCTTGAGAAGTTCTTCCATGCAAAAGCACATACAAGCTTTTGAAAAGTTTTTACAAACTCAAAAAGGCAAATTTTCGTGTTGTATAGGTGTCAGCCGTCTGACTCATAAATTCAGACGTCTGGTAAATTCCATTATTTAAAATTTTCGTTATAGGCCAGACGTCTGACCTGAACGTCCAGATGTCTGACCTAGGTAACTGCCAGAAGTTTTCAACAGACATCTTCTTCAATCGAAGAGTTGCATCCATAATTTCTAATTATGTCTTTTCCTTCTCATCGTTGCAACTCTTGGACTAAAATATAATATAGTAAAGGTCGTTACTTCTTAAAGTAACTCTTCAACATCTATAAATAAGCATGTATTCGAGAAGATAAATTTACTTAATTTTTTGAACTCTTTTCTCTTTATTCTCTAATATTCCTATGCCTTCTCTGATTTCTGAAGTACGCAAAAGCATACTTTTATTTCATTCTTATATCAAAGCTTCAAATTACATACTACTCAAATATGATTATAGGAAGGATTGTACTGAGCAGTCAAAAACTGTGTTGTCAGTAACACATTATTGTCAAAGAAAGTTCTTTTATTGTAAGCCTATTCCTTCGGGAGAAGCGAGGATAGTTTTGATAGTTGAAAGTTCAAAGGGGAGTTTGGGAACTGGATGTAGGACGAGAGGACCAAACCAGTATAAAAATTCCGGTGTGATCGTTTGCTTATTTTGCTTATTTTACGTTGCTAGTTGATAGATAATATTTCATAACAATTGCATATTAAATATATACACACGATCTAGTTACTCTTTCAATATATACAGACAACGAGTCAAAATAATAGATACATATCAAATTTTTACAAAATGACTACAAAAACTACATAAAAGGTGGTAAGGAATGGATTTATGGTTTGAAAGTTATGCTAAATTTACTTTCAGCTTAAATCTTGGAAAATTTCTTAATAGGACAGAAATGTCTATCCATTTCAAACCAATTTTAGACAGAATAAAAGGCAAAATTTCTCAAAAGGAAAAAAATAAAATGTATAGCTTATTAAAAGCATTTTCGTTTACAAACTCATCTGGAGTTAGAAATCTCAAGTTATCATTATTTTAGTACATCACTTTTCCGAATAATATTTCAGCTTTTAATCAAATTTTAAAATTTGAATTTTTCAAACCTTTCCTAATTCAAACTACATTTTCAAAATAATCTTTTTACCTTAACTCATTTATTCAAGATTCTCCTTTCGGAAAGCTAAATTGTTTAAATTTAAAATTAACTTCAAGTAATTATCTTTTTTAAAAAAACTATTCACTACTTGGAAATATTTTAATTAATTCACTAAATCAAACTTTTCAAACAATTAATTTTAAAGACTCGGTTTGAAAGAGATAGCTAATCTCTTCCATTAATAAGAGAGAATCATTCATCTTAAATAAATTTTGGATTTAAATATTAATTTTAAAATTGTTCATGCAATTTTAAGGGATTGTATCTCATGACTGTTTATTCATTATACCATACCTTCTTTAATTTAGCCTTTTATAATAAATGAACCATTTAAATTTATATTTTGTCTTATCTCAAATTAAATTTCCATATTTTTATCAACATAAAATTAATTAAAGTTGATAACTAACTCAAACGTGTTTTTAAAAGAATTTTACAATTTCATACCAACAAGTTTTGATGTTATCAAAGTTTAAAACAAAAACTTGCTCACAAATTCATGCCAAATGTTTTAAACTAGCATTTCTTTATTCTCCCTTAAGATACAGTTTAAATCTTACTATCTATTATTATTCAAACAACCAATCCCCAAAACAAATATTTAAATTCATTAAATTTTAGCTTTGTACAAAATATTCAATTGATATTTTAATCTTCTCTAACCAATGTATTATTTTATCTCGAATACATCATGTTATTAATCAGAGCATCACATGATTTCTAGTTAAGACATCTCCTTAATTAGAATTAATTTACTTTATTTACTCAAATCATCATAAGATATCATTATTTAAATTCCAATAGGTTGTACTTATACAACCAATTAAAACATAATCATATTTAATTTCACAAATTTCCCATAATATAATGGCATTACTTCGCCATTGGTTTATAGTGAAAAACCCCATCGATTGGCTGCAAAGTTGACCAACGATCAAAACTGTCTCGCCACTTATATCCTCCACTCACTAAGGTTCAATGGCTACATTTGCCATTAAGAAACATTAATGTTTAAACTCATTTTTAATTTATTCTCAAACTTTTACTTATTACAACACAATTTATCATGTCTGACTGTCTCATCATAGCGTTTAGGAAATTCCTATCGATAACGTTGATCAGGCGCATCGACCAGAATTCTTAAAGCACTCGATAGACAATCCAATACAAAATCATTTCTAAATGATAAACAAGTCCCTTATTTAATTTACAAAATACTCTTAACTTGTCCCAATAAAAGAATCCAATTATTCTTATAAGTATATCTTCAATGAGAAAGAATTGCAATTTAAATTTATTGCTTAACACGTTATTAATTCATGAATTCAAGGATGAACTCATCGAGATATTCCCAGAGTACTCAATTAATAAGATTGACGAAATAAGTTGGAGCATTCATTAAATTGAACGGTATAATAAGAAACTCATAAGAACCAGAAATGAGGTAAATACGGAACTCCATTGCCCGTTTGGATGGAAAACCCGAAATGGATTCAAACACATCAATAGAATCACAAACAACAGGAATTCAAGATACTTCATCATCATCTCCAGACTCAAGAGCGATTAAAGATAATTCAGAATAAGCATCAACATTCCAAAGAACAAGAGACAACATATCAGCAAATCAGAATACCTAAGATATATGATCTTTTAAAACATAGGATTTGGGCTTGATAACATGCAAGCCAATCCATCCCAAAATCACATCAAACCCATGATAGTAAATAACATGCAAATTCGCATAAAAAGAAAACCTATAAGGAACAACCTCACTATTCTCACACGACATGCCAAGTATTTGCGGATCCCCTTAATAGGGTTCGCAATCCTCAAAGAAATAACAAGGTAAGAAACATCCAATACTATAAATTCAACAAACTCCTTCGATACGAATGAGGGTAACACATCCGTATCAAAGAAAACTCAAATAGAGCGATCACGATAAGGATTACTCATAGGGTAAGATATTATTAATTCAATTATGGAATACTATAGAATAAAATGTGTTCCTAGATATATTCCCAACTTATATCTACCCCAAAGGACACAAAAAGGTTAAAGACACAATGATTAAGGAATTAGATTACACTTATGTGGTACTTTGATGTACTGTAATATATGTTATGTTCTGTGTTTTTCATATTTTGTTCTGAACTCAGCTCTGATACCAAGCTGTAACGCCCTACCCCGAGACCCACATTAACAAAGAGTATTATTGGGTAATACTATTAGCTAATGCGGAGAATAGGGCTGGTTAGGAGTGACCATCTATAGCTTTGTCTCAAACATCTATTAGATAATTTGATTTATTGCTTTAATTTTTTTCCTTTCTCAAGTGGATCGACATATTCAATAAATGCTTAATACAAAACTATAGTAGCTAACAGATCTATAAGAACAAAATATAACAACAATAGGTACAACATATCATAGAACAACAGTAAAACACACACACACACACACACACATACATCCCAGTACAATATAAAATGATACAACATAATTGGTACTAAGACCACAATATATACATACAGTGAGTCAAAATAATAGATACGTATTAGAGTTTTACAAAACAACTACAAAAACTACATAAAAGGTGGTAAGCAGTTATCCAAGGCAGAAGCAGCATGGCAAAGTCCTACAGCAAGTAACTAACCTGAAACAACTCGGTCTGACCTGAGTATATAAAAATACACGGGTCAGTCTAGCCTAAACAACTGATTAGTTAATGATAGGAGTAACGCATATTGACAAAAGATGATAATTCTTCTTGATGAGAAGAAGCAACAGTAAGTCTAAGTCAATGTGGTTTCTAGGCAGAGATAAGATTAACACAATATCAAATATCCACAAATGTGCCTCATATCATCGGCTTAATCAAATAGCTATATAATAGCTAAGTTAAACAACAACAACATCAATTATCCACAAATCTACGCCTCATCTCATCGGCATAGCAATATCCAATAAAATGGCTTCCATCAACTATAACTCGCAAATAAGAGATTACAAATCTCAAAAAAAGGCCAAAGAATGGAAAATAAGAATCACAACAAAATAAAACTCGACTAAGAGTTTAAAACTTCAAACATTGTGATGACCCGAACTCGATGCTCGAAAAACGATATCGAAATCCGTATCGCCGGAGCTTATAACGACAATAGATGAAAACAGCGGAAACAAAATATGATTACATTGATACACAACAATGATACAACTTTGATGCAATATCCATTACAACATCGATCACCAATATCAGAGTGATACCCAAATGATACTACAATATAGCGAAAACTCCACAGCGGAACAATAGAGACTTCAAAAAGTTTCCAACATACTTCAACTTTGATAAGGTCTTCAAAAAACTCCAAAACTCCAAGCACTTTGAAAGATTTCCATATCCAAAAGCTTTGCAAAATCCGACAGCTTCCAAAAGACTTCCGAATCCAAGCTAGCTCCAAAACACAGATGACCTGCTTCTAGGCTGCCCGTATGGAAAATTATGGGCACCTAGAGTTTAGGAAGGGAACAATAAACTCTGGGTTAGTCATGGGACTGGTATGAGTAAACAAAAACAATTGTTTGCACAAAACAATTTATAAAGAGAAATCCATTCATGCTTTTTGGAAAATGAAACTGCCATAAGGCCTCCCACCACACACATAATGCAAGCGCACACTTGGAGGAGATTTCTCCTTATGACAGTTAAAAAATGCTTGATACGCGAAAACCTTTTGATATTATTATTAGTACATAGTGCAGAAAACATTTCAAAAGTATAATATTAATCTTAGCCAGCATACCACATTTCGTCGTATGCCTACTATAGCTGCCATGTTCAATAGCAGGTTACCGCCACATTCCATGGCATGTTACACAACTAAAACCATACAAGACACGTATTATTTCATTGGATTTCCAACAAATAGTCAGGAAAAGGAACTTCCTACACCGAATGGGTACGCCCCTGGAAGGACGCCGTCGAGAATCTAACCGGATCTCTGCTAACACAAAGCCGACGGTACCTCATGCTTTAACCAAGCTGTAACATAGGTAACTACCACACAAGTATGCCATCTACGGTCGTTACCGACCTTTATCCGAGGCGCAGCTCAACCAACAACCACAAAGCAATAAGTTTGTAGCCACCACATATGTTAAATATCTGGGCTCCAAACCATGATATCACCTTTTATCCAGAAGGAAATGGACATACCCTAAGGGCGCGACCCCTAAAAATCTTGCTGCATCTTTCCTGTTTTGACCATTTTCGGGGTGTGAGGTCCTGATGCAGTCTCGACAACAAAGCTAAGCTTTTTCACAAAGCCATGCTTCGATCAATAAATGATTAGTAGCATTTCGTATGGCACATTACCAAATTGGGAATGTATCACTAGTAACCATCAACTACAAAATCTCTGAGCTCGTATGTCTCAGAGAAGGGTGTTAAGCTAAGAGAATAAATCTCCGCCACCAAATAGAAATGTATTTGATAGAAACCAGTTTTACATCTCAAAGTGTAAAGTCAGACACACATCCATACAAGTCTGTTCCGGGTTCGAACAGAATCGAAGGCACTTCCAAAGAAGCCCTTGCAATTCGGGTATCCCCAATCCCGATCAGACAGCCCATCACATTTGGTGATCTCTATACCATAGCTACTCAGTGCAGAGTCATTCGACAGGTTATCCTATCGTTCTCGAAGACACTCGGTCTTCACCATCATCTTCAAATTCTATCCATTTTGTCGTATCACTATTCGGAATGGGTTATATGACACAAAGGTCCTCTCCCGGCTAAACCTAATAGTGAGCGCAATATTTAAAAACATATGGATATTGGGATCTCATTTAAGTCACAACTTAGTATCCAAAACCTTTTTTCAAATGGTTTAAACAAATTACCATTTCCAAATCTTTTAAACAAAAAGATTCACTTCACAAAGTTCACCAATCTTTCACCAAGATTCATTCATAGCTTTTTCAAACCAATTCCCATTTCAAATCTTTTATAGAAAGGTTACACTTTTAAGATCCCTTTTCAATTTGAAACAAAGTATACCAATCTTTAACAAAGATTCTTTCATATTTTTCAAAACAATTCTCATCTCAAATCTTTTATATAAAAGATAGACCACTTAAAATCCTCTTCAATTTCAAAACAAGTTTCAACTATCTTTCACAAAGATTAATTCATAGCTTTCAAAACAATTTCATTTCAAATTTGAAATCTTTTCAACATAAGTTGGAAATCCTTTCTTTATATGAAAGCTATTATTATTTGAAAACAAATAATTTTCGTTTCGGAAAAATCCGATTACATTTACAGAAGTCAAAGCCTTTCAAGTATAAAACTTGGGTTAAATTTAAATTCCCAAAACAATACTTTTAAAATGGTTTAAAACCCATATAAACACATTTATAACTTGTATAACCTTTTTAAATCATAATTTCCAAACATAGAATTCAATTTTAAATTTTGAATTCAAATTCAAATTAAATTATTTAAATTTCAAAAACTTTATCAAGTTGTTTAAAATAACTTTTATCTTAAAAACTCCTTTTCAAAACTTTCCTATTTAATCCAATCCCATTTCCAAAACCATTTGGATTCAAAATTCTATTTTAAAAACCATTTCATAATATTAAATTCAAATATCTGTGACTTAACTGATTTCCTCGTGAAATCCATATTTGTGTGTGTATATGATGTAGTCCAAGAGTTTTACACAATAGTGCAACATCATCCATCATCACAGATGCAATCATATCAATATCGATAAGTGGTATAACCCATAACGCTTATCTTCATTCATAGATTTATAGATAAAGTAAATTTATCAGTCACAAAGATTCAGCATTACGATTCGATGTGGGTTTCGGATAACCAACTGGAATCCGACTCCCTATCGCGTCGAATTTCAAATGCCGTTTTACGGGCCAAGGGGTTTTCACATTCACACAGAAACATATCACAGATATCACAGATCAGTACCAAAGCAACTCACATCATAAAATATCACAATCACATAACAGAGGTATCAATCTGCTCAAGGCATTCAATAATAACAAATCATCTATAAAAAAGATGAATTAACCGTGTGATTAGAATAAATTAATCACATAATTACTTTTATTAATTATCCTTAATCAATGATTGATTATCCTTAATTATAAATTAATTAAATCTTAATCACCTTCATAAATTAATTATCCCTTAATTAATTATCCTAATTAATTAATCCTTAATTGTAGTTAATTAAATCTTAATTACTTTTATAAATTAATTATTCCTCAATTAATTACAAATTAATTAACCTTAATTATTTATTAAATTAATCTGAAAATTAAGTAATTAATTAAGTAATTACTTCTTAAGTAATTATATTAACAAAATCATTAATTGTTTAACCTTTAATTATTATTAAGTTAAAATAAACTTTTCAAAATAAATGTTATATTTATTTTAAACCATTTTAAAGCTAGGTTAATTAAAATAATTTATTCAAAACCCTTCTTAACTAGTTCAAAAACTAAGATAACCTTTAATATTGAAAGAAAATCGATTTTAACAAAATTTTATTTTCAAAAACTTGATTTTTCTTTAAAACTTAAAACTGTTTTGGTCAAACATCAACAAACCGGAGAAAATCCCTTATCTACTCGAGATTGAAACCCGGGCAAACCCCTGCTTCACCCTGCTTTGAGAAAATCGATCAAAATCACGCGCTTCCCTCTGAGATTCTTACCTTCTTCCCCAAAATCTTCGAACCCAGATATATACGTTTGCACGTATACGTGCACAAGCACGCCGTCCATCGCCAATCGACGACGATGCCACCCGAATACCCACGATGACCTCCAGCATCGATTCAGACACCCACAAACACGAAACTGCTATGAAATCAAAATCGAGCCAAATTCGAACCAAATATTACTTCCTGGAACCACATGCTCATCCAAAAACCCTCCCGCCTCACCGCTACACATCACCAGAACCCACGCTATTCTGGCCGAAGGTGCTTCGACCCACCACGAACTCGACCCCCCAGGTGCGATCGCCTGCATCACAGTGTCGACGGCGAGATTTCCTCGCGAACAACTATCCAAACACAGAGCTTAAACCCTAATTCGATTCAAACCATCATCCACAATGAATTAAAGATTCCTTTCGTATTTTTACTATGATTATTGATCATCCTAGCACCCACTGCCACGATCCCGAAGTCCAATTCTTGCTCGATCACCAGAAAATCGCTATAACCCATTTCCCATTCTTCCCATAATTACAACCTTAATACGCAACTAAAAATTCTAGTTTTTGTTTTAAAAACCATTGTTTTCTAAATGGGTTTAGATGATATAATTAAATCTGGAATTCATGCAAATTAAAATTTGGGTAAATCTTGGATTCTTCACTGTATCTCTTCTTTCAGACAAAACCATTCTATTTGATATAAAAAATATATTTTTAAAATTAAGTTGTCATTATTGTAAACATGTTTTGTTTTGATATTACAAGCTGGAAAAGATTGAGGAAGATAGAATTTAATTTTGAACTTAATTAGACCCCATAATTTTAACAGAGACATCATCTTCTTGATTCCAGATACATGCACACCATTTTACATACATACAGGCATGAATATATATCCATTTCAGCACATTTAATTCATAAATTTCCATATCATCACATGCAAACCAGTGATTCAAACAAATTCAGGTTTAAAAATAAGTTTACTCACCTTTAAAAGAAGAAAACAGTGAGCTTGAAACTTGGAAGTTGATTTACTTTTGAAAATCTGAAAGCTTGTTAAATTCTGAAAAGATGGATTCTTGAATCTGAAAAACTGGGACAAGTTTTATTGCTGACTCTTTGATCTGGGCTTGATTTTGTAACTGTTCTTTAATTTGTTGAATTGAGTCTTTGCTTTGTTTTACAGGCTTGAGCTTTTGTTAACAGACTTGAGTTTGAATATTTGTTTTAAAAACTTGCTTGATGGTCTGGTTTGAGAATTTGATTTGTTTTACAGGACTTTGCAAATGAAGATAAAAGAATGCAAAGGAGGAAGATGCTGTGTTTTTATAGCTTGTTTCCATTTTAATTAAATTTTCTCAAAAATAAACACAACAAAATGACACTTGTTAAAATATTGATAAGATCACTACACTTTTTTAATTCCACCATAAAACTATGACACATGTATTATGCATGCATTAACGGTTTCGATTAAATTTATATTACATTTTTCTTATTTATATAAATACATTCCTTTTATATTATGATATACTATTAATTAAAGAAAATGCTTTTAAAACTATTATACATTAAATAATGTACACAAATAATATTTTTAAATCCAAATCATTTTTCTAAGTCATTTATTTAAATTTAAAAATTCAAATTCAAATTTAATATTCAAATTCAAATTTAAAGTCAAATTCAAATTTACTTATATATTCATATACCTATAAATTCAAATTCAAATAATTCTAAAGCATTTATTATTTTGAATTCTTAAACTCAAATTAATTTTTACAATCTTATATATACATACAAATCAACACTTATTTTATTTATTTTGAAAAATTCAAATTAATTCCAAAATAGATTCCAAAATTTACATTAATTATTAAATTTAATTTAATTCGAAATTGGGATCGTTACAATTCCCCCTCTTAAGAAAATTTTGTCCTCGAAATTTGGAAGAGAGAGAAAGACAAACAAAAAATATAAGATCACAGAAAAAGATAGAGAAATGGCCTATCAGAATTACATTTTCAAAAGTTAAAGCCTTTCAAGTATAACACTTGGGTTAAATTTAAATTCCCAAAACAATACTTTTAAAATGGTTTAAAACCCATATAAACACATTTATAACTTGTATAACCTTTTTAAATCATAATTTCCAAAGATAGAATTCAATTTTAAATTTTGAAATCAAATTCAAATTAAATTATTTAAATTTCAAAAACTTTATAAAATGATTTAAAATAACTTTTATCTTAAAAACTCCTTTTCAAAACTTTCCATATTTAATCCAATCCCATTGCCAAAACCATTTGGATTCAAAATTCTATTTTAAAAACCATTTCATAATATTAAATTGAAATATCTGTGACTTAACCGATTTTCTCGTGAAATCCATATTTGTGTGTGTATAAGGTGTAGTCCAAGGGTTTTACACAATAGTGCAACATCATCCATCATCACAGATGCAATCACACCATTGCGATTCGATGTGGGTTTCGGATAACTAACTGGAATCTGACTCCCTGTCGCATCGAAATTCAAATGTCGTTTTACGGGTCAAGGGGTTTTTACATTCACACAGAAACATATCATAGATATCACATATCAATACGCAACAACTCACATCATAAAATATCACAATCACATAACAGGGGTATCAATCAGACCATAGCATTCAATAATAACAAATCATCTATAAATAAGATAAATTAACCGTGTGATTAGAATAAATTAATCACATAATTACTTTTATTAATTATCCTTAATCAACGATTGATTATCCTTAATTATAAATTAATTAAATCTTAATCACCTTCATAAATTAATTATCCCTTAATTAGTTATCTTAGTTAATTAATCCTTAATTGTAATTAATTAAATCTTAATTACTTTTATTAATTAATTATTCCCCAATTAATTAATAATTAATTACAAATTAATTAACCTTAATTATTTCTTAAATTAATCTGAATATTAAGTAATTAATTAATTAATTACTTCTTAAGTAATTATATTAACAAAATCATTAATCATCTAACATTTAATTATTATTAAGTTAAAATAAACTTTTCATAATAAAGGTTATATTTATTTTAAACCATTTTAAAACTAGGTTAATTAAAACAATTTATTCAAAGCCCTTCTTAACTAGTTTAAAAACTTAGATAACCTTTAATATTGAAAGAAAATCGATTTTAAAAAAAATATTTTCAAAAACTTGATTTTTCTTTAAAACTTAAAACTGTTTTGGCCAAACATCAACAAACCCGAGAAAATCCCTTATCTACTCGAGTTTGAAACCCGGGCAAACCCTTACTTCACCCTACTTAGAGAAAATCGATCAAAATCACGCGCTCCCCTCCGAGATTCTTACCTTCTTCCCCAAAATTTTCAAACCCAGATATATACGTTTGCACGTATACGTGCACAAGCACGCCGACCATTGCCGATCGACGACGGCGCCACCTGAATACCCACGAGGACCTCCAGCCTCGATTTTGACACCCACAAACACAAAACTGCTATGAAATCAAAATCGAGCCAAATTCGAACCAAATATTACTTCCTGGAACCACATGCTCATCTGAAAACCCTTCCGCCTCGCCGCTACACATCACCAGAACCCACGCCATTCTGGCCAAAGGTGCTTCGACCCACCACGAACTCGACCCCCCAGGTGCGATCGCCTGCATCACAGTGTCGACGGCGAGATTTCCTCGCGAACAACTATCCAAACACAGAGCTTAAACCCTAATTCGATTCAAACCATCATCCACAACGAATTAAAGATTCCTTTCGTATTTTTACTATGATTATTGATCATCCCAGCACCCACTACCACGATCCCGAAGTCCAATTTTTGCTCGATCACCAGAAAATCGCTATAACTCATTTCCCGTTCATCCCATAATTACAACCTTAATACGCAACTAAAAATTCTAGTTTTTGTTTTAAAAACCATTGTCTTCGAAATGGGTTTAGATGATATAATCAAATCTGGAATTCATGCAAATCAAAATTTGGGTAAATCTTGGATTCTTCACTGTATCTCTTCTTTTAGACAAAATCATTCCATATTATATTAGAAATATATTTTTAAAATTAAGTTATGATGATTTTAAACATGTTTTGTTTTAATATTACAAGCTGGAAGAGATTGAGGAAGATAGAATTGAATTTTGAACTTAATTAAACCCTGTAATTTTAACAGAGACATCATCTTCTTGATTCCAGATACATGCACACCATTTTACATACATACAGGCATGAATATATATCCATTTCAGCACATTTAATTCATAACTTTCCATATCATCACATGCAAATCACTGATTCAAACAAATTCAAGTTTAAAAATGAGTTTACTCCCCTTTAAAAGAAGAAAACAGTGAGCTTGAAACCTAGAAGTTGATTTACTTTTGAAAACTGAAAGCTTGTTAAATTCTGAAAAGATGGATTCTTGAATCTGAAAAACTGGGACAAGTTTGGTTGTTGACTCTTTGATCTGGGCTTGATTTTGTAACTGTTCTTTAATTTGTTGAATTGAGTCTTTGCTTTGTTTTACAGGCTTGAGCTTTTGTTTTCAGACTTGAGTTCGAATATTTGTTTTAAAAACTTGCTTGATGATCTGGTTTGAGAATTTGATTTGTTTTATAGGACTTTACAAATGAAGATAAAATAATGCAAAGGAGGAAGATGTTGTGTTCTTATAGCTTGTTTCTATTTTAATTAAATTTTCTCAAAAATAAACACAACAAAATGACACTTGTTAAAATATTGATAAGATCACTACACTTGTTTAATTCCACTATAAAACTATTACACTTGTATTAGCCATGCATTAAAGGTTTTAATTAAATTTATATTACATTTTTCTTATTTACATAAATACGTTCCTTTTATATTATTATATACTATTAATTAAAGAAAATGCTTTTAAAACTACTCTACGTTAAATAATGTACATAAATAATATTTTTAAATCCAAATCATTTTGCTAAGTCATTTATTTAAATTAAAAAATTCAAATCCAAATTTAATATTCAAATTCAAATTTACTCATATATACATATACCTATATATTTAAATTCAAATAATTCTAAAACATTTATTATTTTGAATTCTTAAACTCAAATGAATTTTTACAATCTAATTTATATATACAAATCAACACTTATTTTATTTATTTTGAAAAGTTCAAATTAATTCCAAAATAGATTCCAAAATTTACATTAATTATTAAATTAAATTAAATTCAAAATTGGGATCGTTACAAATATAATCACCATATAACCACGCTATAGATCTTAGGCTATATAAATGATCCAACAAAGGTAACTATGGTGAATACATGTATAATTCATCAAAATTCTAGAAAACAATACGGTGAAATCTAGAAAAACATCAATTATATGAAATAGAACCCAACAGCCCAATAATAGCCCAACAACTATAATTGTAGAAAGGGCTCAATAGCCCAATCTATGGCCCTACAACCGGCCAAGTACTCTGTACAAGAGACCCCTTAGCCTCTTTTAGGACCCAACAGCCCATGATTAGCCCAACAGCTATATATGTACACATAGAACCCAAATGCTAAAGTACTAGCAATACCTCTTGAATGTGCCACAAACTCTCGGCAAGGAACCCGAAAAGTGGTAAGATTGTGTCCCATACATACGTTCTCACTTAACGGTTTACTGACCGCTAGTCAATGCCACACTATAAAACAAATAAATCAAATCACAATAATCGCCTCATCTCATCGGCAAATACGACCCGAAGGTCAATAGCTTCAAATGAACAAGTTTAGAATTAACCGAAAAGTAAACGCATGTGTACCATACCATGTGTTTTACTAAATCATTTAATTCTCTTTCTTATACGCTTGAAGAGTGCAAAAATGTGTGTTTTATATAGAAAATAATTTGTTTGAGAAAACAAGTTTATTAAAAAAATTGAAATCCTTCGAATATTTTCTTCAAAAAATTCTATATATAGAAAATATTGTATATTATATAGCTTGGAGGAGATTTCATTTTTAAAATAAATCCAAAAAAATGTTCGTCCCAAAGCGATAGAAATTTATGTAAAAGTCTCTTATAGAAATTATTTTATAAAATGTGCACGGTGTCAACAAATGTACAAAATTCTTCATGAAATCAACATACAAAATACACACATAACCTTGGTAATCTAATGTATAGAATTAGTTTAATATTGCTATCCCTATAGGATTAAAGCCTTTAGAAATCAACATCAAAATTTGTTTCAGAAACCCATGAAAAACAACTCAAATTTTCAGTTGAAGCAAAACATGTTCCGATTCAAAGTTTGATAGCAAGTTTCTATAAGCTACAGAGGTCGGAACGACCTAAAATTTGACATGCATAGAGTTTGACATCAATTCTATCAAAAAAAATTACACAATCTGACAAGAAATAAGAGAGATATAAGCTCTCAAAGTTGGATTCACAGCCAGATTTCACTGTCAACAGCTGGAGCAAAATATGCTCCAATTCAAAGTTTGACAGCACGTTTCTATAGGCTACAAAGGTCGGAATGACCAAAAATTTGACATGCATAAAGTTCAATAACTATACTTTAAATTTAAAAAGAATCGCATAATTTGGACTAGGTATGAGAAAGTTATGATGCCTCAAAGTTGTATCCAGGCAATGATTTCATTGTGAAAATCTGGAGCAAAAACATGTCTCGAATCGAAGTTCGACAGCAGATTTCTATAAGCTATATAGGTTGAAATGGTCTGAAATTTGACAAGCATAAATCTCAACAATTATACTTTAAAATAGAAAAAGAATCACGCAATTTCAACAGGAAATGAAAGTGATACGCTATCTCAAACAAGGACTCACGCAATGTTTGCAGCAACTCAGAAAAAAAGAATGTGCCCAAGCCTGAAAACCATTTCGGGTTCATATTTCAAGCGACTAAAGGATGACCAATGAACTTTGATTGAACTGAAATATTGTATGCATATTGTATAACACTTTAAATTTCAACTGGAAAAAGAATCAACGAATTTCGACAAGAAACGAAAGAGATATGTTATCTCAAATATGAACTCAGGCCATGTTTGCAGCGGCTCAGAAAATCAACGTTACAACAAACGTATTTGCAAATTAAACAACCCAATTAATCATTACAAAACCTAAAACAAGCTAGAATGTGTAAGGGAACCCTCACCTTAACAATTTGAAGATCAAACTTGAAGAAAATTGAGAGCTTTTCTCTTGAAATAGCTTCAGTAACCTAAGAAACAATAGTACAGAAGCATGCAGAAAGAAAAATTGAATTATTGACCAAATCAAATCTCAAAATTAGAATTTGATGGATTAGAATCGGTTTTTTGTAGTGATTACCTAAGAAAAATAGCTTTGATTTGATTATTTATAGCAAATTAGTGGAGAAATTGGAGATTTGAAGCCTAGTTTTAGAAAAGAGGAAAGTTTTCTTTTATTTTCTCCTTTGTTTTACTAGAGAAGAAAATGCATAGTTTTGAGAAGAAAGAGTTTTCCTCTTTAGTCTAGTGTAAGTTAATGGGCTTAGACCCAATAAGGATTAATTAGCCTAATATACTAATTAATACTTATTTCAAAATTTACACTTATATTTACAACCTATATTTACAAGTTTCCAATACAATAAAATCCTACAATCATATTTCCATGTTTATAAAATATTTTCACAATTCATAAAAGATAATTTTATCATAAAAATATTTTTCATTATTATAAACTCTTATTGGTAATTAAATGCACAATTTACACTTTAGTTTACATAAAAATGATATTTTAGCATCAAAAATTACATAAAATTTATTTTCTTGTATAATTAAATACAACAAACCATATTAACATCATTTTTATAATCAAATATTATTTTTAACCAATATTCTATCTTTTTATTTACATGATACAACATACAAAATTTTAATACTTCATTTAAAAATCAATAAAAGGCACATTTGGCAATAATTACTAGAATTATTGCATTTTCTCAAATTGAAATCCTATAATGTTCATTTTCTCCCAAAATAACAAAATAAAGTTTTTAGAACTTTATTTTCAATAATTTTCATTTATTTCAACAAATTATTATTGAATTAATTCTTTTTATCTTTTATTTAATTCAATAAATCACCAAATTAACATATTTCCATTTCCACCATTTATTACCAATATTATCATATTAACTCCATTTTATTTTTTTACAAAATCATTGTTTATTCAAATAAATAATTTTAAATCTTTAATTTATTTTATTTTACATAATTAAATTATAACCACCATTATAATTTAATATTAAGGTAATCGCCAAAACCAGGGTTGTCACACATTTGGTCGCATGATCTGAAAATGCTTGAAAATAATTTATTTGAATTTAATTTAAATAGTCGATTTAAAAGGCTATCTTATCCATACGATTGAATTAGGCTTTGGAACTTGTTCCATTGTGTTTAGAATAGGGTTATAATATTAGGGACGCCGGGTGGCATGTTATAATAGGAAATCGAGATTTCACTGTATGTAATTTTAGACATTTTGAAAAATTATATATATATATATATATATATAATCGAAGGTCAAACTCAAGCCGCCCTAACCCTATTATAGCCAACCTTACTCTCTACATAGCCGCCTTCTGTCATTTTAATATCACGTATTTCCTCCTCCTTTATTTTAAAAACCTTGTGTTCTTCCCTTATCTTCTTCAATTCGAAAACAAAATCAATTCAAAACATAAAATCGCGTTCCTCCTTCCTTTTTCACATGTTCGAATCAGAGAAAATTAAAAAATTGTAACAACCCGTATTTTTTTGGTAATTAAAATATTAAATTAAATAATATATTAGGAATTTAGGACTGTAAAAAATTTAAATTTGTGATTTATTAAAGGGAAAATAGTTAAAACATCATTTAATAATGTTGTTTGAATGTTAATACCTATTTGAATGTTATCCTAATCAATTGGAATAATGGTTAAGTTAGTTTGTTAAGACACTGTAAATACGGGATAAATTGAATATTGGATTTAAATGTTGTAATTATATGTTATTAATCGGGTTATGAAACTAAATTAACTAGTATGTGAATTTATTAGCTTGGTTTATAAACAATAAACATAAAAAAGTGTTTGAAATTGTAAGTTGTAACAATTGTTTAATTATAGTTCCACTATTTGATCCGCTGAAATTAAATTGCAAATCAATTGCAATTAATCTACTTAAATATTGCAGTTAATATGAATTAAAATGATAACGGTAGAATATTGATGAAATAAATGGTAAACCAATGTTAACTATATCCATAAAGTAAAAGTTGATTAAATAATTAGATATAAATCAAAATAAATGAATTAATTTGAATTTAAATTATAATTAATGAATTTACTGAAATTGAACATTGTAATTAGTGCAGTATTTAACATTTGATTTGACATGGAAATTTACTTGAAAAGAATTTAAATTTTTAGGAAATTAAAAATGATGAAAATTGTTAATCATCAAATTTAAATTGAAAAGTTATTTAACCAATTTAATAATAAATTATTTAATTAGCGCGATAAGAGCGATTTTGGCCACTGTCTCGGATTTCGACGAAACTAGTTTCATCAGATTTGTAATAGTGAATTATTATTGGATTTCAAGTTTTGTAGCGACCGGACTTGTCGTTTGATCGTGCGGGCTCGAAACGCGTAGAAATCAATTTAATTAATTTAATTTAAATAAGCTAATTTCTGTATACAATGGAATTTGAGTTTGAAACATGTTCCATTGATCGAAAGCATCTATTTTGATATATGGGATGATCTACTTTCATTTCGAAAACAGAATGGGCTTTTCGGGTCGTCATTGTCGTTTCGAACCAATTCGATATGTTACTCATTCCTATCTAGCCTTGTCCATATAAAGAGATTTTTTTCTAACCTTAACCGCTTATATTTTCTTATTTCTATACGTATATGTCAATTCAATCATCTACTTCTCCTTCTTCTAATGGCAGAAACCCAAAACCCTAAATTCAATTTCAAAACCAATTTGAAAATTCAAAATCCCCAAACTATAGCAAATTATATTCGCTGAAAGCCCTCAATGAACGTAATCTACTGCAGCAATTCATTTTTCAATTCGGTGCATCATTTGACCAGAATTCAAGGATAAACCTCGATCGTCCATTTCTAGGGTTTTCGATCCGATGGTGGATCTTCATCTAATTGACGATCGGGGGGCGGCATTGGAAGGAGGATGGAGAGCAGGTCGTAGTGGTGGCGCTCGTTTGTCATATGATGGTCGGAGATCGCTAGAATTGGCTAGGAAAGAGGAGCAGCGGTGGAGCTTTCTGGGGCGGCTTGAACTGCTAGAGGCGGTGGCGCTTCCTGATCTGGGTAGTTCGACATGGTTTGGTGGCAAAAATTTGATGAATGACGGCGGTTGCAAGGGTTTCATGCAATCGTGGTGTTGAGTAGCTAGGGTTTCACGATAATGGTAGTAACGTGTACTGTTTCTTTTTATTTATTTTATTTATTTTAATTTAAATCGTATAACTTCTATTGACCATATCTTTTGCACACGAGCTCGAATTCACCCACGGTTTTCTCCATGCGATCGTATCCAAATTCCAGACATTATGAATCTAGTTTGGTTGGATTCAGAGATTGTTAGAATTTTGGGCTATAATTGGATTTTAAATCGATTTAAAATCTAAGGTGAGTGTTTTAACCCTCTCACAACTATTAAATTATCTTATGTTAGTTAAATTAAAATTATGGTGTGATTAGAAATTGATTGGTTGATGTTTGATATATTTATGTTGCCATTCTAGTTAAATCTGACTTTTTTTGAATTTAATCGCCATTTAAATTAATATTGAATTTTAATTGTCAATTAAATACCTGTTAATTATAAGCAGTTAATTGTTGTTTGTTTATGGGTTGATATGAATGATAATTGCGATGGATGTTTAGTTGTTGATATTTTAATGATTGGACGTATATTTATTCATATGTTGTTATAACACTGCAAGTTCCCTTAGTATATTGTTAGAAAATCACTATGGGTTGAAATGATACATACCTGAACGAACTATAGATTAGAAATAATCGTTATCGGTTGAAATAATAAACCCAAGCGATTTTATGGATTTTGAATTTAATTAACGACTGCGGGTTGAAATGATATATATCCGTAAAATTTAAAATTGTTGCGGGTTGAAATGATATATATCTGTATCACCTGACCATATGGTAGAAAATTATATGAAAGTCTACGGGGTGAATCGTGTAGTGTATATGCAAGTGTATGTGACAAAATATATAATGCAACTAAATTAATACTAATCTATGTAAATATAGAATACGCACACCAGAATTTTATACTGGTTCGGACCACCCGTCCTACGTCCAGTCCCGAAGCTACCCTTCAGAATTCGACTATCAAAAACCCTCATTTCGCCCGAAGGAATATGGTTGGTAACAATGAGTTGTTCTTGTCAAATGTGTGTCCCAATATAACATGGATGTTGACTAATTAGTACAATTGCTTCCAACATATTTCTAAGGATTGTTGTCTATGAAGAACAGAGTATATGGAAGAGTGAATACAAGTAAGGATTGCCAGAGTGCAGGGATCTAGAATATATAATAGAGTATAGAGTTAGAAAGCGTAAGTAAGTGAAGTCCATCTATTCTCTTGATTCTTGATGCTATATAGTTGTACATTTGTATCTTGAGTAGTTACATCCATTAATGAATCTTCTAAGGTTGCTTCTGTTGATGGTGAAGAGTTGTGACGAAGAGAAGCGGAGATGTCCATTCATATGTGGCAGTTGCAGTTCATTTTTGAAGTTTGAGTTTGAATTCAGACGTCTGGTATTTGTTTCAGACGTCTAATAGTATATATTTTTTGAATATAGGAGAGGATCAGACGTCTGAGTGCTATTACTAGACGTCTGGTTTAGCTTGTTTGTTGTTCCAGAGAACTATTTCAGACGTTTGGCTTGTGCACTCAGACGTATGATATGTGCATGTCAGTTATTGTGCATCTTTTCTTATACTTCCTTGTTCCTATTGAATTGTAGTCTCTTGTAGTGTCCTTTGAGCCCCGTTCTTGTCTTTCTAGTAATGTTGTTCTAGCAAGTACCTGTATATATAAGTATATATATTTGATTTTCATTGTATAGTTGTTGTCATCGAAACCGTAGATTGGGTTTCCTAACATTCTCTCCCTTTTTGATGATGACAACTATACAATGTACTTAGATATAATTTTATAAATCTCCCCCTGAATATGTGCGTACCATTATTTCTCCACCATTAACATTATCAAAAAGCATTAATACAAGAATATGTATGATATGATCAATAATCATGAATAGACGAAAGGTAACTAATTACGCAAAAGTAACAAGTCAAAAAGCATTTTTATAACCTTTAAACATAGTGATTACATGCATAGATTTAATTGGTACCCATAACTAGGGTCCTAGATGTTAGGAGGAGCAGGTAGCCACCCCCAAGAAGGTTTGATACCTTTATGAACATAATTTTTATTATAGACTACATTATCTAGAATATTATTAATATGTTTTTGTCTAATCAAATTATTATTTGTCTTAGGAATCCAATTTTTTTTGTTTTTCGTATTCGTATTAGACTTAAGTGATCTTTTAGTCTTTTGATAAATAAAACTATACTCCTTAATATTATTCCCTTTTTGTTTAGGAATATTTCTAAATCCTATTCCATTTCTATTACCTGAAGGTTTTGAAGTTTTGATAAGACATTCCAAATCTTGTTTTCCTTTATTAAATTTTGAAACATTATTTGTAATTTTATCTAAATTTTCTATTAATTCAAAATATTCAATTTTCAATGTCTCTATATTACTTTTCAGGTTGATATTTTCTTTTAACAAGTAATCCGTTTCTAGTTTAACTTTTCCAGAATCAATAGATATAGTCTCATATTCAACTAAACTACTTTTATTTTTTTCTTGAGATAATTCTAGTTCCTCCTCTAAAATAATTTTTTCATCTTTTAACATTCCTATTTCAGGTTCTAATCGATTTATTTTGGCTATGTGTTCTTTATTCAATTTTTCAATTATTCTAAATTTATCATCTAATTCCATGTTAAGCTCTAATAATTCATCATATCTAGGTTCGGGATATACCTCATCAGTTTATGCCATAAAACATACATTAGCTTGTTCTCCGCCACTATCATTGTCGCTATACAATGATGATGAAGAATCTGAGTCATCCCATGTTACTTTGAACGCTTTCTTCTTTTTGAATTTTTCAAATTTGTTCTTCTTTATATCATTGTTGAGCTTGGGACAATCTTTCTTCTATGTCCAAATTGATCAAATTCATAGCATTTGATTGACGTTTGATTTGTTGAGCTTGAATTTCCTCCTTTCTGAAATCTGGCCTTTTTCCTAAACTTCTTGAATTTGTTGTAGTTTTTGGCAACAAATATGATTTCTTCTTCGTCTAAGTCGGAGTCTTCATTTGTTGTTGGAAATGCTATGTTTTTCTTCTTCGAATTTTGTTCTTTTCTTTCCTGTAGATTAGCTTCATAGGACATTAAATTTCCTATCAATTCTTAAACTAAGAATGTTGAGAGGTCATTATCTTCTTAGATAGCTAATACTTTTCTTTGCCACTCTGGAGTTAAAGAATTGAGTATTCTAGGTACTAAATCAAAATTTGTGAATTTAACTCCTAGTGCCATTAAATCATGTTGAATAATTTGGAATCTAGAGTACATGTCCACTATAGATTCATTTTGTTTTCATTTTAAATGATGAAAATTGATTTTTTAAAATTGAAATTTTAGTTTGCTTAACTTTGTTCGTGCCATCGTGTGTAACTTGTAAGGTACGCCAAATATAATATGCAGTGTTACATAACATGAAACGTGAAAATTCATTCTTATCTAATGAAAAAAATAAAACATTCATAGCTTTGGCATTATTTGAAGCTGTAGTTTTTTGTGCATCATTCCATGTGTTCATAGCAGTGTCAGGTGCTTCGTATTTATTTTGAGTGGCTGACCAAATTTATAATCCATTAGCTACCATAAAAATTCTCATACATGTTCACCAATACACATAATTAGAAACATTAAAAAGTGGAAGACGTGCTGTGGATTGGCCTTCTTGAAAAATACTTGCCATATTAAAGTGATTCAAATATGTGTTACTGTACTTTGATCAAACCTTGCTCTGGTACCAACTGAAAGTCTACGGGGTGGATCGTGTAGTGTATATGCAAGTGTATGTGACAAAATATATGATGCAACTAAATTAATATGAATCTAAACAAATATAGAATAAGCACACCATAATTTTATACTGGTTCGGACCTCCCGTCCTACGTCCAGTCCCGAAGCTCCCCTTTAGAATTCGACTATCAAAAACCCTCGCTTCGCCTGGAGGAATATGCTTGGTAACAATGAGTTGTTCTTGTCAAATGTGTGTCCCAATATAACATGGATGTTGACCAATTAGTACAATTGCTTCCAACATATTTCTAAGGAATGTTGTCTATGAAGAACAGAGTATATGGAAGAGTGAATACAAGTAAGGATTGCTAGAGTGAAGAGATCAAGAATATAGAATAGAGTTGGAAAACGTAAGTAAGTGAAGTCCATTTGTTATCTTGATTCTTGATTCTATATATAGTTGTAGATAGGTATTTTGAGTAGTTACATCCATTGATGAATCTTCTAAGATTTCTTTTGTTGATGGCGAAGAGTTGTGATGAAGAGAAGCGGAGATGTCCATTCATATGTGGCAGTTGCAGTTCATTTCTGAAGTTCGTGTTTGAATTCAGACGTCTGGTATTTATTTCAGACGTCTGATAGTATATATTTTTTGAATATAGTAAAGGATCGACGTCTGAGTGCTATTACCAGAGGCCTAGTTTAGCATGTTTGTTGTTCCAGAGAACTATTTTAGACGTCTGGCTTGTGCACTCAGACGTCTGATATGGTGCATGTCAGTTTTGTGCATCTTTTCTTGTACTTCCTTGTTCCTATCGACTTGTAGTCTCGTGTAATGCCCTTTGAGCCTCGTTCTTGTCTTTCTAGTAATGTTGTTTTAGCAAGTACCTGTATATATAAATATATACGTATATTTGATTTCCATTGTATAGTTGTTGTCATCGAAACCATAGATTGGATTTCCAAACATTATATACGGACAACGGATTGGTTAAATTAAATGATTTTAAATTATTAAATTTGAATGCAATTAAATGATATTATGAAATAAAATTTGTTTTATATAAACTGAATTAGAATTGGTTTAAATGAATTGTTTAAAGAATCTAAAGTGAAATTTTAAAATTAAATTTGAAGTATAAATGAAATTTATCGAAATTGTGTTATTGTAAACGTTTGAATATCTAACTTTGAAATCTATTGAATTTGGAGTAGCTTAAATTAATAGTTCAAACATGGATTTGAAATCAATATAGATTTAAATGGTTTTACTGAGAAATTTTATTGAGAATCTAAATTTAAAGGTAAAAATTGAGTTTAGTTGATTTAAAATTTGGATATGGTCCAGATTTGTTGAAATGAAAGAAATAGTTTAATTTGATATAAATTTCAAATGAATTATTTTAATATAGACTGTTTAAAGATGTATTATTTTAAATTTATATTTATATAGATTTTCAAAATATTTACTATATAAACCATTTCAATAATCTAACCATTTAAAAACAATCATCCAATTTAATGTAAACTAAATGGCGACTGTCTTCATAGTTCCCTAAATAAGTTTCATCGCTTCTCTCTGCCTCTTCAGCTGTCCGCTCCACTTCCCCTCTTCGCCTTCTCCTATGCCCGCTTCCTTACCTCGGCCCTCTCTAGTTTCGTTTCCTCTTTCTCCATCTTCGACCAGGTCGGGTCGCGTTTTCAAAGTTATGCCTCCAGCGCCTGTGTGTCCTCCTTTCCTACAATCTGCTACTGAATTTCCTCCTCTACAAGCAAACTTCGATCGCCCCTGTCTTGTGGGTTCGGTCTCTAGTGTGGGTGTGTCTTTGCCTGGTATGCGGCCCATCCTGTTGCGAGTGGGGTTGAAGTAAGTATCCTTGAGACAATGAATTATGATTTGGGGAAGCATGTGTCAAGTGTTGAGTATGGTGCTAGGGCCGAAGTTGGTTTGTCTGAATGTGTGTTGGGTTGTGTATCGGCTGTTAAATCAGGTTATGGTCAATGCACTCCTGGTGCTTGTGATAATGCCCCTGTGAAATCTGTTCCAATAGTCAGTGTTGCTTGCTCTGGTGATTCAACTCCATCCGCAGCTATTGGTTCCCCCTTCATCGTGGAGCATCCTGGTCCTTCTGCTCCATCTTTGCCAAGCCCCAAATCTTGGTCTTCTCTATTCTCGTCCTTGCCCCGTAATGCGGGTGACTACATCCCGATTGATTTTGATATGGTCGAGGAAAATGGAGTGATGATCCCTCCCCCTATTGTTTTACAAGCCGGTGTGGATTTTTGGTCTGATTATTTGGTTGGTTTCCTTTTGGATCCTAATCACCGTCTTATTAATGCGTCTTCGGTTTGTCGGAGGGCTTCGAAGCATCGTGGTAATTTGCATGTTAAGCTGATAGACTCCATGTATTATCTTAAGTTTTCCTCTTCTGAGGAGCGTCGGCTTGTTCTTGAGGCTGAGCCTTCATTTTTTGATGGAAGGCCTTTTATTATTACACCTTGGTCTCCTACTGTGGCGTGTGCACGTGAACAAGTTCTTTCTATCCCTGTTTGGGTATTTTCGCAAATTCCCTCTGCTCTTCAGCCTCTTCTTGGATTGAATTGGTTAGCGTGTAACGTTGGAAAATTGAAATGTTTTGACTCTAATACAGTTGCGCGCGATAAGATGATGTTTATAAAGGCTCTTATTGAGATATCCCTGTTTAATCCTCTCCCTTCATCTATTCCTGTTCAGCTTGTTGCCGGGCACGTTGTGGATATCTGCGTTCGCTATGGTTGGGTTACAGATATTTGTATCTCCTGTCACTCTTTTGGCCACCTGGCTTGTAACGACCCGATATTTTCAACCATTCGCATCCATTATAAGTGTACATGTAGACACTCATGCCGGAATTGAATTGCTCAAAATACCGCGTTGTAAATAAAAATTTGGCAAATCTCAGAATATGCAGCAAATAAAAATCACAGATCACAGACACAGAGTAATAATAATGCAGCGGAAGTAAAAGAGATAGTAGTTCATGATGCTACTATATAAATATATCAGAGTTACATAAGATACAATAGAAGAAATAAAGTACAACAGAAGTTTAAATATGATAACCAAGTACAAGCTGAATAGAACAACCGAACTGAAAAGATGAAACTTGACAAGTAGATAATCTCCAGCGATTCCAATCTCCAGAAAGTGGAAATCCAAATCTGTGAATAACTCAGGCTGACCCGAGCGTAAATAAAAATACACACACTCGAGTCAGGACATACATACTTATACAATGTAAACCAACTCAAGTAAACTGTAGCAAAGGTACGAGTAACTTAGAAGATGCTTGGGACCGCCCATCCTCTAAGGATCTGTTAAACTACTTACTATGTAGTAATATACGCTATATACAGCAGTGTCTAATCAGTAAAGTATAATCATATAGAAAATAGCGTTAAGGGGATGGTGAACCTTAACGCGGTCGGATCTTTAAAACCAAAATCGTAGTGGGCTCGATATAAGGAGATGACACGGCACGCGAGGCAATGCCAGGGTGGATACACCGTTTGCACTCCCGGACCGGTGGTGACGGCAAGCCAGCAGCTTCCGCCCACCTCGAACAATACCCCCGAATCAAAGTGGCGCCACATATCGAATCGCAAAAGTAATAGAATGGTTTTCGATGGAGCATGCTCGATGAAAGGGTGCGACCCTTTGTGTAGCCCGGTATAGCTCCTGTTTTAGTCATTTATGCCAACTCACGGGAGTTGGGTCCATGTAATATACCTCGAGAACGTCGCCACCATCCTACTTCATTCTGTAATCTCCACCGCGTACACAGTTGTTAAAGTGGTTTTCAGTATTGGCCGGCTATAAGACAATATCCGATCCCGGTCTCTTTAACAACCAATCGTTATTATAACCCGTAGTTATAACTTTAAAACAATATTTTATACTTCAAAATAAAATATCCTTTTCAATCCAAATCTTTATCATAATAAAGATTAAATCATTTCCAAAACTATTTCAATATATCATCGTAAAATATCTTTCAATTCAAATATTTATCAAAATAAATATCAAGTCATTTCTAACCATTTCAATATATTAAATTTTCATACCCTTTCAACGCTACCTTTCAAATCATTTTAATATATCAAAATATCATAACCTTTCAAAGCTTCAGTTCCAAAATATCATATCTTTCAGAACTTCTTTTTAAATCATGTTAATATCAAAATGTCCTATCTTTCAAACTCCGTTTTCAAATCATTTAATATCAAAAATATCATATCTTTCAAAACTTCGTTTCAAATCATTTTAATATATCAAAATATCATATCCTTTCAAAACTTCGTTTCAAATCATTTTAATATATCAAAATATCGTATCTTTTCAAACTTCATTCATTTCAAATCATTATTCATTTTATTCAATCTAAAATACAATTTCAATTCATATTTCAAAACAGTTTATATTCCAAAAATTCTTTTTTATCATTTTAATGAAGTTATTATGTTTAATAATTAAATTATTAAATTTCCAAAAATTTCAACTTCCAAAGTTTATTTATTCACTTAAGTTTATCAAAGCAGTGAAAATTCACTTTTCGTGTCATTTAGAAAACGCTACGGAAAAATACATTCAAAACAGTTCAATTTAACAAAAGACAACATTTTAAAATGTTGTAATAGAGTTTACTTAAATTTCGAATAAACTTAGTTAAATTCAACAACTTATAGCACTTACAAAAATTGCTATAATAGCTTTTAATTCAATTTGGCTTTTTAGTCCATTATCATCAACTACAGCATTTTCAAATGCTGTAATATCATTTACATTGTAATTAATAGCATTTCAAAAATACAGTCAATTAACTTCAAATATTCAATATAATTTCTCAACCAATTATATTTTTATTTAAAACATTTTTTAACTTATAAAATCATACATTTTCACATTTATAACATCATTTAATTTTTCCTCAAGTTCATGATCTTATAAAGTTAAATTTCCATTCAAAATCAAGATTTAATAATAATTCACTTATTAAATTGCAATGTTCAATTTTAAATCCATTACATTAAATTTCAACTTAACACTTAAGTTCAAATTCTCAAATATGACCTAGTTTTATTTTTATTTACTTAACTAAAAATTCACTTTTAAGTCAACTTCATAAATTTCCAATTTTAGTTATATTTCAAAATTTCAACTTAAATATTCATTCATTTCATATTTCAACTTTATTAAAAATCATTAATATGATAAAATCACTTTAAATTCATTTAAATTCAAATTATCATAAATTTATCATAATTTCATATTCAATTTAATTTCCAATCAAATTTTCCAAAATAACTTATGTTCAAAATTTTCTAACTTTTCATTAATTCATTTCATTTGCAATTATTCAGAAAATCAATAATATTTTACAAAAATCCTTTTTAGTTAGATTTAAATCAAAATATTTTAATATTTACATTTCTTAAGTAATTTTAAAATTTTTAGAAAAACATATATTAACTACGGGTCTGTATATAATTTTCTACCCTAGGAAAAGTGATACGGGTAATATATCATTTCAACCCGTAATTTACAAAGAAAATCCGGGATTTATCATTTCAAACCCGCAGTCCCAAGTAAAAGAAATAAATTTGAAAATCATTCAGGCCTATCATTTCAGCCCATAACGATTTTTCCGTATTCTAAAGTCCGTTCGGGTATGTATCATTTCAACCCATAGTGATTCTAGTCTACAGGGAACTTGCAGTGTGATAACTGATGATAATAATAACAGAACAGCATAATATAACAGTAACAAATGATATAACAGGTGTAATAACAGGTGTGAACATCATATGATAATAATATAAGTAGTTATAACATGGTAATATAGTTCTACACATTCACAGGGTGTCAATTTACTACTTATATAAGTATAAACGTCTGGTGAGATTTACTCACCGGTTTGAGCTGAAGACACAACGATGAATTGCACAAATGGGATCTACCCAAGCACAAAAGCACGACACAGATTCGAATGGAGGAGCCAAATGTCAAATTCCTTGGATATACATCAAACAAAACAATATAACAACGATGAGTTTCAAAACCAAAATACGATAAACTGCGCTAGAATAAACAGAAATGCTTGCACTCGCTTTTTACCTTTGCTAGGCTCAACCATAAGGGGTAATACAAGGCCATGGCAGGTGTTTGGGTCAGGTTTGGGTGAGTATGGGTTCGGCCTAAATGGTGGAATGGTGGTGCAAAAGTGGTAGAGGGAAAATACAACCTAAGCATGCATTCACATGGATTGGGACAATGATTTGGGCTCAACCAAGGCTCTAATGGTCACGGCCAGAGAGGTGGGGTCCACTGGAGTGATGTGGCAGAGGTTGCTGGAGGTGATGGAGGTGATGGTGATGGGGTAGGTGGTGGCTAGGGGGTGGGTGAGGTGATAGAGATGAGGTGGTGGTGGTTAGGCTAGGAATTTGTGTGGTTTTTGAGACTTTTGTGCAATTGCATCACCAAGGGGTTCATGGCTAGGAATTTTTGTGAGGAGGAGGTGGTGATGAGGTGCCATCAGGTGGTGGAGGCGGCTAGGCAGCAAGGGGCATGGCCGAACCTATAGAGAAGGAGCAAGTGCAACCAAAATCAAACTAGAAATTAGGCAATACAATAGAAAAGAGATAAAGAAGATAGAATTTTTTTTACCAAACTCTTCAAACCAATAGGGGCCGAAATTTTTTTTCCAGGAAGGAGTAAATGAATTACGTGAGAAAAAAAAATGAATGGCGGCTGAAGGATTAGGGTTTGGTCAAAAGAAAATGAATGCAGGAGCTAAGAAAATGAAGAGACGGGAAAACAAAAGGCCTTAAGCAAATTAAGAGTCACAACCTTTCAAATTTCCTTTTATATATTTTGTAATTTATAAATACATATTAAACTGAGAAATAAAGATAACAAATCAGAAATAATAATAAATATCTAAAATAAATAATTAAATTTTAATTTAACAGAATTTAAATTAAGAAAATGGCTTAAAATTGCAAACTAGGCTTTAAAATTGAAAACAACTCAAATAATCTTTGGAAAAATCTATTCAAATTTAAATACATGAAAAATGAATATTAATAAAGTAAAACACAGCAAATAAAAGTGAATGTATAAAATAAACTACTAAATTTTAATTATATATAATTAAATTAAGGAAATAGCAAAGAAAACAGAAACTAGGTTAGAAAATTTGAAAATAAATGCAATGGACTTTGAAAAAAATTTATATACTTGAAAAATATTTATAAATAAATATAATAACAGAAAAAAAATACATTCATAAAAAAAATTATTTAAATATAGTTTAGATGAAGAAAATAGCAGAAAATAGAAACAGCCTTTAAAAATAGGAAATAAATACGGTACATTTCGGAAAAATTCTATTATTATTTTAAAAATAATTAAAATTCAAAATATACATAATATAACATAAATATACAAGTTATAATAAGATATATAAAATGAAAATGTCATTTATATAATTTAAAATAAAGACTATTGCTGAATAACCCAATATACACACAATATTGAAAACAATATAACTTTTGCAATTTAAATCCGTTTTCAACGAAACGAAAAGCAGTGTTCTTAAAATTTTATGTACTTTAATAATAAAAGATAAAATTTAAATTTTCAAACTTTTAAAAATTTAAATTAAAAGTCAAAGTTTGATTAATTTGACCAAAATTCACTTTTTGGAAAATATTCTTTTTAGTCATGCTTTGGAATGATAATTCATATCAAAACTGAAGTTTATATTTAAAGTAACAAAATTAATCATTCAAAATAAAAAAATAAGTTTTTAAATCAAAATTTAATTAAAAAAATTAAAATATACAAAAAAAAATAACACAGGGTTGTTACACTCTCCCCCACTCAAAACTTTTCATCCCCGAAAAGGAATGAGGTACGGGAAAACACAGAAAAAAATAGAGTGAAATAAGATTAGGACAAGATGACAAGGAGATTTAAATTATACCTGATAACTATTGTTACAGGTATGTTTAACAAGGTGGAGATGATCTTTCCAAGATTCTCCAAAATCAAGAACTCAAGCACGCAAAATAGATTCAAATGAGTACCAAAGATTATCAAAGATTATAGAAAGATGCCTATACCAGTCTATAGCAAGATAAGGATGATAAGGACAACCAAAAGATAGTTTGAAAAACAAAATAAGGAAATAAATTTGAAAGCATGGAAATTTCAACTTAAATAGAGAATAAATCTTTACACAAGTTAAATAAATCTTAACTATCCCAAATTTCATTATCTTATTATCCAATCATCTTAAATTAACAATTTTTAAAACCATGGGTTTGAAAAATAACCATTTATTACACTCACAATGTACTTAATAAATTTTACTCTTCTTTATTCCTAATTAAAATTAACTTTATTCCTCTCACTATATTTATCACTTATGTTAAACATACTTACACTTATTATAACTGCTTTCTTTCATTCTTAGTTCTTTTAACATCATTTTATTGTAAGTTATTCAACTATCCTTTATTATATTTACCTCTGTTAATCATTTTATAATTACAAATTAAGTGTATAACATTTATTATAACCACTCAAATTTTATTTATAAAATCTTTTATATTGTGTATTATCCAATTACATTGTTAACTTTTGAAAAATTAAGGTAAGTTATATTTCAATGCAATTGTATTATACAAATAAAATTTCCAGTTCAATCATTTCAAGCTTAAATCATTTATTCAAAAAAAAAATATTTTCTTTTTATGATTGAAATAATTCTTTAAAAATAGAATTTAAGAATTAAATTTTCGATTTCTTCAGACCATTTAGAGATCAGAAATAATATATATACATATATAATATGTCAAATCAAATTTCAATCATATATCTATATATATATATATATATATATATATATTATAAATCAAATCATATTTTAGAAATTCAAATCAATTTAATTTCCCAAAACAAAGCTGTAGCAAGACTACAGAACAGTCTCCTAACTTCGAAACTCGAAAATGAACGTCGATGATGTCGCGATCATCACCGAAGTTATTTTCCAGCGATAAAGAGAAGAGCACTAATTTTAAACCTTTAAAATTCTTTGAAAACATATTCTATTCAAAATACTTTAAATAATATAACCTTTTAAAACTTTAAACCAAAGTTCGAAATAATCAGAATTTAAATCCTCAAATTCTTGTTTTAAATTCATTTCAGTTCCCAAATAAATTTATAAACAAATATTTATAGATCTATTTGTAGGACAATAAATGATAAATCAAGTATTATCATTTCAAATTATCAATTTAAATCATTTCATTAAGTTCCATAAATTTACTTATATATCAAAATTTATTTCATTAACCAATTTTTTTTTAAAATATATTGTGTCCGTTTGTTCTGTCAAAGTGTTTTAGAAATCCTATCGATAGCATTGATCAGACGAATCGATCAGAAACCCAAATCAACATCAACAACTCAAACAACGCAATATATAAAACATTTTAATTTTAAATATTAGTTTACAAAAACACTATACATGAATAGATTTTCAAAGAAGGATAGAGATTCAAATTTTTTATTAACACAAATCAAAGGAGATTATGATTTAAAAATAAGTTGGAAACAAGGATGACATGATTAAATAACAGAATAGGAAGATGGATAAGCTTATATAAATCACGGGCAACCTTAACCGGGTCAACCGTGACTTAAAGAATAAGATCAATGTTGATTTTTCTAGGGTAAATCTACATTCGATCTCAAGAGTTAGAGTTTGAAATAACAAAAGATATTAGCATCTAAACCAAGGATAGATAAGAATCTCTGGTGAATCGATGCTAACTGCAAAGGAGTTTTCCCCCTTTTTCAATTAAATTTGAAACTGGCGTGACCGCCGACTCACTAGAAAGATCATTCGAAGCGGAGTTATGGAATGCTCCAGAGTCAAAAGAAGATGAATAGTGAGGGATACGAATGGATTTTGGAACCGTAGGGAATGTTCCAAAATTCAAAGGAATCGAGTCAAAAGGGAGAGATTCAAACTCGAATGAAAGTGATTCTGTAAATACATTCACTCCATATGTTGAGTTTTGCCTAGAGCTACCAAAGCTCTGATACCAACTGTAACGACCCGATATTTTCAACCATTCGCATCCATTATAAGTGTACAGGTAGACACTCATGCCGGAATTGAATTTCTCAAAATACCGTGTTGTAAATAAAAATTTGGCAAATCTCAGAATATGCAGTAAATAAAAATCACAGACACAGAGTAATAATAATGCAGCGGAAGTAAAAGAGATAGTAGTTCATGAAGCTACTATATAAATAGATCAGAGTTACATAAGATACAATAGAAGAAATAAAGTACAACAGAACTTTAAATATGATAACCAAGTACAAGCTGAATAGAACAACTGAACTGAAAAGATGAAACTTGACAAGTAGATAATCTCCAGCGATTCCAATCTCCAGAAAGTGGAAATCCAAATCTGTGAATAACTCAGGCTGACCCGAGCGTAAATAAAAATACACACACTCGAGTCAGGACTTACATACTTATACAATGTAAACCAACTCAAGTGAACTGTAGCAAAGGCACAAGTAATTTAGAAGATGCTTGGGACTGCCCATCCTCTAAGGATCTGTTAAACTACTTACTATGTAGTAATATACGCTATATACAGTAGTGTCTAATCAGTAAAGTATAATCATATAGAAAATAGCGTTAAGGGGATGGTGAACCTTAACGCGGTCGGATCTTTAAAACCAAAATCGTAGTGGGCTCGATATAAGGAGATGACACGGCACGCGAGGCAATGCCTAGGGTGGATACACCGTTTGCACTTCCGGACCGGTGGTGACGGCAAGCCAGCAGCTTCCGCCTACCTCGAACAATACCCCCGAATCAAAGTGGCGCCACATATCGAATCACAAAAGTAATAGAATGGTTTTCGATGGAGCATGGTCGATGAAAGGGTGCGACCCTTTGTGTATCCCGGTATAGCTCCTGTTTTAGTCATTTATGCCAACTCACAGGAGTTGGGTCCATGTAATATACCTCGAGAACGTCGCCACCATCCTACTTCATTCTGGAATCTCCACCGCGTACACAGTTGTTAAAGTGGTTTTCGGTATTGGCCGGCTATAAGACAATATCCGATCCCGGTCTCTTTAACAACCAATCGTTATTATAACCCGTAGTTATAACTTTAAAACAATATTTTATACTTCAAAATAAAATATCCTTTTCAATCCAAATCTTTATCAAAATAAAGATTAAATCATTTCCACAACCATTTCAATATATCATCGTAAAATATCTTTCAATTCAAATATTTATCAAAATAAATATCAAGTCATTTCTAACCATTTCAATATATTAAATTTTCATACCCTTTCAACGCTACCTTTCAAATCATTTTAATATATCAAAATATCATAAACTTTCAAAGCTTCAGTTCCAAAATATCATATTTTTCAGAACTTCTTTTTAAATCATGTTAATATCAAAATGTCCTATCTTTCAAACTCCGTTTTCAAATCATTTAATATCAAAAATATCATATCTTTCAAAACTTCGTTTCAAATCATTTTAATATATCAAAATATCATATCCTTTCAAAACTTCGTTTCAAATCATTTTACTATATCAAAATATCGTATCTTTTCAAACTTCATTCATTTCAAATCATTATTCATTTTATTCAATCTAAAATACCATTTCAATTCATATTTCAAAACAGTTTATATTCCAAAAATTCTTTTTTATCATTTCAACGAAGTTATTATGTTTAATAATTAAATTTCCAAAAATTTCAACTTCCAAAGTTTATTTATTCACTTAAGTTTATCAAAGCAGTGAAAATTCACTTTTCGTGGCATTTAGAAAACGCTATGGAAAAATACATTCAAAACAGTTCAATTTAACAAAAGACAACATTTTAAAATGTTGTAATAGGGTTTACTTAAATTTCGAATAAACTTAGTTAAATTCAACAACTTATAGCACTTACAAAAATTGCTATAATAGCTTTTAATTCAATTTAGCTTTTTAGTTCATTATCATCAACTACAGCATTTTCAAATGCTGTAATATCATTTACATTGTAATTAATAGCATTTCAAAAATACAGTCAATTAACTTCAAATATTCAATATAATTTCTCAACCAATTATATTTTTATTTAAAATAATTTTTAACTTATAAAATCATACATTTTCACATTTATAACATCATTTAATTTTTCCTCAAGTTCATGATCTTATAAAGTTAAATTTCCATTCAAAATCAAGATTTAATAATAATTCACTTATTAAATTGCAATGTTCAATTTTAAATCCATTACATTAAATTTCAACTTAACACTTAAGTTCAAATTCTCAAATATGACTTAGTTTTATTTTTATTTACTTAACTAAAAATTCACTTTTAAGTCAACTTCATAAATTTCCAATTTTAGTTATATTTCAAAATTTCAACTTAAATATTCATTCATTTCATATTTCAGCTTTATTAAAAATCATTAATATGATAAAATCACTTTAAATTCATTTAAATTCAAATTATCATAAATTTATCATAATTTCATATTCAATTTAATTTCCAATCAAATTTTCCAAAATAACTTATGTTCAAAATTTTCTAACTTTTCATTAATTCATTTCATTTGCAATTATTCAGAAAATCAATAATATTTTACAAAAATCCTTTTTAGTTAGATTTAAATCAAAATATTTTAAAATTTACATCTCTAAAGTAATTTTAAAATTTTTAGAAAAACATATATTAACTACGGGTCTGCATATAATTTTCTACACTAGGAAAAGTGATACGGGTAATATATCATTTCAACCCGTAATTTACAAAGAAAATCCAGGATTTATCATTTCAACCCGCAGTCCCGAGTAAAAGAAATAAATTTGAAAATCATTCAGGCCTATCATTTCAGCCCATAACGATCTTTCCCTATTCTAAAGTCTGTTCGGGTATGTATCATTTCAACCCATAGTGATTCTAGTCTACAGGGAACTTGAAGTGTGATAACTGATAAAAATAACAGAACAGCATAATATAACAGTAACAAATGATATAACAGGTGTAATAACAGGTGTGAACATCATATGGTAATAATATAAGTAGTTATAACATGGTAATATAGTTCTACACATTCACAGGGTGTCAATTTACTACTTATATAAGTATAAACGTCTGGTGAGATTTACTCACCGGTTTGAGCTGAAGACACAACGATGAATTGCACAAATGGGATCTACACAAGCACAAAAGAACGACACAGATTCGAATGGAGGAGCCAAATGTCAAATTCCTTGGATATACATCAAACAAAACAATATAACAACGATGAGTTTCAAAACCAAAATACGATAAACTGCGCTACAATAAACTGCACAGAATCAAACAGAAATGCTTGCACTCGCTTTTTACCTTTACTAGGCTCAACCATAAGGGGTAATACAAGGCCATGGCAGGTGTTTGGGTCAGGTTTGGGTGAGTATGGGTTCGGCCTAAATGGTGGAATGGTGGTGCAAATGTGGTAGAGGGAAAATACAACCTAAGCATGCATTCACATGGATTGGGACAATGATTTGGGCTCGGCCAAGGCTCTAATGGTCACGGCCAGAGAGGTGGGGTCCACTGGAGTGATGTGGAAGAGGTTGATGGAGGTGATGGTGATGGGGTAGGTGGTGGCTAGGGGGTTGGTGAGGTGATAGAGATGAGGTGGTGGTGGTTAGGCTAGGAATTTGGGTGGTTTTTGAGACTTTTGTGCAATTGCATCACCAAGGGGTTCATGGCTAGGAATTTTTGTGAGGAAGAGGTGGTGATGAGGTGTCATCAGGTGGTGGAGGCGGCTAGGCAGCAAGGGGCATGGCCGAACCTATAGAGAAGGAGCAAGTGCAACCAAAATCAAACTAGAAATTAGGCAATACAATAGAAAAGAGATAAAGAAGATAGAATTTTTTTTACCAAACTCTTCAAACCAATAGGGGCCGAAATTTTTTTTCCAGGAAGGAGGAAATGATGTACATGAAAAAAAAAAGAATGGCGGCTGAAGGATTAGGGTTTAGTCAAAAGAAAATGAATGCAGGAGCTAAGAAAATGAAGAGACGGGAAAACAAAAGGCCTTAAGCAAATTAAGAGTCACAACCTTTCAAATTTCCTTTTATATATTTTGTAATTTATAAATACATATAAAACTGAGAAATAAAGATAACAAATCAGAAATAATAATAAATATCTAAAATAAATAATTAAATTTTAATTTAACAGAATTTAAATTAAGAAAATGGCTTAAAATTGCAAACTAGGCTATAAAATTGAAAACAACTCAAATAATCTTTGGAAAAATCTATTCAAATTTAAATACATGAAAAATTAATATTAATAAAGTAAAACACAGCAAATAAAAGTGAATGTATAAAATAAACTACTAAATTTTAATTATATATAATTAAATTAAGGAAATAGCAAAGAAAACAGAAACTAGGTTAGAAAATTTGAAAATAAATGCAATGGACTTTGGAAAAATTTTATATACTTGAAAAATATTTATAAATAAAGATAATAACAGAAAAAAAAATACATTCATAAAAAAAAATTATTTAAATATAGTTTAGATGAAGAAAATAGCAGAAAATAGAAACAGCCTTTAAAAATAGGAAATAAATACAGTACATTTCGGAAAAATTCTATTATTATTTTAAAAATAATTAAAATTCAAAATATACATAATATAACATAAATATACAAGTTATAGTAAGATATATCAAATAAAAATGTCATTTATATAATTTAAAATAAAGACTATTGCTGAATAACCCAATATACACACAATATTGAAAACAATATAACTTTTGCAATTTAAATCCATTTTCAACGAAACGAAAAGCAGCGTTCTTAAAATTTTATGTACTTTCATAATAAAAAATAAAATTTAAATTTTCAAACTTTTAAAAAATTAAATTAAAAGTCAAAGTTTGATTAATTTGACCAAAATTCACTTTTTGGAAAATATTCTTTTTAGTCATGCTTTGGAATGATAATTCATATCAAAACTAAAGTTTATATTTAAAGTAACAAAATTAATCATTCAAAATAAAAAAAATAAGTTTTTAAATCAAAATTTAATTAAAAAAATTAAAATATACAAAAAAAATCACAAAATACAGGGTTGTTACATGGCTATTGCCTTCTTGCATTCTGAAGCCACCGCGGTTGCTCCGAAGATCCCTTTGCCTCGCCCACCTCGCAGGATATGGGTTCCCAAGGTTTCCCCTGCCTCTCCGATTTCCCCTCCTCCTGCTGATCCATTATCTGACCTGAGTCCGCCTCCTTTGCCTTTAGCTAGGCCTGACTCTTCTCCTGTTTCTATGGTACCTTGTGTTGTCGCTGATATTTCTTTAGCTGCTCCAGTCCCTTCCTAGCGACTGATGCCTGTTGTTTGGGATGAGTCCGAGGGGTGTTGGGTTGATCCCAAATCTGATATGAGATTTAACCCGGTGAATGAATCCTTCTTTAGATTTGTTTCCGATGATCAACTGGACCTTAGATGCCTTCATTACAAACCGTCCACTGATTCCTTAGTTCTCGATGTGGACGGTTTGTATGCGAGTTCGAATGCTGTCATGCTAGCTGATACTTTATGGGATCGTTCGTTTATCTACTCTTCTGATGCTATGGGTTATGATCCTTGTCTTGCTCTCCTTTTCCGCCCCTTTGCTGGTCTTTGTGGGAATGTCCCTTTGGTATCTTCTTTGGAGTCTGGGGATGATGGTGACTCTTCCTTTTCAGAGGAGTCCTAGTCTTTGTGCTATTTATAGTTACTATGACATAGCTGTCACTTACTTGTGCTGTATTTTCCATTTTACTTAGTAGTTAAGGTGCTTTTACCTTACTCCTATACTTTAAGTTTTATTACGTTCGTAATAAAAAATGGACGGTCCACTATAAAACCGGCTGGCCTTGCCAAAAAAATATAATAATCTAACCATTTGTATTAAACTATTAAAACTATATTTATTCTATTTTTAAACTATTTTAAACCATTTTAAACTATTTTAAACTATTTTAACCTATTTTAAGTATTTTAAACCATTTTGATCTATTTTAAACTGTTTTAATTTATTTTAAACTATTTAAAACATTTAAAATATTATAAAGTATTTTAAACTACTTTAAAATATATTTTAATCTTTAAACTATTTATGACTATCTAAACTATATTCTAATTTTCAATCTGAGCAAGACTGGATTTTCTTATATTTATATCCTCTATTTAAGAGCGAATGTTGTTAAATGATGATATAACCTAATTGGAAACTGAAATGATATTTCTAGTGAAATGACATATTTTAAGTAAATATGATGATTTTGAAAAGAGGATTTAGCTTATTTTGCGAATATGATTTCGAAAGTGATACGATTTCGAAGGTGAATATGATTTCGAAAGTAATATGACTTTTTAAGTTGAATAAGATATTTTGATATCAATTTTAAATCAGTTTTGGAAATGTAAAAGGACCATCCGCTGTGAAATAAGCGTTTGGTTGTTAAAGAGACAGAGATCAGATATTGTCATACTCTCTGCCCATACCGAAATAACAACTATGTGTTAGTCCGTGAGATGATGGTTTTGATGACAACAACCTTAGAATAGATTATAAAATATAAATACTAACAGTATAAGTTTAGATATATATGCATATGCAGGATTTAACCATACAGGTATCAAGAATGAAGACTGCTTAGTATAGAGGTTCAAGTTATCAAGATTGAAGGCTCATGGGTATCAAGATTATCAAGAGTTCAAGAGTTCAAGTAATTTATTTTTTAATTAGAAAATTTGTTAAAACTCCTAGAAAAGCACTGGCATCTTAAAATCCAATTTATTCCTGGAATGGAATCCACTTCGAGCCTGTCAAAGGGATGGAACCCTAAGTAGGATGGAACCTACGAAAAATCTAGTGGAACATTGTTTTGTGTCTACTAACTTTTTATTCAAAATGATTTTTCAAAATGATTTTTCAAAAGTTATATCTTGTTTTCAAAATGATTTCAAAACCTTCCTTTTAAAAGCATCAAAAACATCTATCCTGATATCAAATACTTTTAGCCTCAAAATAATCTTTAATTTCAAAATCAAATTATCCTTGTTTTTAAACTATCTTTTAAATATAATATATTTAACTTTTAAATTTTTATACTTAGATTTCAAATATAAAATTATAGTAAAATTTTGTATATATTATTCTTTATATTTACTTATGTATTTTAATTATAGTCAAATATATTTATAAAGTTTAAAATAGTTTTAATATAAAATAAAGGTTATTTTCAAAGAAAATCAAAACACCAAAAATCCCTTTGGGATGTCAACATGCTCAAGTACCCCATGTTGACATGGTGCCAGTTGAGTTCAAATTTAAATTTCAAAAGAAGTGTCTATTCGTCATAACTCTTCATGAATGGACATGGTTGTTGTTCTTCTATAAATAGGGGTTAGTTTCAATGAATTTTAATTCAGTTTTTTCTGGTTTTTCACTCCTCTTCTTCTTCCATATTTCTATATACATATTCTTACCATTACTCTGTCGAAATCATCTTTGAATCTAACTAGATTATCTCTGGTTTGATTCTCTATCACTATCTCAACAAGATTCTCAGTGCTATTCAGAGTTATAGGCTTTTTGTAATCAACTTAGCGAGTAAAGGTGTGATTATAGCCTTGGAAATCAATCAAGCGAGATAAGGTATGATTGTAGCCTTGGAAAATCAATTGGGTGAACTTGTTGCCCGAGAAATCAAGTATCTCTACCCAAAGGATTGTGATTCTTGAGGGTGTACCTTGTTGCCTTGAAATCGAGGGTGTAATTGTAAAGATTGTTTTTGAAAGGAAATCCGTACTTGTGTGCGGGACTGGATGTAGGGTAACTCCGAACCTGTATAAAATCCGGTGTGTTCTTTTCTTTACTGCTTTTACTTTATATTTGCATTTGTGTTTGATTCTGTGATCGTATCTGTGTCTGAATATTACATTCATTTGTGTTTAAATTAACAAAAACTCAAAAAGATTTAACAATTCTCTAAAACAATATTCACCCCCTCGTCTCTAGTGTTTATTCTAGCCTTAAGATCCTTAATCCTCATTACTCACATTTGGTATCAGAGCAAGGTTTTCAAAGTTTCATAATCTGATTTTTGAGAAAGTTTTTAAAATGGCTACCAACACAGGTATTGCTACTAACACTAGTATTCCTGTCACTAGTGCATTTGTAGAAGGTCAGTCTACTGTCAGACAACCACTTTTTAATAGCAGTAACTATGCATATTGGGCATGTAGGACGAAAATATATTTACAACCTATTGGATTAGACACTTGGAATATCACACAAACTGAATATTCTGAACCCACAACTAATTTTGCACAGCAGACCGCTTAGCAAAAGACTGTTGCACAAAATAATTCTAAAGCAATGAATATTCTATTTTGATCACTAGATAGAAATGAATTTAATAGAGTGCCAGTTTGTAAGTCTGCATATGAAATTTGGAAAACTTTGCAAGTAACTCATGAAGGAACAAGCAAAGTTAAACAGACCAAAAATTTCCATGCTCATAAATCAGTTTCAATTATTTAAAATGAATCCTAATGAGTCTATTTCAGATATGTATAGCAGATTTCAGGATATTGTGCATTCATCCTTGGGAAAGGAATTTTCTGAAAAAGATCAAGTCGGAATTTTTTTAAATTCTCTTACTCCAGAATGGGATCAAAAGACACTTGCGATTGAAGAGGCGAATGACCTCAATACCTTAAAGATAGAAGAATTAATTGGAAATCTAATGTCATTTGAAGTCCAAATGATCGGGAGAAGAGATAGCAAAGCATCTGAAAAGAAATCAATGGCATTCAATGCATTGACCGATGGATCAGACTCAAACAGTGATAATGATAAAGAGATAGCCTTTATGACCAGAAATTTTAGGAAATTCCTGAAATACAGAAAGATGAATAATCTTGTAACGTTTCGAATTTTTCGTTGCCGAAAAACCGAATAGTTATGGGTTTTAAAAAGAATTTAGGAAGAGAAAAAGAAGAAGAAGACATAGAAGAGATAAGAAGGTAGAAAATGGAGAGAGAGAGAAAAGAAGATAGAACATTTTAAAATAGAAGGAAAAGAGAAAATAGAGAAGAGATAGAAAAACGGAACGGAAAAGAACAGAACAACATCAGAATCTCACAATTCGCAGCGGAACAACATATAATAATAAATGAATAATCTTTAAACAAAGAACTATATCAGTTATTACATTACATCTCATTTCATTTCATCATATCATCAGAGTGTACAACAACATACAACCATCAAACAGTGCAGCGGAAAAAAAGAAATACTATATAAACTAGTAATACGCCATGCCATCCAGCTTGCCTCCAGCAATTCCTGAATATCCAGAATATCCTGATAAACCTTAACTCTTGACTGCCCGTGCGAAAATTGGTGGGCACCCAGAGTTTAGGAAGGAAAACAATAAACTCCAAGTCAGTCATGTGACTGGTGTGAGAACTCAAAACAGTTTATTTACCTTTAAAACCAAAAATAGAGGAATAATTTTAAATTCAATTCGCAATGCTTTTAAAAATGAGACTACCATAAGGCCTCCCGCACACACACACAATGCAAACGCAGAATCGGAGGAGATTTCTCCTTATGATAGTCAAAGATGCTTGATACGCATTTAAAATAACATTTGATATTATTACTAGTGCATAGTGTAGAAGAAATTCATTTCGAAAGTAGAATATAAATCTTAGCCAACATACGACCATTATCGTATGCCTACTATAGCTACCATCCAAAAAGTGGTGACCACCATAAGTGAATGATAGGTTCTACAACTAAAACCGTACAAGTTTCGTATTGTTTCTTTGGATTTCCAACAAATGGTCAGGCCAAGGAACTTCCCATTGCCACATGAGAATGCCTCTGGAAAGACATCCCCGAGAACCAAACCGGAACTCTGCCAACACAAGGCCGGGTTACCCCTAACTGGGTAACTACTGACACGAGCACGCCATTCCCCGATCGTAAACGACCTTTCTCACGGGATCCCGAAAACCAACAACCACAAAGTAATAAATTCGTAGTAACCACATAGGTTAAATATCTGGGCTCCATACCATGATACCACCTCTATCCAGAAGGAAATGTACATACCCTAAAGGGTGCTACCCCTCATAACCTTGCCGCATCTTTCCTGTTTTGACCATTTCCGGGGTGTGAGGCTCGACGAAGTCACGTCCACAAAAACATACTTTATACAAAAGCCATGCTTTGGGTCAACAAATGATCAACACAATGATCACTAAGATAGACGATCAAATAAATGATCCTATCACAATAATCAACACAATGATCATTTACAGCAACATTCAGCATGTCACATTGCCAAATTGGGAATATATCGCTGATAACTTCAACTATATAACCTCTGAGCTCGTACGTCTCAGAGAAGGGTGTTAAGCTAAAAGAATAAATTCTCCGCCACCAACAGAAATATATTTGAAAGAAATCGGCTTTATATCTCAACTTGTAATGTCAGACATACAATCCATACAAGTCTGTTCCGGGATCGAACAAAACCGAAGGCACTTACAAAGAAGTCCTTGCAATCCGGATATTCACAATCCTGATCGGATTTCACCATCACATATGGAGAACTCTATACCGTAGCTACTCGGTGCAGAGTAAATCGACAGGTCATCCTATCGCTCTCGCAAATACCGGGTCTTCAACACCGATCTTCAATGCAATTCATAACGACGTATCACATATTCGGAATGGGTTATACGACCCCATGGTCCTTTCCCGGTTAACCCGAATAGTGAGCGCTTATTCAAAAATAAGTGTGGCATTCACATTCAAACAAATCACATCAATTACCCATTCAAAGGGAAATATTGATAGTCGGTTATTGAACTATCACTGGATATGCACACATCACCAGTTTCCAAATAATTTTCCAAATTATTTATTTTCCAAAAATATCTTTACAAGATATATCATTTCAATACTTCAAAAATAAATCAATATTTATTTTTAGACAAATTCCACTTCCTTTATAAATTCCTTAGTGAATTTATAATTCCAAAATATCAATGAATATTCGGTTTCAATTATTCATTTCAATATTTCTTTTCAATTTATCTTCAAAAGGATAAATTCTCAAAATATTCACTTTATATTGGAAAACATTTCCATACTTATTTATTCATAAGTAATTCACAAATTTTATTTATTTTCAACACTTGGAAAATATTCAATATACTTAAATCAAAAATAAGTATATATTTCATTCTTTAAGGAAATCATTCTCTTAAACATATTTATTTGGGCCAAAACGAATGTTGCGTAAAACATCGTTACGATAACCCAAAATCACTAGTATAGGGATTCGAAATTAAAATATATATATATAAATCCCAATACTATACAAAACATTTCCTTTCGGAAATCATTTACTATAACAACGGTGTTATAGTCCACCATTTCCTTTTCATTTCTCGAAAACGTCTATTTCAACAATAAATGTTGAAATCTATGGTTTCGAATCTCAACACATTTAAAACTTCGTTAGATCGTTTTAATTCTATTTCAAATATCACATTCAAAACAATTTCTTTAACATCTTATTCACTATTCAAAAACGTGAATATACTACGTTAACAATTTCATCCTTTTATACATTTTATTTAAAAGAATTATTCACTATTCAAAAACGTGAATATAACTCCATTATTAGGTTTCAACAATTTACTTATCAAAATAAGTCATTTGCGAATTTATAAAACAACGTTTATAAATTCCATTTCTATTTATTTATAAAAACTTCCTTTTTATAAATTCTTTTATTAACCTATTCCAGTTTATAACTCAATTATAAACTAAAAGTTCATATTATAAGTTAAATACTTATAAAACGATTATTTTACAAAATCGTTCTTTTTAACTTCCCAAATTATAAATCTTATAACTTATAAGATTCATTCATTTATCCAAAATCATTATTTTAATAACTTAATAAATTTTATAAACCTACTGCTTATAAAATTCCATTTATAACTTCACCGTATAAAATTCTATAAATTCCATTCAATTATGAAATTCATTTTCACTTCATTCAAACACTTATAAAACTCGTTTTATAATGTCCATATTTCAATTTATAAATATCCATTTATAAATCTCTTAATATAAATCAATTTATATTATTCTTTTTAAACGTCTTTAATCTCCTTTATAATTTCATCATTTTGATTTATAAAATAATCAAATTTTATAAATCCTATATTTAAACTTTTAATAACATATTCAAAAATCCAATTTAAACTATTTTATAAAATCATTAATCCATATTTCTCAAAAATCAATCTTTTAACTATATTTCTCAAAAACATAATTTTATAACTTTTAAAAGTATAACGTTTATTTATTTAAAATAAATAAATTTCCAAAAATAGTTTATAACGTATACTTTCAAAAATCACCTTTAAAAATCATTTTAAAATCCCAAAATTTGGGTCCAATGATGCTACACACCAAATAGTCAATCACGACAAACAACGATATCATATATCGATATGATAATCCATCAAATATCAAAATATCTGAAATCAAATAAAAAATGTTGAGGAATCCAGTTGGATCCCTCCAACCTGTTTTCCTGCATCCACAAACATTAGCACAATACCAATTTCGCTCCAGTACGAAATTATCGCGGTACATGTTCTTATTAAATATTATCCGCTTAATAACGGCGCAATAGGGTCTCATCCGCTAAAAAATATGGGAAATCAACAACTGCAATATATACATATGCCAATATATATGTATATATATATTGATATTATTTATAATACCAATTTCACTGTTTATGAAATATTCGCGGTATATGTTTTTAATAAATAACATCCGCTTACTAACGGCGTATAATGTCTATTTTAACAATCAATAGATATCAATCATCATTCAAACATGCATTCAAATATTTTAAATCTAACTATTTAAAATAAAATCGAAACTGATTCGATTGAGTGAGAAGTTCTCACCTTGATGTTATTTCCGTTTTAGCGATTTATTTCGAATAAAATTAAACGGACGTTTAATTTTACCCAAAATTCTCACTAAATCCAAACGACTCCAAACCAACTCCATCGCGTAGTGCTCGTCCATACGATTCCAACGCAACTGGTTTCGCGCGTTTTCGACCTCGTATGAAAAAGTTATGAATATTTGAAGTTTATACAAATTTTTATACACAATTTACAACATAAATTATAATTAAAACCCTACACAAGTTACAGGCCGCAGGATCTTGAACCCCCCCCCCCCCCCCATCAACACCGTACGTTTGCTTCTTCCTTCCTCTTGCGTTTCTTGCTACAGACAAAGGCCGAGCAAAAGGAACCCATAGCACAAACTTAGGGTTAAATTTAGCAACCTCCTCGTTGAACTTGAACTCGATCAAGAGCCACCACTGGAAGCGCCTCCCCAAGCTCCATCCACGTGGCAAGTGCGGTCGAACTCGGCTATCCCTATAGCCTCGAAATGCGTGCCGAACGTGGGTCCTTCTCGGCCAAAAATATCACGATTTACAGCTCCGTTTAACATCACCACCGTTGATCTTATAGAACTCAAGATGAGCTTCAATGTTGTAGTTGAAGACATTTGCTAAAAGTGAATGGATGAAGAGAGATTGGTGGAGGAAGATAGCTAGTTTTCAGCCATTGATAATAAACTGGCGGCCACGAACGTTAAACCCTAGCTAAATTATTTTCTTTGTTTTTTTGTGAATTTCTTTGACTATTTATAGAAATTTGTGAACACTATTCATCCGGGTTTTGCAAACTCTGATTTACGCGCCGTAACCAGCATTTCTATGGTTTACCCCGCGTTCCGGACACAATGGAACAGGTTTCGGAAGCTAATTCGGAAGTATGCGAGTTATGGCTACAAACGCTCAATTTGAATTAAACCGATTTAAACGATTTTCTAGGCGTTTTAATTTGTACCGGACAAACGGTAAATCCAATTGACTTGAAATTTGAAACCTTACAATAATATCACATTACGGATCCGATGAAACTAGTTTCGTCGAAATCCGAGACTTTTTGAAAAATGGCTATTTTAGCTCGTCAAATTTAAATTAAAAATAAATCGATGCGTTTCGAGCTGCCACGATCAAACGATAACTCCGATTGACACGAAATTTGAAATCCGGTAATAACTAACTATTACGGATCCAATGGAACTAGTTTCATTCAATTCTAAGACTGTTCAAAAATTGACTATTTTTACTAGTCGATTTAATATTAAAATATTCAATTTTCACAAATTAACTTTTAATTCGATTTTAAAAGTTCTAAAATATCATTCTAACTCTCATATGATAAAATAAAATTTTACAAATCATTTTCAATCATATTTAACTCAATTTTCCATTATTTCCATAATTTAACGTATTAAATTATCGATTTAATAATCCAATTAAATTCAAAAATTCAAATAAAAATTTATTTGACTTATAAATTCACTTATTAATATTTAAAATTAATTAAATATTCATATTTTAATTAATAAAAATTATGGGTCGTTACAATCTTCCCCACTTAAAAGAATTTAGTCCTCGAAATTATTAAGTAAGAAAGGTTACAGAATTTATTAACTTTCCCAAAATTCATAGTTAAACTTCTTACAATCTTTACTAAGTTTCCAAATCATACTTAGTTATCTTTTCAAAAACAATTACTATTGTTTAACTTTCAATTTCAAAATCAAAGTTAAAGTTTTCAAAAATTTTCTAAATTTTCTCAAATTTTTTCCAACGCCTTAAATTTCCGGAAAAATTCGCCATAGTCTCTTTTGCGCGGCTCGATCCGAAAAAAAAATGACAGTGTATATATCACAAATATACATCTCATCAAGTAATGAGGCATCCCGCAGGGAAAAAAGTGTAAAAGTACGGTATTTAATCCGAGATATGTACCTTATATTTTATTAGCGAGCATATACGGCTAATATAGCGCAAAAGCGAGCTCCAAATGCGAAGCAAACGCGATCCGCACCTACTAAACACTCAACAAACAACATGAGAATCATGCATATAGACAATAGTATCAATATACAACATATAGCAACATACTAACTATACATGTCAACATATCAAATGAAGTAAAAGCAACAAATGCAAACATCAACCAACTATCATCCAACTAATTCATAACCAATATATATTCATTCATATTCTCATTAATATTCAATGAATTGGTTTTCAATTTAAATCACATTTGATTCATTAACAGTGGATGTTCTTACTAACATTCATTTTCAATTAGTTCATATTCACTAATTCATATTCAAGTTGGTTCACTTCCAAATCAAATTCAATTCCATTCAAATTTATTTACTTCTAATTTGAATTCAATTCCTTTAGCTTCAAATTTTGCTAATTCAATTTCATTAACACTTACTGAATTATATACAATCAACCAACAATCAAATAACAACCAATGTATATTAATTACAACCAAATTCTTTTGCTTACAATTGGTTTAATTTAATTGATTTTCATTCAATTATTCAACTTTCTAATAACATTAGATTTTAAATGAATTAACACTTATATTCATTATTTCATATCAACTTAAGTTATATTCCATTTAACTTTAAATTCACTTTTACTTTCAACTCATATTCATAAATATATTCATATAGTTTCACTTCTTATATATATAAGTTTATTTCACAATTGTAAATTACTTTAATTATAATTTAACTCTTATAATTCTTTTTGCTTATACAATTATTCTTTTATTTAGATTATTCAAACAACTAAACAATCAACTTATATACAATTTAATAATTCTGAAAATTATTCCTTTATATATAAAATATAATCAAGGTAAAATTATTTCATTTACCCAATTTAAAACAATACTATGTCGAATTGTTCTATTCAAGTGTTTAGAAACCCCTTCGATTCAGTTTCGAAGCTGCGCCGACGAAGGTTCATATACCACTCAACAAACCAATCATCACAATATAAAACAATTTCATATTCACTAACAAATACGCTCTCATAGCTATTATTACACTCAAACTCATTCTAGAGTACTGCTGACTCTATCTCTAATGAATAATACCCAACAGAACCATGGTTGTCGCTTAACCATAAGCTCTGATACCAGATGTAACGCTTCGAATTTTTCGTTGCCGAAAAACCGAATAGTTATGGGTTTTAAAAAGAGTTTAGGAAGAGAAAAAGAAGAAGAAGACATAGAAGAGATAAGAAGGTAGAAAATGGAGAGAGAGAAAAGAAGATAGAACATTTTAAAATAGAAGGAAAAGAGAAAATAGAGAAGAGATAGAAAAACGGAACGGAAAAGAACAGAACAACATCAGAATCTCACAATTCGCAGCGGAACAACATATAATAATAAATGAATAATCTTTAAACAAAGAACTATATCAGTTATTACATTACATCTCATTTCATTTCATCATATCATCAGAGTGTACAACAACATACAACCATCAAACAGTGCAGCGGAAAAAAAGAAATACTATATAAACTAGTAATACGCCATGCCATCCAGCTTGCCTCCAGCAATTCCTGAATATCCAGAATATCCTGATAAACCTTAACTCTTGACTGCCCGTGTGAAAATTGGTGGGCACCCAGAGTTTAGGAAGGAAAACAATAAACTCCAAGTCAGTCATGTGACTGGTGTGAGAACTCAAAACAGTTTATTTATCTTTAAAACCAAAAATAGAGGAATATTTTTAAATTCAATTCGCAATGCTTTTAAAAATGAGACTACCATAAGGCCTCCCGCACACACACACAATGCAAACGCAGAATCGGAGGAGATTTCTCCTTATGATAGTCAAAGATGCTTGATACGCATTTAAAATAACATTTGATATTATTACTAGTGCATAGTGTAGAAGAAATTCATTTCGAAAGTAGAATATAAATCTTAGCCAACATACGACCATTATCGTATGCCTACTATAGCTACCATCGAAACAGTGGTGACCACCATAAGTGAATGATAGGTTCTACAACTAAAACCGTACAAGTTTCGTATTGTTTCTTTGGATTTCCAACAAATGGTCAGGCCAAGGAACTTCCCATTGCCACATGAGAATGCCTCTGGAAAGACATCCCCGAGAACCAAACCGGAACTCTGCCAACACAAGGCCGGGTTACCCCTAACTGGGTAACTACTGACACGAGCACGCCATTCCCCGATCGTAAACGACCTTTCTCACGGGATCCCGAAAACCAACAACCACAAAGTAATAAATTCGTAGTAACCACATAGGTTAAATATCTGGGCTCCATACCATGATACCACCTCTATCCAGAAGGAAATGTACATACCCTAAAGGGTGCTACCCCTCATAACCTTGCCGCATCTTTCCTGTTTTGACCATTTCCGGGGTGTGAGGCTCGACGAAGTCACGTCCACAAAAACATACTTTATACAAAAGCCATGCTTTGGGTCAACAAATGATCAACACAATGATCACTAAGATAGACGATCAAATAAATGATCCTATCACAATAATCAACACAATGATCATTTACAGCAACACTCAGCATGTCACATTACCAAATTGGGAATATATCGCTGATAACTTCAACTATATAACCTCTGAGCTCGTACGTCTCAGAGAAGGGTGTTAAGCTAAAAGAATAAATTCTCCGCCACCAACAGAAATATATTTGAAAGAAATCGGCTTTATATCTCAACTTGTAATGTCAGACATACAATCCATACAAGTCTGTTCTGGGATCGAACAAAACCGAATGCACTTACAAAGAAGTCCTTGCAATCCGGATATTCACAATCCTGATCGGATTTCACCATCACATATGGAGAACTCTATACCGTAGCTACTCGGTGCAGAGTAAATTGACAGGTCATCCTTTCGCTCTCGCAAATACCGGGTCTTCAACACCGATCTTCAATGCAATTCATAACGACGTATCACATATTCGGAATGGGTTATACGACCCCATGGTCCTTTCCCGGTTAACTCGAATAGTGAGCGCTTATTCAAAAATAAGTGTGGCATTCACATTCAAACAAATCACATCAATTACCCATTCAAAGGGAAATATTGATAGTCGGTTATTGAACTATCACTGGATATGCACACATCACCAGTTTCCAAATAATTTTCCAAATTATTTATTTTCCAAAAATATCTTTACAAGATATATCATTTCAATACTTCAAAAATAAATCAATATTTATTTTTAGACAAATTCCACTTCCTTTATAAATTCCTTAGTGAATTTATAATTCCAAAATATCAATGAATATTCGGTTTCAATTATTCATTTCAATATTTCTTTTCAATTTATCTTCAAAAGGATAAATTCTCAAAATATTCGCTTTATATTGGAAAACATTTCCATACTTATTTATTCATAAGTAATTCACAAATTTTATTTATTTTCAACACTTGGAAAATATTCAATATACTTAAATCAAAAATAAGTATATATTTCATTCTTTAAGGAAATCATTCTCTTAAACATATTTATTTGGGCCAAAACGAATGTTGCGTAAAACATCGTTACGACAACCCAAAATCACTAGTATAGGGATTCGAAATTAAAATATATATATATAAATCCCAATACTATACAAAACATTTCCTTTCGGAAATCATTTACTATAACAACAGTGTTATAGTCCACCATTTCCTTTTCATTTCTCGAAAACGTCTATTTCAACAATAAATGTTGAAATCTATGGTTTCGAATCTCAACACATTTAAAACTTCGTTAGATCGTTTTAATTCTATTTCAAATATCACATTCAAAACAATTTCTTTAACATCTTATTCACTATTCAAAAACGTGAATATACTACGTTAACAATTTCATCCTTTTATACATTTTATTTAAAAGAATTATTCACTATTCAAAAACGTGAATATAACTCCATTATTAGGTTTCAACAATTTACTTATCAAAATAAGTCATTTGCGAATTTATAAAACAACGTTTATAAATTCCATTTCTATTTATTTATAAAAACTTCCTTTTTATAAATTCTTTTATTAACCTATTCCAGTTTATAACTCAATTATAAACTAAAAGTTCATATTATAAGTTAAATACTTATAAAACGATTATTTTACAAAATAGTTCTTTTTAACTTCCCAAATTATAAATCTTATAACTTATAAGATTCATTCATTTATCCAAAATCATTATTTTAATAACTTAATAAATTTTATAAACCTACTGCTTATAAAATTCCATTTATAACTTCACCGTATAAAAATCTATAAATTCCATTCAATTATGAAATTCATTTTCACTTCATTCAAACACTTATAAAACTCGTTTTATAATGTCCATATTTCAATTTATAAATATCCATTTATAAATCTCTTAATATAAATCAATTTATATTATTCTTTTTAAACGTCTTTAATCTCCTTTATAATTTCATCATTTTGATTTATAAAATAATCAAATTTTATAAATCCTATATTTAAACTTTTAATAACATATTCAAAAATCCAATTTAAACTATTTTATAAAATCATTAATCCATATTTCTCAAAAATCAATCTTTTAACTATATTTCTCAAAAACATAATTTTATAACTTTTAAAAGTATAACGTTTATTTATTTAAAATAAATAAATTTCCAAAAATAGTTTATAACGTATACTTTCAAAAATCACCTTTAAAAATCATTTTAAAATCCCAAAATTTGGGTCCAATGATGCTACACACCAAATAGTCAATCACGACAAACAACGATATCATATATCGATATGATAATCCATCAAATATCAAAATATCTGAAATCAAATAAAAACTGTTGAGGAATCCAGTTGGATCCCTCCAACCTGTTTTCCTGCATCCACAAACATTAGCACAATACCAATTTCGCTCCAGTATGAAATTATCGCGGTACATGTTCTTATTAAATATTATCCGCTTAATAACGGCGCAATAGGGTCTCATCCGCTAAAAAATACGGGAAATCAACAACTGCAATATATACATATGCCAATATATATATATATATATATATTGATATTATTTATAATACCAATTTCACTGTTTATGAAATATTCGCGGTATATGTTTTTAATAAATAACATCCGCTTACTAACGGCGTATAATGTCTATTTTAACAATCAATAGATATCAATCATCATTCAAACATGCATTCAAATATTTTAAATCTAACTATTTAAAATAAAATCGAAACTGATTCGATTGAGTGAGAAGTTCTCACCTTGATTTTATTTCCGTTTTAGCGATTTATTTCGAATAAAATTAAACGGACGTTTAATTTTACCTAAAATTCTCACTAACTCCAAACGACTCCAAACTAACTCCATCGCGTAGTGCTCGTCCATACGATTCCAACGCAACTGGTTTCGCGCGTTTTCGACCTCGTATGAAAAAGTTATGAATATTTGAAGTTTATACAAATTTTTATACACAATTTACAACATAAATTATAATTAAAACCCTACACAAGTTACAGGCCGCAGGATCTTGAACCCCCCCCCCCCCTCAACACCGTACGTTTGCTTCTTCCTTCCTCTTGCGTTTCTTGCTACAGACAAAGGCCGAGCAAAAGGAACCCATAGCACAAACTTAGGGTTAAATTTAGCAACCTCCTCGTTGAACTTGAACTCGATCAAGAGCCACCACTGGAAGCGCCTCCCCAAGCTCCATCCACGTGGCAAGTGCGGTCGAACTCGGCTATCCCTATAGCCTCGAAATGCGTGCCGAACGTGGGTCCTTCTCGGCCAAAAATATCACGATTTACAGCTCCGTTTAACATCACCACCGTTGATCTTATAGAACTCAAGACGAGCTTCAATGTTGTAGTTGAAGACATTTGCTAAAAGTGAATGGATGAAGAGAGTTTGGTGGAGGAAGATAGCTAGTTTTCGGCCATTGATAATAAACTGGCGGCCACGAACGTTAAACCCTAGCTAAATTATTTTCTTTGTTTTTTTGTGAATTTCTTTGACTATTTATAGAAATTTGTGAACACTATTCATCCGGGTTTTGCAAACTCTGATTTACGCGCCATAACCAGCGTTTCTAGGGTTTACCCCGCGTTCCGGACACAATGGAACAGGTTTCGGAAGCTAATTCAGAAGTATGTGCGAGTTATGGCTACAAACGCTCAATTTGAATTAAACCGATTTAAACGATTTTCTAGGCATTTTAATTTGTACCGGACAAACGGTAAATCCAATTGACTTGAAATTTGAAACCTTACAATAATATCACATTACGGATCCGATGAAACTAGTTTCGTCGAAATCCGAGACTTTTTGAAAAATGGCTATTTTAGCTCGTCAAATTTAAATTAAAAATAAATCGATGCGTTTCGAGCTGCCACGATCAAACGATAACTCCGATTGACACGAAATTTGAAATCCGGTAATAACTAACTATTATGGATCCAATGGAACTGGTTTCGTTCAATTCTGAGACTGTTCAAAAATTGACTATTTTTACTAGTCGATTTAATATTAAAATATTCAATTTTCACAAATTAACTTTTAATTCGATTTTAAAAGTTCTAAAATATCATTCTAACTCTCATATGATAAAATAAAATTTTACAAATCATTTTCAATCATATTTAACTCAATTTTCCATTATTTCCATAATTTAACGTATTAAATTATCGATTTAATAATCCAAACTAATTCAAAAATTCAAATAAAAATTTATTTGACTAATAAATTCACTTATTAATATTTAAAATTAATTAAATATTCATATTTTAATTAATAAAAATTCTGGGTCGTTACAAATCTCAAGGGAAACAACTATAAGAACTCTAGAAATCAGAATGTAATGCTAGACAATGTCAAACGTTTCAACTGTGATGAACCAGGGAATATCAAAAGAGACTGTCTTATCCAGATAGGCAAAATCCTCCTATAAACAATGATTCAGTAAAGAAATGGAAGCATGCATTTACTGCTAGTCTAGATGACTCAGACTCGTCCTCAAGCGATGATGATCAAAAGACAGATAATTTAAATTTGTGTTTCACGCAGTTCACGATTCCGACGAAATCAGAGAAACGGACTCAGAAAAAGGTACGCATTTACAATATAATTGGTTGAAATTGCATGCTTAGAATTAGGTGTTTGATTGCTTGATTGATTGATTTTGAATTGGTGTGTTATTTGAATTTTAAAAATTTTACTATTATTTTTATTATTTTATTATTATTATTATTATTATTTTCATAGTATAATAATATATTGAAAATACCATAATTCTAATAATATTCCAGATATATATATACATGAAATATAACAAATATATATATATATTAGAGTACTTAGGAAAAATGAATCATAAATATTCATAGGCACATGTCGACATGGTCCCCACCATGATGTCGACATCGGTACCAGAATTTGAAATTCAAAATTTGAATTCAAATGGTTGAATTTCCCTCTACCTTTTCACTTCATTCAATTCTCTGAAAAGGCATCTTTTGACCAGGGAACATGTCCTTTGAGAATCTATTTGTTCACTATCTTTTATCATATCCTTTAACTCTTATTTTCAAATTCAAACTCTACCTTCAAAACTTCAAGCTCTCTACTCTCAACTTTAATGGCTTCTTCAAGCAACCCGTCCACTACGAGAATTTCCAGAAAAATAAAAGAGCAACTCTTCAATGATCCGGAGGCAATAAAAGTATACATTAATTATGCTAATTATGCCGAAGTCCATCCCGGAAAGTTTGCTATTTGTCAAGATTTTTCTTCTTATGAAATTGATTCTTTTTTTGCAAACTATCAAATTCTTAGTCTTGTTGATGCTTCTCAAAATGATTTTGTTTGCTATCCAAACCTTGTCAAAATTTTCTATGCAAATTTAAACCGTGGATTTTATAATGGAAATGAGGATGAAATTTGGAGTAGTGTCAAAGGCAGTACAATTGTTTTGAATTGTGATCTTTTGGGTACCATTCTTAATTGCAAGAGTACGGGAATGGATCTTTCTAATTTTAAAATCGATGAAAATGATCGTGAGACATTTCATCACATTTCCGAAGGGAATGATAATTTCGAATTCAAAAATCGAAATTTTCGACCAAAAGTAAGAATTGTCAATCTTCTTTTGCAACATACTTTAACCCCAAGATCGAGGAATTTTAACAGTCCTACTTCAAAAGTTTGTAAAGCACTTTTTCTATTTTTGGAAATTATGACATTAATTGGGCGCAAGTTATTTTGGATGAACTTCGTCCTAAAAATCTTGAAATGGATGAGAACACTTTGTATCATGGAATTTATCTCACTCGGATTTTTAACTATTTTGGAGTGGATTTCAAAGGCGAAGAATTTGTTTCTAGAAAAGTTTTCAATCATTCCAACACTTCTCTTATGAAAATTCCATTTGTTTTTCTACTTATGAGACTCTTACCGAAAAGGAAGAGCGTTTGTATCATGAGGAAATAGAAGAAGAGGAAGAGGAAGAAGAAGAAGAGGATGAAATGGAAATTGAAGAAGTAGAAGGTGAAGCCTCTTTGGAAAGCATCGACTATCCTCCTAATCCATCCAACAAAACCCTTCTCAATAACCAAAAGACGATTGTTGAGAATCAACGAATCCGTTAGTAAGAAGTTGCAAAAAATTTCATCCAAGATGAACAAGTTCATTTCCAAAGTCAGCAAGAAACTTGGACTTTCTTCATCATCATCATCCTCTAACTAGTTCTACCTTATCGTATCCCGTTGTATTTGTTTTAGTTTATTTTGATTTGAATGTTCGTGTAGTTCTTTATGATTAATCGTTGTATCGTCTTAGTATGAAATGAAATGGAATTTCCTTTCTGTTATCTAGCTTATCTTATCTCCAGAATAAATGTTAGTATATTATATAATCATATATATACACACATAATTATTCACAAAATCAAAACAGATCATCAAATTTCACTACACCATGTCGACATACCCCCTATGACCATGTCGACATGTACTGATCAGAAATGACAATTCATTTTGAATTTGAAATTTGAATATCTACCATATGTCTATTCATTTCAAACGAATTTCTACACCTATAAATACCTATTTCTTTCAGAATTCATCACTGAAAACTATTTCTTATCTACTCTATCTCTCATTCTTCTCAAAATCCAAATATGGCTAATCCAATTCATAACTTATCCGAAAATCTTAGAGAAACTCTTAATTCATTCATGAATATTCTCTCATTCATTCTTCGTAACCAGTGACACTTAGAATTGAGTCAAATACAGATGATCAAGGAGCAAGAAAGGCATTTCAATGCAATACGATGGACGATTTCCTCCCTACACAAGGATGATAACGAAGCACATCCTCCAGTCTCTCTCACCAACAACAATGAAAATTGGGATGCTATTAAGGCAGACCCTATCTTTGGAGAAGAAGGTTGGGTGGAAGTTCCTCGTAACGTTTAATTTTATTTGGTTTCTTTGTTTGAATTGTTTGCTTTAATTGATTTGATTTGATATGCTTTGGCTTGGTTTGAATTTGATTGATATTTAGTATGGATTGAAGTTTGTTGTATAAAACATGTATAATTATACAATGATATGTATATAATCTTTGATTCATTATTATGACTATCAATATAATTTTTTCTTAATTCTATATTCCATTGTATAAGTTTATTAATGCAGGTATTTTAGTCCAAGAATGAGGGGGAGTTATATAGTTTGGTGTTAGATAGTTTAGAGTTAGTTTTGTTGATGACAAAGGGGAGAAGTATAAATAGGGTAGTTAGGCATAGATTAAGGGGGAGTTATTAGGATAGAAGTAATATTTTATAAACAAAGGTTGCCATCATCAAAAAGGGGGAGACTGTTAGTCCGTGAGATGATGGTTTTGAAGACAACAACCTTAGAATAGATTATGAAATATAAATACTAACAGTATAAGTTTAGGTGTGTGTGTGTGTGTACATATATATACATGCAGGATTTAACCATGCAGGTATCAAGAATAAAGAATGTACAGTTCAGAGATTCAAGTTATCAAGATTGAAGACTCATGAGTATCAAGATCATCAAGAGTTCAAGAGTTCAAGTAATTTATTTTTTAATTAGAAAATTTGTTAAAACTCCTACAAAAGCACTGGTGTAACGACCCACAAAATTTTAATGATTTTTAATTGGCTTTATAACGTATTTAATTTGATTTTTGAGAAATTTTAATGATCATAATTTTGAAATAAAAAATTTAATAATTGGATTACGTCCAATTTAACATAGCAGATTTTAAATTTTCAATTTATTTCATCAAAGTTTATTTCATTGTGAAATTTTATAAAATTCAAGCTAGCTAATAATTGCTGATAATAAATTTAATTTCAAGCCTGAATATTTTTCTATAAAAAATTCCTAAATCCTCTTCTGAGCGAGACGTCATCTTTCGTTTTTCCAAATTTGGACGTCTACTGCTCCATTTATCTTAATTCTGGCAAAATAGCAGCATTTTCGATACTGGTTATCGACTTTTGATCGGATAATCATACCACTAATATCTGCACACCATTTTGATCGTCTCGGCGTGTTGATCTCTACGGTATACTCATTTCTGTATTTTGAGGTCCGATACACGACGGAAATGGTGATAACAGTCCATTGTAACGGGACCACTTTTTAACTTTTCAGTTTCCCTCGGTTTCAAACTTTGAAGCGCACTGCCCAAACCAAGCATTTATTGCCTTTCCAGCTGTTGCATCTATTTTTGCAATTTCTTAGGCATGATTTTTTCCATGCTCACAGTAACACGTTGTAGCATAGTTTGATTCTTTATCTCTGTAGATAAATATATATATTTCGAGTACTGTCGCATCCCTCTCCTCTAATCTTGCCTATTTTCTTTTCCCCTAATAAATTGCTTTAAAAATCTCAGTTGAATCAATGCGAGACTAGCTTTGAAAGATGAAAATTTTATACGTTTCTTTAACGTTCCTTCATACTTAGTTTATTTAAAAAAATTATTAATGCTCTGTCAACCAGTTTCAGAATTTGCATACAATAACTTTGCGTAAATTCGTCTATTTCGCTCATCAACCTGCTCGAATTGATGCCTTCCGTCCTTAACATGGTTGGCCTAGATTTGGCTTATATTTGATTTTCAATTCAATACTCTGTCTCTTGCTTTCTTTTTCCAAAAGACAATATTTTATAAAAACCCAAGCGACCCTGAATAACTTTACCCTTTCCACTACCCATAATTATTCTTATATGTTTCTTTTTCTCTTTCTTTTTTTTTGTTTTTAACTCTTGGAAGAATCACGTCATCAAGCCAGTAACGTGTGTCCCTTCCTTTGCTTTCATACGGCCTATAATATTATAAAAACCACTAGTATTTAGATCTGTACACAAATTTTGCCATCAAAAGTGAAAGCCACCATCAACACCGTCACCCACCATCTGCCTGTCCACCTTCATCCCCAGTCACCGTGCAACCACGGCCGAGACCCACCAGCGCCTCACCTCCGCATGGATAGCCTCGGGCCAGAGAGACCGCCGACCCACCTCCTCTCTCTTTCATTTGCCTGGAGCTCCTTCCCATCAGCACTTCCGCAACCCGCCACGTGGACCACACCTCCAACCGCCTTGAACATCTCACTTCGCCTCCCCTTGTGGCCTTTGATTTTGTTATTTACAGTAAGTATATGTAAATAGTGGCTGTTATGTTTTATGTACGTGAGTTATATACCTGTTTGTATTTTTTTATAAGTTTAGAATACTGTTTTGATTTTTAGTATACATATTTTGGTTTACGCAGTATAAGTTCACAAAATTTTGAGAATTTATAAAGTATAATTGTTATTTGATTTATAAATAGGCTGTTCATTTGTAAGTATAAAGATATATTGTAGTTGCACGTATGCATGTATCTGAGTCTGCACGTAGGTGAGCAGCGTGTATTTATGTAGGCTAGCCTGTGAATAGTATAATCTATATATAATGTTTATAAGTTTATATATATACGATTTATAAAGTTACAAAAAAAATACACTGTTATAACGTTTCAAAGTACATAAGTTAGTCTGAGTATTTATAAACATAACAGTTTGTTTGCGTATATAAGTCTCGTATAGCTTTATTTTATTTTATATGGATGGGTCAAATTTAAACGAAACTTTAAATACAATAAGTACGTGAGTGTATTAAGTGTTAACAGATGTATATATATCAGATACTAAGTCCTATAAACTGTCGGTATTCAAATCTTTAAGGTATGTATACAAGTAGTTGTATAGTTATACTAGGATGTATATTACATATATCTATTTTGTCGTTGTATACATTAATATAAATATTAAATGTTGTTATATAATAAGGGTATATAGGTTTATAAGAGCCCTAGTATATATGCGTAGTGTGTGCGTAGATATATATGGAATCAAGATTTTTCTGTTATTCAATATAGTATATAACGTAAGTATAAGTTCTGTCTGCATTCAAGTTTCTTTGAGAGTGATATGTGTATATTTTACCTGTAAAATTAGCACGCATGTTGGGTAAGTCGGAGTATATAACATAAGTTTTATGTTTGTAGTATTGCCATTTTGTCGGTCTGCATATCGTCTTTGAATATCGAAATCTGAACCTGTATATATTGTTGATCCATGCTATTCCATTTTTCTTCAGATACAATATATGCGTACGATTCAAAAATGTGTACTTTTAAGTTAAACAATGATTTTGTAAGATATTAGATGAACAGATTTATGTTATATATGGTCTGTGTATATTTTGGGTAGCTGGTATTGATGGATTTATAATAGACATTTATAGTAATAATGATTTGGAAAACATATATGTTTCTTATGTGTTTATTTTAAACAATGACTTTAAAATATATATATATATTTAAATTTTAATTTGGATTTGAATTTAGAACATGATAAATAGATATATATATATATATAGTTGTATATTCGTATATGTAAGTTCACTTAAACTAATTTTATCCTTCGATCAAATTCTGATTTGATTACGTCTATTTCCATTTATCAGCTTTGATCGTCGAATTCGTGCCAATCTTGTTCGCTTCGCAAATTCGTGCTTGGATTTCGTAACCCACTTCAGTGTCCATCTCTCTAATCTCGAAAGGTGAGCAATCACTCACGATTAACGTTCTTTTATTTATTAAATTTGATTTCAATTGAAACGACAATTGAAATATGAGGCTGTAGTTATTTAAATTGTTATATATATGCTATTATCTATAACTGTTCACTTATGGGATATGACACCATATCTTATTGTTTATATTTATTTTGATGATATATGCCTGTTGTTGTTGTTATTTTTCATATCTGTTATCACTCTGCTAGTTCCCTGTTAGTATAGAAATCACTATGGGTTGAAATGATAGATACCCGAACGGACTTTAGAAAAGGAGAATTTCGTTATGGGTTGAAATGATAGACCCAAGCGATTTTCATTTAAATTGAATTTGGGATTTCAGGTTGAAATGCTATCCACCCGTATATATTGGTGTACGGATTGAAATGATAAAAATCCGTAGCACTTGACCATATGATAAGAAATATATACAGACACCGTTGGTCCATATAAATATTTTGAAATAAATTTATACAGTTCGAAAAGAAAAATATGGGATTTAATAAATATTGTTCTTGAAATATTATATATAAATGGGAATTTTATATATAGATTTAATAATAATATTATTTGAGATTGATTTAATCCATAAAATATGCTTAATTATTATTAAGATTTATATTTAAAACGTTACCGGTGTAAAAAATAATTGAATAATTGAGATTGAGAGATAAATTTGGGTTTATTGAAAATGGTATTCAAATAAGGATTTATCTAATTAAATCAATTTGAAATTATTGAATGGGAATTTTTAAGGGTATAATTTTATACCTGGATTTTGATTTGAGTGATTTAATGAATATTTCACGTTTGATTTAAATTAAAGAAAATATTGAGTAAAATGAAATTTAAATAATATAGAATCTAATAAGGGAGTATTTCAAGACTAAATAATAATGAGGTTAAATCGAGATCTATATGAAACTATTAAAGTAAACATTTAAATATTAAAGCTTTAAACTATATTGGAATTTAGATGGTTTATTTTGAGATTCGGATCTGTATTTGAAATCAATATAGTTGAATTTATTATTTAGAAAACTAAATTGAATAAAAATTTAGTATGAAACGTTGAATACTTAAAGTTTGAAATATAATGAAATATAAAGGGGTATTTGTGATTATAAACCCGAATTTGAGATCGATAAAATTTAAGTTGTTATTTTACAAATCGAGTTGAATTTAAATTGATAAATTGAGATTGAATGGGAAGGTCGGGTTGATGTTGGAATGATTTGTTAAGTTGAGGAAATTGAAAATACTTTACTTTGTAAATTATTTAATATAATTACTATTTTGGGAAATATAGAAATATTTGAAGTAAAATGATATTTGGGTTGAAGTATAAATTAAGTTGAAATGACCACGGTGTTATGGTGTATATTTCTACCTTGTAGATAGTTATATGGACCCATAGAGGATGGTTATCCCAAACATCCTTTAAGTTACTTATATTTCAGTTGATATTTCACTTGAGTTGGATTTATTGATATAAGAATGTTAATCCTGACTCGAGTGTTTTGTGTTTTGCTTTACGCTCGGGTCAGACTGAGAAATACAGCATTAGAGACTCACCTTTGGAGATTGGAGCTTCATTTGGAGATCCAACTATCGATTCAGTTTTCAGCTTGCTTGGTTCAGAGAAGTCATCGGCTCGTATTGAAGACTTCACTGTATTTGAGATATCCTGATGTACTTTATTTCTAACTCTGATGTATATAGTAGCTTCATGAACTACTATACTTTATCTATTCCGCTGCGTATTTTTGTACTACCCTGTATCTGTGATTCTGTGATTGATTTATTTATTTTATATGTTAAGTTTTGCCAAATTTAAATTAACAATTCGGTATTTTGAATTATTCAATTCGGACATGTATGGTTTTATTGTCGATTTGAATGGTCCAAAATAGCGGGACGTTACAGTTGGTATCAGAGCTTTGGCTCTAGGAAAAACTTAGCATATATGGTAAATTTATTTACAGAATCACTTTCGCTCGAGTTGAATCTCTTCCTTTTGACTCGATTTCCTTTGAATTTTGGAATGTCCCTTGATTCCGAAATTCATTCTGTCTCTCCCTATTTATATTCGTTTGATTCCAGAGTGTCCCATAACTCCACTGAATGATTTGTAAAGGGGGTGAAAACTCCTTTTCAATTGGCATTGACTCACCGAAGTTTTCTGTATCCTCGGTTTACGATGCTGCTATATCTTGTCATGCCGAACTCTACATCTCTGGCGATTGAATGTCTAATTGCCTTAGAATTCTACACCGATCAAATTTTGGAATCATGGTTGACCGGTAAAGGTCGCCCGCGATTTATAGAAGTATATCCATCTTCTATTTTGTAATTTAATTATCTCATCTTCTATCGAGTCTATCTTCGAATCAGGATTCTATTGATTGGAGTTCCTCTAAATTAAATCTCTATCTTTGTTTTGAAATCCATTCTTGAATCATCCTTTGAAAATCGGGTTTTGTTTGTATTTTTGAAATTGTTTATACCGAAATTTTATTTTGATAACTATGATTTTTTTTATATATAAAAGTGAAAATGTTTTCGATAAGGATTATATACCTATATATATAAAGCAAATAAGAAATATTATTCTATATAAAAAGGTTTGAAAGGATTTGAAATTTTGAAAAATTATAAGAAATTTATTTATATAAAAATGATTTATAACTGTAGAGTTAAATTTGAAATTCGAGAATTGAATTCCGGTATTTTGAAATTGGTTTTAAACTTTTGGGAAAATATATAAAAATAATACGATTTAAAAGTATTTTTCGAATAAGAAATGTTTCAAATGAGTTCAAATGAATTCCAATAATTTTGAAGAAATTTCAAAGAAGTTTTCAAGAAAATAGAAGTCCAGAACTCACTTATGTCGCTGGAAAATAATTTCGGTTATGAGTGCACGCATCATCGACATTGATTTTCGAGTTTCAGAGTGGGGTAGAGGCATCTTTAATAGCTTCGCTATGCAAGCGATTTTGTAAAACCGTTTTGATTTCAAATTCCAAAGTATAATTTGATATTTTCGAAAGATATATGTATATATTTGAAATAATTTAAAGTGAGACTGGAATTTAGTCCTCGAGTTTCGGATTTGATTTAGTATAATCCTATCTATTGAAATTGATTTATTGATTTATGTTGATTTTCTACTCTTGAATTTGGAAATTTGATTTCCCTAACTATTTTGAATGTTCGAACACTTCCAAATCGAGATTAAATTTTCAAAGCTAAGAAATTTCGAAGAGTATGAAATGTTTGAAAAAGAATATAAATTTAGTTTTGAAATGTTTTGAAAAAAATAGTTTTGAATAATGGTTTTCAGAAAGGTAAATTGGATATTTCAAATAGAAATAGATAGTTTGAAAGTTTTAAAAAAAAGGGATAATTATAAATTTGGAAACCAATTTGAGTATAATTGATTTTGGAAAAATATTTGGTTTTGAAATTAAATTGGAATTAAAAATCAGTACTTATATGGTGATTTTGGAAATGAATTTGTTTGACTTAAATTATTTTAATTTGGAAAATGGGATATTTTCTAAACCTATTATTTTGGGAACATTGAAATTTAGATATTTAATTTGGAAGAAAATTTGGTGAAATCATATACGATTTTGAAACTGAATTGATATTGAAATGATTTGAAATTTGAGAACCTCATATTCTTAAGCACTTGATTTGGGAGTGGTCGAACTTATATAAAATGGATTTGTATAAGTATGAAGTTGATTTGAAATCTATTGATTTGAAAGGTACTCAATTTGGAAAGAGAATTTTATATAATCGAAGTCTATATAAGTATGATTTGATCTACTATTGATTTGGAAAGTATTCGATTTGAGAAAAATGGAATCCTATATATAATGGACTTTATATAAGTATGATATTTGAAAGTGATTTGAAAAGGTACCATATGATATATATTTTCGAAGTAAAGATACGGAAAGTGCCTTCTGCTTGATATCCGCTTTGTGGCCACATCGTGGATTCATTCTATCGATATTATTCTCTCTGATTTTTGGTTTTTCGGATGTAATACTCGAGTGTTCCCACCGTGGCGTAACCCATGGTTTTTCTTTTTCTCTCGCGACTGCATAGCGCAATTGGCTTGCTGAGTCTTGCCTAGGGGTACGGATTGTTTCCTGGGGGATCCAGGCGTAATCATTGTGTATCCTGCAATCTCTGTAGGTCGCGAATAGCAGCGCAACTGTCTGGCTGAGTCTTGCCTAGGGGTACGGATTGTTTCCTGGGGGATCCAGGCGTAACCATTGTGTATCCTGCACTCTACTAGTCATCATGGCGTAACTCGCAGGGCTGAGAAAGTTTACGTATATGGATTGTTTCCTGGGGGACCCAGGCGTAACCATTTTGTATCTGCGAACCATGATCGGACAAAGGTTTTAGTTTGGTTGTTTGTTTGGATTGTACTTTCCATATCTATTTTTAAAGGTTTTCAAGTATTTTCACTGGGTGTTGAAACGGGTCTACTAAGTACTTGAAGAATTCTAGCTTTGCACCTGATCAACGCATGGCCAGAGTCTGCAAGAACGAAGATAAACTTGTTGAAATATCAAGTTATAAAAGTATTTTCAAAAAGAAAATTGGTTTCGATATAAAAGTATTTTATTATAAAAGTATTTCCAACAAAGTAATTTGTATTAATATTTGAAATTGAAATTTTTATGGTTTGAATTAATTATTCGTGACCGATGCTATCTTTTGAATCTACCGTATCTGCTCAGCTTTAGTTATTTCCCCCTTGATTCTGTTTTACAGAATCTACCTTCCTTTCCTTTTTGAATATATCCTTTCAAAATATTGTTTATTTATATACTACATGGTTTAATAGAAAATTTAAATATTTTGGAAGTTGTGATTTAAATAAAACATATTTAAAGTAAATGATTATTGATTTATTAAGAATGTTTGAAAGGTGTCTTTGGTAAATTAGTAAAATTATGAATTATGGATTTAATGTTTTCAAATAGCTTCTTTAAATATAACTAATGATGTGAATAATTGTTTTAAAAAAGTTTTCATATATTTATAAAGGTGTTATTTAAACATATAAATGTTATTTATAAAGGAAGCAGAAATTTTACAAAGGGGTTTTGAAAGGTTTTTAAGTAGTGAAAATAATTGAATTGCAAATGAAGTTTCAAATTTCAAGTAAAATTTGTATAGTTTTAAAATTTATGGTTTAACTTGTCTTTCAATCTATTTCCTTTCTGGTTGTTTTTATTCTCATACCTTCTTCCTTTTCGGGGACGAAAAGTTTTGAGTGGGGGAGAGTGTAACGACCCACAAATTTTTAATGATTTTTAATTGGTTTTATAACGTATTTAATTTGATTTTTGAGAAATTTTAATGATCATAATTTTGAAATAAAAAATTTAATAATTGGATTACGTCCAATTTAACATAGCAGGTTTTAAATTTTCAATTTATTTCATCAAAGTTTATTTCATTGTGAAATTTTATAAAATTCAAGCTAGCTAATAATTGCTGATAATAAATTTAATTTCAAGCCTGAATATTTTTCTATAGAAAATTCCTAAATCCTCTTCTGAGCGAGACGTCATCTTTCGTTTTTCCAAATTTGGACATCTACTGCTCCGTTTATCTTAATTCTGGCAAAATAGCAGCATTTTCGGTACTGGTTATCGACTTTTGATCGGATAATCATATCACTAATATCTGTATACCATTTTGATCGTCTCGGCGTGCTTATCTCTACGGTATACTCATTTCTGTATTTTGAGGTCCGATACACGACGGAAATGGTGATAACAGTCCATTGTAACGGGACCACTTTTTAACTTTTCAGTTTCCCTTTGTTTCAAACTTTGAAGCTCGCTGCCCAAACCAAGCATTTAGTGCCTTTCCAGCTGTTGCATCTATTTTTGCTATTTCTTAGGCATGATTTTTGCCATGCTCACAGTAACACGTTGTAGCATAGTTTGATTCTTTATCTCTGTAGATAAATATATATATTTCGAGTACTGTCGCATCCCTCTCCTCTAATCTTGCCTATTTTCTTTTCCCCTAATAAATTGCTTTAAAAATCTCAGCTGAATCAATGCGAGACTAGCTTTGAAAGATGAAATTTTTATACGTTTCTTTAACGTTCCTTCATACTTAATTTATTTAAAAAATTTATTCAATGCTCTGTCAACCAGTTTCAGAATTTGCATACAGTAACTTTGCGTAAATTCGTCTATTTCGCTCATCAACCTGCTCGAATTGATGCCTTCCGTCCTTAACATGGATGGCCTAGATTTGGCTTATATTTGATTTTCAATTCAATACTCTGTCTCTTGCTTTCTTTTTCCAGAAGACAATATTTTATAAAAACCCAAGCGACCCTGAATAACTTTACCCTTCCCACTACCCATAATTATTCCTATACGTTTCTTCTGCTCTTTTTTTTCTTTTTTTAACTTCTGAAAGAATCACGTCATCAAGCTAGTAACGTGCGGCCCTTCCTTTGCTTTCATACGGCCTATAATATTATAAAAACCACTAGTATTTAGATCTATACACAAATTTTGCCATCAAAAGTGAAAGCCACCATCAACACCGTCATCCTCCATCTGCCTGTCCACCTTCATCCCCAGTCACCGCGCAACCACGGCCGAGACCCACCAGCGCCTCACCTCCGCATGGACAGCCTCGGGCCGGAGAGACCACCGACCCACCTCCTCTCTCTTTCATTTGCCTGGAGCTCCTTCCCATCAGCACTTCCGCAACCCGCCACGTGGACCACACCTCCAACCGCCTTGAACATCTCACTTCGCCTCCCCTTGTGGCCTCTGATTTTGTTATTTACAGTAAGTATATGTAAGTAGTGGCTGTTATGCTTTATGTACGTGAGTTATATACCTGTTTGTATTTTTTTATAAGTTTAGAATACTGTTTTGATTTTTAGTATACATATTTTGGTTTACGCAGTATAAGTTCATAAAATTTTGAGAATTTATAAAGTATAAGTGTTATTTGATTTATAAATAGGCTATTCATTTGTAAGTATAAAGATATATTGTAGTTGCACGTATGCATGTATCTGAGTCTGCACGTAGGTGAGCAGCGTGTATTTATGTAGGCTAGCCTGTGAATAGTATAATCTATATATAATGTTTATAAGTTTATATATATTAGATTTATAAAGTTAAAACAAATACACTGTTATAACGTTTCAAAGTACATAAGTTAGTCTGAGTATTTATAAACATAACAGTTTGTTTGTGTATATAAGTCTCGTATAGCTTTATTTTATTTTATATGGATGGGTCAAATTTATACGAACCTCTAAATACAATAAGTACGTGAGTGTATTAAGTGTTAACAGATGTATATATATCAGATACTAAGTCCTATAAACTGTCAACATTCAAATCTTTAAGGTATATATACAAGTTGCTGTATAGTTATACTAGGATGTATATTACATATATCTATTTAGTCGTTGTATACATTAATATAAATATTAAATGTTGTTGTATAATAAGGGTATATAGGTTTATAAGAGCCCTAGTATATATGCGTTGTGTGTGCGTAGATATATATATAGAATCAAGATTTTTCTGTCATTCAATATAGTATATAACGTAAGTATAAGTTCTGTCTGCATTCAAGTTTCTTTGAGAGTGATATGTGTATATTTTACCTGTAAAATTAGCACGCATGTTGGGTAAGTCGGAGTATATAACATAAGTTTTATGTTTGTAGTATTGCCATTTTGTCGGTCTGCATATCATCTTTGAATATCGAAATCTGAACCTGTATATATTGTTGATCCACGCTATTCCATTTTTCTTCAGATACAATATATGCGTACGATTCAAAAATGTGTACTTTTAAGTTAAACAATGATTTTGTAAGATATTAGATGAACAGATTTATGTTATATATGGTCTGTGTATATTTTGGGTGGCTGGTATTGATGGGTTTATAATAGAAATTTATAGTAATAATGATTTGGAAAACATATATGTTTCTTATGTGTATTTTAAACAATGACCTTAAAATATATATATTCAAATTTTAATTTGGATTTGAATTTAGAACATGATAAATAGATATATATATATATATATATATATATATATATAGTTGTATATTCGTATATGTAAGTTCACTTAAACTAATTTTATCCTTCGATCGAATTCTGATTTGATTACGTCTATTTCCATTTATCAGCTTTAATCGTCGAATTCGTGCCAATCTTGTTCGCTTCGCAAATTCTGCTTGGATTTCGTAATCCACTTCAGTGTCCATCTCTCTAATCTTGGAAGGTGAGCAATCACTCACGATTAATGTTCTTTTATTTATTAAATTTGATTTCAATTGAAACGACAATTGAAATATTAGGCTGCAGTTATTTAAATTGTTATATATGCTATTATCTATAACTGTTCACTTATGGGATATGACACCATATCCTATATTTATATTTATTTTGATGATATATGCATGTTGTTATTATTATTTTTCATATCTGTTATCACTCTGCAAGTTCCCTGTTAGTATAGAAATCACTATGGGTTGAAATGATAGATACCCGAACGGACTTTAGAAAAGGATAATTTCGTCATGGGTTGAAATGATAGACCCAAGCGATTTTCATTTAAATTGAATTTGGGATTTCGGGTTGAAATGCTATCCACCCATATATATTGGTGTACGGATTGAAATGATAAAAATCCGTAGCACTTGACCATATGATAAGAAATATATACAGACACCGTTGGTCCATATAAATATTTTGAAATAAATTTATACCGTTCGAAAAGAAAAATATGGGATTTAATAAATATTGTTCTTGAAATATTATATATAAATGGGAATTTTATATATAGATTTAATAATATTATTATTTGAGATTGATTTAATCCATAATATATGCTTAAGTATTATTAAGATTTATATTTAAAACGTTACCGGTGTAAAAAAAAATTGAATAATTGAGATTAAGAGATAAATTTGGGTTTATTAAAAATGGTATTTAAATAAGGATTTATCTAATTAAATCAATTTGAAATTATTGAATGGGAATTTTTAAGGGTATAATTTTATACCTGGATTTTGATTTGAGTGATTTAATGAATATTTCACGTTTAATTTAAATTAAAGAAAATATTGAGTAAAATGAAATTTAAATGATATAGAATCTAATAAGGGAGTATTTCAAGACTAAATAATAATGAGGTTAAATCGAGATCTATATGAAACTATTAAAGTAAACATTTAAATATTAAAGCTTTAAACTATATTGGAATTTAGATGGTTTATTTTGAGATTTGGATCTGTATTTGAAATCAGTATAGTTGAATTTATTATTTAGAAAACTAAATTGAATAAAAATTTAGTATGAAACGTTGAATACTTAAAGTTTGAAATATAATGAAATATAAAGGGGTATTTGTGATTATAAACCCGAATTTGAGATCGATAAAATTTAAGTTGTTATTTTAGAAATCGAGTTGAATTTAAATTGATAAATTGAGATTGAATGGGAAGGTCGGGTTGATGTTGGAATGATTTGTTAAGTTGAGGAAATTGAAAATACTTTACTTTGTAAATTATTTAATATAATTACTATTTTGGGAAATATAGAGATATTTGAAGTAAAATGATATTTGGGTTGAAGTATAAATTAAGTTGAAATGACCACGGTGTTATGGTGTATATTTCTACCTTGTAGATAGTTATATGGACCCTTAGAGGATGGTTATCCCAAACATCCTTTAAGTTACTTGTATTTCAGTTGATATTTCACTTGAGTTCGATTTATTGATATAAAAATGTTAATCCTTACTCGAGTGTTTTGTGTTTTGCTTTACGCTCGGGTCAGACTGAGAAATACAGCATTAGAGACTCACCTTTGGAGATTGGAGCTTCATTTGGAGATCCAACTATCGATTTAGTTTTCAGCTTGATTGGTTCAGAGAAGTCATCGGCTCGTACTAAAGACTTCACTGTATTTGAGATATCCTGATGTACTTTATTTCTAACTCTGATGTATATAGTAGCTTCATGAACTACTATACTTTATCTATTCCGCTGCGTATTTTTGTACTACTCTGTATCTGTGATTCTGTGATTGATTTATTTATTTTATATGCTAAGTTTTGCCAAATTTAAATTAACAATTCGGTATTTTGAATTATTCAAGTCGGACTTGTATGGTTTTATTGTCGATTTGAATGGTCCAAAATAGCGGGACGTTACAACTAGCATCTTAAAATCCAATTTATTCATGGAATGGAATTCACTTCGAGCCTGTTAAAGGGATGGAACCCTAAGTAGGATGGAACCTAGGAAAAATCTAATGGAACATTGTTTTGTATCCGCTAACTTTTAATTCAAAGTGATTTTTCAAAAATTATATCTTATTTTCAAAATGATTTGAAAACCTTCCTTTTAAAAGCATCAAAAACATCTATCCTGATTTCAAATACTTTGAGCCTCAAAATAATCTTTAATTTCAAAATCAAAATATCCTTGTTTTTAAACTATCTTTTAAATATAATATATTTATCTTTTAAATATTTATACTTAGATTTTAAATATAAAATTATAGTAAAATTTTGTATATATTATTCTTTATATTTACTTATGTATTCTAATTATAGTCAAGTATATTTATAAAGTTTAAAATAGTTTTAATATAAAATAAAGGTTATTTTCGAAGAAAATCAAAACACCAAAAATCCATTTGGGATGTCGACATGCTCAAGTACCCCATGTCGACGTGGTGTCAGTTGAGTTCAAAATTTAAATTTCAAAAGAAGTGTATATTCGTCATAACTCTTCACGAATGGACATGGCTGTTGTTCTTCTATGAATAGGGGTTAGTTTCAACGAATTTTAATTCAGTTTTTTTTTTTGTTTTTCACTCCTCTTCTTCTTCCATACTTCTATATACATATTCTTACCATTACTCTGCCGAAATCAACATTGAAGCTAACTAGATTATCTCTGGTTTGATTATCTATCACTATCTCAACAAGATCCTCAGTGCTATTCAGAGTTATAGGCTTTTTGTAATCAACTTAGCGAGAAAAGGTGTGATTGTAGCCTTGAAAATCAATCAAGCAGGATAAGGTGTGATTGTAGCCTTGGGAAATCAATTGGGTGAACTTGTTGCTCGGAAAATCAAGTATCTCTATCCACAGGATTGTGATTCTAGAGGGTGTACCTCGTTCCCTTGAAATCAAGGGTGTAATTGTAAAGATTGTTTTTGAAAGGAAATCCATACCTGTGTGTGGGACTGGATGTAGGGTAACTCCGAACCAGTATAAAATCCGGTGTGTTCTTTCCTTTACTGCTTTTACTTTATATTTGCATTTGTGTTTGATCCTGTGATCGTATCTGTGTCTGAATATTACATTCGTTTGTGTTTAAATTAACAAAAACTCAAAAAGATTTAACAATTCTCTAAAACATTATTCACCCCCCCCCCCCCTCAAGTGTTTATTCTAGCCTTAAGATCCTTAATCCGCATTTCTCACACTATGTACGTGGTGGAGATTCCAGAACGAAGTAGGATGGTTTGGCAAACGATTCTGTATGAGGTATTAATGTAACATTGACTCCTTGAGTTAGCTTGATGTGGCTAATACAGGAGCTATACCGGGCCAAGTGAGGTCGCTCCTCCTATCGAGCACATTTCTTCAATATCATATTATAATTTTGTGAATGCTTTTGTGACCAACCCTTGATTTGATTATGGGAGTGTGTTCCGAAGTGGGTGGTAGTAGCTTCTATGCGTTACCACTAGTCCGAGAGTGCAAACAGTATAATCCTACTCTGGCATTGTCTCGTGTGCCTTGTCACATGTCTTATCGCACACATTACGAGTTTGGTTTGTGTCGTACCTATGGAGTGCTCCATGATAGCCCACCAGTTTATGGTGAATTTTACAGTAGTGTATAGACTACAACATTTATATAAAATGTCGTACCTATGGTTTGTTTTCTTTCTTTTCTTCTTTTTCTTATCTACCCCATAACAATCCTTCCTTTTGAACAGTTTTAGTCTGACACTACGGTTTATTGTCGATTTAAACTGTTCAAAAAGGTTGGTCATTACATTTGGTATCAGAGCGAGGTTTAGCAATAACCTTAGCTTTGTAGGGTTTGACTCATTAGAGATAGAGTAGTAATACCCTAGAATGAGTTGTTTGAGTGTATATATATGAGAGCGCGTACTTGTTAGTGTTATAAAATGTTTTGTATTGTGTTAGTTTGTTCAGCTTAGTATTCATAAATCCTGTTCTGTACATAGGATGTTAGGTATCGATAGGGATTTATGTTGGGTGCGTTTCCACCCTTCACCGGACCAAGTCCACCGAACCAACCAACCTACCGAACCAACCCACTTCCAACACTACCGAATCAAAGCTAGATAGACACTACCGAATCGGCCACCTCCATCCACCACCGAACCAGAAGCAAGGGAGGCCACCACCGGACCACTTACTACCGGACCAACCTCCACCGAATCAACCACCACCGGACCACTTACTACCGAACCAGCATACTACCAAACCAACTTTACCAGGCCAGATTGCATCAGCCCGGTCCCACCAGCAACTATATACATCCAAGACCCCTGCCCCCAGCCTCACTCTATAAATAGAGGGGCAGGGGTACAACAATGGCAGACGAGTTTGAGAGCTCAAGCACGGATAGAACTTTCAAACAACTTTCATATACTTGTAATTAAAGCTTTGTACTTGTAATCTGAAGAGTGAAGGAGAATACCATATAAAGTGGACGTAGGCACATTCTAGACGAACCACTATAAACCTGTGTGTCTTTTTCAGTTTAGTCCCCGCTTTTTACATATTTGCATGAATCGCCCAAATCACTAAGAACAACTTAAAATCAACTAAATCATACGACTTGGAGGTGTTTGCCCATTTTTTGTGCAAACATTTTTGGTGCTTTCACTGAGAACTCGAGCTAGAAGCTTCGGCTTCTCCCACTAAACCTTCTTCCCAACAGCATCGCTCATTGCTTGGAAAACATGCCTCCCAGGCAGAGGAAAGATGCTAGCAAAGGAAAGAACATCGCAACTAGTAGTATCCCAGATCTAGTGATCAGAGATCAAGAGAATCGTCCTGTTCCAACAGCAAATGGAAATCAGGCAAATCCGACAGCCCTAGCTACGGAACAACCAATTACTAGGGCAGATCTGGATAGGGTTGTGGCTGAAGTAACTAATCGCTTCGCATCTCAACAAGAATCCTTGGTGGACCAACTCATGTCACGCTTAAGAGATGCTGAAGAATCCAACCACAACACCGAATCATGGGGTGAGTCCCAGTCTGAAGGATCTGGGAGGCGACATAGATCTTTCTTCTTCGAAGAGGCTAACAACAGAAACAGCAATGGTAGGAGCCGAGCCCAGACTCAGCCCGAACTCCGACCCGAGGAAACACTTGGAACCGAACCCAATGGGGGAGGTACCAGGCAGGGGTCGGATATGGCTGAGCCTGTCATGCTACCTAACCATGGGAACACCAATGGACGGGGCCGAGCTGGAGTCCAGCCTGAAGTTGGACCCAAGGGAATGCTTAGAGCAGAGCCCAGCAGGGGAAGATCGAGGCAAGGGCCAACTGTGGATGACCCCAGCATGCTCCCAGAAGAACGAAGACCGCCACCAGAAAATGTTAGGAGTAACAGACGATACCATCCCTACAGGTCATCTGGACGGAATCAATCCCGTAGAGAAGAACCAAACTCATTTCTATCCGCTCCAAGTTCTGATGAAAGGATGGCGCGATTGTTCAGAGAGTGCGTCCAACGGGACCAAAGGGATCGGGGGATAGGCACTAGAGTAACCATCCCCTTCACCCGCAATATCGAAACTGCCATCACCCCCCGGGAATGGAAAATGCCAACAATGGAACCTTACAAGGGAACCTCTGACCCCGTTGTACATTTGTAGAGATACACACAGCATATTCGCATGAGCGGAGCAACAGAGGGAGTGTTGTGTAAATGCTTCCCACTATTCTTGGCAGATCTAGCTACGTCCTGGTTCTGCCATCTATCCCAAGGATCCATCAGCTCATGGGAAATGCTGAAAGAAAAGTTCATCAACCAGTTCCGCATTCATGTGGGACAACCCAAGGACGCTTATTCTCTATCTAATATCAAACAGAAGCCCGAAGAGACATTGCAACAATATCTAACCCGATTCAACGCCGTGGCGGCCGCAGTCCAAGATGCCGATGAGAAACTTATCCTAATGGCTCTTTGTAGTGGCGTACATCCGGATACTAAGTTTACTAGAAGATTAACGAAAGAAAAACCAGCTACCTTACCCGATTTCTTCCATGAAGCCGGAAGGTATACAAGATTTGAAGACGCTGCCACCGAAAGGCAGACAGGGCAACAAGCCAAGGCAGCTCAGGGCAACGCACCCGCTGCAGCAAAGGACGTCAGAAGAAATGACTCTCGAGACAATGCTGGGGGCAGGAAGGGAGAAAAACGCCTATATCGGCGAGGACCAAGATTTGACGCTTACACTCCTTTGAATGAAACAGTCGAAAACATCTTCCTGGCCACCAAAGACGAGCTTAAATACAACCCCCCCCCCCCCCCCCGTACAAGAAGGAATCAGATCATGCAATCAAGTCTGGAAAGTTCTGCCGTTTCCACGAATCCCATGGGCATGATACCAATGAATGACGTCATCTCCGGGACCTGATTGAAAAACACATCAGAAGGAAGAGATTGGAACATTATGTAAAGGGTCAGGACAGAACTCCAGCTCCTGCCAAGGAGAACCCAGGGCAACTCCACCCAGAGACAGGCGGAAGAAATCGCAACACCAGCGGTTCCAGTCAAGAGAAGATAGTGGTCCATACAAAATCGGGAGGACCACACATCGCCGACAGAAGCTGGGCAGAAATGGAAAGATATGGAAAGTCACTTAGAAACAATGAAGACTGCATCAATTCCGTCATGGAAGAACGCCGTCCGAAGCGGAAAGAGGATAATGACATCACATTCAATAGGCAAGACCTAGAAGGAAGCAGTACCCTCACATGGATCCTATGGTCATCTCTGCCTGGTGCGGCCCAGCCGAAGTTTTTCGAATTCTGGTAGATACTGGAAGCTCCGTAAACATTTTGTTCAAGCATGCTTTCGACAAAATGAAGCTGTCAATGAAGGATGTGTCTCCCTGAAACAAACCACTACACGGTTTCACTGGAGATGCGAAGATACCCCTCGGGCAATTGGACCTCTTTGTTGAAATAGGAAGTCATCCCCGCTCCGTTGTGCGGAAATAAACATTTGTGCTAATAGATAACCACTCGGCCTACAACGCCTTTTTAGGAAGACCAGCCTTGTCTGACTTCCAGATTGTCCTGGCCCCTTGGTGCCTGAAGATGAAATTTCCAACAGATAATGAGATAGGGGAAGTAGAAGGAAATCAAGACGCCGCTCGAGATTGCTATATAACTGAACTTCGCAATAACCGCAGGAAGGATAAAGGGAAGGATGCAAAGACTTCTCTCTGCAAGAAAAACTTGGAAGCATAGAAACTAAAGAAAGCCCCTCCTCTTTGATATACCAGCGATCCTTTCGATGAATTAGACCCCAGGGACAAAGAGGAGGAGGCCACCGCCGAGCCTGCAGAGGCTATGGAATTTGTATCTGTAGACAAACATGACCCAAGTAGACTGCTGAGAGTCGGATCTCAGTTAAGAGCAGAGTTGAAGGATCAACTCGTCGATTTTCTTCGCCACAACTTGAATGTATTTTCATGGATGCACGCTGACATGACTGGAATCTCCCCAGACGTAGCATGCCACGTATTGAACATCGATCCCACCTATGTGCCAGTAAAGCAGAAAAAGAGAAGCATGGGAGCAGAACGGTCAGCAGCCCTCGAGGATGAAGTAAAGAACCTACTTGCCAATAACTTCATACAAGAAGCCATCTAACCAGAATGGATCGCCAACCCGGTACTGGTAAAGAAGGCTAATGGGAAGTGGCGAACATGCATCGACTTCTCCAACTTAAATGACGCTTGCCCGAAGGATTGCTTCCCACTCCCCCGAATCGATCAACTCGTGGACAGCACAGCCGGGCACGAACTCTTATCTTTTATGGACGCATACTCAAGATATAACCAGATCCCTATGCACGCCCCCGATCAAGACCACACTAGTTTCATCACTGACCGGGGATTGTACTGCTACAGAATAATGCCTTTTGGACTTAAAAATGCCGGAGCTACTTATCAGCGCCTCGTCAACAAGATATTTGCGGAAGTAATAGGACGAACTATGGAAGTTTATGTGCATGACATGCTGGTAAAGTCGAGGAAAGCCAACGATCATGTAAGCCACCTGGATGAGATGTTTCAAGTACTTTGCCAATATGGAATGAAGCTGAATCCTCTAAAGTGCTCATTCGGAGTGTCATCAGGAAAGTTCTTGGGATTCATCGTCCATGCCAGGGGGATTGAAGCTAACCCCGAACAAGTCTGAGCCCTGAAAGATATCAGGATACCTTCCACTCGAAAAGAAATGCAAAGCCTGAATGGGAAGGTGGCCGCCCTAAGCAGATTCATCTCTAAAGCAACCGACAAATGCATCCCTTTCTTCGAAGCCCTAAAGAAAGACAAAGGAAAGTTCGAATGGACTGACGAATGCTCAACAGCCTTTCTTAACCTAATCAAACACCTCCAGAGACCACCAGTACTCTCAACTCCAAATAAAGGCAAAGAACTATACCTATACCTTGCTGTATCGTCCCATGCTCTAAGCGCCGCTTTGGTGAGAGAAGACAACCGAGCGCAGCGGCCCGTATACTTTGTAAGCAAGAGATTTATGAGGGCAGAAGCCAGATATCCTAAACTTGAGAAGCTAGCATACTTTTTGCTAATCACGTCACGGAAACTGCGACACTATTTCCAATCTCATTCCATCAGAGTTTTAACCGATCAACCGGTAAGGCAGGTACTCCATCGCCCCGACACTTCTGGACGACTACTCAAATGGTGCATTGAACTGAGTCAATATTATATCACCTACCATCCTCGTACCGCCATCAAGGGACAAGCCATGGCCGATTTCATTGCCGAATTCACTACCAACGAAGGTAAGGAGCAATCTAAAATAGCAGAAGATATCAAGTGGAATCTCTTTGTAGATGGAGCATCAAACGAACAAGGCTCGGGAGCAGGTATTGTGATAATCACCCCCAGGGGAAGGAAGCTGCACTATGCCCTAAGGTTGGAATTCGCTGCCACCAACAACGATGCAGAATATGAAGCAGTAATAGCAGGATTAGAACTTGCCTTAGAAATTGGAGTCAGTTCTTTATGTCTTCATAGTGATTCTCAACTTATCGTAAACCAAGTACTAGGAGAGTTTCAGACTCGAGGAGAATGACTCACGACATATCTAAAGAAGACCAAGCTGCTACTCGATCAGTTGGACCACTATTTAATCAAACACATTCCTCGAGAGGAGAACCGAGAGGCTGACGAACTGGGAAAGCAAGCTAGCATGAAGAACAGCACCATTTCCGGAACAGTGGCCATCTCAAAACAACTAGCCCCAAGTTTTGAACAAGAGGATCTGATAGCTGCAGTCGAAGAAGAAACTTGGATGACTCCTATCCAGAAATACTTACAAGATGGCACACTACCCAACGAGCGTAACGAAGTCAGGAAAATCCTAAGGAGAGCTTCCCGCTACACAATACAAGAAGGCATCCTCTATCGACGCGGCTTATCTAACCCCTTATTAAGGTGTGTTGCTGGAAGGGAAGCCAAGAAAATCTTATCCAACATTCATCAAGGGAGCTGCGGAGATCACACTGGTGGGCAGACTTTGGCAAAGACGACACTCCGATATGGATATTACTGGCCCACTTTAAACAAAGACGCCTTAGACTTCGTCAAAAGGTGTGACAGATGTCAGAAATTTTCTAAGATTACTCGACTACCAACAAATGAGATTACTCAAATGACCAGCCCTTGGCCCTTTGCAGTATGGGGAATTGACTTGATTGGCGAACTGTCGATGGGCCGAGACGGAGCCAAATATGCTATAGTGGCAGTCGACTATTTCACCAAATGGGTGGAAGCGGAACCTCTAAATAAAATATCTTTGGCAAAAGTTATTAACTTCTTGATCAAAAATGTTCTATGCAGGTACGGGGTTCCACTCAAAATCATATCGGACAATGGACTTCAATTTGACAGTGAGGAGTCAAAATTTGACAGTGAGGAGTCAAAATTTGACAGTGTGGCTTATCCCCAGGCAAATGGGCAAGTCGAAGCTGTCAACAAAATTCTTAAAACTCTAATCAAGAAGAAGCTTGAAAATTCAAAAGGCGCTTGGGTGGATGAACTTCCTACGGCACTTTGGGCCTACCGCACGTCTTTCAGAACATCAATAGGGCATACTCCTTTCTCTTTGGCATACGGATCAGAGGCCATGCTCCCAGTTGAAACTATAGTGCCATCCCACCGTAGGATCCACTACAACCCAGAAGAGAACGAAGAACTCCTCTACATGTCTTTGGATTTAATCAAAGAAAGAAGAAATGATGCAGCACTCAAAGCAGCAGCTCACAAGCAAAAAGTGGCAGCACAATACAACTCCAAAGTCAAGCATCACAGCTTACAAGAAGGAGATCTTGTCCTCAAGCGAATCTTCCCGCGCCCCGGAGCGCTAGATCCAATCTGGCACGGACCATATGTAATTCATAAAGATCTCCACAACGGAGCTTATATTTTGTCAACAGTGGACGGAGAGGTGTTCCAGAGGGCATGGAACATCCAACACCTTCGTCGATACTTTTCTTAACTTGTACTGCCCATATAAAGTGAATTAACAAAGAGAATCAGTGGACGTAGGCATTTACGTGCCGAACCACTTTAAAAACTTGCCTCTTTTTTAACTTGTTCCTTTATATCTTGGCTACTTGCTGAGTTTTATCCTTTTCGGTTGAACAAAATCCTGTGTAGACGGCATCTCCATTCAGGGCATCACAGCACAACTTCACTTGGACAAAACTTAACAGGTATTATACGAATCTATGCCCTCGCCAATGAGATACTTTTGCTCCAGCATCCCTCTGCTGCGGGTTAACTCATTGCTCATGACGGCCCTTAAAGCCAACTGTAATGCGCCGATTATAAGCCGCCGAGAAGGCCAGTCATGGCCTAGGCAGCTCATTACGGCATTCGGCTCGTCGGCAACCGTGAACCGATTATAAGCCCCAACATAAGGTGTGGCTAGCCAGGGGCAGTTCACAGCTGACGATCGACACCCGCGCTAGCCGGCCACGGTAAATCGAATAATACCCAAGATTACGGGCCATAATGGCCCGGGTAGTTACCGTGCACGATCCCGGCTCCGATGTGTCTTAAGTACGGCTGTGGTAAAAAAGAAAACTCCCCGCGGAGGCATAAGATGGGTGACAAATGTCTCCAAGACCCACAGCTAGGGAAAGTGACTACAAAGCCCGTTTGCCACGAACTTAAGCGCGTCGAAGGCCTTCCATGATTGGAAGTTTTACTATTTCTTATATTTCCATTTTATTTATAAAAACTTTCCTCCTATCCTCTATAACGATCACTAAAGTACAGGACACAAAATAGGAGACACTCGCTAATGGGAATAAGAACTCACAGCTGGATGGCAGGTCATTCAGCTGCATTCCATATTCGATTACACAAGGCATTCAAAGCTACTGTCTACAGCTAAAACTTGAAGGGCGGTACTTTCTTCTCTTGCACATAAATATGTAACTATAATTTATTCGCACATCACACTAACATTGCAAGACATGAAATTATATTTTAAGAAAGAACTTAGCGTCAAACACAATTGAATCATTAACACATGCACAGCTATATTTTATGCAACACATCAAAACAAAGAAAGCATTCAAACATGACAAAATCAGCTTATGTTATAAAGTTACATGCCAAAAATCAAGTTGTTCGTTACATAATTACAGCCTTAAAATTACATTAATGTTTTAAGACTAACATAGACAGCAATGTCAAGTAAGCAGAAAAATGTCCAGATCAAGCCAAGGAGCCTACGGCATCGGGGCTTCGCCTCTATCCTGCTGGCCCTCCGAGGTCTACTTAACCGCCGGATCAGAGCTCCCAGCATGCTGACCGGAGATAGTTGGCGCTTCAGAGGTCCCGCCTGTCCAATTCAGGAGAAGAATTCATTGAATAAACAATAAGCAACCAAGCTATGAAAAGGCTAAAAGGGAAGACTTACCAGCATCTGTTCTTTGATCATCATCCCCCAACTGCACACCTACCTCCTCAGCAGCGAGCAACCGCATGCCCTCCTTCACCGCCACTTTCTCCTCCTTAGTGAATTAGGCTGTAACCACATCTATTCTGAAGGCCATGACACCCTTCTTATCCTCATCATCCTTGGCCTCCTCCAGAGCCCGGAGATAAATCCTGGCCATGATCCGGGGATAATCATCCATCCAGGATAAGTTGCCCTGCTTCCAAGCACGGAAATACATATCCTGGAGCATCTCATCCATCATCCCCTCATTCTCCTCAAACTCCCTCATTCGGACATCAGAAGCCAACAGCTTTGCAACGGCAGCATCCCTCTCCGATCGGTATCGCGAGCGGTCAGCTTGAAGGGATTTCCTCATCGCCTCCATCTCCTCCTTCAGCTTAGCTTGAGAAAGCTCTGCGGCTTCAAGCTTCCCAGATAACTCCTCTACCCGCTCCAGATCCGCTTTCCGAACCTCATCCACCGTTGCAATGGCCATATCGATCCGTTCCTTGCAGATGGCCTCCATTTTCCGCAGCTCGGCTCTGCTAGCCTCTTCCATGGTTTTCTTTAGCCGTCGAGGCAGCCTCGTGCTGAGAGATCTGGATGGCCTGATCGGTGAGTTGCTTGGCCTGGTCGGCAACCACTAACCGCAATCTTATGTTGGCACTCCCAATTTCCTCCCCGGCCTTGTCCAGTCGGGCATGATGCACCATCAACTTCCTAGTCTCCTTAGCAACCCGGTCGATATTTGCCTTAGCTTCATCCCCCATAGTTACAATCCGAGTAGTAAGCAAATCAAGGTCCAGATACTTGGCCTCATCAAGCACCCTTACCATAGGATTGCGAGGGAGAAGGTGCTCACCGGTAACCTCGTCAAAGGAAATATCATGAGAACCCGGATCCAGATCTGGATGACCCGCAAATGGATTACGAGCCAAGCCGGGACGATCAATCTGAGTAACGGTAGGATTCTCAGACGGATGCGGAGAGGGTATGAACTCACTATCCTCCCCCGTAATATCATGAATAGGCTGGGTTGGGGGCTGAGGACCAGGTGAAGGTTCGAATAAGGAGCGTCTCCTCTTTTTCTTTTGAATATCCTCTTCAATAACTCCAAGAAGAGGACGGTAGCCGACTACGTCCCCGGAACGGTTAGTCGGAGGCTTTGGTTTAGCGGAAGCTTTGAGGAGTTTGAATTGTTCGAGACGGTGCCGAATGTCTGATGTCTTGGCCACCTTACCCGTTCCTAGAATAAAAACCAAGTGTTACAAGCATGCACGGGACTATAATCCAAGAAACATGTGGAGTTAAAAGAGGAGTCAAAAATTCACCTTGAATCGCCGGAGTTGCCCTAGCTGAAATGATCTTGGAAGATGGATCAGCACCAGTCCCGGCGTTATCAGTTTTCTTTGGCTTCTCCACCAAGGCCGATCCTTTCTCCAACCCCTCAAACGCCTGGCGGAAAGCATCATCTGTCCACTCTTGGATCTCCTATGCTTGCCCAGAAGACAAAGCCCCGGCGCCATCACCGCTCTGTCCTTCGCCACCATCACCACCATCAGCTTCTCCATCACCTCCACTCTCCTCCTCGCCCCTTTTCTCCTCTACATTTTCCTCCTTCGGAACATCTGGACATGTTCTAGGGGAGGGTCCATCGGATTTCTTAAGCTTCTTCCCCTCGGCGACTGGAGGTATCGAGAAGGGTTTCCTCTTGCTGCTCTTCGTCGTGGCCCCTCCTTTAGCTTTGACAGCCCTCTCCTCAGCTGTGTCTCTCTGCTTGACCACAGACTGACGTGGTAGAATCAACTTCTGCTGCAGAAGAGTAGCATTCCTTATCAGGTAAGAAGCTGACCTCTCCCTTCCCGAAATGGCTTCTATCTCTGCAGCCATCTGAACCAGGTGATCGTTCTCCACGACCGCAAAGCCACCTGTCGCTAGCAAGAAATAAAAACACATAAGGAGAAGCATTACAGTCAGAACGGAAATTATAAATAAGCTTCAACTTACAGCTAGAGGTGAAGCGACGGATAGAAACAGAGTCATCCTTGACGAAAAACCATTCTTTCTTGAACATGTTGAACTTCGAATATAAGTCTAGGACCGGCTTGAAGGACACGGACGATTCCAAGCTGATGTATGGAGACCCCTTCTTATAGCCCCTTAAGTTGTACAAATACCGAATCTCCCGGTTGGAAGGGGGACGCTCGTATTTTCTCTGGAAAATGATGAATAGACTCACCAAGATAGCGTAAGAATTGGGCTGAAGCTGCAAAGGGGCCACCTTCAAATAGGTAATGAAGCTGACTATCCAAGCATTGATCGGGGGAATGGCCCCGCACATGCAATGGTACCTACTATAAGCGAAATATCCTTCAGGGGGTCATACGGCATAACTCCATTCCCTGGCAGCACCATGTGTGCTCTGTCAATCCCGAAAGAACGAGATATAACATCAAACTGCTCCTCTTTAAGGGAGCTAGGAAAGCAGTCAGGTGCGAGTTCAGGAGCTCCTAGGGGTCGTACCCACCAACTAGTGATCTCGGGGGAGGTCCATGACGTCCCGATCCTGACTGATCTGGGGGCACCGTGGAGGACTCTTCTCTGTCCATGGATTTCTTCTTATCTGATCGAGTTTCTACTTTACGAGACATTTATCTGCAAACACAAAACGTGCGTCGTTAGAATGAGGGAAGTAAACAAGCAATTGCATGAAGTCTAGAATTTCATTTATAAGTTAAATGAAAGGCATAAGGTTCATTCGACACTCAAGCCCATTCGGTAGTTCAAGGCTCGAAAGCCATTCGGCACTCGTACTTCTCAGATTCATCCAGTAGCTCAAGGCTTGAAGGATCATTCGGCACTCACACTCCACGATTCATTTGGCAGTTCAAAATATAAAAGCCATTCGGCGAGGGAAGGCTAAGTCACCTGATTCGGTAATCTAACGTGATTCGGCGGTACGTTTGATTCGGCAAGAGAGAATCTGGTCCGGCTATCTCACTTGGTAGGGAATAGCGAAAGCATAAGGCCCCTACTTATAGGAAAAATATAAATAACCGGACCAACTGGTTCGGCACACAAGACCGGATGAGAATTCCCCAAGCTAAAACAAAGCGCGACATACGATGGCATATGCCCCACTTTGGGGGGCAAATGTTGGGTGCGTTTCCACCCTTCACCGGACCAAGTCCACCGAACCAACCAACCTACCGAACCAACCCACTTCCAACACTACCGAATCAAAGCTAGATAGACACTACCGAATCGGCCACCTCCATCCACCACCGAACCAGAAGCAAGGGAGGCCACCACCGGACCACTTACTACCGGACCAACCTCCACCGAATCAACCACCACCGGACCACTTACTACCGAACCAGCATACTACCAAACCAACTTTACCAGGCCAGATTGCATCAGCCCGGGCCCACCAGCAGCTATATACATCCAAGATCCCTACCCCCAGCCTCACTCTATAAATAGAGGGGCAGGGGTACAACAATGGCAGACGAGTTTGAGAGCTCAAGAACGGATAGAACTTTCAAACAACTTTCATATACTTGTAATTAAAGCTTTGTACTTGTAATCTGAAGAGTGAAGGAGAATAACATATAAAGTGGACGTAGGCACATTCTAGACGAACCACTATAAACCTGTGTGTCTTTTACAGTTTAGTCCCCGCTTTTTACATATTTGCATGAATCGCCCAAATCACTAAAAACAACTTAAAATCAACTAAATCATACGACTTTGAGGTGTTTGCCCATTTTTTTGTGCAAACAATTTATAAACACTAAATAAGGCAGACCGATATAATATTGATTTTGAAATGTAGGTAAATGAAATAATTTTACCTAGTATTATATTTTTTATATAAAAGGGTAAATTTTATAAAGGGATATAGTTGATCGTGATATGTTTGTTTGTTAGGAAGTAATATTTTTATTAATATTGGTTGCATAATAGGATTTGCAAATAAAAAACACATAAACTGGAAATTTGAGAACTTAATTTTTGGGCTTTGAAATTTGTTTTCAAACTATTTTGGAATATAATATTCATATTATTTGGAAGTATTTTCGGATAGAAATATTTTCAATGTGATTTGAAATAAAGTTTTAAAAGAATTTTTAAAAAGGAAATAAGTTTTGAACTCCCCTCTCTGTCGCTGGAAAATAATTTCGGTGATGAGTGCATGCATTATCGACGTTTATTTTCGAGTTTCAAAGTTGGAAGACCGTTGTAATAGTTTTACTACACATTTTTTTGATAAACAAATCTTATTTTTAATTTCCAAATATGATTGATATATAAAAGATATGAGTATCAATATTATTTAAAAATGATTTGAAAATGGAACCCGATGTTTAGTTCTTAAGTTTCTATATATTAGAAATTTTATTATTATAATGAATGAAATCTTGACCATATTAATATTTGGAAACTTCTAAAACGAAAAATAAGAAATTAAGAGTTAAGTGATTAATGTAATGTAATGAAATTGAAGGTTGTCACTTATAAATTAAAGGGTAATGAAAATTTAAAAGATGTAATTATTGAATATTTTGTTAACTAAAATGAATAAAATAAACTTGTGTGACATTCAATTTCATTCTTAAAAATATATACAACTTACCTAAATTTTTTAAAAGTTGTAATATTAAATAGGAATACGTAATAGGAATAGGTAATAGAATATTATACAAGTAAAACTTAAGAAATGAAAGTGTTCAATGGAATTATTCCTATAAATAAGAATTTAGATGTAAATGAATGTATAAACATAAGTTAATGTTTTGAAATGCTAATAATTAGATTTAGTAGTGAAAAGTGAATATTATCTATGAAATGTGTATAAACTTAAAAATTGACAGAAATGACCCATAAATAAGTTTATTATTAAGTGACCCTATAAAATAAATGGATTCCATATTCAATGATACTATACAGGAAAAAATGAATGTAAATTTAAAATTTAAGAGACTTAAGCTGAATGATTCATAAAATTGAAATCAAACTATATAAACAACGAACGTAAATAAATAGAGATGGTTCTATATAAATGAATGAAAATAAATGAATAGTAAACAACGTGAATGGAAATTTATAAGAATAAACTTAAATAATATTTGAAATTCTTGGTTGTTTTGGCTTATGAGACGTTTGGGAAAGGATACTTCTACTGTATAAGGATGTATGAATAATCTATTGAGTAATTATCTAAGGCTGTTGAGTGTAGGGTATACTTGATAGTTTATTTATCATCTTGTATGATTAAAAGTTTCGGAACCTGAACGAACCGTTAGTTTTGGTTGTTATGGATGTATGTTAGATTGGTTGTGTTGTTTTGTTTGCATATGATTATGTCATACTGTTGTTTTGTTGTGATAATAATTGAAACCATTAATATCTTACTATTTTACCTAATTAATAACTCTTTGGATTATACAAGTGAAATACATGTTTATGGAAGCAATAGCTATAGCTTTTGGTTTCATAAATAAAGCGTTGTTTGCCCGACAAATAGGCACATTTTCGGATTAAGGACTCCTAGCAATATTTTATTATTTTCCCCGTGGTTTGGGATATATTATTATTGAAATAAGATACATATTGATATGTATTGATATTATTGTTTTTTCGAACTTATTCATACAAAAAAGACTCTGTCGAAATTTTCCGTGAATTTTAGACATAGATTTTTTTTTGTGAAAGTGGAAATATTTCGAAACTTTTTTAACTTGAATATGAAGGATTTAATTGTTTATAAATTGATATATTTTATTTAGAATACTTAACTATGTAAATTAATTGTTTATAAATTGAATACTTTGAATAAAATATATTAATCCCTTAAATTCCTTATTTGCCTTTCCGAGGACAAAAAGTTTTGAGTGTGAGAGAGTGTAAGGACACGTATTTTTCGGTAATTAAAATATTAAATTAAATAAGATTTTGGGAATTTAATATTGTAAGAAATTTAAATTTGTGATTTATTAACGGAAAAATAGTAAAAACATGATTTAATAATGTTGTTTGAATGTTAATAATAACTATTTGAATATAATCCTAATCAAATGGATTAATTGTAAAGTTAATTTGGTTAGAAACTGTAAATAAGGGATAAATTGAATGTTGGATCTAAATGTTGTAATTAGATGTTATTAATTGGGATATGAAAATAAATTAACTAGTATGTGAATTTATTAGCTTGGTTTGTAAACAATAAACCTAGAAATGTGATTGAAATTGTATGTTGTAATAATTGTTTAATTACCATTTCATTATTTAATCCATTAAAATTAAATTGGAAAACAATTGCAATTAATCTACTAAAATATTGCGGTTAATATGAATTAAAATGATAATGGTAGAATATTGATGAAATAAATGGTAAACCAATGTTAACTATATCCATAAAGTAATAGCTGATTGAATAATAAGATATAAATCAAAATAAATGAATTTATTTGAATTTAAATTATAATTATTGAATTTATTGCAATTAAAATTGAACATTGTAATTACTGCAATATTTAACATTTGATTTGACATGGAAATTTACTTTAAAAGATTTTAAACTTCAAGGTAATTAAAAATGATGAAAATTGTTAATCATCAAATTTAACTTGAAAAGTTATTTAACCAATTTAATAATAAATTATTTGATTAGCGTGATAATATACATTTTGGCCACTATCTTGGATTTTGACGAAACCATTTTCATGGGATCCGTAACAGTGAATTATTGTAGGATTTCAACTCATAGCGATCAGACTTGCCGCTTGATCGTGCAAGCTCCAAACGCGTAGAAATCAATTTGATGAATTCAATTTAAATAAGCTGATTTTAAAAGATAATTTCTATTTATAATGGAATTTGGGTTTAAAATCTTTTCCTTTGAGTTTAAAAATATGTAAACATCTATTTTGATATATGGGATGATCTACTTTCGTTTCGGAAACAGAATTGGCTTTTTGGATCGTTATTGTCGTTTCGAACCAATTCGATATGTTACTCATTCCTATCTAGCCTTGTCCATATAAATAGATTTTGTTCTAATTCAAGCGCTTCAATTTCTTTATTTTGTACGTATTTGTCTATTCAATCATCTGCTTCTTCCTACTTCTAATGGTTGAAACCAAAAGCCCTAAATTCAATATCAAAACCAATTTCAAAATTCTAACTCTCCAAACTATAGCAAATTATATATCATTGGAAAGCTCTCGACGAACACAATCTACTGCAGCAATCCTTTTTTTTGATTTAGTGCATCAATTTACCAGAATTCGAGGATTAACCTCAGCCATCCATTTCTAGGGTTTTTGATATGACGATGGATCTTCATCCAATTGACGATCGAGGGGCGGCGTTGGGAAGATGGAGGGTCGTAGTGGGGGTGCACATTTGTCGTATGATGGTCGGAGATCGCCAGAATCGACCAGGAAAGAGGAGCGACAACGGAGCTTTCTGGGGTGGCCGGAGTTCACGCAATCCTAGGAATGGTTGTAGCTTGAGCTGCCAGAGGCGGCGGTGCTTCGTGTTCTAAGTACTTCGACGTGGTTTGGCGGAAAAAATTGGATGAAGGACGGCGGCTGTAAGGGCTTCGTGTGATCATGGCTGTTGAGTAGCTAGAGTTTCACAATAATGATGGTAACGTGTATTGTTTCTTTTTATTTATTTTAATTTAAACCAATTAACTTCTAACAATCATATCTTTTGCATACGAGCTCGGATTCACGTGTGATTTTCTCCATTGCAATAGTATTGAAATTATGGACATTATAGAACTAATTTGGTTTGATTCTAAGACTATTAGAATTTTGGGCTACAATTGGATTTTAAATTGATTTGAAATCTAGGGGAGTGTTTTAGCCGACTCACGACTACTAAATTATTTTATGTTAGTTAAATTAAATCTATGATGTGATTAGAAATTGATTGGTTGATGTTTGTTTTATTCAAATTGTCATTCAGTTAAATCCGACTTTTATTGATTTAATTACCATTTAAATTAATATTGAATTTTAATTGTCAATTAAATACCTGTTAATGATAACCAGTTAATTGTTGTTGTTTATGGGTTGATATGAGTGACGATTATGATGGATGTTTAGTTGTTGATATTAAAATCATTGGATGTATATTTATTCATATGTTGTTATCACACTACAAGTTACCTTGGTTCATTGTTAGTAAATCATTATGGGTTGAAATGATACATACCCGAACGATCTATAGATTAGGAAAAATCGTCATGGGTTGAAATGATAAACCCGAGCGATTTTATGGATTTTGAATTTAATTCAGGATTGTAGGTTGAAATGATATATACCCGTAAAATTTAAAATTATTGTGGGTTGAAATGATATATATGCGTATCACTTGACCACTGGGTAGAAAATTATATACGGACACCGGATTGGTTAAACCAAATGATTTTAAATTCTTAAATTTGAATTCAGTTAAATGATATTATGAGATAAATTTTATTTTATATAAACTGAATTATTTTTGAAAACCCCAAGCTTTAAATGTTGAAATTGGAATTGGTTTAAATTAATTGTTTAAAGAATCTAAAGTGAAATTTTAAAGTTGAATTTGAAGTATAAATAAATTTTATCGAAACTGAGTTATTGTAAACATTCGAATATTTAACTTTGAAATCTATTGAATTTGGAGTAGCTTAAATTGATAGTTCAAACATGGATTTGAAATCAATATAGATTTAAATGGTTTTATTGAGAAGTTCTATTGAGAATCTGTATTTAAAGGTAAAAGTTGAGTTTTGTTGTTTTGAAAACTAGATATGGTCTGGATTTGTTGAAATGAAATAAACAGTTTAATTTGATATAAATTTCAAATTAATTATTTTAATATAAACTGTTTAAAGATGTAATATTTTAAATTCAGATTTATTTAGATTTTCAAAATATTTACTATATAAACCATTTCAATAATCTAACCATTTGTATTAAACTATTAGAACTATATTTAATCTATTTTCAAACTATTTTAAACAATTTTAATATATTTTAAACTATTTTAAACCGTTTTAATATATTTTAAACTATTTTAAACTATTTTAACCTATTTTAAAATATCTAATCTACTTTAATCTATTTTAAACTTTTTAAAAAATTTAAACTATTTTAAAGTATTTAAACTATTTTAAAATATTTTTTACTATTTAAACTATTTTTGACTATCTAAATTATTTTCTAAATTCCAAATAGTGCAAGGCTGAATTTTTTATATTTAAATCCTGGATTTAAAAGCGGATATGGTTAAATGATATTAAATCCTAAGTTGGAATTTGAAATGATATTTTCTAGTGAAATGAGATATTTTGAGTAGATATGATGATTTTGAAAAGAGGGTTTAGCTTATTTTGTGAATTTGGTTTCGTAAGTGATATGATTCAAAGGTGAATATGATTTCGAAAGTTATATGACTTTTTAAGTTGAATATGATATTTTGATATCAATTTTGAATCGGTTTTGGAAATGTAAAAGAACTGTCCAGTGTAAAATAAGTGTTTTATTGTTTAAGAGACCAAGATCGGATATGGTCGTACTCTCTGCCAATACCGAAAACCACTTTAACAATTGTGTAGTGGTGGAGATTCCAAAATAAAGTAGGATGGTTTGGCAAACGATTTTGTATATGGTATTAACGTAACCCTAACTCTCTCGAGTCAGCTTGATGTGGTTAAAACAGGAGCTATACCGAGGCAAGTGAGATCGCTTCTCCTATCGGGCACATTACTTCGACACCATATTATGACTTTGTGATTGATTTGGTGGCCACCACTCAATTTGATTACGGGAGTGTGTTTTGAGGTGGGTGGTAGTAGCAGCTATGCGTTACCACCAGTCTGGGAGTGCAAACGGTAGAATCCTACCCTGGCATTGCCTCGCATGCCTTGTCACTTGTCTTATTGCACCCATTATGAGTTTGGTTTGTGTCGTAACTATGGAGTTCTCCCTGATTGCCCAATAGTTTACAATGGAGTTTATAGTACAATATAAACTACAACATTTATATAAAATGTGTTAAGGTAGATATGGGTAACACCTTAATGCTATTTTAATACTTTACTATAGACATATTATAATAGCATATTATACTATGTATGTATATAGTTTAACGGATGATTAGTAGATGGAATTCGAACACCTCTTAAGTTATTGCACGCATGTTAGACACTGGATGGGAGATGCAAAATTTCTACAGCCGTTACACTCATATTTGTTTACTGTTGATTTAACTTACATAAGGCCTTTTAGTTTTGACTCGAGTGTTTTGTCTTTTCACTACGCTCAGGTCAGTCTAAGCTTTTCATTGTATTGAAGACCATTTATCTCTAGAGGACAAAGACGACGATTTGTATGTTATTTATTATATTTATACTACTACATCATGTTTTTCTGCTGCATCATTTATTTATTCTTGTTGTATGTAACTCTGATCTGTATTGTAAAAGTGTAATCAAATACTATTTGTAAAATAGCTTCATGAACTGTTTATTTGATTATTATATTTTGTTATTCCATTGTGAAATTCTGTATTTATTTTTCTTTCTTTTCATCGTTTTCTTTTTTAACCCATAACAATCCTCCCTTTTGAACGGTTTGAGTCTGACATGTATGGTTTATTATTGATTTAAACTGTCCAAAAAAGTAGGTCGTTACAAAAAAAATTATACGCCGATCGAACAAATCGCTCGTGAGAGCGAACAACCGACGAGGGAAAGAGGGTCGACGATTGGGAGGGACGGCATTCATGCGCGCTTGGTGGTCGATGTGTCGTGGGTGGAAGAGGTAACGGCAGCGTGCAAGGGTATTCGCGAAATCAATCTGGAAGGATTGAGTCGCGATGGTGCTGGAGGGAGGAAGCGCATATGCACAGTAGGTGGAGGCTCGAATCACATGTGTTAATCTAGGATGCAGGGATGGTGGCGGTAGTGGGGGTTTCGTGAGGTGACGTCATTGCTAGAGGGGAGACGCTGGACGATTGGGGATGTGTCTACATGGTGTCGGGAAGGAAGCGGAACCGGTTAGGCGAATTCGATAGATGTGAGGGCTGCAGGTGTTTCGGTGATCGATGGTCAGTGGGTCATGCGTTTCTGGGTGGAGTCGCGTTTCTAGGTTACTAACTTTGGTTGAGGGGGATGAAGGTATACTGTTCTTTTGGCAATTCTATGAGTGAATTGTAATTAGAGTTTTAATTACAATTTTGATCGTTATCTTGTATATTTAATAACATGTCCATACGAGGTCCAAGCTGAACGAAACTAGTTGCTTTGTGCCCATGGCAGTAAATACCACGCATAGGAATTGGTTTGGAATTTTTTCAGAGTCAATTGGGATTTTAAATTTTAATCGAACGTTGTTCGATTTGATTTAAAATTAGAACAGATCGCAAATAAAAATCAAGACGAGTAAATCTCACTCATCTCGGATTACCGTTTTTGATTGAAATTGTTAAAAATTTATTATTGAATGATTGGATGAATTTATAGATTATTATCATTTGAATGTTATATTATATATACAATAGAGTTTGTGTGTGTGTATATTAGTAGTTGGATATATTCCCGCTGATTGGAGCGCATGAGACCCTATGCACCCCGCATAATAGCGGACGACCCTATATTACCATGATATCCCACCTCGAAGCAGGATTGGTATTTTTATGTTATCTAACATCCATGGATGCAGGGAAATAAGTTGGAGGGATCCAATTGGAGTCCTCATAAATTTTGATATTAATTTCATATATGATGTGTTAGAATAATCTATTATAGGTTATTGTTGTGATTTGGATTATTGAATGGTATAGTAGCACTGGCCTTAATTATAGTATTTCAAATACCATAAACAATATTCTTGAATTTTAAACAAAATTAAAAAGGAAATTTTTGAAATTAAGACGTTTATATTGACTCGGAGTATTTTAAAAGATATGGATTTGAATTAAATAAAAGATTTGATTTCGAAAATTTGCATAATAATTTTATTAAATAGTTAAATAGAGGTTTGGAAAATAATTTACACAAAGAAATTTTAAATAACAAATATAATGATATCTATTAAATATGATTTGGAAGTTGAAATTGAGTTTTCGAGTGAATTTGGAATATTAATTAGATTTATTGAGGAATAGATTTCCAAACGGAATTTTAAATAGGAATTGAATTATAAATGGATTTTTGAAATATAGATCTGTTGTTAAACAGATACAATGAGACCGAGTTATGAATTTATAATCGATATTTAAATATAGATTTGAAAAATAAATGGGCTTATGAAGGAATGGATTTATGAAATGAGATTTTATAAACGAGACTTAATTTTATGAACAAGTGATACTTCAAATGGGTTTATAAATATATAAACAATGTTTATAAATAAGGGAAGTGAAAATCACAAAGACATTATATACTTAAAATCCTATGCAGCCGTATGAAATACTTAAAATTACAAATGAATATTACTTGGATGTTTGAAAACTAATTAATATGTAATCACGGGTATCAATACTTTCAAACCACAAATTAACCTTTGAATCATTGGTAGAAAATGTGTTAGAAGAAGAAGTTATGAACTACAGAACAATATTAATACCATTACATTATAAAAATCATCGTACGCTGTTGGAGTTCAATGCATTATGATTCTCAAAGACCCAGAAGAAAAAACGCTGACTGCACACACAAATAGCTAGCAAAAATAGTGGTAAATTTAAAACATATTATTAACAACCGATGATAAATATTTGCCAGGCAAATATTAGCCAGGTAAACATTTGTAAAACGTATATATTAGCCAGGCAACTATTTGCTCGGAAAATATTTGGCTGACAAATAATTACTGGCTAATATTACCTTTTAAACATTTACTTAATAACTATGATCACTTAAATTTCTTGATTATATTTTGCGGAGAGACAAAATAATGGAAGTTTTAAAGTCAATCTATGCAAAAAATAGGAAGCAACCATCTGAACTTGATAACAAACCAGTGGACTTTGTCAATTGTGTACAACAAAAACACTATTCATAGGTATAAAATTTTGTTTTATAACATTAAAAAAACTTTTTTAACTACTGCAAAATTGATTGTGCGATATATTTTATATGCTATATAGAAGACTTATCCAATGACATACAAATAGATGAAAAAGTAGATTTATATAAAGATTAAGAAATGCAGAAACTAAGAACTCGGATACTATATGAGATTGTCACACATGAAGAATATAGCTGCAAATTAGAACCTGAGATAGTCAAACAAATTAAAGATTGTTTAGCCAAAGGAAAATTTGCTTAAATCCTAACAGTTTATATTACATGGCTGAAAGTATCAAAACCTAGATGATAATTGCAGGATGTTAGATATGTAATCTTACTTGTACATATTGAATGTTTTAGAACACTTTTAGAAGATTGCTAAAAACTTCTATCATAATGTAATGTAAAGTACTCAATGTCTGAATTGCAATGTCCTATATGGGAAAAAATGGTTTGTGAAATGTACAAATTTGATGTTTAACTCAAATATGTTATGTATTTACCGTTAACATGATATAATGTATAGTTTTGTATATTTGAATTGTAATGTACATTACTAAAATGGAATTTTTTTATTGCCATATAGTATAATATTATACAATCTATATAAAAATCAAATATCTAGCAAATATTTGCCAGATAGGTAAATGAAGAGAAAATATTTGTCAAACGACAATTACACAAGCAATACATGCACCACTTAATTAAATGCTAACCAAATGCTTGGTCATATGATTGGTTATGGGCTCGGTTATGTGTTTATTCATTTGATCGATTATAGGCTCAGTAATTAGCATAGTCATGGACTCAGTTCTGGGTTTGGTTATAGGCTCTATTATGGTTAAGTTATGCTTTGCTCAAACATAGACCTGGTTATATGTGTTGTATTCTCAATCAATGACTCAGTCAAAGGCTCGTTCAAGGGTTCGATCATGGGCTTGCTCGATTATGGTTTGTAATGCTTTGTTCAAACATAGACCTGGTTATATGTGTCATATGCTTGATCAAGGGCTCAATCAAATGCTCAGTCATGGGCTTGGTCATGGGCTCGGCCATGGGTTCAATTTAAGAGCTCGAACATGGGCTCGGTCAATGGCTCGATCATAGGCTTAATCATAGGCTCAGTCATAGGCTCGGCCATGGGCTTGGTCATTGGCTCGGTCATGGTCTCGGTTTTGGGGTTTAGTTATGGGCTCGGTCGTGCACTCGGTCATAAGGATCGGTCATGGGATCGGTTGTGGGCTCGGTTATGGGTACATAACCAAGATATATTATTTAACTAATGACATAATGGAATAAAAAACTAACAGAATGCCAACCCTAATTTAGTACATATGGATGCAAAAGCCAATCAAATGTCAAACCTAATCAAGTGCTATGGATGCATAAGCCAACTGAATGCTAAAGTTAATCGAGTACTCCAATCGATCTATACCTAAAATATTGTTTAACCAAGCAAACCATTGAAAGCAAATACCAATCGAATGTAAAAATTGATCAGGTACATATGGATTCAAAAGTCAACTGAATGCCAAACCTAATTGGAACACATGAAAACAATCTATATCCAGGATATATTTTTAACCAAGCAAACCATGGAATGTAATAGCTAACCGAATGCGAAACCTAATCAAGCATGTATGGATGCAAAATCCAACTGAATGCAAAAACTAATCGAGTATGTATGGATGCAAAAGCCAACCGAATGCCAAACCTAGTAAAGTACACATGACAACGATCTATACCTAAGATATATTGTTTAGCCGAGCAAAACATGGAATGCAAAAGCAAACCGAATGCCAAACCTAATCGAGTACATATGACTGTTAAAGAGAACCGAACGCCAAATCTAATCGGGTACATATGAATGTGAAAGCCTATCAAATGCCAAGCCAAATCGGCTACACATGAAAATGATCTGTACCCAACCAGGCAAACCATGAAATGCAAAAGCAAACCGAATGCTAAACCTAATCAAGTACGTATGGATGCAAAAGAAAACCGAATGCCAAACCTAATCGGGTATGTATGGATGCAAAAGTGAACCAAATGTCAAAACTAATCGGGTACGTATGGATGCAAAAGAAAATTGAATGCCAAACCTAATTCGGTATGCGTGGATGAAAAAGCCAAGTAAATACCAAACCTAATTGAATACACATGAAAATGATCTATACCCAAGATATATTGTTTAATCGAGTAAACCGTGAAATGCAAAACGAACAGAATGCCAAACTTAATTGAGTATGTATAGATGCAAAATCTAACGAATGCCTAACCAAATTCGGTATGTATGGATGTAAAGCCAAAAAATGCCAAACCTAATCGGGTACGTATGAAAACAATCTATGCCCAAGATATATTGTTTAACCGAGCAAAACATGGAATGCAATAATGACCCGAATGTCAAACCTAATCGGGTATATATGGATGCAAAGGGGAACTGGACACCAAACCTAACCGGGTACTTATGGATACAAAAGTGAACTGAATGACAAACCAAATCGGATATGTATGAATGCAAAAGCCAACCGAATGTCAAACCTAATCGGGTACACATGAAAATGATCTATACCCAAGCTATATTGTTTAACCGAGCAAACAATGGAATGCAATAACGAACCGAATGCAGACCTAATTGGGTATATATGGATGCAAAAGCTAACTGAATATCAAACCAAATCGGATACATATGGGTGTAAAAGCCAACAGAATGCTGAACCTAATCGAGTACACATGAACACGGTCTATACCCATGCTATATTGTTTAACCGAGCAAATTATGGAAGGCAATAGAGAACTGAATGCCAAACCTAATCAGGTACGTATGCATGTAAAAGCAAACCGAAAGCAAAACTTAATCGGGTACGTACGGATATAAAAAGACCACTGAATGCTAAACCTAATCGAGTACGTGTGAAAAGTGATTTATACAAAATATATTGTTTAACCAAGAAAATCACGAAAAGCAAAAACCAACCAAATTTCAAACCTAATTAGGCACGTATGGAATGCAAAAGCAAACCAAATATTTGTTTAACAAACAATTAAGTGGCAAAAAGTTTTCATGCAAATATTTGCCATGTTAATTTTGACAGACAAATTTTTCCAGGTAAATATTTGCCAGTTAACATATGCTTGATGCAGAACATAAAGAATCATGTGAGTGAAAAACATAACAAGATAAAAAAAAATCATATACTTATGGGTGCAAAAGTTTTTAAATGAATTTCAAGGTTTAACAATACACATCCCAATCATTAGCAATTATTAGCCTGATAAAAATTTGTTGGAAAAATATTTGTCGGACTTTTAATTGCCAAATTGTTACTAATCAAACAAAGTAAATTACTACTAATCAAACAAATGAGTAAAAATAACAAAAAAATACATTCAATTCAATAGAACAAAGCATGGAATCACATTAATAGTCTTCGCAATGAAAAACCAATAATGTATAAAAACTACACTTTATTTCTTAACAAACAAGACCTTTTGTTATGACCCAATTTCTTACGTAAACTACAATGTTTGTACTTATTCACCTCACCGACTGACTTAATCCTTCAAAAGAATGAGGCATCCCTGCACCACGTCTTCTCTTAGAGGATGAACTTCAACAACTTCAGGTAACACATCTTCCATTTGAAAATTAACAAGTAGATGAATCAGATAAGAATAAGATGCTTGGAAAACTGACACTTTTAAATAATCCTCAATATAGAATAAACATCCAAATCAAAGCAAGAATGCATCTAACAGCATGAGCATATGGAAATCATAAATCTGCCATAAATTACAACTACATCGTCGAACACTCAAATCTACATGATAAGATTGAGTTGACTAAACTTCATAAACATCAATAGTAGATATAGTAACTTTCCACTGAATACCCTTAAGGTATAAATGCCTTAAACGCTTCTCCATAACAGGGCATAATTGACTATTCCATGTTTTACTTAATTCACGTCTATCAAACATAATTTTCATGAGCATCAAAGAACTCTATCTAAACATGCAGTGATAGGTAAATTTCTTCCCTCTAAAATCCATTGATTAAAACTTACCGCACAATTAAAATTCATTTCCCTATGAAGGTTACCAATTAAAAACATTAGCCAACTTTTCAAAAGGCAAATCATGCAAGAAAATTTTCACTTCTTCCCCACCGGCACTTTTAAACTCAGTCAAAGCTTGACTAAACACTTCTATAATAACATTAGCAACTCGATAAAATAATGAAATAATCCACTTTTTTTACCTTAAGGACAACTTTTTGTTAAAAAAACTCTTCAAATCATTCTTTAAATGATATAGCAAGAACCATGAGCTGAATTTGGAAAAATCTGAGGAATAGCAAGCAAAAGATCAGGATGTCGATCAGATATAAGATTGAAATAATGATCATCATTGTATAAAATTTCCCAAAGTTTTGTCAAAAACCAATACCAATTAAATTCATCTTCACCAGATACGATCGCGTAGCCAGCAGAAAAAACTTAAATGGGATAAAAACATTTTTGTTACATAATAAAAACAAAAAATAAATGCACAAAATATAAAAACGCAACATCAAAGGTATGTCAAATATTTTCCATAATAATATGGCAAATATTTGGCATTGTAATATTTAATAACCTACGTCATCCAATATAACAAAATAGTCAGACCATTCAAAAAAGTTGGACAAGTAAATAAAACAGCATATATAATACCCATTTACCAAACAAAATAACAAGCAAACATATCGAATAAAATGAAACAATGCAGATATGTCAAATATTTTCCATAAAAACACAGTTAATATTTGCCATGAAATTATGACAAACATTTCATATAATGAAATAAAAATAAATTATATTACAATTTTCCAAACTAATTCATACCTTGATTATCATTCTTAGCCGTAGGAGGCATAATACAACCTTGGCCTCTACCTTAAGTCCCATCCAAAAAATTAAAGGATGACAATAATTAAACCCATATTCGCATGCTTCAAACCCTCTCAAATTCATGAGTAACATAATCACCTTGAAGTTTAACAGTACTACTAGGATTACACTCAATCACAATTTCACGAAAAGCTTTCAAATAATGATATCAAAGAAAATCATTGCCATGTATTTCTTCCAAAGCCAATTCTTTTCCAATATAAGTAAAATAGTAATTTAACATAATATTGTACTCAGTCTAAAATGAATGAACAATATCTTTTGTTTTCATAAGAGGATTTGAAAGAACAAAATAAACAACCAACTTCTTAACTAATTTGCTAGAATCAGGTAGATGATTAACATCTACAATACCAGCTCCACATGAGTGATTAGGCTATATAGTTTCGATAACAAAAAAACTAGTAGGTTAGACTTACGGGAAGCATGAACGCAAAAGGTACAACCTTTTAGTGAACAAATAGCTATAACTCGCTCTCTATCATTTTTAGCAACATCGACATTATAACCATTCCTAATGCAGTATATCATAAGATACAATCAGAATTCCTCGATGCCACCAACATATCATTGACCAACACCAGTAAATACTAGATTGTTAGGATCATTTTTTAACAACCGTTTCAAAGTAGAACTAGAATCAACCAAAGAACAAGCCATAGAAGAAGCAGATGAGCCGCACTCACTAAAAGAACCGATAAATGAAGAACTACAAGAACCAACATTAGTCGATATACTTTTACACCGCTTAGATATAACTCAAACAAGTAGAGAACCATCATGGCTATGAGGAACAAGAACCAATATACTATGCAAATTAGAATGAGTTGTAATAACTATTTTTCTTTTATCTCTTTCGTAAACCAGTTCAATAGAATCAGGTGTTAATTCATACTAATGTTGAAAAATATCATTTTCCAATCTCAACGCATAATCATACAAACTAAGATGCCCACTATAAATATCACTACCCAATAGAAAAACGATAAGAACATTAATAGGCTAAGAGATGAAAAAATAATTGTAATGTTAGAATAAAAGTAAAACAACATAACAAATTGTAAAAACTACAGTAACAGTTTTTTAATAAACACATGTTGTTATGGAAAAATTTTGCCTACCAAACATTTGCAGAGGAAATAATTGTCGGACAAATATATAACACAAAACCAATTTACTGCATAAAACTTTACTGCCATATCCGACTAACATAATATTATTCAACAACAACATACATGAACTATAATAACAACAACATGATTATTATCAAACTATAGCAATAAAAATAACAGCATGAATTATAACAATAACAAATATTGTAATGGCAAATATTTTCCCGACAAATATTTGCTATAACAACAATATACTTTCACTAGCACATCCCATTTGTATCCTATAATTCAACTACAACATATATGAACTTTAACAATAACAACATGAGAATTACAACCAACTATAATGATAACATTAACTATCACAGTAAATTCAACAAACTTGAAAAACAGATGAAAACATGAATGAAGGACAAACCTTTAAACCAATTTCAAAATGAAATCGAAGCAGAAACATAAAACTGTAAACAAAAATAACAAAATTCCTAAAAAAATAACAACATAATTAATAACAAATGCAAAACAAAAGAAAATGAAAATAACTATGACTAAAAAAACCTCTACTTCATATTTTAACGCAGAACAGAAAAAGATATTTGTAACCAATCGAGGTGCAGAAGAACAACAACTGCAGGAAATGAACACATAGCAAAAAATTATCAAGATGCAAGAAAAATTCAATCGAACAACTCTAACCGATCAAATCGAATAAGATATAACTCAAGATCTATACCAACATTCGAATATCTAAAATTGAATGAGATGCAGTTAAAAGATGATCGAAATTTGAAATTTACAAAAATTCAACAGAAATTTAAAGTAGAAATTCTCAGAAGTTTGAAGTTGTTGAGGAGAAAGACGAAATTAGGTACATAGAAGGACAAAGATGTAATACAGACGTGGAAAAAAAAGAGGGACTTAAAACATAAATGGAAATTGGGAGAGATACATTTTATAAAACAATTAAAAACAAGGATGTGTGACAAATTTCCACGAATATTTTTCTACTCCCTTCATAGTTAATAAAGTCAAAAAAATAAATTAATTGTTTTGATCCAAGTGAATCCTTATCAGTGATAACGCTAATATAAATACAAAAAATAAAAAATAAGATGATGATAATTGATTTTTGATAGCACATATTAATTTATATATTGGAAAATATAAATTACTATTATTATAAAATAGTATGAATCATTTTATGCTTTGAAGTATCCATGGTCTCAACTAGTGCCTTACAGATAATTTTTGGCAATTAATGGCGTCGCAGATGATAGAGATTCTCAAATTCCTTCTTGTTCCTCTCTTCTCAAATGCCCCGTATTGCGGTTTCAAAGTATGGTCTTGCGATTTCTTTGATCTGCTCCTTGTTAGAAAAGTGTCTGCTAATGAAATTAGCTTTTTATTGAAGTTTAAAGGTACTGCGCTACTACTTTTTTGAAAATTTTCAATTTCAGTCTTATTAATATCTAAATGTAGCGAAAATAAATAAGGGCGGACCTAGGAATTAAAGCAATGGTGGGATGACTTTAAAGCTAACATTTTTTTGAGTTCTAATGCAATTCCAATTACTGCTACAAAACAATAAAAAAATGAAAAAAATTCATAATAATATGTAGATTCATATTTCACTATTAATACATAACATTAGTTTAATTATGCTCGATGAGTTTTTGCAGAGTCAAATTCCTTGACTACAGAATCCAAATCAATCTTCCAAACGAAATCATGCTCTAATAAAGAGACATGCAATCACTAAGAAATTCATCCCCTGTAGCATTATGGATCACTGTTTTGACATTTTTCATGCTTGAAAATGCTCTTTCGGTAGTTGCAGTAGTGATAGGAAGAGTCGGCCAAGACGGATCAATTTATCAATCAAATATAGGTCTCAAACTTTCTTGCTACAAATAGCAATTGACATAAGCCACCAAGTGTGTTAGGAAATCAAATCTACGGTTTCGATGACAACAACTATACAATGGAAATCGAATATGCATATATATTTCTATATACAGGTACTTACTAGAGCAACATCACTAGAAAGACAAGAACAAGGCTCAAAGAACGTTACCAGAGACTACAAGTCGATAAGATCAAGAAAGCAACAAGAAAGATGCATAAAACAGACATGCACAATTTTCAGACGTCTAGGTGCACAAGCCCGACGTTTGGAAAAGTCCTCTGGAACAACAAAATAGACAGAATCAGACATCTGGTAGATGCACTTAGACATTTGAAAATATAATATATACAAAAAATATATAGTATCAGACGTCTGATATAAATACCAAACGTCTGATTTCAAACTCGGAATTTAAATTCAAATCTCAACTGCCACATTTGCATAGGCATCTTCGCTTCTCTTTGCTGTAACTCTTCATCATCAACAGAAGCAACTATAGAGCACTTGTTAATGGATGCAACTACTCAAGAAACCTCTCTACAACTATATATCATCAAGAATCAAAGAAGAACACTCACCGAGCTTACTTGCGCTCTCTACTTTCATACTTTGTTATATTCTTAATCTCTAGCAATCTAAACTTGTATTTCACTCTTCCATATATTCAGATCTTCACATTCAATACTCTCTAGATATATATTGAAAGCATTTGTACTTATTAGTCAATATCCGTCTTATAGAACACATATTTGACAAGAACAATTTATTGTAACCAAGCCTATTCCTCCGGGCGAAGCAAGGGCGTTAGATAGTCGAATTCCGAAGAGGAGTTTCAGGACTGGACGTAGGACGAGAGGTCCGAACCAATATAAAATCATGGTGTGCTTATTCTATAGTTACCTAGATTATTACTGCTTTAGTTGCATTATGTATTTTGTCACATGTACTTGCATATACACTACACGATCCACCTTGTAGACTTACAATTGGTATCAGAGCAAGGTTAGATCAAAATACAGTAACACATTTTTGAATCACTATAATATGGCAAGTATTTTTCAACAAGGTCAATCCACAGCACGACCCCCACTATTTAATGGTTCTAACTATGCATATTGGTCAACACGTACGAGAATTTTTATGGAAGCTAATGGATTAGAAATTTGGTCAGCCGCTCAAAATAAATATGAAGCACCTGACACTGCTATGAACAAATGGGCTGATGCATAAAAAACTGTAGCTTCTAATAATGCCAAAGCTATGAATGTTCTATTTTGTTCACTGGATAAGAATGAATTTTCACGTGTCATGTTGTGTAACACTGCATTTGATATTTGGCGTACCTTACAAGTTACACACGAAGGCACAAACAAAGTTAAACAAACTAATATTTCAATTTTAAAAAATCAATTTTCATCATTTAAAATGAAACAAAATGAATCTATAATAGACATGCACTCCAGATTCCAAATCATTCAACACGATTTAATGGCACTTAGAGTCAAATTCACAAATTTTGATTTAGTATCTAGAATACTCAATTCTTTAACTCCATAGTGGGAAAGAAAAGTATTAGCTATCGAAGAAGCTAATGATCTCTCAGCACTCTTAGTTGAAGAATTGATAGGAAATTTAATGTCCTATGAAGCTAATTTGCAGGCACGAAAAGAACAAAATTCGAAAAAGAAGAACATAGCATTCTCAACAATAAATGAAGATTCCGACTTAGACGAAGAAGAAATTGTATTTATCGCCAAAAACTACAACAAATTCAAGAAGTTTAGAAAAATGACTAAATTTCAGAAAGGAGGAAAATCAAGCTCAACAAATGAAACATCAATCAAATGATATGAATTGACCAATTTGGACATATGAAGGAAGACTGTCCCAACCTCAATAATGATAAAAAGAAGAACAAATTTGAGAAATTCAAAATGAAGTAAGCTTTCAAAGTAACATGGGATGGCTCGGATTCTTCATCATCATCAGACAGTGATAGCGATAATGGTGGAGAACAAGCTAATATGTGCTTTATGGCACAAACTGATGAGGTACGTCCTGAACTTAGTTGTGATTAATTATTAGAACTTAGCATGGAATTAGATGATAAATTTAGAAAAATTAAAAAATTGAACAAAGAACATATAGCCAAAATAAATAGATTAGAACTTGAAGTAGGAATGTTAAAAGATGAAAAAATTATTTTAGAAGAGGAACTAGAATTATCTTAAGAAAAAATCAAAAATAATTTGGTCGAAAATGGGACTATTGCTATTGATTTTGATAAAACTAAATTAGAAAAGGATAACTTGTTAAAAGAAAATGTCAACTTAAAGAGTAATATTGAAATACTGAAAATTGAAAATTTAGAATTAAAAGAAAAAATGGATAAAATAACAAATAATGTTTCAAAATTTAATAAAGGAAAACAAGATTTGGAAAATCTTATCAAAACTTCAAAACCATCGGGTAATAGAAATGGAATAGGATTTAAAAATATTCCTAAACAAAGAGGGAATGATATTTAGAAATATAGTTGTATTTATAAAAAGACTAAGTTCACCTAAGTCTAAAACGAATACCAGAATATAAAAATTTGGATTCCTAAGACAAATAATAATTTGATTAGACAAAAACATATTAATAATTTTTTAGAAAATGTAGTCTATAATAAAAATTATATTCATAAAGGTACCAAACCTTCTTGGGTATGGCTACCTACTTCTCCTAACATCTAGGACCCTAACAAAGTATATGGGTACCAATTAAATCATCTTTTGTTTTGCAGGTACCCCAAATAAAAAAAAAGAAATGGATACTTGATAGTGGATGCTCCAAGCATATGACCGAAAATTCAAAAATGTTATCAAATATAACATACATCGATGGTGGAACGGTAACTTCTGGAGATAACTCAAAAGGATATGTCGTGGGCATTGGCGAAGTCATCAACTCTGGTATTTCTAACTCTCCTGTTATTACAAATGTTTTGTTAGTAGAAAATCTTAAACACAACCTACTTAGTATTAGTCAATTATGCGATAAAGGTTTTCAAATCAATTTCGAAAAAGATAGATGTAATATTTTCGACAATAACAAAAACTTATATTTGAAGGTTTTAGAAACAAAAATATTTATGTTTTAAACATGAATATAAATCGAGATTCAAATTTGTGTTTAACCGCCAAACATGACGATCCATGGTTGTGGCATAAACGATTTTGTCATATTAATTTTAAACATATTAATAAATTAGCAAAATATGAGCTAGTTAGCGGTTTACCTAAAATAAATTACAAAGTAGAAAACTTACGTGACGATTGTCAAATTGAAAAACTAAAGAAAAGCTCTTTTAAATCTAAAAATAATATTTCTACAAAACAACCATTAGAATTATTACATTTAGATTTATTTGGTCTAACTCAAGTACGATCTATAAATCACAACAAATATGTTTTCATAATAGTTTATGATTTTTCAAGATATACTTGGACTTTATTTTTAAAACATAAAAGTGACACCTTTGGTATGTTTATAATTTTTGCTAAAAGAATTAAAATACAAATGGATTTGAAAATTAAGAATATCCGAAGTGATCACGGTGGAGAATTCGAAAATGATCTTTTTACTAATTTTTGTAATAAAAAGGGTATAAGTCATAATCTTTCTTTTCCACGCACACCTCAACAGAACGGTGTAGTAGAAAGAAAAAAATCGTACGTTACAAGAATGTGCACGAACACTATTAAATAGTAGTGGTCTACCAAAACATTTTTGGGCTTAAGCCATGCCACAACTTGTTATGCTCGGAATGGAGTAACCATACCACTTATGACTAAACAAAATTGTTTTGAAATATTTTTTGGAAGAAAACCTAAAGTATCATACTTTAAAATTTTCGGATCAAAATGTTTTATATTAAATACAAAAGATAATTTAGGAAAATTTGACTCGAAGGCCGATGAAGGAATCTTTGTTGGATATTCGAATCGCAGCAAAGCATATAGAATTTTTAATAAACGAAATAACACTATTGAAGAAAGTTTACATGTTTCGTTCAATGAAAATATTCTTAACCATCATTCTAATGACGATGAAGAAATAATTCCAATACCGAATACAACAAATTCTTTTAATAATGAGACAAATGCGCAAATAATACTTTAGTATCATCTCCTATAATTCTTAAGGATCATCCAAAAGATAATATCATTGGAGATCTCAATTCTAGAGTAACTAGAAATCAACTTAATCAAATAAGTCATATAGCATTTGTGTCAAATTTTGAACCAAAAAATTATAAAAAAGCTTCAAAGATAACTTTTGGATAATAGCTATGCAAGAAGAATTAAATCAATTTGAACGTAATAATGTTTGGGAATTAGTATCAAGACCTGAAAATCAATCGGTTGTAGGAACAAAATAGGTATTTAAAAACAAAGCAGATGAAAACGGAAATATAGTTAGAAATAAAGCACATTTAGTTGCTCAAGGTTATAATCAGGAAGAAGGTATCGACTATGACGAAACCTTTGCTCCAGTAGCGAGACTAGAGGCCATACGTACATTACTCGCTTTTGCAAACCATCACAATTTTAAACTATTTCAAATGGGTGTCAAAAGTTCTTTTTAAATGGCTTTATCAAAGAAAACGTATATGTTGAACAACCCCCATTGTTTGTTTATGAAAAATATCCTGACCATGTTTTTAAATTACAAAAAGCCTTATATGGTCTAAAACAAGCCCTCTGTGCCTGGTACGAACGTCTTAAAAATCATTTAATTACATCTGGTTTTTAAATAGGTAAAATCGATGCGGCTTTATTTATTAAACGAGAAAATGACGATATTTTAGTTGTACAAATTTACGTAGACGATATTATTTTTGGTTTAATGGACGAAAATCTTTGTAATCAATTCTCAAATATTATGAAAAATGAATTTGAAATGTCTCACATGGGAGAATTAAATTTCTTCTTAGGTTTACAAATAAAACAACTTGAAAATGGTATTTTTATTCATCAAGAAAAATATTGTAACGATCTATACGTCGTTTTGAAAGATAAAATTTCATGCAAACTAACACCGATGAGTACTAATGTTCACTTAGAAAAAGAGGATAACGGAAAAAATTTCGATGGAAAATTATATCGGAGTATGATTGGCTCCTTACTTTATTTGACGGCTAGTCGACCCGACATTATGATGAGTGTATGTCTTTGTGTCCGATTTCAAGCAAAACCAAAAGAATCCCATCAAAGAGCTGTTAAACGTATCTTACGATATTTATCTAATACTAGAGATTACGGTTGTTTTACCTTAAGGGATCATCGTTTGAATTAGTTTCATATAGTGATGCAAATTTCGGTGGATGTAAAACAGATCGTAAGAGTACTAGTGGAACATGTCACTTTTTCGGACAATCATTAGTTTCACGGTTTAGCAAAATGCAAAATTGTGTCTTCTTATCTATTTGTGAAGCCGAATATATTTTAGCAGCTCTATCATGTGCACAAGTGATATACATGCAACAAACACTTACAGATTTTGGCAAAGTTATCAATAAATCAGCAATATATTATGATAACACTAGTGCAATAAATCTATCAAAAAACCTGTAAATCACTCACGTACTGAATATATAGACACACGACATCATTTTTTACGTGACAATGTAGAAAAGGGAATTATTACATTAGAATATGTGAATACCGAAAATCAAATAGCAGATATTTTCACAAAACCACTAAACGAACTTACTTTTGTTAAACTGCGATGTGATTTAGGAATACCCTCTCTTAATGATCTTCTAAACTAATAACCACATCATCATTCACTCTATGTTTAGCTAAAAGTTTTTTATCCACAAATTAAAAATTGATAATTCCTTCGCCTTAAATTTTATAGGTAGTTTCTGAAAATTACCTATAAATAATTTTTGAAATTACATATAAATCCTTACACAACAAGAAGTAAAAAATATATAGATTTCATATTTTTTTACAACAGAATATATAATCATGTCTTATGAAAATTCTCGTCTATCCTTCTCAACACCTACAATGGACAGCTCAGCGGATTCACCTCAACGCCTTCCTACCCCTACACCAAATCAGGAACTGACGTATAGGTGGTCAGCCTATCACACGGGATTCACTCCCGATAACAAGAAGTCCAAACGAGCTCTATTTGTCTCTCCTAACACCAAGGAGAAAATTGACAAGATACATCACTATCAAAATCAACAAATAGATCTACAACGAGAATTATATTTTGAATAAAAAGTCATGGCGGAACGATTAAGTTTTTTGGAGCAAGTAGCGATAAAATTTTGTAATTCACGGAAGAAGGATGTACATGAACCACTTTCGATTCCTTGCAGTTCTTTGGATCCCTCATCCTCATATCGTACACCTTTGGATCCTTCACCAAGGCGATTCTCTGGTTCCCCAAGAACCCACGAACGTGGAAATATATGGTCTCCACTTAAGCCGTGGAGGGATGACAAGTCTGAAGATCACAACACTCCATCGCCATCTAAATAGATAAAATTATTTTCTTTCTATTTGTATCTACGTATATTTGTAATTATGTTTCACAAAAATAATACTACATTTTTAACAAAAAATAAAAAGTCGAAAAATAAGCAACACCCTTCAAAATTAGGCTATTTTTAGAAAAATTGGTCATTTCAGACGTCTGACCATTGCCCTCAGACGTCTGACACTCTGATATCACACAAATTCGTGCATATGTCAGACGTCTGATATAACCTTCCAAACGTCTGAAAATTGTCTCTTCTTACTAAAAAATAGATAATAGACTATTTCAGACGTCTGAACTATGAACCAGACGCTTGAATAAAGCCTCTGTCACCATATTATAAAAATTCAGACGTCTACTATTTATATGAGACGTTTGAGAAAACTATTTGTCAGTCAGAAATGAAAATTCGATCTATTCCAGACGTCTGATAATACAACCAGACATTTGAAAAACTTCTCTGACTATCAAATTTTTCAACTCAACAAAATCCTGACGTCTACCATGACAAACCAGATGACTGATTCTATTTACTATCTTAAAATTAGTTTAAATCAGACGTCTGATTTACATTCTAGACGTCTGAAATTCAATCGACACTCGTACATGCCCAGATAACGTCTATATTTTTTCTACTTTTCTCACTTTGTTTTATTTTATTTCTACACAAAATTCGATTTTTTTCTCAAAAATCCATTATCTTCCAAACTTGATCAAATTTGATGGCTCCTAAAACAAAAAATCCTAAAATCTCTAAGAGAAAACAAGACCAAGCAACTTTCTCAAATCCTTAAGTTTGCTCTGATGATCAAATTGAACGATGGATGAATTGAGTACCGCATTCACTTAAGAGATATGAGGATATTCAAAAGAAGAAACTTCACATAGGTTCTTTTTATAACTTACTCAAGTTTCCAATGTACGATTTAGATGAAATGTGTGAAAGCGCCGGTTTAGAAACTTTGATATCTTTCAATCCTAATAACATCTAAATTGATCGGTTGGCTATATTTCTCTTCCACGTTAATTTAGATAGCACAGCGGTTTGGAACACTAAAAACGAAGATAATTGGCTATGGTCTAGCATTTATGGCAACACAATAAGGTTAACTCCAGGAATCATAGGCAGAACTCTCGGATGTTCTGACAAGGAGGAAGATCTATATAATATTCCCGATATGCGTTTCAAACCAAGGGACAATATAACACATCAAATATGGGAGGCTGAAATGCCCAAATTCGCATCCAAATATCTACGACCTAAGGCGAGACTTCTTATTCGAATGATCATCAACACTATCATTCCACGCCTTGGAAGTCATGAGCAAATAACGGAGTTAGAACACAAGGCCATGTATGCTCTATTCAGCGGAACAAGGGTAAATAGGGCTACATTTATATTTGACGAGCTCAGACTTTTCGGACTCAATCACACCCATCGATTGTCTACCCCACATACATCATGAGACTTCTGCGTGCTCACAACATCCCCTCCTATTTATCTACTTTTGAAGAAATTTCTCCAAAATATGCTTCTACGAAATTTTTCTCACTAATGCACCCACCGAAAAACCCTCCGGAGTTTATATCTTTTGAAGAGTGGATGCAACATCGTTAAACCAGACAAGCTGGGCCTCCACCTCAACCACACCATGAACAATCACAAGAGGTGGAACAACATCATGAGACTACTCCTCCTCCTCCTCAACCATTTGATTATACATCCCATGATGAGATTTTGGAGACTCGAACAGAGAAGAATCCAAATGAAAGTATTCGAGATCTCACTCTTCAAAATCAGCATATCGTATCTCAAAACCAAAAGTTTTGGCTAAGCGTATTGATAGCTTTGAAACATCTTTTTCCACACGCCTAGCCACAGTTGAAACGTCACTTTCGACTGTATTATCGGTTCTCAAAGAGGTTCTACAAAGGGTTCGTGGCCCTACACCACCATCTTAAGATTGGCCAACACCAGTACCTTATCCTCCTTCGAAACATTCCAAACTTTTTAGGGAGAACGAGCCTCTAGAACAAGCTCCGACATCTCCTATGAAGCAACCTAGCTCTTCCAAAATTGAAGATAAAGGAGATGATCAACAAAAAGCTTCCCCAAAAGACTCATAGATTTTTAGGACTACATCTTATATAAAATTGTTAAAAATCTTTGAATGTACTCGATTATTGTAAATTAATGAAATTTCTCTTTTGTTATGTTATTTCTGTATATATCTTTATCATACAACGATTGGTCGATGTATAATAATTTCTACATTTAAAGTGATAGATATCCATTTTGATAATGCCAAAGAGGAGAAATAATAAAGAACACAATTAATTATGGAAAGCACATATTCAGGGAAGATTTATAAATTTATATACATATTTATAAAATTATATATAAGTACATTATGTAACATTCCTGTTTCTAAATCAAATTTAAATTGATAATTAATTTAATTTTTGAAATTAAATTGTGAATTAAATTGAGTTTTTTCAAAATAAAATGAAATATTTGTTTGTTTATATATATATATATTGATTTTTAATGGAAATTTAGTTTGGAATATACTATATCTTGTTAAATATTACTTGAAATTATTTTTGAAAATAAATTGGATTTAATTTGGGAATTCAATTATAGATATCTTATAAATAAATTGGATTTGAAAATACTATATTTAAAATTAATAAAAAAATTGTTTTCTAATTATAATATAATTATTTGGAATTAATATTTTGAAATTAATATAATAATTTTCTAAAAGTTAAATTTGAATATTGTCAACACTAGTATTATTTATATAAATTTAAGTATAATAACTTAAGTTTAATTTCAAATTTATATATACAACTAAATGTAATTTGTATGTATGTGTATATATATATATATATATTCACATTTAGAAAGTATAATAAACTAAGTTTAAAATAATATTGGTTATAAAGATTAGAACATTTTCTTTTAAAAAAATATAGTTTGTAAATATATGAAAAAAAATAAGGAAACATAAAACATATATGTGCAAAGTTAAATTGAAATCTTACATATATATAAACATAAATACTAAAACAAAGGGAGGTTTAAAATAAAATTTATAAGTTGAGTTAATTTAAGGGTTTAAACACAAATAGGACTGTTTTAACAAGTGTAAGTGTTTTAAAAATATATTAAGACATTTGTAACATTATTACATAAGTAAATAACAAGTGTAAACATATTAAACAAGTGGCAAATGTATGTCTCCTTTTAAGTTTGAATTTAAATAACATATATTAGAAAAACATTTTGATTCATTTCAGTTCAATATTTCAAACTCTTCACTTCTCGTCCTCTTGAAAATTTAAACCTGAAACAGTAAACAAACTTTTAAAACGTGGGAATGAAACTAAAATCAAAATGAGTTCAGGATCAAATCTAAAGCATGTAAACATCAAGTTCAACCAGAAGATCAAAATAAAAGAAAGATCAAATAATTTCAAATGTTCAAATTTCATCAACCTGGAAACTAGGAAAGCAAAACAGTAGTTCAAAGTTGCAAGATCAAAAAAAACCAAAACCTATACACCAAGATTCAAAGTAAAACTAAGCAAAGCAAGGATGCAAACTCAAATGAAAATAAAAAGCAATTAAAAGTTTCAACCTGAACACTTCAAAATAAATGCAAGATTCAACTCACTGTACACTCAACTAGAATCAAGATCAAGATTCAGTTCAAAGCCTGGAAGCTTTAAACAAATCAAGCATGCAAGTTCCAGGCCTAAAAATCTGTCTCTGTTCTTCCCAAATCTCAGATGAGCAAATCTTACCTCTAAAACAAAAATCTTCTTGAATCTGATGCCTATGATGATGACTTGGAAATGTCGTAGGAAAGTAAATATATATATGTAAGCATATATATGTGGGTGAATGGATGTGTGCTTGACTGTGTTTTGCATATACATCCCTCTGTTTGAATATTACAGACTAAATCCACTTTAAGAATCAAATCCTCTTCATAACAATCCAGTATAGATGTGTATGTTCAAAGGGGAATTGTTTAAAATGATGTAAAATTGATTTTAAAAATGATTTGAAGATTTTCATATTTAGTAATTAATTCAAAATTATGAAATAACAGTGAAAACTATATATAAGTCAAAATTAAGTGATTATGGTTTCGAGTTCGGATTTCATGAATGAATTCGTGTTAGAAAACTATGAATTTTGATAAGATTTTCAAGATTTTTAAGCTTGGGATTAGCATGTTATCTCGAATTGAACGAAATTTGTATTATCATCAATTGCTATCGATCAATGGTGAATTGAAGCTAGGGATTAATGTTAAAGGAAGCTTGTAGGTTGCTAATTATTAGAAAAATGATTACTTAATTTACTGATCAATGAGGAGTTTAGGCGAGGTTGGATTAGGGTTTAATCCCAGTATTTTGTCAATCGTGCTCGTGAGGCAATGGCGTCGTCGACGTAGCATTTTTGTGACGCCCCACCTCTATACCCACGCTAGCCAAGAACACTACGGAGCAATGCTGTCAACTAGCACGGAGAATAAGGCTGTTAAGGAGCGACCATCCGTGCAATTGTTTTGAGCGAGCACCGCTATGTCGAATAGTATAACATGCATTTGATTTCGAGACGAAATCCGACACACCGATACAAACTCAAAGCTACTACACAGTGGCTATAATAATCTTTGAAAACAGATATAGAAATAAACATAACACAAATCAGTCACAGACATCCATATCACAATGGCGGAAAAAGATATGAATATATAACACATGAAAGTGTACATCAGAGTAGTGGTCAGAAAGATCCACAATAACCCAAAAGAATAGCAACATGTGCTATACAAAAGAATAAGTATACGTCATAGAGTCTATATCTCAAATGTATATGTCCAAAAACTACTAATCTAAGTAGTTAGCCTAAAGTCAAGGAGATAATCCTAGAAGTGAAGTCAAGCAGAAGCACTTGTAACATCTCGGTGTGACCCGAGTATTATTTAATAAGAAAATAATAAATGGATAAGTCTAGCTATAAATATCAGATGACATGATATAGAATAAGATATATGGCATAAACATATGATAACCATAATGGCATACTACTATAAGTATGTAATTGAAAATCAACATGAGATTAATCAATATCACAAGAATCTTCTCAAAGATCCAAAAAGGGTTTCATACCCAAAACTTGTATTCACAACAATTCAATGACACACGAATTCACCAATGCACAAAAATTGATAAATCATATCAATGAAAATCACTAAAATTGGTGAAGCACATATTCCAGAAATCAACACACGAAATCCAGAAATCATAAAAAAAAAGGGGAGGCCTATCACACGAACGGGAGCATGAAAACTCACCAACATATGTATCACATGAACGAGATGCTATCTCATGGTAGCTAGCCATTAATTTTTGACACACGAATGGCCCGAAGACCATGGGGTGCTACCCCACATGTGTGAGTCGAAATCACACTGAAACGGGGTCTAGTCTCTCCCTCGCAGACAAAGAGACATCGCACAATTGCTAGTCTAAATCACAAAAATGATCGTCATGAACATCAAGAAGTGTCAATTACAGTAAGCTAGTAAATATATGAGTTTAGCTTCATGTCCCATAACCACTAGCTTAACTTAAATATTTACGAACAAATTGTATATCTCCACTAGAAAATTGTCACAAGAGATTCAATCGAACAAGTCCAAGAATTAACCGACGAAGTAAACGCAAGCGTTTCATACCACTCATTTTACTAAGCCGTTTAATTAGATTTCTCATACGAGTGAGGTAAAGGTTTGTATATACTAATAGATTGGAAAACGGGTTAAGAAACGAGCTTTGTAATAAAATAGTTTTGAAATCATTTTGATGAAAGAGTTTTGATATTTACTACTAGCATTGAAAACCTTTATATTTTTAAAGTGACAAACCATAAAAATGATTGTAGAAAAAATCAATCATTAAAATCCACATACGAAGACATGAATCAAATCCAAAGAAACTGATAAAGAATCCATCGAAATTGATATTCAAAAATCCCTAAGAAGGAGTCATCAAAGTCGTAATAAATGATAACAACCAATAGGATCATCACGAATCGATTCAAATTGGAAATTCAATCCCAAAAGGCAAAGTGGGATGGAATAGCAAATTCAGTTGACTAAACAGAGAATTCAGTTGACTAAACTTCAAATTCAGTTGACTGAACAGAGATTTTCAGTTGACTGAATTCTGCCTAGAAACTTTCTGTTTCCAGGTTTAGTCGACTGAACAGAGAATTCAGTCGACTGAATCATGCCTAGAAACTTTCTGTTTCCAGGTTCAGTCGACTAAACCATGTCTGGGTTGTTTTTCATCCTATCCAAATGAAGAGCAAACTCTCCCAAAATGCAACCGGACGAACATTGGCTCTAAGGGTTTATGCCAATAGGCAACTCGGCCCTATATGCTCCTCGATGCATCACCAAAACATGATCAAAACATCAAAGTTAGGATTTTAAAGATTTGAACCCAAAACACTAAAAATTGGAATATTCACTAATTCAACCCAAACCAAAAGCAAATGCACATGAATAAGTGTTAGGAATTCATACCTATCAACCAAAGATAATTATAGTCATAGATGTGAGATAAAAATCTCACATTTTCACAAAAACAATGAAGAAGAAGCTTGAAAGCAAAGGGAGAATCAACCACTCTTCAACACAACCCAAATGAGCTTGAATCTATGCTAAAAAAGAAGAACATTCCCAAAGTTAGGTTTAGGAATTTCTGAAATTGATAAAAGAATGAGTTGGAGAAGAAGAAGAGAGGCTTATCAAAGTTTCTTCTATTAGTTTGGAGCTAGAGCTTGATTTGCAAAAGAAAACTAGGGCTTGAGTTTTAATTTCCCATTCCACTCTCCATTGATGTTAAAGCTTGAGTATTAGAAAAAATAGAAAGGAAGTAAATGAAGAGGAGAGGGTTGGGACTGAGTTAATAAGTGGGGTTAATGGGCTCAGCCCAAACCAAAGCCCTAAGTGAAAAAGTAGCAAAATTCCACTAACTCCAAACATATCAAAGTTTATACTTAAAAAGATCGCAAATGTCATTTTGAACTCAATGAAGGGGTGGTCTCGAGTCCTAATTTGACTGTTTGCAAAAAGTAGCTTTTCGGACTTTAATCCGACTAACGATGAAATATTTAAATAAAATATTTAAATACTCAATCATAAAATATGCGGGTTGTTACAATTTTGGTCAATCGGACCAGGGGATAGATTGGTTGTCGTGTGGCGAAGCTTTGGATGAGAAGGCGTGGTGGCTGGTGGTGCGAAGCGTCGTAGCGAGGTCTTTTTCTGATGGTCGTTGGGTTCCAGGTTGAGGATGGAAGGCTCGTTTCAATTTCCGGCACGATAGCCCGGAGTTAGGTGGTCGTTTGGGTCGTGGTAGTTATCGCCGACTTGCTGGTGGTGACGTGGTTGATCGGAGGTGATCAGCCCGGCCATTCACATGCACGCGTGCGTTTTCGAATGTCAGGTGGCTGTTGGATTTGGGAAGAAAAGTGAAGCTCAGGTATGGCTTTGGGGAAACAGTGGAGTGGCTCAAGTCTATTCTCTAGTGTATTCTTATGTGTTGTAATGATTAAGTAGTTTTAAAATTAAAAATACTAAAGACAAAGTATAAAGAGGAAGGAAAGGAAGGAACCTATGGGAATGCTCGGGGAAACCTAAAAATGGCTCGGGTTTTAGATTCAATAAGCACGGGCTTTTCTTTTGTGAAGTTAACAAGTTTAAAAGATCAAGTTTTCAAAAGCAATGTTAACCCAATTTCCTAAGTAATTTATTAAATCAAGTTTTAATAAGTTTTTCGAAGGTTTAAAGTTTTAAAGTTAAATGTTTTAAAGATTAATTATTTTGGTTTTTTAAATAATTTTATATTAAGTAATGAATTAAAGATTAATTAATTTATAAAAAGGTAATTAATTTGTAATAAATCAAAGGTTGATTTATTTTATGTAAGTAATTAAAGGTTAATTGCTTAATGTGATTACTTAAAGTTTAATTATTTAATCCAAATAATAAAGGATAATTAATTAATTAAAGATTAAAGATTTATTAATCAAGGTGATTAATTTATTTATGTGGCTAATTAAAGGTTAATTAATTATGGTAATTAATTAAAAGATAATTAATTAAGATATAAATTAATTAATGTGATTAATTAAGATTAATTAATTAAGGATAATTACTTAATGAAAGTAATTAAGGATAATTAATTAATAATTAAAGGTTAATTAACTAATTAGAGGATGATTAATTAAGGTAACTATTTAATTAATTAAAGGATAATTAAATAATTAAAGGTTAATTATTTAATGATTAAAAGTTGATATATTTATTAATTAAGGTTGATTAAGTAATAATTATACGTTAATTAATTTACTACTAAAGGTTAATTAACAAATAATTAAAAGATAATTTATTAATACGGTTTGTCATTAATTAATGATTAATTAACCTGGATTAGTGATTAGTCTGATTTAAATTAATCAGACAATTTATTAATTTTACTTATGGATGTTTGAATTCTATTAAATGTTTGAATTATTTGATATCCCTGATGTTTGATGTTATGTGATATGAGTTATTTGATTCGAGCTGTGATGAACGTAATTTATTTTATCTACGATGAATGTATATTATTTATCTGTGAATCTGTGAATGGAAGATAAGCTTATAGGAATATACCGCTTATTGATATTGATGTGTTTAAATCAGTGATGATTGATGATGTTGCACTATTGTGTAAAACCCCTGGACTACACCATACACACACAAATATGGATTGCACGAGAAAATTGGTTAAGTCATAGATTTTTGAAATGGTTTTAAAGTTGAATTTTAATCCAAATAGTTTTGGAAATGGAATTAGGTTAAATATGAAAAGATTTTGAAAAGGAGTTTTGAAGATAAAAGTTATTTTGAATAACTTGATAAAATTTTGAAATTTAAATAGTTTGATTTGAATTTAAATTCAAGATTTGAAATTGAATTCTATGTTTGGAAATTATGGTTTAAAAGGGTTATACAAGTTATAAATGTGTTTATATGGGGTTTAAACCATTTCAAAAGTATTGTTTTGGGAATTTGAATTTAACCCAAGTTTTATACTTGAAGGGCTTTAAGTTGTGCAAATGCAATCGGATTTTTTCGAAACGGAAACTATTTGTTTTCAAATAATAATAGCTTTCATATAAAAGGAAGGATTTCCAATTTATGTTGAAAGGATTTCAAGTTTGAAATAGAATTGTTTTGAAAGCTATGAATGAGTTTTTGTAAAAGATGGTTGAACCTTGTTTTGTAATTGAAGAGGATCTTAAAGGTGTATCTTTTGTATAAAAGATTTGAAATGGTATTTTTTCGAAAGCTATGAAGGAATCTTTGTGAAATATTCGGTGAACTTTGTTTTCAAACAAAAGAGGATCTCAAAGATAGATCTTTCGTTTAAATATTGTGAATGAATCTTTGTGAAAGATTGGTAAACTTTATGAAGTGGATCTTTTTGTTAAAAGATTAAAATGATAATTTGTTTAAACCATTTGAAGGAAAGATTTTGGGTAATAAGTTGTGACTTAACTGAGATCCCATTATCCATGTGGTTTTTAAATATTGCGCTCATTATTCGATTTAGTCGGGAGAGGATCTTGTGTCATATAACCCATTCTGAATAATAATACGACGATATGGATAGCATTTGAAGACCGGTGGTGAAGACCGGGTATTTTCAAGAACGAAAGGATTACTCGTCGATTATCTCTGCACCGAGTCGCGCCGGTATAGAGATATTCATAAGTGTTGGGGAGTTCGATCGGGATTATGAATACCCGGATTGCAAGGGCTTCTTTGGAAGTGCCTTCGGTTCTGTTCGAACCCAGAACAGACTTGTATGAAAGTGTGTCTGACATTACACTTTGAGATGTAAAGCAGGTTTCTATCAAATACATTTTTGTTTGGTGGAAGAGAATTTATTCTCTTAGCTTACCACCCTTCTCTGAGACGTATGAACTCAGAGGTTATGTAGATGATGGTTACTAGTGATACATTCCCAATTTGGTAATGTGACGTACGAAGTGCTGCTAATCATTTGTTGATCGAAGCATGGCTTTTGTGAAAAGCGTAGCTTTGTGGACGAGACTTTGTCGAGCCTCATAACCCGGTAATGGTCGAAACATGAATCGTTGCAGCAAGGTTATTTGGGGGTAGCACCCTACCCCCTGAGGGTATGTCCATTTCCTTCTGGATTATAAGTGATATCATGATATGGAGCCCAAATACTTAACTTTGTGGTTGCTGCAAACTTATTGCTTTGTGGTTGTTGGTGTAGAGGTACCTCGGATAAAGGTTGGTAATGACCGGGGGATGGCATGCTCGTGTCAGTAGTTACTTCCGGGCAGGGGTAACCTGGCCTTCTGTTGGCAGAGATCCAGTTAGGTTCTCGGGGGCGTCCCTCCAGAGGCATTCCATTCGGTGTGGCAAGTTCCTTTGCCTGACCATTGTTGGAAGTCCAACCATCCAATACATGCCTTGTACGGTTTTAGTTGTAGAACTTGCCATTTAACATGGCAGCTATAGTAGGCTTACTATAATGGTACGTATGCTGGCTAAGATTTATAATATACTTGCAAATGTTTTCCACTATGCACTAATAATAATAATATCAAAAGGATTTTCGCGTATTAAGCATGTTTGACTGTCATAAGGAGAAATCTCCTCCAAGTTTGCGCTTGCATTGTGTGTGTAGCGGAAGGCCTTATGGCAGTTTCATTTTCCAAAAGCACGGCGAATTTCTTCTATTTCTTTTGTTTTTTGTTTTAAAAGAGAAAACTTCTTTTGTTTTCTCATACCAGTCCCATGACTGACCTAGAGTTTATTGTTCCCTTTCTAAACTCTGGGTGCCCATAATTTTCCACACGCGCCGTCTAGAGTTGGATTTTTCAGATAGTCGAATAGTAGGTGTAGATTCGATATCATTCAATCTCTAGATATTGGCAATCGCATTTGGATTGAGTTGCTTCACTTCAGTGTTGATGGCGGTTCTCTCTTTTCGGTTTGGAGTCTTCCTAGTCTTGGAGCATTGGCAATGGTGTTGCAGTTAATTGGAGTATCTATCTTAAGGACTTCTGAAGATATTATCTTTTGGAGTTATTTCTTTCCGTTGTATCTTGTATCTCTGATAATATGGATCAATTAGTTGTATCATCATTGTAACCAACTGTTGTATATCAATGATATTATCTCTTTCTTCCGTTGTGTTGTTATACTTAATGTGTTATAAGCTCCGGCGAACTAGATTCAACGTTTGGATCTGCGGCATTCGAATACAGGTGATGTATTCAGTGTCGATTTTTGAAGGTCGA